>JAOCZM010000085.1:5000-2405000 GCA_026122235.1 Vinca minor | reverse complement strand
ACCTTGAGTTTCTCATTTTCAGATGTAAGCTTATTCATCAATTCATGGTCAATAACAGGGACCTCCTTTATTACAGGGATCTGCTCTACTGCCTTTTTTGCCACCTCACGTTCTTTCTGAAGTATTTCCTTAGCTTCTTTGAACTGGAGTTGCATCTCTTGCAAAGCATTTTGCAGTTTAGAATTCTCTTGAGTTTTTGCCTCTTCCAAGTCAGCCTGCAAAATAGTATACATTTATGGTCGGGAAAAGGAAACACTAAATGGTAGAAAAGTTCCAACAAAACCAAGTTACTATCTAAATAAAAAAATGTATCATGATTTTTTGCTTGATCAAAATGTAAAGGAATGTACAGTTGCCACCAAGTGTTAGGCTGTTGTCACCAAGAGACGTTCCATGTCATAATATTCAATATTACCCCAATGGGATACCAGAAGCTACTTATTCCCAATTCTCCTTGAAATTTTCACCTCACAGGAGAAGAGTATTAAGATTAATACAAGCAGGACCAGAGAAAGGACAGTCAAGTTACACAGATTTATGAAGCATGGAAAATTTTTGCTCCTAGCACAAGGAGCTCAGTTTTCACTTTTGACACAAACATAGCTCAGTTTTCATTAGGTAACTAGCAAACTACAGTTCTTCATAAGCATTTCGAAAAAGAAAATTCAGATGCTTACCCTCATCCGTTTCTCAAGCTGCAATCTCCAAGTCAATTCTTCAACTTGCTTCTCTAATTTATTCTTGGCAGCTTGGAGAGCACCAGTTTCCCTTGCCGCCTGTTAAGAAGAGAACGTGAGACATTTTAAAAAGGAAAAAAACTACATTGTGATGAAGATCCAAAAAAAGAAAAAGAAAAGAGAAGGGAAGACTACACTCTCAAACAAGGAACTGCCTTTCCATCCTCTTGCATTCCATTTCATAAAAACCTTGGGTGTACTTGGATTGATAATCAATCCAAAACTCGACTTTTTTTTCACTTATTTAGTTATTTTACTATGGGGGCCACTTTTTTCTCAAAAAGTCAATGGCAGACTTGTTGAAATTGAATATTTTTCCATTTGAGTTTCAACTCAGTACACCCTTCATATCGAAGTTGCAGGACAATGTTTTTGAAATGCTACCGTCAGAGAGATGGATATCTACACAAGCAAACTCATAATGCTTCAAAACAGAATGTTTCAGCTCAAAGTCCACTAACAGGTTTGCAATGCCTGTGGATAAAAAGCTCTTTTAAAAAAGAAGGTTTGCAATGGTTTTGATGGCTCAGATCAGAAATATGAATGCAAACAAGGTTCCGTAATCCAGATTCGAGAAGTAATTATGTTAATTTCATATTCTCTTTTTTCCGGTGCCATATATGATATTCAGCAACATGATTCCCAGCATCACAGTGAGAGGAGACAGAGATAAAAGAAGTCACCGTCTTGAGCTTCCGCAGTTCTATACGAGCAGCTCTACCGCGCCAAGCACATTGTGTGGTAATTGCAGCTTTCTTCAATCTTGAATAGTCTAAACGAGCTAAGAATCCGCGGCAATGACTCTGTACGGACAGAGTGCAGTGATGAGATCAGAATTCAGAATCAAGTAAATTATATCATTGAGAATTGATTGCTTTGTATAGGATATATAAGAAGCTTTAAGAGATAACCATGCAACATCTGAATGACATAAAATATGCCATGTAATTAGAGCACCTGGTAATTTGCAAGGTCATATTTACCTGGATGAGAATTGCGGCTCTTGTCTCCTTTCTGAACCGAAGCTCATTTCGTGCAGCCATTCCCCGCATTCCTGTCTGAATTGAAACAGAAGATGTGCACAACTCTTTGTAAGCTTTCCTAGCAAGATGCATGCGCAAATCCCTCTGAATCCTCAGACAAGAAGCTTCCCGCCGTATGCTCTCAAAAACTCGCCGAGCAAGTTCTCCTGCATTCCAACAAATTAGGAGATTAACCAATGTCACAAAGTGTCAGTCTATACAAACAAATAAATATCAACAGTATAAGCACCTCTGCACACAGATTGCATCTGAATTGCTGAACGGCGTAACAATGTAAAGCTTCTCCTAGCAATGTAAGACCTAACTTTCCTCTGGATAATGCTAGCTGATCTTCCTAATACCTCTGTTCGGCGAGCATCCAGCTCGGCCATCTGACCGGCCCTTAGAAAGACCTTTGTTTTCCCAATCTGCAAAAACAAAATGGACCTGTTAATTCTCAATACTACCTGCAACAAGTGACATAGAGACTTTTAAGCTAATGCCAGCAGGAACCACCAATATACACCCCATAAAAAATTTAAATAAAATAAAATAAGGAAAAGAAAAAGAGCCTGGGAATCCATGAATGTTCTTTAGATAGTTGACGAGAGTACCAGTACTACAAGCATACTGAATTACAACATCAATGACAGGATAAGACAATATGATACCCCTTGGCAAAGACATTCAACAACAATAGCATAACCCATTAAGTCCCCAATAATTGGGGGTATGGGCGGGGATGGACGGGATACAGACCTAACCTTTGTCAAACAAAGTGGCTGATCCCAGGATACCACTGAAACAGATGTATTGGAGACTAACCTAACCTTTGGCAACAAGTGCACAAAGTGGTTGCTCATATAATACACATGTAACAATGGTCCCCTATGCCGTCGCGTTTGCTACAGAATCATGCCCTCAAATCAAAGCCAAAAGGCATCAGAGAAGAGAAGGCAGACCCAAGAACCATTTTGATTTATGTGCACATCACCATGCTTCTTTCATTCAGCATCCAGAGCATCAGTGATGCATTATGGCAAAGACATTCAAATAAAAGAAAATTCTCCTTGCTTAAAATTTTCTAGTATCTGCTTCACAAACATGCAAGCCAATTTTGCAATTAGAGTCGCATTTATACCTGATAACCTTCAAGATCCACTTTCTCCAGAAGCCTTCTGCATGCTGTGACCTCATCCGTACTATCATGAAACAAATTACAAGAACATCAGAGATCTAAACTAACTAAGACAAACCCAAGGATTATGTACACGGTAATATATGGACAAACCTTCCATCCAAAACTTCAGGTGCAAGGATGCCAAATCGATCAAGAAATTCATAAAAATGTTTTCTAGTAGGATATCCAGCCATACTTATCCTGATTGCTTCCAGAACTCCCTGGAGGTCATAATGAATATAGAGCAATATTACATGCAAGCAGCTTCTAATATGTGTATTTTCAACAAGAAACAGATGAATCAACGTCTCACCCCACAACGTAGTTGTTGCAGAACATTCTGATTCTCAAAGATGGCAGGCTTAAGCAGATTATTAGGCTTCACACAGCGAATATAATGTGGCTCGGTGGTACTCAAAGTTTCGAGCAATGATTGTAGTTGTTGCTGCAAAATGTACACCAAACAAAAAGGTTCAGCACATCATCCAGAAAAACGAGAGGGAGTAATAGGGATAAGAGAGCAACACCTTAAACCTTGCACCAATAGAAGAGAACTTTGATTGTTTTGAAGACTCCTCGCCTAATGATGGAAACAAATCCGCTACAAAAGAACACTTTGAAGCATTCAGAAGATCTTGATGTTCAGCAATAACATAGTCTTTGTTTTTGTCCAGAAACAATTCAGTTTGATAGGTGACCTAAAGAAGAAAACAAGTCTAAATAAGGTTCCATTACAACGTAAATCCCATAATCTGAAGTCAGTGATAGAATATATAACATTCCCTTGTTTGTATGCACAAATGACAAATGTTATATTCAATTAAACTTATTAGAGAGAATCAAAAGAAGAATAAAAAACTTACATCGCCAGCATAATGGCAAATAGTAAAGTCAGACCGAGATAATTTGGGCTTGACAAAGCGCTTATGGTTTTTGAAAGTCTGGTAGAGCTTTTGGGCAAATGTTTCATGATTTGACCTTGGAAACATGCTGAAAGATAATGACAGTGATTTCAGTTCTAGAATAATAGTGCAGATAAAACATCCAGTCAAAAAATAAGTCTACAAAAGAAAACAGAAAAATGTCTACTTGACAAAAAGATTACTGATAAAGAAACATTTCTGCACTTACCAAGCTTCATCGAGAAGAGCTATGATACCACCAGGTTTCTGAACCAACAAAATAGAGAAAGCTCAAGACAAGATGATATAACCTCAAGAAATGTAGTAGTTAATAACAGTAGAACCGCATGAATGCATGCTTTAAACAAACATACCAGCATCCTTATGCACGATCTCTCACACACACCCTCCCTTCTGTCATCCCACCCAACCCCCCCCACAACCCCCCAAAGAAGGAAAAAAAACAAAAAACTTTTGGTGGGGTACGCAAAGAGAGAGGTGAAAGTCACATCATGGGATTGCATGAGAACATAAACAAATATCATCACAACAATCTTGATTTGCATAAATCAAGCGAAATTTACTTCAATAACCAGACCATACAATCAAGAATAAGTGTGATGTAAAGATTAATAAGATAAACTCTGGTAAAGAGATGAAACTTAAAATTCAAATTATAACACTAACTGAAGAAAAACATAAAATGTGGTGAAAAACAGAATTGACAACATGAACCTTTTCAATGAGATCCAAGATATCTTTATTATCAATGAACTCAATGTAGCTCCAGTTAATTTCTTCCTTTGTATACTCTTCTTGCTCCATCTTAAACACGTGCTGCAAAGTAAATTGTACATACAAATCATATGATTTCTAACAAATAAGAATTACAAGTTAGTGAACAGAAAATTGCAAGTCAATGCCAACCTGATTGAAATGTTGTTGAAGCTTCTCATTTGTCAGATTTATGCAAAATTGTTCGAAGCTGCATAGAAGCAAAATGCTAAGAATTCAAGAATATGTGCTTGAGGGCACCTTCAACTACTGATCTCTGTAACAAGAAACATTGTATAATGCCCACAAAGATCTCTCCAATTAAGTTTTAGCTTCATCACCCCTAAAGTGCTAGCATCCTTGGGGAAAAAAAGGTACGGCTATCCGGTCAACAATATCTAGAGTCTAGAGACAGTAACAAGGAACAATACGCCGGGGAGGCTTGAATAATTTTGACTTTCACAAGTCAAGATGGACATCAACAAATTAACTGCCTTACGCCCCCCATACATGGACAACAACAAAAGGCGTACCAGTTAAGCACCTGTTAGTCTTGAAACTTTCAAATCCGTAGATATCAAGAACTCCAATTAGATACTTTGAGTTTGGGTCTTGACCAATTGAGCTATTGATTTTATCCACAAGCCTGAAAGTGAAATAACAGAACAAGCTCACATAATATATTCATGGATCAGAAAAAGGGGGAGGAAAACAAAGGATGGGGTTGGGGGGGTGGGGGGTGGGATATCATGTGATGCTTATAAATCCTACCAAGTACCAAGGAGGAAGGCGTTGCAGCCAGGATTATGATTTGATTTTTCATGTCATTAACATGATAAATTTTCGTTTTATTTTATTTCTCCAACACAAAACGAAGATGAAATACTTGGGACCTCCTTCGGTGAAGAGTTCTGATTCCTGCACACTGGCCTGCTAGTATGCTGCCTATGGGTTTCATTACTGGCACGTAGTGGGAAAGGTGAAATAAATGTACTAGAAGAAATAAATGTAGTTGAACAACCCATGTGTCAAGGAAGAAAGTAAGTCTCAACACTACATTTAGAGTGCTTATCAATATCAGGAGTCTGTTCTCCTCTGAAGAATGTAGAGTGCACATTTCACTCAGTTTATCATGATCGAAGACTTAACTCGCACAGGTCCTCTTTAATCCTATTAAAATACTAATAATACCACTATATTAAACTTCAATTGGGAAATATAGGAACTTGCAACTAAACATGTAAACTACATGCTTTGTAACGCAACCCTCAAACTCATGAGAACTGAACTCACCAATCAAACAACCTCGAGTAGACTATTTTGGCCAAAGCATCTCTACTGACAGTTGCAGCTTCCGGATCTAGCAATTTGGTAATAGTTTCATCACGAGTAACTATTACACGCTTGCAAAGAGAATCCTCTAAAGCCTTTGCATCGCACCTTAAGAAGAGATTCAAGTTAGATAAATCAGATCAAGAACTTTACACCATCTCAATGTACAACTGCTAATAAAAATTGATCATTTACATCAATAGTTCTGCTGCAGTTCTCAAATGAAACCAAGATCTATCATCTTCAGGGATAGAGGAGTCTATTTCTTTCCCTTTTGCAAATTCAATGTTACCCAGATGGAGGATTGAAGCCACAACTCGAAATATTGCATCCTGAGCAAGCAAAATAGAACTGGTTAGGACATATATACCTAACAAATGCTCTAATGCAAGTACAGATGAAATAACCATTGAAACAATACCTGCTCCTCAGCACTAATTCCAACCACATCCATTGCCTTCCTTGTAGCTATATATTCTTTAGAATCATCAAAACCATCTAGCTCAATGCAATTTGATTGATTTAGATAGTGAAATGTCCTGGGGTTTCCCAATTTATATCTTTCAATATCCTGAGACCATCAAGTAACAGCAAATGATCTTGGATCAATATTAGACCGATGTGAATCTTAAACCGAAATACATCACATTCCTTCATGTTTAATACAAAGAGATGGGATTAAATGAAAATCATATTTTTCTGTTAGGGGAAACTTAAGCACAAGAAGACTATCCTGCAACATATAATGTTTTCTGACTAGAAGAGAATGAAGGCCAATTACCTCTTGCGGTGCAGCACAAAGCATGTAGAAACAATGATAATTTCGTTCAGGATCCGACACTTGACAAACACGTGAGCGCTCCAATAAATAAGTTCTAATAGCAGCTCCAGAGATCCTACCCTTCTGATCAAATTGAATCTCCACAAACTTACCAAAACGACTGCAATTGTAATGGATGTCCAATAAATGCTCAGATCATAAATATAATAATGATTCTTATCGAAAAGATCACAGTAGTTAAGATATCAACAGAATTGCAGTTATAATACATGGTTAAAGTAAACAAAATTAAAAGTTAGCCACCTTGAGTTATTATTTCTCACGGTCTTTGCATTACCAAATGCTTCTAAAACAGGATTAGACTGCCAAAAGAAGTGGGAAACAGCATTACGATATAAGATAGTACACCAGCCAAGAGTCCAGTTGTATTATGAATATAAAAATTCATAATTAGAAGCCAGAGTTTAGTGTTAGAGTTTTACCTCAAGAACTTTCTGTTCAACAGACCTTCCTTCAGCTGCAGCTCGACCTCCCATGTAAGCAAGATAACGCATAAGTTGCTTTGTGCTTTCTGTTTTACCAGCCCCGCTCTCACCACTTACCAGAATCGATTGGCTTACTCCATCATTCACCATAAGTCTGCATGTAGCAAAATGGTATTTTCAATAGCAAGGAAAATTAAGGATAATAAATGCACAACTTAGGTGATAAATACCTGTATGCAGCATCTGCAACGGCAAAGGGGTGAGGACTGAGCTCCCCAAAAGTTGCACCTTTATACTGCGCCATCATATGGCTATCATATAAATGAGGTAACTTTCTAAAAGGGTTCACTGCGATTAATATATTTCCTGTGTAAGTCTGAAGAATCGAGTTAATTAGCTTCACTTGTCATTGTAGCTATCCAGAATTTAGAAAAGAAATCAAATCTAAAGAGACAAAAAAAAGTACTTACATATATTTCATTGATATCATATCTACTCTTTAAATTATGCAAAACTCCTGGTTCATGCAGATATGCCAATTTGGTCATATCATCAACTCCACACGGTGGGGCCTCAGCATCTTTGGCATAGACATTGGAAGACTTAACAACAACCTGTTTCCAAAATTCAGTAAAGCCTTAGTCCTGGTAATTCGCAGAATGTCAAATATATTTGCAGAAACATATGATTCAGTGACCAAAAAGACCTCACCAGAATTCTGATGTGAACATCTTAAACAAACACTAAAATACAGATGATAACCCCACCCCCAGCATCATAAAAACTATTCATAAAATAAAGCTAATTTATAGCGATAACAGGTGCGTGCAAGTAAGAAAACTTACTGTTTTTCCAGAAGAACATAGAACTGTAACATCTTGAATATTGACTTGTACAACTTCCCCATCTATCCAGGCCTCATCGGGATCTTCTACCCATACAAGAGAACCAACTGCCAAGCTGACTGAAGCAGCCTACAAAACCAATCGCAGTTTTATGAATTGGCGTTCCAAAGACTGTGTATGAAAATGACAAAAAGTAGAAATATGCATTTGGATAACAATTTTTTCCAAAAGTTAATAGTAAATAAATAATCTACTGAAAGAGACTGTAAGATAAAATTATATACAGGCGATAAAGCATCAAAACTGGAGAATATAAGACCATTCTAGACATTCACCATTAGATATAGTTATACTTTCAATAGTTCTCTGATACATGAAACTTTTTGGCATCAAAAGAGGCAAAATGTGCAGATAGTTTCCATAGTTGTAAACTCCATTCAGGTTTAACCAGTAAAAGTTTAGCTCAATGCTGGTAACACGGAGTGGTAAAATATTTCAGTGGCACGCATTCATGACTTCGAAAATTCAAAAATAGCATTTTCAATAATTGGCCATCTCTCGGGTCAGATGACCATAAGTGAAATTAAATCTACTTTAGGTTTTAAGTGACAAACAAACAGGGAATTTTAGAAGTAAAATGCAATGGGAAATCGTAAAGTCAAAAGAGAAATGAAAAAAATTGACCAAGGTCCAATTGAAAAAGCAATACACTTGATAATCCTTGAATGCAAACAATGCTGCTAAATATGCTAATGTATGTGGAATTCTAAGTTTACTAATCAAAGTTAGGTTCAAATTCGCAGTGCAACATCAGAACCACCTGAAATCAAATATGCTAAAGAGAAATGAAGTATACTAATAATGAAACTGTAATCTATGCTAGTCTTGATCAGTCAATATTCTAATTGACTTTAATTGTTCATAACGATCCGAAATCCAATTTCAGTTCAATTTCGGAATACGGAACAGCTGAAATCAGCATCGATAATAAAAAATAAAATAAAAAAAACACACATAAATATATTCAGTGTCCACTGAATTAAGATAAAAACAAAATTAAATCCGATTAACCACCAAAATCAATAACAAACAAAAGCGTAATGCTAAATACCATTACTGAACCGCTTCAATCAGATCAGAAACGTTAGCAACTTCACGATCAGTTCTTAATGCCTGAGTACCAAAAAACAATCTACCACCGACCTATCACTTCCAAAATCAATCTTAACCAAATGGACTTGAATCTCCTTTATTCTTCAACACAATCTTCCTTGTGAATTTTTTTCATAAAATGAAACACAATAAAAATACAAGATCTGGAAGCAAAATGAGCTTTGCTTATCGTTTTATGAATTGAACTCTACAGAAACCAGTCCGATTTTTTCTTCAAAAAGTGGAAAAATCGGTGGTTGATTGATTAAAACCTTTGATGTTCTCTTCTTCTTGTTGTTTACCGCGTTAAAGAAGAAGCAAATCTTGTGTGAACGAGTTTTTGAGTTTTCTTTTCTTTTCTTTTCTTTGTTGGTGTTGGCCACGTTTTTTGGGATTTGGTCCGAGTTTTTATTTTTAACGAAAATCTAGCAAAGGGTGAAACGGTAAATGAAAGGCTTGTTAAATGAACTGAATTTCCATTACTACCCTTCGAAGTGTTGGTTATTTTCAGCGGGTGGCAATCCTTCCGACAGCACGGTTCCGCAGACAAGGCGGGGACATCATTAGACGACGTTTGAAAATATAAAAGACAATGTTTTCTTGATTATTTAAAGGCATATTGGTATAAATAGTCCCCAAACTATTTTAATCCTGAGATAGATTCCCGAAACTTTTTTTTTGTTTTTAAAACCCTCAAACAATTTATATTTGGTGTGTAAGGTCCTCCCGTCTATTTTTTGACGGGTCAACACAAATATTCAAATTTTGGAATGGTCAAAAGGATTAGCATGAGGGCATAATTGGTAGTTCATATTATAGGTCCCCCAACTGGTATCCCCTCACCCCTAGCCCCAGCCGGTATCCCCTTCACCCACCATCTTCTACCCGACTCATCCCTCTTCCCCGGAAATGCAAAACCAAATTGCCCCACTTGCTCCACCTGTGTACCGAACATCAATTCCGGCTGGGGTAAATTCAAATTAAAAAAAAAAAAGAAGAATTGTGTGGATCTAAGAAGTGAACTTGATACTCTGAAGAAAGAAGACAAAAAGTAGAAGAAATTAAACAAAAAATGGATGGTGGGGAAAACGGAGAGAATCAGGGACAATGCATCCTGTGATGTCCTCAAAACCAGTAGTCAGCTTATTGAAGCCACTCACTCGGCTCTTGACAAAATTTGCTTGCAATACTAGCTTGATAGATAGAAGATTTCAAAATTTTATCTTGAGAAAGCAAGGCCCTAGCTATGGATTGTGGTGAGTTTTGGGGTTTCATCTTTCTTGATTTTTGGTGGTAAAAGCAAGAAAAGCTATGGATTGTGGTGGGTTTTGTCGGATAGGGAAGTAAGGTGGGGTAGAAGAATTATGAGTTGCAAGGATGGGGTGGAGGGCGTCGGGGTTGTTGGTGGTGGAGCCATGGAGAGGGGCTGTTTTGGGGGTGGGGGCGGGGTGGGGTGGGGTGGGCTGTGTCAGGGATAGGGGTAGGGTAGAGGTTGAAGAAGAAGATGATGTGCAAAATACCATAATTACCCCTTCAAGATTTTATTTGACTAACTTTTTTTCCATAAATTCATGTTGACTGTAAAGTCTTTGACGGAAGGACTTTACACACCAAATATAAATTGTTTGAGGATTTAAAAAGTAAAAAAAAAAATCTTTAGGGACTCTACCTCTGGCGCATAAATTGTTTAGGGACTATTTATACCAATTTGTCTTATTTAAAAAACACCTACTTAAAATCTACAGTTTAAAATAAATTGTTGTTGGTCGGTTTTCAATTAAAATAACTTCAAAAAGTCTAATTTAGAAAATCATCATTAGTAGTGTTTTTTTATAATAGTTTGTACTAAAATATTTTTTTACTTAAAAATCATAATATAAGATGTGATAAATATAAAATAATCATATAAATACAATTTTATTTCTTATTTCTTCTTCGATAGGCTTGTGGAATACTAAGACTTTCATCATAAGTAGCAAGAATTAAGGAAGTAAAATTCAAGTTATTTTTGTTAATCAAAATACTAATACTATTATCTTAAATAGAACTTGGATGCCACTAGTTATATTTGAGAGATTAATATTGATACTTTGTTTAAAAAATATCTTAAATTTTACTTCCTTAATTTTTGTTACTTGTCCTAAAAGTCTTATATTTAGGAGTGGAGAAACTAATATTTATTTAATTTTTCAGCGATTTTTTTAGCAAATGATAACAGCTCAATGCATACAAAAAATATATACTTACAAAAAGTAATTTTTTAAGTAACTTTAAAAAACATTAGCAATTAAAATAGATTCAAATTGCGCGATAAGAATAAAAAAAAAAATTCATTTACAATCTTCTTTTTTAAGAATATCCTTTTTTTTTAGCCTCACCAAAGGAGGAGGACCACCTTAGAAAGGGAGTATTTATTTGCTCCATGTTGGGGAGAGGTGTCGAACCCTCGACCTCAAGGTCGTGGGCAGGTCATAGCCCAGTGGGGCTATGGACCTCTTGACTTTTTAAGAATATCCTTCCTTTGTAATCAATTCTGCATATAAAGTGAAAGTTGTTTTTTTTTTTAATGAACTTGATGCAACTACGCAAGACTAACAACTTTTAATTTTTTAAAGCAACTAATTACAACTTGGTTCAATATTTGAAAATTGTGAGGCTAGATAAATAATAATAAAAAAAAATGTGTTATTTAACTAAAAATAATAGAAAGACACAAACGTAACTTATTATTCTTAACAAATAAATAAAATTATTTTTAGGTATGACTATGTTGTGTTTGTTATTAAAATGAATATATTTTCAAACACACTCCTGAAAGTGACGGGAGATGTCTTAGATGCCATTTCTGTTATTTTATATTCAGAAAAAGGGTATTCCTGGAAACTCAATACAAATGAAAATTTTAATTAAACATTTTATGCGTTATTAGTTACATCTACTCTAAATGGGTAAATTACAGATCGATCCTCAATCCATAAATATAAAAATAAAATAAAAAAAGATCTAGTCACAGCCTCTTCATGTAAGTTGCTAATCATTTACCTCCACGTCAATGTAAAGCTTCCACGTAGGGTCCCACCTCACGCACCAAAATGTCACGTGATGTGCAATGTCTTAAATCAACGGTGAGATTTTGTCCGTGAGGGAGAGGTGCGGAGGATGTGGCCGTGTGAAGGTCTAGAGTTTGTTGCTTTGCCGTACGAATCTTTTGTCCCCTACGATGTTCTATTTTTTATTCTACTAATAAATAATTAACATATATTAATTTTGTAATTAAAAATAATAATAAAACATGTAAAGAAAAAAATAAATACGTAATAATTATATATTTGTGAGAATAAAAAATAGAAAATAAAATAGGAGTGGAAGGTTTTTTGCCATGAATTCGTGGTTACTACTTAGGTCCACGTTCTTGCGCCGTCCTAGGACAACTAATTTTTGACCATTTTGAGGAGGGACGTGCAAGAAGACAGAATAGGGATTGTCATTAGTTTAATTGAAGAATCTAGGGAACGGTTAAGATTTCCAGAAAGGTTTTCGGTTTGGACACTGTCCGTTGGATTAAAAAGTATTATGCGAGAAAGTTGCTTTTATTTATCACCGCCATAACAAACGGGGGTCAACTACTTTGAGTCACGTGAAAAAGGAAGTATTGGGCCCCATGGTTGGACAGATTGGAAGGTGGAATGGCGCACATTGGGCTTTATTGACAAATTTTTCTATGGCAAGTGGTATCTCGTGTGAATATTTTAATTACAAAAATTTTATTTCGATAATTTAAATTAAAATAAAAAAAATTGTGAGTTGACAAACATTACGTCTTTGTTCGATCAAGTCCAAGGTTTATTTGTCCCCAAAACTTTGGTACTTGAGATGTCATTTTCTCCCATCATGTTATTGGAGCACAAGATGTCATTTTTTCCCTCATAGTATTATCATGTTCGGTGAAATTATTTTATTTCATCTAATTGCGAGTCTGTATTTTACTAAATAAAATAAAAATCTTGACGTATAACTTTTTCAATATAACATCCAATTCAATTGGCAGATACGAAGTCGTTTGAGGAAATGCTTCACTTCTTATTGCTAGAAAGCCTGACTTAAAACTCTTTCAATGTGAATCACAACGAGAATCGAACATATTTAATATATTTAATTCAAGAAGCTAGTAGAAAGGATTCAATTGATTGATGAAGATAAATAGAGAAATGTATGTTGTGGTAGTAATTTTTTTTTCAAAAATAAACTAAAACAAACTCCTAAACCTAAACCGAAAAAAACCACTTTTCTTCTTAATACAAAATGGTCCCTCGGTTCTGTACATTTTTAAGAATGTTCTAAAATGAAGCTTCATAATCAGTACCAACATCTTCATTCCAAGTACGTCTTGGTAGAAATCCATGTTCACTCATACTCCCTTTTAACTTGTAGAAAGCTTTCTTACTTCTTACAGTTCGAAGAGGACCTGATCTATTCCCGTGTCTGATTGGCAAGACAGCTCCTCCGATCAAACTTGAAGCAGAAAACGGTCTGTTTTCCATCTCTTCAAGAGGTCCGGAACTGTAATCCATGGTTACGAAAGATGAGGCTTGTCCGTATTTTAATCGTGGGGTTGCTCCTCCAAGAGCGTTCCACCAACTGCTATCTGAATGGACAAGATCTCCTTTGAATTCTGAGTCCGGAACAGATGATTCTCTCTGACTGAAGCCATCCCCACAAGTTTCGTCTGTGTCATTGTAGATGAGCTTTAGTGCCTGCACTACTTCACCCATGAATGGCCGGTGAGTCACCTCGAGATGGACACACATGGAAGCAATGGCGGCTACCTTTGCCATGTCATCGAAAGTTGTAGGTTCCGGCTAAGGCAGGATCAACCAACTGCTCTACACCTTCTCTAGTAGCAAGCAGAGGTCTTGCCCAAGTGACGAGATTTTCTTGTCCCGGAGGTTGGGACATGTCAACGGGTTTTCTGCCGGAGAGAAGTTCCAATAGCACAACCCCATAACTATAGACATCACTTTTGACAAGTAAATGCCCAGTCATTGCATATTCAGGTGCAACATACCTACCCCAGTCACAATTCAAATCAGTACCATACTTGCAAAGGTTAAGAGCAGAATATAGATAAGACATAAGAGTTGGTAAAAGTAGCTGTATTTACCCAAAAGTTCCCATGACTCGAGTGGATATGTGATGACTTCCTTCAGTTGCTTCTCTAGCCAACCCAAAATCCGAAACTTTGGGAGTAAAGTCTTCTTCTAGTAAAACGTTACTCGTTTTGAAATCTCGATGTATTACGCGAGGATTAGAATCCTCATGAAGATAAGCCAATCCCCTTGCAGCACCAAGCGCAATCTTTAGCCTAGCATCCCAATCAAGAAATCCTTGTTCCTTGTCCACACCTGAAATGGCAAAATTGATACTTACGTGATGTTTATACCAACTAGCCCCCCTTTTACTGATTAACTGAAGAACAATTTATTTTAGAAATTATAATCAGTAAATAGTAAGTATACAAATATAGTTCATTTTCCTTAAACAAGTTCAAATGGCAGATACTGTTCTTTTGCAGCCTACAGATACGACGAAAGATAAGTGGCCCCTAGGTTATAGCATCATTTCTTCCTGTACAACATAGTGGTACTTGCCTACAATGACGGGGAGGCTTGAAAATTTAAGAGGAGAAACGAGAGAGGGTATGATGAAGCGAAGGGTATTACCTATAATATACATCTTTTTGCAATTGATAGAAACATAAATGGAAGAGAAACATACCATGCAAGTGCGACTCGACACTGCCATTTCGTACAAGCTCATAAACCAAGCATCGGTTGTGTTCTTCGATGCATATGCCAATTAATTTCACAAGGTTACGGTGATGCAATCGACTTAACATCTCAACTTCAGAAATAAATTCATGGTCACCATTTTGATTGTCCCTTGTGAGCAATTTAACAGCTACTTCTGTTCCATCTTCTGTTACCCCATGATATACACGGCCAAATCCCCCTTCACCCAAAATCTTTTTAGAGCTAAATTTCTCTGTGGCCTTCTCAAGCTCTGCAAGCGAAAATGTTTTTACCGAGAGAATTGAAGCAGGCATAGTAGTAAAGATGGACGCTGATGTTGAGCTTGCGGGGCTACTTGACAAAACTAATCCTGTTCCTGTGACATGAGTATTCAGACATGATTACCAAATATCTGCAAATAACACTAATAGCACAAACAAATGCTTTGGCTGGTATTCAAAGCTTTCTGAATTTAAATGGACTTAAAAACATACCATATCTTTTGTTTATGGAAGGAGCAAGTACAGGACTAACTGCATTTGATGGTCTACCAGCCCTCCTGCACTTTAAAAGGACAGCTACTGCCCCACAAGAGACTACCACCAGAACCAACGCAAACAAAGCAATCACTAAAATTATTCGAGTACTCATTTTCTGAGGTTTGTCATCCATATATGCGGTGACAGGGAATTGCTGATTTACAACACTTCCACTCGGACCATCCGCAGAGGAGTCACCAGAACGTGGCGATGAAGGCAACCCTGAAAATAACTCTTTCAGACTAATTTGTACAATGATGTAATTGTATGGCATCTAAGTTAACTAAAGCTTCAGGTTACCTGGATAAACAACATTAGTCACTTCGTAAGTACCAAAAAGAGTCGTATTAAGAGCCACTTTCCTCTGCCAGAATCTTTCATAGATAAGTAGAGCGGTTGTATTATCAAACCGTTCATCAAGTGGAACCAAATTAATGTCGACCACCGTTCTTCCCTGGTTTTGACTATCAGCACTGGCACCAACTATGACTACCTGACTCTGCTCCAAATAGATAGCTTCTGCTATCTCAATCTCTAGCTGATTAACCAGAGGAAAAACAGTATATAGAGAGACATCTAAAAGAAGTCCGACTTTCATTGGTAAAATACAACCACATGTTCCAAATGCAGCTGAAGTAAATGGCTCTGTACAGATTTGACCGCAACCTGACAGGTTCATTACAAAAACTTAGCTTGTCGAAACAATTAATAAAGACGTTTGCAATGAGTAAAAATTGGAGAAGGGGGCTTCCAAGAAGATGTGTGATCTAGAAGAAGATACTTTCGTTTTGTAACAGGCAACAGAACATAGTAAACAATATCATGCTGAAGCAGAAATGAGCCACAGTACTAAGGATTTAAGAGATGCATAACGTCATTAAGTTAGTCCATATGGTCCAAACCCCCCAAAGAATGAATATAGCTGGAACTGATACATCATGAGTATCCATGTCAGCACAATAAAAAAAACATTGATTAGGAACGCACGGTCTTGTTAATAAGGAGGCCATATCATATAAGAAATATAGACTGGAAATGGGAGCAAAATATTACCTGGGGTCTGAGAGGGAGATGGGGAAATTGCAGAACTCCGCACTCGATGATGGCGGCGGCGATGCCGCCTTTTTGGTGAATGACCAATTGGACTTGCAACAGGACCTTAAAAATTGCAGAATTTTAGATTAGATTGACATGGGAAATTTTAGCTTGTATACATGAGAATAACCATCAAAACTACCTTTAACTGGTGAAGAGGCAGCAGATGCTGTTGACGGATTCAAATTAGGTTTAAACCGTCGCAGATGTGGTACTATCAATGGGGCAAATGAAGCTCCTGACAGCACCGACCTAACTGTGAATGTACAGAACAATGAGAGTCTACATTTTAAGTACAAATAAGACAATACAGTCAAGCAAATATCACAAATGAAAACCTCGAAATCAGAAAATCAAGAAATAGATTACAGAACTAGCAACTTACCATGTTCCACTAAGACCTTCCTGGATAGAAATTGATCGCCTGGTAATAAAGCAGGAGAAAGATAGATGGGTTGTAATTCAATTCCTGAATATAAAGTTAAGACTTCTTTCATCAGGATAATTCTTTTAAAAAGAAAATTAAGAGAAATAGCAGTAAAAGGGTAATCTCATAAAATGCATTTCCTTAGTAGTTTTACAGCATCAAGTATTAGGGAAAAAGTTTAACATAGATGTAAAATTATGAAAGTTCAAAATTAACAAGTGAAACCTCTAGCTTCCCATGAGCCAAGAATCAATTAGCTCCAGCACAATGTCATAGTCTAATTTATTGGACTGACAAGTTCATAAATGTCATAACCTAGTCGAACAAAATGTAGGCGGATTGCATTTTTTCAAGAACTTTAATGAGCTTGCAATAAGATTTACTGATTGGTTCTTTGCTATAGCTTCAATAATTATTACAATGCCTTTCCAATTGAATGAAACAAGTAAATGTAATCTACAAGTGAAATGCAAGAAGGGGCATAAAATAATAATCAAGATTGCCAATAGAAAAGGACAAATAAATGCATTAGTCTTCGTTACACCTGGACACCTGGTACATCGCCACCTCCAACCAATGGATTCCAAAAACAAAGGAAAAAGACAACATCTTTATTTTAAAGGTTTGAGTAGCTAGTTCAGCATTCCTATTTCTACACTTATGGTTCCAAGCTAACAGAGCAAATATTCGGAATGACTATTCTAGTAAACCAACTAAATCTTCCCTGTCCTTAAATTCCATGATTCTTGGAATACATTTCTTTTCTCTATAGAATTTTACTATCCTAATCCGGGAAGGGAGTGCCAAACCTAGGATCTATTATTTCCTTGACAATAGCCGTATATCTGGCAAAACAATTTGAAAATAACACAAAAAGATAGTAATTCTTTAGGAATAGTTACAAGTGCTCCACTATGTTATTCTCCCTCCATCACATAATATAAGTCGTTTAGATATGTAGCGAGAAAGCAAAAATAATGTACTTTGTTAGTCAAAATATCAATATTACTCCCTTTAAAAAAAAGTGTATAACACTAATTCTATATAAGGGAATAATATTAATATTTTGACTAAAAAGTACATTATTTTTTTCTTTCTTAATTTTTACTATATTTCCTAAACAACTTATATTATTAAATGGAGATAGTACCACACAGAGCAAAGAGAGAATTAAAAAAAAAATACATAATTAAACAGCAGAACTATGTGAATATCTAGCTAAAAAAATTAAAAGATTACCTAGGTTAGTAGGGAGCAAAATAAGCAGCAGAAGAAGAGAGGGAAGCAGTAAATTAGTAGGCATCTTCACTCTCTAGCACCAAATTCCCAAACGGCATCTTCAAAAAGAACAGCGACAACAGTCGAATTACAAACGCCGGAGTTCTCTAGGGTTCCGGCGCAACACCTTTTCCCGCCGCCAAAAAAAATCCTCTTCCATTAGCTACTAATTCTTTACAACATTTCATGACTTTGTACACCAACTAAGCAAGTGAAATCACAGCCTCAGCTCATAAAATCAACAATGCTGGTTCTTTCCTCCAGCATTTCATGACTTTGTACACCAACTAAGCAAGTGAAATCACAGCCTCAGCTCATAAAATCAACAATGCTGGTTCTTTCCTCCAGTAATTTTTACTATTTTATCTCTTTGGATCCTAAAAAGTTTACTAGAGATCTGGAGAATTTTCCCAGAAAATGCTTCCGTGCAAGTAAAATCTCAGCAGGTTTACTTATATTTGCTAAGATTATAGATCTTGGAAAAGGGGAATTTTGGCCAATGGAAAAAATGTGGGGGAGCAAATGAAGATGAAGAAGAAGAAGATCTTGAAGTTAGTGGGGGGACTGAAGTGAAGTGAAGAGTTGACACAGAGCGACTATTTAGCGGCAAGAGAGATTGAAAATGGGTTGTGTGGAGTGAACGGATGTGTCACTAAATATATATAATAATAAAAATAGTACATATTCAATATTTTTTTGCGGTCAAATAAAAAAAATTAACCGTACAGATTTTTTTAAGCGAACATGTATTATCATTTTGTAGAACTTTGATGCATAAAATATGGGTTACATGTGAAAGGTACTCCTTCGTCCAAAATTATCTGCCCATATTTTTTTTTAATCTGTCCCAAATTATCTTGTACATTTTCTAAAGAAAGTGATTATTAATGATGATTTTTTCATCTGAAGTGTCATAGCCCAGTGGGGCTTGGCACTACCCATGACCGTGAGGTCGCGGGTTCAATGCCCGTCCCCTACGTGGGGTTTAATAAATTCCGTCATTCTTGGGCTCCTCCCTCTGTGCGGTAAAAAAAAATGATGACTTTTTTCAATCCTCTACATTAAATATGTGAGAGATAGATAAGAATATAAAAAGAAGATAATGTATAATTAAATTGGAAGTAAATTTAAATAGGGTCATGTTTGACGCAACCCTCCTCAAACATGTTTCCAGAACACGATCTGAATTTTGTGTACTTTATACAACCTCTATTACATAACATAAATCGTTTAGGATAGATAGCGAAAATTAAAGAAATATAAATTAAGATACCCCTTTCGTCGCAAATTATTTATTCACTTTTTATTTTAAACAAAAATTAAAATTTTAATCAAATTGTAAAATATCAATCAATTTTATTTAAAGCGCATCCAGAATAACTTAAACTCGAGACCTAACCTTGCATATCAAAATCATGTGCAATGAGCGTCAACAAACTTCCGGTCAATTATACTCTCCTTGACCGATAAATTAAAAAAAAAAAAAAACTATTCTCCTATAAAGTGAAATGCTACCATTGTCTTGTTCAATGCCCCTTTGCGCAAGCCATATGGGTTAATTGGAAGGCAAGTTATTCTTGGTCTAATATCCCATTTATCTTTTTCAATGACTTTCTCGCTTTTGTTAAGCAGAAAAGGTCACCGGATGAAGTGGTCTTATTTTGTCATATAGTATGGTACATTTGGAAAGAGCGAAATGGTTTTGTGTTTGAATCGCCTACATTGGTCTTTGATAATGCTGCAGTAGCAAGCCAAGAAGCGGCCCATTTGCTTGATGCCTCTGTTAATTCATTTCATGATCATCAAGTCCATCACATGGTTTGGTC
Source organism: Vinca minor (assembly GCA_026122235.1). Classification (NCBI taxonomy): domain Eukaryota; kingdom Viridiplantae; phylum Streptophyta; class Magnoliopsida; order Gentianales; family Apocynaceae; genus Vinca; species Vinca minor. Next base: position 2,384,836 of record JAOCZM010000085.1, on the reverse strand, counting down.
CCCATGCGTTGATTCAATGGTCAAAATAAACGTCGACGGTTCGTGGATCAATGGCGTTTCGGCTTACTGGATGTATTGCTCCTGACCACAAGGGAGTGCCTCTTCTCGCAGCTTGTGTTCAATTACCTTGGTGCAGTAGTGCAAAGCATTGTGAGGTGTTAGCTGTCCTTGAAGGCCTCAAATTGGCTGCAATTATGGATCTTAGATATTTTATTTTGGAAGGCGATTGCCTTATTGTTATTAATCTGTTACGATGTCCAGATAGGGACCTTTTGGCACTTGGATCAGTCTATGATTATGCCAAGTTCATCATAACCTCCTTTGACAATGTATCCCTCCTCTTTGTGAAGCGGGAGGGTAACAAAGTAGCGCATTGTTTGGCGTGTCTTGGTCATGGTTACTCCATAATGTCGTGGATCGCTATTTCCCTACTGATGTAATGTTTGCGATATCTTCGGATCTCCTTTTTATACCTTAATAAAGTGCACCCGGCTGGGTTTTCAAAAAATAAAAAGATAAAAATAAATAATAAATAAATAAATAAGAGTAGGGCCCACGCTTTGAATTTCGTCCACATTCACCTAGTGATTTCGCAATCCGACTCATGTTTTTTTCAGTATATACGAAACACTTTAAAATAGATTTTTTTAGTTAAAAAACAAGTGTTCACGCAAACTTGTGTTTTAAAAATTAAAACATGTATTTTTTAAATCAATTTTAACTGTAAAAAAATTAATCCAACAGACGAGTTTTTCCGTTTTGCACAGGAGCCTGGTGGTCATTTCGTATTACTTTGTTACCCGCTACCCCCACTCCCAACAAAAGTACCGGTCCCGCCCAGATTTCCAATCTCTAATCCCTAAAGCTTAATACAAGTTTTTACACATTTAGAATAACAATCTCCAATCCCGTGATTGGTTTGTATCTGTATTTGAATTTTTTTTCTAAATTTCAAAATAATATTAAATACAAACTAAATTTTTTAAATTTTATTTTCAAACTCAATCAAAAATTAATTTAAATATGATTTTGAGTTTCAAACCAGCTAAATTCAAGTTAGTCTCAATTCAATCACATTCAATTTATATTCTATCGCACTACATGTCAATATTAGATTTGCATAAAGCTAATGAATAGTAATTTAATCATAAAAAATCAGTCCTCTAACTTTATTAATTAAGTAATTATATATGTTCGTAGGTTTGCATTTCATAATAAGTTACTTAATGAGAGAGTTCATGGATATACTCTCATTTTAAGAAAATAAACCTTTAGTATGATACAAAATAAAAATAAAAATTGGATATTTAATTTGTGACGGAAAATATTAATTTGATGTGTGTTGATTGCATTTTTATACTCTCTTCGTCATGATTTGAATAACTCAATTTTTTTTTAAGATGTTATAATTGAATGTCTCATTTTTTAAATAATAATCATTTCTTTTCATAATATGTATAAGGGTTTTTTTTAAGAGCTTTGGCATTAATTAAAAAAGGGAGAGATAAGATATTTTTCTTATTATAATCTTAAGAAATTTAATTTATTTTCATTAAATCTCAAATCTTAATTACCAAACGCTTTACTTTCTTTATTCCATAATAATATCGCTAAAGGTAATTTTAGAAACATTTCTTTAAAAGTTAAAAAAATTACATATATTTTAGTAGATGAAAAGTTTAAAATGGCTTGTATTATGAAATTTAAGGACTAACATTTTCTATAGGTTGCACTACCAATCTCCTTTTTTTTTAGTACCCTGAGGCGATTGTCTCGAGTGAAGAAATGAAAAGCAAGAAAGACTCTGAGATAGGGTAAGATTGAAGACGTCCCCATGCCTGGGGAGGGAAGATAAGCCTCATAAAGAGGAGAAATTATTTGCCCCATTATAGGGAGATACAAGAATCGAACACGGGACCTCCGCCCCGTATTCGGGTAGCCTTACCACTAGGGCTACCCGATTCCCATCACTACCAATCTCCTTTAGTCAAAGGCTTATGTATGATATTTAAGCCCCACCAGCACATGAAACTCAATTCAGGACTTAAAATTCCACTGACACATGGTAACCTTCTTAAATTCCTTAATTTAACTTTATTACTTATTCTGTTTCCAATTATCTGTTGCATATACATACTTATATCAATTTTTAATTATTTATCATCTTAATAAATTAAGAGAGTATTAAATGTATTTTTTTTCCAAACTTATATATCTCATTAATTTAGTTAACAACAAATTTTAATTATCCCAATATAAATGTATTAATTACACTTTTAAATAAATAAAAAAAGAATATTAATATTAAAAAAAAGAGAAAATAATATTACTCTTTCCTCAAAAAAAGAAAGAAAAAGAAATTACTAAACAAGTTTTATTACTCTTTTAAATAAAAATAATGGTATATAAATTTTATTTAGAAAATAATATTAATATTTTGATAGTAATTTACTTTTTAATTTATTAATTTTTGTTACTGGTGATAAACGACTTATATTATGGAGCGGAGAATAGATATTTATTCACTTGTATCAGGCCAATCAAAACTACCGACGGTACGATGTCATCTTGGTTGTCCACGTGCCCTCGCAAGAAGGACACCGGTGCAACAAAAATCCTCCCTTCACATCACTGTTCTTCTTCCGTACTTCGTACCAATACAACACTTCCTAGATATTTTCAGCTTCGGATTATCCTTAATTCGAATGTTAATTCAGTTTCCTACTGTAATAACAAAGAATTTCACACAGAGAACGACAATTACCAAAATAATATTGAGGTAATATTCTTTTTTTTCCCTGATTCAATTTTCACTTATTTAGGTTTTATAAATTCACTGTTAATACTCACTCAATTCCATAACTTAAGTTATTGGTAGAATGGATTTATCAATGATTTATACTCCCTCCATTCCTTATTATAAAACTTTGTTAGTCAAATTATCAATGTTACTCTCTTAAATATGATTTGTATAAAACTAATTTTATTTAAGAGTGTAATATTAATATTTTGATTAAAAAAAATCTAAATTTTTGCTTCATTGATTGTGGCTACATGTCTGAAAGTCTTATATTATGGGATGGAGGTCGTATTATCGAATGGATTTTCTAGTAAACTAGCAAATTATATTGTGGAATAGAGAGAGTATTTGTTAATTTCAATTGTATAGAAAGTTAAAATAATGATGTATTTTTCAAAACTGTGTTTGATACTTAGTATATTCGCAATTGTTATTGCAGAATTTTGTTGTTTCTCATCAGTTATTACAGTTGAAAGGATGGCGGCTGGAAGAGATGTGAACGGGGGTTGTAATAGTAAAGTTTGGAGAAGATAATGTAGTGGTGCCGCTTGTTGATGTAGTAATGGAAAATCACATGGTTGGGTCAAAAGGGATAATTAAGAAGAATGAGTTTGTGAGGATTATTATTCAGTCTTTATATAAATTAGGATACACGAAATCAGCTGCATGTTTGGAATCAGAGTCCGGAATTTCGTGCAAATCTTTAGAATTTGAGCTTTTGGAATATCAAATTAATGACGCGAATTGGGATGATTGTATTGCGAATCTTAATAAGCTGAAGGGATTGAGCGATGAGACGAGAGGCTATGCGTTGTTTCTTGTATTTAAGCAGTTTATGTTGGAGTGTCTGAGTCGCGGGGATAATTCTTTAGCTTTGGAGATTTTAAGGAAGCAGGTTTCTGGATTACGGGTAAATAAAGAGAAGTTGCATAAACTTGCGGTTGGATTAGTTTCCTTGAAGGAATTTGGACCGAGTAAGATTGACCGTGGATTTATCCAGGAATCGCGGAAAACATTGCTAATTGAATTGGAAAAGCTACTTCCACCGCCCATGACGATTCCGAAGAGGAGGTTGGAGCATTTGGTTGAATTGGCTACTAGTGGTCAGATAGAGAAATGCATGTATCATAGTTCTGACATGATATCACTGTATGAAGACCACCAATGTAATCGTGACGATTTTCCGACAGAAACAATTCAGGTTGTTTGATTGTTGTATTTTGATATTAAGTAATTTGAGCACTATAATACAAACACATTTCTTTTCTCAATGTGTCATTTTCTGCTGATTGATATGTTACTTTGAATTTATTTGCTTACTATAAAAGGGGTTGATAATTGAGAGATTGCCCTATTATTGATTATTGGAGTAGACAATTATTTCCAAGTTATACTGTCACATGAGTTGATTGAAAAACATTCATAACTAGATAGCCACTTATTTCTAGTTTGGTCCTCGCATTATAAATATGTGGTGCACGTTTCTTCGTTTTTAGATGAGGTCTAGCCAATAGAAATGGTATCTTCCCTAAAGTTTGATATCTATTTTGGATTAGATGTATTCGTTCATTTCGTGTGTTATCAATTTCCTCTATTATCTCTGGATCCTTGTGCTTGTAACTAAAGACTCGAAGAGAAAAAGGGTTGCAACTATTTATCATCACTTTATTTGGTATGCTTTCTTCATTTCAGCATGTGATAAACAATTCTGTGGAGATTTCGTGATATTATTGTATCTTTCGATCTGGACACTTTGAAAATAGAAGTCTCATCGAGGGATTAATACGTAAGATACGAGGATCTAAGTATCAAGGGATGAAAATCATACCTAAGCTTGCGCACTTTATTCTCTAGAAGACTTAGGTGAGATATATATTATGCGGGGCTGAGGCATCTACCAACATCTCAAAAAACAAAAAACAAAATAGAAGGTAATTTTTTATTACGTCAAATGTGTGAGAGAGTCACAAGTTACCTATCTTCTAATTGTTGTTGTTCTTGTCAAACCTACCGGAATTACTTGTCTTTGAGCAGGTCAATTGGTGAATTATTAACGCAGCCTATCTCTGCAGTCACGGCTCCATTATGTTAAGTGACCAAAATGATTCTTTTTCCCCTGCCTGATGTGGAATTTCGAACGTATTTTGTTCCTAATCTCACTTAGACACCTTAATCTTCCTTTTCCTTAAAAAGATGATTTGACGTGATCTGTGCTTTCTTCACTTGCAAATCAGTATTTTATTTTGAATCAACTCAGGTATAATTAAGCGGAGTCGAATTATACCAGAACTATTACTATGCATGATAAGATATAATATTGTACCTGAATTAGGTTAATTCTACTAGTTGTAAGGAGAAAAGCTGGCTTGAAGGTCTTGAGCTGCTTCCGAATTCTTAAACGCGCATCCGCTTGGTATATTATTGCAGATCTTAACTAATCATAAGAATGAAGTTTGGGTCGTTCAGTTTTCAAACAGTGGGGAATATCTGGCCTCCTCCTCATGCGACTGCACAGCTATTATATGGAAGGTAAAATGAATTTGTCTCATCAATACCTGTATCTGAAGTGTATAAGCATGTCTCAGAAACTGGCTTTATTTCCAACTTTGATTCCATTATATTTTTCTCAGGTGCTGGAAAATGGTAAAGTAACACAAAAGCACACACTAAAAGGACACGAAAATGCTGTCTCATTTGTAGCATGGAGCCCTGATGATTCCATGTTGCTGACATGTGGAAATATGGAAGTGCTGAAGCTCTGGGATGTGGAAACAGGTACATGCAAGCGCACATATGGAAGCGATGGTTTCATTGTCAGCTCATGCGCTTGGTTTCCTGATTCTAAGCGGCTTGTCTGTGGCAGCTCTGATCCTGGAAAGGGCATCTACATGTGGGACTGTGAAGGCAATGAAATTAAAGCATGGAAGGGGGTGAGAATGCCCAAAGTTACGGACCTTGCTGTAACATCTGATGGAGAAAATCTTATCGGCATATTTTCTGAGAAAGAAATTCATATACTGAATGTGCGGAATAATAGTGAACACGTCATTAAAGAGGAGCATTCAATTACATCACTTTCAGTATCAGCAGATAGCAAGTTCTTTATCGTAAACCTCAACAGCCAAGAAATTCACATGTGGGATGTTGCAGGGAAGTGGCGAAAGCCACAGAAGTACGAAGGCCATAGGCAGCTGAAAGTATGTAATACGGTCTTGCTTTGGTGGGTTGAATAGTACGCTTATTGCCAGTGGCAGTGAAGATTCTAAGGTATGATTTGGTATATTAGGAATGTTCCATACTTAAGAAAAATGTCCTGAAAACAAAGAGTTTGATAGTCTTTCTATAGATTTCATGAAATAGTGGATCACATGAATCTATGTTTATTAGCAGGTCTACATTTGGAACCGTCGAAGTCCTTATCCAATTGAGGTCCTGTCTGGCCATCTAATGACTGTAAACTGTGTGAGCTGGAATCCTAAGAGGCCTCAAATGCTGGCTTCTGCTAGTGATGATCAGACAATCCGTATATGGGGGCCAAGTCGTTCCCATTAGATAAAATCTGCACAGGCATATATTTAGTAGGATAGGATCAACATTTTCTGTATATACGCGGCTTCAATTGCAAAAGTTGTTTAGCTATCTTCTCTTGTAGTTCCGATCTTTTCTTAGTGCTTTATGTATATCCCTCCATCGTTCTTTTTAGGAAGTGATGGATTTTTTTTTGGTAATGCTTATATCTTTGGCTTGTTCACTTTTGTGCTTGGTACCGATTTATTGTCTTTAGTTTTTTTTTGGCTGAACATTTATTGTCTTTAGTTGTAAATGTTATTGAGTTAAAAGAAAATGTCCAGATACACTATGGGTTGCTTCCCAGTTCCTTGCACGGGGACTTAGACGGGTACAGTTATTAAAGCTTAGTATATAATCATCAGGATCATTTCATCTGTAAATCTTCACCGTTTTCTGCCTGTCAGGCAGATCTTGACCCGGATGATGTACGTTGGGTGCAATTTAATCTCAGAGCACAGGGAGCATTCCCCTGCATTTTGAGGTTTGAAAAATCGATAAAACGGCACCACATATGTTTTTTTAGGTGTTGGACATCTTAAAAAAAGTGTCTGATCGGTGTTGACCAGATCCGATAAGTATGTCAAACTTACACTAATTTCATGTCGTGTCGACACGAGTAAGACAGACATAAACGAAGAGTCTGAGTAACATATTGAACTAAACTCACATGTCGTGAAGTTTTTTTTTGTCTCGCTACGAGCTGTCATAGCTGACTCTTTTTAATAGATCATATCAGACTAATCTTCACTCGCACTAAGTCGATCCTGAATCCCGTCTGAACGGGCTAGCCTTATTTGACTTTTACGGGGTATTTCATTATTTTGGGCATGGTCAATCTAAATCAACCTCAAAATATTAAAAAGGAAAAAAAATAGTATATAAAACACGTGGGCTAGTACACTCACCCACTCACCAGTCAGCTAGTCTTCTGATCTCTCTCGCTCTCTTTATTATCTTCTACAGTCGATTTAGGATCGTAAATTCAGACGGGATTCCGATCATGGCTACACAAGGTCAAGTCATTACCTGCAAAGGTACCCTAATTTCTCCGCCGACTCTGTTCATACTCGTATTAATTTCCAGATATGGAAGCCCTAGGCTGATTAATTTGTGCTCTGCTTGTTATTATTGAAATGTTACAGCTGCGGTGGCCTGGGAACCTAACAAGCCGTTGGTGATCGAAGATGTGCAGGTGGCGCCGCCACAAGCCGGCGAAGTTCGGATCAAAATCCTTTATACGGCTCTCTGCCATACCGATGCTTATACCTGGAGTGGCAAGGTAAGCCTGTTTTATTCAATCGGAAAATGTTGATCAAACTTAGTAAGATTATTATGAAGTAGAGTAGTTAGTTTTCGAAATTGGAGATTTTTTGAAATTAAAAGGATGTGTTCTTCAATTATATAGTGTAATGGAAGTATGAACTTGTTATTAGCCGATTTCATGCTTATCGTATACATAAATTCCTGATAGTGCATTATTGGAAGCCTGTGCATTCATTCGGAATATGTTTATCAAACTTACCATGATTATTATCAAGTAGAGTATTTAGTTTACAGATTGGAGATTTATAGAAATTAAAAGGAGATGTTCTTCGATTAGTTTGATGGAAGTATGAACTTGTTATCAACTGATTTTGTGCTATTCTGGAAGTCTGTACATTCAGCATTCCTTCGACATTTGTATATCAAACAAGTTATGATTATTATTGTGACTAGTAGTTCATTTAATTGGAGATATGTTGAAATATGAAGGAGATGTTATACTTATACAGTATGCTGTAAGTTTGAACTTCTTGTTAACAGTAGAACCTGATTTCATGCTGACTAATTATCAATTCGGATAGGCGTTATTGTTCTTTTTATATGATTTAGGCTCTTGCAACTGATAGTTGCAGTTTGCTGACTACAATTCCCTTTGTCTATGTGTTTGATTTCTCTTGTTTTTTAGGTCTAACTGTTACTTTATTTTGTTTGAAGGATCCTGAGGGTCTCTTCCCCTGTATTCTTGGTCATGAGGCTGCAGGGTATGCTTCTCTATTAAAGTTGTATGATGTTTTCGGTGGTTTTCCTCATTGGTGCTTTGCAAGGCATGAGGATAATTAATATTTGTTTCTTTCTGGTTTTGGGAATTGCAGAATAGTTGAAAGCGTTGGTGAAGGGGTTACTGAGGTTCAGCCAGGAGATCACGTGATACCTTGTTACCAGGCAGAATGCAAGGAATGCAAGTTCTGTAAATCTGGGAAGACCAATCTCTGTGGCAAAGTAAGGGCTGCCACAGGGGTTGGAGTTATGATGAATGATAAGAAAAGTCGGTTTTCTATCAACAAAAAACCCCTGTATCATTTTATGGGTACTTCTACGTTTAGTCAGTATACTGTCGTCCATGATGTTAGTGTTGCAAAGATTGACCCACAAGCTCCTCTTGAAAAAGTATGTCTTTTGGGTTGCGGAGTTCCAACAGGTAAAGCTGCTTTGTTTCTCAGCTTCATATCCACCATTCTGCTTTCTGAAGGCATTATACATGTCTGTGTTGTACAATTCAGCTGATATAAACTGGCGGTTCTACTTGTTAACCTATACCGTATTGACTTATACATTTAACTAGCAAAGTAGTCGCCGTAATTTCTTTATTAGAATTTGCATAATTATTGCGTGTTTTGATAGAAAAAAGTAAAAGAAAAAGAGGGACGAACAATGACATAATTAACCTGGCTTATGGATTGAGTTGTAGTTGTATCTACTTATATTGGATCATTTTGTGAGTTCGTCAAATGCTATATTTTTATCTTCTATATTCTTGTCTCGCTCTTTAGTTGCCACAGAATTGAGCATTTATATCTTCGTGGAGAGAGCTGCTGTAAATTAACATGTGATGTGTGCTTAACTTGGCCTGTGATGAACTATTTAGGTCTTGGAGCAGTTTGGAATACTGCAAAGGTTGAACCAGGTTCCATTGTTGCTGTTTTTGGCCTTGGAACTGTGGGGCTTGCTGTAAGTACTTCTCAAAAGCTTGCATAAGTATTTGGTTGATATTTCTGAGCACTTTCAAAAGCCACGTCTTCCCTTCTCGTGCTGAAAGTAAGCCTTTTGCCCTTACTAACCTTGCCGAAACTAATTGAACTATCACTTCATAGGTTGCCGAAGGTGCTAAAGCTGCTGGTGCTTCCAGAATTATTGGGATAGATATCGACGCCAAAAAGTTTGATAGAGGTAAACTTCTTCAAATCAACCATCTTCCATTGGCTTTCATAAGAATGTAACCAATATGAAGTAAAGTCCATTTCTTCCTCGTCTGCTTTTTTTTATGTTTAATTATGTACAAAGGGCAGTATACCAATATCTGATGATAAGCACTCTGTTATATATGGTTCTCGCCCAGAGGATCATCTACCATTGGGTCAATAAATATAGAATGTCACCTATGATTCTTACGAATTCATTTTTCATTTCCCTCTCTTATTGCAAAATTGCTGCCACATTATTTACCTTGCTGTGAGAGTTTATTCTCTTTTCATGAATTCCAGTTCTAAGCTTTCTTTTATTAGGCAGTATCATGTATTGCATTAAGGAGAATAACAAGTAAAGAAACATGCAATTAGGCTGGAAATTTGACCTTGATCAGTTATAGCTTTCTTAGATTTTAGAATATGGTCAGTGAAGTTTACCAGTGAAGTTTACCAGATATAGTAATCCTTTTTTTTGTGTGCATATATCGTAAAATTATAGTGCACATTGGTGTATGTTCTCTTTGAATATGCGAGATATGATAAAAGCTGTATATGCATTACAAGCGTTTCTTTTGACGTGTATTCATCATAAAAGAGAGTACTACCACGTCAATGGGGATGTATTAGTAGTAATTCTTTGCAAAGCATGCCTTTTTATACCATAAACACCAAGAAGAACAGTAGGAAAAGGAATTTTATACTACCATTGTTTGCAGCTGGTAGTATCAATTGTGAAGTCTTTAACTTTTTATCTTATTTACCCATTGTGATATGCAGCAAAGAATTTTGGCGTGACTGAATTTATCAATCCTAAAGACCATGATAAACCTATACAGCAGGTTATTGTGGATTTAACAGACGGTGGGGTCGATTATAGTTTTGAGTGCATTGGAAATGTTTCTGTCATGAGATCGGCATTAGAGTGCTGCCACAAGGTAAATGGTTCTAGATTTGGTATCTCATTTCTACTCAGATTCTATGATTGTTGAAGAGACTGATTAACAATTTGCGCTCTTAAGGGCTGGGGAACATCAGTTATCGTGGGTGTTGCAGCATCCGGTCAAGAGATATCTACCCGTCCATTTCAGCTGGTGACTGGTCGTGTCTGGAAGGGAACAGCATTTGGTGGTTTCAAGAGTCGCTCCCAAGTACCTGGGCTTGTAGACAAGTATATGAAGAAGGTAATTATACCAACCATGTCGGTTACCTTATGTTCTTTTTTCTTCTCTTTTTCGCCAGTACTTATCATCTTTACCATTTTGCAGGAAATCAAGGTTGATGAGTACATCACCCACAATGAGACACTGGCGGACATAAACAAAGCTTTTGACCTCATGCATGAAGGAGATTGCCTTCGTGTTGTACTAAGTATGGACGTTTAAGTGAAACCAGGCTTGTTTCTTGTTTTAAGTTGATCAGTGACTCATTCTCGATACCAAGTGTTTCTTATTTTTGTATTAAAGGAAAAGAACTAGACTCGTACGAATTTGTGAGTAATAAAATGTGTCTTGATTAAAGGGCCCATTTAAGATTTGTTTTGTTGTTGTCCATGGATGTTTGTTTTCTTTATTTTCCCCATAAAATGCAGAAATTGGAAGACAAAGAAGGAAGAGATAAAATATGGACATTCTAAGTTCTATACTACACTGAACTTCTAGTTATTGTAATCTAAACGCCGGCGAATCAAATTATTTGTAACAGGAAGTTGCAGTTCCCTCTTTATTGTTCCATTAGCAGCCTGCCATGACTGGTAACATCCATACCAATCATCTCGTCATCCCCCGATATCCTTAAAAGTTTGAGCTTCTTAAGGAACCAAAACAAGCCACCCATAGTAACACTTACCCAAGCAGTGATCACTAGAATCTGCACAAGATGAGATGCCAACAACTTTCCACCCCCACCCCAATAAGTAATCCATATGGCCTCCCTGGATTACCAGGATATACCTCATTCACATACTGTTTCTTGGCAAACAAGGCAGTGAAGATAATTCCCCATGCACCACAAACCTACATGGAGTTGTGCTGCTTCCAAAGGATTTGTTAGAAATCACCAACTATCTCTCTCCCTTGATCTAGAAGCTTCAAGAAATGGAGAGATAAAACCTCCTAGAGAGCAAGCTCTAGAAAGTTCTAGAATTGATCCATAACTTCATCCCTAGAAAAGAAGTTCTAGAATGATCTATGAGGGAAGACATGGGAACACACTAGAGAAAATGAGAAGGTAGCTTCTAGATTGTTCTAGGTTAGGTTAAATGTCTAGATGGTAGAATATTCTAGATGATTAGAGACTAATCTAACCAACTAGTATAAATATGAGATGTGTGGTAGGCATTTGTAAGTGAGAAAGAGCAAGTAAGAGCAAGTACTCCAAAGCAAGAGTCAACTTTGAGAGTGAAGCAAAGTTGTGAGCTTGAGAGCTAAGTGAGCTCAAGTACATAAGTGAGTGTTAGGTGGCTTTGTGTAGTGTAAATTCAATTGAAATATAAAAGTGTTTGTCAATTGAATTCTCTACAAGTGGTATTTGAGCTATACTCAATCAGTAGTATTAGATCAAAATACTCAACAGGATCATCATACTTAAATCTCTCAGCCAGATGGTTGAAACCAATGAGCACCCAAGCAGCTACAAACCCACATACGATTGCTGCCCAAGGCTCCACCACCGAGCAACCGGCTGTTATCGCCTCGAATCCGCCTAGCAAACCCTTACAAACATCGGTGAGATTCCAGTGCCCCGAGAGTAACCTCTTCCCAAATAGAGTCGTAAGGGCAGCACTGCACCCGCCCAGGGTGGTTGTGACTGCGGTTCTCCCAATAGCACTCCATTGTCCGTAAAAAGACCCGCCAACTCCGTAAGTTTTGAAGATTACGAGAAAAGAACCCGTGTTCAAACCGTACCATCCCGAACCATAATAAGAATGTCCCTAAAACAACCAACGTTTCATTGTGGCCCCGCATGACGGTAGCTTGCCGTCATGGTCAAACCCGCCGATACGGGCCCCACAATTATACCACCCCACAAGCCAGCAATTCCACCAACCATATGGACAACCCCAGAACCCGCAAAATCAATAACCCCATATCCAAACGAAAAGAGTACCCGTCCTCGCAGCACTGGCCCAACCATCAGCAGCCCAAAACCAATGGGCCACAATTGGGTAAACAAAGCCCGTTAAGAACGAAGAATAAATCAAATAAGCAACAAACTGGGTCCGCTCCGCAATGGATCCACTTGTAATTCCAGCAGCAGCAATGGCGAAGCACCACTGATAAAGAAAGTAACTAAAATCAAAGCTTTCCGAAGGAACATTCTGAAGCCCAAAGTAATGTTTACCAATGAAACCATTAGATGGGCCTCCAAAAGCGAAAGCAAACCCAAATAGATAATAAAAGATTCCACCAGCAGCAGCATCGAGGACATTAGTAAGCATAATATTCAGAGTGTTTTTTGGCCCGAACTGAGCCCGCACACAGCATGGCAAAGCCCAATTTGCATTGCGAAGACTAAACAGGCCGAGAAAAGTACGAAAACAGTGTCGATTGCATGTCCGGTATCGAGAAATTTGTTTGAGACGGTGTTGCAAATTGCCGCATATGTATTCTGCGGCGGCAGTGGCGTTGGTGGCTCCGGCTAGAAATGTGGTTAGATCAGCTGCCGAACAGGTGGCGGCAGCGGCCATGGCTGTGGTGTTTTGAGATGGTTTATGGATTGTAATTGGAATAGTGTATATAAAGACATTGGGGGGAATCAAAGGAGATCAGATTCCTCATTGGAGAGATTCTAGGAGATTCTAACGGTTCAGGAGAATCAAATAGTAAACCTCGGACTACGGCCTTTTAGCTGGACCGAGTTTCTTCCGGAATAATAGTTGAGCTGTAAGACGATCTTAGAACTGAATTCATGTGAGGGACAGTAGAACGAGTTTAATAAGACGGTATTAGAACTGAATTTTTCGGGGTGTATTTCACTTTTTTAAAATTTAAAGGTAAAAGCGAAGAACACACCAAATATTAATGAAAAGCTTGGTAAATGCTCGACTCGAACTCGAGTTAACTAATAAACGAGCCAAGCTCAATCTTTGTGAAGCTTGGCTTGAAGCTAGATGCAAAAATTCAACCTATAGAAAAATACACACATTTTAATTATCCAATTAGGAAATAAAACAATTATTATTATAAAAACCTTAATTTTCACTAAAAACTTCTGTTAAAAATCAAGAGTTCTAAAAATTGCAGCAAAACTTAGCTATGTGATCACTCAGATACTAGTTTACAAGGATAACTTGGATCATGCAACCTGAGGAGGAGCCCAATTTCCAGATTTGAACTTTTTGTAGAAGCTAGACTTCTTCGAAACAACGTAAAATACTGCAAAAACACAACCCAGAGTGAAACATTAAACAAAAGTGAATACTAACTAATAACCTTCAACGCTTTCAATATTCGCATGAAAATGACAAACCTGGAATCCCAGGAATAACAAAATTCGGCTCCTTGAGGACATCATATAGTCGTCTCCTTTCGTCGACTTTGATCCATCTTGGCTTGTCACCTGAAAAGCCATTCAAGTATCTCATTGTTGGACTGATTCCCCATGTCCACTCTTGCGGAAGGAGCAGGAAAACAAACTCAAATTGCACAAAATGGGATTTAACTCGTTGGAATATGACATATATCACCTGAAACAATTTCATTGGTTGACTTATCAGCAGCGTCATTCTCCTCGATCCCAAACTGCTCCAGATGAGAGGCAGTGGTCCCCTCCAAAAGGAAACGGAAAACGTCTCTCTTAGATAAGCGGACTCCAGCACCAGCCTGCTCAACAAGATTCAGCCAATACCATTAGGATATACTAACAAAAGATTACATGTCAGTAGCAGATCAGATATAAAGATGATGCACAATACAGATACAACCCCTTTGGAGTTTCTTGGCGACTCTCAAATTACTCCTATTTAAAGATGCAATGCCTCAAAAGCCAACGTCACAGAAATTGTTCAAGTTCCCAAAGATTGGGTGAAGAAGAACAAGACCCACCACAATCTGTTGAATAACAACAAACGTTTTGATGGAAGAATTAAGTTAACACTCTTTTTCTTCATAGACTTCACCTCACCTTACAAGGAAAAAAGAAGAGGTATGAAGCACGGGAAAGCATGAAAGAATAGTCAAGGCCGCTTGGTAGAAGAATAAAATTGCTCTACCATGAACTTGAAGGTTATGTTGAAAGTCTGTCTGTCATGCTCTTAAATCTTGTAATGGCAGAACACTAATGAAGTGGTCTTGCCTTTGTACTGGGTTGCTACTTGAAATGACAAACTAAAATTTTGTATCACCGCTCAGAGCATTGTTGAACAATCTACTCTAACAATGTTCTTTGTTATCTTTTAGTTGCTTGGGTAATTTATCCAGAAACAATAAAGACGTAAAATTCAGAATAAGGGCATCACTGGAAGGCAGTATAAAGCATACAGAGAGGAAACGACTAACAAGAAACAAGCTTAAGATATACTTTGAAAGGATTCCAATAATCCATAGATTATATAGAGAAAGTCGGGAAGCTATTGCAGTGTACCATAAGCAGAAAGCAAGTAAAAACTGATATCACTAACTGATTAAAGCAGTTATCTATTTCTCATATTTTGCCAAAATGAAAAAAATAATCTATTACTCATTAGTTTTAAGCTTTCTTTTGGCCTGATGACACTAATCTTTGCGAAGAGAGAAAAATGCATACCTCGTAGTACAATTCTAATGCATCACGTGTATAGGCATGTTCACTGTCCCATGGCAAAGCAGGACTACTTTCTGAAAACATGTATTGAAGCTAAGGATCACAAAAAAGTCTCATAAATCAAGCAACACATCAATGCATTCTGCCTCATGTCTCAGAATGTAAGTAAAATATATTATTAAGCCAACCCAGAATATAATCTATTCATGAAGGATATTGCGTCGAGATGTACAGTAAACGTGTCAGTCTCACAAAAGTCCTCAACAAAGTCACTTGACATTGCCTCTGCATAGAGAAAAAGAACAGGCCAATGGAGGATATTATCTTTGTCTAGAAATGGCTTTTTCAATCCAGTGAGTTCTTGATACATTGCCTTCCCCATTTTCAACTTTCTGTCCTCAAAAGCAGAGACAACATCCTACGGATTCAATAAAAAAGATTAAAACCCCGCCTATGATGACAGAAAGGAATGTTATTTTGCAGCACAGAGGTGGAGAATTCAAACCTTTGCAGCTGTCACAGCCTTGGAAACTTCAGCTTCACGGCGTTCATCCTCGGATTTTCTTATATCAATTTGCCTAGCTAGTTTCTTGAGTTCTTCATTATCTGGTGACTGCTCAAGTGCCTTAGTACAGTAGGAATTCGCTTCAGCCAACATATTCAAAGATAATGAAGCTTTGACTGCTCTATAGAGTGCCTAGAAAAGTAAACATGTCAACATTAAATTATATAACCATTGAATAACTTCAACAGCACACCTCAGGAAGGACTATAATTAGGCAAATATGCCTGCTAGGAACATGGACTTACAAATAACAACCTTAACATTCGTCGGGCAAAGTTTGATTGCCTCCTCAGCATCCTGGAGAGCGCGTCTATAATTACCTAAGAGCAAATTAACATGGGCTCTATTGGAATAAACAGTTGATTGCTCTGCATCACCCAAAGCCTTCTGATTTATACTTCTGGTGTAACAATCAATAGCATCCGAATAATGCTTTTTCCCCATCTTTACATACTCATTGCCCTTTTCCTACAAATCCATTGACATGAGACAACTTCTTTCAGTCCATTTGAAGTATATTCCAAACTATACCATCACATAATATTAGAAATCAAATTTTTGGAAACATGCACAAACGACTGCTTTCATTCAACCGAATCAATTGAACTATAATAGTGACTTTTCCCGCATTTACACCAATTTTATGTCCAAAGATTGAAACTTTATACTAGTACTTCACTTACCAATCCAAGCTAGGACGAATAGACGAACCGGACCCCACCCCAACAATTTTTAATCACTTTTTTTTTAAATTTCCCCCCAAATATTAATCATTTTTTGATATTCTAGGCTTTTAATCACCTTTTCTTTAAATTCGACCCCCCCAGTATTATCCCAAACACTCCTTTAGATCACCCTCTAAATTCAATATTCTAGTTCCGTCTATGCAGAGACGAGCAACCAACTGATTTTTTATGTTGTCTGACCAACAGAACCTGAAAAACATTATGAAAAACAAAGAAAAATTTCCGAAAATAAATAATTATGTAACAGATTAAGATAATTCAGTGACCTTAAGTTCAATAGCCGCAGACTCTTTAAGGGCTGAGATGGCATCAAGGTCTGCTAGCTCCTTATCGGTTTTGGGGTCTGAACCGGGCTCCATCCAAAGCGCCATTCTGCTGCTTTCTTGATTCTTCTATTACGAGCACGACTGCTTAAATCTTCCTTCAGTTTCCAGAATTCCAGAAGGAGGAAGATTCCGGGATTTCTGTGCAGTAAAATTAGAGTTGAAGAATTTGTTCAAGTTTCTGAGCAGTGGAAAGCCGTTGGGTATGTTAATAGCAGAAACAATATGTGGGCCGATGTTTCTGGAACTTTCTCCAAAAGGTTGGGCCATCTATATGTATCTAAATTTTGGGCCTTCTAGATGTACTTTCTCCACCTACTTTTGGGCTTCGTGTCTAAATTGGGTATATCTCTAGTATATTTTAATAGGAAAATGATTTACTCATAGAATTTTGGGGATAAAAACCCTAAACTCCCAAATTGAGAGTGTTAAATGTTATCTTACTCTTTGGTATAAAGGGGATTCACCCAACTATAAGGGAAAAAAAGGTCGAAAAAACTATTTTAGTCAATCTTTTAGCCAATAATTTTAGTAACCTAGCAAGGTCATTTAATATATAGATTGTATTTTCTTTTTTGTTAAGACCCGCTCAGTGGGAAGATATTACTTCAGTTCGTATTTTACCCTTTAATGAACCGATTCGTTGCAAGTAGAGATTAGTTTAATGTGGTATTCGGACACTTCATGACCAGACAAAAAAACATTGTATTTTCTTTTCATAAATTTCAATTTTTTTCTTGGCTAAATATGAAACCGATCACGTTGTCAAGAAAAACTCTTTAGAACCAAGCAATCCCGTTTCAGAGCCGCCCGACCCGGGCAAATAGAGATTAGTTTAATATGGTGTCCCGACACACTTCGTGACCGAACAAAAAAACTATTTTCTTTTCATAAGAATCATTTTTTTTCGAAATATGAAGCCGATTATGTTGTCAAGTAAAACGTGTTAGAACCAATTATCTTGAAGCAATATTGTTTTAGAGTTAACTAATATTCCATTAACATCATATTAGATCAATACAAAGCCCGTTAAATCGTTTGATTCGACTGCAATAGCACCTGAACAACTGTCTCAACTATCAGAAACTACTGAATGATCTTAAAGCTTGGTTAACCTTGTTGGCTAAAAGAGCAAGCGAAAAAAATGAGAAAGGCCAGAATACATATTAGATTTAGATGGATCATGGGCCTGCAACTTTACAAAAGATACTAGCCTCTACACAAATCAATATCTGAAATCGCCCATGTTAAAACAGGGATTCATATAATCTTTTAATGTCTGTCAGACTTACCCCTTGCAACAACTTTTTCAAGCATCTAAATGTTCATAGAGGAGACCAGCATTCAGGATAGTATACATCAAGTCCAGACGACATAGGAAATTCGAGAGAGACTGAAGCAGGATCGTCTTCAAAAGGCCAACTGTCAAATTCGGAGTCCACTCGGTTAGGATAAGAGCTTGAAAACAACTGAGAGTTATTTTCAATTCCAGGTTCTTCTCTGAGTATTGTACTTTGTAACTGGGTGGTCACGGGAAGAGTTTGGTTGTTCTGGGTCGTAGGAGTAACCTGATTGAAACTGAAATCAGCGGAAACTGGTACATCATGAAGCTGCCCAAAATGTTGTTGCTGATAAGATGATGGAATTTGTAAGGGAATGCTGGTATTGGGCTGAAAAGGGACAATTGTCGGAGCAGAGGTAGGATAGTTGATATAGCCATGGGAGGTTACCAAAGGTTGGGAAGGCATAACATTTTGACGGGTTCTTCCCATATTCGGCTGCAAAGCTACTTGGGGTTGCAGAGGCACTATATTTTCATAGGGGCTCCCCCAACTTTGCTCAGATGGTACTGTATGTATTGTGGGCATTGAATTTGCAGAGAAAAGTTGTGGGTAAGGAACCGTCATTGAATTTGCATTTATACTGCTAATAGGTACTTGAAAAGATATTTGAGGCTCCGAAGGTGCATAGTTTCCAAGTTCGTTGTTGATGGGTGACAAAGGTTGTGAATTGGGCACTAAATGAGCGGTAAATCCACCAAAATCTGCCTGGTTGGAGCCTTGATATGTACTCAACATTGAACCCCCTCCGCCTCCTGTGGTGCCTTGCCAGATTGATCCAGGGGACTGATTCCCGGAGTACTGATAGTTGTAGTGGTTTCCAGATGAATTGTTACCATATCTATTAGTGGTCAATACACCTCCACTAACTCCTGCCCTCTTGAAAAGTACATTATGAGAAATGGGTCGACTGTATGCGTGACCAACATCGCGCCTCCGCATGTCATGAGAACCCAATAACGAATGGAATCTATTACTCGAATCAGATCTTGACACCTGAGTCCTTACGGGCCTCATACTATTTGGTCTGCTGACAGTAGTTATAGAACAAGGCTGGCTTCCATGTACCTCCTGATTATGCATCAAATGGTTATTAGGCAATGGCGAAGGCTGGAGCATAGGAGTTGATCTAACCCCTGAAACCAACGGTTGAGCAGTAGAACTTTTCTTTTTAGCATCCCTCTGAGCTTTCCAGTACTCATCCTTCTCGGTAGCATGGCAATGGTCAGTACTAAAAGCACCGTTGCCCCAGAGAACACATGGAGCAACCGAGTCACAAACATAACAGTGGCACTGAAATTGAGAACATTTTAAATAAAAACACGCAAGCTGGAAATAACAAGCAACTAAGAAGATCCCTCTATGGATAAATATAACGAAGGAAACATCACCTTATCACAGTGCCGTTCATGTAGAGTAGAACTAAAGGGGAATTTTACACAAAGATGCCGTGAGTGAGGATAATCTCTACAAGCCACCTGCAAGAAGCACAAACTTAAAACTACAGGAAAGATAAGTCAAAGACAACAGTTCCCGTGTATTTGATACCATATGGAACATCGCAAACCAATCAAGAAAATACTCAAATGACAATCTGCAACAAGATCCAGCTACCGTAAATGTAGGAAATAATCTCAGAAAACTTGTCATACATTTGTTACGCACGAGTCAAGATATATTCACAGTTTCAGAGATCATATATCATGTAAACTTTCAGTAACCATGAAAAAGACAGATACTCCTAGCCCCCCGGCAATCTTCCAAATAAGAAAGACAGAAAGGAACTACAAAATTCAACATTTATTCAAGAGTAGGAGAGATATGCTTCAGCAGCTGCATTTCATTCTTTCTATTTTACCAGCTGCTTATAGTGCCCCAACTGGAAATTAATCGAGACGGAACAATATAAACATTAAAAAAACAAAAAAGAAATCACCAGCTTTGTTGCCGATGTTATCCAGAAAAAAATCTGTCTTTCTCAGCCCTTTTTGCAGTCAATTCAGGGCAATGACAGAAAACAAACCAAGCATCCCAATTCTATAACTGCAATTTACGCATTAATATCAATCAGATATGTCCAAACCACACAAATTCAGTCACAAAACAAATATCCATATAAAAAGGTCGTACACAGCGCACATCCCGCATGGGCAGGTCTGGGAAAGTTCCTGTTTCCGGGTTCGAACCTGTGACCTAGTAGATAACAAGTAAACAGACATCCATTTGAGGGAAAAAGAAGGAAAATCCAATACCTGACCCTTTTCACTAACAACGCATAATTCATCAGAATCTTCACCACCTCCATTGTTCTCAACCGTTATAGGCTTCTCCGGGTCACCGTCCAAAATCACACAGTCGTCGTCGTCGTCGTCGTCGTCATCTTCCTCCTCCTCCTTATTTTCTACACATTTGACTAAAGATTTCGCAACCATCATCATCTGCTCGTCCGGTTCAACTATAGTTTTGTTCATCTCATTCAAAACCTCCGATAACCAGTCCCCATCATCTCGAACACCACAACCACCTCCCCTCCTCCTCCTTCAGAAGTAGTCACCCCACTCTCCCCCCATCCCACATCCTCATCTGAACTTATATCAAGAACAATTCTCTTAGGATCATCCATTCAGCAACAAAAACAAAACCCAATTTTTTATACCCTTTTATAATTATTTCTTCCCAAATTTTAAAAAAAAAAATCCAAGAAAAAAATCCCACAATCCAGCTAAAAAAAGATCAAAAGATTGGTAAAAAAACAAAGAATTTCTATGGCTAGTGAAAGAAGTCCAAATTTTAGCTGGAAAAAATCATTTTCTAGTAAATTAAAACAAAACCCCCCCAAAAATTTTACACCTCTTTCCAATCATTCCTTCCCAAATTTAAATAATCCCAAGAAGAAAAAAGACCAAAAAGATGAATGAAAAACAAAAAAATTATATGGGATGTCATAGCCAGAAAAGGGAATTGTGACTGGTAAGTGAAAGAAGTCCAAATTTTTTGGTGGAGAAATTAACTTTCTAGTAAAATAAAATTAAAACCATAGAATCTGACAGTTCTTGAACAATCATCATTATAAAAATGGATTGTGTTTGGGGGGAAGTGAAAGAGTTGCAGAGATTTTGGTTTAGAAAAGAATAAGGTGGTGTCAGTGAGTCGGGGGTCGGGTCAGTGAAGTGACCCGGTTATCGCCCGTTCGGTGGACTGGTTTCTTAAGGACTTTGTCACCTTCATACGAGCAGACCCTATATTTAAAGGTTGTAGACCTGCAACTTACTGGGTCCTACTCTTTTGTTTCTTTTTTACTTTTTGTAAAATTTTGATTTTTAAATCTAAACTATTCTGAAATATTAATATTGTTTATTGCATATTCAGTTTTTTTTTATCGAATATGGATAGAATATGATCATATAATTTATTTATTATTATTATTGGGGGAAGGGGACATATTTACTATAAGAAATAGGGGATTTAAAAAGTGGGGTGAGAATTCGAACTCATGACATCTACGTCATGATGCATTAGTTTTGGGCACTAAACCAATGCCTTATTAACGGAAAAACATGTTTTGACCCGTAAAAAGAAGGTGCTAATGAGATAAAAAAACAGTCTTCCACATTCGTATCATTTTTTCTTTTTTACTTCTTTTTTTAAAACTTTTTTTTCATTTGCATTTTTTTAGGGTTGAGACCTGTTTTTTCCAAAATTCCCCCGAGTTTTATCTTATGAGAGTCATTTATAGTCAAAACTTTACATTTTTTTTTAGTTATGGATCAAAAATCAAAATCGGTAATAGTTTAGGGCGTTGACACTTTTTTATCCTTATTTCTTCTCTTTATTGTGCAAAACAAAATTTAATCGTTAAATCAACTCATCTAGAAGTTTTGCAACTTGTTAAGCATATAATTTAAAACTTTATGTTCGTTGATGTACTGACACATTATCAGTTTAAATTCAGTGATTGAATCTTAAATAGGTTAATAATATATTTTTACGTTAGTAATTAGATATTTGATTTGATAACTCTCTTGATGTTTATATAGCACTTTAATCAACCGTATACAAAATTTTACAAATATACGACATATTATCGTTTTCCATCATTTGAATAACTATTCTCAACTATTAATAATTATTGACCTTTTTTCCTTCAACCGTTGCGTAAAAAATTAAAAGTTATAATCCGTCCAACATGTACTGACAAAAAAAAGTTCAACATTAAAACTAAGGTTGTTCAAAAAATTAAAGGTTATAATTCGGCCAACATGTACTTACAAAAAAGGCGTTCAATAATAAAAATAAGTTGGTTGAAAAATTAAATATTATAATCCTGCCAGCATATACTGACAAGAAAAACGTTCAACATTAAAAATAAGTTGGTTGAAAATTAAATGTTATAATCCTGCCAACATATACTGACAAGAAAGACGTTCAATATAAAAGTAAATTGTTTGAAAAAATAAACGTTATAATCCTGCTAACATATACTGTCAAAACAGACGTTCAACGTTAAAAGTAAGTTGCTTGTCTTGACTCAACTTTTGATTTACGGTTACAAAATTTATTGCTAGAATAGTTTGTTCGGTATAATATTTAATTGCTCCAGGTCAAGTAGAGAAAATTTATTATATATCTTTGTCTTTACATATGAATTTTATGACGAAATTTTTTTATATGAATTATGGTTTACTGGGTCATGTGGTTCAGATTAATTCACGTCAACAACTTTTTTTTCCCTCCTGATATGAATTATTCTAAATCATATGATTCATAACATAATTAACAATTTATGACTTTCTTTAGTCATTGATGATAAATAATTGAGAAATTTTTTATTCCCTCACTAATTTGGGATGTCATAAAATGTAATTTGAACCACAATATGAACCAACTCATGTCTGATATTGACAATCTTTTTTTGGCGTGAGTTTACTTTTCATTTTCTCTTCCTTTTTCCCTACTGGCGTATATTGTAGAGTGATAAAAAAAAATGGCATAACATCATAACACAACATACGAACAATAAGATCATATATGCTTGTGTTAGTTTTTATCGGGTTATAACTTTATCGTATTGTACCTAACTTAGCATGGAATCTTATTGTCTCAAGCATGAGTTTATTAAGATCATACGAACAATAAGATCATATATACTTGGTCCAGCACGGTTGATAACTCATTATTTAAAAAAAAGATAAATAAGAAATACATAAATAACTAAGTTATATTTTAGAATTACATTCTCTTTTACTTAACTTCGACATAAAAATTATGTTTAATAGACAAATTAAGTTTAATTGTTTAAGTTACTAATTAACTATTATACTACATAATGCATTAGTTCGTTTTGTCAAACTTGAGTGAGTTTCATTTTATTAAAATACCATTTATATTATTAAATATTCTAAAATGAATTCTTAAATATAATTAGCTTTTATTTGTATTTTAATTCGTATAAATTTCACAATAGGTCTGTTGGTGCGGATTAGACGACACAAATTTTTTTTTACAGTGTCTAACCAGTTCTTATTAAAATAAAATTTTATCAGATTATATTAATTCAATACAATAATAAACAACGAACTTGACCAACACGACGTGGTAAAACCAAACAAGTCCAAATTGTCACCTCTGGTATATTGCATTGACCAATGACTAAACTTTGTCATTCACGAATATAAAACTAGTCAATTGTTAGACAATGTTTCGTTTCACTCCATGCATCTAGTTAGCCCGCATCTAGTTGTATATTACTAGTACTACAATAGCTAATTACTAATAATAAATCGTATATTATGACAAATTTAAATTTATACAAATGTATTTAATTGAGGGATAAAAATACACTTTTCTCAACAAAAAAAAAGGTTGGGGGGATAAAAAAGACAATGAAATATAACATTTATCTAAAAAACTAAGCACACTTCAATATATTTCCTGTTATTTTATAATGTATTTGATAGTTTTTTATATTGAAGTAGAATTTAAAATTTTAACTTTTAGACATATATATATATATATATATATATATATATATATATATATATATATATATATATATATATATATATATATATATATATATATATATTGAGAAAACCATTTTTTTTTGAAAAATTAGTAATATCATTAAATGATATAAGGAGTTACACGAGGGAGGCGGAATTCTAATGGATCCCCTACCCTTTGAAATGAGGCAACAAGCCTTAGGAAACGTCTAGCTAGCCAAAGACTCAGAACATTACAAGACTCGCGGACATAGAAAAAACTAGAAAAATATGATCAAAGAGATACAATGTTCTATGACCGGCGAAACAGACTCAAACAAATCAGAAGCAAACTCAAGGTCACGTGCAAACCAAAAGCCTTCCACACTTGCTAGAGTTTTTTATTGCAAACTTTTATAACCCATAAAAATAGGAGGGGAGATCAGCTGAAACCCGCGTAGGATAGCTTGCCAGCGACCATGCCAGATACGAACAACACGTCCGCTTCCAATCCTCCATTCCAAACCACGTTGCAACAAAACTCCATCTTGAGGGGATGTTTTTCCAAGTTTGAGACGGTCACCCCCTTTTATTGCTTACAAAAAAACTCGAAATAAATCCTAATTTAAGACAAAGAAAAAAAATGAACACTAACAAGGTATAAATCAAGAGGCCAGTTGACGACTTTATTATGAAACATAAAAACTACTAGTTGTGTGCGCCATATTGAAGCACACTAGGCTTTGAATTGTCCAAGAGTTGATAAGTTCTGAACAATTCCTGATTAAGCGACTCATGGACTGGTTAACGACAGGAGCCCCCATTAGGAAAAAAACCATTAGCAATAGTTGGGACAGAAAAAAAATCCAGTACTGTTTGAGTTGAAAAAAATCCATGAGTTTTCACTTTGAGCAACAAACTATAACTCTTCAAAGAAAAAGTCATACTTGATAGATCCAACCACAGCCCCTACCCCAATTGATCCAGCCCAAAAAAATCCAAGTAGCCCATTACGTGGCCCAATGAGGACCAGGCCCGTATTGGGGAGGACTTGCCCCAACAAATCGGCCTGAACACATTGTTTTTTGTCCATTCGCTGGTCAGAGACCCGATCCGCCTCGTCTATCGCCTTATAGACCTGCCCCATAAAATCAACCTCTCCGGTAGTCTTCTCCACCGCAGGCGACGAACGTAACCAGTTCCTGGCCATTTTTTCCCACACCACCAACCTCACATCTGGAACAGCTGCACCCGTGATGCCTTTAGAAAACTTGACCCAAACTGGGCCTTTCCTCATTATCGCTTCCCTCACCCCAATCTCAAGCCGCAACCATGTCGCTGGCTGGGCGTCGGCGACATCAAATCCCAGTACTCTCCATATCCCATATATTGTTTCCCCAACACACTCCAATCCAAATTCCAAGCCTTGTGGATCCAAGTCCACTGCTTCCCCTTTCCCGTGATTACTAGAATGAAGCATAATTTTCCCACTCCTCTGCGCCCTTCGGTTCGTTACTTCATCTAAAACCGGTGTGCTTCGCTGAGGAATGGTATAAGAACCATGGCCTCTATTGGCCAGTGGTATATTCAGGGGATGAGGAGCCAAGATGACGAGATAGTCCATATTTCGGCTACAAGACGCTGCGCAACGGCGATGTAGAATACCCTAATTTTTTAGGGAGAATTCCGACTATGTCGGAGGAGGTCTATAAAGCGCTCAGCTGCTAGCAATGCTTATTATAACTTACTCGTTTCACTCACATTCTTATTCATTATTTATTTTATTTTCGCCTCGATGATCTTAATTTGCTTTTTTCAGAATAAACAATCCTTCAACAATTTTCGAAATACTCATAAAGTCTTTTTCATCAATTTTAGGGGTAAAATAGTCATTATATAACCATATTATTCTTCCTCATCTCACTCATTACTTCCCGCCATCGCCACCGCTATCGCCCCATCTCTTCCCAATTACTTCTACACCCATTAAAACCTAAAATCCTCTTTCTTTTCTCCTCCCCACACCAAAATCAAATTCTGCACTCAAAATGAAATCCACAAAGAATATTTACCAGCAAGTCTAAGAAATAGCTCAATGATTCATCATCAAACCTAAAAAACCTTCCAACTTTAAGCTATCAAAACATGAATTGTATCAAAAGATTAAAAAATTTAATAAGAATCAAAACTCACATGCAAAAGATTACAACAAATTAAACAAGAATCAAAATCCATATGCAAAAGAAAAAGAAAAAAAGGATGAAGAGAAAATCAAATACAAAAAAATTAACAAGAGTCAAAACTCATATGCAAAAGCAATTTCTTATTCTTTTTCTCTTTTTACTTGTTCCTCTTTATTTATTGTTATGAGATAGGGGAATGAAACATAATTTGAAGATTAGTTGAGAGGAATTGAGAAGATATATGGTAGAAATAGTGGTGGTGGTGGTCAGTTGAGGTGGTGGGAATTGGTGAATGTGATGATGAAGAATTTGAGGGTTTGTGGTTTAATGACGATTTTATCCTTAATTATTTGAGCCTGTGCAATGCACATATTCAAAATTGATGGAGTATTTTCTAGAATATTCGTAAACTGTTGGGGGATTATTTATATCGGAAAAAGCAAAATATGACTATCGATGCGAAAAATAAAATAGACCGGGAACGAATGAGGTTGTTTTCCCATATATATTATCTCATACGTCATTTCACTCTTGTTACACTAAAATAAAAATTTCAAGATCAAAC
The DNA here is from genome assembly GCA_026122235.1 of Vinca minor. Classification (NCBI taxonomy): domain Eukaryota; kingdom Viridiplantae; phylum Streptophyta; class Magnoliopsida; order Gentianales; family Apocynaceae; genus Vinca; species Vinca minor. The sequence continues at coordinate 2,357,797 of JAOCZM010000085.1, read as the reverse complement.
ACAATCAAATGTGTACATTACTATTACATAATGCACTAATAAAATTACTCAAAACACATTAACATCAGTAAAGGATTGGTGCGGAGCTGGGTATCTACAAAAATTCATACCATATTAATCAGAGTGTTATACAGATCTTATTAAATAATTATAATTTAGCTGATCACAATTTTAATTCTTCATGACTTGTATGTTTGGGGATTCAAGTAATTTCGGAGCGACTGATATTGCAGATTTACATAATTTTTTGTTAGCAAGTCATATTGCTTAAAAAAATTGTCATTCACATATGGCAAAAAGACATTTTGGACTACCACGACACCAATGCAGAGCGCCTTAACCTCTGTGCGGAACAAATTTTCGTCGTCAGATTTAAAAAATTTGATGGTTGAGATTGTTTTGATAAAAACACTCATTCATCTCTTTTGAATAGGCGTTCGACAATACATATGTTTGTTTATCTCTTGATCTGCTAGTTTTTTAATGAATATTTGTTTTTAGGAGATGAAAGTCGATTTTGACTAACCGGTATTCGTAAGAGATGAATGTTTATTTATTTTTTAAATAATCTCAACCGTAAAATTTATTATCCGACTATCTAAATTTATTTTGTACATGTATACCGTCTTCAAGTTCAAAACTCTGCACCGACTTTTCATATCCATTGTCGAAAAAAAAAACCTTGGACATGTCCAAATGTCAGATACAATGTTGTTGTTTCCTATTCGTGGGTGGGTCTCCGATCCTGCAATGTACATTTCGCCAATGAGTAAAACTGCAAATAAGATCAGAACAATGCCCGAAACTTGAAATGACTCCATGATCACGTTTCTTTTTTTTTTACCCCCAAATTATTACACAATGTTTATGGGTTTCTTGATTGTATTTTGTTGGGTACTTCTGCGTTTGGATGATCCCGGGTATGATTTGCAATTCCGGGTTTGCATTGCAGTGAAATCTTGATAAAGAAAAGTGCTTTTTTGCATGTGTTTCAGGAAAAAGGTCAGAACTCCTGGATTTATTTTTTACTTTGATTTTTTATGACTCCCCACAAAAGGGTTCAAATTATTTCTCCCATTTCATTCATTAATGATTCTTATTACACCCCTTTTGTTGAACTTAGGTAAGATATATTGAGAAGTAGAGTAATCAAATTTCTATTTTCTTCTTCTTTTTGTTTCTGCTGAAATTTCATATTAATTACTTTTCTTTTTGGTTGGACCATGGATATAACAGATTATGCACCATTGAAGTTAGAATAAAGTATCAAACTTGATGACGATCGACCGCGTGAAGTGAATTCTTGCAAGATTTTACATTTAGGGATTTCTCAATGTTAATTTCCATATAGTTGTTCTTCCTAGAGTCTTGGAGCTTTTAGAAATTGGGAGGAGAAACTGCATTATTTAAAATTTAAATGGGAGATTACTGTTATTAGGCTATTGAAATGCAAGCTAAAAAAGAAAATGATCAAGTGCCAGAGGACTGGCAAACATCACCTATAGAAGTGATAGAAGGGGCAGTTAAGGCACTACATAATGCTTGCTCTCATAGGCCGCCGAACTATCCATCGGCAGGTCAGGGGCCGCCAGGACATAGACGTAGCCGTAGTGAAACAGTGACTTCAGGATCAGGACACAAACGTAGCAATAGTTTCCAACAATGGAAGTCTCAGGTTCGAAGGGCTTTGCGTTTGGGTAGCAATTTGCGTGAGCCGATCTGCTCTTCCTCTTTCAATCCTGAGATTCTTACTGATCAGAAACGTCAGTGGTATCAAATTCACTCAAATACCTTGGTAAGATGCAAAAAGGAATATTGCTGTCTATTGAATTTGTGGCATCTTATATCTAATTCTCTTGTTATGCTTATTCTTTTTAGTCTGTGATGCCAACTTTTTACATGTACCACCTTAATCTTTTCATCTTTGGTTATGTATGTGTCCATGAAATATTTTGTCTTATGAATTAAGCCAATCAAATATTCTGTATAGGAATATCAAAGATATGACGAACCCACCTCACTCTTTGAACATTTTGTTATTGCGGGACTCCTTCCAGATGCTAATCTTGAAGTTGTCGAGGATTCATTTGCTAGAACGAAGAAATTAGAGTTAGAAATGGATAAGTCAGAGATTGCCAATTTTAGAATGCTGCAGAAACGAGGCCATTCACTTCCATCTATGGATCCTCAGGTTTGGCTTTTTATGTGAACGGTATTTTTTTCTTCTTTGGATCAAGGTGTTTACTTCTTTGCCAATGTCACGGTGCACCGCTTTCAAAACCCTTTTTTGTTAAATCAACCCCATCTTAAGTAACCTTAGTTTTCATTTTGGGCACTAATGGATTGTAATACATAATAGACATGATTTGACCCTAGTCAGTTTAGATTCTCATTCATTTATTTCCTTCAGTTGGTTATAGAGACTGCTTCAAGAGACTTGTGTTCTTAGCATGCCTGGGACCTCCAGTTTTGCCTATCTGGTGTGTTTATTTTATGCAACAAATTTGTGCTTCCTTTTCTTTTGATAAACTGATTCTTTGTCCTTTTGCCCCACCCCCTCCCTTGTTTTTTCCTCCTTTGTTATACAGATAATCTTTAAGTATCCTCCAGGAAAGAGATTAGATATGCGGTTGAAAGATTTGGCTGCTTTCTGTTTTCCCAGTGGCGTGAAGGTATTGTATTTGCTGATTTACTATGCTAATCTGAGTAGTTTGGTTAACACGAACTTAATATGCATTACAATCTGATGTCTGCTCGGGTACCAATCTATGTGTTTGATAATCTAGACGAACTCAATATACATGATAATCTGATATGTCTTCTTCTTCACCTACATTCTGGTGTATGTATGTCTAATAGTATTCTTATCAATTCACAATCATGCAAAAGAACAGGAAAAATTACAAAGTTTATCTTGTTACCTGATGATCACCTTTTAACCCAGGCACGTGTACTACAGAGGACCCCATCTTTAACTGAGTTGAATCAACTTGTCTATGGACAGGTATGTCAAAGATTTTTGTTCTTATTTTAGTTTTGAAATTTAAAATGTCGAAAGTAATCAACTTTCGGCAAAAGGTGAAGAATGTACACGAGGAGTTGCTCTTCTTTCTTCAAAACAACTAATAGCCTTTTTGCATTTCGTCTACAGGGACACTTAAGCAGAGATGATTTGTCCTTCATATTTTCCCTCAAGGTAACCCTGTATTGAATTTAGTTTAGTCGTGTCAGGGGTCCAATCAATAGCCTTCTAAACTTTATCTTCATAAAATCCTCCTTTCAAATGATCCAATACAAACGTGTTCAGTCTTATTGTTATTCTCCTCCCCCTTTTTACATGCCTCGTCTTACTTCATATGACTACGTATTTTGTCTTCATTAGCCCTAGGAGAGTTCTTCAATGGAGATGGTGTCTGACTCTGAAGAACAGTATTGACTTTGTTGTTCTAGGTTTACATAAAGATGTTCTCTAGAAATTTCCTAGAGACATTATGGTTTTCGAGATTGCTCAAGTTTACAATGTTCTTTCATCAGGTGGCAGACAGTGCAACACTTTATGGTGTCTGCTTACACGTGCATGAAATTGTTCAGAAACCACCTTCTATTTATGGCTCTTCATCGCCCCTTTCCCAGCTCTCAGTGGGTTGCAGTAGGTTCTTGGTTGCTGCACCTCGCTGTTACTGTGTTTTAACAAAGGTTCCATTTTTTGAGCTACACTATGAGATGTTGAATAGGTTAGCATTGGATTTACTAATATTCTCTCATCACATTTTTGTAAGTATGAAATGTCGCTTAAGGATAAACTCCATCTCTACTATTTATTTGCGCGCAGTATCATTGCGCAGGAGCGTCTTAATCGGATAACCCAGTTTGTTTCCGAAATGACTATGGCTCCTCTTCCACCTTTGGCACCAAAATCATCCGATGTGAGGGACCCCATTCGCTCACCATGTACGGAGAGCGTTGAAGATTGGACGGCTTCAGCAATACCTGTTGATTGTACAATAGCGCTTGCTAAAGCTGCAGCAGGGATTATACCGGACGATGAAGTTCCTTCATCGTCATCAAGATGGGAACCGAGTTCTCCAGAAAGTTTAGATACAAGTGAAGCATCAGATTATAGTCAAGCAAGGGAAACAGATAAAGATGGCAGCAGAAACAACCTGCACAATATTGATGATTCTGCCTCTGAGACATCTGAAAATTGTGCTGATTTTGGGGATAGGATGTGTAGGAGTTACGAGAATGACCAAACTCCAGCTATTGGAACATCCAGCATCCCAAGGAACAGAAAACTGGGATGTTTCGGAAGCGCAGATTCCTTATTCAGGTCGAAGGTTTCCCAAAGTTGTTATTTATTTAGTTTTCTTTGGAGGTTAAAGATGTTTGATGTTTATATGTATCTTTGTTTAGTAATCTGAGTTCATATACCTACCATTTCTTACTCTTGAACATGTTTCTTTTTTGCTTTTTTCTTCTTTTTCTTGGGCAGTTCCGCAAGAAGTGTGACATCAGAGGATGAGGATGATGACTTTCTCTTTGCCAATGAAAGAGATGTTGGAGATGATGTGGTATTGGTATGGGCTAAGGTTAGTGATATCTTTGTCTATATTTATAAAATTATGTAATATTCGGGGCTTGTTGACTATTGCAGGTTTTAACACAATTCTACTTATACAACAGGAGAATAAGAGTGATTTACTCCAGATAGTCTCTCGTTATCATTCTATGTCTCTTCCAGAGCGAGGAAGTGAAATAGTTTTTCAGCCACTCGAGCACCTACAAGCTATTATTTACAAGAGGCTCGACGTTTCTGCCCTTGTAATAAGTGATAAACAATTAGACCTTGAGACACAGGACCCGAATGAAGCTGCTAAAGTAAGATGTCTGTCATAGTTCTTTGTGGTATCCTTTGTGCAAAGTTATATGCGAGCTACTCACAACTAAAATTTGGTAGGTCAAATTGAAACTAGCTGTTGCTGAGGAAGCCGTGGCATTGTCACTATGGACAACCGCGACAATTTGTCGAGTTCTTTCCCTTGAAAATGTAAAGTTGTTTCTCCTTTTATCAGTGATTAATTCTTTTTTATGGAATACCGAGCCCTTGAATAGTACTTTATCAAAGTGAAAATGGTGTAAAAATATAACAGGAATATCAGAAGATTGCTAGTAGATTGTGTTTTGGTTGCTTAATCTGGCTTCTTGTTTCAGGTTTTGACTTTAATTACAGGAGTTTTACTGGAAAAGCAAGTGGTGGTTATGTGCCCTAATTTGGTAATTTTATGTTTTAAATATTTTCTGCTGTCCGAGTATTTTACGCTTGGTTTTACTTCTTCTTTTTAACAACTACTTTATCTCATTCTGTTTGGTGCTTAAAACAATTATTACAGGGTGTTCTTTCAGCTGCCGTGTTGTCTGTTATTCCCATGATTCGTCCATTTGAATGGCAAAGCTTATTCATGCCTGTAAGTTGAATAGCATGTAGCGTATGGTCTTTTTTAGTCTCAAAACCGATCTTAAACAATCGCATTGTCAGTAATGTGGCATCAAAATTCCGAACCTGCAAATGGTGTCCCGTTTCTGCATGTTGGTGATATTTATGCTACTTTCATGTGTGAACAGATGCCATAAATAAATCCTGCATATTTATTGACCTCGGAATTTTTAGTATTTTAACTGTGGAACCAGTTATTTTCTTTCTGTAATTTCATGTCTATTTATCTTTATTTCATAGTCTTTTATGTGGATTTCTTTTTGCAGATTCTTCCGGACAAGATGCTTGGTTTTCTTGATGCTCCTGTTCCTTTTATTGTGAGTTGTACTTCATTTTTCCGGCTTATTAAGTGAATTCAACTACTTAAAAACAGTGACTATTAGCTTGTAAGAAAAACCGACAGCAGATTTAAGATGATTAACCTTTCAAAATGCATTTCACCTTCCATTTAATCTTGCAATTTTTATGCAGGCTGGATTACAACATAAAACTGCTGGTTTGAAGATGAAAACTTCGAATCTTGTGCAAGTGAACTTGGTTAAAGATCAGGTTTGTCAGACGTTCTAGAAAACTCCGATCCATTTCTTCGTTTTTGCCATTTAATGTCATTATTTCCTTTAGCACAGGTGAAAACATGTCATCTACCTAATCTTCCTCGACGCAAGGAGCTTATTTCTCAACTTGAACCAATCTATGCTAGATTGTCATCTGAATATCATGTTGCTCAAAGGCACCCTGTCTATAGATGCAACGAAGTCCAGGTTTTTAAATTTCTTGCTAGCAATATTTCCTCTACCATGTTAAAGTCACGGGCATCCAATTCAAACAAAATGGGGATTTAATATAGTAATTTACAAACGTCCGGAATTCATTGTGGGGATTTGTCCTTGAACACCCTCTTAGATTTTGTTAAGATCCATCAAACATATATCAGTTGTAAGAACGAGCTACAAAATCACCCGACCAACTGATTGACGGGCAGGAACAGAACCGTAGCTAATTAGGTATGTATAGACTTGGCTCTATATACATAATGGTAGGCTAACAATGTGATGACAGTCTTCAAGAATCTCTCGGAACATTATTACCACAGCCCATAATGTGTATAAAATTATGGTTATTTTGCAGGTTACGGCCGCCTCACAATTTCTGGATATAGTCAGAAATCACTTAGGGTCTCTATGTTCAGATTTGAGGTCACATACCATAACCAGTGTACAATCGAACAATGACAGGGTTTGTGACCTACAAGCATAGCAATTTTCTCCGTTCAAGACATTGTTACGACTTTGAAACCAACTGTGCTTTTTGCAGGTTTCCTTACTTATGAAAGAAAGCTTTGTGGGTTCCTTTCACAGTAGAGATCAACCTTTTGTTCAGGTAACTTGTTTATATAAGTTTCTCAAGTTAGCTTTGTGGGGCACTGAAATTTTAATCTTTTTTGCAGCTTTTTGTAGAGACGCAATTATTCTCTGTTTTGTCAGACTCGCGACTCTCAAGTTATGAACATGAGTGTGATTAACCGTCTCACAAGATAGAAACAAAGAAACGTTGGTTTCAAGCGTCGGGGGAGTATGGCAAAACAAGTTCCTGTTTGAAGATTTGCCATAGATTTTGAGTCTGGGAATGAATTACCAACTGCTGCACTACATCAATCCAGACCATCAGACATTCTTGATTCTATTTTTGATGTTAAGACTCTTGGTATTTTCGGGTTTTTTGTTTCAGTCATTTGTAAGGAAGAAAAATAAACAAATAGAGATTACTCGGATCATCGTCAAGGACAAAAAATGAAATTATAAGCCAAGTTTACAGTGGGAAACAAGGCAGCAAATACATCCTCGTACAAACAATTGAGTTTTTTTGCGAAATTCAACATTAAAATCTCAAACACACTCTATCCACGTACACGTATTATGAAACAGAAAGAATCCTTCAGTTCGATTACACTACCCACGTAAATATACAGATCACTGTTTCTCTTCATCCGACTTTGCAAAGATCGGCTCTGGTTGAGTCTGTGAATATGCAGGAGCAATAAATTTTGGATCTTTTGTAACTGCAACAGCAAACTGCCCACTCTTCCACCAAATCCTGGACCTGTAATGGGTACTTCAGGCTTATGAGACTTGAGTGGGTCCTTGAGTATCTTGTCTCGCAGACGCTTACGACTTGGCTGATCTCTAAGCCGCGGCTCATGTTTCAGCCAAATTTTCTGTTTTGTTTTGTTTCAAGCTAAGTTTTTTATAAGTTTTTTTTAAGTGTTTTGCAAGAGTTTTCATGATTTTTCACATGTTTTGGGGTGTAACAGGAATGTGTTTTAGTGTCTATATCTGTTTTATTACTTGTGATTAGTGTTGATGCTATCTATGATGGCGATGCTTCGGAAGGAGAATATGAAGAGTGATTCATATCCGGCTTTAATTAGAGATTTCGTTCATTCTTTTATTTCATTTACACACATATGTATTTTATTTTATTTTTGTCAGCAACCTTCAATTGAGGAGAATTTTTATTGCCCCACGTAGGGGAAGGTGTCGAATCCAGGACCTCTTGGTCACGAGTAGAGGCTTGCCCCACTGGGCTACAACCTCCTTGACCACACATACGTATTTCATTTATAGTAATGTTAGAAGATTTATTTCCTTTGAAATACATAGTATTATTTCATTCATAGTAATTTAATTCCTCTGTTTAACTATTATTATTGGATTATTTCATAAATGAATTTCCTTTTTAGTAACTATGTTGTAGGCTTTGGTGTCTCATCTACCAATGAGACACTGCCATGTCACTATTCCGGTTGCAGGGTGTGACATGAGACCTCGTGAAGTGCTTAAAAAAATTATTATCCTCGTGTTGAAGATAGTTATTCTATAATACTTCATCTGATTCAAAATATAAGTTTTTTTACGTGTTTTCACACAATACTAATCAAAATGACTAAAATACCCCTACTAAATACTCAAAAGAACATCAAAGGTCCAATAGCCCAGTGGGGGGTCGGCCCGTGACTGAGAGGTCCCAGGTTCGATACCCTTTAATTGTCTCCCTTCTAGGGTACTCTTCTCCTCTTATGAGGTGTTCTTCTCCGCTTTGCGGTTGGTTCTCTCCCCTTTGGGGTTCCTCCTTCGGGAGTTCAAAAAAAAAAAAAAAATTACTCAAAAGAACAAATAAATAATTAGAGAGTTGCATGAAAAATACACATTTTGAATATAGGAAAAAAATAATGTAGGGATAAATTAGCCAATAAAAACACAATTCTTGCAAAAAAGACATATTTTGTAACAACAAAACAAATTTTAAAAAGATTTATATTTTAAATCGGAGGGGAGTAACTATTATTTTTTTTCCAAAACGTTTAAGTGTCAAATCAAACTAATTGCGAACCGATAACAAATAAATACGTACTAATAATAAAAACATGCACCAATACTTTAATCCGAAAAGAAAACACTCCAGCGGCAGATCACCACGGCTCTAGTGCGTTTATCTGGATTAAAATTGATTTAAAAAAAACACCTGTTATAATTTTTAAAACACTTATTTTTAAATTAAAAACACATATTTTGAGGTGTTTCGTATATACTGAAGAAAAAAAACATGTTACGCATTGGAGCCAGACTGGCGGCAGATAGTGTCTGGCATGGATTGGTTAAAGTCTGGCATGGGGCGGCTCTTGTGGATACGGCCCCACACTCTTCTCACATAATTTGAGACAGGACCCGCCTGCAGCGTAAGTCCCGCAGACCTCCATGTCTCACAGGTACGCACAAGCACCGTCCCATAGGGAATTTTTCCCATAGATTGGGAAAAATTCGGCATGGGACGGACTCAATGGGTACGATCCCACACTCATCTCACATAAATTTAGACATGATCCACCTGATTGACCTGCGGGACCTACCCTACAGGTGGATCATGTCTAAATTTATGTGAGAGGAGTGTGGGGCGGACCCAACTTACCCCATGGATTGGCCGCCCAAGACGTCTCACTTTTCCAACCATCCAATAATAAGGAAACAAAACTGGACTGCTCCCTCTACGGTTATCTCCTCTGGGCGAAGAACTCTCAGTTATTTCCGACACCAATTTTCTAGAAGCAATGTGAGTACTCCAAGTTTCTCTACCCATTTTTGGTTTCTTTGTGATCTTTTTGTTTAATTATTAGTTTAAATTAAATCATCCATCATGGGATTGAATTTATCTGTTTTTCCTGGTTTTGGAATTGGAAATGTCAAGGGAGAGTGAGGGTGGTGAATTGAAGCCAATGGATGCAGAACAACTAAGAGAGTATGGTCACAAGATGGTGGACTTCATTGCTGATTACTATAAGAACATCGAGTCTTTCCCTGTTGTCAGCCAAGTTCAGGTTTTTTTACTTTACTTTGATTCTTTCTTTTTGCCCATTTTTTATTCTTTTGATTATATCTTCATGTGCACATTACACTATGAGTGTACTTGTATTGAGTCTGGTTTGAGTTTGGTTTGATTTGAATATCAAACTGACGTCCAACTTGTTTTTGGATTGAGTCTAGAAATTAAAGTTGAGGTATTAAATCATTTAGAATCTGGTTTGAGATTGAAATTAGTCTAAGACTGTGACCAGAATCTCAGTTTGAGACGCAATCCAACCAGACCCTATAATGCAGTTATCCTATTCGATGAAATGACTCTGTGTTTTTTTTAATTAAAAAAGAAATTTTTTTTTTTTTGCTGATTGATGGGTTTAAGAGTTAAATTTGTGGAAGTCATGCTTATTATCTTGTCGTAACTTTGATGCCAATTCTTGGAAACTATGCAGCCAGGGTATCTTCGTGAGCTTCTGCCGGAATCTGCACCGACGCGTCCTGATACATTGCAAGATGTTCTCAACGGTGATGTTTTTTTAGCTAGTCTTTGATTTTTCTCTCCCTGTTCTTACTATTTCTATTCTGTGTTGTACTAATATATATATTGGTGTTTGGTTTCAGATGTTCAATCAAAAATATTACCAGGAGTGACCCATTGGCAAAGTCCGAATTTCTTTGCGTATTTTTCCTCTAATAGCAGTATTGCGGGATTTTTAGGGGAAATGCTTAGTGCAGGAATCAACACGGTAGGCTTTAGTTGGATAGCTTCTCCTGCAGCTACTGAACTCGAAATGCTAGTACTAGACTGGCTAGCCAAAGCACTGAATTTGCCGGATGATTTCCTCTCAACAGGTTGGTATTTGAATAATTTTATCTGTTTGAAGTTTGGATATTTAATCTTTAGATGAAATGCTATCGTTAGGTTACTTATGGTCGTACTTCATCAAATAATATCCTGACTATGAGCTGTGCCCTAGGTCAAGGAGGTGGAGTAATACAGGGGTCAGCAAGTGAAGCTGTTCTAGTTGCACTTTTGGCTGCTCGAGATAAAATTCTTAGAAGGATTGGAAAAGAAGCCATCGGAAATCTTGTAGTTTATTGTTCTGATCAAACTCATTCAGCTATACAAAAAGCTTGCCAGGTGAAGAACTGCATATTATGTGTTTAAGACACGAGTACACTCCACTAGTCCTTGGACATCCCAAAATTTCCCATTGTTCAAGGCCAAAGGAAGAAAACTTTTACATGTTTTATAACCATTTGGATATGTACTGTTTGGACTGATGCATCAATACACGTAACTAAGTAAATTGAGAAGGATGTGGCAGCTGGTGATGTACAAGACAATGTTAAAACTAGTAAATTTCTGATTTTAACGTGTGTTTATACGCCATGGCAGATTGCAGGAATTCATTCAAAGAATTGTCGAGCACTGAAAACAGACTCTTGTAATGACTATGCTCTTTCTCCTGAATCACTTGACGAAGAAATCAACAAAGACCTCTCTACTGGTCTAATTCCCTTCTTCTTATGTGCTACTGTGAGAATGCCAAGAATTTTAGAATATGCATGTGTTAACTTGAGGTAGATTTATGGGATCTTCTTTCCGATATTACTTCTACAAAACTTCGTGTCAATGGCTCTTGGAACGAAAACAGTTTTTTTTACCACCTTGTTAGGATTGAAATTGATTTCTCAGAGTTGCCTTTTTCATGTCTTCTGTTATGTTTTTCGTTTCTATCTAATATTATGATTTTTGTCAACAGTTCCGAATGTATGTTTTTAAATACAACGAAACATGATTATTTGTCTTTTGTTTCAAACAAAATCTAAGTTGACAGAAAGATCATATTCATCTTTCTTTTAGCTGCAAGAAATTTAAGGTTTCTTACTTCTTCATTTGCTCAGTTTCTGTTGCCGAGTCTAAACTCTTCTACTTTGTATATATTATATGATACTACCGCCACTTCCAACATAATGGCTGAAAGATTTAAACTTCTAAAAGTTATAATGTTCTTAAACTAATTCTGCTGCATTGTAGACTTTCGTAATTCAATGAAGTGAAGAAATCCCTGCAAATTTTACTGCAGGTCGGTAGTACTTCTTCGACAGCTGTGGATCCATTGCCTGCACTTGGGAAAATTGCCAAGGTAATTCATTGAGACAAAATAAAATGGATGTGACAAATCGCATGAAGATAACTTTTCATAGGTGAAATTATCCTATGTTGTCCGTTGTTTCCTTTTAAGTTTTCCTGATTAGGGTGGGTTAGCATTCTACTGGAACACATCTTGTTCTCCCCCAGTTCGATTTGAACATTACTAGCAACATGCAGTACTACAATAACCGATATGTTTTTTTTATCATTTGTATTGGTCATAGTGAGTGTAAAAGATGGTTTAAGAAATACAATTGATATTGTTTAACAAAAGAAGAAGAAAAATAAAGAACATTTCCCAGCACTCACGTCCAATTAAACTAAAGAATCATATCCTGAAATATTTAGGATTTCAGAATGCTCCATGTTTGTTATGTTGATTATTTTTAAGAGACTGGTGTTCACTCAAGGTCTAATCATTGGCAGCAAACAATTTACAATTTCTCTGCCCTATATTTCTTTGTTTTCATTACTCTCTATTTTGTCTGCTCTATTTCTAGGACTAGTTAGTTTTTCATGGTTGCATGAAGTCCAGATTAGAAATAAAGAGAATAGCTATCAAAGTTCTGTTGTGTAGAGTAAGGATGTGTCATCATGGTCTTTGTTACTTTCTAATTGTTGATTATTTTCAAGTGCTTATTTATCAAGAGGAAGGTAATGGCATTTTGAATGAACCCTTGACAGAGTAATGGAATTTGGCTTCATATTGATGCTGCCTATGCTGGCAGTGCTTGTATTTGTCCCGAGTTCAGGAGCTACATTGATGGTGTTGAAGAATCCGACTCATTTAACATGAATGCACACAAATGGTTTTTGACCAACTTCGATTGCTCACCTCTTTGGGTTAAGGTGTGCTCTTATGTTCATTTTCATTTTCTTGCAAGTACTATAAGATATGATTGATATCTTCTTTTGGGTTGGTTGGCATTTGCTTTCATAAACTAGGAATGGCAAGATGTGGAATATCTTACTATATTTTGTTTCCGTCATGTACGAAGATGGGAAAAATTCAATGATTTTGAAATAGATGTAACCTCTGGAATCAATATCTAATTGGCATTTGCTGTCAGAAGACGTAGCATTTTTTTATTTTCAACATGTGTGAAGACGGGGAAGATTCATTTACTTTGAAAAGGATGTAAGATGAGAATCATTATCTAAAAAAGACATGAGTGATTTGTTAAGCAGTTTAGGGGCAATAGATAGTGATACTGTGAAGAAGATGGTCTTATTATTTGGTTCTTTTACATGCGTTACAGGGTCTTGCTTATTTCTCTTTTAACAGGACCGAAGTGCACTCATTCAGTCGCTGTCAACAAATCCCGAGTTTCTCAAAAACAAAGTAAGCATCTTCATCTTCTGATGTTGAATGTTGGAAATTTAATACAATTCAACCATGTGATGCTTATGTGTTGTATCTTTAGTTCAAGTGAATGGACTATTTGTATTAAAACCATATCTATTGCATATGACATTTCAGGCTTCTGAAAGAAACTTGGTTGTGGATTACAAAGATTGGCAAATTCCTCTTGGGCGCAGGTTCAGGTCAGCCATAAAAAAATGTCAAAAGGCTTTGTAAATTTTAAGCTCCTTCCATATTAATGTTATGAGACCCATCAATTGGCTTCATGTGTTGTTTTTGGCATTGACTTGAATCAAATCAAAATCACTAAGTAGATGAGTAAAGTCGGTTGCATTTGGGTTTCACCCTGGGTGGGTGGGGAGAGAATTTTGCGAGAAACAATATTATCAGCCCTCTTCTTATTAGTATAGTAGAGACAGATAATTGAGTTTGTAACGAGACAGCTGCACATTGTTCACCTTGTTCAGACATGATCAGGCTACATCCCTTTTCTTTAACTTGACTGAGACCTTCAACAATGCTAAGATTCATGCAGGACCGTTTCAAATGCACCGGTGTCCCTAGTTGTTCCTTTCGGCAGTCCTTTTCTACGGAGTTTCCGGAGCTACGGTTTCAATAGTTATTACGTTTTGTTTACATTCTACTGATAAATTAATCATTTCTCTGGCTCTTGTTTTAGCTGCAAACCTTGAAACTCCTAGATGTAATTTATGTTGTTTTACAGGTCACTTAAGTTGTGGATGGTGTTAAGACTTTACGGATTGGAAAATTTACAAGCCTACATAAGAAATCATGTAAATTTGGCTAAGCATTTTGAAGACCTTGTTACTCAAGATCCAAGATTTGAGGTAAAAGGATCATCAATGTCATACTTATCTTAAGAAATTTGGTTTCCTTTACTAAAGAACAATCTCTTCACTTTGTTTCTGTATATGCCATATTTTCATATACAAACAACAGATTTTACTGAACATGACTAGACCATTTCCACTTGTGTACAGATTGTAGTACCCAGGAAGTTTTCTTTGGTTTGCTTTAGACTTCTACCTCCTCAGAGCATTGAAGATTGTGCCAATAAACTGAACCATGACCTATTGGATGCTGTAAACTCGACTGGAAAAGTTTTCATATCTCACACTGTATGTTCAACTCATGATTACATAAATGTAGATTAATTCTACGAATTCTTCATCTTCACTACTTGTGAAAAGTAACCAAGTTCTTCGAAAGGTGTTTGCTATTGTCATTATCCTTTGATGATATTGTACAAATAATGCAGGTTTTATCAAATAAATACACATTGCGATTTGCTGTTGGAGTTCCACTAACTGAAGAGAGGCACATTGTTGCAGCTTGGAATATCTTTCAAGACGAGGCATCCACTTTATTAAGGACACCGCAGAGTTTGCCAATTCCTTAGGTATAATCTATCGATTTGATGCTATTTATCATTGTTTGGCGATTTTCTTTTTTTCGAGGCATTTCCTAAAAAAATTATCCTAGCTGCTCAAACAATATGGAGGATGACTTCCTATTGGTTTAAATCCAGAGTCGCCTCCAAAATGCCTCGGTTAATGATTATTTTGCTCTATGCTGAAGGAGAAAATCTTGGAAATATTTAGTGTATTATAATTTGGCTTTGGCCATTCAAAGGAAAATCCTTGGATTGGATGATTCCGATATAAAGCTACTAGCTGAGTAATAAGATTCTCTATCAAGTTGAATGTTTGTATTATTGGGGTGTCATTTACTGAACCTGAGATAATATCACTAAACAGTTTTCGGATTTAATATAATTGAATTTAGTGAAAGGGTGTAGGAGCGAATATGGGCAATTTCTCCAGGCTTTTAAAGTGATAAATACCATATGATTTCATCCACATCTTTCTCATGTTGAATCGTGATTCAACTTTTTTTTAAAGATTTTTTTCCATCTTGCTGATCATGTTTTGTTTGATTAGTATGTTTTGTACTGATAAAACATTGCCAAGGAATAATTCAAGTGCTGTTCTTATTGTAAATTACAATTATGGGTGAAAATGATGAGGTGAAGAGGATAGGTTCCTTTCCCTCTACCTTGGTAGGAATCAAATAATAGAAGATTCAGTGAGATAGAAAATTGATTCCACTTGACTCTCCAAAAATCAAGTGAAAGTTGTGTTGAATCTTCTATAGTAGTATAAGAATAACATGTGAAGGTTGTGTATTAGGAAACCTTTTAAGATCATCTTATTATCACAAAAGCTTCTTTGCCATTCTTACAAGGTTTGGTGAGTAGCGTCTTTTCGAGTAACTCTAATACGTACTTACACCTCTAATCATTAAATGTTAGCAGAGTGCCAGAGTAAATAGTAACGTAATATTAACTACCAGCAGGTAAACAAAATGCTAATACTAAAATGATGCTACGTATTCGTTCGTATTCTACTTGTGGCGTCATGTTGAAAGAGTTTGGGCAGTTGTTCTTGATGTTATTGGTTTCAATTTCAAACCCTAACAATGCATTTAGAATCTGTACAACATTTAAGGTTTGCATTTTAGACGCGTCTTTTTCTAAGAAACGATTCATATTTCATAAAATTAACCGGAAAAACGTTATTCGAAACATGTTTTTTTTTCCTTCATCCATATTCTTTCGGGAATAGGCATAAGGTTTGGTTTTCTGCAACTTTTAAAGCACTTTCTGGAAAATATGCATTCTTTTACTCGCATTCGTATCAACCAATTCTTATGAAAAAGAAAGAAAGAAAAAAAAAATGGACACGCGGGAGAAATTTGATGGAACTGGTGTAAAGTTTAAATTTAGGCAAATTGACGTTCTGGGTCTAAAAACAATTTATCTTTTAAAAGTAGTGTACAAAAATTATATTTTCAACATCTTCTATTCTAAAACAATTTATATTTGGTGCACTAGATCCTTCCGGTTCCAAATTCTTGCTCTTTCTCTTTCTCTGAAGATACATTTTGAAGTAAACATTCAAGAACAACAAAAGAATTGCTCCTTTCAAAACATAGTTGAAAATCCAGGCCCCAATCCCAATGCATCCACCTCTTTTGATCATATACAAATATAATACTCCATGGCAAATTAAATTGCAGCCCGGAAGAATTATCTGGCAATTCATCACAAACGGGAAGCAAGCGCTTGGCAATTGTGGTGTCCCAGCTAAGAGCTAAGAGACTTCCGAGTCTCAATCAACAACAAGCAAACACAAGTAAATAGCAACGGAATTTGTATTAACTGATCAAATGAAATATCCTCAATACAGTCACTAATTCAAGATAAAACTAGTTGCTAAATATCTAAGGGATCACAGTCCCAGTACTTAACTAACAACTGAAATAAGGAAAGCAACTGAGTAAGAATGCAAACCCAAATCACTCCACAAAGCTGTGGTTGCTCATTGTCACCCTGGAGTCACAATGAAAATGGAATCAGAGAGATGGAACAGAGATAAGGCGGATAAGGGAATAGAAGTGATTAGATTGAAGGAACTTACAAGGAGGAGAAAATGGCAATAGCCACTTTGAGGTTAATTTGTTGAATGCTCTTCCCCTTCGCTGAGCTTGCTATTTATAGCTAGGGTTCGAAACCCCAAAAGGATCATGTCCCTTCAGTCTTCTTCTTCTGACACGCCCTTGGAATCAACAGTTGATCCTTGAAGATTCTCTTCTCTGCCAATGGAAACGAGGCAACCCAGAAAAGCAAATGAAATCCTTTCCTCTTTTGTCCTTCAGCTTATCCCGAAATAGACAGCCTTAAACTGTGTCGTTTGGGTTATAAAATCCCATTAAATGGGACGACACCGTTTAGAGCTGAATTGGGGAATTTATATTCCCAATTCTATTAAGCCCTAAATATACTTACTAATTTTCCCTCATTTTCTAACTTCAAAAACTTGTTTATTCTTCTTAACTTCCCAACCTGACATTCTCTCCTCCTTCAAAACAGCTTTGTCCTCAAGGCTGAAATTTCGGAAATTGACTTTCCATCATCTCAGCATCTTCCCAAGTAGCCTCATCTGCTGGTAAATTCTCCCATTTCCAGCCATTGAACACCAGCTCTATTTCCTTTCTTCATCAGCTTTCTTTCTAACATTACTGCTGGTGAGACCTTGAGCTGCCCCATCCATTCCCACTCTCTGTTCTTGCCACCACTCTCTCCCCAATTCTTTTCTTCAGCAAATTGATGTGGAACACAAGATGGATTAGAGACTGAGTCGGTAGATCAAGTTTATAAGCTACCTTCCCAAACTTCTGAGAGATTTGATAGGGTCCATAATACTTAGATTTGTCACTAAACTTTTATTTTAGCTCTTTCTGTACATAAACTTTTTTTGAACTACTGTTTTTGTCAAATTAGTGAAAAATGGTGGTTTTTAACCACTTTTGAATAAGTGTTGTAAAACACAAGAGGGGGGGTGAATTGGGTTTTAACTAAACTTGCTAACTTTTTCGATTCTTTGCAATGCTAATATAAGTATAAGCAAGATGAACAAAAGCTAAAGCAAAACCCAATAACAAGACAAAGGATTTAGAGTGGTTCGATTCACTTAGAATCTACATCCACTACCTTGAGCCGCACCCAAGGATTTCAAACAACTTCACTAAGAAGAATGTTTACAAATGTGGCTAACTCACTAAGAGTTTTACAACACAACCACAATACAAAAGCTCACTAAGAACTTGCCCACACTAAGTAGGACTTTACAAATTGCCCACACAAAGTAGGACTTTTACAAGAATTACCCAATCACTTAGAAAGGGAATTGAATGTTTAAAGAACAAGATAAATCACTCTTCAAAGTGAGAATTATACCTTTGAAGCACAAACAATTATAGCTCTTTGAACATATGAAAGTCCACTCTTTGTCTTGCTTTTGAAAGAATACTCTTGAATGATTTAGATCATAGAGATGAAGAGTATTTTGCTTTGAAAGTGTTTTGGCTTGATGAGAAATCAATGAATATTTGATATGCAAGCCTTAAAATGTTTCTCTAGCTTTGGAGTATAAATACATTTCAAATTTGGCTGAAAAACGACTCTATAACGGTCAAAAAATGGCTAGTTCAAAACAGAGTTCGGTTGACCGAAGACGAACTTCGGATCCACTTTGGGAACTTCGGTCGACCGACCTAGCCCAATGGTCGACCGAACCTGGTCAGTTTTGCTCTCAGTTTCTCGACGGTTCAACCGAACTTGAGCTCGGTTGACCGAACTTCCAAGCTAATTTTTCACACGTTTTGAAATCTTTTGAAGTCTTTTAAAGTCTAAAAAGGTTTTCCTAAAAGGTAACAATTAAGAACACTTGGAAAACTTTTCTAAAAGACTTATCTAGGAAATCAAAGGCTTTTTGAATAAGAACACATGTAAAGATCATTTTGAAACTTAAGCCTTTTGAAAACGTGTTTGTGTGCATGCAAGACTAGAGTGTAGAGCTTATGTTCATACGAGCTTTGGTTAGAGCTTTCTAGGATAACGACTAATGAGAACAAAGCTAAACTAACCAAACCTAAGTCTTCAATCTTCAATCTTGATGAATGAGCCTTGTATAACTTTGAATCTTGATATCAATGGCTTTCAAAGGCTTGATTGAAGTACTTAGAGCTTCCACAAAGAGTTCCGATATTCTATCACAAATATTAAGATCATTAGACACAACATTAAAAGTTTGTCCAATATCAAAAACTGAGTTTGTTCGCCCTTAGGGCTTACAAGTGTTATGTAAATGTTTGTCAGTCTTAAGTAGGGATGACAATTTAGCCCATGCCCGCCTTTGCCCCTGTTCATGTTTGAGGGCGGGGGCTGCCCCGTGGGACGAGACAGGGCGGGTTTGGATATGATGTTTGCCCCTGCCCCGCCCTAGCTTCGACCCGTTTGAAAACAAACAAATATATATATATATATATATATATATATATATATATATATATATATATATATATATATATATATATATACGGGGTAGGGGCGAGGCGGACCCAACGTGCATGGGGGTGGGGGCATGGGGCGAGGAGTATTTCCCCGTCATGGGTCACGAGGCGACAGATCAAAGCGCGGGGCGGGGCATGGGTATTAAGATACCTGCCCCAACCCGCCTCGTTGCCATCCTTAGTCTTAAGGGTATTTTTGTAAATTTAAATCATTAACACTAGAGATATGCGCAAATAATGTGATTAAAAGTGGCAGGAAACTATCAGTTTTACACTAATTTGACAAAAATAATAGTTCAAAAATAGTTTATGTATAGAAAGAACTAAAATAAAAGTTTAGTGACAAAAAGGGAAAACCAAAAATTCTTGCTAAACAACCTCACCCCTTAACCATCCGCACCCCCAGCCCCACTTCTCTTCTTCAATCCAACAAACCACCCCAGCCTGTTAATCAGTTCCAAATTCTTGCTCTTTCTCTTTCTCTGAAGATACATTTTGAAGTAAACATTCAAGAACAACAAAAGAATTGCTCCTTTCAAAACGGGTGAAAATCCTCTATCCCCATTCCTGTCCCCATCTCTGTCCCCAACCAATCATAATTTACTATATAAACATTTTTTCCAATTATATATATACAGGGTGAATTGTAATTGGTTGGGGACGGGGACAGGGAGGGGACAGATGATTTTTTGCCTTTCAAAACATAGTTGAAAATCCAGGCCCCAATCCCAATGCATCAACCTCTTTTGATCATATACAAATATAATACTCCATGGCAAATTAAATTGCAACCCGGAAGAATTATCTGGCAATTCATCACAAACGGGAAGCAAGCGCTTGGCAATTGTGATGTCCAAAGGAATCACAAGACCAGGACTCAATCTATAACTCCAAACAGCTAAGAGACTTCCGAGTCTCAATCAACAACAAGCAAACACAAGTAAATAGCAACGGAATTTGTATTAACTAATCAAATGAAATATCCTCAATACAGTCACTAATTCAAGATAAAACTAGTTGCTAAATATCTAAGGGATCACAGTCCCAATACTTAACTAACAACTGAAATAAGGAAAGCAACTGAGTAAAAATGCAAAACCCAAATCACTCCACAAAGCTGCGGTTGCTCATTGTCACCCTGGAGTCACAATGAAAATGGAAGCAGAGAGATGGAACAGAGGTAAGGCGGATAAGGGAATAGAAGTGATTAGATTGAAGGAACTTACAAGGAGGAGAAAATGGCAATAGCCACTTTGAGGTTAATTTGTTGAATGCTCTTCCCCTTCGCTGAGCTTGCTATTTATAGCTAGGGTTCGAAACCCCAAAAGGATCATGTCCCTTCAGTCTTCTTCTTCTGACATTGCTCTTGGAATCAACAGTTGATCCTTGAAGATTCTCTTCTCTGCCAATGGAAACGAGGCAACCCAGAAAAGCAAATGAAATCCTTTTCTCTTTTGTCCTTCAGCTTATCCCGAAATAGACAGCCTTAAACTGTGTCGTTTGGGTTATAAAATCCCATTAAATGGGACGACACCGTTTAGAGCTGAATTGGGGAATTTATATTCCCAATTCTATTAAACCCTAAATATACTTACTAATTTTCCCTCATTTTCTAACTTCAAAAACTTGTTTATTCTTCTTAACTTCCCAACCTGACATTCCCTCCTCCTTCAAAACAGCTTTGTCCTCAAGGCTGAAATTCCGGAAATTGACTTTCCATCATCTCAGCATCTTCCCAAGTAGCCTCATCTGCTGGTAAATTCTCTCATTGCACCAGCCATTGAACACCAGCTCTATTTCCTCTCTTCATCAGCTTTCTTTCTAACATTGCTGCTGGTGAGACCTTGAGCTGCCCCATCCATTCCCACTCTCTGTTCTTGCCAGGAAGCTCTGTTCTTGCCACCACTCTCTCCCCAATTCTTTTCTTCAGCAAATTGATGTGGAACACAAGATGGATTAGAGACTGAGTCGGTACATCAAGTTTATAAGCTACCTTCCCAAACTTCTGAGAGATTTGATAGGGTCCATAGTACTTAGATTTGTCACTAAACTTTTATTTTAACTCTTTCTGTACATAAACTTTTTTTGAACTACTATTTTTGTCAAATTAGTGAAAAATAGTGGTTTTCAACCACTTTTGAATAAGTGTTATGTAAATGTTTGTCAGTCTTAAGTAGGGATGACAATTTAGCCCATGCCCCGCCTTGCCCTGTTCATGTTTGGGGCGGGGCTGCCCCGTGGACAGAACGGGGCGGGTTTGGATATGATGTTTGCCCTGCCCCGCCCCGTTCTGACCCGTTTGAAAACAAATATATATATGGTAATTATACTGAGAACGGGGCGGGACGAACCCAACGTGCATGGGGCGAGGAGTATTTCCCCGTTGTGGGTCACGGGGCGACAGATCAAAGCGCGGGGCGGGGCATGGGTATTAAGATACCCGCCCCAACCCGCCTCGTTGCCATCCTTAGTCTTAAGGGTATTTTTGTAAATTTAAATCATTAACACTAGAGATATGCGCAAATAATGTGATTAAAAGTGGCAGGAAACTATCAGTTTTACACTAATTTGACAAAAATAATAGTTCAAAAATAGTTTATGTATAGAAAGAACTAAAATAAAAGTTTAGTGACAAAAAGGGAAAAACAAAAATTGTTTATGTATACAATAGGGAGCTTTTCTCTTTATTTATATGCCAACCTAAAACATTAAAAAGGAGGATCAATAGTGGTTCTCCACTTTCCCTCCAGACTGACTCGAGCTCCCAACCTACTGGTTAGAAGTGAAGCGTCTTACCGCATATAAACATATAAACATGTCAAATATTGCTAGTTTCAAACTTGTCTTTTGATGAGTTTTTGAATTTCATGTTGCATCGATATGGACAATCACGTAATTGCCCAGTAATAAATGAGGGACAAACGATAATTTTCACGGTTTATTTAATGACGATTTACTTTCCCTAACCATAACTTGACGAGTTAACGGTCTTAAGGACTCCTATAGGCCAATATTTGAACATAGGGGACTACAATGAATATACCCATAATTTAAGGTAGTAAACTGCAATAAACCCAAAAGATAAGTCTTTCTAAAAAGAATTATTTGTTGTTACAGGCACAGCCGGTGAGCGGTAAACCACCACCTGGGCATCACTTCTCCCACTGTCGTTACAGTCTCTCCTCCCACGCTCTCTTCTCTTTCCTCTCTCTCCAGACTGCCGGAATAGAAAAGATGCAGGCGATATCGAGGCGATTACGCCACCAATCCCTAAATCCTCCGGCGACCACCGCTGCAATTTCCTCATTCAAGTCTTCTCTTTATCCTTCCTCCTCCTCCGATCATCATTATTGTATGTAATCAACATTTGATGTATCGTTAATTTTCCTCAATGTGCTTAGATTACTCGATTTATATCGTTAGGGTTTTTATGATCTGATATTTGATTTATGATGATTTTCAGACTATGGTGTTAATACTCCGCGATACGCCTCCACTCTTCCCACAGGAGGATTGGGGCAGCACATTGTTCGCAAGGGCACTGGTGGAAGATCATCTGTTAGGTCATTTTTTTTGCTCATTTTTCTAGTGAATTAGTTATCATCTGGCGTAAATTTACTTTTTTCTCCTCAATGTAGTATACATTGTTCTAAATCTATGACTGAAGTACCTAAATTTGTAATGAGTTTAATGTAATAGCATAGTGCCAAGAAGCTGAAATTGAATGAATTTTCAGCTCAGTGTCAAATGGACTTTATAATATATGTAATATTAACCGCAATTGAATTTTGTTTTGCCTGCAGTGGTATTATTGCCACAGTGTTTGGAGCTACTGGGTTTCTTGGGCGTTATCTTGTGCAACAGTTGGGTGAGTCAGGATGATAATTGTTTCTTCTATTTGGTGTTTCAGAACTTTGCTTGAAAGTTACCGGTTTCATTGGAATTTTAACCTCATAACGTGTTTTTTGTTCCATTTGCAGCTAAAATGGGTTCTCAAGTCTTGGTGCCTTTCCGAGGTTATGAAGATTCTCATCGCCATCTTAAATTAATGGGTGATTTGGGACAGGTAAGTAGTTTCTGTTTTCGACATGATTAAATTATTCACCTGGATGCTCATGGGGATCTTTGTAGTTGCTGATATCCAGGTACTAACAAAAAAATATGAATCATGCAGATCGTTCCAATGAAGTACAATCCCAGAGATGAGAACTCCATTAAGGCTGTGATGGCAAAGGCTAATGTTGTTATTAATCTTATTGGTATTTAACCCACCACTACTTCTAGCTTTCTGTGTTAAGGTAGATTACATGGAGTTATAATTGCTTTACTCATGAGATAAATTGTGAACAGGAAGGGAGTACGAGACTAGAAATTATAATTTTGAGGAGGTGAACCATGACATGGCCCAACAGCTTGCGGTGGTAGGTGCCAGGAATCATTTCATTTATTCTCAATCTGATAATTTTTAGCATTTCTTTGTTCGAACTTCATTTCTGATAATTAGAGGCTTTAGTACCTATCATTTATCCTAGTTGCTTGCTTTCATTTCTTTTGCCATTCATTGGTGTACCTTTGTTTGTTGTGCTGTACTGATAATTTATCTTGCATGTGCAGATCGCTAAAGAGCATGGTGGCATCATGAGGTTCATAAATGTATCTTGTCTGGGGGCTTCTCCATCATCTCCTTCCAGAATGCGAAGAGCTAAAGCTGCTGCCGAGGAATCTATCTTGCGTGAATTACCTGAGGTGAATAAGTTCTCTAGTTGACCTACTTCATATTCCACTCTGAGTTACCGACAGCTTATGCATGTACATGCTCCTAAGATATTTTCTGTTTTCTGTTTTATGTTATAATATGTTATAAGAAGTTAGAACGTGCTCTTCATGGAAGCCTGCAAGGTAATTGTGCCCAACAATAAGTAAATACATCATGAATGGGGCTTATGAATGAGACATTGTTCTCACATGTATTTTTAGAGGTCATAATTATTTTGTCCTGTAATTAGAAGAATATAGATTGTAGAATCTGGGCTATATGATTCCAAACATATTGTTATTGCTAATGTTTCTTTTCAGCTTGTGAGAATTAAGGGAAATTGGCATGTTTGGTCCTCAAACTATTTCTCAAATAATCGAGTGGTCCTCATTCTTTTTTTACTTCCTATTTGGTCCTGGATGTTATTTTGCGGTTCCTAACCGGTAACAGCACCACCACCCACGGTGGTTTCTGGCCAAATCCCATTAGTAGACTCCTCTGGAGAATGGTCATCTATAGTATGCACTATGCATATTAAGCATGTAATTCTGCTTCCGTGCTTTGACAAACTTAGAATGACTGGGTACCCAATTGTTCTTGGGACCAAGGTCTGTCCAACATATGGACCCGCTGAGCTAGTTTACTATACTATTCCACTAAATAAAATAGCTCTGAATATTTAGAGTAGAAATGAAACTACATACAAAATAGTCTTGCCACTCTTACAGGATGAGCACAGTGAAATGGCAGATGCAATGGAAATTAACATTTTCTTTCATCTCTATCTTTGGACCACGCTTGGACAGGCCCAACCAATTTTGACTTTAAGCTCACCATGAAAATCTATAGTATTACTTGTTCTCCATCATTAAGATAGTCAAAGGATGGGTAGGATTATCTAATTATGGATACAGATAGAAAGCAACATAGAGGTAAATAGATATGGTCATAACTCGTAAGTGATCTGAAAAAGGAAAAAAAGAACTGAATAGCATGTGAATAGAAACAAGTTCTTTTACATAGCATAGCATATTGAAAAGGATGGGATATGTAGCAAACCTGAAGTAATACGTCATCAAGATTCTGTTGTGATGTCGATTTTGTATTTTCTTGCTCTTGCCATGGAATAATTCTAAAATTCTTAAAACTTGAGTGTATTAGTTGTCCTCGTGGATTCCATGAACTTTAAGTTATTTATCGTGCATGGATGATGATATCTTTGAGACTCATTAAAGCTAGGATGATACTGGATTTGTGCTCTTGTTTTGGAATAAGTAACATATGTATATGCATGTTCAGGGGCGACAATAGTGAAACCCGCCTCAATGGTCGGTACAGAGGACCGGATCTTAAACCCATGGGCACACTTTGTGAAAAATTATGGGTTTCTTCCATTAATTGGAGATGGAACTACCAAGTAAGATGCTTAATCTATTATATTCCGTATTGATTATTTGCCGGCATACAGGGAGTCTTCGTTCATAAACATTCTGATTTTGCAGAATTCAGCCTGTTTTTGTTGTCGATGTAGCTTCAGCTATTGTGGCGGCACTGAAAGATGATGGTAGCAGTATGGGAAAAGTTTATGAACTTGGTGGACCAGAGATTCTCACTGTGCATGAACTGGTAGCTCTCTGTCTGTCATCACCTTCTCCCCCCACTTTTTTCTTTCTTTCTTTTTGGGTTTTCCCGGAGAATACGATTCTTAATTATATGCATTCTCCAGGCTGAGATTATGTTCGATATGATCCGTGAAAGGCCTCGCTATGTGAACATTCCTTTCCCGGTTGCTAAGGCAAGTATATATTTACTGTTCTATTTGTAAAAATGGTTGTGTTTCTCAACTTGCAAAACCACTGTATCATTTATGCACAAGCTGGAGCTTTCCTTATTAAAACATCAAATTGGTCTTTTTGATATGTGGTGGGCTTATGTCCTTTTTCACTAGACAGTTCTGTTTAATTTGTTCTTGACTGAAGACTTGTATGCTTTGTGTTTGAGGCTTAAAATAATGATTGTTGGCATTTAGTTCAAAAGGAGATTTGCGTACTGTTTCTGAGCCTGTATAATAGTCTCTCGGTTTCATAATACAAGCCGTTTTAGCGAGATGAGCTGTTTTACTGTTTTACACCTTTCAATGAGCATTTATTATCCTTTTCCAATACTCTCCCCCCCACCCCCCACCCCCCACCCCACCCTCTTATTTGTTTCATTCTTACTATCTATTCCTCTTTTCCTCTCTCCCTATTATTTAAGGGTATAGAAAGTATTTTGTTATAAATGTTTCATTGTTTTCAGAACCCTTAATCCTTGTGCAAGAGGCTACAACGACTTATATGATAGAATGGAGGAGGGAGTACTAAATCGATACCAGAACACACCCATCATTTGTGTTTCTTAGATATTAAGGCTAACTTAAGATTTTTGTCACCAGAACATATCAATCATTTGTCTTTCTTGGGTATTAAGCCTAACTTATGATGCTTCTATTCTGCAATGTGATATTGCATTTAATTATTTAACTCAAATTGGTTGTCAACTTTTTAGATATACTTTTAAGTATACTCCTTTGGCAATAAGTTGTGGTGTAGGAGCACCAGTCTTCTATGACGCCTTCTTTTGCGCAGTTTTGAAGTTTTAGTTGGCACTTTCCTTTTTAGAGAGATTCCATTTGTATGCTAAATTTATGATATTTTGGTTTTGATTTTGAGATTCTTCTGTTAAAGTATCTAGTTATGAGAAGATCACATAATACCTTATGGAGGTATTAAACCTACTGCTTGTTGGATTGGATGAAGTTTTCATCGGTTTCGGTGACCTGATTTTGGGGTTTTACATGTGAATATCGGTTTTAATTTGTAGATTTGTATTCTGCAAACATTGAGATAGATGCCATTTAATTCATTAGTCATTATGTAATTTTCTAATGGTATTGATTTCAGGCAATTGCTATGCCTCGAGAAATATTGTTGAATAGAGTTCCTGTCCCAATGCCCACTCCTAGCATATTTAACTTGGATGCAATTGAAGCCCTTACTACTGATACAGTGGTGTCAAAAGATGGTATGTGCCAGCGAAGTTTCAGTACTATTCTCGTCTTTCACAAGTCCCATACTGTTCCCTTTATATCTTACGTTGACATCTGTTTCATTTGCTTTAACCGATGCTGAGTTTCTAAATGTTTTGCAGCGTTAACTTTTGAAGATCTTGGAATCGCACCCGTTAAATTGAGGGGATATCCTGTTGAGTTTCTTATACAATATCGTAAAGGTGGGCCGAACTATGGTTCAACCGTTAGTGAAAAATATTCTCCAGATTCTTCTTATCGCTGAGGTCACTTGAATAGTTGGGTTAAACTTTGTTTGATCCTACCGCACTTTTAATTTGGTAAGTTCGACTTTCATTGATTCAGTACCCGAGAACTGTGAATACTGTCGATGACGAAATCACAGTCTTGGTAACCATGGCTTAGTAATAATGCGCTTGACCTGATGGTCAATTTATCAAGTTAGTTTTGGCGTCCAGGCTTCCAGAGAATATCAACTCAGAATTGTTTAGATCAAGTATCAAGGATATTTTACTCTGGTGAGAGCAAGACTGTTTAATATGCTCACGATATCTGTTTAAGAAAGAGGCAGTAACGTTTTGGCTGCTTGTTGTGCCTCTGCGTAATGCAAGTTAGTATTATTTGATCTTGCCTCCTCTCCTCTACATTCTCCTGATCCATTTTTCCTTTTGATCAGACTGTTGTATTAATGGGGACTTAATGGGTTATGCTATTGTTGTTGTTGTTGTTGTTGTATTAATAAGGAATGTCATTTTTTTTTTTTCGCCTTCTGTTATTGCTAAAGCAAGAAGTAAGGGGCTTCCTTTTCTTAATTTAGAATGTGTTGCTAAGTAGATCCATCCATCTATCTCATAGAATATTTTAGGAGACTGATAGGAGTTTAACTCTATGCTATTTCTTTTGTCTTTTAATTTATTTATTTCACAAAATATCTGATTATATGCAAAGGGTGGCTTATCAGATAGGTTTCTTGCTTCACTGTATATGGTGAATTTAACTCTATGCTAGTTTAACTCTATGCTATTTCTTATGTCTTTTAATTTATTTATTTCACAAAATATCTGATTATATGCAAAGGGTGGCTTATCAGATAGGTTTCTTGCTTCACTGTATATGGTGAATTTACACCTTAAAGTGGTCAGAGTTTCAAAAAGTGCGGATGGAGTATTGTTGAGGTTATTCCGCAGAACATCTAGTTTTCTTGTAGCTGCAGGAAAGTATTTGCAAGTTATTCTTCTTAAAGCACACACAAACCAATTCTCTCTGCTCAAATTCTCCTACTATGAAAAACTGTACCCTCTGTAAGCTTGATACAGTTTCCGGTAACCACTTCCATTGCCAACAAGAAGGAACCCGGTGCCCCAAGCATCTCATGTTCCCACAAAATGCCCGGGGGTGCTTTGAGAATGTCAAGTTGGGAGGAAGAAATGCCGGAGCTGCCTTGATAGCTCGTGGCGGCGGCTCCAGTGAGTATCAAGACTGCTGCAACATAAACATTTACATTAGCAACAACGTGCAGGGGGTAAACAACTCCGTTCTGGTCGGAAGCAATCTGAGACTCGGAGATCCTGGCGTTAGCTTATCGTTTAAAGACTTCAAATTAGACAAAGGGTTCCTTAAAACCAGAAAAAAGAAGGGAAGCGATTTCTCTATGGGGATTTGTTGGATGCTTTTGTTTGTAGTTATCGCTACCAATTTGTTGTTTATGTTAACATAAGATTTAGTCAATGGTCGTATAGTGTGATTCAATTCTAATTCTAAGACAGACCTTATGAGACTGTCCTCACAACCCCTCACATGAATTTAGCGGAGCCCACATATGCAGGTAGGCTTCGCCCAATTCATATGAGGTGAGTGTGGATCAGTCTACGAGAACGTTTATAGGATTGAATTTTTCGCGTGTCAGGTAAACAAATGCAAACTTTTAAGG
Source organism: Vinca minor (assembly GCA_026122235.1). Taxonomy (NCBI): domain Eukaryota; kingdom Viridiplantae; phylum Streptophyta; class Magnoliopsida; order Gentianales; family Apocynaceae; genus Vinca; species Vinca minor. The sequence continues at coordinate 2,328,743 of JAOCZM010000085.1, read as the reverse complement.
TTTTCTTCTTCTTGTAGTTGTTGTCTTTATCGGGCGGTTATTGGTAAAATTGCATTAAGTTAGTTTAGTGGTGCATCACTACATCATAAGGGGGAGAGTCCCACGAGGAAACAGGCTCACATGGCAGTGGCTTTGGCTTTGGCTTTGGCTGTGGCTGTGGATCATCTTCTTTCAGCTGTAACTCTTTTTAACTCGAAAACTTGGATTTTGCAATATAAGAAACTGAGGAACAGACAACGTGTTGGCCATATTGATATATTTGTAGTTAAAGTAATAAACAAGTGTATTAGTACAATTTCCTAAGAGTTACCTTATTTTAATTAGGTGCACATACTTTTTTATTATTAGCGGACGACATATGCATAAAAACAAATTCACCAAAGTAATCCAAATTAAAATTATGATTTACTTGGCAAAAAATCAGACACTGTTGATTGTTCTACTACCATTATTATTATTATTATTATTATTATTATTATTATTATTATTATTATTTTGGTGTGTTGAGATTATTATTTTTTTGGGTGAGTTGAGATCATTCCATTATGGGTGAGACCAATGCATTTGGCAATTTATTTTCACTATCAGTGAACAAGCAACACTTTAATGTGCACATGCAGTTTGATGCACTCCATTTTATCCTATGCTAACATTGCAAAAGTGTCATTTTTTCATGAATATTGCTATTGCAAAAGAGTCCTTAATTCACCCTCTTAAAAGGAAAAGAAATCTAAATAACATAATCATCTCTTTCATTAGAATGCACTTTTATACTCGAAGTCCAAAAGGATTATGAATCTTATACTACATCTTTTAATATATATACAATAATATTGTTCCATATATAACAATATTATTATATATAATAATTTATAGGCTTAAAGTAATCATATCTTTATAGTGCAAATAATATTATAAGTGACTTGTCCCAATCCAAAAAACCTCCAGTACATAATTTGTGGGTCCACGTCACATAAATTAGTCGGCCCGGCTATAGTTTTGAACCAAAAAAAAATCAGTTCATATTGACCCTTTTTTTTTATCGAATAAAAAATTCGTTGGTTTAAATTTTTTTTGGAACGGACTGATTTTGTGATTTTTTAACACGTGTTATGTAAAACAAATATTACATGTCTTAGTATAGATGTTAATAAAGAGAAAACATATAGCATCTAATGTAACACTTCTCTACAAAAAAAAATAATAATGTAACACTTCTCTACAAATCTATAACATTGATTAAAAAATCGTTCAGTATGTCCTAAATTTTCGGTGTTTAACGAGATGGTCGCGGCAACAAATTAGTTGCTACCGACACCGATTTCCTAAATTTGACATAGTCCGCGTAAAGTTGTAATGTTGCCTTGGCTTGTATCGCGGCCTCATCATCACTACTGTCCTCCCTCTATTTACAGTTAAAAAGACCGCCCTTTTCTTCTGTACTAGAGACTTTTCTCACCCTCTCTCTCTCTCTCTCTCTCTCTGTGCAAGTTCCCTTTCCATCTTTGCTTCCATTTTTTCCATCTTTCCTCATTTTTATTTGTGCAATTTTTTATGTACATAATTCGGGTTTCTGTCTAGACCCCTTTGATTTTGGTTCCTTTCACGTTCGATCATAGTACTTGATTCAGTCTTCCTTCCTTAAACTTCGTGCCAGCTCAATAAAGGTTAACTAGATTTCAGTTATTTCTGTTGAGTAGTTGCGATATATTTGCTTCTCTTTCGTCAATTTCCCCAATTAGGATTTTGGACTTCAACTGTTTTAGTTCTTATCAAGTAAAATTCTGGGATTAGGTTTTTTTTTTAATTTTATTTTATGATTTTGGTGATTATGGTTCGTGGGTTGTCTAAAAATTAGAGCTTTTACATGTTTGGGTATAACAATTTGGGTACATACTGGGTGTGTGTTGATGGGTTGTTATTGTTGTATTTAAGTTTTATCTGAAATCTGATGAGACGCCGCCCGCCGGCGACATCTTTAACTGATTGCAATATGGAGAAGGGGCAAGGGAAAAATCCATACTCCCGGCTTTGTTTGTTGGTATCATTATCGGCTTTGTTTTGGTTATGTTTATTGTATTTCCACTTTGTAGTTCTTGGGGGTAGAAGTGTTGTGGATGATTTTCCTCATCTGGATCCTGTTTCTCTAAGTACTAAATTAAATAATAACCACGTTGGCAAGCCTCCACCACAAATTCCTGTGAGTCGTCCGATCAGTGCTGGTCGCCCAAAGCTGGATTCACGTCCTTTATCGATAGATAGGACTCCGAGTATTGTACAGACACAGGTTATAAGTCCTCCGAAGACTGAAAGTTCTAGTAGTCATAAGGTGGAAAATTACCCTTTTATGAGGGCTTTGAGAACTGTGGAGAATAAGAGTGATCCATGTGGTGGAAGGTACATTTATGTGCACGATCTTCCTTCGCGGTTCAATGAGGATATGCTCAAGGAATGTAAGACTCTTAGCCTTTGGACCAATATGTGCAAGTTCACTAGCAATGCTGGTCTAGGCCCTCCTCTAGAGAATGTTGAAGGAGTGTTCTCAAATACGGGGTGGTATGCTACTAATCAGTTTGCCGTTGATGTGATCTTCAATAATCGGATGAAGCAGTACGAGTGCTTGACAAATGATTCTTCCCTTGCTGCAGCCATTTTTGTACCCTTCTATGCTGGTTTTGATATTGCTCGTTATCTTTGGGGTTTCAACATTACAACGAGGGATGCCGCTTCCCTTGCTTTGGTTGATTGGTTAACCAAGAGTCCAGAATGGGCCATTATGGGAGGAAAGGATCATTTTCTCGTTGCAGGAAGGATAACCTGGGATTTCAGGAGACTGTTCGATACGGATTCGGATTGGGGTAACAAGCTTCTTTTCCTACCAGCTGCGAAGAATATGTCCATGCTTGTGGTTGAGTCAAGCCCCTGGAATGCAAATGATTTTGGTATTCCATATCCTACCTACTTCCATCCGGCAAAGGATGCCGATGTGTTCGTTTGGCAGGATCGTATGCGGAAATTGGATAGGAAGTGGCTTTTCTGTTTTGCCGGGGCTCCACGTCCGGGGAACCCCAAATCCATTAGGGGTCAGATTATGGATGAGTGCAAGCATTCTAAGGCGGGTAAGCTATTGGAATGTGATTTTGGGGAGAGCAAGTGTCATTCACCCAGTAGTATAATGCAGATGTTTCAGAGCTCCCTTTTCTGCCTACAGCCTCAAGGAGACTCGTATACAAGGCGATCAGCTTTCGACTCAATATTGGCTGGCTGCATACCTGTCTTCTTCCATCCTGGTTCTGCATATACGCAGTACACTTGGCACCTGCCGAAGAATTATTCAAAATACTCTGTTTTTATTCCTGAGAATGATGTCCGGAAGAAGAATTTCAGCATAGAGCAAAGGCTCAACCAGATCTCTCCGGAGCAAGTAAAAGAAATGAGGGAGGAGGTTATAAATCTTATACCAAGGATAATATATGCCGATCCTCGCTCTAAACTAGAGGCTGTTAAAGATGCTTTTGATGTCGCTGTGGATGCAGTGATTAACAAGGTTACAAAATTGAGGAAAGGCATCATTGAAGGCCATAGAAATGACGATTTTATCGAGGAGCTTAGTTGGAAATATGCTTTGCTAGATGATGGACAGTATGTGGGAGCTCATGAATGGGATCCATTTTTCTCCAAACAAAAAGATAGCAATGCCGATACCATTGACGGGTCATCAGTGGAAGCTGCTAAAAATTCATGGAAAAGCGAGCAAAGAGATTAGCAGGGTATCAGAACAGAGCCATCTAGAGGTACAATTTAGAGATAATGAACTTACTTGGGCTGTTGTCCAAAGCAAGTTTAGCAGAAAAACAATGCTCAAGTCTGAAAATGCTATGTAGGTATTTCACTGCTTTCACAAAGTATTTCTATTGTTCATTCTTTACAGGAAATTTAATATACAGATAATTGCTAAAGAGTTTTCCTTTCTCTCTCTCCTCTGTTAAATGTGCCTTTCTTTCTAGTTTTTAAAGATTATTCTCTCCAAATCTAAAAAAAAATTCATTTCTTTTTTTTTTTTATTTGGGGGGGGGGGGGTTGAAGGGAAAGGGGGATATAGTGCTCGAACACTTGACCGAAGCCAAGCGTGGGAGGGCCGTTTCCACTGGGCCACTGGAGTCCTATAAAAAAAAATCATTTCTTACAAACGATTAACTTTTATGAAAACCAGAGACAAAAACAATAACCTCAATTCAAGAACCCTCGTATTTCTACATATCATTATGCCTCTCATGCTCGATATAAAATAAAAAAACGATAATTATTGCATGTTTGGAGGAATTTTCGACAAGTCAACTAAAATGTAATTTGGATTCTAACCAGTTTTAATTGGGTGGGCTAAGAACATCGGTATTTAAAATGAGAAGGACCGGTTGATATGCTAGACTGGGAAAAATTGTGATTCTTGATTGATGTCCTCATGTTTGTCATAATCGTTCAGAATTTGTCATGTGTATAACCCTAAAACTTTATTTCTTTAGCAATCGTTATTTACACGTGGCGAATTGTATGAGAAATTGAGAATAGATGATTTTTTGCCCACTTGACGTAGTGGGCTATAATCTATCACAGCCAATCCAAATTTACTTCACACGTTAAGCCCAGCCCAGGATTTAGACAAGAAAGATCTTTTGTGAAGTTCCCATGTCTGGCCCAATTTCTACTTTATTTATGCAGTCCCTATTGGGCTACAAAGTGCAATAAAGCCCGTTGGAATGTTATTGTACCCCCCTGTTGTCCAAACACGTGCAATGAGGCCTAAGGAGCCATCCATCCATAAAGCCCTATCCCTACCCTTTCTTACCAGACGCTGCCTTCAGTGCGGAACGAGTTAAACTTTTCTCATCCATTGTATTAAAAAATTTACGATTAAAATTAATTTGAAAAAAATTCATATTCTATTTTTACTACATGGAACGAAACACATGTTATTAGATAGTATTTTGTATGTACTAAAAAAAAAACTGTTCCGTCTGAACTGTTCTACCAAAGACAGATTCTAACAACGGCTAAGGTTTCCAAAAACCTTGGAAATCAAAATCTGATATTCATTACAAACACTCCTGTAGGCCCACTACGGGTGAAAATTCTCTATCCCCATTCTTATCCCCATCTCTCTCTAACTAATCAAAATTTACTATATAATTTTTTTCTTCAATTATATATACACATGGTGAATTATGATTGGATAGGGACAGGCCCTACACCTACCCTTTCTTACCAGATGCTTTGCCTCCAGTGCGGAACGAGTTAAACTTCCCTCGTCTCCGTTGTATTAAAAAATTTAAGATTAAAATTGATTTTATAAGAATTCATATTATATTTTTATTACACGAGCACATGTATTCGAGTTTCGGGACATGCATGACGTTCAGTATGTCTTTGGAAAAAAAAACTGTTACTTCTGAACTGTTCTTACCAAAGACAGAGATTCTAACAACGGCTAAGTTTTCCAAAAACCTTGGAAATCAAAATTTGATATTCATTACAAACACTCCTGTAGGCTGTAGTAATGTAATATTGGCCAGAAACATCTCGTGAAAATTCAAACTCCACAGAGCTCTCTCTCCCCTCCTTTCTCTTCCTCACTTTCCTAAACCCTAAAAACAAGCAGCTCCCTCCCCTCAAACCAACCAAGGGAAACTCGTGAAGAAGAGCTCTTAAATTTCACGAGTTTCGTCTTTTCTCTTTCTGCAGAAAGAAATGAAAATGCCTTCAAATACCCAATTCTTTCCTCCCCATAATCATGCATTCTCAAAGCTTTTCCAACTTCTTCAATGGCACAAAAATTCAATCTTTTCCTTCTGGGTATCTCCCTTTACTTTGTTTCCCTCAATGCTCAGAATTACCTGCAAACCTATATTGTTCAACTCCACCCTCATGGAGTTTCAAGCTCTTCTTTTAGCTCTAAGCTTAATTGGCACCTTTCTTTACTTGACAATGTCATTTCTTCTCAGTCCCAAGAAGATTCTTCGCCTTCTTCTTCCCGCCTTTTGTACTCGTATAATTCTGCAATGGAAGGTTTTGCAGCTCGATTATCTGAATTTGAGCTCGAGGCTTTACGGAATTCCCCTGATGTGATTGCAATAAGACCTGATAGGAGACTTGAAATTCACACAACTTACTCTTACAAATTTCTTGGACTCAGCCCCACAAGAAATGGGGGAGCTTGGATTAAGTCTGGATTTGGCAGGGGATCTATAGTTGGAGTTCTTGATACTGGGATTTGGCCAGAGAGTCCGAGTTTTGATGATCATGGAATGCCACCAGTGCCTCAGAAATGGAAAGGGATCTGCCAACAAGGGCAGAACTTCAATTCTTCTAGCTGTAATCGCAAACTTATCGGTGCCAGATTCTTCACAAAAGGCCATAATGTGGCTTCAATGTCATCATCCCCTAATGCTGAAATTGAATATGCTTCACCAAGGGATGCACACGGTCATGGTACTCATACGGCTTCCACAGCCGCGGGGACTCCAGTTACGATGGCTAATGTGCTTGGCAATGGGGCAGGAGAGGCTCAAGGGATGGCTCCAGGTGCTCATATTGCGGTATATAAAGTCTGCTGGTTCAGTGGGTGTTATAGCTCTGATATCTTAGCAGCAATGGACCTTGCAATTAGAGATGGTGTGGATGTGCTCTCTCTTTCACTAGGGGGCTTCCCTATCCCACTTTATGATGACACCATTGCCATTGGCAGCTTTCGAGCTATGGAGCATGGCATATCGGTTGTATGTGCTGCAGGGAATAACGGTCCAATACAGAGCTCAGTGGCCAATGAAGCTCCCTGGGTTTCCACAGTTGGTGCTAGTACACTTGACAGGAGATTTCCAGCCATAGTTCAGCTCGGAAATGGGAAATTTGTCTACGGAGAATCCATTTATCCTGGAAAGAATGATCCCAAAGCCCAGAGAAAACTTGAACTGATATATTTAACTGGTGGACAGAGGGGAAGTGAGTTCTGTCTTGAAGGCTCTCTTCCTAAAGCAAAAGTCCGTGGCAAAGTCGTCGTGTGTGATAGAGGAGTGAATGGAAGAGCAGAGAAAGGTCAGGTTGTCAAGAGAGCAGGCGGAGCTGCAATGATCTTAGCAAATACCGCGATAAATTTGGGGGAAGATTCTGTTGATGCCCATGTCCTTCCAGCCACATTGGTTGGCTTTGATGAAGCAGTTCAGTTGAAAAGTTACATAAACTCTACAAGAAATCCAACAGCTCGAATCATATTCGGAGGAACCGTATTTGGGAAATCTCGAGCACCTGCAGTAGCACAATTTTCATCTAGAGGACCAAGTTTTACTGATCCTTCAATCCTCAAACCTGATTTGATTGCTCCCGGAGTTAACATCATTGCTGCATGGCCACAGAATTTAGGCCCAAGTGGCCTTCCAGAAGATACTAGAAGAGGGAACTTCACTGTCATGTCTGGAACTTCAATGGCTTGTCCACATGTCAGTGGACTTGCTGCTCTGATCCATTCCGCCTATCCAAAATGGAGCCCTGCCGCGATCAGGTCTGCTCTTATGACAACTGCAGATGCAACTGACCATTTAGGGAAGCCAATAATGGACGGCGACCAACCTGCTGGACTATTCGCGCTTGGAGCTGGACATGTAAACCCAGAAAGAGCTATCAATCCAGGACTAATTTATGACATCAAGCCAATTGACTACATTATCCACCTATGTACCTTAGGATACACAAAATCTGAAGTATTCAGTATCACTCACAGGAACGTTAGTTGCCACGACATTTTACAGAAGAACAGGGGTGTCACCCTCAATTACCCTTCCATGTCGGTAATATTCAGGCCAAGGATGCTTAGAAAGATTACCAAAAGACAAGTTACAAATGTGGGAAGCCCTAATTCTGTTTACTCGGTTCAAGTAAAGGCACCTGAGGGGGTCAAGGTGAGAGTTAAACCACGACAGCTGATATTCAAACGGACGAATCAGAGTTTGAGTTACCGAGTTTGGTTTATGTCAAGTAAAAGAACAGGAAAATACCAGAGCTTTGCTGAAGGGAGTTTGACTTGGATTAACAAAAGGGACAGAACTTACGGGGTCAGAAGTCCGATTTCAGTGACATGGGCATCAAAGTGAAGACATCAACAATAGTTAATGCTAGTGCTACAACCAGTAGCATCATTTTACATTTGTCAAGAAATTTATCTTCAAGGATGGTACTACTTTAAACCATCCTTTTATTTCTAGAGTTTTAACTTCTTTTTCATTTGACAGAAATGAGAAATTTCACCATTTCAGATAATGCATAATCTTTTTTAGTACAAATAATCTCAAGACTTGCAGAAGCGAAAACATTGTAGACAAAATTTAAACTAAAAGAATTAGAAGGGGAAAAAGAATATACATTATCTCATTTTTTTAACGAACTGCAGACCGTTGGCATTTGCATAACGCTCCATAACTTGGTAGGAGAGATCCCAGATCAGTTCCAGGATTGTCCTTCACTTTCGGTGTTAGATCTCTCGTCAAACCATTTCACTGGAAGCATTCCAGCCAGTATTGCTTCCTGTGGGAAGTTGGTAACCTTAAATCTTAGGAACAATCAATTAACAGGGACAATACCAAAATCAGTTTCTATGATGCCTACATTGGCTGTTCTTGATCTATCCAACAATTCTTTGACTGGAGGGATACCTGAAAATTTTGGGAATTCCCCAGCCCTTGAAATGCTTAATGTTTTTCATAATAAACTAGAAGGTCCTGTCCCGGCAAATGGAATGCTTAGAACAATTAATCCTGATGATCTGATCAGCAACCTTGGTCTTTGCGGTGGTGTGCTTCCTCCATGCGCTCATAATGCAGCATACAGATCAAGGGAGAAGAGCGTGCATGCTAAACACATAATTGCTGGGTGGTTGATTGGAACATCAACACTTCTAGTTCTTGTTATAGCATGTCTGGTAGCGCGATCCCTGTACACAAAGTGGTATGAAGATGGAAGTTGCTTTCAGCAAACATTGGAAGTTAATAGCAAGGACGGGCCCTGGAGACTGATGGCATTCCAGAGAGTTAGTTTCACTAGCAATGACATCCTTGCTTGTATTAAGGAATCAAATGCTATAGGAATGGGCGCAACAGGGACCGTTTACAAGGCTGAAATTCAACATCATAGTACAGTTGTTGCAGTCAAGAAGCTATGGAGATCATCAGGAGCTGATGTTGAGATGGGAGGCAGTGAAGATCTTGTTGGCGAGGTGAACGTTTTAGGAAGGTTAAGGCACAGAAGCATAACCCCTGGTGAGTCACTGTTTGTCTTGATCCTCTGTTCTCAACTTCGCTACATATATAGATTAATTTCATTGATGCACTAGATAATGTAAGTTTAGTCTGTTTGGTACTTTTTAAGCCCTAAAGCTAATGATAGTTTAACGGATTGATTGGCAGAGTACGGATACACATTGAAAGTTGATGAGAAAAGCGATATCTACAGCTACGGTGTGGTTCTGATGGAACTTCTTGCTGGGAAAAGGCCAGTAGATCCTGAATTTGGAGAATCTGTAGATATTGCGGAATGGATAAGAATGAAGATCAGAGACAACAAATCTTTAGAATCAGAACTAGACCCCAAGTGTAGGAAATACTAAACATGTTCAGGAAGAAATGCTTCTGGTTCGGAGGATAGCACTTCTTTGTACAGCAAAGCTCCCCAAGGACAGACCTTCAATGAGGGATGTCATAACAATGCTTGGAGAGGCAAAACCTAAAAAGTAGCAGCAACAACAATGGTAACAATGCTGCTACTAACAAGGATAACCCAGTTTTTAGTACATCTCCTGTAAATGGTCTTTTGTAAGAAAGCATAAGGTTATTGCTTCTTCAAACCCCATCTGTATTTTTGTTTATCACTGTAACTATATTTCATTTTTGTACAAGTTCAGATACTTATGTCTGAAGCTAAAGAACCAGGCAATATTTGTCATTTGCCTTCAAGAACATGCTAGCTTAGAGTTTAAACTGAAAATGCTTTCTAAGTTGGTATGTCACTCAACATTATATTGGGATAAATGATTTCACATCAACAAGATTATATTAGCAGATGAAGAGATACATCAAATATCGCGTATACAGACAGACAGGGACACGGCTAAAAACATAGAAACAGTGGTAATATTAACCCTTTGCAATTTCCAAGTACAAAAGGATTTATGCAAACTTCCCTTCAATTAGCAAAGGCAAATTTATATGTTTCGTGGTGTGGCAAACTCAAAATTCTTATGGACTAGGCAATCCAATACACAGTATCAAAAGGCATCTTCCAGGAAGTATGCTTATTGACGTGGCACAAAATAATTACGATACTCGTATTTTTTTCCAGACAAAATGACTCTCCCCGAGAGTCGGTAAAAGATTCGTGGTAAAGTATAAAAAAAGATGAAGCCAGCAAAAACAAACCAATGGCTGCATACAGCCGATATGGTTGTTAAAAGTGCTTCAACGATTCAAACATCTGCATCTATGTTTCAGTATTCCATGCTTCAAGGCGAAGTAGGGACTTCTTTTCTACTGTTAAAAAGAGAGGGATACGTCTACTCGGGCTTTATTCTTTCTCTTTCATTCCTTTCTTGAGACCTTGGAGCTGTACAGAATATGAAATGTGAAACGAGATAATGTGGAGCTTCTGCATAGTGTTCATCGCAAATTGCAAACTTGCTTACCAAGACCATTGGCCTCAGATGTTCTCATGATTCTAAGCCTCTTCACAGAGCTGATAAACATCCTGACAAAAACATCGGAAAACAATACAACTATGAGGATAATAATGGTTTTTATCAGGTATTACAGGAAAGAATCCACCATTTTGTTTTTCAGACCGACACGTGAGAATCTCGGTTGCAGGATTCATTGAACCAAGTCTACATTAGCAATCACATAATTTAGGTTCATCGTCATCATCAATAAATTGACCATGAGCAACACATAGAGAAGCATGCAATACCGGACAGCACACTAAATAATCAATGCATGAATTGCCATTCTACAAAATACAAACCAGCCCATATAGATGCATGTATATGTACAATGTATATGCTTATGGGCAAAAGGTTGGTTAAAGATACATACTCCCAAGGAACATCTCCGACAAGCATCCAGTCTCCCTCTTTATCTTCGTAGGTTAGGACGAAGTCAGATGATCCGTCCAACAACCTTAAGGATCCTGTGGCTTCTATCATTTCACCTTGTCCTTCCTCGTGTGATGCTAACCACCAAAGAAAGTCAATATCAGAAACAAAGTATATTAAAAGTAAATCTATTGACTTGATCAAAACCTGAGATAGCTATTGAAAACAAGAATCCTAATTGCTAATATTGAAATCAAGGAGTCCAGTTTCATGAGTTTAAGATGTGCCTCCAACTAAATAATGTTAGATAAATTAATAAAATGATAAAATATCCCCACCCAACCCCATAGCATCAATATCTTCATTAAGCGGTCAAGATAGTAGCCACAAAATAGTTCTATTAACATTTCCAGACCAATGAAATTCTAAACTTCTATAACAGAAAAGTAGACCAGATTATTTTAGCTACCAAACTGACATAATATATGTTTTTAATGTTTTCAGTTCAATATGGAGGTTGTTCACACATGTTTTCCTTGTTCTTCTAGGAAATTCTGGAAACCAAAAGAGATTAGAAAGCGGACAAGAAGAACTCACTTCTTGCACACATATTTGTGCTGGGTCTGCAGAACATATCATCTAAAGTTCGAGCCAATGTCTCGTACCGATTGTGAACATTAAGATCCACCTTCCTTCCAATGGGAATTCCGTCCATATTCACCTTCACAAATAGGGAATTCTTGGTAAGCCCTTTTGACTTAGAATCGACGTTCCTTCTCATACCACCACCGATCTTTTCCAGTCCAATACTATTGTTTTTTCCTTTCTCAGCCATTGAGTCTTCAGAGGTAGGTGACTTTGCTTGGTTAAGCAGGCTGTTCATCCTGGAAGCTCGTACAGGAGGCCATCCCACCACCTGACTGCTTGTTTAAGTTGGAAGACACAATAAAACAAATCAATACACTGGGAAAAGAAAATGAAGCTATTTTTAATGTTAGGAAGCTTTTCCAATAAGTTCAAGAGCAGACAGTGGCGAAAAAACCTCACAATCTAGTAATTAGTGAAACTGTACAAGGATGGCATTCAATAAATATCTGCCTATTTTCCAGGCACTATACTATAATCTTTCACACTCCCGGTTGTGCCAAAAAGCACCATTATGACATGAAGCCAATAGTATATGTAAAATTTGAAGCACGCAAACCCAGTCAATTGAATTCTTGACAATGGTAATGACAAGCATCCCACCACCAAACCCCCCCCCCTTCTCCAAAAAAAAAGGAAAAAGAAAAGAACTTTTTTAAGGGGAAAATGTGGCAACCAGAAGAAATCAAGAAATACTTGAGATAACTATGTTTGGATGACATTTACTGTGTTTATATGAGCCAAGTGTAAGATGTGAATTGATATAATTGTAAATAAGGACAATATAATTGCTTATATCATGCCGGATTCAAATCGTCCTTGGATCAAATTCCTCAATCTAGTCTCATTTCCCTCCTTGGCTCTTTCGAAAATTAAAATTCCTAATAAAGCAGGCAACATAATTGACATAAAACATAGCAAAAACAGCCCTGATAGGGGGGCAGTAATAAATCTATCTCAGGTTCCAGGTTCTTCAAGAATCACCAATAGTAACAGACACAATGTATTACAAATGATAGTATTCATGTATCCAAATTGTCTCAGAGGTATTTCTTCCTTTCTTAATTACTTTATGAATTTGGGTTTGTGGGTGGGGGCAGGGGAACCATTGGAGATGAAAGACCCCGAAATGCGAAAAATAATTACTACCTCCATTCCACAATATAAGTCGTTTAGGACATCTAGCGAAAATCAAGGAAAAAAATCAGATACTTTGTTAGTCAAAATATCAATATCACTCTCTTAAATAGAATTAGTGGTATATAAGTGAGTATATATTTTAACTAATAAAATCCTTGTTTTTTTTTCGCATTTTTAATTTTTGCTACAGGTCCTGAATGACTAATATTATGGAATGGAGGGATTACTTTCCAGTAAACAAAAATTAATATTACCTAAGAAAACATTTAATAAAACAAAAACAGAAACAATTTGAAACCAAGTACAGTAAGGAAAGGCAGATAAAAATTACCTAACCCCAGAACGAGGAGGAGAGAAGGACTCTGCACTTCTTTTGGTTCCGCAGGAAGTATTATTATTATTATTAGCTTTGGTAACAGAAGACGAAGAAGAAGAAGAAGCTTTAGTAGTAACCATAGAAGAATGGAAATCTTTAGCAGTCAAAATCCTAGCATATTGACCCCAAGGAGCTGCCTTTGACGTCGCCGTCGCCGTCGCAGCTCCGCCGCCACAACCAAGACTAAGTCCCAGCCCCAATTCAAGCTCAGATTCATCAGCAGGGTAGGAATTATTAGAAGAAACCTCAGAAGACATAACCAAATTATCTTCCTTTGACACGGTAGAAACCGACCCAGTAGTCGAACCACCACCACCACCTGAAGAAATTCCGTCTCCGCCTCCGCCACCGAGACCAAGGGCTCCGCCTTCCATTAAAAATCTTTGAGAAATTTTCTTCAAAAAAAAAAAGTAGGAGAGAATTTAGAGAAGTGGCAAAATGAAATGGACAAATGGGAAGAAGAAGAAGGAGAGGCAAGGGAAAGGTATGTGTTATTCACCAAAAAAAAAGGGAAAGGTACGTGTGGGACCGGGCTGTCGGGTTTGTGCGCCTCATTCCCATCATAGATTTCTCCTACCTGGTCCCCACTGTAACAAATTAACAATCAATCAATTATTCTTTTTATGGTTCTTTATTTTGTAAAAAATGTTGAACTTCAATTTTCGCCTCATCTCACATGGATAAATAAAGAAATATATAGTGTTATATAATATGGACGTAAATATTCATTTTAAAATAATAAATTCGGCGATCAATTAAGTGATTATAAGTGTGATAAGACTCATAAATCATGTTTTGAGCCCCCAGACACAGGGTGTGATATTCACATTTAATGCATATATTATTAACAAATAAATGATCAAATTTCACACTCTAAATGTAAAGAAAACATTGATACACAGCCGCACTTGTAAATCGATCTTTCACTAAACTATGTCTGAGAAGGTATATCTTTTTTAACTTTTGTGTTCTGTTTTTTGGGTAAAAATCGTCTATTTCCATGTATAAACACATTCATTAACATAATCACTCACAATTGTCATCTATATATAGAGCTGTCAAAATGGGCATGTCCGCTCCATGAGCTTAATGGGCGGGTATGAGGTTATGAATTCCATGCCCATTTAAAAATGCGGGTATTAATGGGCATACCCGTTCGGGCAACGGGCAATGCGGGTATGGGCGGGTTGCAACTGGGCATGCCCACTTTGTTTTTTTATTTTTTATTTTGGATATGGATTAATTTTCACAGTTGATACTTGAGAGCCAAAAGAAGAATAAGAAGAAGAAAACCCTAAAAGCCCAAGATAAAATCCCCATGAAGCCGTTCTATACTTCTATTACCCAAATATTAACGGTTTCAACTCTGAAGGTAACTAAATTATGTTCTAACTTATAATTGATCATTTACCATTTATAATGTTCTAAGTTCTAACTTCTCAAGTTGTGTGTGTTTTATAGGTGGAGATGATGAGGATGAATCAACATTATCTAAGGTGGATTGAAATAATATTTCTAGTGTTCAAGATCTAGATCAATACATAGAGGATATTAAAAAAGCATATCTATTTTTTTGTTACTTTTACTTTAGCAATATGTTTGTTAATTTTGGATAGTTGATCTTGAATTATTTTTGAAATTATGGACTTTGATTGTTTTTTATAACTATTTTGGATATTGTGGACTTTTATTTGATTGTTCTTGAATTATTTTGGATATTTATTTACCCTCTACATGAATATAAATTGCAAGTGAATGAGAAAGAATTACATTTTGTTGCATTTTTCGGATTAAATATATTTTTTAAAAAAACAAAATTAATAATAAGGGTGGCGGGCATGCTCATTTGACCACGGGCATTCGGCGGGCGGGTAAAGGCATCCTTTTTTATGGCCCGTGAAAAAAGCGGGCATGCCCGCCCATCCCCATTTAAGAAGTGCCCATGACGGGATAGGGTGGGCGGATATACCCATTTTGACAGTACTATTTATATATATAATTGGAAGATTTATTAGTATAACAGACTTTAATTAATTGTGATCATGAATGAGAAAATACACATAGACATGCGATTTTCACTCGTCTTTTTTCTTTTGATTTTTTATTTTGATTATCTTTTGGATTTCTCGGCAGTTGCAGGAAATGATGTTTTCCTTCTGCAACAAAAAAACAAAAAACAGTAACTCCCTCTTCCATCTCCATTGGAACTCACAATTCTCAGATTTTGCCTCTTCTCTTTGACTCTTTAATTTATTCAAAAGGTAAAGTCCCCTTTCGTTCTGACTTTAGAAATACAGTAAATCACATTCTAAAATTCAAGGAAAATATATTTTTGGAACATCTTCTATATAACCATCCCTAGGAGAAGAAGACTTGTCATTTTGAAATGGTTATCCTATTTCACTTTTTTTATTTATCCATTTTTGTTGTAATTGATTATTGTAACACAGGTCACTTAATTCTATAATCGTCCTTGTGGGACTGATTTCACCGTCCTCTCACATTAATTGAACGGAACTCACATATGCAGATAGACCTACACAATTCATATAAGAGAGATTTATGTTCAGTCCCACAAAGATAATAATATAATATAATTTTTTGAATAATACTATGAAAGGAAATGTTCCTAGGTGAATCCTCAAAGTAGATACTGGCCGGAAAATAAAGAGTAAATAAGGGCTTATTAGAAAGAAAGTAAAGAAGGCATGTCTTTTATCCACCAAACGGAAGCTAAAAGTAATATTTAGGCAACTTTGTCCATATTGTAGGATATAATTCTCTATTACTTTGATTAACATTTATTTTATTTTATTTTTGAAAAAACTGTCTAAACCTTCAAATAAAAACATTTTAACGTAGTTTTTTTTTAATTATGCATGAGTATATAATTAAAATTAAATAAAAAACTCCAGTAGGATAATGTGACCCACTCGACACACTGTGCATCCGTTTTTTACTGCTGCTGTCAAGATTTGATCATGTGTATTTGTGTAATGTACTAATCTTGCAATGAGTGAAAATCGTCTGTATCTTTGTATATTTTTATGGACCTTGCTAGGCTACTAGAATTATTGGCTAAAAGATTGACTAAAATAGTTTTTCGGACCTTTTTGCCCTTATAGTTGGGTGAATCCCTTGTACCAACAGGGGGGTGAGATAGTCATTTAACACCCTCAATTTGGGGATTTAGGATTTCTATCCCCAAAATTCTAGGAGAAAATCATTTTCCTATTTTTATTACTATGTTAAACAACTCAGAATTCTACTATTGCAATACTTCCTTAAAAATGATTTTTTTTTAACAATAAAGATATTGGCGGACCTTGACGTGCCAGCCCATGAGTAAAAAGACTAGACGGTACTTTATTGCAGATATAGCGGAAAGCAGAAGCCCAGCCCAAGAAGGTAATATATCGCGATACGAGAAGGAAATGTGGTTGAGGGAGATGTACGGAAAAGAGCTGGGGTGGGGGGGACAAACAAGACATTGCACCAAACGACAAGCCGACAAAGTATTGGGCACCAAAAAAAGAACCCTCGCAGGACTCAAACTTCTAATAATAACAATCCATGACTTTTCCTCGAATGTAGGGCCACGTGGAACGCCACAAACCTAAGCAAATGTACCCCAAAAACCTTTCGCGCCGGTTGCTTTGCCGGGCAGGGAACCGTTAAGGTGTAAGTGGCTCCACTCGAATATATATATATATATATATATATAATACGAAATAAAATCGTTTTTTTTTGTGCAAATTTTTTTTTTTTTGGGGTGCGGGGGAGGAGGACACGGGAATCGAACGCAGGACCTTTTTTTTGTGTAACTTGAATATGACTTTGGGCGATTGGATAAAGTTTTAATTTAAAATTTTAGTCTCATTATTAAAACAGTCTCAAAGTCCAAACCAAATTTTAAATGATTGAAAGTTTTATGTTTTATTTTTAGACTTAATCCAAATCTAGTTTGAATCTTAAAGTAGGTCAAACTCAATCTAATCACATATATCATGGACAAACTCTTTAGTTTTTAAAGATAAAGTCAGTTAAAATAAGTTTAATTGTCAATTTTAAGTCTAATTTCAACATTCTAGACTTGGTCTTAAACAATCGTCTTTATCCAAAATGATAACATTTTTAAATGACTTATTTGCAGAGTAAGAGTTTTGCTCATTTTGAAAACTAAACTCAATTCAAAACTCATTTGATCTCAAACCAAAAAGTTCTCAAGCTAATTTTAATCCAAATATAAACTGTAATCTTAATTTCAACAAAAAAAATATTATGAAACTTATTTTGGAATAATGGAAAATAGGCAAGCTAGGAGAGATGTAAATAAAAAGAAAGTGGTAGGTAGGAGGAATTATCTTAACGGCGTAGGAGAGCTGTCGAGTGACCGGGGGACAATGACCACCGTTTACGTATTCAAAAGGTCCAACTTCTCTAACACATATAGAGCGTACACAAAGAAGGCGTTCTATACGTGTGTATGTTCTGCATAAGATTCGAACTGATTAATTGCGCTTTGTCTTACGAGCATAAGGTGTGACACTGCCTCCAACAAACAATTAGCTATGAAGCTACTCATCTTTTGCATTGTCAAAGGTAAGGACGTGTAATAGAGAAGAATAATCAGAGAGACTCGTTCCAGCCACTCTTACGTCATGCCTAGGACTTGTGCTACCCCTGCTAAAACCATCACCCCCATCCCATCCTTCCTTCACCTAGTTGACTTCTAAAATGGCTAGCGAAAGTTAATAGTAGTTCACACTCTAGATTCAAGATACGGCAAAAACCCAACAACCCCAATTCCAAAATGGCTAGCGGGAGTTAATAGTTGCTCCCTCCGTCCTAAATTATCTGTCCACATTTCCTTTTTAATCTGTCCCAAATTATTTGTCCACTTTCTAAATAAAGGGTTCATTAATGGTGATTTTTCCAATACTACCCCTTACATTAAATGTTGGAGAGAGAAGAATATAAAGAGAAGAGAAGGTAGAATTAAATTATGACTAACATTAAATAGGGTCATGTTTGACATTTTACCATATTCCACTATAGAATTTGATGAAACCTTAATTTCCGTGCAAAATACAAAGTGGACAGATAATTTGGGACGGAGGGAGTACTATTTAAGAGAAAAATAGTTTTTTTTTCTTTTCTTTTTTTCCTTTTCAAATCTCAGTTATCAAATAAAACATTTCCATGTTATGTACATGCGAAACTCCATGCGTTTTACACCATAGGCTCGGACCAATTCAGGATGCAAACCAAGACTCAGCCAACCAAAAATATATTAGGCACAAAAATAGTTCAAGAAGAAACATAAGGGACAAAGTGTCCAAGCCTATAAAAGATAGGGACTAAATGAGCCAATATCCTATAACAATCTTAGTGAATTATATCCTATAATAATTGATTTAAAGTTAACATTTCAATAAGTTGAAAATTAACGTTCATAGTGGCTGTAGTTTAGTGGTTAGAATCCTACGTTGTGGCCGTAGGGACCTGGGCTCGAATCCCAGCAGCCACACACTTTCATTTTGTTGTTAATAAATTTTTTATTAGCTTCTTTTTTTTTTTTTTTGGTCAGAATAGCAGTATATAAATAAAAGAAGTTTCAACCATCATCCATAGTGTCATTACAAATCAATCTCGCAAAACGGGCCCCATGGGCATCCCCTGCCACTAATTGGCTAACAAAAGGGGGACTAGATTGGAAAGTAATGACATCCAAAGATGAGCACAAGGCTCTCTTCTTTGCCATCGAGTCTGCACACATATTAGCTTCTCTAAAGACATGGGATAAGCTATGCATCGGGATCTTCTGTAAGAGGACCCTGCAATCAAATAAAAGAGGAAACAAGGGGTGAGCCTCAATAGTTGAATGCAATACCAGATCAACAATAGACTTTGCATCAGTTTCAACTTCAAGCTTGGTGATATGCAAATTCAAGGCCAGTTTTAGTCCTTCTCTTAGTCCCCATAACTCAGCCGCTAAACTAGGACAGTGACCAATTCTCTTATAGAAACCACCAATCCAAGTTCCATCATGATTTCTTATAAGCCCCCCACAGCCCCCTAGGCTTGAATCACCACTTACCGATCCATCCACGTTAAGCTTAAAATGATCCACCTCCGGTTTTTTCCATCCAACCCATATTTGATTCTTATTAACTTTACGACCACTTCCCCCTCCAATCGTAGCGAACTCCGTAGCCGTTTGTAGCGTGTGGCGGAACGGATCAGGGTATTGTTGATTCGGATTAAAAACACACCTATTTCTCGCATTCCACAATGCCCAGCAGCCATACACAAATAAGCATCCCCAAGAAACCCCATTCCAAACAGACATATTTGATAAGGAAGAACCCTTCCTGAACCACTCTTCCAAACACAAATTATCCATACCTTTCACATGTCTATCTATGTCCATATTACCCCAGAAAGCTCTAGCTTTAAAACAGTCCCTAAGTACATGTTGGATAGTTTCATCTACAAGTCCGCAAACCGGGCATAAAGGCGAATTTGTGATTTTCCTATGGAATAGCTGAGCCTTTGTTGGAAGCCGCTCATGGTAACACGACCATAAGAACATTTTTATCCTTTGGTTACTCTGTGCCTTCCAAATCCAATCCCAATTTTTTCCTTGAATACTTTCATCCATATACTCATTATGGATCGTATTTTGCAACTCCTTTGAGCTAACTTCTCCATTGGCCGAGCCCCTACATCTCCTTTTATCAGGAAACAATCCATTCTCCATTCTAGGTGTGGCATTGATACAATCCTTGAGATATCCTGTTAGTTGAAAGGATAGATTCTCTAAATCCCAAGATCCATTCGGGCCATAGACAGAATTAAGCTTCAAAAACTCATCTCCCTTGTTCAGAGGCCCATAGATGCAGTTTCTGATAGGTCCAATGCCGATCCAATCATCCATCCATAGTCTGATAGTATCCCCCGTTCCGGGGATCCAAACCGAGGATTTATGAAATAGTTCCAACCCATATTTTAGGGCCCTAGAATTAACCAACCCCCCACCGGTTTTTAGCTTGATTTCTGATCCCTGCTCCTGCTTGAAGTATTTGTTAGTAAGCATAGCAGCCCATATATCAGTTTTCGCTTTTTGGACCCTCCAAACAAGCTTTGCCAGTCCCACTTTGTTAGCATGAATGGCCTTACGAATACCCAATCCCCCTTTGTTCTTAGGTCTAGCCACTCTATCCCATTTTATGAGATGTAACTTCTTTTTATCCTTAGTACCGCCCCAAAGGAACTGTTTCTGCTCCCTATCAATTCTATCACAAACGGAAACGGGTAATGGAAGGCACTGAGAGTAGTAAGCTAGAATTTGCGAGGAAGATGACTGAATGATAGCCTTACGTCCTGCTATAGACAAAAGATTAGCCTTCCACCCCGCAAGCTTCTGTTGAACCTTTTCAAGAATAAACTGGAAATCTGTATTAATAGGCCTTTTCTGAAAAATGGGAAAGCCCAAGTACATGCCCAAATTATTCGAAGCTTTGATTTGAAGGAGGTTCTCAATCTCAACAACTCTAGCTAGAGACAGATTGTTTGAGGCACTGAATCTAGATTTGGTCAGATTAATCTTCTGACCAGATCTTTGACTAAAATCATCCAGAACTCTTTTGATCTCAACAATAGACTTGTCATCCGCCATACTGAATAAAATAATATCGTCAGCAAATAAGGAATGGGAAACTGTGGGGCCATGCTTCCCCACTTTAATAGGATTCCACCTATTGTGCCTCACCGACTCTTCAATGCTAATCGATAAATATTCCATACAGATAACAAATAAATAAGGGGAAAGAGGATCACCCTGTCTAATGCCCCTGGAGGGGGAGAACCATTCCATAGCCTCACCATTGAATAAAACAGACATCTTAACCGAAGAGACACAAGTCATAATAATCTTAATCAAGTTTATAGGAAAATGAAAGAAATTAAGGGCATCCTTGATAAAGTCCCACTCTAACCTGTCATACGCTTTTTCTAAGTCAATTTTAATAGCCACGGCTCCTTTTAACCCCCTCTTCTTCATAATAGTGTACATGACCTCTTGCACGATAATAACACTGTCAGCGCACCTCCTCCCCGGTATAAAACTACCTTGTTGAGGAGAAATGATCGAAGAGAGCAACGGTCTAATTCTATTAACCAGAATCTTAGAAATAAGCTTGTACAAAGTATTACACAGACTAATGGGCCTAAGCTGTCCCATAGATTCCGGATTAGCAACTTTCGGAATAAGGCACAATAAGGTATCATTCATGTCCTCAGGCATAGGGCCAAGATTAAAAATATCAGACACAAAAGAACAAATAGAAGGCTGCAAAGTACTCCAAAAATTTTGGAAGAACACTGGGTGAAGTCCATCTGGCCCCGGACTCTTAAAAGGTTTAAAATCCCAGAGAGCTGCTTTAATCTCAAGAGTAGTAGGTTGGGCATCCAGGTCCGAAAGATTACCACTAGCCGTGGTGTTCCAAATGAAAGGAAAAGGAGCCGAAGTTCTACTAACCTTCTGTTTACCAGAAGTATATAAAGAGGAGAAATGTTCAACAACCATTCTTTTAACATTGGACAGGTCATATTCCCAAATACCATTAGCTCGTTTAAGGGACAAAACACGGTTGTTCTTTCTATTACTAGTGGAAAGGGTCTTAAGAAACTTAACATTAAGATCATCCCAAATCAACCAATCAACCCGCGATTTAACCGCCCAAATCAATTTCTCCTCTCTATATATTAGCTTCTTTATTTGCCCTCAGAATGGGAGAATATGAAGCAAAAGAATACACAAATTAGTTTTGCACTTATTTTTTTGGGGTGGATAAAATGCTTTTTGCACAAACCACCAGGAAAACTTTTAGCAAAAAATCAACTAGGAGATTAGAGAAAATCATGTAAAAGTCCAGTTCTGCCCTCACCAGATGACATTGATCTAAAAAATCCTCAAGGTCTTGTGGACCAGACTTGAAATGTTATTTCCGAACCTCTGGAATTGGTCATTGCTACCGGCTTGTACAGTTTACAATCATCAGTAAGATACTCTGTTTACCCCGGCATTTGTCCGGAAATGAAGTTACAGCTTAATTCTATGGCGAATTTTGTTTCGAAACATTTCTCACGAATCCTCAAAATAGATCGGAACTGGCCAACGCTCATGAACAAATTACAATGACAGCAAAATCTCAGTCCAAGAATCCAATACATGGCCTTTACCTATAGTCTCTAGAACTAGAATTATAACGGGACCTAACATGTCTAGTAAAGTGGCCTGCCTATTTGTCTTCTCTAAGTTGCAATAGTTATAAGTAAGGTACATTAAATTGTATCCATCTTCTCAATCTGTTGAAGGCATATAACAGAGTGAACATAGTACATCTTATTTAATAGAGAAGGAAGTTACCATATTTCGATACTTCGATACTGACAAAGTTTGATTCATTCGAGTACATTGAGAAGTTTTTATTGCAGTTAAACCATAGCATAGAACAATTAAAGATAGACAACACTACTTCATATAACTCAATGTATTAGCTTACTTCTCTCTCTATTGGCTCCAAAATGCAAGTAGTCCCTCTTGAATTGCATGATTAAAAAACGACCAAGCGAGGAAAAAAATGGATACTGCTGAACACCCTAAAGTGCGAGAATAATAAGAGTTCCTGGATATCTATTTATGTTGAAAAGCACCCCAAAAACATATCCTTATGAAACCAAAAAACTAGTTCAGAAAGCAATATACTACTATATTCCTATCTGCAACAACCAAATATAAATAGCATACGTCCAGAGTGAGTTTGCTCAACCGTTGCTTATGCCTTCAAGTGCTGCGGAAACCATTGCTTCCAACTCCACCATCTTGATAGCTCCCCCTGCCAGAAGTTCGTCCTCCTAGATGGCCACCTCTACCTCGTCCACCCCTTCCTGAGGAATTTTTCAAGAGCAGTCATCAAACATCAAATACTACTTTAAATATGTGATAAATTGGGTTAGGAAGAACACAAGTGCCAAAAACAAAGGCTTGTAACAAAAATGCACATGGAAATTTGGGTAAAATAAATGTACAAGTCCAACCTATCTTATTTATTCAATAATGCTCGCCAACCCAAGAACATTGATAATTCTGTATGAAAGGTCTGTAAATGGTAGTATATTGAATCACCAAGGAAACGGCTTCTACAAAAGCCCATAATCTACCACCAAAGCACCATTGATACTAAAAGTTACACCCACAGCCACAAGAATCAATATCTTAGTTAGCATAGTCTTATTCGACTAGCATCTCAGACCCAGGACGCGAATATCTGATTTCACTGCCTGGGCGGTCCAAATCTGAAATGACACCGAGCATCTATGTTCATTTGAAGTTAACATGTAAGAAGATTATCAGATTCCAGTTATTAGTCGTACGCAAGCAGGAATCATTTCTAGAAGATGACGCCAAACCCGATAAACCAACCAAGTTTAACTTGAATTCCCAATTTTGCTGGTTATTTTTCATACATATACCACAAGCAAAAAAGACAGAATAGCAAAAATCACCCATAACTTGGAACTACGGTGGAGAACATAAACTATGTCGTTCCAAAACTATAATGAAAGCAAATTTAGTTCAAGAGACATACTTCCTCCACGGGTAGTAGTAGTGCTGGTGTATGGTTTTCTCAACTCAATGAAGACTTGACGTCCAGCCATCTTCAACGGGGAAGCCTACAAAAGGAATTACAAAGTAGGATACACCTTAGTCACATTGGACTATAATTACACGAAAACTTCAGTACAATGTATGCTTCAAATGAGTAAAGATAAAACTTTCCAAAATTGGTAAAGCCAAAAAAAGAACTTCATAACAGAATCAAACAGTGCAGAAGCCCTAAAAATGCTAAACAAGTTGACTTTATGTCCATTTTACATAAGTGATATGTCTCCTTTGTATTTTATGGTTGTATTTCTCTGCCTGGAAAGGTGAGAGAGAGGATGCTGGCAGAGTGACTGATGCCTGGGGGACTGTTAAGAGTAATGATATCATCAATAAAGACAAAAAGGCAATAGTCAGATATAAATCAATTTTAGGAACACTGTCAGAAAGAGAAAAACAATCAGACATGCAGATGTGACCCAGTAAAACCTTATTTGTGCAATCAACCAGTCACACAAATTCAAGAGTATGACGAGGTTTTAAAACTAAAAATTTACAAACCTTCACGGCATTTTGTGCACTCTGGGCATCTTCAAACTCAACAAATGCATAAGAAGCATTGCCATCCTGCAACCAAAGGAAAAGTTCAGATTACTGAAATGTGTA
Source organism: Vinca minor (assembly GCA_026122235.1). Lineage (NCBI taxonomy): Eukaryota > Viridiplantae > Streptophyta > Magnoliopsida > Gentianales > Apocynaceae > Vinca > Vinca minor. Next base: position 2,304,122 of record JAOCZM010000085.1, on the reverse strand, counting down.
TTTCTAGGCACAAAATTAGCTTAAGAAAAAGAACTTGACCTGGCGGTTTCTTATGAAGACACCATCTTGCTTCACTTTTCCAAAATTTTTGAACTCTTCCAAAACTTCCAGAGTAGAAGTACTAGATGGTAAGTTCCTGACGTAAATCGATTTTGATCCTCCATAAGTGAAGCTATTGTTAGAATCAAGACGACCTGAGAAAGAATAAAGATTATCCTAAATCAGAAACTTCAGAAATACTTATTAGCAAGGCAAGAAATCGTGGGAAATGTCATCATGAAACCGATGGAAACAGAATACAAATCAGTAACAAGTCTTGAAATTTCAAAGCAAAACCTGCCCAAATCCCGCCAGCATTAGAGAACAATAATAACTAATCAAAATATACAGGACTCTGGCAGAAGGAAGATACAAATGTAAAATAACAACTCTGTCGTCTTTAAAAATTTGATGAACTTCCCAAAACCAAATAATTAAAGGAAAGCATAGAGTTGACGATAATCATTCTTTTCAACAATATCCATGCTGAAAATAATCCACCCACTAGAGCATATTATTGATCAAAGTTTAGTCTTTATAAAGGAACAGGAGAAGTAGTTGTTGTTCCTCCATAACCTCTTGCAACTGAAATGTCAGAAGGGTGAATCATTGAAGTTACCAAAAGGACCCTTGGCAGAAAGGAGAAAGAGAGAAAAAATCATAGAATTCACCTTCTTCATGTGATAAACTTTCATCTGGAAAATCTTCAATTATTTCACTCATGGCTGGTGCAGCAGCACTCGTCTGCTGAACAACCGGCAGAGATGTGCTTTTCGGAAACAGTGGCTGGACAGCAACTGCAGGCACGGATGTCCCTTTTGGGGCTCTCAGCTATAGATTTTCAAGAATTAAAAAAGGAATTAGTGTTCTTCTCAATAATTACATCACACAATAATCAATGAAGAAGCGACACTGAATTCTATATAAACAAGACATGAAGGAAAGATTTTAACCAAGGATTAAAATGTAATTGTTATCGTATGTTTTAACAGGATTCACTTTCGATCTCCCACTCCTGCACTTCCTTAATATATTTACTTAATTTTGTGTGAATTGGATGGTAAGGAGGTGTAGGCCGAGTTTTGCACAATTAATGCATAAGAGGCATACAGACATCATGACAAATTCTACGGAACATTGTGGGGGCTTCAAAATCTATTAAATAGTTTCTTACAATAGAAGCATAGGTAAGCTTTGGAGCCTCCCCAACAGGTTCTTTAGCTGAAGGCAGAGTTTCTTGAACGGTTTCTTCAGCAGTTTGTATAAAAGCAGGTGGTGCTTCCACAGGAGTCTCTTCCTCCTCCACTGGCTCAGGCACCGCATTATGTTCGTGTTGATGCTCCTGGAAACTATAATCTTCAACTGCATTATCTCCTTCTATATAAACCGAGCTCACATACTCCCTTGCTTCAACCTCCAATGGATAGTCAGAGACTGCACATGAGCATATTAAATTAAACAAGCTTCCAGTGAAATTTCGCTATATATATCTACCTACTGTAAAAATATGTAACAATTGCAAGGCAACTAAATCTTCAAGTCCAGGTTAATGTGAAAACTTCCAGTCCATTTGTAGCTGAGATTTTCCTATTCTCTCCAGAAGCTATAACTATGTCGGGACAAGTGAAAGGGAGAGCGTGAGTTGTTCAGATCACAAGATGATTAATGTATTGAGTGTCTAAACTAAATAGATTATACATCCTTTCGTTATACATATACTGTCATGATACCTTCTGGCTCCTGAGGAGTGAGAACAGAGCTTGTTGGTTCAGAATCAAATTCATTTTCGGCAACTACTGGAGCAGGTGTTTGGTGGGTATCCTCTGATACTCCTGGGGAGGGAGCTTCATTGATTGACTCCTCATCAACAAAATGAAAGATATCATTCAAAACAAAGTAGCCTTTCTCCTGGGGAGCAAGGAAAAAGGTCTGCACAAACTTCCTCCAGCCACTAAAATTATTTGATTTCACAAAACCAGAAGCTACCACAAGGACACCTCCATTCAACGATTCAAGAGAATTAATCGTCTCGATCTCAATTGTAGTGAAGTTCAGTGATGTGATAAGCTCATGTATTTGCTGATGGGAAAAAGAAAAACAGCACCAGATATATCTTGTCAGCATTATGAATAAGAAGCAAAACTGTCCTTAAGAATGACAGTAGCAAATTATGCTTGGGCGACCAGTTAAAGTTGTTCACTAAAGTCCCTTTTAAAACAAATAAATCAATGTTTTCTGACTTTTGTCATGACATTATCTTGAAGCGCATTACCTTACCTTCAACTACATAACTTAATACAGTATTTAGCGGAAACGACTGAATAATGTCACCAAAGGTTAATCTAAACAAGGCACAATTTTAATCCATACATAAGGCAAACTTTAGCCAAAGCATAGTGTTCTTGCAACAGGACATGATTTCACTCCCAAGAGGTTCATCAGGGAACAAAAGAGCTCAGGCAACTCTTGCGAAACAAGTGTAGCTTTAAAATAGATCTGAATGCTAAATTAGAGAACTTAGATGAGATCCTTAGTGACCCCAAAAAACAAACTAAAAACCTCATACAAGGAAACGGTGCCTTCTGCTCCCAGCAAAAGTAAACTAGAACATAAAGTTATTATCTTTTTTGCTCTTAACATAAAGTTATTATCTCGAAAAAACGTTTCAGCTTTCCTATGACCAAAACAAGAAAACATGATATTTATCTAAAATCTATCTAAAAGCTTTAAACTTTTTCTAGTGATTTACAAATTCACATCGTAATTAAATCTGTATCCACACAGAAGAATAAATCAATCAGATGTATATATTAAATAGAGATCATCACCTGCATCGATTCAGCTAATTGGCTAACTCCATCCACTTTAATGATAGAACTCAAATCATTGTAAAACTGATGAGATAAATCCGGTTGCTGTTGAAGAATCTGATAATACTGCGAAACAAAGTACGAACCAACCTAAACAACCAAAAGAAATAAAATCAATCAATCCATACAACCAGATATAAGAATAAAAATCCAAACATAAAAAATAAATGACGAAAGCGAATGAAAAACCTGAGTGGCGCTGACTGGAGCAACGCAAGCGCTCGACATTCTGTGTTTTACCACTCAACAATACTACTCCTTAGAACCCTAGATAGATCAGTAAAATTCTAGGGCTCAAACAAATCTCAACTTTGATTATTAATCAATTTTCTAACAGCAACTAAAAACATAGATTGAGAAAATTAATGGATATCAAAATCAGAGAAGAAACTGTTGATGAGATTGAGGATTTATTAGAGAGCGATCGAGGGGAATTAAGAGTGTAGATCTAAGTAAAGAAGGATTTTGAGAGAGAGAGACGGGAGCTATATGTATGTACTATGTAGGCCTGTGTTTATACAAGTTTAATTCCTCACCAAACAATCCGCACGTATGGAAATGGAACGTATAATTATAGATGTTCTGAGATATAAAAATATTATAGATGTCTGTTTTAAATTAATTGTAATTGTCAAAATTTTAATTCGATAAATAAAGATTCCTCACTAAAGCCACAGCGTAAAATTAGTTAACTTCAGCACAATTTTATAACACTCTTCAACAAAAAATTCTCAGTTTGAGGAAAAAAAAATACAATTTTTTAATCTCTAAGACAATAATTCTTAAATAAAAAACATTATAAAATGCACTATAATTCTAAAAAGAACTAGGTGTTTGTTTTCTTTGATCATGATGTGTTTTGTAACGTTATGTGACGTAAAAAATTTAGTTTGATCTCACATATATATATTTTTTTTCATAATAATTTTTTTTTACTTATAGGAAAAAATACTTGAATCGAAAAACAATTCAAATATCTTAGCTTTATATTTACAACTAGGTTTGTTGCTCGCGCGTTGCGCGAATGTTTTCAAGTTTGATTGTTGTAGTTTTTTTTTAATGTTTTTATTATTATATTCAATAATTTCATAATAAAATGTCTCAAAATAAATTTAGATAAATATAATAATTATATTTTTTTATTTATAAACTTGCTAATTCATTCTTTTTGTCTAAGAACAAAACCATCATAAATATTATTTTTTCTAGAAGACAAAATAGCATTCACATTTTATAATTGTTCTACATATGATATAAAATGTATATTCAAATTAAATAAACATAACAAAATACAAATACAAAAAAAATCCTCCAAGAATCTTATACCTTACATTTTTTCTCTTCTGCCACTAAATAGCTACTTAGCGCCCCTTTTCACATCAAATCCCTTGACTCTTTTTCAAGAACTCTATTTTGGGACCTACCAGGAAGTAAAAAAACATGAAGGATTTGATCGTGTCTTGGTAAATACTTTGAGGATGATGAGAGTCATTTCCCCAAACAAAAAAAAGGCAAGAAAATAATTGAATCAAGTCCTAAAATTTTCTATTACCCATGTTTGTCAGCTGGCAAGCTCTCTGCCTCTAATAAACAAAAACATGTTTTGGACATTGAGACGTATATTCTCTTATCTTGTTACTTGAAAAATAATGTCTCTAAAACAAAATTATTAGATGTTTGTTCATAAACATAGAAAATAATATATCAACTGAAAACATGAATTGCATTATTTAAAAAAAAATGAATTTCTTACCTATGGAAACCAAGAAAACCCAAGAAGACCATGACATATTTGCTCATATCATTTCTCTATTTATAAGAAGAAAAAACTCTTCAACTTCCTAACCGACAAAATAATAACAATAATAATGACAATAAATAAAATATATAAACTCTTAGATTTTTTGGTTTCCCGAGAAAGTCAAAAGTCGCTTTCTTAAAAATATCAGAATTGATTCATCATGCAAGTCTTTTCAAATTCTGTTTTTTTTCTTTTTTTATATATATAGCTCATCGAAAAGTAATTTTAAAGAGTAAATTAATAATAAAGTTGCCACATGGAAGTTTCTAATTGGTCCACATCCCACAAAATGCCACATATCACATCATGAAACTTCTACCTCAACTTGGCCTAACTTTATTGATTATTTCAGTTGCATGTTAGCATTATTTCAATCATATTTTTTGTTGTAAGCCTTTTAGAATTCCTATATACATGTTATTTTCTTAGAATATGAAATCAAATTTATGATGGAATACTTTTAGAATTCATAATAATTGAAACCTATTGAACTTCTTGATTTAAAAAAACAATTAAACTTTTTTATTTAAAAAACTCATTCAACTTTTTCATTTAAAAGGAAGTAACAATAAATAAATATAATTACTATAATAAAAGTTACAAAACTATTCTACTTCATTCATTAATATAACTAATGAACTTTATAAATATATGTAGTTATAGCCATTAGCTATAATTACTATAATAAAAGTTACAAAACTCTTCTATTTCATTCATTAATATAACTAATGAATTTTATAAATATATGTAGTTATAGCCATTATCTATAGAAATCTTCTCAAGTTTCTATCTCCATAACAATTTAAAATTAGAGTTGAAGATTATAGCTCATGGAGAAGTAATTTTAAAGAGTAAATTAATGATAAAGTTGTCACATGGAAGTTTCTAATTGGTCCACATCCTACAAAATGCCACATGTCACATTATGAAACTTCTACCTCAACTTGGCCTAGTTTTATATATTATAGATTTTTTTAAAAGAAAAAGTAGATTTCTCATTTTGAGTTTAATTCAAGCAAACCATGGATACCAATTAAAATCTCTATCTATTATATAAACTTCAATACAAATTTATACAATTCTTTTTTTTCCTTCTAAATATGAAATTTATCCATTAATTATAAATTATATAATTCAATTTCTTACCCTTTTTTTTTCTTTTGAGAACATTACATCTTTAAAGCAATAATCTTCACAAAAAACCAACCCAAATATTGTTGAAATCCCACATTAACTAGTTAGTGAGCAAATTTATTCTTTATAAGAATTGACCCTCTAAAGGTACCTTTTGAGGGATTGAGTTAGGATCAAATACATTTTTAACAAATGTGTCTGATTGGAAGAATGAAAGGTGCAGCCAATGGCTGTGATTTGAAGCACTGTGAGTGCCCGTGCGAATGAAGGAGAGTGGTCCACTAGACTACAGCCCACTACAGTTTCTTTCTGACAACAGAGTGGACTCCCAGTTTTTGCCAACTAGAGAAAAATCTATGGAGGAAGTGCTCCCGACTCCTATGCGGGACAGCTTTTTGTTCCGCACATGCGGGACAACCTACCAGCCGTCGGATGAGATTTTTTAACAGTCCAGATCTGGAGAGAGATTTTTTTTTTAATATTTTAAGTCCAGCCGCAACTTTTCTCTCTACGTAATCCGGGTCAGTTCAAAATCCCATCCGATGATCTGTAAGCAATGTAGGAGGAGCCTGACTGGGGGAAGTTCTATATGATGTAAATCGCTGTATGGGGGAGTTGAAACTGCTTCTATGTGGTTTAAAGATTGCGAGGAATTTATTTGTTATACGCAATGAAGATGTTGTAGAGAATCTTTTTGTTAAATTACTATTATTAGTATTTTTAGTTTCTTTACACTTAGAATCTATGGAGTGAGTTATTATCTGTAGAGTATTCCGGTTGTAATGGTCCTAGTCTTGCATCGATTTGGTGCCACTCTTGCAGCCCGCACCAAAACAGTGCTTTACCCCTAGTCACAACGCATTTCGGGGAGAACCAACTAACTCTGGGTTCGAGTGGAATTTCACCCTTAACTACAACTCATCCGTTGATTCTTCAACATCAGTCGGTTCAGACCTCCACTTAGTTTCACCCAAGCCTCATCATGATCATGGATAGATCACCCAGGTTCGGGTCCACAAGTAGTGACAATTGCCCTATGTTCGCTTGCCTATGAGTCGCCTGCTCATTCTTCAACAGGCACGCGGTCGAGCCCCTAAGATTTTTGTTATTAATGGATGGATAATCATTTATTAATAATTAAAAAAACTTAAAAATGCTCTTTTGCTGAAAACGGCTGTAGAGGTGGTCGGAAGACTATCATGTCCAAACAAAAATTATTCTAGTTTATACAAACCAGTTCCAAAAGGAACTACTAATCACAGTCCTACAACCCTACGAGTTGACTTCATCACAACCATTCAGTGTAAAACCCCTCATGGTGTTGCCTAATTTCTGCTGTCAACATAAACAAAAAGATAAATTACAACCAGCAAAATGATCAAGCAAACTTCTTGTCCGATCATCAGTAATAACTGCCATAATAAGCCGAGCCCACTGTTGCAGCTGCAGCCGGCTGTGCATAACTTTGTTGGCCAAGTGCCTAGAAATTCAAATAAAATAGGTATTAGCATTACACAAACTAAGGGAAATTTTTTACTAACAAAATAAAGGATCTTGAAGCAGTGTGATCACATACACACCATAATTTGAATATTTTTTATCACGGTCCCAACTTAACATGAACTATTGACATGGGATTCCATATGTTCATAAGAAAGAAGAAAGAAAAAAAATTAGGATTTCAACACAAATATTTGTTTAGATTCCTTCCATCAAAGTCTAGATTAAATACAATCTAGGTTTCTTGTTATGCTGGCTTTAAGTTCGTTCAAAGCTTTGGGATAAACAAGATCTGAAACACAAGTACATAACTATGCAGACATTTGTTCGGGACAAACATGATGAAGAGAAGTAACACAGGAAAGAGACAGCAAGAGAGGATATCTTACAAAGACAAACCCAAAATGCTTTCGTCATTAAAGAACATCCATCTTCTCAATATTCTATTTGACCACTAAGAACTCTCCATAAATAACTTTCAACTCTAAGTGTACCTGTGCAGGATATGTGGGAGTATAAGCACCATAAGCGGCTGTTTGGGGTACAGATGCAGGTGCTTGTGCATGAGGATAGCTGCTCCCATAACCTCCATAGGTGTTGTATGCCGCCTAGTAAACAAAAAATTTACATATGAAACTCTCATCAAGGACACGAATAAGCAAACAAATGACAATAAAATCTGGTTAATAAAAACTCCCACCGTCCCAAAATAACTGTCCGCATTTCCTTTTTGGTATGTCCCAAATTATTTCTCCTCTTTCTAAATAAAGTATGCAACAACAACCAAACCTTAATCCTTAATCCCAAAAGATTGGGGTCGGCTACATGAACCAAAGAAAGAATCACGTAAGGTCATACACATGGATGCATTCTCTCCATTTCTTTCGATCTCAAACACAACTCTCATCTAGTTCTAGCAATTCATATCCCCTTTTATCACTTCCGTCCAAGTCTTACTCGGTCTCCCTTTACCTCTTACACCCTCAATATTACATAATCCTTCAATTATCCTAATTGGAGCATCACATGGCCTTCTTTTAATGTGCCCAAACCAACGCAAACGGTTCTCTCATCTTGTCTTCAATAGGTGCTACACCGACCTTCTTCTGAATAGCCTCAATCCTCACTCTATCCATTCTCGTATGCCCACACATCCATCTTAACATACGTATCTCCGCTACATGCATTTTCTGAATATGACACCTCTTAATTGCCCAACATTCTGTACCATATAATACATGTAAAAGAAAAAACATTTCAGGATCGGGGATAGGACAAATCTCAGTCAGCTAAAAGACTAAAAACTAGCTGAAATTGGTTGCACAACTAATTAATGCTAACGTGGAACTCAAGGACTATGCTTTCATGTTCCCTGGATTCCTGGTCAGAAGCAAGCAAGAAAGAAAGATAGGAAAGTTTTCAAGCAATATAAAGTACTGACGAAGAAAATCACAAGCAGAAGACTTCATTTACTATTAGAAAGTACTCTCGGAAGTATAAATTGGAAACAGACTCTTCTATCCATTTCCTCCATTGTGTGGGGGAGGTGACACGTGATAGACAGATAAGAAAGTGATTTAACAGAACAATGCGATAAACTCAGTCTTGATCAGAAACAGACTAATGATACCTGTTGGTTATAGCCAGGAGTCCACTGCTGCACTTGAGATTGTGCAGCCTGTAGCCAGCCTTGTGGAGCACCATAACCTGCTGACCATTGATTTTGCGCACTGGGATATGCGCCCATCACTGATGAGGCAGATGAAGGAAGACCAGACTTAGCTAGCTTGGTCTTATCTGAACTTAAATCATCCTCAGCCTGGCGTTTTTTAGACTCTGATGTACTCCTGTGGGGTAAAAAATGCTTGGCATGCCGGTCATCTGCCTTCTTAATAGTCTGTGCATCTCCAAATAGATCCAAAAACTGCAAAACCATCAGTCAGAGTGTGAATTAGCCGTTATCAATTGTTTCCCCAAAGCATGAAGAGATAAATATCGAGGCACTACAAGCATCTGAGCAAGGATTTTCCCATCCAAGCAGATGAAGTAGAAAGAATATCTCGCCAACAAATATATAAAACAGAAAAAAAACTCGTTTTCGTGGTCATAGAACTTCCGAGATTTATCTACAGATTTCAACTTTCACATGGGGAAAAAAGAACAAGCACACATCGGCAGACAGTTGTCAACAAACCCTATTTTCCTGTGGTCATAGACTAGTGTAAATTTCTCTTTATGTGATTATTAGAAAACTAGATAACAACTCAGAACATATAGCTTCACCAAAGTTAACAGAGTATCTTTTTCTCAGATACCTAGATTGATGTTAGCCAATTGATATATTGGTCGAATTGTGAGGTCTGTAAACGAATTGATCTACAAACATGAAGGCTACAAAAGTAAATACTGGGGATCTCTTTATTTTGAAGAAGATTTTTTTCCCCAAATTTTTATTATCAGTGGAGGAGGTGTCAAACAATGGACCTATGCTTCCTAGTCGGAAGTGCTGCACCAATTGCACTAGCCTTCCTTGATAGAAGGATTGTACTTAAAGACAAAAATATAGAACCAAGGCTTCTTTATATTTGGTAAAAGCTCAATCAATATACCATGGGCCCAAAAATATTTTATTACATCAGAAGTAAAACATGGATGTCAGTCTAAAACAAGAAAGTAAAAGCAAAATTTGCCAATCCCAAAAACCGCAAAATGTGCTGGATACCTCTAGGAAAACGCTGGATACCTCCTCTCTGTCAGCGGAACTAGAAATACTAGGGCCTTCAGGATTTGCAACTACAAACTTATCAACCAAGGAATCCAAATAATCAATTTCGTTTGGGGAGTGTCTGAACAGACTCCAAATGTATTAAAGCCTGAATATGATAAAAACAAAAGCAACATGTTAGCAACATCTCAAAGTGACAGCTTCAGTGAAGAAGCAGGACAATTTCGTCAAAGTATGCATGTGTGTTAAAATTTAATACGCATGTGGATGAGACAGTGAGTGCGCAACTCTTTGTTATTTTGTGTGTGTGTGTGTGTGAAAGGGACAGACAGGGAGCAAACCTGAAGAAGTGGTTTTGACAATTGAGCATTCTCAACTGCCTGGTCAAGAATATCCCTGGCTTTCTCCACCTTACCAGAAACCTTCAAACAAACTCATAGATCAGAATGATTATTTTTCACTTGAAGAATATTTTTGTAACTTAAAGGAAGAAACAACAAAAAATAACCAAATTTCAGTTCAGAATAATTAAAACATTACAATATCATGGTACACAGAAAAACCAGCCAGCAATTATTTGAGGGGAAAAGTTCAGAATAATCCCTATATTTTGAGTTTTTGAGAATATAATTGGAGATAAAGTTATTTCAGATCAATGGTCAATATACATTTAGACAAAGGAGCAGAAAAATTGCATAGCTCCCAGTCATAGGAAATAGAGAACCAGGGATATTAGCAGCAGACCATGTGCCTGGTTTATAAAGAACAACCATTTACAATTTAAATATTAAAAAAAAAAAACAGCTGACAGTGATTGGCTAACCGCCTGGCATACATGCTAAAAGTTGAGCAGGACTATATTATTGTTGATAATCTACATTGCATATTACAAGCAAAAGTTGGGACATACAGACTGCTGATAGGATCACAAAAAACATTGCTTAAAAAAAGAACTAGAAAGGAAACAGCGCCAACTATTGGATAATTTAGCATGTATAGGAGAAAGAAGGATACCAGGAACATAAATCGAGCATATTGAGCAAATAACAATGGTAAAGTTTGTGAAGGTTCCTTTGCTCTCTCAATTGCAATAGCCTGTTCATATAAAGAACAAGCATCCTCAAGTTTTCCCTGCAAAATTAGCAAAAAACTTGACAGCTTAAAGCAATTCCAAGATCATTTATCCAAAAACATAACCAGCATGAGCTAACTAACCAATCGATTTTCCATATTTGCATGCTTGATGATAGCTTCTAAAAGTCCAGGAGCAATTTCAGTATGTACAAGTTGGTAAGCAGCCCGAGCTCCTGCAATATCTCCATGCTGCTCTCTGAATCTGGCTGCAAAGAGATGAATCTCTGGCTGCCTCTGTTTTGATAGTTCACCAGAAATGATTGTCAAAACACAAGAGAAACAAGAGAAACAACTGTGAATTAAACAGATCCTCAGATTACTCTTGAATTCTCACCATGAAAGAAAGTAGTCAAACTAGGGAATAAAGATTAGGCATGCAGTTTACTTGTCTCACAGGTAACAACACAACAAGGGAAAAACCTAAATCTATATCTTCCACCAAAAGGTTAATATGAACACAGATAGAAGAACTTGAAATTTATCCACATGAGAAATTGCCATCAATAAGTGTATCCTTTAAGTGCCTATTTTGTGATATCTAACAAACATTCCACCATTCAAACCATTCATAAAATGATCACATGAAAATTCATTCACGTAAGATTTTAACCAAAAAGTCGTGAATTCCCATACCTTGACAAAGACTTTAGTAGCCCGTGCAAGAGCATTATCAGCAAGATCCATGTTTCCACATGTTTCCATGCATAAGACATACCGTATCCAATACTCAGGATAATTGGCACAGGAAATCAGGCATCTTTCATACAGCTTGACGACCTGTATCATACAATTACAGGTGTGGATTACCAACTTTTGATTCCAAATCATATAAATGAACAAAATAATTCAAGACTGAAAGGAATAAGGGGAACGCAAATGAAATACTCCTCTCCGGAACAGGGAGGCCCCTCTAATACGAAAGGGCGTGCCTGACAGATAGATGGTTAGGAAGATAAGAACACCTGCATGCATAACATTAGAATTTTAAAATAGATATATCACCAAACAATACATCATGAACCCAGAATGTCGACTCACAAATGAGGGTTTGAAGTACTTAGCCTTATAGAAACCAAATGGAAGTCCCATGCTTTAGCCCAAGTTCAATACCCCGTTTTATAAGATGCTTCATCCAACGTTTTAGCCAATAAGGCAAATGATGCGGCAGATATTTCTTAACTGTAAGTCAGTGTTTAACAAGGACAACTAAAGCTACCAATTAAGAAAAGAATTCAAATTAATCCAAAATAAACAAATTTGAAATACCTTACTGAGGTCACCTATTCCTTCAATAAAATCAAGATAATTGTGCCAGTTTTCAAGCTCTGCAGCATTCAAGAGCTTCACATGAAAGTATGGCCTCCGGATAGCTGTTTCAAAACCAATGATCTTAGAATCGAACTCTTTAGCTTTCTTATATATCTCTTCCCTAATGGCCATATACTTCTCCAACTCCTCGGCATCTTTTAAGCTTGCACTCACAGGTTTAGACTGTTCCACAGAATTAGGAGGAACTTCTCCTTCAATTTCTTGACTACTAGCTCCAGGATTTTCAACAGCAGCTGCAGCAGCTTCTTCAGCAGTGTGCATCTCAGACAAAGGACGACTTGCAACTAGCTCTTTGAAACTGGAAATTGTACCACAACAACAATAAAATCTATAAGTTCTTCAAGTTTGGGGGAAAAGGGAACACGGGATCAGCTATGTTAGTTCAAACTAAAAGGTGTTACCCCATCGAAATGGACTTTTTCATTCCAAATTGATCAACGCCAAACAATCTCAAGGAATAATATTAACACAATAATTTAAAAGAAGAGAAATACCCTTCAAAGTAGCGATCCAATTGCTGACTAGGATTCTCTAATACCCGTGTGGATAGCATAGCAATACGAGACCAGTCCAGCTGTGTATATTCATATTCTATGTATTTGTCCCACAGCAGAAAAGACAGGTAATCAGTTCCAACATACGCTAGTGCTCTTTCAAACAGCCTACGAGAAGAAAACATATAATTATAACACAATGAGATACATTTCCAGACCATACAAGGGTGCCAACATCAAACTGGAACCAAGAAAGCACCCAAAAAACACATGTCACTTCCCAATACCTTTCTGAAAACAATAACTAAGGTCCGTCAAATGGAGCAGTGACAGAGGCCATCTTAGGCTTACAAGAAGATCTTCTCAGCAGCAATTCTTTTAGTGATGCACCTCAGTGCCAAGGTTAAAACAGCAAAATTCATGGAGAACTACATGGACTATGACACAGCTCTAAGAAGTAAAATGGGAAGGGCAGAATAGTAATTGCACCCTAAAGAAATACCACAAACTGAAGGGGTAATTCATCAGAGAACCATATCCCTAATGTGCACCCCCAACAAACCTTTCGCCATAGGTGGAGGTAATTGCTGTAGCAGAGATACTGAAATCAGATTAGAAAGAATTGAAAGATCACTCAAATATGCACATCAAGAATTCATGAAATCATCACCTCCTGCCCAATGACAAAACTAGTTAAAGAAACCATCACTGCAGTTACCTTCTAATGGTCTCCGGATCTCCATATGTACTTATGGCAAATACACAATAGTGCAACCACATGTCAACAGAATATGTCACTCCTTGGACAGCTTGCTCATAGACCTCTACAACTTTGTCCATAGAACCTATGCGTGCTTCATGATCTGCGTATTTCTTCCAATAACCATAGCACAAAGGAAACTCCACAAGGAATGCATCATAAACCTTCCGGATTTTCATTATGTTACCCTGTAATTCCAAGAATTTGTTCCAACATAAGTTTCAATGGAGGAAAACTACCTCCAACCGATCAAAATACAAACAAACAGAGCAACCAGTGTCTTTGCTAATGATAGATAGTCGTTTTTTCAACTTGTTGATTAAAGGGGAAGGGGGAAAAAGAAACCAAAGTAGCATCTTTGAGTCCTGCATGAGTAATCCACCTATTCAATATTCCAAAACTTCTCCTATGGATCAGACAGATTAGGGAAAATTTTCCTTTTTTCATCACCTCATCTTTAGCTTTCCAATATTCAATAATAATCTAATCAAGCCTCAATCAGAGGTAGCATTAAGAATAAGTCACAGCTCAAAAAGCAACGAAATACTTCTATTACCATGTAAAGATTTTAAATCATGAAGATTTTTATTCCTATAATTGGTAATGAAGTATTTGGCCCTTCCTTTTCTAATAAACCAGTAAAAAAAGGTCGTACCCCACAAGGCTCCCGCATCAGCAGGGTTTGGGGAAGGTCCCGATATACACAGCCTTACCCTTATGTTTTTCATAAAGAGGCTGTTTTCGGGGTTCGAACTCGTGACCTAGCGGATATCAAGTAATCACTTGACCATCGCGCCAAGCACGACCTTCTTTTCTAATAAACCAATCCATAAGTAAATTGATTAGAAAAAAGCAGTGAAGAGTCCCCTCCCACAACATTCATTTTTCTAACAGGAAATCATTTTTAACATACCTCCGACGTCTTCTCTGTTTCCTCTATAAGGGCAATCCAGGCATTAAAGTCTAAAGAATTAGCTCTAATAGTGCTCCATACTCGTTCTTCTTCAGCCGATAATGCTACAACCAAAAAAATCCAGATCAGCAAGTTTGAGAATACAATTAAGAACTTTGTAATATAATTGAAGCTTCAAAAAATGGGAAAAGAAGAGGATCAGAACAATGGAAGGCAAAAAATGTAGAAGAGTACATGCATGTAACCAAGGAGGGTAACATATAACAAATTGACACCATAATACTAATAGGATCAGGTTGCAAGAACCAACTCACATTCAGAGACTCTAGGATAAAGAGATCGACGGAATGTGATTGTGAAAAATCACTAATCTTTTATTCACCAAGGAAAAAATGATACAAAAACCTAAATAATATATCTCCATTTCCTTAAAATAAATATAGAAAATTTAGATGCAAAACTTCATGACATCAGATAGCCAGAGATTTACAGAACTCGTACATTATCTACAGCTACGGAAAGAGTAAACTCCAATAGTTGACAAATTTTGCTGACAAATTGACAACCACTTCATTTTTCAATCGCTGCAAGTTTGTATCCCAACATCTAGCAAGTGAGATAGTACACATACATATATATACATACACATAGATACTTGTGAATAAAAATATATGTTTAAGTACCAGAACCATCAAACGTCTGATGCGCATCAGCAGATCCATGAACATCATATGTAATTACCCCATTTTCAGCACCAGCCACGGATGAAACACCTCCCATATCACTAGCATTGTTGCCATTTAGAGACGCATCAGAAGCAGTAGTTTGAGAAGCATCCTCATGAGCACTCTTCTCGTTAGATACATGCTGAGAAGCATCTACATCTGAACCATTAACCATAGCACTAAGAGTATTCATGTCGGCAGTAAGATTTTCTTCTTCCGTTGTTGTTGATGCAGCATTGGATGCCAATTCCCCAGCATTCTCATGTGCAGCTGTACCAGCAACTGGAACCGCACTCATATTAACATCATTGTAACCAGTGGATGGATAAGGAGAAGACTCATAATCCGTCGGAGCAGATTTTTGGGTTAAAATAGGTTCACTATCTGCCATAGTAAACAAGGGCAACAAGGGCCGATTCTCCTAATGAAACAAACTGCAAGATGACAAAAAATGATTCATTACATAGAAATTTCAAGATTATACATGGGGCTCCCCTTCGCTCACTACCGAGAGGTCTTTAGTTCGACACTGATCCACAGCGCCCAGACTACCAACTCCCCCCCTAACCCCCCAACAAAAAAAGATCATACATGGACTTAAAATTTGAATACTTTGCATGAGATAAACGATTCGTACGAGTTCAATTCAAACAAAACGAATCCAGTATAACAGTATCTTCCGCTGGTTAACTTAAACCCTAAAATAAAACAACTATAAACAATTTTAAATAACAACTAGCGAAGTTAAATAAACATCTATCAGAGCTGGAAAACCTAATTACACCGCTCAAATCTAAGAAAAGCTGAGAGTACAGAACATCAACGTAAAGCATACCTCGACCGGAAGAACAGAGAACCAACGTTAGAATGTCGATGAACTTCCGAAAGGCTTCGGATTGTTGAATTTGAGGTTGGAAGTTTGAAGTTTCTTGATGTTTTTTATTTTATACTGTAGTTGTAGAGTTGTGGAATATGAGGTGGAAAAATTGCGCCCCAGGTCCAAAAACAATTTACCTTTTCGACGTTAGGTCCAAAAACAATGTTTTCACACTGGTCAATCCAAAAACAATTTATAATTGGTGGTTTCCATCCTTCCGTCAAAAAGTGGTCTGGTCAACTGTCAATTTAAATTTTGAAGTTAGTCAACTCTTTTAGTCTGAGGGGTATTTTTGGAAATTTGTAATGATAGACTCGGACCCATTTTAAACCCATTAAATACCCACACCCGACCCGACCCGACCCGACCCCTAATCTGAGGGTGGGACATTTGCTGCTGTTCTTGATCCTTACATCTTCTTTAAGTTCGATTTTTTTTGCTCTTGAATATTATTTTGGCGATTAATCTTTCTAAAAGCACCATCTTTTGGTGCCTTTTAGTTCAGATTTTTCTAGTTCCTAGTCACGGCTTTAAGCTTGGGTTATTAGGAGGATTTTAAATATGTT
Source organism: Vinca minor (assembly GCA_026122235.1). Classification (NCBI taxonomy): domain Eukaryota; kingdom Viridiplantae; phylum Streptophyta; class Magnoliopsida; order Gentianales; family Apocynaceae; genus Vinca; species Vinca minor. The sequence continues at coordinate 2,287,255 of JAOCZM010000085.1, read as the reverse complement.
AGAACTTGATGGGTTTCTTTCTTAGAAGGTTTCTAAGATGGATTTTTATCCTTTGGCTTTGGTATTTTGACGTGATTCATGCTTCTGTTCATTGGAACATTTTTAATGCTCTATTTGGGAAGTAAAGACAGTGTTTTTACGGTGGGTTTCTTCAAACACCATAAATACATTTCTATGGTAACCATTGTTTTCGAAACGGATCGGGATTTATTTTGACATTTATGGTCTTTTGGGAGCTTGGAGAACATCTCCATCTAAGAATATCCTTGATCGGAGATGGGAGTATTTTCGGATTTCTTGATGTTCTTGGAAGTTCATCGTTGGTCTTCTTGAAGAAGGTAACAAATTCTTCATTTTCATCTTATTTTGCTTTGGAGCCGCATGGTTATATTGTTAGTGGGCCACCTAAAGCCGCATGGGGGGTTTGGGCAAGGGGGTTTCTTGTTTTCTGTGGAGGAAGGAGAAATGTGGGGGTGGTGTGCGGTGGTGTGGTGGTGCATGGAGGAAGAAGAAATATGGGAGTGGGTTGCCGTGGTGGTGGTGTGGTGTGGTGGTAGGTGGTGGGTGGTGGATAGGAGATTAGGGGTGGGGTTGAATGGATCGACGGGTACAGGGCATTGGGTCGGGTGTGGGTATTTAATGGGTTTAAAATGGATCCGGGTCTATCATTACAAATTTCCAAAAATACCCCTCAGACTAAAAGAGTTGACTAACTTCAAAATTTAAATTGACAGTTGACCAGGCCACTTTTTGACGGAAGGATGGAAACTACCAATTATAAATTGTTTTTGGATTGACCAGTGTGAAAACATTATTTTTGGACCTAACATCAAAAAAGTAAATTGTTTTTGGACCTGGGGCGCAAATTTTCCAATATGAGGGAGAAGAAAATAAATTCGGAGAAGTTAGGGCACGAAGGGATTACTTAAAAAATATATTTCTTTCGTTCAGATTTGCATATATACTTTGTTATACAAAATAAATTAAAATTTGTACATTTGGTTACGGACTGAGTAATAAAATAATAATAAAATATTTTTACCAATCAAGTAACAGTTTTGTTTTTCTATTTGTAATGAGATATTCTATAAAGGTTTGCAGTATTGTCAAACACATATTTTATCTTTACAAGAACATCAATATTTGTTCATAAATATTAAAGAAAAGTTGTTTCATGAACTTCAAACTCATCATTCGGAACAAATTGATGCGAAGGTAAATAATATGTCTACGTGTACGAGTAAATCACTTGTTTCGATTGAACAATTAAGAAAACAGTGATCTTTTTTTTCTTTTAATGGCTATAAACAATTCTTCATAACTATATGAAAAGAATCAATATACTTCAAACTCACATGTTTGATCAAATTGATTTGAAGGCTGATAATGTGTCTGCACGTGCGAGTAAACACTTGTTTTTGACTATTTAGATCAAACGGTTGAGAAAAAATTGATTAGTTATTCTTCTAATGGCTATAAATAATTGTTCATCACGATTGAAGAAAAGTTATTCGTCAACTTCAGATTCAACAGTCGTATCAAACTTATTCGAAGGAAAATATGTGTCCACATGTACAAGCAAAATAATATTGTTCGATGATTAATTATTGATTAAATGAGTGAGAAAACAAGTGAACAATTGTTCTTCTAATGGCTATAAATAGTTGTTCATCTTGAATGAAGAAATGTTGTTCATCATACTTCAAATTAAAACATCGGATCAACCTATTATAAGACATATAATGTCCGCACGTACGAGCAAAATAATATTTTTCGATGGTTGATTATTGATTGAACAATTGAGGGAAAAAATGAACAATTTTCTTCTAATGGCTATAAATAGTTGTTCACCTTGACTAAAGAAAAATTGTTGATCATAGTTAAAACTAAACAATTGGATCAAACTTATTCTAAGGCATATATTGTATCTACGTGTATGATCAGGATTTTTTTTCTTTCAATAGTTGATTCTCAATTAAACGACTGAGAGAAAGTTGAACAATATTTGTTCTAATTGCTATAAATAGTTGTTCATCACGACTGGATAAAATTTATTCATCATACTTAAATTCATCCATCGAATCGAACAGATTTGAAAGCAGATAAGGTGACGCATGTAAGAGCACAACACTTGTTCTCGATTATTTAGATTGAACAATGGAGAAAAATATGATCAATAAACGCTTCAATCTCCCCTGTCGAAATCAAACTGATTCGAAAATAAATAGTGTGTTTGCACGTATGAGCAAAACGATTGTTCTCAATTATTTCGATCAAATGATTAACAAAAAATGAATAACTATTTTCTAATGGTTATAAATAGTTGTTCATTACGCCTGGATAAAAATTATTCATCTTACTTCAAATTCAACCGTCGGATGAAACTAATTCGAAAGCAGATAGAGTCTATGTGGTTGAAAAAGATTCAACCCACTTGGAAACGGAATTGGGCTTAGTAACGTCATAAGCCCATTAAAGAAAAACTCTCATAAGCCCATGAATCGACTGCAGAACTACCTCCAACAAACCACTTCCCGGACTTCCTGATTTACACACTCTCGTGCGAGTGCGTTAATTACAGTTGCAGATAAGATAAGAGAAATGTCTTCCGCAAAAAGAGGCGGAGTATCGCTGCCGGAAAGAGGAGCCACCAGCGACAGCGGCGGCGGCGGAGTACTATCTCGTATGTCGTCGTCAATATCTCAGTCTCCGGTCGTTTACAGAGGAAAGCGCGCCGCATCCGATGCTGCATTTGTGGCTAAGAAGCTTCTCAAGAGCACCGGTAAGGCCACGTGGATTGCCGGCACCACTTTTCTCGTCCTCATAGTTCCCCTTATTATTGCGATGGATCGAGACCAGCAGTTCTACGAATCCGAGATGCAGCAGGCCAGTTTACTCGGTGCTCCTCCGGCAGCCGCCGTCCAGAAGTAGGAAATACAGATTATTGAATTAAATTCCTGATCTTTCTAAGGTCAGATTTTAATTTATTTGTATTTCTAGGTTTTTATTATCATGTTGCTCGCCTGAGAATAATTTGGTACCCGGAAATTTTTAATCTCCCCTTTCAAGATGTTGCTTAATTTGTTTTTTCCTATGTTAACCTACAATTTCTTATTTGATAATGTATTATTGAAAGATTCAAATGCAGTATATGATTTTCGTATGTAGATCATTTTGCTTATTACTGCTATCATCAAATCGAAAGCCATAAATAAGGAACTAGAATAATTGCATACTACTACGAATCTATGATGATATAAATTGATTGTAAAACATGATTTATGCAGTTGAAAGAATGAGCATCGAGAAAAATCAAACTAGCTTTTAATAATTAAAATAAACACACAACAGAGAGCCCCAATTCTGCTTACAAGCAGATCATTAAATTTAGTAATCAATAAGTAAATCATACCCTTTATTTAGCAATAAGTGGATAAGCATCGTAACTAAAGAACTTTCCACCACAAAATTCCTTTTTGGGAACATCTGCATTTGGAGCACAAAAAATTTATTGTATCTGCTTCAAAATTTTACTATTCTCAAAAGGAACTAATATATGCAGTACCTTCTGCCTTACCCCGCCGGGGTGGGGGGGTGGGGGTGGAACCTGCCTTACATTATATGTCATTCTCAAGTTTATGATCTGGACTAATAAGAATTCGAGTAGAAATGCAGAAAAAATTTCTATAAATATTTTGTTTCTAACATATGTATTGGTTGGTCCTTAACTTCTCACTGCTGGTGTGATTGTATTAACAAATGCTTATTTATGTGTGTGTGTGCCTCTGGAGTTCAGTTTTAATAAGTGCATACTAAGTAGATGGAGATAATCGAGGGGAAATAGGAGTTGAGATTGTTGTTTGATTGCTTTTAAGAGGAAAGAAATTATGAAATTCCAGTTCAGTTTTCCACTCCGTTAATAAAATCAGTTAAATTCCGTGAATTGTTGTATAATGTTTTATTTGGTAGAAACTTCATCTCCCAGCTTTAAGTCTGTGTTTCCGTGCTTAATGCCAAATTCAGATTGCATAAGGTTCTGCAAAGATCCCGATTCCCATTTGAGATTCCCCACTTCCTCACCAGTCACCACCTTTACAACAATATCCACTTTATACATGGGATTCTGGCCATGAATCAACATGATTGTGATTGCAGCCTTAAGAAATTGATTGTAAGAATCCACAGAGGTGTTACGTTTGGTATCAATAATATAGATTAAAAGGAAAAGAAAACTTAGTTGCACATGAAGATGGGCAACCTCCCCTATCCATTTAGCAATTGCTAGGATATGGTTAGCTCGTGGGTTTCATTTTTGTTATGATTCCTTCCCCTCGTGATTTTTTCTCTTATGTACTGCGTTACATTCAATTCTCGGTGTTAAATCTTATATATTAAAAAGGAAAAAAAATAGACATATAACCCCTCATTCATGAGATTATGCTACTCATTTTTTTTCTTTTTGGGTGGACATATTTTAAGACCACTTAGCTGGAAGTGTCAATAAAATTTGGAAGATAAAAAGCAAACTCAATTATGATGAAGCGATAAGTTCAATTGTGTAGGCAAGCTAATTTAAGAAGAATCTTAGCATCAACATCAGCTATCAATTTCTAAACCCCACTCAATAACTCCCTCACAATTGAAAGAGACACATGTTACAAAAAATTTATTTATAATCCCAATTGTTCAATACTTTTATATCTTCAACATCATCTCTGTTGTCGTCATTGCTTTCATGAACTTTATAAAGCCTGGCTCCAAAGAAGAAATCCTTACCTGAAATTTGTGGAGCCCGCATCAAAATATACATTTAAGACTTTTTTGTAAAGCATTTTTTTTTCCCATTACTTAAAACACAAAACTTTATTTCCAATATATGGTGCAAAAATAGATCATTTTCTTCGTTACTTAAAACACAAAACTTTGTTTTCAATATATGGTGCAAAAATAGACGGTAACCCGGAATAAGGAAAAAAGAAGACAAATGAATTGCTTTTTCTTTTAACTGTTTACAAAGGCATAAAACTATGATTATACTTGAACACAAAGCAAATAAATCTGATTCGTTTTTCACTTGGAAGAAATTTATAATCACATTAATTATATACGTGTATACATCAGGTATGATTGGATTGAGTCTCAGTATCAGTCTCCTAAGGATTACAAAGGAGAAAAAGCAAAGAGAACCCAAAACTTGGAGAGGAAGAAAAACTGAGTTGAGACTTGAGAGAGATGCCGTGGAAAGGAACACAAATCTTCTTCTCTCCGGATCAACCATTAGCCTGCCCTTATGTGCTTTAACTTTACATTTTTTTTCCCTTTTCCCTAAAGTCACCTAAAAAACTCTGCAATTTTGTCCCATTTCTTCTTTCTCCTTCCTTCATTAGTACCCTGCAAATCATCAATTACTAAAATTTAGACACCAAGAACAATTGAACCCGTTTGTTTATTCGGTTTTCGGGTCACAAATTGAATGTATGAGATCATACGTGAGATAATTAATTTGGAAGGAAATGAGTAAATATCAAGAATTCGATTTCTAAATTCTTACCTCCATGCTTGGAATGACTCCGCTGCTGCTTCTTAACTACTGATCTTAGAAACATCAATAAAGCAACTACCAGACCAAATCCAACAAGTCCTCCTAATGCAATTGCCACCGTTTTCTGCGTGTTTCTCCCCGTTCCTGCACAATATCAAAACACTTGCCAAATTATCCAAAAAACATCCATTTAATAAGAGGAAATCAATGGTGTACTTTGGATTGAGTTTGACTTTGAAGCCGAAACTCACTTTTAATAGCACCGTCTCCATAAGTGATTTTCAATTGAACGGTTAGAAAATAAGTCAAGAACAGCGAATATAGAGGTGTGCTTGGATTGAGTCATTTTGATTTTATTTGAATTTCACTGAAACCAAACTTTTTGGATTGAGTTATGAATGAATGTTAAATCATCCCAAACCAAATCTCAGACTCAATCCAAAGTTGGTTTGGGTCTGAGTTTGAGTCTCAAACAAGACCAAACTCAATCCAAGCACACCCATAAATAAATTACCTGGTGAGGAAAATGATTTGTTGGGAACTCCATTGGGGTAATAACTATAACTGATATAGCATTCTTGAAGATAAATCTGAGCAGAAATGGAGGAGCTACATTCACCTTTAGCTTGTTGGGCAGCAGTTTTTCACACAGTCCACACAGTCCCCACTTCCTAAATCACCTTCACACTGACCCAAAACATACACCGACTCATACACCCCCTGTGTAAAACCCATTCCCACTCACTCCTTTGGCTATTTCCCCCAAAGCCGTATCCAACCTGTCTTGAAAACCCGACCCGCTTGCCTGAGTCGACCCGCACATCTTGTAAAGCAACTCGGTGCCGCTGACCTGTCTGAATCCGGCAATTTCGTACCTTAAATAACATCCGGCGAGCTGAATTCTGGCAGCAATGGCTTTTCCACACAATTTGTTGGATATGTTGGGGATTTTCTTTAAGCAGCTGTTGCAATCGGCGTTGGAGAGGTCACCTCTGCATTGAAATAGACCGGAAATGGCTGATTGGCCTTGGCCGGCGGTGGTATTGTAGAATTTCACGGCGGAGGATTGAGAAATCAGTGTATCAAACAGGTTGTTGAGAGCTTGGGAGTAAATCCCAGATGGGTCTTGAAATTCTTGGTTAGCACAACCTTTGTATACCAAATTTGAGTGATCAGATGAAGAAGACCCGAGAATTGTGAAAAAAATAAGGAAAATAAACAGGAGAAGCAATGAACCCATTGAAGAAAAATGATGAAATTATTACTCAGACCATGTGAATTCTTCTTCTGGATTGGGGTTGAATTTAAAAGGGAATTTGGATTTGATAATGATGATGATGAGAAGTGTCTGATATTGGTTTCTGTGCTTGTTGGAGCTATTATTAGGAAGGTATGAAATGGAACCTTTGATGGGGGTTTTCTTGGTGACTTCTTCGGGTTTTTGCCTACCCTTTTAAGTACCAATTCATCGTATTCGAAGCTGGCATGGAATACAGTTGTGAAATCATAATTTTTTCTTTTTTCTCTTCTTTTTTTTTTAAGCCCGCAGTTGTCTCATAAGAGGAGAGAGAAGCGCATCACAAGAGAAGAAGATAGCTCTAGAAAGGGAAACAATTAAAGCTTGTCTCATTGCATGGGGAGGGTATCGAACCCACGACCATGAGGTCGTAGGCAGACCCTTGCCCCACTAGACTAAGAAACCTTTTATTTCTTTTTTCTCTTCAAAGTTGTGAAATTATGCTGAAAATGTTTCTTGAGTTTGAAATTAAATATCTTTTTTCTATTGTTGTGTTGCAAGGACGGACTTTGAATTATTTGATTATCTGTTTTACACACCATTTAATGCAATTTTTTCACTTTAAACTTGACATCTTTTCAAATAGTCTACTTATATAATTTGTAAGATGAAAATTTTTGAACAAATATAAATGCATAAACGGTGGTTTTAGCTTCAAGTTTAATATTTGTGTTGACAATTGTCGTATCTTTACAAGAATTACAATTAGGTTATTTTATAATACTACTCTTCCGATTTAGATCGATTTGGTATTATGTATGTAGAGTACTTTTTCAATTTTGATTGAATTACTTTAACAAATAAATTAGAATACTGATTAAAAAAGGTAAGATTTAATTACATGTTATTATTAATAAATTAAATATTAAAAAAGAATGTTTTAATGGTTAACTTTTACTATGATACGAGCTATCAACCTCAACAATTCTAGTGGAAAGTAATTTCAAATGTACAATTGGCATTAATTATAAACTATTCCTCATGTTTTTTTTTTCAGGTCAAAACTTATATTAAACGGTTAATAGGGGCAGAATCAGATCAATTTTTTTTCTTTTTTTATACCCAAGATTCTTCATTATACCATTTTCAGATATTACAAGAGTGGTTAGCTATTGGGGAACTTCCTTCAGCCACACTCTAACAAAATGAGCATTACAAGTCATTTTAGCTAAGCAATGAGACGTTGTATTGCAATATCTTGGTATAAACATGAACCAGATAAAAAAAAAAAAGGGAAAAAAAATGTATATTTTTTAAATTAGAAAGGCCAACTTATCATTTTTAAAGAGTCAAATGCTATTATCATAAAATACAAGTTTTACAATAATAATTTTTTTTTTTAAAAAAAGGCGGTGTTGACCGGGTGAAAATTCTCTATCCCCATCCCTGTCCCCAACCAATCAGAATTTACTATATAAATATTTGTTCCAATTATATATACACAGGGTGAATTGTGATTGGCTGATGATAGGGATGGAGACAGGAACGGGAATAGATGATTTTTTGCCATCTTGACCCCCTCACAAGTCCTAACATACCAGTCCGGCTCCTATGCAGAACTGGAAAAATTCTGCACCGTGAGAAATAATGTGGGCCGTTGAATTATAGTTTTAACTGACCAGATTGTTCCGCACCGTGCGAAATTTTTCTGTTCCGCATAGGAGCCGGAGTGTTGACATACCTGTAAGCACTGGTGGACCGACAGTGGGTCCTGCCTTTCCATTTTTTTTTATTTATTTATTTTTTTTATAGTTTTAACTTCTTCTTTTTTTAACACCCCATCCCGTGAACATTTTTTAGTTACTCATTTTTAGACAGTTTTCGATTTAAATTTAGAATTTGGGGTTCGTGAAATATAGGAATAACATCATTTATATCTTAACGTGTTTGGTTAAAATTTTTAATAAACTTAAGTGTGTAAAGGGATTATGGATTTATTTTGTGATTGTACCCCTCATATCTTTAAAGTTTGCATCCGTGTGAGTCGACCCCTGATTGTTACCATCTATAAAGTGTTTTCCTAAAGACTATTATTTTATTAAACAATCCATCCCAACAAATTTTGTTTGTATGAAATTAATAGTGGCAGATGATAGAATGTGAGGTTAATAATTTCGTACATAAAATTGAAATAATTGAGGAGATTTAAGCAAGTGTGGTACGAGAAAGGTGTCTTCTAATATGGCTCGGATCATGTGAAATCGGGTAGCCTATGTGGTAAGGCTACCCGAACACGGGCCACAGGTCTCGTGTTTGATTCCCATATCTCTTTAAGTGGGGTAAATAATTTCTCCTCTTTATGAGGCTAAATTCCCTCCCCAGGCATAGACCATGCTACAATCTCCCTATCTAGGATACTCTCCGCTCTCTCCCCCTCGGGGGTCAAAAAAAAAATATGGCTCGGATCTTATATGTAATTTTTTTTAAAGTATAAATGTGACATGGATTGCTTTTCCCCCCCTCTAAATTGTTTATAAAGTTGTTTACTAAACCTCACGCGTTAAGTTAATCTTTGACTGTCACAAACAGAAGGAATAGGTTGGTACATGCTACTACTACTTTTACACCACCACGTCCTTCACATGTGTTCTTGTGGTTTGGCCCGGATTGGGTTCCCACGATGATGCAAAACATACAAAATTTTAGATTTGCTAAGCATATGGAACTGTCGAATATTTAATTTGACATATTAGATGTTGAGAGGAAAATTCTAGCAATTGTTAATTTTTTATTTAAATAAAATAAAAATAGTTATTTTTCTTTACCGTTAGATATTTTCGTCAAACTGTCGTTTCACATATGCAGAGAACACTGTTAACTTTGAAAATTGCATGAGAGGTAATTGAAGACGAAATATATATAATGCAGAACAACTATTAGATAATTGGATGATAATATTTAACGTATAAGAAAAAATGACTGTAGTTTTAAAAATCTGAATAACTATTAAATTTTCTCTCTCTTTAAATCTCAAATGAACTGGCTCATCACGTTTTGCATATGTAAAATTCCATATGTTCATCACCATAGCGGACTCATATGGAAGAAGAACTAAAAATTCGAGTCTTTTTGGAAGGGAAAGAAGCCCCATTTGTCCCTAACCGAAATAACATAAATCACCGATTTACTAACACATTTACACCGTCTCTGTAACTTATTTTCAAATTTCACCCCAACTAAATTAGTGATTTGGGTAATAATATGGCCAAAATAGGTAGAAAGCAAAAGAATAAAAAATAAAATAAAAGGAAAACCCTCCGTCACCCGGGGACAGTATATATGAAACACTTTTTGTACAAATGTTGCATTTTGTTAGACAATGCTTAAATCTTTCTTGTCCACCGATGGTGGGGTAGCTTGGATGTGAGCTATACTCCGCGAGGAGCCAAACAACCATAATAGTCATATTTTATGTTGCTAGGGAGAAGGTAAGAAAGCCAACTTAAGGCTGACTCTTTTATACCTTCCTTTTTTCGCACATAGATAATCTTCCTTTGATGAAAACGTTCAAATTCCAGGGAATTAGAAGAGTTCAACTTTGGGAGTAGCATTTCTTTCTTCTATGTACAAAAAAGCGGTACAGAATAGACTCGCTCCATGTTCTTTGAATTTTGATTGAGTATGTGGTACTTTTATGAACACTTTGTCATATGACCGTATTAAATGTTTTATCCCGATGAACATTTTTTCTTAAAGCCAATAGTAACACACGTCTTACGTGATAGATATCTTAAAATCGGATCACTTAACAAAAATCAATTCATTAAAATTTTTAAATTAAACGAACAAAATTATTCAAGTATTAAATTTTGACAGTTCACTACCATAACCTGACCGTGAAACTCCACCAAAATGCTCCTCCTCTCCTCCAAAAGTCTCAAATGAGTGCCCTATTTCTTCTGTTCTTGACAAATTCCACCTCTAAATTTGGTACGTCTTCAACTTATACTTTACAACTTTGTTTAATTTTGTCCCTTTCTCTCTAATTCATGCTTTAGATTCTTCTCAATCGAGTTTTGTTTCTCTGAGTATATGTCTAATTTAAGGTTTTATTCACTTGCATTTTGTATCATCCAAGCATTTCGGCATGCACATTAGTCTAGCAATATTTTTCCCATTCTGGGGTTTGATTTTGATTTTTAGGGTTTACTGTTTTTCAGCATGATTGCCGTTCCGAAATGCGGTTCTTGCAATTTCGCAGTTTATTTCTTGACACAGTAGCTTCTTGTTTGAAGTGAAAGCTAGACCGACAGATTATTACAAATTTTATTAGTTGATGGAAATTTCAATTTTTAGTATGGGCGCCAAAATCTTCTTTCTTACTGTTACCATTTGTAGAAGGTTTTTATTTTTATTTTTTATTTATGCTTTAGGGTTGGAGAAATTACTGTAATAATGAATTTTGTTTGTCGACACTGTTGGTTAAGTATTTTCTCGTTGAACTTCCAGAATTTTATTCTTTTTTGGGTGTCTAAAGCTTAATATGGGTAATAATGGCCGAAGCCACTGCGTATAGTGTTCTCATATTTTGAGGTTCTTTTTCTGGGTTTCAAGATTTTATTTATTTTTCAAGGGACCTTTATAAAGTCTGAAATTTGGTTTCTTTTTTTATTCTCGTGGGATTAGGAATTCAAATGTATTATGAAATGCAAAATGTATTATGTGTCTGCAATCTACATCACTCTCAAAACAATCATTCTTTTCTAAGAAGATTATAAAAGATATTTAATTTTACCCTTCACTCTCAAGAATTATGCACAATTTAATATATTGTCCACCCTTGTATATTTCTATAGAGTTTGTCCCCTCAGCATCAAGTTTGTGGTTATGTCCCTGGCATAAGGATTTAAGTCACTTGTAATCCATGTTGTTGCATATAATTTTTATTTTATGTTTTAAGTCATTTCAAGAGGGCACATCTACGTTTCATTTACAATTCAGCTTGTCTATGATGGTAATGTCCAATATAAAGTTAAGAGACTGATATAAGAGTAAAGCTGTTAACCTGAGGAGGTCCTGTAAATGGAGAAATCTAGATGCCTGGTTTAGGGAAACACTTAAAATTTAGTGAACCTCTTCATGTTAGCATTACATTTGACTTCATGAGGTCACAACCCACCTTGGATTCCCGTAGAGTAGCCTACCATGTGCTGACATATGGACACAACTTTCCTTGTCTCATTCGTTCCTCTTTCTTCACGCCTTGTCAAGTTCAGTCAACACGTGTAATAATACAGCTCATCATCTACTCATCTAGCAATATAAAATATGAAAAATGGGTCGAATAGAAAAGAAAGATGAAGGACGCTTGAAGTTAGGGATTCAGGTTCTTTCTCTCGCCTTCCGTCTTCATCTGACCCTCTCTTCATTTGTTGGAGGTCAGAACTAGCAACTATCCTGTTTGTCTTAGAAGTATTTCCGATGGAGCTTTTGTGCTAAATTGGACTTTTAAAATCTTGAATTAAAATTTTGAGAATAAGTGTTAGATGTAATTAATTGACTAATTTATCATTCATTTTCAGATATGTTGCAAAATTGTGCTGAATTTTGTGTCTATGATTAAAAACTATTATATCTTTCATACATCTCAAATTTTTTAATTTTTTATTTTTTATTTCAATTTTTTTTTACTTCTTGTTGGAATGCATGATGTCTGTTGCTTGTCATGGGATCCGATGTTAAATCGATATGTGCTTTGATATATGTTGACTTAGTTTGTCAATTTCTCTTTCATATATAGTTTTTGTCTATGAGAAATAGTAACCTAATATAGAAACTTGGACATTATTAAAAGCTCTCTGAGAAAGAGGAAACAAATCTAGAAATTGGTGGATTTATCAAACATGTATTCTTTCACTTGCTAAAAGGACTTTTTCTAGTTAATTTTTAGTCGTGTCAGTATGACTTGCCATGTCACATTTCCTTGTAAAGGTTTATTCTATTAGCATGACATAAACTCATCTCACTGGGACAATCTTCTCTTTCTCAGGAAGTATTGGATACCCTGAGTTTTTTCTGCTGTGTGTTTTGTGTTATGTTCCAGTGTAAAAATTGTAAAGCTTGTGGCCATTTGATTGCCAGTCGTTTGTTATTAAGCGTTGAGTGCACTTAAAACTATTGGGTCCATTTTCTATCAGTGTATTTTCTTACAGATGCAAGGTAACTATCATTGCCTTTGTCCCAAAGAAACTTAGTATTAGCCTACCCGTCTGATAGGGGAAATAACACTTCCCTCCAGGCTAAGAGAATTCTTAAAAAGACAAGAAAGGAGCAATTTCCCTTGTTTCTAGTTCCTTCTGGAATTGCTAAAATTATTTGGATTCCTCATTTTTAAGATCTCAATTTTTCTCAAGGGCTGCTATGGATTTTACAACTTACATTGGCTTATACAGATATCTACTCCGTCTTTTGCTCTCTGACCAATTAGTGATGTTTTTTCGCTCTCATGCCTTGACTACTTAACCTTTAAGACAAGCATTGAATTACTTCTGGTGTATATGAAAAATCAAGTGTTCTGTTATTCCATTGTTCCAGTTGCTCATAGACCTTGGGCCATGTAGGTCTCTTACACCTTTGGGATCTCTGCTCTGCTATTACGCTTTTGTAACAATGCCGCCTAATCCTCGAGTTTTCAAAGCCTTCCGGGCTATGAAGGATATTGGAATTACTGAGGATAAAGTGAAGCCAGTACTGAAACGTCTTTTGAAGTTATATGATAAAAATTGGGAACTAATAGAAGAGGAGAATTATCGCGTCCTTGCAGATGCTATATTTGATAATGAGGAAGACCAGGTTTGATCTCTTTCTTATTTATTTATTTTTATTTCATAGTTTTATGCTTTATAATCTTAGACTTAATTGTTACGTTTTATCTACTGTTTTCCCCTTGCCATATGTGTGTAAATCATTTGAATCCAAAAATTATAACTCTTCCAGCATCACTCATCTTTCAGGCAGCTGCAGAAAAGAAGAATTGTGAGAATACCGAGGCAGGGAACTTATTTGTAATCTCAGACTTTTCCATGTCCTCTGAATAACATGTAATCAGGAACTTATCTCAGCACATTATTGATTTCATTGTCCTACCTCTCTGATTTGTTTGTGCAGCGAGGCCATCACTCCGAGGAAGAAGCTCAGGAGCAGGAGGAACCTGAAAGACCTTTGAAACGGTTAAGATTAAAATACCAGGACGGGCAAACCTCTCAATCCAGAGATAACTCAAGCTTACACGTGACTGGGGACTTTGGTCTTAAAACCTAAAGATGAGCCGTTAGAATTACCTGAAGTTCCAATTGAGAATATGTCACGGAGCATGGTGGGCACAGGACATTCAGATAATGGAGATATGAGAACTGAGTCCTGGGATATCTCCCGTCAGTCACTTGATAGAAACAAGGGAAAACAGCCTGTTTCGCCTAAATCCTTGATGATCCAAGAAAGATCTGATCCAGTTGACCCTGCTAGTATGAACAAAAGCCAGTTAAATGTCTCAAGGAGAACTGAATCTGATGCTCCTCAGCCAATGCTCCTCAGAAATAAAGGGAAGGAAACTCTCTCACCACAAATTGCTTCTGGAGGGAAGAATTTAGGTTCCGAGAGGGCATCTCTTGCAGTACACATTCAGGAGCCAAGTGCTGAATGTGGAATTATGTCGTCGTCCAAAAATAAAAGTAGTGTCAATCAGGCTCTGATCAAGCCTAAAGAAGAGCCGGTCACTGATGACCTCCTGCAGTTTGAGGCTCCTCTTGCTGTTATCCACCCAGGTATAGCTTTTTCCCCCAAAACCTAGTCATACCATGTGCAACTTTAATTGGGTCCCGAAAAGCTTAAGATTTTATCTCACTGAAATTATTGCTCTTCATTTTATTTTTCTCTTGAGCAGAAAATATTGTTTCAATTCTGTATGCTTATGTTAGTCCCTAGTTGTTATATCCAGTTTCACGTAATTCAGATGTGTTAAAATGATGCTCTTTGTTGACTTGTGTATGGATAGATCTATGATCTGTCTTTATATTAGGATTTTGTTCTTGTAATTTTTTGCAGCATTACTTTGTTGCTTATGAAATATTTAAAAATAGTTGTACTGTATTTAAATTAGTGGTATTCTGGGATCAGCCACTTTGTGCATTTATTGGCAAATGTTAGGTCTGTCTCCCTTCCATCCCCTCCTATACCCCCAATTATTGGGGACTTAATGGGTTATGCTATTGTTGTGAGTTGTAATGTATTCATAGTTAATCCCTGCAATCATTCTCATTTTTCTTGTAAGATTTCACTACGTAATTTTGATTCTCTAATGTTTATAATTTCGAGTTTTACAGAAACATCAAACGTAGAAGAATATCCAGAAGAAAACATTTCAGTGCCGGAAGGAGACGTTGAAGAACCGTTAGCATTGGAACCCGCAGTTGCAAAGCATAAAGAGCACGGTGCTCTTGCTTCAAGTGGAACAGAAACTACTACTGATCTTGTGTCGAAAGTCTCAGATTCTCAGCTACCGATTGCTTCCTCACCGTCAGGGGAGGTGAAAATTTCTTTCACGTGCAACCTAGGTCCTGGAGGACCTAACTTCCATCTGCCACGTCTAGATGAGATTATCAAGAGCGTGGATGATAGATGTCTCAAATTGTACCCTGTTTTGCCCCCAGACTTTTCTGTCATGAAGCTGATGCAAGATATGTGTCATTGTTTTGTGGAACTAAGTTCTAACTCCTGTATTGAATCAAATGAGACCAGACAAGGTGCCGGAGATTCACCTTCTAATACAGTGAACGGATTACTTACCACTCAATCTGAGGCTGAGGCAGGTTTCCCACAAATGTTGCAATTAACGCCACCTTGCAATG
Source organism: Vinca minor (assembly GCA_026122235.1). Taxonomy (NCBI): domain Eukaryota; kingdom Viridiplantae; phylum Streptophyta; class Magnoliopsida; order Gentianales; family Apocynaceae; genus Vinca; species Vinca minor. The sequence goes on along the minus strand of JAOCZM010000085.1, from coordinate 2,271,570 downwards.
GTGTGGATGACGGGAGACAAGCTGATACAATCGCTGCTCATACTAATGCTGGAGTTCATGAGGAAAGTGAACAGAATGGTCTTGATGACTCAATTTGTAAGAGTTTAATAATTGTTCCGCAGCATCATCTGGCTCCTGATGTGGTAAGGTCTCTCCATGATGTCTCTGATATAAGCAAGGGACACGAAAGAGTTACTATTTCATTGGTCAATGAAATCAACAGTGTGTCTCCTCCATCCTTTCACTATATTCCACAAAATGCAGTGTTCCAAAATGCATACATGAACTTCGCTCTGGCTCGTATTGGAGACGATAATTGCTGTTCAACTTGTTTTGGTGATTGTTTCTCGCTATCTACACTTTTGTGCGTGTGCACATGAAACTGCTGGCGAATTTGCGTATACATCTGAAGGTCTTGTTAAGGAGGACTTCCTTAAGGAGTGCATTTCTATGAACCGTGATCCTGACAAGCACTACCAATTATTTTGCAAGGAATGCCCATTAGAGAGGTCCAAAAATGAGGACATTACAGAACCTTGCAAAGGCCATTTAGTGAGGAAATTCATCAAAGAATGTTGGTGGAAATGTGGCTGCAACAAACAGTGTGGCAATCGAGTTGTTCAGCGTGGTATTACTCGCAATCTGCAGGTGTGGTTGTTGCTCTCTCAACTGTTTGGTCCGTTTTGTCTGTCATTGACTGTTGGGCGCACCTCCTATCTAATGTGGGTTTTGATTTCATTCATGTAGTCTCCCTAAATTTGTTTCACGATTTTTTTAGGTGTTTATGACGGAGAAGAAGGGATGGGGCCTGCGTACTCTGGAGGATTTACCAAAAGGAGCATTTGTTTGTGAATATGTTGGAGAATTATTGACAAATTTGGAGCTCTTTTGAGCGAGTTTCAAAGCGTCCTACAGGTGAAGAGCACTCTTATCCTGTGCTACTGGATGCTGATTGGGCAACTGAAGGGGTGCTCAAAGATGAAGAAGCTCTTTGTTTAGATGCTACCTATTATGGAAATGTTGCAAGGTTTATAAATCACAGGTACTTCACTTTGCTGTGTTTCTGCCTATACTTTTTTTGAGATTTCCTTGAACTGTTAACTTTCCTAGTTGTACATTTATAATATATGACCTTAATTACGAATGTTTAATTAGTATCCACAAACTCTATTCGCAAAATCTTAAAAGTGACGCGACTGATAAATTTATCTTTCGTAACTGATTAATATCATGCTTCTCTCCTTCTAGAGTAAAAATTATGTGTTATCACTCTCCTTGTAAGTTTGATATTCTTCCTTGTTTTGATATTAATATTCTATTTGTTTTGGTACTTTAATAGGTGTTTCGACTCAAACTTGGTTGAGATACCAGTTGAAATAGAGACTCCTGATCACCACTATTATCATGTATGACATTTTATATGTTTTCTATATGTTCATTTGATTTCTGCTCAATGCTGTTGGAGTTCCTTCAGTTGAGAGTAAATTTTTTTTATGTTCATCTGTTTCTGAATGCAGCTTGCATTTTTCACTTCAAGGAAGGTAAAAGCTTCGGAAGAGCTTACTTGGGTGAGTAATTCTGGCATTTTTCAATTGTTTTCTTATTAGGCATCTGATTTTCGTGGATTATGATTCACTCTATAAATGATAATCCTTTCTTGCTTGGGGAATATGCATAATTGACTATACATGTTAATCTAGTAGGTATTTCATTTCTGTGAAATTTTATTAACTAAACATGAAAATCGTTGCAGGACTATGGTATTGATTTTGATGACATTGATCATCCAGTCCAGGCTTTTGGCTGCCAGTGCGGCAGCAGGTATTGCCGAAACATTAGACGCGCAGGAAGTAAGTACCTTTTCACTTCAATAGGAATAAGCAAAATTCTCAAGTGTACGTTTTTTAGTTATAGACTGCAATCTGGCGTAGTTTGTGTGAAGATGTAGTATATAATGTTCATTAAAAGCCAAAAAAAACCCCGCTAATGAGGCAAGTGCAGTTTCTCGTTGTGCTCATATTTCCAGTACAATCTGAATTCGATTATTCATTGATTAATGCCTCTGTTGTTGCTGTGATGCAGGATCTAGATCAAGAAAATGAACATGCCTGGAGCACTTATGCAAGTTTCCTGTGTTTTGCTGAACACATACTAGTAGTAGTTCCATGGAAAAAGCTCAGACAGCTCCGCCATTTGAACAGGCAGCACTTCTTATGTGTTTATGAATCTGTAGTTTACTAGTATTCTGTCACAACTATCTAAACTTCGTGGATCCTGTTTTTTTTTGGAACTAGGTTTTTCAAGTAGGGGATGCTAAAATTTGGTGCAATTCAGACTTGTGAATCATATTTGTAGCTAGAATGCATTTGTAGCATTTCTGACTGACTGTAAATTGCCGCCCCCCCCCCCCCCACCCACCTTGCGGCCGATTAATGTGATTTTTCTCGTCATCTTCGCCTTCTATGATTAGTGAAATAAGTCTGTTCATCTTCTAGTGCATTTACATTGCTATATCTTTTCTTACCTCGATGATATTGCTATACATAGAGCAATTTTATCATTGTACTAATAGAGGATATACTGGAAGATTTGGAGTATCTATCCATCATCGCCATAAAATTGCAAGTACTTCCTACCTTTGGCATCTGTCTTGGCTTGGTGAGCTGAGTGGTGACTGATGAATCGGGTTGGGCAAAAATTGTTGGTTTTTTATTGTTTTCTTAAGTGAATACCTCGAACTCCTGACTTTTCATGATTTATCCAAGAAAAAGTTATGAATTTGAGTCATTGGTATCTATATGTAGATATATGTCATAAAACTGCATAATTTAGTGTTAAAATGTCATAATATGCCTATTTGAACAATGTGATTGGTGTTTGAGTATCGACGTGATTAATTTGGTAAGAATATAAACATGATAAATATTGCAATCCAACATTAAAAATGGTTCCCATGATATCCAACGTTAAAAATGGTTCGCATGATCCTTTTGAATGACTAATGTTTGAATATCAATTGTTAAATTTAAATAAAATGAATTTGACAGTACAAAATTAAATCATTTTGAAAAATATTGGGCTTCAGATGGACTCTTTATCAGGCCCAGAAAGAAACCCTAACTACCCCCGCGTTAACAGAACATATAAAACCCTAGCGCCACCTCCCAACCCTTCTTTTCTTTCCTCAGATTTGAGAGCTAGGGAGTTAGGTCATTGATCGGCCACAATGTCGAAGCGAGGTACCCATCATGAATCTCCTTCAATCTTAAATATTTGTTTTTCTCTTGAAAATTTATATCTGATCGATTTCTTTTGTGTTTATGATGATAAGGACGCGGAGGATCGGCGGGAAACAAGTTCAGGATGTCACTTGGATTACCGGTGGCGGCGACGGTAAACTGCGCCGACAACACTGGTGCTAAGAATCTCTACATCATTTCCGTGAAGGGGATTAAGGGTAGGTTGAACAGGTTGCCTTCTGCTTGTGTCGGCGATATGGTTATGGCCACTGTTAAGAAGGGGAAGCCTGATCTTAGAAAGAAGGTCATGCCAGCTGTCATCGTTCGCCAGCGCAAGCCATGGCGCCGAAAGGACGGTGTCTTCATGTACTTTGAAGGTACTAGGTTTCCCAACTCATGTTTTTCGATTTTATTATGCTACTCGCTCTATTAGTTAATATAATAATTTGAGGATAAAGAAAAAAAAAATTAATTTGTGGACATGTAGCTAGAATTAATTAAGCAAAATTTAAGATGTTTTAATCAAAATATCAATTAATATCTTAAATTTTCGCTACATGTCCAAAGTCTTATATTAAGAAATGGAGTTAGTATGTTTTATGTTTTAATGATGTTTATTCGCTAGACTATCGATTTATCAGAGTTGATTCTCTCAATATAGTTTTATTTATTGAAAATGTTGATTGTTTGATGTGCTTCTAATATTCGTTTCCCAGCCTTTAAGTTTACTCAGGCCCGGCTCCAAGGGTGTCCAAGGTGACATCCGGAACCGGGCCTCATATTTACAGGGGCCCCAAATTTTTTAAAAAATTACTTAATTTGTATATAATTATTAGTTAAAAAAATTGAAGATCTGGATGTTTTACAATTTGTTGCTCAAAATCTTTTTTACCATACACCAATGCCGGTTAATAGGGGATGCGAGCTGAGCGACCTCAGAGGGGCCCCCAAAATTCGAGGCCCCAATTTTTTTTTTATTATTATATATATATATATATATATATATATATATATATATATATATATATATAGCCTAAAATTCGGGGCCCCAAATTTTTTTTTTTTGTTTATATATATATACTTAGCTCAAAATCCGGGGTCCCAATTTTTTTCGGCACAGGGCCTCGGATATGTTTGAGACGGGCCTGAGTTTACTTAGATCCACATGTTGTATCATAGTCGAACCTAAGGCAGCGGCAAAACCCTGAATTTTTCTGTTTCAAATATCTTATTAGAAATTTTAGCTTTTGCGCTCCTCATAAAATTTTAATGTTTATTGTTCCATCCATGTGTCGTATGTTTGTCAATTTTGTACTTTTCCCATAAATTTTTTATTGTTGTAGTTAACATTTCAATGATATAATTGTAGTTAACATTTCAATGATATAATCTATATACAATAAATATTCTCAAGGATATAATCTATATACAGTAAATATTCCGTGATGTCGGTTGGGAAAATCTACCATAAATCATGATTTGTTGTCTTCATGTGTGGAGTTCTATAATCTCTCTTCTTTCTTTCTTGCAAGGTTTCTTTGTGTTTGTTTCAGTGAAACACCGACCCTTTTTGTTGAATTTTTTGTTGATGTCAGCTATGCTCGCTGTATAATTTCTTGTGTATTACATGATAACCAGTTGATTTAATATCTGCTTGTATCTTTTGTTGCAGATAACGCTGGGGTTATTGTGAATCCTAAAGGTGAAATGAAAGGTATGCTGAAATTCTCCTGAACATCCCTCGTTTGAAATGTACTTGTTGCGCGTATCTCTTGCGTTAGTTAATGAATTGGTAGTGATCTTCCCTTTGCTGCGAATATACTAATTTGATCCCTAATCAAGAATTGTGAATCTCTTGATAAACATAGATGTTCATTTCGCTGATAAAATTTTGCTAGATGATTTGAGGGAGACTTACTGATATTGGATTAATGTTGAGTTGTTACTCTCCTGGTTTTTAGTACGATTAATATCTTCTCTACTCTTGTGCAGGTTCCGCTATCACAGGTCCAATTGGAAAAGAGTGTGCTGATCTCTGGCCTAGGATTGCCAGTGCTGCTAATGCCATTGTCTAGGATTGTCATTTCGCATGAATGGAATTTTCAAACTTTTTGATCTGACGTAGGATTTTGTATCCGATGGTTTAGTTTTGGTGAACTATAAAATTATTAGCTAATGAGATCTTTTTTTTTCAGACACTAAATAGTAAAATGTATCTGTGTGCTCGTTTCTATAGTTATCGTTTCTCCGGTGGCCTTGTCTCGTCTGGCATGTTGTGTGTTTCCTAAGTTCACACCTATTTATTCCGTGGTGAATGAATATTGTTTTGGATCTTGTTAGACTATTAGAATTATTGGATAGAAATTGGCTAAAACTCAAATTGGGGGGTGAATCCCTTATACCAATAGGGGGTGAATAGTGTTAATTTGAGTTTTATGCAATTCCTATTCAAGAATTCTAGTAGCAAATTATTTTCCTATTGTTTTTTAGCCTTTTCTGGATGTTCTACCATGATTTACACCTTGTAGATGTCGAGTTCTTTGGTATTGTTGAAGTTTGGACCCTGTTTGTCTCTGATTGTTATTTGGATTGTGGTTAAAAACATTTGGATTATGTTTCAAGTGTCATATTTTCTATAGAAAATTTTATTTAATTTTTGTAAAGAATTCTTTAAAAGATTGCATCTTGGTCCCCAAATATATTTTGCAATTTTTATACACCTGTGGTATGAAAATATTATTCTAACCGCTGAGTTAAAGAGAACCAAATGTACTGCCAGACTTTTTTTATTTATTTTTAGTTTATATATCAACCAATTAGTTCTGGAACAAATTGGTTGAATGATCACTACATTCTTATCCGCAAAGAAGGAACAAATAAATGTGTACCACCTACTCCATTCACTCAATGTTACAAAAGGGTTCGATCAAGTTTTTCTTTTTCTTTATCTAAACATGTTAGTAGATAATATTAATAGCTTCGATTTCCATATCGCTCCAAGTGGGGCAAATAATTTCTCCTCCTTATGAGGCTAAATTCCCTCCCCAGGCATGGGGCATGCTACAATCTCCCTATTTAGGGTACTCTCCACTCTCTCCCCTCGTGGGCAATTGCCCAACGGGCGTAAAAAAAAGTAGCTATTACAAAGTAAATAGGTAAATGATGGATATGCCGCAAATAAATATTAAATCACACGAAAATACACTTCATGTAATATTACTTAAATTTACTTTAGTTTTGATTATATAAATCAGGATAAACAAATATGGGGATTGCATTGGACTGACCATGGTTTGACATAAATGGCCAATCATGACAGTCCTTTTTTTTTTTTGGAACAACATTTATGTTCAGAACGGAATTGCCCGTTCTCAGCTGACGTGGCACATTTCGGACGTGCACTGTCACGTCAGTCGAGAATGAAATTGATACTTCCGTTCTCCCCAATTCCGTCCTCAATGTGAAAGTTGCATACCAATACAACAATACTAATGGTCCCATTCTCATATTCCTTATGAATAAAAATGGATATGCTTTTTACGTGAAGGCATGTTTACTCCACCATATTTAGATCTTGATCTGTACCATTTTCCCCTCTCCATTACAGAAAAATACAAGAAAATGTGCATGAATATATAAATTTGATCTATCTAGCTATACATTTATGTTGCACTTTAGTCATGAAATTTCAATTAATACACTAGGGTTCATTGATCGTCAGGTCCGGCTATCTATATGTCCAAAGTGACATGTAGAATAGTGAGGGGCCCCAAATTTTTTAAAATTACTTAATATTTATGTCACTTTGATTCGAATACGGGCGTCAAATGCGGATACATATCTAAATGTCATGTGTTTATTCCTCTAAAAGTAATGGTGCGATGACGCTTCTTGAAATTCGGAATGAGTACATCTGTACATGGATACAAAAATAATTAGAGACATAAGTATGATTGTTCGCACTGTTAAAATTTGAGTTTATAATTATGTTTTCACACTTTTTATAATTTGTATGTAAACTAGACAGGCTTGTTTGGGGGAGAGACAGAAACAAAAAACCAAATTGAATGATCAATTCAACAAGTCTGGCTTAAAGTGACTTCACCTTTATTATTCAATTATCACAATATTTCCACCATTCTAATTGTTCACACTTACAAAATTTAATTTTAAAAAATATTTTCGATGGAAACATTTCAATAGGTCAATTTGCATTTTTTTAAGAGGTGGATGTGGTTCGATGGATTGATAATGGCATAAACGGAGTATGGGGACAAGAATTTTGGGAGTTAGATTGGTCGCTCCTTTTTAGAAAATGTGTAGTTATTTGTGGAGATGGAGAAATCAGACAGTTCACGATCTTGAGTTTCTCCTTCCCCATTACATACTAAAATACACATGATTTGTTGTAGAATTAGAGATATCCAAAATGCTCCAGAGATTGTACATAGTTTCCATTCTCTTGCTTTGTAAATTTTTTTGACATACTGCAATACTAATAAAGTTCATTTGGAGGAGAACTCAAGACACTTTATATTAGCATTTATTTATAGGAGATAAAAAGAATAATTGCATTTATTTTAAAGGAGTTTTTATTTAAAGATTTTCGATTAAATTTCATTAAAGAGTGACCTAAAAAAATATACGAGTCTCAAACTTAACACTCTTTGTAATATCATTTCTCTTAAAAGGATAATTGGATCATTTGTTTTTCGTTAGAATTGGATAGAAATTATATAAAATATGAATTATTTCTTTTTTTTTAAAAAATATGAGTTCTAAACTCGATACTTATTTTAACTTCCGAAAATATGATACTATCCAAGTGCAAAGTAGAGAGATGATGAGATAATGGTCTAGTGATAAAAAAAAAAATGGGACATAATATTGTGTAGGCCATAGATTCGAATTCCCTCCCCACTTCTTAAATCTCCCATTTCTTGTAAGATAGGTTCCTATTGATAAATAAAAAAGAATTTACAAAAAATAGAGATGATGATCATTTTCTTGAAAGATAAGACCAAGAGTATTTGTGACATTATAGAACATAATGCATATCCATTTTTATTCATAAGGAATATGAGAATGGGACCATTAGTATTGTTGTATTGGTATGCAAGTTTCACACTGAGGACGAAAGTGCTTGGGGTGAGAATTGAAGTGCCAATTCCGTTCTAGATATAATTATTGGTAAAAAAAAATGACTGTCATGTTTGGCCCTTTGTGCCAAACCACGATCAGTCCAATACAATGACCAACAAATATACCCCACCATGGCCCACATGATCTTCCTTTAATATGATGACCAACTGCTTACTGGCTCCAACCTTTACCCTATAATTGCGGGCCTCAAATTTTTTCTATGGAGACTTTCTCAAAGACCTCTATACCCATATCTCTCTCTTCCTCTTCCTCCGCCTGATTACGCAAAATGGGAGAAAAGTTACTGTTATTTTTAGCTCTATTTAGCCTAATCAATGGCTTGACAATGGGAGATTGGAACATCTTAAAGTACCAAAGAGAAAAGACCAATTTGGATGGGAGTAGATTGAAGAACTACTGTGAGAGCTGGAGAATTAATGTTGAACTTAACAACATTAGAGGATTTGAGGTTGTCCCTCAAGAATGCATTGATTACATAGGAAAATACATGACTTCAACTCAGTACAAATCAGATTCAGAAAGAGCAATTGAGGAATGCCAACTTTATCTTAGCGAATGTTGCTCTCTTAAGGGTAATAATGGTAAAGATGCTTGGATCTTTGATGTTGATGACACTTTGTTGTCTACCGTCCCATACTTCAAGAAACACGGTTTCGGGTAAGTGTCCCTTTTTCGGTTTCGACATATTATAATTTTTTCTGTGCAAAAATTAATACATAAATTTTCCCATTTTTCCTTCTTTGATGTATTTTTTATTTTTTCTTTACATTCTATGTTACTTATATTCGGGTACTGATGTTAGATATGGACACATATCTAGATGTCATGGGTTTATACTTTTAAAAGTAAGGATATAGAAACTCGAACATAGGTACATAAATACCGCAATAAGTAAAATAAAAACTTTTAAGAGTAGAAAATTATTTTGTCACGTTAATACAAAATAATTACTCCATGGAGTAGTAAACATGACAAAATCGATTTAAAGTTCAAAACATTAAAGCTACCATGGTCTAAAAGTTCGGTAAACATCTTTGATATGCTCCTAACTATAGTCAGAATGGGTAAGATTACCGTTAGAGATGAACATTGTCTTGGTCCAAGTACCCAATATTCTTTTACCACATCCGAAAAAGATCTCACACTCACACCCATAGTTATATCGTATTGACACGGGTGCGGTGGACAAAAACTAATGATTTCACATCGCAGTATACTAAGCCTTCTAATTCTTTAAGGGATTTGTTTAAAAGATTCGCAATATAATTAGGAAGACGCTTTAAATACTACACATGGATTATTGATCAGGTCATGTAGGAATAAGGTTCAAATCTACCGATCTGTTAGGATGAGGGGAGTCGGATTGACCCATAATACATAACCTTTAAGTGCAACCTTTCGCTGAATACTCGAATCGACAATTGAAATATAGCATCTGAGGTTGCATTAGTCGAGAATACACGACTCTATTTCCAAAGTTTCACTTTCAATAAGCGTAGATTTATTTTCTTCAAAAAAAGTAACATAGCGTATATTTGTGTGTGTTTATTTATGCTTCCTGCCCCAATAAGTGGTATCGGAATAATGTTTTTGCGCAACAAATCCGTCAAATTATGTTAAAGTTTACATAACATTAATTCATAATTGAAGAAATAAAATATTTTTTTTGTGAGAGTAGGGGAAAGAAGCTGAATTTTACTTCTATGGAAGAATGGATAAGACAGACAAAAGCACCAGCGCTAGAACATACATATAAACTATACCACGAGATCAAAGGAAGAGGTTTCAAGATCTTTTTGATCTCCACAAGAAGAGAATGTGTAAGAGATTCGACCGTTGACAATTTAATTAAGGTCGGATATCATGGTTGGAGTGGTCTGATTTTAAGGTACTCGACTGTTAAATTATTAATTTATCGATTAAAAAAGTCTATTTTGATCTGTGAATTAAGTTTGTAAATTTTATTTAGGGGTCTTGATGATGAATACAAGAAAATAAAAAATTACAAAGCGGAGGCAAGGAAGAAATTGGTGGAAGAAGGGTACCGTATATTAGGGATAATTGGAGATCAGTGGAGCAGTTTTGAGGGAAGCCCATATGCAAAAAGAACATTCAAGCTTCCCAATTCCTTGTACTATGTTTCTTGAACCTCTTTTTATTTTGTGTAATAATTAAGGACAATTAATGGACTTGGTAAGATTCAATCATGTCCTTTGCCATGTATGGGTGTGAAATCAAAATCTTGTCTTTTTAACAATATTTAAAATTGGAAATTTTTAATTTTATATCTGGTAAATGACATGATTTATATTGTTCGTTTCATGTTTTAGTTTGTTTTAAAATAATTGTCGACTTTTTCATAATATATAATGTTTTTTTTTGTTCTAAACTCGTATAACTAACTAGCTCCATCAATATCCTCCTATATTTAAGAATTTTCTGATCAAACTACTTTTTTTTTTTTAAATATAAGTTAAATATAAATAGTCAATTTGTATGGAAAGTATATAGAAAGTGAAACCATATGCATTAGAGGTGTAGTAGCGTCTTTCATTCTTTATCCCAAATAAAAAAAAAATATCTCTTTACCCATTTTGTCTCGTTGGTCTTTCTTCATTTTCCCATGCTTCTATGGGCCGGATCTAGTCATTCTTTATGCTTTTTGCGCCTTCGTCACTTGTTTTGACTGCAAAATCGATAGACATTTTCTTGCGCGTCTTTCATTAAAATTTTAAATTTGGGGACAAAATCTTTTATCGATCTTTATAGATCAACTTGTTGCTCCTTCTCTTAGTGGAGGGATTTGTTTACCCAGATTAGGTGTAGAGCCTTTCTCAAGTTTTTGTCTCTTTATTAAGTAATTTTTTAGATCGTTGATATATTCATGATCTTATGTGGTTCGAGGATGACAATGAAAATGTTGCGGATAATACTATCTTTTATTTGTTTAATAGATTATTAGTATTAGTATTTTTAATTAATTACCCACCTAGGATCTATGTGTAACTTTTGTTTAGTTTTTCTTCTTCATCAACTCATCTCTTTTGTTGTATTAGAGAAAAAGCTTAAGGACTATTCCGATTATAATAAACCTACTAATTTATTATCCATAGATAATTCTTTATTCATAAAAAATATGAAAAAGAAAAAAAATGATGTAGCATCTTTTTGTGCCTTTTTACTTGGATTGGTCTTTTATTTTCTGTTTAAGACTTTTTTCTCAAAAAAAAAAAAGCAATCCAATTTTAGCTGGATTTCCCTTGTTTCGAATCATATCCAGTCCATCAATTTTGGCTACACTTTCTCCTCTCTCTCACACACAAGTCGGGTCAATAAGTCGAATTAATAAGTAATTGTTTTTTTTATTATGAAAAAATTATGAGTCCAAAAATAATAAAATAAGTCTAAAATAAAATTTCTCCTCAATAACATTTGACAAACTCGAAAAAACACCTCATATGGTCATAATTCAATTATACAGACATAGTAATAGGAACTGGGGAAATGATATATGATTCAAGAGAATTCAATAAAAATTAAAGGGTAAAAAGTGCTCACGCCCCCTTAAACTATATCAGATTTTTGTTTTTGACCCTCAACTAAAAAACGGCAAGTGCTTGACCCTAAACTTTTTTGAAGTATCAATGTTGCCCCTTCCATCCAATTTCTCCGTTAAATAATAACGGAATGTGTCCATGTGACACTCACATGATAACAAATGGGGGTAAATTAGGAAAAAAATAAATTACCCTTTAAAAAAATGAATTCGAAAATCGAGGTTCGCCATAAATATTTCTCTAATTTTTTCTTTATTTCATGTTTAGTGAAATCTCACTTATTTCTAAAATAAAAATCTTCCAAATTCCCCAGGAACAACTTAAGCAAATTTTTATTTTTATTTTTTGCTAAATAACTTAAGCGTGACTTCCATGAAATTATGTTAAAGTCCATGAAACCTGTAATTAATTATACTGAGGGTTTTTAACTTAGTTTTGAGGAAAGAAGATATTCAATGTCTTCATCATATCTCATAACAACCTACGCATGCCTTCCATAATTTTTTTTGCCAAAAATTGAAAATACTATTCACTAATTTATCTTTTTAAAAATTAATTTATATTTAAAGATTAATTCATTTTCAAGATTAATTTATTTTTGCTCAATTTACCCCAATTTGTTATCATGTGAGTGTCACATGGACACATTCCGTTATTATTTAACGGAGAAATTGGATAGAAGGGGCACCATTGATACTTCAAAAAAGTTTAGGGTCAAGCACTTGCCGTTTTTTAGTTGAGGGTCAAAAATCAAAATGTGAGATAGTTTAGGGGGCGTGGACACTTTTTACCCAAAATTAAATCAATTGAGGGTAAATTTGTCAAAATAGAAACAAAGTACCATCGACCATTGTTTGTAAGAATATATTTTTAAAATATATTTCCTCATCTTCCCTGCATTAATCGGATCAATTTGATCTATAACACTACTCACCTTATGATCTAAAACTGTTCATGTCATCACTGAATTATATTTCTTTTATTATGTAATGATTTGAACGGTTATAAAGCACAAAATTCATTAAAGCAGATCGATTTTATTACAAATATTCTACAGTAATAGCATTAGAATATAAAGATGAATCGCATCGTGTCTCACCTAATGAAGTGGGGCTGCGATTTTGTCCCTCTCGAGGAGGAAGAGACCATTTCCTTCCAACATACCCCATTCATTCTCATTTAATTGTGGTTTAAGAGATATATATGTATTCAAATTAATTGTATTTTAAACCTCTTTTATTAGTTGTTAACAATTTATTTCAATTATACTCTCGACATTTTTTTTTTTATTTGCAGCCTTTACCATCCCTATTTTTTCCTTTATTTTCTTATGCTATAGAAGTGAGAGAGAGAGAGAGAGAGAGTGATGAATATTAAAACTTTCGGTGAAAATGATAAATTTTTAAAATTTTTAAAATTGTCTGAAGAATCTTATATTTAGGAATGGAATGAGTACCTACTTAATTTTCGTGGCATAAATAATCCACTTGGTAGATTACACGTATGCAACTGAAGTAATTGTGGGACCTACCTCCTCCGTGGAGTGGCAAAGACACTAGGAAAGGAACCCAACGCAGGATCTCTTGGTCTCACCTTTGCCCTTCGTCTCACTGAAAGACCATTCCAAAAAGTTTTTTTTTTTTGGGTGGTATTAAGTAGGAGGTTTTATTTTTATTTGTTGCATAAAAATTTAATACGGTTAAAATTGAATGTCCATATTTCTATTCACATAATTTAATATTTCCTTTATCCCAAATGGAATACGCTTTTTTATTCATCTTGAAAATGAGCATAATTAATTTGGGGTGGAGGGAGAGTTGGTATCGATTGTGGATCTAGAAGTGGAACCGGGGTGGAGGCCGAACTCCTAATATTATTTAAAATGTCAAATTTTCTATATTTTTTTAAAAAGAAAAATCTATTGAAATATTATATATGGCCTTCCAATTTTTTCTTGAATTTACTAAAACAAATATCCTTTTAGTAGTAGTGTCTAGTTACTAAAACAAATATTTTTTTAGTAGTAGTGTCTAGTTATACGGTCATAGGATTTTGTACTATATGACACATATTCTTTAGTTTTTTCTATAACCGCGAGTCTTTTAATGTTCTGTCTCATTGGTTAGCTGAAATTTTTCTAAGGTTTGATGACTCATTTCAAATGGTAGGGGATCCATTGGAATTCCACCTCTCTTATGTCGTTCATAATATCTATTAATGATATTATTATTTTTTCAAAAAAAAAAAACCTTATTTAGGTATGGAGAGTATATATTTATATATTTTCATCTTACTAATACAAGTTGGCTTATTCGGTAAGGATTTGATACGTACTTACGAAGGAAGTGTTCAATTCTCTCTGCCAACTTTTCCGGTATCTCATAAATACACGCGTTCTCTTGTGCGTGTGGGGATAAATATTCCCGATATAATATATTTATAATTTATTGCACCTAGTAGCAGAAGCCAAAGCCAAATAAAATTCGAAGAAGAAGAAGAAGAAAAACAGAACAAACAAGAACAAGAGCAACATAATTCTCGTCCTCGTCACCCTTCAATTCAATCTTAATTCTGTGTCTGGCTGTAACGCCGGTGTCGGAATCCCACTAGGGATTCAGAAGATTAGACACAGATATAGATATATATTTTCTGCTGTTTTAGGTAAGAATTTCAGGTGCCCTCTTTTCAATTTTGCTATTTTTTAATTTTTGTTTTCTGGGAGAATTTGGGTAATTTGATTATTCGTTTTTTTAATGACCCACTTGGGTTTTCTTTTTAATTCTTCCTTTTTCTTGTTAGGAAAGGAAGTTTTGATTCTTATGCATGTCATGATTTTATAGCATATGCGGCGTCCTTTATCTCTTTTTTGCATGATCATAGTTGTGATTTTGGGAGAAATTGGAAGGATTGCTTGATATGGGAGCTAAGCTAATAGTATCTATTTGAAAAAGGAGGTTTCCTTTTGCTTTGGGGGTTATCTTTTTTATTTTATTTTATTTAAACTTTGGTGGGGAATTGAGACTCTTGATTAAGTTGGCAAGGATAATGGCTTTGGAAAGATGAGACATAATATAAGTCGTTTAAAAGATATTGATATTTTGATTAAAAAAATACATTATTTTTTTTGCTTCTTTACTTTTCACTACATGTCCTAAACCACTTATATTATGGAATGGAGGGAGTATGACTCTGTCTTGGATTCTAATCAATTTTATCAACTATATAATGTCTGATACGAAGGGCCAGTTACATTGCAGTGTGTATATGTTGCAATCATAGACGGAACTTGAACATTGAGTTTGGGAGAAAGGGGAAAAGGGAGTGGTTGGGGGGCAAACATTTAACATAAAGAAGTGGCTTCAGCTCAAGGTCCTTAGCATTGGGTTGGGGTGGGGGGGGGGTGGGGGGGATTGAATATTCACAAGTCAAGCAGCTCTGGCTAAGCGGGATGGGAAGAAAAGAGATTGACACAATTCACAAGTTTCGAAGATTTTTTTATGGGTAACTTATCACCTTATTATTCTGTTCATTTCAAATTGAGTAGACTAATTTGTTCAGACACTAAAAGGAGAGAACCATATCCTTTGATAATTGCATTAGTTTTTTGGTACGAAAGGAGATCGTGGGAGCAAGTGCACTATCTGTTTTGATGGTCATCGCCTACAGCAATTTGCACTTGACTTTTTATTTCTATTAGTTTTCTCTGTTCGACATCATTCTGAAAATAGATAAATGCTCTAGGTATTGGTTCGTGTACATATACAAATGTTGAACTCTTTGAAAAGATTGAGCTTCTCATCTAGATATCAACATTGCTAAAGTTTTTTGCGGAAACTAAATCATCATTTGAATTTACTGAAGGTTTTTACATATAATAGCACATATAATGGACGCACGCCATACTTTATCCATACCAAGATCTAGTGCACAACAACTGAGTAGTTTTGGAGCATCCGGGGCTTTGTCTACATCATTTCCTGTTCTTCCCACAGCTTTGGAAGAGAAATATCCCAAGTTTCCTGATTCACGACAGCTAACCATGGAAAGGGAACTTTGGCAGCGTCCTCCTGCGGTTCTTTCTCAAATATCTTCTAACAGTGGGGTTGTGGGCCATATGTTCTCTTCATCATCTGGCTTTTCCACCGATCTTCATTTTTCTTCTGTTTCACAACAAGAAAGTTATTCAAGACAAATATTGCCATTCATTTCTCAATCAACTGGTGATGGGACTTCGGTGCTGGTGCCACATTCTTCTCATTCAGGGGTTCTCCAGTCCGCAACTTCTTGTCATTATACTAAAGCAGATAATGACCCTTCCTGGTGCCCGGATTCACTTTCTGATTTTCTTGATTACCCAGTAAATACCTCTGTCCAAAACAATCAAATAGATACTGGCAATAGCATGGATGGTCTCTTCCAACCTGAGGATCTTAGTAAGCAAAATTGGCAGGACTGGGCTGACCAGCTCATTTCCGATGATGATGATGCCCTTACAGCTAATTGGAGAGAGCTCATTGCGGATACTGGTGTTGCTGACCAGGAGCCAAAGACTCAGGTCTTTCCAGAAACTCGATTTCAGATTTTGTCTCACTGAAGTTCGGATTTTTAATTCGTTTTTCATATGATATAGTTCTCTGTCGTTTTTCCTGTCTTTCATGACATTGGAGAAACTGACTGTGATATTGGTATTCTAGATGCAGTATCAGGTGCCAAATCAATCTTCAAGTTTCCCAATTCAGCAGCCACAAGTGTCCCAGCAGCTTCCAGCATCATCTGGAGAAACCTGCGCTGCTGTTACTCCTTCATCTTCTCAAAGTAATGCTCCAACCAAGCAACGCATGCGTTGGACACCAGAGCTTCATGAGGCTTTTGTGGAGGCCGTGAACAAGCTTGGTGGAAGTGAAAGTAATCCCTCTCTTCAGTTATCAGTATAAAAGTCTACATTTTTACAATTAAAGTTCCGAATATGATAATAATTTTGCAAGTTTTACTCTGAATCCCAGGAGCTACTCCGAAGGGTGTCCTGAAGTTGTTGAAAGTTGAAGGTTTGACGATCTATCATGTCAAAAGCCACCTGCAGGTTTGTTTTGCTCTTTTCCTGTATTAGTTGTCCGCAAAGCTCGTCTTGTTTTGCTTATAGTAACTTTTTCTTTCTTGTATTGCAGAAATATAGGACGGCTAGGTATAAACCAGATTCATCTGAAGGTGAGGAAAGAATGTTAGGAATCTTGTTTTGCTTACTTTATTGTGGGTTTTCATTTCCATCTCTACTTCTATTGTTAGGTTTGGAACACTTTCTGAATTGAAGTCATTGCTTTAGTTCCCATTGTAAAAATAATATATTAATTTATTTTTAAGACACCATGAGTTGTGATATCACTATTTTGAAATAATCGTACTTTCACAGCATAAAATCATTAATATTTCTGTATATTTAACTGCTAAACTTGGAGTTTTTAATGGTTTTATGAATGCCCACTTTTAATTGTTTACATGTTCTATACTTTCACCTTGTGTATGTTCTCTTCTTTCTTCTGCTTTCCAAGTCCCTGTCATTAAGAGTGCTGATGCATTATGGAAAACTTAAGTGCATAACTTTCTGACAATGCTGTGGTATCACACATTTCTTTTCCAGCAGGTGCTTCAGAGAAGAAACAGGCTTCCCTTGATGATTTGTCATCTCTCGACTTGAAAACGTGAGTTAATCAATTATATATGAATAACCGAACATAAAAAATTTGTTCTGGGAACATATGTCTATTAATGAGGGAGTTTCTCAACTTGATCATCTGAATTCTGTTTATGTTACTACCGGAAAAGTAATTATCTTTGTTTGATTTGGCATCCAAAGTTAAGAAAATTTTGCCATTTTAACATCTTGATATCTTTCTCTTGAAGAATTGTTATGGAACCCGTATGATCATTTCTTTGTCATTTGAGGGAAATCATGGAAACTTTATGTTGGAACACACATTCATTTTAAGGAAATTTGTACTTTTCATTTGTTTTAATTTCTGCTTGCTATTTTGGTTACAGGGGCATAGAGATCACTGAAGCACTTCGATTACAGATGGAGGTTCAAAAGCGGCTCCATGAACAGCTTGAGGTATGTCTTTGGCTTTCATAATTGAAATGGGTTTATGGATCTTGTAGACTGTTCTCTTTATATATGAAAATAACTTTTGTTTCAAGAATCTGTGCGTGAGATGTAAAATTTGAGGGAGTATTGAACAATCGTACTCTTTTTTGTTCTCTGCAGATTCAAAGAAATTTACAGCTACGAATAGAGGAACAAGGGCGACATCTTCAGATGATGATTGAGAAGCAATGCAAGTCAGGAATTGACTTGCCAAAGGGCTCATCTTCTACCTCAGAGAACCCTTCTACACAGGCAGCAGAGCCACCCCAAAATTCTCCTCACAAAGCAGACCTGGGTGCTGCCACGTCCTCTAGTGAAAAGGTTGGAGAGAAGCAAAAATCACCTCAAAGTGAAGTATCGGAAAATCTTGAAGGAACTTCTAACTCACCACCTCCTTCGAAACGTGCTAAATTGGATGAGTAAGCATACTTGGTTTACCTAATCCTTAGGCGGTGATGATCTTAATGTCCAAAATTCTTGGAGCATCATCGTTTGCATGAGACAAAGTAAGCCAAGTGAGAGCCGTGGAACTCTCTCCGTCTCAATTTTTTTGAGCAACAGTGCTTCTATAGAGAAGCAAAGATTACGACTTTTTACTTGCAACTTGTGGATTCCCTGGTATATGGTCTTGAGCCGAGCACATACTAAGGTTGTCGGATCTTGGACTCAAAATCTGGCCACCAATTTTCCCTCCCCTGATTGCTTATACTCTAGGGCTTAGCGTTCTGTAGTTTGCTTAACTAATGATCTAACAGTATAATGTTCCGCGAATAAGGATTTCAACTATTTATCTCTATTATCTTACATCTATAAAGACTGTAAATTTAACAACATACTTCTAAATTCTAATAGTAACTACTAAACAATTTCGAAACTAGAAACTTTTTATTTTTACCGTGATCCTGCTCAGCAAACTCAAAAAAGCCGAAAATGATATTAGAAATGCCTGTCTATTTCTGGAAACTTGTTGGCTTGCCAGTTCTTATTTCTTCTGAGAGGTTGAGGAAGTGAAGGCTGGGTTCGAGCAGAAAGTTCTTGTGCAACAACACGCATGCTGGGCCGAGAATCTGGGGCAGTACGGGTGCAAGCTAATGCCATAGTTACAACAAAGACCACCTTTTCCGCTAATTCGCCACTGGGAGATAAAAGCCTTTGGTCAAGGACATCCTTCAAAAGTGTATCTGGATCGGTCAATGCTGTTGTTGCAGATGACAGTGATGTGAGAAGTTCACCTGGATGCCTTCCCATCATGATTTCCAGTACGACTACTCCAAAACTATAAACATCACATTTCTTGGTAACATGCATGCTAAAGGCAAGCTCTACGCACAAAAACAAAATACACGTCAATCAAAGAGTCTTGTTCAATTCAGGGATAATAGCAGTATTAAATTCAAGGGCTAACATGTTTGAATTGCATTGACTGTTACCTGGAGCCATATAGCCATAAGAACCAGCAACCGTAGTCCAAGCAGATGAGTCTGAACATAGTAGCTTCGCAGTACCAAAATCAGATAATCGCGGTTCAAATTCGGACTCGAGCAAAATATTGTTGATTGAAACATCTCGATGAACAATTGGGGGAGAACAATCGTGGTGCAAGTAAGCAAGTGCATGAGCTATCCCTTGTACAATTTTAATCCTTAAACACCAGTTCATTTCGGTTGCCTCTTCATCATCATACAAAACCTTCCCTAAACTGCCTTTCTCTACATATTCATAGATCAAATACATGCAACCCAACTTTGAACAGAATCCATACAACTTAATGATGTTCCTATGACGAACTTCTGTCAAAGTCCGAATCTCATTCTCAAAGCTACGGCGACTTGTCAATGGAATGTCAACAGAATCAGTCATATTGAGCCTTTTCACTGCCAAAAACCTGACCATTCAGCAAAACTGCTTTAAAGACACTTCCAAATCCTCCTCTTCCAATAAAGTAGTCCTCACTAAAATCCTCAGTGGCTTTCACAATATCACCAAATGTGAATTTTCCTTCTCTTTCCCATATCACAGATTCAAAACTGTCATTTTCCCGAGTACTTATGACCTCTTCTTTGTATCTCTTGGCCTTCCTTCGAAAAACAATAGTGGAAGCAACTATTGTCGCCAAAAGCACGATACAGAAAGTGGGAACAACGACTGCAAGGAGAACCCTTTTGCTGCCTTTCCGCGAGTTTCCAGATTGGATTGAAGCACAAGGGAGCAATCCTTCTTGATTTCCACATAAATCAGAATTTCCTGTAAAAGCTGTAGCTGGGGCAACACGGAATATGTTATTACTAGGAATTGGCCCAGACAACCCGTTGTAGGAAAAATCAATCACCTGTAAGCTAACCATGCTAGAAAATGCAGATGGAATCCTCCCTGAAAGATGATTATGCGATACATTGAGACTCTGCAGTGATGTAAGCTTTCCAATATCCGAGGGTATTGTTCCTGAAAACGAGTTATTACTAAGATCCAATAGATATTGTAAGTGCATCAAGTTCCCCATTTCCATTGGTATTTCACCTGATAAGATGTTGTTGCTCAAATCTAAGCTCAGTAGGCTCTCACAGTTCCCAAGCCTTTTGGGTATGCTTCCATTCAAGTTGTTAGATGACAAATCAAGATATTGCAATTCTCTTAGTTTGCCAATGCTCTGAGGGATCTCTCCTGTCAAATGGTTGCTAGTCAAACTAAGATTGAAAAGAAAGTTCAAACTCCCTAATTCCTCAGGAATTTCACCAATCAATTCATTTGATTGTAAGTGTAGCACACGAAGTTGTGTTAAATTCCCAAGCTCAGCTGGAATTTCACCAAATATGTTATTTCGTGCCAATATAAGAGTTGTTAGTTTCTGATATTGTCCCCATTGAGGTGAAAGCTTCCCCGTAAATTGGTTGTCACTAAGAGAGACAAATTCAAGATTTGGATGAACTCCAAATACCTCTGCAACATCCCCGGAGAATTGATTTCCTTCGAGCCTTACTCTGCTTAGTTTTGTGCAGTTTTTTAAGCAAGCAGGCAATGGTCCAGAAAAGTTATTGTCATTAGCTGTGAGTTCCTCAAAACCAAAGCCACTACACAACCCAAATGGCAATTCACCAGAGAAACTATTATTTGAAATTCTAACATTGACCAATGCTGGAATGTCCTTCCCCAAGTGTCTCGGAATATAACCAGAAAATTTATTTGTAAACAGAGAGAGAGTTTGTAGATTAGTTAGATTAGAAAGACTGTCAGGCAATTCTCCACTCAATTCATTAGTATTGAGATCAAGTGTAGTTAGTGCAGCAAGATTTCCGATCTGGGGTGGAACTTTTCCGGTAAGATTGTTGTCAAAAAGCTGCAGCAATGTTAGACTTGTCGTGTTCCCGATTGTCTCAGGTATTGCCCCGGAAAGCTGGTTTCCCGAGAGGTCTAAAGCTAACAAATTCTGCAAGTTTCCAACTTCAGGCGGGATAGGGCCTGAGAACTCATTATTATACAGCAAAAGATACGACAGTTTTGTCAGTTGGCCTATTTCAGGAGGGATTCTGCCAGTGAAGGAATTGTCTTGAAGCTGCAGTGAACTCAACTCGCTCCAGTTGCCAATTAAAAATGAAGGGATTTCTCCAGAAAACCCATTATCAGAGAGACCTAGATCGGATAACTTGGTCAGATTGGACAATGACAAAGGCAAGGGGCCAGCAAATGAATTGACGGCTAGAGACAAGTAGGAGAGATCGGTGCAGAAGCCGAGCTCAGAAGGAATTGTAGAGTTCAGTTGGTTGATCTGAAGATCAAGAACCTGAAGATTTCTTAGTAGGCCAAAAGAAGATGGAATTTTTCCCTGAAATGAATTGTTAGACAATTCAAGCAGCTCAAGCCCAGGTATGAAACCAATTTCATCTGGAATTGAACCGGAGAAGTTGTTTGTTCCTAGACGAAGATGTTTTAGCCGAGACAGCTTGAAAACATTTCTTGACAATTGTCCTTGATATAGATTTTCAGAGATGTTCAAGTATTGAAGCTTGACCATATTAGTAAAAATTGATTCAGGAATTGGACCGGTCAATTGGTTTAGTGACAAATCCAGGTAAGTCAAGTTCAAACATTTGGTTATGAAATTTGGGAATTCCAAAGTAAGGTTATTGTAAGAGAAGCTGAGGTGAGACAACAAAGGCATGCTTCGGAATTTTGACCAATCAGGAGTCTCAAAATAGTTGAATCCAAGGTCGAGGTACCATACCTTTGGAAGATTGCCAATTTGATAGGGAACATTGCCATTCAGACTGTTGTTGTAAAAGCTCAGGTACTGAAGCTCCTCCAACTGTCCAATCTCCAAAGGTACAACATCCTCGAAGAAATTATTGCCGAGGTCCAAGAAAGTGAGCATGGAGAGGTTTCCAATACCAGATGGTATCGGTCCGCTTAAGTTGTTGTTGATGAGGTTGAACTTCGTGAGATTCGGAAATGAAGCAAAATCAAGTCCTTCAAGTGTTCCGGCAAGACTTGCACCAGACAGGTTTATCCCTGATATTGTTCGGTCAGGGCCACAAACAATGTCTGTCCAATTACAAAGGTTTCTGACATTGGCAAGAGACCATGAACTAAGGTAGGAGGAAGATGACAAGCTGTTCTTCCATTTAACTAGTGCTTCTGCCTCTGACCTTGCTGATGAAGTGATCTGCAGAGGAAGAAAAGTGAAAAAGAACACAGAAAGAAGAAGTACAAGAATACCCTTCTTTTGGAATATTTTCATGTCTGGCTTTGCTTAGTAGTCATATAACATGTTTGCAACCCAATTAAGAGAAACCCTTATATAGATTCAGAGATATAAAAACAGGACTTCAGGTATAATGTATGAAAATGGTAGATAATGGAGGAGACCATCCACTCCTATAGGAATCTTGTCTGTTTAGTGAACATGATCCCATCAGTCCTTTCATTATCCTGGATTTCTTACATGTTTTTTCAGCTAATAATCTGTGAAAATTAGCTCATGGGCTTCCATATCCTCTCGAAATCAATTGGCTAGAAGAGGTGTTAACTCATGAGCTTATAAATTATTCGGATCTTCCTTAGATACTCGATGTGAGACTTTATATTTTAACATAATCCAACGATAGAATACTTAGTTCGAAATTCAAGAGACAAAAGTTTGTTTAGTGAATTTTAAGATTAAAAAGAAAATATTGGATCACTTAAGCAGAACAATGATGAGAGAGTTGAGCACTCCTAAGAAGTGCAAAATCTTGAATGTTCACTTTCAGGATAATGTTTGATGAGAATATTGACTGAGCTTCATAGCATTAGAACTGAAAACTTAAAATAATAAGCCCACTGGAAAAATTATAACATATTTTATACAAAAGAGTCAAGTTTGTGCTTGAATTTTTGAAGCCCAGACGGGCGTACACCCTTAAGGGGAGAGTAGCACCTCACAAGAGGAGGGGATAACCCTAGAAAGGGAGACAAATTAAAGCATGCCCCATGCGCGAGAAGGGTATTGAAAAGTCGTGGGCAGGCCGTTGCCCCACTGGACTAAGGACCTTGTGATAGTTTGTGCTTGATTAACTTAATAATTTTCTTTATTATATCTATTTCTTGGAAGTAAGTTTAGATCAATGTCTCACCATTGCCAAGTAAGCCAACTGTAGAACTTCCTGCTCAGAATAATATGTCCCAAATTTGCCACCCGAAAAAAAAAATTTACCTACCAATCATTATGCTGACAAATTTCATATCTCCACTGACAATTACTTTCAAGTCCACTTCTTGAACAAAAATAATGGTAATGATAAACTCCAAACAAAAAAAGCGGAAAAAAAAATAGAAGAGATATTGAAGTAAAAAAGGAATTGAAAGCAGTTGCAGGTGGGTGAATTTTATTTTATTTTTAATTATATATGATATATTTTACTCTATTTAGATAATAAATGTATAAATGATCTCACACAAAAAATTTAATGACCCTACTAATAAAATAAACATTCTCAAAATTTTGATCAAATATATAAAAATTCGTTCCGCACTGGAGCAGTGGTGTTAACCATTCTTGTTTTTCTAAAAGATATTTAACAAGCCGCTTTAAATATTGTAAAGATTTAAAAATACTTTTTGTTTCTAGTCTTCTAAAAATATTTAACAAGTTGTTCTCAATAAAAAATAGTATTGACTCTCAGCTCTCAAGTCTCAATTCCTTCCCGCTTCGCGGGATATTTAACAAGTTGCTCTCAATAAAAAAATAGTCTCGTCTCTCAGCTCTCAAGTCTCAAATCCTTCCCGCTTCGCGGGATAATTAACAAGTTGCTCTCAATAAAAAAAACAGTATTCTCTCTCAGCTCTCAAGTCTCAATTCTTTTTTCGCGGGATATTTAACAAGTTGCTCTCAACTTGATAAAATACTCCAAACTACATATAAAATTTACTAAAATTTATTATATCTAGTAGTATTTTTAAAAAATTTTGCCCCCTAAAATCGTCCCTGACCCCACTGATCTCAAGTTCTGATCCGTCGCTGATTGAAAGAGTTAGAAAACAGAGGTAAGTGATCATACCGGAAGTAGCCAAGAAGATGTGTATCTGAAATTATCATGACAGAAAAAAGCTCTGCTATGTCCATACGATTTGGCGGTATTCATCGTCTTCTTCGTTCAGTTGCCTCTGTATCGAAATTACTGTCCTAGTTACTCTGCCATGATAAGTGAATTCAATTTACTTTTACTGCCACGTACAGTGCCTCGTATAACTATATTCCTAGGCCCGTAAATTCCACTTTAAATCCTCTATGGCACTCCTTGTACTACACCTAGTAACATTCATAATTAATTCCCAATTTTAACAATTTCATTAGAGTTTCAGTTACAGAAATAAAAACTTTCATTATTAATAATAGTAGGGAGTGTTGTCAACACAGTAAAATCGGGTCAACTTGGAGTATGGGACAACGAGACAAGTGTTACATTTATATCAACTACAAGGCTCACAAGATTCTAGTTCTAATGTGGTATAAATGAATTCTGTAGATAATCTATTGCACTAGCTACTGAAACGTTATGAACTACAAATTTTGTTTGTCAGGAAATTCAAATACAATATCAAACATGCCTGTCTATTTCTGGAAATTCATTAGCTTGCCAATTCTTAATTCTTTCCAAAGGTTCAGGAACTGAAGGCTGGGCTCGAGCTGAAAGTTCTTGTGCAACAAAGCGTGTGGTGGGCCGAGAGAATCTGGAGCAGTGAGGGTGCAAGTTAACGCCAAGGTCATAACAAACACTACTTTCTCTGCTATTCCCCCCGGAAAATGAAAGCCCCTAGTCAAGAACATCCTTCAAAACTCTAAAGGGTGTCTGAATTGGTTGTTGCTGCAGAGATGATAGTGAAGTGAGAAATTCACTTGGATGCCTTCCAATCATAATCTCCAATGTGACCGACCACTCCAAAGCTATAAGCATCACATTTCTCAGTAATCTGCATACAAAGGGCAAGCTCTACACAATAAGAACATTGGAAGAAGAACGGGAACAACCTTTCTCTGGAATATTTTCATGTGTGGTTTTGGTCAGTGGTGATATTACATCTCTTTTGTCAATTAAGAGAAATCTGTTATACAGATTGACAGATTAGTATTAAAAGAAAACTCTTATACAGATTGACAGAGACAACAACAGGATCATTGAAAGAGATGATTAGTATGAAAAGTGCAGATAGTGGAGAGCTACCGAAAATAAATCATAGTGAGAGCTACCAAAAAAGAAACTATAGCCACCAAAGATGAAATCAATAATCATTCAAGAAAAAGTTGCACTAATTTTGAGAAGAAAAATAACCAAAATAAAAGAATCAAACCATTCAAAGAAATTCATAACAAGAAAAAGATAAATATAACAACTTCCAATAATATCACGCTATGAAATCCACA
Organism: Vinca minor; assembly: GCA_026122235.1. Lineage (NCBI taxonomy): Eukaryota > Viridiplantae > Streptophyta > Magnoliopsida > Gentianales > Apocynaceae > Vinca > Vinca minor. The sequence goes on along the minus strand of JAOCZM010000085.1, from coordinate 2,245,578 downwards.
GTTTAAAGAATTACAACAAACAAACATATTTGCATAAACAAATCATTCACAGACAGTAAGAAAAGAACGATCTCCCTCGTATGCTAAACACACTTATAACCTGAAAGGACAATGAGGAGGTAAAAGAGAAACAAAAACATCTCACAAACTTTCATAAACAACACAGCACTTCCAAAGTTTTGAATGGATCAGGCTTGTCCTGCATGGTTCAAAGCTCTCTCAAGTCTTGTTTCAAAAGGGGTTGAGTGCCAATTAACTATCTTGTCCTGTAGTTACATGAGAAAACTGTTATTAGCACACAACTGCTAACGCAATCCTATCCAAACAAACCTAACTCACATTTCTCAAATAATTACCTCTCTATACTTGCTGATGGTGTTTGGTATTCCTTTAAAAGATGAGACTGACTGAGAATCCTTCGCCCGTACTGTTTCATTCCAATAGGTGCCAACAGTTCCTATTATAGGCATATCATCAGGGCTCCGACTTGGTGATTTTCTGGGTGAAGAAGTTGCTGAGAGTTTTTTTAGTTCCTCAACTGTTAATGCGCCTAAAATTGGCCTGTCTTCAAAGATCCTCACCGATGTTGACCCTTGTGACAGGCAAACATTCACAGAAGTAACAGTTCCAGAACTGCAAGGACTAGCCTTGGAGTCGTTGGTTGCAGGTGAGCTTAACCAACTCGAAAGGCTAGCATCAACTGCAACTTCTTGGTTTGGATTTTTATATTGATCTGACTTTGAATGAGAACGCAAAGATGACTGCTTAAAAGTAGGTTCAGAACTGAAGGATATGCGGCTTGCTTCTAGTTCTGCAGTAAAGTTCTCCTTCTGTGGCTTCAATTGAGGAGTTCCTCTTGATTTAACAGCTTTCCACTGGGAAAGATTCTCAACAGGATTCAACACAGGATGGACATAATCACTCCTATCTCTTACATTTCCTTTTAGCTTGATTGTCTTCACGTCTTGATCACGCAAGGTAAAAACGGAGATAGGACTCTCCACCTCCTCTGTTATTATTCGACTGGAAACGTTTTCTGTTGTGGACTCCATGGATGTAGTTAGAACAGACTCAGACAACACTTCTTGACTAACAAATCTGACATCCTCCCCATCATCACCACAATCTGTGTAGTATTCTTCATCGTCATTAATATCATCTAAGTCGCTATCACCACATTCATCATCAGCCTCATCATCACTCTCCCTGCAGTTCTGATACCTATGGTTAGGAGGGTATGATGCAACACTTGAAGCAACTGAATCATCTCCAGATGTAGACTGGGAGTTTCTTGATTTTGACAAAGTCTCGACTTTCTCTTTGTTGCAATCTGGCAAAGATTCAGTGCTTTCATAGAGTAGTGAAACATGCTCGAACGTTGTGACATTCGAATTAAACGTAACCCTTTTCTTAGAAATCGAGCATGACTGGTCTTCGAGATTGTCACTACAACGAAAACTACCAAAACAAAGGTCAATCAGTCGAGGAAAATCAGATAGTTAAAGCCAGAGAAGAATCTAAGGGGGCCAAGAAAGGCAATGGATCACCTCAACTCAGTAGAAACAGCACTTTGAGGAGGATTCTGGACTTCATGTTTCTGTGCAAAAAATAGCAGCAATTCATCATCTACTTATCATGGACAAAAACCACTCCAAAACTAAAAACCCTATATTTTTTGGGGAAATTTTTGTTGCTCGTAATTAACAGGAAGAAAAAAAAAATCCTATAAACTTGCAATTGGAGACCAACAAAATTGACCTTAAAAATCTCAATTTACTGTTACCTATCTGAAACCCTAAATAAAAAATGGGCAACTAATTAAAAATAAATAAATAAATAGATGAATTCAATCATTCTTCCCTCTCGTTCTTCTTCTTCTTTACTCCAGAAAACAACAATCAAAACATTAATAAACATGGAAATAAGAAAAAAAATTAAGCCGAAACCAATGGGGCTTTACTTGAAGGTGTTGTTGTTGTTGTTGTTCTCGGGGATTAATTTTGTTCCTCTTTTTATGGCGTCTTCGATCCTTGGAGACACCAAAACAGCCTATAAAGCAACCCATTTATACGTTAAAAACAAATAGGTGAATTTTCTTGTCTCTGTTATTATCAGATAATGCGATCGAGATAAATTAGGGCTTGAAGAGGCATCATGATCATGAAGCGAGCGGCGGAGCTAGGAGGAGCGGAACGTCAGATTTGGGGGTCTGAAAGAGGGGGTGGGGGTGTGGGAAGAAGAGGGGAACACAACGGTCAAGTGATGGTAGGGCTAGTTTATGGGTTGGGGGGAAAAGTATTTTAAGTGACCGTTACAATGAAACGTCTTCTTGATCACCCGGCTCCTATGCTGAACAGACTTTGTTCAATATGTACGGGCCGCACTGTGAGCGGATCAAGCAATTTTAATTGAACGGTTGGATCAAAAGCAGGGGTATTAAAGGATATAATTGTTTGTCTTTCCATTTAAGTGAGAAAAATGAAATTTGAATCCCCTTCTCTCTCCTTTCCTTTTAATTGGTAAAAGAATTTTTCGGATCCTTAAAATCCCTCCAATTTCATCTCTTTCCTCCCCTTAAGGCTTCATCCTCTTCTCTCCATGTTAATCGTGTTCAACCTCTCTCTTCTCAATGATACATATGAAGGATTAGCCACAACATTATCAGGTATTATTTGAACAATAATTTCTTCAACTAATTTTTTTGTATTTTCTCTCTCAAATCTTACCCAAATTTTCTCTTTCTTTAAACACAGATGAGAAGAAATTGAAAAAGAAACTCAGTTGATTTCTTCTGCAGAAAAGATGTTTAGAAGAGAAATATAAAGGATTTCTGCAATAAAAATTTTGACTTTCCTGAAAATTTTAAATTGTAGTTTGTTTTATGAATGAAAGGGAAGACTAAATTATGGACAAGTTTTGATAAGTGTTTCATGTCAAATAATTGTCAATCCTTTGCTTTTCTGATGTTTTTTTTTCTTTTGATTAATGTTGAGGAGAACGTTAAGATATCTGACAAGAGATCAAGTTTTATTTTATTTTTGAACACCTATTTTTTGTCACAGAACACATGTTCTTTGTCTCAAAACAGCAGAACAGGTGTTCTGTGACAAAGAACAGGTGTTATTAACGTAACCTTGGTTTCAGCTCTATTTGTTGGTTTCAACCATAACCAAGAATCATGCATTTTTGGTGTTGCATTCGTGATGGTGGAAATGGAGTTCAAGGAAGAGGTTAAAGAGATTTGTAAAGTAAAAAAGGCAGTAGGGTCAAGCATATTGAACAGCGAGAAAAAGATGCAGAAGACAAGGGTCAAGCATATTACACTTCCTACCTAGATGAAGAAAACATTCATCTCAGACTTTGAGCATTAGATATCTTAAATATGTAGCTTGTTGGTGTTGAACACATTAAGCATTAGACTAGTTATTTTTTTGGGCAAATTCATTGTTCAATTCAGTTGTTCTATGACATTGAACACTTGTTTTTTTAGTGTGAACACCTATTTTTTTAGTATGAACATCTGTTCTTTGAGTGTGAACACTTATTTTTTTAGGGTGCACACCTGTTATATTATTAAGAATACATTCTGTATTGGTTATGAACACCTATTGTTTTGGTTATGATAATCAACGTACTTTTTTAAGTCTACGAACACTTGTTTTAATTTTTTGATCTCTTGTTTCTTTTGTAATGTAAACATGTTTTATTAGTGTGAACACATGTTCTTGTGTAGGGGTGTCAATCGAGCTATGTGAGCTGAGCTTGGCTGAGCTCACGCTCAGCTCACATAAAAATTGAAAAGCTCACGCTCACGCTCAGCCCGGAAAAGCTCATAAACCTTGAGCTCACGCTCAGCTCACATTTTAACACGAGCTCGAGCTTAGCTCACGAGCTTCCCAAGCTCATTTATATTAGCAAAAAAACAAAAATCCTGTCTCAAGAATAATATAATACAATGAGCCTTAAAATTAAATTCTAGAATAAAAAAAAAAGAAGCAAAAGTCCCAGAATTGTTTGATATGCTAATAAAAGGAATTTATATTTAAAAAAAGAAGCAAGAGAACCCATGCACTTAAAAATCAATGAGTCCATTGTTTGAGTATTTAGTTTATCAATATATTATAATTATAATTTATATAAGTCTTTTTTTAATTAGTATTATTATTATTATTATTATTATATAATATTTTAATTATATTAATCTTATTCGGGTTCGAGCTTTTTTCGGGCTGAGCGGGGTCAAGCTCACGCTCACGCTCACATTACCTCAGCTCACGCTCACATTTTTTCGAGCTATGTGAGCCGGGTTCGGGCCGGCCCGAAAGTGAACACGTGTTCTTGTGCAGTGAACACGTGTTCTTGTATTCTTAACACATGTTCTTGTACTCTTTACACATGTTCTCCAAAATATTCATTTCTTCGGGAGTGAACTCCCAAAATTGTTATTTTCCTCCCATATGAAAGATATGTATCATAGTTATTGGTTTAAAATTTTAACACATCTTTATGAAGACTCGAAAGTTTTATTTGGGGGAAACACCAAAATTCTGATTCAAAAATTTTCAAGATGATTTTGGCTTTGGTACAAAGTTGCAGACATTGAAGAACCATAGAAAAATAATTGATATGGAAATTGAAAAATGACGAGGAAGAAGAATATATTTTTGAGGAAGAAGAAGATGAAAAGATGCCACTTTTGATTTTTTGGATTCATTGAGAACATAATTACTGATGAGACTGTTTGGGTATTCTTTTATTTAAAAAAAAAAATCTTTATTAAATTACTTATCTGCCCTTTTAACTATCATTTAAATCGCAGCCGTCGATTAAAAAAAAATTGAATCAACAGCCAGATCCATGTTCCGCACGTACGGATTAAAGACTGTTCTGCACAGGAGCCGGACTGCTTCTTGGTGGGACCCGCTTCCCTTGCTCTAGGGTAAAAAACATAAAAGAAATTTAATAGTCCCTCTATTTTTAAATATAAAATTTCATTACATTTTACGAAAATTAAGAAAATAAAATTTAAAATATTTTTTAATTAAAATATCAATATTACACTCTTAAATATGACTTTTATACCACTAATTCTAATTTAAAGGGACATTAAAAAAGAATTCCACACGGTAGGGAAACCCTAGCTGTCTAGGATGCTCTCTGCAACTTAGTCTTCCGGCTATGTCGGGCACCATACTTAGAGATCTAGGTTATTCTACGTCTCCTTTGTGCGTGCGGCCCGATCGGGCGAAGAGTTCCATCATCCGCCAGACTCTTATGGCGTTGAATTCACGTGAAGTCTCTGATATATCAACATGCCATCAATCTGGTATTGTCAGAAGAGGAAATCCGACAATGCTTGTGTTATTGTTGAATTACCGGATTGGAAAGGGGGCTTGGGGAGTGGAACAATATGTTGGAGTTGAATGAATGAATTAATCTTCATTCATGGCATACAAGATAAAGGAATGAATGAAAAAGATAAAGGAGTGAATGTAAAAGATAAAGAAGTGAATGAAAACTTCACTTAGAATACAACGGATGTAATCTTCACATAACTTTTTGAAGTTACATTTGATTAATGCATATCACTTCATCTCTTAAGATAAATTAAATAAACTATCCCATCTCCACTAGTATAAATAGGTTCCTCCTACTCTCTTTTTTGTCACACCAAAAAACAAGCATTCTCTTCCTATTTTAAAAGTTTCTTCATAGTTTTCATATAGTGTTCAAGGTAATTTGTTCAAGTTCGATAGACAAAGAGTTGTGGTGCTAACTGCTTTGTCGGTATCCGTTTTATCCTGGGAAATAGACGTCTAATTCAACCTCGAGCACACCTGTGGAGGGGACGAATCTTTTTTAAGGAGATTGTGTGCAACACAAGACTCGGATTGTTGTCTTCTTCTTCTTCTTTTTATTTAATTCATTTTAATGTTATTATTTTATTTATCCATTTAAAACAATAATTCTTTTCTCTAGAATTATTATTTTATTATATTTAGAATTATTATTTTATGTCATATTGAATATATACTTACGAGGTTTCTTTTTCCTAACATTCTTAAAAAGGAGGAAACACCGCGAAATGGTAAGCCCCGTTCTGTTAGTCTTAATGGACCACGTGAATAACTGTTAATCGGCCAACATACCTCCGGGCCCTGAGTCATCGGCTCCACACACGTCTCTGCCATCTTCAAAGCCCGTGGAGGAGTACCTGTTTCCAGGCCTGCATCTCTGCAGAAAGCGGCCCGGGGACTTTCCTGAGTCAAGCCCACATGATGTGGACCGTAACCCAATCACGCCAGGCAATCCTGAACTTATCAACATCGCATTCATCATTTCTTTCAAAGTACGATTTTTGCGTTCAGCAACACCATTTGATTGGGAGAATAAGGTGGAGTTACTTCATGGACAATTCCATGTTGCGCACAGAAATCACCTATAGGTGTTTCATATTCACCACCTCTATCACTTCTCAACCGTTTAATTCTCTTGTTGAGTTGATTTTCAACTTCATTTTTGTAGAGAATAAACTTTGCTAAAGCTTCATCTTTACTTTTTAGCAAATAACATAGCAATATTTTGTGCTATCATCAATAAAGGTAATAAAATATTTATTACCACCTCTTGTTTGAACGAATTTTAGATCACACACATCACTATGAATCAATTCAAGAGATTTAGTGTTTCTTTCAATTGATTGAAACGACGACTTGGTTAATTTCGCCTCAACACAAATTTCACATTTTTGTTGCGAATCAAATTGGAATGAGGGAATATGATCTAAGTTAATTAATCTACGCATAGATTCATAATTAACATGTCCTAGTCTACCGTGCCAAACATTGGAAGACTCAAGCAAATAAGTAAAAGACTTATTTTTATTGATAATCGTCATTACATTGAGTTTGAACAAACCATCAGTTGCATAACCCTTCCCCACATACATTCCAGATTTAGACAAAACAACTTTGTCTGACTCAAACACCATGCGAAAACCATGCTTATTCAGAAGTGAACCAGAAACAAGATTCTTGCGCACTTCTGGCACATACAAAACATCATTCAGAGTTAAAGTCTTTCCAGATGTCATTTTCAGTAACACCTTTCCTCTGATATCAACTGAGGCGGAATTCCCCATAAACATCTTTTCCCCTTCACTTTCTTCAAAGATAGTGAATAGGTCTTTGTTATGCAAACATGTCTAGTTGCACCAGTATCAATCCACCACTCATTTGGATTTGATCCGATCAAGTTCACTTCAGAAACAACCGCAACGAGGTTAATATCTGAAACATCTTTGGTGATGCCATCAATCATGTTTACCTCATGACTTTTCCTCTTCTTTGGGAATCTGCAGTCGGGGGACTTGTGTCCCTTCTTTCCACAGTTGAAGCAATTCCCCTGAAACTTATGCTTCATCACTCCTCCTTTGGCACCGATCTTTGATCTGCTCTTATCGCCTTTAGAGTTTTTCCCTTGCCTATGCTCCACAAGATTTTCCTTTACAGCGAAGGAATCAACGGGCTTGCGTTCAAAACCTCTATTGTCTTCTTCAATTTGAAGTCGAACAATGAGCTCTTCCAAATTCATTTCCTTTCGCTTATGTTTAAGGTAATTCTTGAAATCTCTCCATCCCGGGGGCAATTTCTCAATAATTGCAGCCACTTGGAAAGTTTCACTTAGAGACATGCCCTCAGCTTGTATCTCATGCAAGATAACTTGTATTTCTTGCACTCGATCGGGTCACCGATTTGGAATCCACCATTTTATATTCAAGAAATCGCCAACAACAAATTTCTTTGCGCTACGCATCTTCCGTTTTATATTTATGATCTAAAGATTCCCATAATGTCTTGGCAGTCTTATGTGCGCTATAGACACTATACAACGAGTCATGCAAACCATTTATCAAATAGTTTTTGCATAGATAATCAGAATGCTTCCAAGCATCAATCGCGTTGATAATTTGTACATCTGTTTCATCCTCAGGTATATTAGGAGCATCTTCACTCAAGAATCTTGCAAGATTCATGGTAGTCAAATAAAATAACATCTTTTGTTGCCACCTTTTAAAATTTGACCCATCAAACTTCTCAGGTTTTTCACTGTGGTTACCAGAAACCACTGTAGGCATTTGCAAAGCAACAGTAGCAGTAGAGCGCGAGCCATTAGAACCTTCAACAACCTCAGTTGCCATAATGAATATGTACTACGAATAATCTGTTTTAAGAATAGAGGAGAAAGTATTTCTCAAATTGAATACTCTAGAGTTATTGGAAGCCTAATGTATTTAATGAGTTGTACAAGACCAGATATTGCTTATACGGTCAGTAAACTCAGTCGATATACTTGTAATCCGAGTGCAGATCATTGGAAAGCAATAACAAGGGTACTTAGATACCTTCGGTATACTCGGAATTACGGCCTCCATTATACTCGTTATCCAGCAGTCCTTGAAGGATATACTGATGCTAATTGGATAACAGATATGAAAGGTTCAAATTCGACCAGTGGATATGTCTTTACACTAGCCAGTGCAGCTGTGTCTTGTAAATCTTCCAAACAAACTGTTATTGCTAGATCCACAATGGAATCTGAGTTTATAGCTCTAGATAAATGTGGTGAGGAAGCTGAATGGCTAAGACAATTTTTAGAAGACATTCCGAAATGGGAAAAACCAGTGCCTCCAATTTGTATTTATTGTGATAGTCAATCGGCTATTGGAAGAGCACAAAGTAATGTGTATAATGGTAAGTCTAGACATATTCGTCGTAGACATAATACCATTAGACAACTACTCTCGACTGGGGTTATCACCATTGACTATGTGAAGTCAAAGGATAATATAGCGGATCCATTAACCAAAGGGTTAAACAGAGAGTTAGTTGAAAAGCTTACGAAAGGAATGGGATTAAAGCCCGTAAAAGAATAAGGATTACAAAGGAAAACCCAACCTAGTTGACTGGAGATCCCAAGATCTAGGTTCAATGGGAAAACCTAATTGTAAATACTTATTGTGTTCACTGTGGGGGTAACCTCAAGTCATTCCTAAAGCTGAAACAGTGATATTGAAAGATTATAAGGCTAGCAATATAGAAATTGCCTTAATGATTCTTAAGTGAGTAATTATATGACTGAAGACTTAAGTTAATCACCTATGTGAGAGAGAAGGGGGCCGCTTCAAAAGAGAATTGTCGAGGGCTTATTCTCTAGAAACTCTTACAGAACCAGGCAGATGTTCATGGCCAAAACGAACATAACCATGAGAACTGAACAAACTTGAAAAAGATTCCTGTGTGACATATATGCCTCCTTTACACAAAAAGCAGGACAGTTCAAAGCTATCGTGTCTACTGGACAGCTAGTAAAGCGCATTATTCTCACAAGGGAAGGTTCAAAGGGTAACTCCTACCTATCCTATGCAGGTTTCAGTTGTAGAACACTATTGAGTCAAAATCAAAATAATTTTTCATTCATGTGGGGGATTGTTGGAGTTGAATGAATGAATTAATCTTCATTCATGGCATACAAGATAAAGGAATGAATGAAAAAGATAAAGGAGTGAATGTAAAAGATAAAGAAGTGAATGAAAACTTCACTTAGAATACAACGGATGTAATCTTCACATAACTTTTGAAGTTACATTTGATTAATGCATATCACTTCATCTCTTAAGATAAATTAAATAAACTATCCCATCTCCACTAGTATAAATAGGTTCCTCCTACTCTCTTTTTTGTCACACCAAAAAACAAGCATTCTCTTCCTATTTTAAAAGTTTCTTCATAGTTTTCATATAGTGTTCAAGGTAATTTGTTCAAGTTCGATAGACAAAGAGTTGTGGTGCTAACCGCTTTGTCTGTGATCCGCTTTTATCCCCGGGAAATAGACGTCTAATTCAACCTCGAGCACACTCGTGGAGGGGACGAATCTTTTTAAGCGAGATTGTGTCCCAACACAAGACTCTGATTGTTGTCTTCTTCTTCTTTTTTATTTAATTCATTTTAATGTTATTATTTTATTTATCCATTTAAAACAATAATTCTTTTCTCTAGAATTATTATTTTATTATATTTAGAATTATTATTTTATGTCATATTGAATATATACTTACGAGGTTTCTTTTTCCTAACACAATATGTGATCGTTGCAGGAAAAAATGGGGAAAGGGAATTGTTGGCTTTGGGATGGTTGGTTATGACATGGGTGGCTGTCAACGGATGCTTTGGTTTGTATGAAACTTTGGCGTCGCCGGAATTGGTGTTCGGTGGCGCTTGATTTCTGTTTATAGTTACAGGCCTGAAGTGAGTGAGAAATTGGAGATATCGAAGACAACATGGAAATGGTTTTCTAAAGGTAACATAGTCGTAGGATTGGAGTCAATAAATGAAATGGCTACAGGGAGGGGCGGAGTACTGCCGGAGCCGGAAGAGATTACTGGATTTCATGTTCTCCGATTTGGGGGCGGCAACCAGTGAGGGTTCAAACTTTACTTTGGATCATATCTTTAGGTCCGAATTTGGACCAAAAGATTCGAATTTAGGTCATGTATTTGGGACAAACTTTTCCAAGTGTGGGCATAAAATCTCTTGGGCCAGCTTTTTTTGTGGTGGGCCTAACCTCTTTTGGACTATCAATTGTTAAGACTTTTGTTGGACAATTTGTTTCATCTTCGGTTGGGCTTCCTGGGACAGACCCATTACTGATTATTGCTGATCATAAGCGGGGATTTGCATGGGCTTGGCCCACTTTTTCCATTTCAAACTACTGACACTAGACTCAAAAAGTGTGACAAACATTTTTTTTTGTCCCATAACTGAAGTCCCCACTTCCGTCCCCGGGGCCATAACGGAAGTGGGACTTCCGCTCAGCCGACGTGGCGGCTTTTTCCCACACGCTGCTGCCACGTCAATCGAGAACTAAGTCCCACTTCCGCTTCGAGTGACTTCCGTTCTCAACGTTAATTTTTTTTTTTTGATGACTTTTTGATACATGCTAGTGTTGTGCCACTTTTTTGTTTTTCTTTTGTTTTCGTTTTTTCTTTTTTTCTTTTTGTTTTCGTTTATATATATATATATTAGTTTTTCTACAATCATGAAAGTCGAAAAAACTCTAAATCATTTAGACACTATTTAATGTAGTAATATGATTATTTTAAACACATTAATTGATTTTACTCCAATAGCACTACTACATATACAATAATTTTAGTAATATATTAGATAATGTATTCTAGTATACACTAAAAATAAGATTGACATTTTAAAGAAGAAAAAATTGAGTCATATCCACTGTTCCTTTCCTTTTTAATTTTCTACTTTATTTCTTATATTATTTTTATTAAGTAACCCCTATTTAATTCCTTATTAAATTGATGTGATTTTCTATATATATTATTTATATTATACTAACTTTTCTAATCCAAATAAAATTCCTAATTAATTCTAATACCAATCCCACATCTGATTAACTTATTAATCTACGTGATTTACAACTACACCCCCGATTACGATACGCCAGTGAAACGCCCATCAACAAAACGTTAATCAAATATAGCACGTAATACGTGATGAAAAAATAAATTGTTTAAAATCTCATATCGAGCAAAATAAATTCAAGTCAATGTAACAAGTCGTGAAAAAATTTAATTACACATAATTAACACGTAGCTTTAAAACTTACGAGTATCACAAGTGCTTTTCATACGGGCACAGGGGAAGGGATGGCATGCACCTAGTGCATGGGACATGGCTCACACATTCTCTCACATATTTTGATGCATAACCCTAAAACCCTAACAACCCCTAATAACCCTAAAACCCTATTAGGGTTTGTTAGGGTTATTAGGGGTTGTTAGTATTATTAGGGTTTGTTAGGGTTATCAGGGTTAGAATTTATACTCCTAAGTAGTTAATTTGAAGTCAATGAGAACATGTTTTAATGACAACGTACTCTCTCATGAAGTTTGACATCAAGACTAGTACGCATCTCCCGTAATTTCTCCACTCTACTAAAAAAATAATAAAATAAATAAACAATTTGGAGAATGTTCCTCGACAAACTAGACTCGTGACTCTGAAAAATTTAGGGGTGGGACGAGTCCCAATGGGATCGTATAACCTCGACTGAGGAGGGGCCTACCCTACAAAGTGGGTCATGCATCAAAATATGTGAGAGAATGTGTGAGCCATGTCCCATGCACTAGGTGCATGCCATCCCTTCCCCCGTGCCCGTATGAAAAGCACTTCGTGATACTCGTAAGTTTTCGCTACGTGTTAATTATGTGTAATTAAATTTTTTTCACGACTTGTTACATTGACTTGAATTTATTTTGCTCGATATGAGATTTTAAACAATTTATTTTTTTCATCACGTATTACGTGCTATATTTGATTAACGCTTTTGTTGATGGGCGTTTCACCGGCGTATCGTAATCTGGGGGTGTAGTTGTAAATCACGTAGATTAATAAGTTAATCGATGTGGGATTGGTATTAGAATTAATTAGGAATTTTATTTGGATTAGAAAAGTTAGTATAATATAAATAATATATATAGAAAATCACATCAATTTAATAAGGAATTAAATAGGGGTTACTTAATAAAATAATATAAGAAATAAAGTAGAAAATTAAAAAGGAAAGGAATCGTGGATATGACTCAATTTTTTCTTCTTTAAAATGTCAATCTTATTTTAGTGTATACTAGAATACATTATCTAATATATTACTAAAATTATTGTATATGTAGTAGTGCTATTGGAGTAAAATCAATTAATGTGTTTAAAATAATCATATTACTACATTAAATAGTGTCTAAATGATTTAGAGTTTTTTCGACTCGCAATTGTAAAAAACTAATATATATATATATATATATATATATATATATATATATATATATATATATATAAAACGAAAACAAAAGAAAAAGAAAAACGAAAACAAAAAGAAAAAACAAAAAAGTGGTACAACACTAGCATGTAAGTCATCAAAAAAAAAAAAAAATTAACGTTGAGAACGAAGTGAGCTTCGCTTTCTACCGACGTGGCAACGCCGAGTGGGAAAAAGTCTGCACGCGTCAGCTAGAACGTAAGTCCCCACTTCGCTATGGCTGCGACGGAAGTGGGGACTTCAGCTATGACAAAAAATATTTCGTCTCCACTTTTTCTGCGTCACGTCATGACTGAAATGGAAAAAGTGGGCCAAGCCCATGCAAATCCCGATCATAAGCCTGCCCATTTTGGCCCCTTATTTGGGGGACCATACACTAATCAAAAGTTTGGACCAGTGCCTTAGTCGAGGGTAAGGTGGCTAGCTAAACCGGGTAGGGTTCTTAACCCTCATATAGACAAATGGATCCACAAAAGAGCCAGGTCTTTGGGCTAAAATTTTATCTTGACGGGCCTAATCCCTGTTGGTCCATTAAATGCTAAGGCCTCAGTGGGGCTGTGTGTGCCACCTGCGGCTGGGCTGGCTGGCTGGGTCAGGCCCAGTGCTGAATGTCTTTGAAATTGAAATGACTAGGTCTTTTCACCCATTTTTTGGGATTTAAATACTGAAAATCAAAATTTTGATAATATGTTTTTTACGGGGGCTCTTGGCGCTAACCAGGGTAAGGTGGAGGCCGCAAGTTGGCCCTGCCAAAGTCCATGAGTCGCTTGTTTGTGAATTGTGTAGTTTTTACACTTCATGGACGATCCCATAAGTATTTGCGAGCTTCCAAGATGGTTTCATCATTATCTTCTTCAATTCACCATATTCCTTGGCTCCGGCAGGCGTTGCACTTCCATCCAAATTCGAGGACCAACACCACCCAACGACAATCGAAGCCTAGGAAGATGGTGAATTGAAGAAGATGATGATTTTTCCGATTACTTCATGGATTACACTTCCGGGATCGTCCATGAAGTGTAAAAACTACAGATGATGATTTTTCCGATTTTTTCCTTGAATACTGGACACGTTACTGAGGCGTGTCAATCATTGGCCAGAAACAACCGTGAGAGGTGTTGTTGGGACCGATATGGAAGCTCAAAATTTCATCCCGGACCATTAGAGAAGTAAAAAACAATGAGTATCACTCGGTTATTTGGGAAATAGTTTAAGGACCAAATATGTCATTTTCCATAAAAAAAAAAAATTCACTTATATTCAATAGGTGTTCCCTTTAAGCAAAGTGACTAAAAGTTCGAATATTTGTATCCAAACCATACATTACTATTAAGGCCCAAAACTTTTGTATCCAACCCATACATTTTATTGAGGCCCAAAAATATTTTATCTAACCCGTCCGTGTAGCTCCCAAATCCTATGAAGCCCAAACCCTAACATTTATTTATTCCGACCCGGAAATCCTTTTCTAACCCGAATTCCGAGCCGTTACATGCATATATATACACTGACAACTTGACATTCGCATCGATCAGAACGCAGAGGAAGTCCGGTTGCTGATTCCGGCGACGGCGGTGGAAGTGATAATCGGAGTTTTCTAGGAAGAGGAATGGATGAGTCTGCGAAGCTGTATGTAGGAGGAATAGCATGGGCCACCAAAGAGGATACTCTCAGAGATTATTTTAGCAAGTATGGGGAAGTGAAGAAAGCGATGATCGTCAAAGACAAGACCAACGGTTATTCCAGAGGTTTTGGTTTCGTTATCTTCTCCGAACCTTCAATTCTTGACGTTATTGTTAAAGAGAAGCACGCCATTGATGGCCGCGGGGTAATTTTGTCAACCAATTTCGTTTAATTGCTCCATTTATTATTATTATTATTATGTTTTATTGAATGTTCACTTCAGTTCAATTCGTTTCTCTGAATTTTACATTTGAAAAATCATGGGTACTGGCATTGATTGATTGCACACAATGTGTTTACGTTTTTTTTAAACGATATAAAAAACAATAAAGAAAGACACAATAAATTGTTAATCCAGTTCGTCAAATAATTGACTACATCTAGGGACTATACCAAGCCAGAATATTTACTATGTTGCGCTACTAAGAAAGGATATTTACTATGTTGCGCTACTAACAGTGACGGATGACCCCACTCAAAAAAAAAAATTTTTTTTTTTAATTATATATGATGTATTTTACTTCATTTAGATAATAAATGTATAAATGACCCCAGTGAATTATTGTATATATCAAATGACCCCAGTGAATTTTTTAATTATATATGATATATTTTACTCCATTTAGATAATAAATGTATAAATAACCACAGTCAATTATTGTGTATATTAAATGACCCCAGTAAAAATTTTTCCTGGATCCGTCACTGGCTACTAAGCAAGGATATTTACTATGTTGATATACAATATTTAAGTTACATAAGTAGGCTCCCTAATTACGGCCCCTGAACAGAAAAACCCAAAAAAACTGGCTAGCATGGGCGGTTTGCTCATTACCTCTAGCTCCATAATCTAACACATTGAAGGATGTTCCTTTTGGGAGAACCAAATTTGGTTCTCGAACCTGACATTGATTATAAGAAATCATTTTTATCACTAGTATTTAGTGTCATTTATTGTACAATTAAGTGGTTATTGGTCAAGAAACTTGTATACATATAGTTCTTGGTGATATAGGATGATGTTCTTGTAATTAGTTTGTTGGTAATTTGTGTGATCCTACATTTTTTTTTTGTTCTTGCACAATGGTTAAGAATTTTTTCATGATGTAAGTTTATATATTGTAGTGTGTCCAAGAGATTGATTTCCATTTGGATTAGGCTTATCACATGTATAGCACGATGCCACAAAAGTTAATTTAGGAGAAACTTTGTGCACTGTGTAGCACACTAGGAGAAACTTTGTGGCATTGTGTAGCACACCCTGAAATTTCAGTCCTTTATATCACCATTATTGTGCTTTCTGAATTTTGGCCTTGCATAAATACTCTGAAACTTCAATTTTACAATCCAGGTAGACGTAAAGAAGGCTTTATCAAGGGAAGAGAAGCAAAACCATAGTTCTGGGGATTCTGATGCTAATAGAAACCGGAACTTTAGTGGGTCAGGGAGTCATAGAACCCAAAGGATATACATTGGTGGGTTGCCGTCTACACTGACACAGGTTGAATTCACTCAGTATTTTCAGAACTATGGTGGCATTATTGATACTGTTATTATGATTGACCAAATCACAGGTCGACCTCGTGGTTTTGGTTTCATCACATTTGACACTGAAGATGCAGTTGATAGAGTTCTGGGAAAGACTTTTCATAAGTTGAATGGCAAGCTTGTCATGGTTAAAAGGGCTATTCCTAGGGAGGCAAGTCCAGGTAGGGCTGCTCATGGTAGAAATTCGAGTTATTATAGTCCTTATGGTGCCAATTCTCATTTATTTGGCAGTCAGATGGAGGGCAGTAATTTTTCACAGTTTCAGCCTGCTGCTGGTGGTTATCTTATGTATCCCGGCTACGGAGCTCTAGGTTATGGATATGGCTTGACAAGCAATGGTACTCTTTATGGCAGCTACGGCTTTGGAGGCTATGGAAACGTCAATGCTGGTTATACTGGCTCATACTTGGTATATGGCAATCAACCTGCTGGAAATACCAAGGTTTTGAATAGCTATGCTGGTCTTGACAACATAGGACATTGGAGCAGCCACCCTCACGGCACTAGCGCCTTCCACTACAGCGTTAATGCAGGTTATGGAGCCACTATTCCTTGGGGTACTGCACTACCGGACCATTCTAAAAGTGGCATTCATGGATCTGGAAATCA
This sequence comes from Vinca minor, assembly GCA_026122235.1. Lineage (NCBI taxonomy): Eukaryota > Viridiplantae > Streptophyta > Magnoliopsida > Gentianales > Apocynaceae > Vinca > Vinca minor. Next base: position 2,228,844 of record JAOCZM010000085.1, on the reverse strand, counting down.
GGGTGACCAACACAGTAGTTATCATGGTAGTGACGTCTCTTATACTGGTTCTTGCAGTAGTAGGACAGCTAGTAGGCGTAATACAAGCCCGAATGCAGCTGAAACAGGGCAACAAGGAGCTAACAACATTTGAGACCTCTTTCAGCAGTAATGTTACTTCATTGTTGTTCATAGTATCTCTGCTACTTGAAACCTCATTCATTAACACTCGTAACTCAAAGTGGACATAAAACGATGACGGGCTCATGACCCTTTTAGCTGAGATTTTCTGAATCGTTGCACAAGATCCATCTAGTGTTTGTGATTTTGTCTGAATCCTGACATTAGTTTGTTGTCATTGTGTTGCAAGAACATCATATATAGTAGTTATTATGAGTATTAGATTAACCGTCTTTGCTGTAGGTACTGTATATTTAAGGTTGACTGATAATGGATTGACCTGTTTCGGCCCTTTTAAGGATTTAAAAGTTTTCATTATTAAATTGTTATAGAAAGTGTTATAGAAAATCCAAACCGGTGCATGCCTAATTATGTTTGAGCCTGCTTTCAATTTCAAAATATTTAATGTCAATTAGATCTGCATTTGATACTTGGTAACATTGTCTCAATAATACTTGTATTATTGAAATTTTCATTTCATATACCTTAAACTATACCAAATAAACCTAAAACACTAACAAGAAAATTCATATGAGATGGTAACAAGAATTTAGTTACGGAGGATCCGGGGGTGAATCTAAAGCTTAGCTGATAGATTTAGAATGCTTCAAAGGAAGTAATTTCACTGATCAATGTCTTGCTTTTTATGGTGATTTCTGATACTTAGGTCATCAATACTGGAATAACCTGCAACTTACAAGCAGCAATTGATTCCAAAATCCATGCGTGTTGAATAACCTTAGAATTTGTCGCATTGGCAACACGGTTAGCTTCTGCTAATCTCTGTAACATAATCACATGCGCTTGTCCCACAGCACATACACGAGGGGGGTCGTAGTTATAAACAACCAGCAATGATGCGGAAACTGGTGGCAGATCACGGCTTTGAATCATCAACTGTTCCTTGCTCTCGATTATAGTACCTCCAGCAGTTCTAACCAAATCTAGCAGGTCAACTTTGTAAGCTGGCAGAAATTCCCCACAAAAATAGAATTTCAGGCCATCAAAAAGTTTGGGTGCCTGCATAAGAAATACATAACTGTAAATAGAAGGCAATCTCCAATATCGATCAGTAACATCCGAAGATCATTTCTAAGAAGCCCTTCTTTTCGCCTTTTTATAAACTACGGAAAGAAACTGAGAATAGGTCTTCTAGATGTGAACCGGAAATAACATATGCTCATAGAAAGTTCGTTTATGTTGGGAAAAGAAGGGTTCTTACATTATTTAAGATTCTAAGTCTGCCGATTTTTGGACCATCAAGACAACCATGATTGTCAAGCCTAACTTCATAAGGTTCTTCGTTCACCGGAAGATTTGCTTCCATGCAAGCTTTTATCCCTGTAGATCAGAATTTCCAAAATGAAAACAGTACAAAATACAAAAGATCAAATGAAACAAAAACAAGAACCATGTTCTTTTCCAGTTGTTCAATCATTCATAAACCTTTTTTTCCTCATATTTATGTTTCTTTAAAAATATAATCAAGTCACTGGTCAAGCCAATATTTATAGATTCAAGATTAAATAAAAATCTTACAATCCATTGTAAGTATCCATTTCCCGTTCAAAATTGCCATCAGAACTTTCAGTGTCCGGGTGCATGCACCCTTCTCATTAGTAGCTGCAATTACATGAGTAACATTTGGCCTCCAAAACTTTGAGACAGGAGCACCACAAGTTTCAGTAAACTTCATCAGTAGGAACTGAGATAAAAAAATCACATGGATAATTAAGTCTAGTCCATTAGATATGGTATCAAAACGTTATTTTTATTAGCTAAAATCAAACCTTGTCCTCAGAGGAAAGAGCAGATCCACATAAGACCCATTCTTGTCGGCCACTACGTGAAGCTGCCCAAAACTTGCATTCTTTGGATCTGAAACCACAGTAATCCATCTTTTTAGACAAGTTGCTCATTGGTACGAAAAATATTCACTCTGCAAATCAAAGTACCGGATTGAAAATCTCATGTTCTAAAGGACAAACATTGCGACATGAATTAAACATGAAAGTTAATGTGTTAAAAAAAACTCAAATAAACCATAACCTTGAAGCACAATCATCAAGATTCAAACAGGCTTTAGAGAAAATTTGTGTACCATTTTAATCTCATACCATGGTAAAATACATAAATAAAATCAAAATCCTTACTTTTCTGTGGAGCCAGTTGAAACAGAATCCTTCATTTGGGCAGACTTCCCCAATTTGGACCTTTCTCTTGGAAAATTGAAGGACTTGTGTACTGGGCACAGCATTAGGAAGTCATCCTGTGTATTGCTTAACAGGTGAGGAAAAGCACAAAGGGATAAAAGTAATGAATGACTTCAGTTTTAAGAAAATAATAGAGTATAGCATAGTTCACATACACAATCCCATCTGCAGTCTAGTATTTCAACTGCACAAGGGGCATGATAAGTTCTTCGACAGGACTTTGCGTAGCAGCCAAGTGCTGCTCCTTTTAGTCCACAGCCGCTGCATTTAAGTTTTGCAGCTCTTCCTAATTCAGACTCCAAATTTTTAATGATGTCACCCTCGTAATAAACTCTAGGTGTCCTGAAATGATATACTTGGTAACAATCAATATCAAGTAACACTCTCAAAAGATCAAACTCTTAAACTCCAAGATATGATGGTTGAATGTTCAATAGTTTTGCATAATGCCATTAAGAAATTGTACCAGTCAATGCATTTGATATGAACAGGTATGACATTAGAAAACATGGATAAATCTCCACTAACTTCTCTGCCATTTGAATAGAATGTCATATTCCCTGTTGCCTGCCATCAACAATTAAGGAGAGTGAGTAAAAAAAAGTATCTTTTTCTATAATATCATTGTAACAGTTTGCAACAAATTATTAAACTATCAAATCAGAATACAATCGCATGTATTAGAAGAAAAAAAACGTGAATTTACGTTTTAAAACTCACTTCTGTTATCTTAGAGGAATGACAGAATGCACAAACACTCTTATTGGAGTCCAATGAATCAGATAGTTTGGTTGAATGAGCAAAAGGAAAATTTCCTTCTCCAGGCCGTGCATTGCATTTTTCACGATTGTAGGTATTCCTTTCACAAGTTTCTGATTCGGAATAGGTCAGTGTCTTTTGTCTCTTAGCAAAGTCTTCATTTGGAAGCGATCTGCGACTTTCATCTCCTCCAGCTGCATCCAGATGGTGTCCAACTGATCTCTTCACTGTAGGTTTTGTCATGCTCTACAATGATTCAGCAACAAAAGTGCAAGGACGCATTAGTGAGAATTTATAAATGCAAAAACTTGAACAAAACAGAAAAGGGGCAGAATATATAAACTTTTAGCTCTAGATTTAGTCAAAGAATTTTGGAAATCAAAATTCCTACCAACATGCATTAACTCAAGCTAGTGCTATTACAAATGACCCAAACTGCAAATCATGATATGAAAGAAACTTTTCCACAGAAACTGGATAGTTAAACCCCAAAAGTTCCATTTACCCTAGAGGCATGAACTCTAACCGAATATTTTCCAGCTGGCCACATCAAATTCATTCAGGAATAAATAACACTAAAAGAAATACAGCAGGCACAGGAAATAATGCCAAACAAGTAACAATGATCAGATAGACCTTCCTACAAGCACGGTGAAAATTGCAACTTACAGACTCTCTGCTACCGGGATCAGTGATGTTGCCACCCATATCTTTGCCATTGCCAAACGAAGGGGGGCTCTCTGTTAACAGTTCTGGAACCTGATTCATGCCCATTCCCTCAGTTTCAAGCCCATCAAATGGCACAGCTTCCTTACAAGTTGAATTGGCACCTTTGTCACTTACCCCAGCTGAGCAAATTTGATTATTGCCACAACCATTAGCAAAAGCATGATTACTCTCATTACTGCAATTTGTAAGGTGTTCCTTAAGTAGTTCTCGAGATGCACTTTTTGCTCCATCAGTCAGAGTTGAAACAAAAGGAATATGGGAATGATCTGCAAGAATAAAACATTAACACCAGGTATATTATAATCACCTAACTAAAACAACAGTACTACATTCATTCTATAATACAAGTCATTTAGGACATTTAACAAAAATTAAAGAAGCAAAAAAAAAAAAAAAAAATACAAGGTAGTTTATTAGTCAATGTATCAATATTACTCACCTTAATTAGAATTAATGGTATACAAGTCCTATTTAAAAGAATAATATTGGTAATTTGATTAACAAATTACCGTATTTTTTGCTTCCTTAATTTTCACAACATGTCCTAAACGGCTTATATTATGGAATTGAATGAGTACTTAGAGAGTAAAACAAGTATATCCCCTTAAACATATATCACCATATGGGCCTTTACCAGAAATCAAGGGCTGAAAGACACTGGTACTGATAGCATCCAGACTTTTATAGATGGTAACTATGTTTTCCATGAAAGGTGCTGATCTTATCCCTGCACAACAACAAGATTTATTCAAACAATAAATCACATCAATTATTATTCTGAAAGAAGCAGGAAAAACTTCCACTTTTTTCACACATTCCTCAGAAACGATGCAAGTTAAACCACACTTTCTTGCCAGGATTGATTAGTACAGAGTCACAACCAAAAATCAAGTTAAAACCTTATATTTTTTTCAGATTTCATTAAATCAACTAAAGTTTGCACATGAATGGAAAGCAAAAATAGCAGCTTTCCACTTCCGGGATCAAAATATGCATAATTGTTGGTTATGGAGCTCGAGGTACTGGACAAACTGTCCATGCCCATTGTCTAGATAAAATTGTAATTAATATTTATGTAACCTAAATATGGTATCTCAGACACAGTCAATTCCTTTGTTGTTTTTGATCTTGTTTCTCTCTTACTGTTTATTTCCTAACAATAATAGAAAGCATACCATCTTCATCGTACTGGTGTTTACAGGCAGGACACTGAGATCCAAACTTTGCAAATCTTGAAACGTGGGATCTACAGGGAAAAAAACAATGAATAAAATTACTAACACTAAAAAGCAACAATGAAAAAAAAAGTAATTAAAAAAAAAGTTGTAAAGAATTAAGAAGTTTCGGATGATGAAACAATAATCTTACTTGCAGAACATATGATTACAGGGAAGCAACACAGGTTCAGTCAGAAAGTTTAAGCTGCAAAATCAACAATAAAAAATTGCATCTTTAATTAATTCCTCTTTCACCAACCAAAAAAAAACCAAAACATAAATAATAATTTTTTTTTAAAAAAAAAAAACTATACCAGAGAGAGCATTTGAGCTCAAGACCAAGTTTCTGCAAATGAAGAGCCCAAGGGTTCATTATCCTCTGTAAATTCTCAACCTCCACCATTATTGTTTCCCTCTGTAAACTCTCCAACAATGGCGTCTATAATTGGAATTCAGAAAATGAGGGTTTAAAGATTCATGTCAGGTGTATTTATTTCCGAATGAACCCCGACACGTGGACGTTTCAGATTTCATGATCATTTTACCCTACGTACTCTAGTGCAATCAGACGGCAGTAACTGATGCCAGTGGAATTCGGAAGGGCGCCTAGTCTATTTTAAACCTCGCGCCTAGCTTTTTGCTGCTTTCTTTTTTTGGCAACTATTCCCGCCATTTGTTTCGGGCCTTAATTTTGGGCTTGGAGTAAATTCGAGAGAAAGCCCATTTATCGACCCATTTATTCCGTTGACCACCTGATTGTAACTACGGTAGTATTTTTTTTTTTTTGTTTAATGAAATCTGAATCTTTTATTACATTGTTTAATAAATTAATAAAAATATTATATGCATTCATCAAAAAAAAATGTGGAATATAATGTAATTTATTTAATTTTTATTTATTTGATGAAATTTTGTCTATTTCTCAATATTTATTATTTTTATACTTAAAAATATACGCCATTAGTAGGCACTTGGCCAACTTCGAGATAAACATGCCTCAAGAAGGAATTGAACTTCTAACATTGGCATGCCGAAGAACTTACATGTTAGAAGCGGAACCAGTCGAACTAAACTCTTTTTTTAGTGGCTTGCATTTATGGTGCTATAAAGTTGTTATCGTGTTTTTTTAGCAAATAGTTACTTATGTCATAAAAGTAGTTATGTGTTATTATTGTTACAAGTAGTTTTTTTGTGCATTTTCTGCCAAAGAAATTCACGTACTATAGGTGTAATAATGTGATGAAGTGATGATGAATTCCGTCAGTCTCTTCTCACATGTCATTCACTACATTGAGGGGTAAATTTTGCAAACCATCAAATTCTCCCTCCAAAGTGTCTATCCATTGGACAAGGTTAAAGATAAGTTAAATATTTGTTTTTTTACCAATATTTTAGAGGGAGAATTTGATGGATTGCCAATTTTACTATTGAATTATAATGCATTGGATGGCATGTGAGAAAAGAGCGTGGAGAGGTAAATGGCTGGTGAGGGAGTTGTTTTCATGTTTTTGATCAATTATTCCCGCCATTTGTTTCGGCCCTTAATTGCAAACTCATTTGGGCTTGGAGTACAATCGGAGAAAGCCCATTTATTATTGATCCACTACCCAATAAGAACAAACGGGAACGCAAGATTATCTACTACTTTTCAGATATTTTTATTTTACATCTTCGTTAAACTTGAACCCTTGTTTATCCCCGTCGGCAGTCCTCCAAACTCTCCGGCCATGGCAGCCACTATCGCCCGATCAGTTTTCGCCATTCGATCCGCTACCACTTATCCGGCTAGACGTTTTTTCTCTTCTACGATTTCCAAACCTTCGGTTCTGCCCGGGTTCATCCGACCCGCTTCCGCCCGCTCGAAATTCTTACCGAGCATTTCTCACGCTCTGAATGTAATCAATCCGGTGCCGTCGCGGCTCAACATAATCCGATGCAGAGTCAACCGTTCCGGCTCGGCCTACTCGCCTTTGAACTCAGGCTCAAACAGCGACCGGCCGCCGACAGAGATGGCGCCGCTTTTTCCTGGTTGTGATTACGAGCACTGGCTCATTATTATTGATAAGCCTGGCGGCGAGGGCGCCACCAAACAGCAAATGATTGATTGTTACATCCAAACCCTGGCTAGAGTCCTTGGCAGGTAAGGATAAATGAGCTGTTGATTAATATCTGTTCGGTTTTAGTGAAATTATTATGCATAAATTTGTTAATATTGTAATGTGGCGAACAGTGAGGAGGAAGCGAAAAAGAAGATATATAATGTTTCATGCGAGAGGTACTTCGGATTTGGGTGTGAGATTAACGAGGAAACTGCAAACCAACTGGAAAGTAAGTGGACATCATTTGTGAATTGAACTATTAATTGTGTCATTTTGCTTATAGAATTGCTGAATGTATTGTATTTGATCATACAGATATCCCTGGTGTGCTTTTTGTTCTTCCGGATTCTTATGTTGATCCCGAGAACAAGGATTATGGAGGTACTTTATTTAACTTCCTTCCCCTATGAATTTGTAGGCTTTAGAAGCTCCTTGAAATATCTTTTGGCTATTTCTTATTCTATGCAAGGCCATTAATATCTTTATGTTCCATTTACAATTTGAACTTGTGGTTGTCATGTGCATTATCCTTAATAACAAAAGACTTGGTGAACTTCTTTTTACTGTCGGTGTTATATTATCTCTTACCATTTTTTCTGAATACTATGCTTTGGGTGAAGATATCGGAATTTGAATCTTATATTTGCTTATTTTGGTTCTTGTGATTGCCAGCTGAGCTTTTCGTCAATGGGGAGATAGTCCAAAGGTCTCCTGAGAGACAGAGGAGAGTGGAGCCAGTTCCCCAAAGAGCTCAAGACAGACCCAGATACAATGACCGAACTCGTCATGTGAGGCGCCGTGAAAATATGCGATGAAAGGCAAACTCTAGAATGTGATTACATGAATGGATGCATTTTTAGTAAATGTTCTATGTAGGGCCGTGTTTTTCTGAAGCTTTTTAGTGTTGAGACAAGAATGTTGATAATTTGTCCTTTATCTGTTTCTTTCCATCTAAGTGAAGGCAATATTTCTGGTCTCATCTTTGTTGGTGACTATCTAAAATTTTGAGTAAAATATAATTCCTCAGCTGTGTTTAGTATTAGACTCATTTGCAGAACGTGTTGAACTTCTGCATTGTGCTTAAATCAATTATTGCGTTTATACCTTTGTGGAGATCAATAATTGGTATTATCGAGGGGGGAAATGGGATGGGTGACTTGCACAAGATATCAGTTTTGCCGTTGAAGATTATATGAAATATCAAAGTTTGAAGCTATATCTTGTCCTTTATGGTTTTATAGTTCTCATTTTCTGAAGCTTCTTATGTATAGTAACTCGTATCACAATAAAATCCATGAGTTATGGATTGGAGAAATACCGCAACTGGTACTAACACGTGTCCTTATTGTAAAGGGTAATTATAACACAAACTATCTTCCTGGAATAAAATGTTTCGCGCAGAAGTTTTCTCAAGAGTTTGCTATAGTCACTTTAATTGTACAAACTTTTCGATTTAATCGATAGTTTCATCAAAAGTTTAGTCAGTCACGGTACTGGTGCATTATTGAATGTGTTCTCTATCCTTTATTCCTCGCTATGATCATGCTTATGCTTTATGTTGGATTCCTTTATGGATTCTTCATCATCTTCTTTAGCAGGAAATGTTTCCATTTCGACTTGATAGATGTCAAAAATATCTATGCATGTTGAATGAGCAAAGTTATCCCCTTCAATAGGAATATTTCCCACTTCTGAATTTTTTGATTCTGGACTTGGAGTTCTTGATGCATGCATAGTTGGATTATCAGTGGACTGGTTTGAAGAGATCGTCAAATTATCCTCCTCGAACAAGTCGCTTGAATTCTGTGATTGATATCCATTTTTTCCTTCAAAATCTTTAGTCATTTCCGAAGCAACAGATTCCTCATCAAGTTCTTGAAGCTTTTGAAGAGCTATTACCGCTGCATCTCTAGCCCATGTATGATCATTCATATGTCTGCAATTAGGAAATGTAATTAAGATGACATGCAGTTAATTAAGTGTATAACCACAACTCCAATTGAATTCTCAGTTTATCTTCATATTGAGAGGATGATAGTTGATGCTGGTAGATATGAGATTTACCTTTCCAGAGGAACCTGTGCAGTACTAAAAACGGATTCAACGCGAGATACAATATCCAAGCTGGCGACAATTATGTTATCTGACAAGTACCCTCCACATCTAGCAATTTCCACCAGAAACTGGATGTCCAGAATGAGCTATTTGCATCCAGAAGAGCTTTATTAGAGAAACCTAGAAGGGAACCACTTGATACTGCAGGTTTTTAGCTGTTTGGTTTAGTTTTTATACAATACAAATGGTCCTACTTTAGGGAGATGTTTGGAAATGGCTTGAACATGTTAAAGTAATGCTTCATTAATGCTAAAGTAACGCATCATTTTTGCAGAAACGCACTGTCTTAATGCATTCGTATTATTATTTTGTCCAGCAGATGTCATTAACGAAATAATAGTATGAACGCATTGGGTAAATGTGTTTAATTTGAGGAACGCATGAAGGCAATTTAGAAACTTAGTAAAAGAAACAAAGCCAAACACTGGTCCCCTGATACTGCACCCACGCCCGAAGCAAAGACATCCCACCATGCAAAGAACAAAATATTAGGTTACCTGTATGAAGTTGGTGAACTGTTGTTCAACGGAATCATCCTTGGTAATACTGAGTGTATTTATTCTACTAGGAATCCATGCAAATATAGCTGCCATCAAATCCCCGAGTAGATCCATTAACCAATCTTGGTCAATGTAATTTTCTTCAGCCAACTTTTGCAATTTTCTTATCTGCAAATAAAATCCCTGATGGTTCAGGACCAGAGCAGGAAGAACTCTGTCAGCTCATGCATGTACATGTACTTGCCTTCGGAAATTTTCAAAAAAATTAGATACTCAACTACTCATATGAATCTATTCCATGATTTCCTGATAAACTAAAAAGAACATAAAACAGAGAAAATATAACCTGAACAAGGCCAAAAGCATGGCGGTAAGTAGCTGATTCCTGAGACTAAACAATGGCTATGTTACGGTTTCACACTATTAAGGTACAAGCTTGGGCATGTCCTTCAAGGCCAGAACTAGGTTTCTTGCTATTAAAATGTTCTGTAATTTAGAGGGTCAGGGTTGGAATTATCATAATCATGTTGGTTAAAGCAAGCAAGAGATGTCCCCTCCTAGCTCAATTTGCAGTTGCTGGTCATCACTTGGTAGGATTTTTTATTTATTTATTACAATTACTTTGCAGAGTTCATCATGAATCAACTTATTCTGAAACCCTACAACTTTCTGAGAGGGACGGAATGTAAAAGGCCAACAGTGCAATAGGTGATGGCACAAGTGGTCAAATGGCCTGAAACAAAGACGACGCCTTTCTCGAACTCAAAAAATAGCCAGACTAAAAGGGTTTCACAGCTTAGTTCGCTGAATATAGCTAAAGTTTTAAAGCTTTATCATACCTGGTAAGGAACAGAAGGCAATAACGAACCATTATGAGAATCATCTTGCAACCCCGTGTAACTTTCTGAATCATGTCCTTGGTCCAAGAATTTGTGTATGACTTGCTCAAATAGATGTGATCTAAGTCGAGCATGAGTATCTTGAATGAACAGTATATAATTGTCAATCTCAAACTTCAAGTGGTAAATAATCTCAAAGGCACTTCTGACTATGTTGGAGAAGAGTTGCCCTAGTGTTAATGAATTGGCTATGATAGAAACTCCTTGCAGCAGTGACTCAGCTAGGTTAAACCTTGAACCATCCACCTGGATTTCATCATCGGCCAAGGCTTTTTCAAGCATCCCGATGTACTCACTGAAGATATCCATCAATGCTCTCAGAATGGAACCTTCCAGCTGCAGGCTAGCTAGAGGAAAACCATCATGAGCAACAGCCTGGATAAATAGGAAGCTCATCAGGTCCTACTTTACATCCCGTTAATTGTAAATAAGCAATTGGCAAAGTAAAACATCTAGTGAATTCCTGCCTGCTTAGGAGCTGATTGAGGTGAAGCCATCACTTTAGGAAGACACAATTGCCATTTGAGCCCAAGTTATCTTACTTAAAGTTGATAGGAATGTTCATGAAACTGTCTTCAATAAATGCAAAATTTTAACTGTGGGTTAACGAGTTAACCTTACCTGAAACAGTGTCACAAACTTCCTTCCGCTGTTGGTGAGAAAGCAATACTTTGGTGTCTCATCAATGATTGCAAATAAACCTTCCTTGACTAGAATCCCTGAAACAAGATATCTTCCTAGAATCCAGTTATCAGTTGATGTGAAAATATTGATGACTTTTTTGTAATGGTCTACATGGATCTTTAGGACCTGCTCCATACAAGGACGAACATGATTTATCAAACATGATCTTAGGTCAACCTTTTGAGCCTCTAACAGAGAGCAATATGACATTGCATACTGCAAAGCCTCTACTGCCGTTGACAGACCATCACTTATTTCTGTTATAGATCTAATATACTTGTTCAAACATTGAACAAAAGTTTCAGTTTCCTGATTGGCCCATTCAATTAGTGCCGAGGTAAAAGAAGATTCTTCTCCATGTAATGCAACAAAGCTCCTTTCTGCTTGAGAAATCATGGAAAATACAAATTTCGATAGCTCTCTAATATCATTTTGGGATACTACTGAGGAATGTAAATCATGTGTACCACGTACTATACGTGTATGGTAATAGTTGAGCATTAGTTGAGTTGCAAGATGACTATCATTGAGCTTGCAAAGTCCAACCAATGCCTTTTGCAGTTCAGGTGCTGAAACTCGACGGTTTTCTGCCGCTAGGATCAATTGATCAGCAATCATAGCTCTTTTCTCCGACATTGCAGAGTGGTAAGACATCAACTCATCTGGAGAAAAGGTTTCTCCTAACTGCATAATTTGGAAAGCTCTAGTTTCCATCTCCAACACAGAAAGAGCTTCGTCTAACCTATGTTCTGAAAGTAGAGTATCAAAGATTTCTGAAACATCTTCGGTGTGAGCCTCCAGTTTGCTTGGAGAAGATGGCTCAGAGCACGAATTTTCCTCAAGCGCTGATTCCATTATTTCCTCTGATAAACCTTTCAGTGAGATTTTTTCTGTGAGGTATTTTATAAGCTTCTTTTGTGTTGATGCCTGGTTTTTCAGTTGCATCAGTTCACTTTCCAGGCCATCCATTTCTTCAAATATCCTGTAAAGCAAAATTTTCACATAGACAGTAAAAAGATCCAGCATCTAGAAGGGAAATTTTGCTATACATATGCCTTGAACATGTACCCATCGGGATTCCGGATTGCTGCCGGAAAAAAGAACACAACAAGTCAAAATAGAGGATTTAAAGCTTTGAAGGATATTGGAGACATTGTACATTTTATTTTCTAACAAAATAGGACAGATCGATTTTTTTTTTGTCAGAAAAAAGCGAATCAAAATTCATCCCAGGTAGAATTAGCCGAAACCATATAGAAAATAGAAACCATCAAAGCAGACGGCAGAAGAAATGCCTAAGCTCTCCTAATCCTTCTAACAGTACTCAGTGATTACACTAAAATTAGTTGTATGTTCAACTCAATTCAATCAATTCACAATCGAAACATATAGCAAGGATTTCAAGCCATGCGCCTCGAAATCTCAATTCCAAAATTGCGCTCAGTTAGGTATTATTACGGAAATGGAAACATACCTAATAAATACAGAATAATTAGAAAATATGCTGATCTGAAAATCTTCATCTGACTCTGCTTTCAGCTCCAACAGTTCCGAACACATATGTTGAATACCCTAAAATCATGAACCAATCAATAGAAATAATACAGTGATTCAATATAACGAACATATTTTTAGAACTTTCAGTAAGTACCTTAGCTGTCATGGACTGCAACTCGGAATCGGAATCGCAGTCACTGGAAACCGAAGAAGAAGAAGAATCTGCAATCGGAAGGTTAAATTCTTCAGTAGGAGAGCCACCGTCAAGCATTATGATTCCTTCACGATCAGCGTGATCTCTGAAACGGAACCTTGTCGATGTCATAGGAGAAGTGGCGGCGGCCATAGCCAATTCCGATGATCATGCAGTGTTGATCTTTCCGCGGCAGGGAATTTTGGGAGAGAAATAATGTTGCAAAGAGTATTGGAGATTTTTGGAGTGTTGGAAGGTGGTGTTCTTCGTCTGCCATTATCGCCGCCTTGGTTGAGCTTTGGTTTTCTCGTTTTGGAAGTAAACGAATTACAAAGGACTGCAGATAGAGACAGGCAGGCGCGGCACTTTTGTGTTCGTTCCGTTGTTTTTTCCCGCGCTGCTGCCGTCCACCCCGCCCAAATCTCAACCATTATATGTGAAGTCTACCATTAAATATTGAATTCGTGTTTACTTAAAAACATGTATTTCTTTTTCTTTTTTTTTTGAAGCCTGATTAGGCGGTTGTCCCATATAGGGGAGAAAGAACTGCCTCAGACAATGAGAAGATGGCCCTAAAAAGGGAGATTAAAGCTTGTCGCACGCGGGCGGTGAGTATCGAATCTACGACCCGGCGCCTGTCCCACTGGGATAGGACACCTTTGATAAAATAAAATAAAAATACATATATATATATATATATATGCATTTCTTTATAATGATATATGTTTTTTATCAAAAAAATTCACCCGTTAAATCTCAAATTATATTAAAAGCTAAAGTTGTGAGAGTTATTCACCTTCAAACTATAATAGTTCTGATATTTACCGTGTAGTCAACATTTTCTTCAAAGTTGAGGCACTTTTACAACATGTCCTTTGTATGACATGCTTTTTTAACTCTCTTTATATATATATATATATATATATATATATAACAAAATATTTAATTATACCCTTGCAATTGTGTGGCTGTGTAAAACTATAAAAATTGTAATTTATAAGATTGTGCTAAATGTACTAAAATTACTTTGTTTATTTAGAATATTATATGACCTCCAAGTTTTTTTTTTTGCTAAGTATATGACCTCCAAGTTGACAAATTCTTATAGACGTAAGGTGTGATACTTGACGGAAATTTTAATATTTGGATACTTATAACAACCTTTAATTTTAGAATTGAAGATATGTTTGTGTTTCTTGATTAATAAGTAGAGTCACTTGTTACCTACATATTTTACCCTATTTAGAAATTTTGTGTAATATCCGAAACTTTACGTACTTGTATTTAATTTTGTGTATTAATTGACTTTCACATGTTATATGTTATGTACAATACTTGTTGAGGGGCGTTGTGGTGTGTTTGGTTAGTTGGGGGACTTGAGTCTAGATATTAGGAAGTTGTGGTCGTTTTGTAAGGAGGTTATGGGAGGTTATGTTGATTTTTGCTAGAGTTATTAGAAGAGGGAAGTTAAAAGGAGAAAATAAAGAGAGGAGATTTTATGGCATAATAGAGAGTTGTGAGCGTTTTGCATATTTGAGATAGTAAACGGTGTCCCTTTTTAGTGATTTTTAATGTGTTTCGAAGAGGACTGAGAGAGATACTATTAGGCTTTTATTGTCACACCCCGTAACTAGGGTGATGACATGGCAGTGTCTCATTGGTCGATGAGACACTAAAGCCTACGATACGGAGTTGCTAAAAGGAAATTCATTATGCATTAAATCCAAAGTAAATGTTTAACAGCGGAGATCTGAATATATAACTGAAATGAATCTACTTAGTACATTATTAGGAATAAGTCTAAGCGTTCTAAAAGGAATAACTGAAATGAAACTAAGTGTTCTAAATGAAATACTAGAAAGAAAAATAAATCCAGCAGCTAGGTAGATTATGATCACTCCTCTAATGGCCCCTCTCAGGTATCATCCTCGTAAGCAGGATCAACATCTACATCACCTGCACAGTAAGAAAGCGGATGGACTGAGATCCGGTGCTCAGTAAGGACTTATAACAATAAATAAATACATAACAGAAAACATCAGAAATAGACTCAACAGATTCTCGTTTCCCAAAATACCCCTTCTTGAAAATATGCTTTTGACAAGACACAACTCAAGTCTCTCGGGACTCAAAACGCAGGACAGTACAGTACATAGCAGAACAGAAATATGCACAACTACACTGTGACCTTTCAGTCGACCACACCCTCAGTCCGATCGATCGGTGATATCCCATAAGCACACAAACAGAAAACAGAGGCTCCGGTTAACCAGTACACAAAACTTGACGACTGGAGAGACCCACGGAAAGACAATATTTAATTGTCATTCTGCGGACGAACCCTAGGACGAATGGTAGGATGACTGGATTGTCCGCGACCTGTGAAAATCAGAAAAACAAGTGCAAAACTTTGTGCACAAGTGTGATATCTTGCATCAATTCAAACCCAACCCAAAAAGTTAAAATGACTTAGAACCAAGTATCAAATATGACCCAAACAAATGTTCGACTATACTTATCAAATCTGACACCCCATATCGGAATTCATTTCATGAGCATCCCATACTACTCATGCACTACAAACCAACAGTTATGTCAGACAATCGAGTGTAAAACGAACAAATACCAAACAAGTGAAAAATAACAGTTAAGCTAAACAACTATACTTTTTCACGTCTAAACACTCACACAACCGAATCCACAACAATCACGTCAGCCATACAGTATTCACGATTACGCAATTTGCTTAGACATTACGAAGATAGTTATCGCTATGACACTACAATCCCACGATCAAACTCAATTGTCTAATGCTAACAGTCCCCATGTAATAACCCACTGAGGAAGGGCCACACAGAAATCAGAATCCAGCTGAATCTTTCCCCCGGATAGAGGCAAAAAATAAAGAATACATAAATTGTGTCATTGTCCACACATGAACTCCACAATTTACTATTAGCCGCCCTAACTTGTTTCTCCCGCTAGGGTCCGGGTCCACACATCCACACACACAGAATTATCGCGAACACCATGTTCCAGCGATACATAAAGTGGACGTATCCTGCTACAGACCTTTCATAAACAAGAGTTCGAATGGGGGCGACGACTCGCTCGACAAAAACCAAATAAATGACGACGACAACCAAATAGACAGAGGACCAAGTATGACGACGACTCCTCAATCAAAAAGGGCGACCCAAGTAAGAAGAAAAAGGCAAAGACAGGAAGGGTCCCCAACTATCCACAGTACAGAACAAATACAGTTTCAGAATATGTGTTATATAACAGTTAAATAACGATAACGGAAATCTTATTAAATTAACAAGTATAATTAAGATATGTTACACAGTAATGTTAAAACACAATGTACACTACAATGTACACTAAAAGTTACAAACACGACATCACATTTACTGACCGATGATGTAATTAAGAAATACAGGTTATGCATACTACAAACATACATTCCCGAGCCATCAGTGAGATACCACTCTGGAAGAGCTAGAATTCTAACCTTGTGTCACCGCAGCATGTGTACTTGAGACTTTGTAAAGCAAATAAAACTTCAAAGTCCAAAGACATACACATGATTAGCAACCATTATTCACTAGGATGCATATACAATCAGTGCATCATTGTTAATGAATGTCTATAAGACAATGACAATTCAAGATTAGTTTGTTCAGACAACAATGCAGTTGTCATGGCTTAAATATTTATGGAGTATATGCCACCATAAATAACATACAGTGCAATTTAGTAATTGCTATTATTTACAAATAATTAACAACTGATAACAAACAAAACAGTAATGCATAATAGTAAACATAATACAAGTACATAAGCAAAACAATTCAATTATATACGTAATCAATGGAATTCAAGCAATTACACAATGATCACAGCGGTAAAACATATAACGTGCGACTACACCGTAATTCATTAGCTTATGTACTAAATTACGCTCAATTAATTTTTAAACAATTCTAAATTAATACACGTCTTACATATATGTTATGAGACAGAAAATAACAGATGTAGGGTCCTTACCTTATCAAAAGCAATTAGAGCAAGCAAAATATGAAATCAGAATTTCAGAAATATATACCGTTCCCGATGCGATATCTTTCTACTCCGAATTGACTCCCGTCTGTGCTCACTCATAGCTATCGCAGGTTATCGTTTTAATATATTGTACGTTGAAAACGGTAAAAAAAGGCTACTTCGGTGACCTCTCAAAGTTCTCAGAAATCTCACAAACTCTCTGATCTTGTCTCTCACGGCTCAGAAGCCGTTTTTCTATTCTTGAGTTCTTTTTTTATGTTATGCGCACGTTCCCAGGGATGGTGATTAATCAATGTTTTCCTTTTATTCGTTTTGTTTTAATTTCCCTTAACCCCGCGTAACTGTTATTCTTTTCATATTACTCTATTTTCTATTTTCTATTTTATTTTGTTCCTTATTTATTTAATGTGATTTCTTATATATTTTATTTATATTATATTAACTTTCCTACTCCAAATAAAATTACTAATTAATTTCACGTCTAATTAAATTACTAATCTATGTGAATTACGAATAAATCCCCAACTACGATACACGAACGAAACGCCTCTCAACAAACGTACGAAGAACATAACACGTAACATGATTTAGAATTAAATAGACACGAAATCATATAATGTAGTAAAATAAATTCAAGCCAACGTAACAAATCATGACAAATTAATTACACGTCACTAACACATAAGCAAAACGTCTCGCATATTACATTGACGAAATAGCGTTTCGAGTGCTTTACATAGAGTTATAGCGTTGGGAAGTTAGTACTATTAATCTGGAAAATTATGCAATTGGTGTATCTTTGAGATTTTGATCTGAGTTGTTAAGGTTCACCCTTGTTTTTCAGTCCAAATGCATGAAATATGTATTTTCAGAAATGGTGTCGTGATTTCCTTCATTGATTTTATTGCATAAAATGGATGAAGTATTGTAGAAGGTGGTGCTTATGTTTGGTTGAAAGTTTTGTGTTCATTGTAATTGTGCAGTCCTGTGATTACTATGTGGTTTATCAGTTATGTTATTAATTAGTAGATTCATAAGTTAGTAGTGTAGTATGGATTTATGTGTACCCGCCACAATTATCATGAGGTAGAACCTCGCGGGTTCCGTTGACCGAGGTCATGCGAGACAAACTAGTATAATAGGAATTTCTCATGAGGCAGTACCTCGTGAGATTAGAATCCACCGGCCCCGATCAACTGGCGAGAGAGACAACCTTTAAGAAGTGGACTTATATAGCAAGCTCAGAAGGCCGAGGCCCTATGAAAAAAATATCATAAAGTGGCAAGTATAGAAGTATTAGTGTAGTAGATGAGTTATTTATATGTGTTATGTGCTTATCTTAGATAACAAGATGGTATTTTGGGGTTGGGAACCTTTGTGGGGATTTCATAAATGTGTTTTCTATAGTCAAAATGTATTGTTTTTACTTTGCACTAAACCTCAGTAGACCGGTTCGGTCGACCGGAAGACCTAATGGGTTCGTCCGGAGTAAAGTACTGAGGGTAATTACGGATGACTGGCAGTCGACGTCGGTCGAACCTGGGTGGTTTTCCACTCGACTGGAGTGCTTCGGACGACTGTCGGTTGACCGAAGAGCTTTATACCTCGTCTGAACCTTTTTGTAAATCTTTCTGTCTCGGTTTCGGTCAACCAGACTTTCAGCTAGGTCGACCGGAGAATCCATTTTTAGTCAACTCTGATTTCTGTTCTGTTATGTTTTCAAGTATAGTAGTTTATGTTTATGCAAAGCATTTTACAAGTTATTTCAAGTGTTTTAAAGTGTATTTCAAGTCAAGAAAAGTATGCATTGACTTCACATGTTTTGGGCGAGATGGGAAAATGCCTTTAGAGTCTAACATTTCTTCATCCCGAGGGTGTTCGGACTTTACTCAGCTAGTGTAGTGACTCATCCCTTACTATTTTTGCAGGTAAGGAAGTGGTGGAACAGTTTGATGAACCGTGGATCGAGGAGAGGCTTGGTTGAGCTCTTGATGTAATATATAGTTTGTTGTTTTATCTTATGGGGCTTTATTGTTTCCTTATGGATTGTAAGAATATGAGATAATTATCGTATTATGTTAAGTTGTGATGTAAATCTTATGTTACTGTTAAGTTTAATGAAATTTTATTTTGGTAATTTAGTCTTTATATTTGAGGATTCGGTGTCATTGGTATATGAGGCACTGCCCGATTACCTCCAGGTTACGGGATGTGACATTCTGCAAGTTTCAAACTTTATTGACGTACATAAACTAATTAGATGGTGTGGTATTGAACGGTTAGTTAGAGGCGTAACCAAAATATACACTTCTATAAAAAAAAAAAAATTATTTTAAAGTTAAAAAATTATTTTATACTACAAATATGTTATTTTTAAAAATATTGGAGCAGTGTTACTTGGTTCCACCACCGTGCAAGCTTGTAACCGCCGTGGCTCCAGTGCGGATCCTCAAAATTTCGTACGGTGCGGGCCACGATCTCAGCCGTTGGATTTTATACTTTTTGATCCAACGACTGTATCAAAATAGGAGTATTTTAGGGATAAACTTTGCGTGTTACTTTTTGTTCCCGAGGAGAGAGAAAAGTTGCGGCTGAACAAAAACACATGTTCTTGGTTAGAGAACACATGTTTTTGGTTAGAGAACATGTTCTCTAACCAAGAACATGTGTTTTTGTTCAGCCCGCAACTTTTCTCTCCTCCTCGCTAACCCAATTGATGTGACGGTTGCGTGTTACTTTTTTTGTTCTAGGAGGAGAGAAAAGTTGCTGATGAACAAAACACATGTTCTTCTTTGAGAACACATATTTTTGGTTAGAGAACATGTGTTTTCTAACCAAAAACATGTGTTCTATAAAGAAGAATATGTGTTTTTGTTCAAATCGCAACTTTATCTCTCCTCCTGTAACTCCAATCATTTATTTGTAAAATTACATATGTACTCTTTTATTATATAAATTTTTTTTTATTATTTTTTTATTGTCAGTATGAAACTTTTCTCTCTCAGGATTTGGGACTGGTTCAAAATTGCATCCGACGGCTAGGATGGTTCCGCAGGTGCGGAACTTTGGGGGTTCCGCACTGGAGCCGGACTGGCTTGTAACAACCTCTCCCAACTGACTGGCCAGTCTGCTATTAAACGCAAATCAGAAAGTGAAAAGTCAGTCACGGCTGCTCTGCTCATGTGTTCCACTTGAATCTTCTTTTCCATGTGAACAACGTTCAGACTTTCTTCTTCTTCAAATGAATGGACGACACGTCGCCGTCGGACTGCAAATCGAATTTGTCATTCTTCTGCTTCTAACCGCCACCGCCAATGGCGACGCCGGCAGCGATTTCACCGGTCATTCCTCCAAGTTGTCCGGAATTATCATTCCAGGCTTCGCTTCCACTCAGCTCAGAGCCTGGTCGATACTCGACTGTCCTTACTCTCCTCTGGATTTCAATCCTCTCGATTTAGTCTGGCTTGATACCACCAAAGTAAGCAATGATTTCATTTATTTTGATAATTAACATTATCTTCCATTTTTAAATTGATCGACGCTGTACTATCTACTCGATTGTATTCTGATTGCTTAAATTGTCTTATTATACACAAGGAGCTAGTCATTGTTACCTGAATACGAGCCTTATATGTAAGCATATGTTCATATGAGTATACACTTTTAGTGTATATAAGTAAGCAGACGGCAGATATACATGATTATGCTTTTCTTAGTTTTTGGAGAGTAGTCTGTTGTTCTTAGAATAATATTTTCGAAAAAGAAATTAAAACTTACAATAAGATGTTTTTTATTTGTTAATTGTCTATACATCCTGTGTAATTACTAATTTGAACTTTTAGTTAGAACTAACATAAGATAGAAAATGAATCTTACCTATTGTGAGTGGAATTGCCTCCAATCTGCTGGTTTTTCAGAATAGAGAAGTTAAAATGTATTTAATGATGTGGATTCTATGGCTGATGGATGAAGATTTTTATTGATTTTTCAGCTTCTTTCCGCTGTGAATTGTTGGCTAAAGTGCATGTTGCTTGAACCTTACAATCAAACTGATCACCCTGAATGCAAGTCTCGCCCTGATAGTGGTCTTTCTGCTATTACGGAGCTCGATCCTGGTTATATAACTGGTATTTCCGATATGAATTGCTGGTTATGTATAAGTGGTTGGTATAACTTACTTGTGACTAGACATGTATTTCATTCTTGTCAGGTCCTCTTTCTTCAGTATGGAAAGAATGGATCAAATGGTGTGTTGAGTTTGGTATTGAGCCTAATGCGATACTTGCAGTTCCATATGACTGGAGGTTGCCACCAGCAAAACTGGAGGAGAGGGATCTTTACTTTCACAAGCTTAAGTATATTTCCTTTCCAGCTTATCTTCGTCATTGTCCTCTATGAAGCCAATTTCCATTATTACACTAAACATAAAACCTATATTTCCAAAACTTCGTCACTTCACTTAATTATTTTCCAAGGTTCTAATTTATTCTTGCAGGGAATGTTTTATGGACTTAGTTTGGTGTCCTCCTGCATATCCGTTGTGGTGTTTGGTTTGATGACAGAATTTTTACTTTCACCAGGGCGCTGCCCTTATTTTCACTTATTGCAGGCTAACTTTTGAAACTGCACTGAAACTTCGAGGTGGACCATCATTAGTTTTTGCTCATTCCTTGGGAAACAATGTATTCAGATACTTCTTGGAATGGTTGAAACTCGAAATTGCCCCTAAAAAGTATATACAGTGGCTGGACGATCACATACATGCCTATTTTGCTGTTGGTATGCAATCTCTAACTTACGTTGTCTCCCCATAAGCAAAGTCATACTAGTACTTAGATTTATTTGCTCGTTCGTTGGATTTCAGGAGCTCCTCTTCTTGGAGCACCCGAGA
This sequence comes from Vinca minor, assembly GCA_026122235.1. Classification (NCBI taxonomy): domain Eukaryota; kingdom Viridiplantae; phylum Streptophyta; class Magnoliopsida; order Gentianales; family Apocynaceae; genus Vinca; species Vinca minor. The sequence goes on along the minus strand of JAOCZM010000085.1, from coordinate 2,206,824 downwards.
CAGTCAAAGCAACATTATCTGGATTTACGTTTGGACTACCTGTCTCCGAGGTTATTATTGAGTTGTTTATACCTTCTTTTGCATTCCCCTCTTTCCTATGATCTAAAAAAAATGGAGAGAGAGAGAGAGAGAGAGAGAGAGAGAGAGAGAGAAGGAAAAAGAAAAAGTAAACATGGAGGAATTTGTTTCTTATTAGATTTATTCTTCTTTTTTCTCGTGCTGTAATTAATTTGAGGACTAAACTTATTGATCTGGTTAATTTCAGTCACAATCTGTCTGTTTCATAAGCGTGGAATTGGATATGACTCATGTTTGTGAGAAAATATGTGGGGCTAAAGAGAACCTTTTATTGAGTTTCGTAATGAATCCTTATCCAAAGACACAAACAATTGCAATTTCTGCATAGTGGACTTTTTTGTTTTCCTTATAGAGTTCTTCTATATTCTCAGGATTAAACTTTCAAGACATTTATGAACTTCAAAGATTCTGTTCATTGTTTCTCAACTCATGGTTGAACGTCAACATTTCATTTCCTATCATTAATACACTTGTTTAAAAGTATTTTGTTGCATTTAGGGGAATCTGTCACTTCAGCCCCCTCTGCTAAAAGATGTCTTGACTAACACATTCATCATATAATTTGCCAAGTCATCAGGGAACAGCTCGATTGATGTTCAATTCATTTGGATCTTCTATATGGATGATGCCATTTTCGAAATATTGTAGAACAGATAACGCATACTGGAAGCATTTCTCTTCTGGGAGCAGAAAAGGTCATTTGGCCTACCACTGTGATGAGCATGAATTTCAATCAAACTACTCTGGGTGGCCCACAAACATAGTTAACATTGAAATCCCTTCAGCACGAGGTACCAAATACGGTCTCCTTACATATCCTGCCTTGTGATGTTTAATGGTATTAATGTTCTTTTTTTAATGTCTTAGTAGGAGATGAGGCATATCCATCTTTTGGAGAGATAGCTCAGGCCAACTTTTCTGGCATGGAATGTGGACTTCCAACTCAGTTATCCTTTTCTGCTCGTGAAGTGTCCGAGGGGACATTCTTTAAAGCAATCGAAGATTATGACCCTGATATCCAAAGGCTCCTGTACCAACTAGAAAAGTGAGTTAATATAGTTTGTTAAAATGTCCTGCAACATCTCTTTTAGGTGTCTGATGATAATTGATGGTCACTTTGCTGTATTTTACTCTTTCTACAGAAGTATAATCTAATGAATTCTTACAATAATCTAGTCTTCACCATAAGTTGGCTGCAAGCTTTCCCCTTATTCCTCTTTCCTCTCTCCTTTTTTTTCCTCCTGTTTTCTTATGGTTTTTCTGTTTCGGAGCAAATGAAGAGTGCTGATTTCAGCAAACGGGTTCTATGACTATCTTGGTCATTGTGTTTAGTACCTGTATGTCTCAACTACTTTACAGCATAAGTTATCCATGTAGCAACTACTTTGTGCACAAAGAAAATTGGATAACATTTCTTTCATAATCCTTCTATGGCTCTTCAAAACTTACAAAAATTAATGATGTAGTTTCTTTCCTAGAAACTTTCCTGAAATTTATAACTTCTTCATTTTCTAGGTCATACCATGGAGATCCTGTTCTAAATCCCCTAACGCCTTGGGAAAGACCTCCGCTGAAGAATATATTTTGTATTTATGGAATAGATATGAAAACAGATGTAAGTTTCTCTTTCAGGATTCTACTCATTTTTTGTATCTCTGTTTAAATATAGTAATTGTACCCACGCTGATTTTTTCTTGTTCCAGTTGCTGTTAACTTTCATATGATAACTTTCCAGTTTTGGCATTGTCACTACCTATTACTTCTCAGACCTCAGATGGCCGTTAACCTAATGCTTTAACCCTGTATGTCTTTATTTTGTCAACATCGACTACCAGATTCCCTTTATCCTTAATTAGTCTTGAAAGGTACTTTTGTTCGTGGGGAAACTTGTTAAGGCCTAAGTGACCCTGAGATGTGTTGTTATTTAATCAAATCAATAACCTTGGTACGGCATCTTAAAATAAATTGGAGAAATGCAGTTTAATTTATTGTTTCTGAAACCAAAGGAACTTAGTAATGTCCTAATGAATGAAAGGAAACTTTGTCAATTACGTGTCATTTCTATACAGTATTTCATCTTTATGGTAGGAATTCTAGCGCAAAAAAAGAACATTTTTATTGATTTTGAGTTGGTGATGATAATTCTGAAAATCTTCATGTGCCACAACAGGTTGGTTACTATTTTGCACCAAGTGGGAAGCCATATCCTGATAACTGGATCATAACTGATGTGATATATGAGAATGAGGGATTGTTGGGCTCCAGGTACCTTTGAGATATTTTGCTATAATTTATTCACCAAGCAAAGATGAAAACCTGTCTTCTTGTTGCTTTTCAGACACTATAGTTCTTAGTCTCCTCCAGCAAAATACTCTCAATTTTCTCTTTTGATTAATAGCTCTCCAAGGTACAACCACAACAATAACAATAATAATAATACTTAAAAAGAAGAATGAGTGGATCAGAGTGCTGTCAGAAAGAATGTTGTCTTTTGGTTCGATGTTCAGAAAAACTTTAACTAAACTTACAAAGCAACCACGACAATATATAGAAATTTCCAGTCAACTAACATTTGAGTTTTTTGGAAGACAGTTTATAAATCCTGCATTACTAATGATATTGATTGTTCAACTTGATAACTGCAATAATTAGCAGGTTTTGTATGAGAATGATACTTATTTCAACAATGTATTTCTTACCTCCCTTACTTGCATTTCATACTCAGAAATGAACTACTTTTGACAGCCTCTGTCCCAATAATGGTAATACTAGGTCCTAGAAGCATATATTGTTTGTGAAAGTTAATATTTCGGAATCAAACAATTATACCTAAAGTAGATGATTTATTTCTTGCCAACAAAACTGTTCCCAGAAAACAAAATGAAGATAAAAACAGAGAACACTTGCAGAAAGAGACCATTGTTCACTCAAAAGTTTATGTTTGAAGATGGAAAAGGAAAACCAGAGAGTTGAATGACATGGCAAACTGCCGTAAAGTTGAAAAACAATCTTGTTGAATGAGTTTCTGTGCACTGATTTTATGTTGGGTTTTCAGTGATACACGGTATTTTATTAATCGTGTGCAAATATCACCAATTCGGTTCCTGTATTCAGTTTATTTTCATGTTACAGGTCAGGAAATATGGTTGAAGGAAACCCAAGTGCAGCTAGTGGAGATGAGACAGTATGATCAAGAAAACGAACCTTGATAGTGTGTCCACAGTGCATATAACATATATTACCATATACTGTGTCCTCTCTTTGTGGTATGGGGATTTTTATCTTGGACTTACCGTTTCACTAATCGAGGCAGTGTTTATAGGTACCATATAATTCCCTCTCTTGGTGCAAGACTTGGCTGGGACCAAAAGTGAATATAACAAGGGCTCCTCAGGTACCAATAGCTTTTATAAAAAATTATATTATTCTCCTAGTTGTAGTTTGACGCAAATTTGTCTGTTATTATTTCTGTTTCATCATCCCAATGACCATGGGACATGTATGGGTCTGTTAGAAGGTCTTTGATTTGTTTTCCTACTTTTCTCCTTAAATTTATACGTCTCTGGTCATGGATATAGCATTACAGCAAAGAATCGTGATTTTTTTCCGCCTTAAAATGTTTCATCATTTAACAATGGCCTCTTGCGTGGGAAAACAGAAAATGCAAACTTCTATTTTCTCCTTCTCTATTCTTGATTTCTATATCAATTTTTTTATTTACAATTGCAGTCAGAGCATGATGGATCAGAGGTACAAGTTCAGTTAAATGTAGAACATCAGTATGAAGCCGATATTTTCCCCAACATGACACGGTCTCCTCGAGCGAAATACATTACCTACTATGAAGATTCTGAAAGTATTCCAGGGAAGAGGACAGCTGTCTGGGAGCTTGATAAAAGTATCTGAAATATCTTGCCTCTCAACTTTAGTTTACATGGTTGTTCATACTGTGAGGAATTCTTTTACTTACTATGGCTGCAATATTATGAGCTCCCTCGAATTATTAACTAGTGTGCAGCAGGGATTGATACTGTAACCCCAAAGGCAGGTTTGGTGTACTGTAGAGGAAATGGTCGTAGAATTGATTGGGCACTTGGCAAAAAGCTAGTTTATGAGTCACAGATTCCTTTTTATATATCTGTCAACTATTCCCTTTATATACAATCTAATTCTTGGAATTGCCAACTTGAACTGGTGCCGGAAGATCTTTATTCCAAGTTAACAACACCTAGAAATTTTTTGTTACTTTGTGACTCTTTATGGATTAACTCGGGAGTTCCTATGTTCTTTATCTTTTACGCATCTCATTCGTTAGTTTTGTTTTCCTTTCTTGATAAATGATAATGTGATTCCATAACTTGTACAGGCAGGAGTTAATATCTTCTCTTCTTTCATTATTCTTTTCACTTGTATCTCAATATATAGAAGAAGCATAACATACTTGTATTGGTCTCCTTTGCAGCAAATCACAGAAATATTGTAAGGTCACCAGTTTTGATGCGGGAGCTATGGCTGGAGATGTGGCATGATATTCATCCTGAGAAAAAGGCAAACTTTGTTACTAAAGGTGGATACAAGCCTTCTTACATTGTCCTTGTTACTTTTGTTTAATTTATTATTCATCCTGCAAATCCTTCATGAAATAGCTAAGCGTGGCCCTCTGAGGGATGGTGACTGTTACTGGGACTATGGAAAAGCCCGGTGCGCATGGTCTGAGCAATGTGTATACAGGTTCATTCTCCTCCTATCAGAAGTAGTCTCTCAATATTTCTTTTGAATGCCAAGACCACCATCAGCTTAAATTTTCTGAAGATCATGATTCTCGATGATTCAGATATATTTTTGGAGATGTGCACCTGGGGCAGAGCTGCAGGTTGAAAAATTCTTCAGCTGATCTCCTCTTGCATTATGTATAGGTATTGTATTTCATTTCTTGCCTAATCATCTTGATTGGAGATTTCACAGTCGAGTTTCAGTTCAAAGTGTGCACATGTATATTTCCGATAACATAGTTCTCATTCTTCATGAATTTCTTTGATCGTGGAACTCTCAACTCCCCAGATATATCCAAATTAATCCAATGATATTATAGTCGCGTTTGTTTCTGATTGTTTCCCACAAGCAATGATACACCTAAAATGGATTAGTAGGTACGCGCACCAAGTTATAAGTTCGCTCAAAGAGTTTTGTCCCCTTTTAACTGTTAGAAGAGAAAGACTGTTTTATGATCAATTCTGGAGACTTAACTTGATTTTGCATTACAGAAAAAAGGAACTGCATATTTCGGAGGAATTGATGATGATGCTAGGCAAGGATGACTGATGACTGATGAGCCCAACATTTTTGCAAGATTTTGCTTGTATAGAACTCGTGAAAAATACTTTTGCTTGTATCGTACTTCCGAAATCCGAAATTCTCTGTATGATGAGAGCAATTTTGCAGTATGGTAGGATTTGTTATTTTCCCGCGGATGGATCTAACAGAGTAGTTGTATGATCATTAGATTTTACTTCCGCATTATGCTATTTCATCAAACCTATATTTTGGGTGGATCGGATTCTCTATACCACTCACGGTACACAACACTTTAATCTAGAAACTTCCCACTCGTTCCCCAACTTATTTCTATTGCCCTTGAGAATCCTTATTTAATTTTTTCAGCATAAAGAATCCTTAAACAATTTACGTTCCGCCTACATAGTTCTAACCACCCATTTTGCGATAGTCCGGCTCTTATGCGGAACAGGAAAAATTTTGCACCTTGCGGAACAATCTGGGCTGTCGGATGATAATTTTAACGGCTAATATTTGAAGAGAGAAAAGTTGTGGTTGGACTTAAAAATAAAAAATAAATTTTTTTTTCTCCAAATCTGGATCGTTCAAATCTATCATCCGACGGTCTAGATTTGTGTTTTCTTCAGATTGGGCTTCGGGGGCAGGAGTGGGAGCGGCCGCGGCCATGGGCGTGAAGAGAAAGGGGGTGGAGTGGTGGATGTTTGGAGAAGAAGAGTTTGTATTTTGTTTAAAAATGAAATGTCAATTATACCCTCATTCATTAGAGCATGTGCACTGATGTGCTGAAGTTTGCCGACCGTGAAAGTGGTGTTAAAACTTTATAGGCTGAACGTAAAATGTTAAAGGATTCTTTATGCTAAAAAAATTAGATAAGAATTCTCGAGTGCAATAGAAATAAATCGGGGGACGAAGGGGGGCTGTGATTAGAAATGTTTCAAGATATGGCGCAGAGAATCCGACGTGTATTTCGGAAGGGTTATCAGTTGCATCAATACTAACGGGAGTCTCAAAACTCGAACTCCAATAATAGCTGAAAAAAGTATTTTCTGAAACCTCAAGAGTTTATCATTCATTCATATTCTGGCAAGAAAACGAGCAAAAGTGTAGCCTGCATTTTACACAAGAAGCGAAAGCGCGACCAAATATGTCATTCAAACAAGAGAATGATTCCAAGAATGAAACAGAAACAAACTAAACTAATGAACTTTACAGCCGTCACAACAACACAAACTCTCACTTTGAAAATAGCTTCACGAACACGAGGCAACAAACCACAGCCAAGAAAACGAACAAAAAAAAATATGGGAAGCACCTTGTGAAAACATTTGATGAATACTTAACTACCGGCTCTTCTTTATTTCAAAGGAGTAGTTAAGTTCCAAGTGGCATCTTTTGTCATCATCTTCAAACTGAAAAACCAGAGGAACAACAACATTAGCAACATTGATAAACTTAAAATTGCATAAATTTTGAGATGTTTATGCAGGTTCACTCACCCTAAGCTTTGCTTTATATGTGCCTCTTGCAAGCACGCCAGAAGGAGCGGTCTCCTCCTCTAAGGTATGTACATAAGGCTCTCGTTGTGGAGCAAATGTACCCAACATTCCTTTGCTTCGATCAACTGGAACCAAAAACCAATTCATTCACTATGTAAGAAAATAACCTATAGTAGTAACTGAAGCATAAATTACCTTAACAATGCAACTGAAGCATAAGCAACTTTGCGCATCTATGAAGAAATGAAATTAAGGGTTTGTACAATTGGAAATTGTACTTTGTTTCCGAGCAGGACACCTTGAGATACTTTTTAAGCTTTGAATCCCATAATTTCAAGTTCTTGTAAAAATGTTAATAACTCCAAGAGCAATATAAACTCAGCTCTGAAGTTTTCAACGATTAACAACTTTCTACTACCAATCACCTGTAACTGAGCCTAAATTCTATTTATTGTATTGAGTTAAAAAGGATAACGAAGAGAGTGAAAATCACTTTCAAGTGTTATAATAACAGGTAACAACCACATTTCAAACAAAGGGTTCTAATATTATCTTCTCTCGGCAGTTGAACTAAAGGAGCCTATAAAATGAATGTGTCCAATTAGGCCATCAGGGGTAAATTTTATAACAGATAAGGACAGTTCACGATATTGAATGTTACATAAAATCTTCAATTACTTAGTTTCCAAATGCAAACACTAACAAAACGAAAAACCATTAAATTCACAGACCTTGGAATCCATCTTTCCAAACTGAGTTTGTATAGGCAAGGCCAGATACAATGTTGTGAAGAACCGAGAACGTTAGTTTCAGCCGGTATTCTGACCCCTCCTTAAGAGTGAAAAGAACTTTTTTGCTTTGGCTTTCATTAACGGGTAAAGGAGTAGTAATCTCCCTCGAAATCCGACGATATAATGCCAACAGAGTGGAATTTGACTTCAGGCTCCATTTGTCCTTCATAAACAGATAAAGTTTCCAATCAGCAAATGTACAATTAATCAGGGTAACAAATATTTCAAAACGAAGATAAATTAAAGACTAACCATCTAAATCACTTTCCAGGCAGCCAAGTAGCTTTTCTTTCCACTTCCTTAAGCTCTCATCCTCCTAAAAAGAATAGTACATCAAGACAAATGTGGTAATAACAGTAACTCCAAAAATTAATCTTAGGATTCAAATTGTTGGCTAAAACATCATGGAACTATCGAATCGCCTTTTTTTGCGAAAAAAAACTTCCCTCCAAATCTATCAAAATCAATGATATTGATATTCAGCATACCTAGTTTATCTTCAAATACACAGTTATTTCATAAACAATTGCAGATATACAAAAAAAATAAAAAAATAAAAATACATGGGCTAAATCATAAATACTACCTCCATTCAATAATATACGTCGTTTAAAACATGTAACGAAGATTAAGGAAGAAAAAAGCAAGGTACTTTATTAGTCAAAATATCAATATTACTCTCTTAATTAGACTTGTATACCACTAATTCTATTTAAGAGAGTAATATTAATATTTTGATTAAAAGAACATCTTATTTTTTGCTTCCTTATTTTCCCTACATTTTCTAAACTACTTATATTAAGTAATAGAGACTATTTAAGAGGGTACAAATATCTTGTTTGTTGTTTCCTTTATTTTCGCTACATGTGCTAAACTACTTGTATTAAAGAAACCCTCAAATAGTCATTGCATAATCTATTAATCTCTAGCCAAAATTCCAAAATGATTAAAAAAATACATACAAAAATTTAGATATAAAAAGAAATGTGGGGGAAGAGAAAGAAAAAACCTTGTCTTTGTCAAACTGGTCCTTGAGAGAAAGAAGAGGGCCAGGAACAAAGCTACCAATATTATTACCACCATCTTGTTCCTCCTCCTCCTCATCATCATCATCAACATCACTTTCTCCATTAACACTAACAGCTTCCATTTCTACCATATCTTCTTCAACCTCTGCTCTTTTCTCATCTCCGACGCCAGCAGTAGCAGTAGCAGAAGAAGATGGCCCGGCTTCTTCCCTCTTTCCACCGCCCTCCATTTCTTCTTTTCCTCCTCTCAATAACACAATAACAGAAGTGGGTAGTACACTGCAGAGCTCCAAAAATGGACTCTGGAACAGTAATGGTGTTGATGAGGTTTTAGTTTTACACCTGGAATTTCAAAGAGAAAATAGTCAATAGTCAATAGTCAAGAAACCAAGAAAAGAAAAAACATATACGAACTCCGTTCCTACATAAAAGAAAATTGATGCGTAAATAAATAGAATTAGTATTATACAAATAATATTAATATTTTAGTTAAAAAAAAATCTTATATTTAATATTAGATATATTATTTTTTTTCTTTTTTCCGTTGGAACACAAACAAACAAATAGTGACTCACCAATACAATTTAACTCAGTTGATAAGGATTTGACACGTCCTTACAAAGATAAAATATTTAATCCCCGCTGTCGACGTGAGAGTTGTACTCTTATAAGCGATATATGATCTATGAGGTCTGCCCTGACCCGTAACAGTGACCGGAGTCGAACCCATCCAAACTTTTATTTCACGAAAAAAAGAAAGAAAAAAAAGAGCGACTCAAAAAGTAAAAGTATGTTTGTTATGTTGTGTGTTTGTCTTCACTTCTTTTTCTGGTCTACTTTGTCGGCCTGTTTGCTTCCCTTTCTCCTCTCCGGTCCGGACGTCTATTTGGGTCGGATTTACATTTGATCAAACAAATTAGGTCTCGGATTCAAGTCATATGAGAAATATTTTTGGCTAAATAAAATATTTATCATTAGATGGCTCCAAATTAGGATGAAAGTTATACAGCAGTGTCACCCTATCATAGAAGACAAAATGAAGATAAATTCTGAGGCTATAAAGATTTTTCCGACTTCAATAAAATCTTTACCAATTAGCTCATCATTCGAATAACCTTTACTCTTACCTTCAACCAAGTATTTAATGAATTTGTTTTTCCAAAAATCAATAGTAAACAATTAAATTAACCATTTTAAAAAATAATCTATTATCTTAATTTGAATTAACCAACCATCTTTACCCAAGGACATTTTAAACCTCCATAGAAAATTTCTATAAAATTCTTCAAAATTTTAGTGTCCGTACCAAAACACAACTAGGAGATCTAATATAAAACGGAGGGAGTATATACAACAGAATTAGTCAGGTGCGCACCCAAAGGACTCAGAAAACAGAAATCCACTTCTTTTATATCCCTTTTAAAGGGGAGCCCAGACCAATACATTAACAACAGCAAGTATTGTATTGGAAATCAAGAATGAGATTTGAGAGAAAAACATGTTTTTATTGTGCTCCTTCACTCCGAGATATTTACGCGAGAGAGAGAGAGAGAGAGAATTAAGAAGCTCTGATCATCGGAAGGGCTCAATGGGCGCAGTCTCTTGAAGGAAATAAGCAGCTTCAAAACATTCAACTGTTTCTGAAGCCGTTCCAATACCCTCGTCGTCTTTGTAAAGGAGGCCGAGATTATGCCATCCTGATGCATTCATTCTGTCGTGTCGGATTGCTTCTGTCAGAAGGCTTCTAACCGCCATCGTGATTAGACTCGGGGCATAGCAGGATCGATCTCCAGTGCCCGTTCAAACTGCTTCTTTATGCTGTCCCTAAGAAAAAAATATCCATGATTTGATCATGGTGGACATTCCCCCAAGAACTTCAGCATTTTTAGCATTACTACTATCTCCAAGAAGAATCAAGATCCAAAATGCGAGAAATGCAATGACAACAGGATTTTAACGGGAAAAAAAAAAGTACTTTGGTAATGTACCAGCGATGTGACATCTCGTAGCAGAATAGAAATTCAAATCTTCAGATTTGGAAAGACAGACTTCGGCATCACTCCACTGAGACAACCGGATGTAGAGAGAAGCCAAATCATGCCAAGTGTCCTGCTCTAAGCTCTTGTTCTGGTTCCGACCATCCTGCCACATTATTCAGCAGATATGTAACGATTGCAACTTCTTTCCAAGTGGAATTAAGTTTCATTATGAGAGCGTAAAAACTTTAGGAAGCAAGAATCTGCTATACACATTGTCTAAAATAAACCAGCCAGCATTTTCTAGGAAATAGACACAAGAACACCATAAATCTCCTGTGCGAATCAACATATACGATTTAGCATTTTCCAGACTCTCAAAGGGCCTCAGATTGTCTCCTAAGCCTATCAGAATCGCTCACGACAGATTTAGAACTGGATGAAAGTGAAATACCTAGTGCGAAATCGGCAACACCAATCAAATGATCGCATCTTCCACGTAAGCTCTCGATAGCTCTATGAGCAAACATTATTCCATCTTCTGCATGTATGGAGTTCCCCACCCCCCGCGCAAATCTTTGAAGTTAATAATAAAGCTGGAGTACATGATGGAGCCTCTGTATCACTCAACAATTTCCGCAACAAATTTAGGGCAGCCAAGTCATCACCTGCCCCATGATAACATAGTGCTAGAGTATGATACCTCTCTTTCCTATCTACTGTCCCTGGGAGCAATTCTTCTACTTGATTAGCTAAAGCCATTAGACTCCCAGATGTGGACAATGCATACGTAAGGTGATCCAGAACCAACGGATCCCATTCAATTCTTTGAAGCTTGATTTTTCTTAACAAAATCATTAAGAGAAGAATCGCTTCTTCAATATTGTTTTTAGGAACAAATGAACTGTCCATCTGGGATCGCAGATTCGGAGGATCTGCTTCGGCTCCACTGTACAGAAGAAATATAGCAAACTCTTTTTGGATCCTAGCCGTAGTTTGTGCATCGAGATTCCACTGGTGTAGCAGGGACCTCCGATATGAAAAGATTGCCTCACTTGGAGAATCAGCAAGCTTCCACAGTTCTGGAAGTAGTTCAACAGCCTTGCTCAGTGTCTCCTGCAATTTACAGTCAGCAGCAAAGTTTTCAGGCAAGTCTGCTGGTAATGAAGATTCAACAATGTCCAGAATAACTGAGCAAGATTGAGCATCATGTTTAACTGCCAAATCCTTTTGTGGTCATCAACATCTGCGTGGAGATATATTAATGATGCAATAATAATAAACAATAGTCAATAGGTAAAATTTTGCGTGCATGTTTAAATGCACACCGTGGAGCCAGTGAGAAAGACGGTCAGGCGTAAAAAGTACTCCCTCCATTCCTAAATATAAGACTCTTTAGACAATTTGAGAAAACTAAGGAAGATGTCATTTTCACCTAAACTTCCAATATTATCCCCCACCCTCCCTCTCTCTCACTTCTTTGTCATAAAGAAAGGAAAATGTTGAGGGTATAATTGGAATAAATTGTTGACAACTAATAAAACAACCTTAAACGACGATTAATTTGGATACCTAGATATCTCCTAAACGACAATTAATAGGGAATGGAGGGAGTACTAAATAGACACATAACTACCAACCAGGCAACAACTGTAGTGCAACATCCATGATCCTAATGACATCAAACACGACAAACCTAATAATCTAAAAGTAGTCATGATTCAATAATTGGCATGCAGGTTAGGAAAATCGGAATGATGGACTTGGAGAGCTAAACAGCACCCACACAATAGAAAATTCTCCAGGCAGTAAACGTGAAGTACTGTGCAGTATGTCTATTACCATGAGAATCCCAAACTCCTAGCTAGTAAAACCATCTCTTTGAAGGGTAACCAAAAACATCTATAAGTCTTGCTAATTGGGGCTGGGATGATTACACTAGGCAAAACCAGTATGTTTCAGACTATGTAGTTACATGGGATAAAAGGGCTTCCTTGTTTCATGGCTTTATAAACCTATCCCCCCCAACCACGAGAAAGGACCCTAATATTTCCGAATATGTAAACAGGCAGTATGATGTCGAGACTACCTTTGTACCTCCCAAGCGCCTCCAGTGATTTTGCCTTTAGAAATATTGCTTCTAGGATCAAACTGACTGCATGTATAGACATTTGTGGGTTGGCATAATTCTGTGAGCGTCGCCGGATAGGTGCTCCAATTTTGGAAAGTGCAACTTTCATTTTTGGAATCACCACAGCTATATCTATTCCTTCAAAAACATGCAAAGCAGCTTCTAGGTTTCCTTTCTGATATTCATATCTTCCTAGCAAAGCTCTGGCTTCCTAGAAGATGGCAATATATTAGTCCATAATGCACAAAGCAGACTTGCATTGCAATGCGACTTCTAGTTCAAAGGTATGGTATTCCCCTAGAAAGAAACGAATAATAGTTAAAGTAACGGAACCTCATAATTCAGAGAGCCACTCTCACGAAGAGATGTTTCAGCTTCTTCGATGTTCCCAGTATCAGCCTTCCTTTCAGTTTCCCCAGCATGATAAGTTGCAAGGGATTCTGAGGAAGCAATCATTTACACCGTTCTTGGTTGTTCCCTGGAGCAAAGGCAGCTCATGACCTTCCCGAAACGCGACCCCTCCTCCTCTCTTTGACTGAATTTTCATTATTCATAAATTTCTGTTCTTCTAACAACTCTTCAACATTTAACAACAAAAAACAAAGGCATATCCTGTCAGGGAAAAACTATCCTATGTTGTCTTAACCCTTAAAAGTTAAAACAGTACTATCTCAATTCTTTAATATAGGTAGTTTAGAACAGGTAAGAAAGCAAGATAATTTGTTAGTCAAAATATTAATATTACTCTATTAAATAGAATCAATAGTATACAAATCATATTTAAGAGAGTAATATTGACTAATCTGACAAAATTAACAAGAAAAAAATCCCAAAATTTGCAAGGAACAGGAAATATATGTAAATTAAAAAACCCATAAGAGAAATCAAATAAAAAACAAAAAAAAAAGTCACCTTTCATTGTTATGGAGAGAATAAAGAAGAAAACAGAAGAGGAGGTTCAAAGCCCACAAACAATCAACATCAAACCTCCTCATCTCTTCTTCTTCTTCTGCCAACAATTAAACTTTAGAAAAGGCCAGCCCAATAATCCCTTTTGATTTGATTTGATTTGATTAGATTAAACCAAATATTATTAAACCCCTCCTCTCAAAGAATCAATTCTTTTCTTGAGAAAAATTTCCAATGGGACGGATCTTGTGGGTACCTGTAAGACATAGAGATCTGCGGAACTTACTGTGGGTCCCCTGTCTAAATTTATGTGAGAGAAGTGTGAGGCCGTACCCACAAAGGCAGCCCCATGCTAGACTTTCCCCTTTTCTTGAGTCCTCCTGACCTTTTATACTTTGGAGAACTTTTTTGGGGATGGTGAATTAAATGATTATTTTCTTGAGTCTCTGCTTTTAAAGTCTTTTTCTTCCCCGAAAGTGTGAAATTGTTGGAAATATAAAGTACGTAAGTAAAGTTAATTAATGGTAAAATTAAAATGAACATGTCAATATTTATCAAATTTTGAAATGTATCAATTAATTTGAAATATTTAAAAAAGTTAAATGTCAATCAATTAGGAACATAGCTAGTACTAACTTGAGGTGTATGTACCATGTAAACGCCTGCAAAAGAGGAGGTCGTGAGTGGTTGATAGTGCAGTAGTGGAGGCGGATGCTACAGCGCGAAACGGGATAATTCTTTACGTGCGAAACTTCTATCGTTCGTTAGATTAATTTTTTTACGATTAAAATTAATTTAAAATGGGTACATATTATGAGTCTCAAAACACATGTCATATTTTTTAATCTCAAAACACCTATACTAAATTTTAAAATTTCTAAAATATTTTGTATGTAGTGAAAAAAATTTGTTCCGCATAAAATTTGAACTACAATAGTGGAGCGGTGAAAATTAATCTCGTGAAGTAGCACACTTCTTATCGGGCGATATTCCGGGTTATATTAAGAAAGAAAAAACTAACATAGAGGTTTTCCAAAAAAATTAAAAAAGCATTTATTCAAGAAAAAATAAATATAAATCATCCATTAAAAAGAAGCAAAGTAATAGCTGATTTCTGGTTGATTTTAAATTCACGAATTAAATATTTATCTAAATATTTGATGATAAAGATATTTTTTCTCATTTTGTATCCAATATGTCCTATCAATAAAAAATTGAATTTTTTATGATTAAAAGATTTATAACTTAAAATAAACTGTGTAACTCGTAGCGAAAAGTTAATACATGTCAATCATCTATTATTAGGGGGGAAATGAGACAGACATTCGGGACATAAGAGTGTGTTGCTCGCTCATATATAATACTTTCATTTCATAATATAAGTCGTTTATGACATTTAACGAAAAATAAGGTACTTTAGTCAAAATATCAATATTATTCTCCTAAATAAGATTTGTCTACAACTAATTTTATTTAAGAGAATAATATTGATATTTTGATTAAAAACACCTTATATTTTACTTATTTAATTTTCATTACATGTTATAAACTACTTATATTATAAAATGAAGGGAGCACGTCATAAAAAAGTATTATCGATCACATACTTAGCAAAACGTAATAAAATGAAAGAGTAGTATGGTTGACATTAATATAGTAGGGCATTTTCAAGCCCCTCAATGTGTATCACTTTGATAATAAAAAAAAATTACAAAAACAATGTGTAGCACTTTAAACTCATTCATAAACATAGTATGTGTTTGTGTGTGTAACTTTCACTACTAGAAAAGATGATGGAGAAAAATACTCCAATTTTCCACTATTAGTTCTATCATAGAAGTGGTCCGACGGAGTCCATATATGTTCACGTCATTACAATGAGGATAGAGACTATAAGGTTCATATAAAAAAAAAAATCTTTTCCCGCACACACTTATAAAAAAAAAACTCAAAATTTTATTTTGTCTCAGTTGCTTGATTTTGTATGTTAAATTATAAATCACAAAGTATATGATATAGATCGAGTTCACAAAATAACTTGTTTTTATAATTTTATGAGACTAGTTAGTTCAATATTAATATGCTCGTACATCAAGCAGGGACGAAGTTAGGAATTTAGTGTTGGGGGCGAAACTGCAACAATATGTCGAATTACATATAAAAATGACAAAAAAAATCTTTGAGGGACGAAACTGATAAATTTTTTTAAACTACATATAAATTTTTTATAATTAGTAATATTTTTAAAAATCTTGAGGGCCCCGCCCCTGTCTTCGTCCCTGACATCAAGCCATAACTCTACTAGAATAGCCAATAATACCATCTTAGTGACCTATATAAGTAGTAGCAAGTTTTGCATATTTAGTGAAATTTTTATTTGTAATATTCAAGTAAAAGGCTAGTTATTTAAATGTAATACCAACCCCCCTCCCCCCATTTGAATTTTTTGTTTCCTTATTGTGAAGTATTTGTGAAACAGAGGTGGGTTTAAACTAAAACTTTTACATGGATTTTCGGAAAACTACAAATTATCCAAATGATCTTTTAATAGAAAGGAAATGGAAGTTATCCAGGTAATAGTAGACACTTTTACCCTTCAATTAATATATTTATGTTGGGATGATTCAAATTAATTGTTAGACTAAATTAATTAAAGATAAGGGTAAGGTTGGAAAAAAAACACATTTAATACTCTTTTGGTTTTATAAAGTGACAGATAATTAAAAACTAATAAAGTATCTCTAGGTGACAGATAATTGGAAATGATCTTTAATAGAAAGGAAATGGACGTTATCCAAGTAATAGTAGACACTTTTACCCTTCAATTAATATATTCATATTGGGATGATTCAAATTAATTATTAGACTAAATTAATTAAAGATAAGGGTAAGGTTGGAAAAAAAAACACATTTAATACTCTTTTGGTTTTATAAAGTGGCAGATAATTAAAAACTAATAAAGTATGTCTAGACGACAGATAATTGGGAACGGAAGGAGTAATAATCTAGTGATAGGGTGATTGATTCATAATTTAAGAAATTAAAAATTAAACCTAACAAAAAAAAAGAAGGAAAGGGGCCCAACAAAGCCATATGGCTCATTGAGTATAAATATGAAATCTATCGAGATTCGTTGTTGTAGAAAAATTCAAGAAAATTGATAGGTTGGCATGTAAAGGATCCTATTCATAAAACGACCATATTCGTTGTATCTATTTGAATCTAATTTCAAATCCATGACAAATTATTAGTTGTATCAAGTGATTACATCTGCGACCCCAAGGGCCAAGGCAAGAGTATTGGCTCAGATTTCTTAGTTGCAGTTTATAGGGTCTATTTAATTCTAATCGGATCAATTGTATTAAATATTTAAACAATGTCATTTAAAAAAAACTACTTTCATTAATATATTAAATAATATACGGTACTCAAATACGTGTTGGAGAAATTGGATTTTCTCAAAGAATTTAAATATAATTAAAGTGTTGTGAGGATATATTTGAGCCAATATTATTATATGTTACACCGCTAGGTTTTGAATGTTATTGAGATTATCACAAAGTGGGTTGCGCAAGTTTCGTAATGATATATAACATGTGACAAAGCCAATTTTTGGTGTGAATGATAAATTGGTATAAAGTGGGGTGGATGAAATGTGGTAAATGAGTTTTACACTCACATCTCACATAGGAAATCCATGAAAGAGAAAATCACTTTATATGTTAAAGTGGTTAACATAGGTTTAAATTGTCTTACTTATATTATGTCTCATGTGAGAACCTCATGCACCCATGCGCAAGGGTGCAAATGGATGGCTCTTTGATACCAAAATAGCTTGAACTTATATGCAAGCGCGGGCATGATCAGCAATAGTTTTGTTTCTGGTTCAAATTTTGGTTAACAGGCAGGCAGAATTACTGAGAGTAATGGATTGCAACATCCTGTGGTTTATGGCTGGTCTGTTACAGCTTCTGCAATTCATTTATTTATGTTTAGAAATTACAAAAAACTAGTATTTTTCTGTTCAGTATTCCATAAAATATTCCAACAATACGTAAAGTCTCAATATTGTTTTTATTCCTTTTTTTTACAGGGACCGCAACCAGTACACAAATAAATGTGCACATTATGTAAGAGAAAAAAAAAATTGTGTAACAGCTTGTAAACTACAAAAGGGATGGAGTTAGAATCCTCATATTTGGGAGGGCAAATTTGTGAAGTCAGTACATTAACATTTTACGTTTGGTGAGTTGGGTCCCTAAACATTGGTTTTTAATTTTTAGATACCTGAACAATTTGCATATTGGTAGATTTGGTCCTTCTGTTCAAAAAAGTGTCAGCAATAGTTAGTCAACAAAATTTCAAATTTCAAATCGTAAATTATAAGTCTAATTCTGTCATTTTTTATTCTTACCCACCCAAACCCATTTTAAAACCCGTTTCAGAAAAAAGAACCCGCCCCCAACCAATCAACCTCATTCCCCAACCCCATCCATCTCAATTTTGCTGAATCCGTCAATCTCATTCAATCAATAGATCAAGAATCTAGTTAAAACAGAGCAATCAAAACAAAACCCATATTAGAAAACTCAAAATTAGCTAAGGAAACAGGAAAAAAACTCATGTGATCACTGAAGTTTGTGATTCCCTGATCAAGATGTCCGAAATGATTTTCAGATGTTGAAGAAGAAAGGGAGAAGGAAGAAGATGGGTTGAGGTTTTGTTGTTCCTGATTCTGAAGACAGGTGAGCTAGACTAGTTGATCTGAATTTCCCTGTGATTTTCACTGGCTTTTAGTTCTGAATTGTTATTTGTCATAAATAGATTTTAAATTGAATTTTCATTTCCCATCTGTAGGCAATCATTAATGATATATCCAATGGTAGAATTACCAGTAGTGGGATGACATACAATTATTCCAGAAGGGCCAGGTCTGCTAATGATGTTGCGGGTAACTATAGCTGGATTGCTTAGTCTAAACATTGGATAAACTAACACTTTTGCCTTTCTTGCTTTCTCCATTGTTTGTTTGTTTGGTAATTATAGTTGGGAGGAGCAATAAGAGGGGGTTGGGGTTGGAGGCAGGTTCTTTTTTTAATGGGTTATGGAAATGGATTTGGGCGGGTTAGAATAGGAAATGACAAAATTAACCCTCTTATTTTCAATGAGATTTTTTTTAAAAAAAAGTTGACTAACATTTTTTTTTAACGAAAGACCTAGCCCACTAACCCGCAAATTGTCCAGGTATCTAAAAAAAAAAAACAATGATTAGGGACTTAACTCACCAAACATAAAATGTTAATGTACTGATTTCACCAATTTGCCTATCTAGAAGAGTAACAAAAGGTAAATTTTATATAGTTTTTAGGAGGTCAAATTATACACATTGAACCTTTCTAAAATTAACAAGATTTATAATGGTAAATATGAAGTTTTAAAATATTTGAGAAGGTAAGTTACACTAAACCATACATGTGTAACAAACTGGTGTTTTAATTGAAGCTCAATGTATAATTGGAGATGGAGAATTTCACCGATCTACCAACTAAGAAAACTCCTTCCACAATTATTTTCTTTAGAAAACAATCAAGTTTGCTTTAAATCCCTACAATTGCAATTTAATTTTCTGATCAATCAACCTTCAATTGTGATTTTTTTCGATATATGTAATAAAATGAATTAATTTTATAATTGACTTGGTAAGAATGTCTGGTCTAGTTCAAAAAATATATTTTTTAAAGTCTTTCACAATTCTTTCTTTAAGATTTACAATTGTAAATTAATATAAGTACATACCTTTGATTATGATTTATGACAATTCAAAGGGATCAATGTTGTTAACAAAAAATATTAAAAATATTTCACATTAGACATTTACAAAAAAAAAAATTTGTTCCTGATAGGCTCATCTCTGTGAATTTCATTTTTAACCAGGAAATCATGCATTACATTAATAATAAGAAAGGGAAAGCTGGGGTCATGGCACTTGAGATTGACATGGCCAAAGCTTATGATAGGGTAGAATGGAATTTTCCGAGACAAATTTTGTTATGTCATGGGTTTTCTCCTTTCTTTGTAAACATTATTATGACTTGTGTTTCTTCTGCCACTTTTTCTATTCTCTTAAATGGTTCTGTTTTTGGGGACTTTACTCATTCTAGAGGTATTACACAAGGGGATCATATATCCCCTAGCCTGTTTGTCATTCTGTTTGATGTCTTATCTAGGATGTTGACCAGAGCTGAAAATGATAAGATGATCACTGGGGCTAAAATTTGTAGGACTGGTACTCCTATCTCACACTTGATGTATGCTAATGATTTAGTTATTTATTGTAAAGCCACTTATTTGGAGGCTATGGGGGTTAAAAAATATCTTCAAACCTTTTGCTCTTGGTCAGGTCAGTTTGTAAACTCTGAGAAATCTTCTATTCACTTTAGTGGCAATGTCAACAATGCACTTAAATATATGATTTGTTATGTTCTTTGTATGACTGCTTGTAATCACAAAGTCAAACATCTGGGGCTAACT
This sequence comes from Vinca minor, assembly GCA_026122235.1. Classification (NCBI taxonomy): domain Eukaryota; kingdom Viridiplantae; phylum Streptophyta; class Magnoliopsida; order Gentianales; family Apocynaceae; genus Vinca; species Vinca minor. The sequence continues at coordinate 2,186,589 of JAOCZM010000085.1, read as the reverse complement.
TTCTGAAAACCTTCCTCCAAAAAACATGTTTTTGTTGACCTGATTGAGAGAGTTTCCAGCAAGTTTAGTGGCTGGAAATTGAAAAGCCTATCCCATGCAGAGAGGGGGTGCTTATCAAGTCAGTCCTTCAAACTATTCATGATTACTCTATGCAAACCTTTGCCATTCTCCTGTCTGTGTGTGAGGAGATTGATAGAAAGATTAGGAAGTTTTGGTGGGGCTACAAAGATGGTGGGGATAAGCACTTAAAATTTGTCCCCCAAAAGACTCTGGAGGACTAGGTTTCAGGAAAACTTTTGACATTAATAGAGCTTTTAACACAAAACTGGCTTGGATTATGTGTGCAGATCAGGAGAAAAAATGGGTGCAACAACTCAAGACTAAGTATTTGGGCCAACAATAACTGTTAAAAGCTGAAAGGTATAAAGGGAATGCATCATGGGCATTGCAGGCTATATGGAAAGGAAATGATATCCTTAATCAGAGGATGTGCTACAAGATAGGGAGGGAACCAATGCTAAAAATCGGGTTGAACCTTGGATACCTGGAGTCCAAGGTTTCAGAACTAGCTAAACCACAAGAAGAAATGGGGATCCACTCTGGATTAGTGACCTTCTTAACCAACAGTCAAACACTTGGAATATTAACCTCATCAGAAGCACATTTCCAAAAAAAGAAGCAGCAACAATCCCGCAGATACAAATTCCATACCATATGGAACAAAACAAGTTTGTTTGGGCTCCCTCCAAGTCAGGGAAATTCTCAGTCAAGTCAGCATACAAGGTGGACCAACACTAAATATACAACATCAACTCTCAAGTGTCTAGGAAACAATGGAAAATGATATGGCAGGCAAAGCTTCACCCTAGGCACAAACACCTGCTATGAAGACTTCTCTCAAACATCCTGCCAACAAATGATAGAATTAGTAAAGTGCTAGACACAGATAACTCTTTCTGTCATCTTTGTGACTCTAATGTTGAAGATTTAGAGCACTTGTTTATTAATTGCCCTTTGACAAAAAAGATATTATGGAGATCTAGATGGAACATTATGATGGACCTTTTCCAGGACTGGAACATTATAAAGTGGGTAGAGTTTATCTTGCAGCTTGATTCAATTTTGGCTATTTGTCAGCAAGATAACACATTATTTACAAACTTTGCTGTTATAACGTTGGAACAAACTTGGATGGAAAGGAATAATATTGTATTTGGGAAGGAAAAGAGGAAATGGGAAAAGGTTAGTGATGATATAAACAACTTGGTTGAGAGCTACAGCAGGGCTGGCATGAAAAATGGAGGTAGAAGGCAGAATCTGATAACATATCCTTACTAGATCAGGCCACCTCCAAATTGTCTAAAAATCAACTTTGATGTAGCTTTTAACAATGTAAACTTCACTGTTGCAGTTGTGGCAAGAGATGAAGATGATTTGTTTAGATTTGCAGCAACTATGTCTGGCTGGGTGCAGGATGCATTCACTGCTGAGGCTAACTGCACTTCTGGCCATAAACTCTGCAATCAAATTGAAGATGAACAAAGTGATCATTGAAGGATATGCAACAAATGTGGTCTGCTCCTTGAGAAGCCAATTGGAGGATGAAGAATGGATGGGAAAATCCACTACTGATTATTGCAGGGAGAGGCTTAGACAGATTAGCAACTACAAAATTCAGTACGTTACTAGCGGAAACAATGGGGCTGCTCACTTTTTGGCAAAATGGGGGAATAAATCATAGGAATGGCATTGTTAACCTAAAGTCTCTTCCCCACAATGTATTTTGTGACCAGGAATGTTCTGGTTTGGGTGATGATATTGCCACTGGATGTAACACTGTTTTATTAAATGATTAATGTTAAGTTCATAAAAAAAAAACATTCAATGATCTTTTAAGACAAACTCCCCACCTCTTTTTTTTATATCCATCTCTCATTACCATTTGAAATCTCTAAATAAGGAAGGTAGAAATGTAAAACAATAAACTGTTAATTAATAAACTCATTCTAATTTGCCGATCTTTAAAGAAGATGTTGAATCTAAATATCTTGGGCATCTACGATTCAACAATTGCGACAAATATTTTGTGAAGAAAACCTTTTCTGTTTGTTTATTTGACTAGTATTAGTATTTTTTTTTTATCTCCCGGGTTGTGGTATTTGTTGACTTGTGCAATTTTATTTTCTGTTTATAGGTTATCCATGGATGGTAATGACCTTGATTTTTTTTTTTTATCTAGCAAAAAAATGTTTAATTAATAATAGAAAGCTTTCGGTCTACTTAGATTTGGTATCAAATTGAGATTCTGGTTTCAATCTCAAACTCAAATTAGATTCTAGATGATTCAATACTTCAAGTTTCATTACCAGACTAAATCCAAAATTATTTTAGACATCAATTTAAATTTCAAACCCAAACCAAACTCAAGTACAACCAATCCATGTACTCGAAAGAAAAAAAAATCAGTTAATGACTCACTTACAGAAAAAAAGAAATTTTAAATTAAGTGAGGCCCATTAATTTCTTCCACAAACCCTTCCTTACCCTGTAATTATTACCAACTCGAGGGGCAGTTATCCAATCTCTTCTCTATATAAGCCGCAACCCCCACCAATTTCCTAATCCCACGTACCCCTCTCTCTCTCTCTCTCTCCCTCGCTGCCTCCCTCCTCCCCTCTCCTCCGGCTCCTCTTCCCCCAATTTCCCGTTCTCCGTCCACCGTACACGGCGATTATCACTACCAAGCTACGGCCTAAAGCCACCATACTTAAATCCAGTTTCTGATTTTTCGTTAATTTTATTCAATTCACTGATCTGAATACAGAAATATATATATAGATATATTTTTTTGATAAAAAATTTCATGCTACTGTTCATCTTACACTTTTTAAAATATTATTATTATCATCGTCGTTTGTCCGTTTAATTTTCTAACCGTCCCCTTTATCCATCAATTTCTTATCTGATCTCAACTTTAATTTTTGTCGCTTCAACATTTCTATTTTTTTCTATTCCACAAACTGTCCCCGCTATTTTGTTCTATTTCCGGATCTCTTGTTGTAAATTTTGGAAGTTTTAGGGGTATTTTAGGACAAGTGTAATTTTCTTTTGATGATGCATGTGGGGTTGACGTGGCAAGCGCAAAACGAGCCATGAGTGCAACCACGATGAACCACTCACGTCGTCAGATATTGACGCCTGGGCCGTCAAATAATAAACGGAAAGAGAGAGACGGAGGAATTGACGGTTTCAAATCAGCAGTAACGACAAAGAGCTTAGCCAAGCCGAGCATTCACAGAGCTCCCGCAGCCGTTTCGCAGCAGCAAGTTAAATCACCTCAGCCGACTTACAATAATCAGCTCCTAGCTGGATATCTAGCCCACGAGTTCCTCAGCAAGGGTACTTTATTCGGTGAACGTTTTGATCCGGCTCGAGCCGAAGCAGTACCTCTATCATCATCAGCTTCAGCTAGAGTGAAGCCAATTCCCGAGAAAAGAAAATCCGAGCCGAGCGATAAAACGGAAAAGCATCAAAAGTACCTGGAAATAGCGGATTTGCTCAAAGCGGACGGAGCCCACTTACCTGGCATCGTCAACCCGACCCAACTTGCTCGTTTCTTACAGCTAGGATGATGTTCGAGAGGGGAGGACGGGTGCTACCGGACCCGGACACGTGGAAGATAGTGATTGGTGGTACTCCTGAATTTGAAAAGGGGGGAAAATGTCTCCCTCGCATTTTAGTTTTGAAATATTTTTAATAATTATTGAATGCGCATGTTGTAATTGTTGTTTTTTTCGTACTTGTCAGTACAGTTTCATTAGCAGTTAAATTTTCTTTTTCTGCTCCTTCTTCTTCTTCTTCTTCTTCATTTGGGGGGCATTACATGAAGATTGCAGACAGACATGCATGTAAAATCTATCTCTTCAGTGTTTTTAATTAGTAAGATTTTGATTGAAGTTTCAGTACCGTTTTAATGGATTTATTCGGATTATACATTTTGCAGTAGATGTCACTTCTAGCTATTGATAGGATATGCATCTTATCTAAAGATTTTGGTTCTATGTACCTGATCCATATCAGAACTATTCACATGTCAATGCAATGAACAAAGTTTCCTTCTATGAGATCATCTTCTATGGATTCTATTTGGAAGCTTCGTCCTTGGCTTTTCCATAATTGAATAATTGAAAATTGTTTGTTTGTGGTTTTGGATAGTGTTTCGTTTGTGACATTTCTTTTTAAAAAAAATATTTATTTTGAACACTGTGAATATTTCAACTCTAATATTTCTTATAAAGAAAATGAGTATTTAATTCCGAACAGAGTACTCTAATTTTGTGTTATATCACCCTCTCTTTTACATAAGAATCAAACGTGAGGACCAAAGTCTCCCATTTCAAAAGCGTTGCCTACTTAATTTACATATATCATAGGAATGGTGTCTTAAAATGGAAAAGTTCCTATGTTCTAAGGCTTTCTCTTCCATTAACTACTATAAAGTAAAGAAGATGCTCACATTGATGTATGGAGCAAGGTTTTGAAACCCGGACCGGGCATCGATCCGGAAAAGTTATTGGGTCACAGGTAGGGCTGTTAACGAGCCGAACCGAGCCGGTTTTGGGCCAAATCGGTTCGGATCGTTAAGAAAACCGAATCGATCGTTAATCGGTTCGTTAGTCAACCGATTCGGTTGTTCAATTCGTAATCGGTTCGAAATAAAATCGTACAAAACCGGTTCGTTAATCGGACCGTATCAAATCGCTCAAAACCGGTTCGCTAATCGGATCGAAAATCGTAATTCGCATTAAATCGTAATTCGGTTCGTTAATCGGATCAAACTGCCATTTTCATCCCCAATATATTTTCAAACATCCACTTTCATCCTTTTTAAAGTGGTTGTTTGAAAATTTTTTGTGGATGAAAGTGGTTGTTTGAAAATATATTGGGGATGAAAATGGTAGTTTGAAATATATTGGGGATGAAAGTGGCTGAAAAAAGTTAAAAAAGGATGAAAGTGGTTGTTTGAAAATATATTGGGGATGTGAAAAGTTAAAAAAAAAAAAGAAAAAGGATGAAAGTGGCTGCCCGAAACTATGTTGAGGAGCAACATGGCTATTAATTCGTAATTGGTAGGTAGAGAAAATTATTAACCGGTTTAACGAGCGATTTAAAACGATTTACGAGCCATTTTACCGAATCGTAACCGGTTCGTTAACGAGCCGAGCGATTTAACGAGCCGGTTTTAACGAACCGATTAACGAGTGATTTGCGATTTGCTCGGCTCGATAACAGCCCTAGTCACAGGTCACTGGTCGGACCGGTGGTTGGACCGTCATCGACCCGTTCATCAACCCGGTGACGTCATAAATAATAAAAAATATAATATATACTTATTAATAAAAAATAAAGTTAATGTAAGTATATATAGTAAAATTTAAGGACTAATGTAATAATTTATTTATTTTTATACACTTCTAGACAAAGTAAATAGTTTAGGATTTGTTTGAAATATAATTATTTTATGGAATTTTATGTGCAAATATTTTAATTGCACTTTAGTCCTGAATATATATAGTATCATAAGAGACTCTTAACCCTAAAACTCCTTCTCTTCCCCCGCCGCAAGTGGCCTCCCTCTTCTTCCTGGCGATTTCCGGCGCTCCCTCCACCATCACCGGCGCTCTCTCTTCTTCTCTTCCCCGTTATATCTTCCTCTCCTCTCCTCTCCTCTCCTTCTCTTTTCCGACGCACCTCCCTCTCTCCGCAAAATCCTATCCCTCTTCTCCTTATCCGCCGCACCTCCCTCTCTCCGCCACCGCCCTATTTTTTTTCTCTTCTCCTCTCTTTCAGCTCACTTTCGTTATGGGCACTGCAGTATAGTTGGATCGGGCATATTTTATATGCTCTCACCGCCACGAATCGCCACCTCCCTATCTCTCTGCCGTGAACCCACCGCCCTCTTTTTTTTTCTTCTTTTTCCTTTTTTTTATACAGAATTTTTTTTTTTTAAAAAAAATGTATTTTATGACCCGACCGGTTTTCTCAAAACCGTTCCGGTTTACGGTTCGGACAGCCCGACCGGCCGGGTCCACCGGGTCAGTGAAATTAAAACATTTTTTTACAAAAACGGGTTTTGGCACCTAACCGGACCGCTCGGATGTCCGGTCCGGGTTTCAAAACATTGGTATGGAGATTTTCGGATTGATGCAACATTCATGATTATTTGCTTCACGTAATAAACAAGGTACAAAGTATTTTGATCAAACCAAACGTAAATCCTAAAAATAATACTTCCTCTGTCTAAAATTATCCGTTCTTTTGTATTTTATACAAAAATTAAAATTTCATCAAATTTTATAGTAAAATATGGTAAAATGTAAAAAATAATCATATTTAATTATACCCTCAATTTAATTCTATATTTTTTTCTCTCCAACATTAATTTGGAACAGATGAAGTAAAATGAAAAACAAGACCTGCCGAAATGAAGTAATTTGGCATGAGTACATCAGTCACACACTTGTTATTCGCAGATGACTCTCTTTTTTGCTAAGGCGGAAGAGTCTTGTCTAAAACAACTAAAAGAAATACTGGGAACATATGAAGTATGCTCTGGGCAATTGATCAATTATGACAAGTCCAACCTGTTTTATAGTAAGAGCACTCCCGATGACGTTAAGGAACTTGCTTTCTCTATTCTCCAAATTTCCGAGGGAGATGGAAAAGGCAAGTACCTAGGTTTGCCTTACATGACAGGACGCTCAAAAAATGAAGTTTTTCAATTTGTTGTGGACAAAGTCTGGAAAAAACTGAGCAATTGGAAAGAAAAAACGCTATCTTTTGCAGCTCGAGTAGTACTCGTTAAATCTGTGATCCAGGCAATTCCAACATATGTAATGTCTTGCTTCATATTGCCTAAATACATAACTGACTCCATCACGAGCATGATGAGAACCTTCCTCTGGGGAGGAGCTGAAAACCATAGGAAAATCTGTTGGAAAGTATGGATTGCACTCTGCAAGCCAAAGGATCAAGGAGGACTCGGTTTTGGGACCTGGAAGCTTTCAACAAAGCTTTGGTGGCTAAACAAGGATGGCGTATTGTACACCAACCATTTTCTTTATGTTCTAGAGTGCTACAGGCAAAGTATTTCCCACTTGATAGATTTCTATCAGTTCCACTTAGATGGAGAACCTCGATGGTATGGCAAGGAATTCTAAAAGGAAGAGATCTCCTTAAGGCTGGTTTAACATGGAGGATCGGTAATGGTTCAAGGGTTAACGTTTGGGGGAACAAGTGGTTAACCACCCCAAGTACCTTTAAACTTATCGCCCCAACTGATATGGACCTGTTCAAAAAAATGATGCCAGTCTCTAGCCTCATTAATCATCAAAGAAGTACATGGGATATGAACATGCTTAATGAGTTCTTTTCATCTTATGAGAGGGATGAAATTCTTAAAGTATCACTTTGTGACACCTGGCCGCCTGATCGTCTTGTTTGGGGGGTACACAAAAAACGGACTATACTCTGTCAAGTCCGGTTACCATCTACAAGTCGATATCAGCACTGGAAAGCATGATATCCCTTCCTCCTCAAAAAGCAAGACTGATAAGCACTGGAAGGGTATCTGGAAATTATCTATTCCCCCAAAGCTACAAGTTTTTATCTGGAAAGTCTTCCAAGGAATCTTACCTGCTTGTAAAAATTTGTCAAAGCGGATACATACCATAACCCCGCAATGTCCTATCTGCCAAGATGAGGTTGAAACTGAGGCACATGCCCTCTTCACATGCCCAGTAGCTTTGGAAATATGGAACCACACTAGTTTCGACATCCAAGCTATAATTAAAAAAGATATCTTCCCATACAGTCTGATGCTCATTCTGTCAGATAATGAGGAATACTTTACTCCTTTCGCTTACATTACATGGCATATATGGTGCAACCGGAACAAGACTATATTTGAAGGTATACGCAGACCTTCTGAGGAAATTGCGAATATCGCTTTAATCAATGCGGCTGAATATAGAAATATACACTCATCATCCTCAAAGTCATCAAGTGCTCACCAACCTATACCCAATTCTGACAAAATAAAATACATCTTAAAGGGAAAAGCACCAATGTTTGCACCATCTGAAAAGGAGAAGACGCAAACAACAACAAAGAAATCATCAGACTTTAAATGGGAACCCCCTGATGAAGGGCTTTTCTAGCTCAATGTTGATGGAGCATGGTCTAATCATGAGGGAGGCCTAGGTATTATCATTCGTGATCATCAAGGTAGATTTATAGCGGGGTCGGCAAAATTTATTTCTCAATCTTCTAGTCCTGAATACACAGAAGCAATAGCTCTCCTGGAAGGAATTCGGTTCGCTTTAGTTCAAGGCCACTATGCTATCATCATTGAAAGTGATTGTAAATCACTCGTCAACCAAATCCATCAGTTCGAAGAAGATCTTTCCCCTTTAGGGCACATTGTTAGTCAAATTCAGAATCTGTTGGGGGTAGAATAGCCAATTTAGTCTTTACGCATAGATCGTGTAATCATACTGCTGATAAATTGGCAAAATATGCAATGAAGCTTAGAGCTTCCAATCAATGGTTTGGAGAACCTCCCGGATTTCTCCTACCAAATGTACTAAATGATATTGGTTAATGATATATTTGATTTTTACTGTTCAAAAAAAAAAAAAGATGAAGTAAAATGAAAAACAAGACCTGCCGAAATGCTGTCCGTCGGTTTACATTTTGATAGTCAACTAACAATTAACATAATAATCAAAGAAAGAATCGATTCTCTTGCACGTGTGTAAACCTACAATTGACCGTCAATTATTTATAGATTGCAGATCACAAACTTTGACGAATAATAAAAGTAGTATCAATAAAATAAAAATTTGTGCAAATGCAAAGTTGTTGTAGTGTTACTAGAAAGATTATAGCTTATTCAGGTAATTTAAAATTTAATTAGATTAATAGGATTAATAATATTTAAATATGTGTGTAAAATCTTTTAAAAAATAAACGGGTATAAAATAAGTTTATAAGTTGAACGTGAGTAATTATCATGACATCCCTAAATATAAGATGACTAGTGGAGCTTACATTATTTAAATATAAAATGTTACTTATGGAAGTTTGGGGAGAGAACATATGCAAATTGAGAAAGTAGATATCCATTTTGGGATAAATTAAATGAAAGTAAACTTTAATTTTGATAAATTAAAATAGAGAGTAGGCACTCGATTTGAGACGAAAGGAGTATGAACATAAAAAATCAAAGAATTGGATTTTTCCTTTTAAAAAAAAATGCTCCCTACGTCCCCAAATTGAATGCTCATATTTCTTTTATTTTAGTTTGTATAAAAATTATTGTTTACTTTCTCAAAATGGATATATATACTTTCTCTCTTAAATCACATAACTAGCCTCATATTTTTAAGAATGCAGACTCCACTAACATATCATTAGAATTTATTAATAAGGCTATTATAGTAATTCACTTATAGTTAAACTAGTTACCTCTCAATTATTATTGAAAGTGTGTACGTTCAATTTGATAAGATAGTAAAAAGAAAGGGGTTTACATGGGCCGAATGTGGGTCAACATGGACTTTTGGGCTCAAGTGGTCTAAATTCAAGACCACTGAAGCCCAATACAAGCCCAGGGGTAATTTCGACAATCCATGCTTCCCATGCCATCGTTAAATAAATTTCATTGTTTTTTTTTTAATTGGAAAATCTAAATACGTTGGACTTTTATTTTGTCTTCCTGACTTTCCGGCGTTGCCGTTCTTGACAGTGAGACTGAGCCACCACCGGCATTCTCATTATCTGCTTTTTTTTTTAAGCACTGCATTGTAGGGTTAGGGTTTCATTTGATCTCTTCAGATTATTCATATTTCCTCAAAAATCTCTGGTTACTATTTACCAAAGAAGATCGGAAGAATGGTTAGAGGATTGCTCGGCAAGCTCGCCAATCGCTCTCTCTCCGTCGCCGGAAAATGGCAGCAGCAACAGCTCCGTCGCCTCAACATCCACGAATATCAGGTTTTTCCTTTTGTTTTTTTATTTTCCGATTTCGATAGTTTTATTTTCTTCAGTCTGTGAATTTTATTTGTTTACATTAATATATGTGGATGCTTATGGAGTGTTTTACGTTTTTGTTATGATTGTTGAGAATTTTAAAATGTTTTTTTATGATTAATCAGGGAGCTGAATTGATGGGGAAGTACGGGATCAACGTTCCAAGAGGTGTAGCTGTTTCTTCTCCTGAAGAAATTAAACAGGCTGTTAAGTCAGCTTTTCCCAACCAAAGTGAGGTATAAACATTACTACCCAGACTTTTTAGGAAGTGTTAAGGAAACAAAAAATAAGGCTTTTTTTATTATCAAAATATCAATATTATTCTCTTAAATATGACTTGTATACCATTAATTATATTTTAAGAGAGTAATATTGATATTTTGATTAAAAAAACACATTTTTTTTGCTTCCTTGATATTCGCTATATGTCCTAAAAGTCTTATATTAAGGAATGGGGGGAGTATTTTTTTCAGAAATATTTTACGGAATTCTATAGGATTTGTCGAAGAATATGAACCTTAATGAGTGAGCAAAAACTTATATATTCCTTTGTTTTATCTTTACCTCCGTATTTAGAAATTTTAGTGGAATAATAACCTTCTATTGATTTTGTTTATGAACCTTACTGGTTGTGCTCTTACTTCTTGTGTGCAGATTGTGGTGAAGTCACAAATTCTTGCTGGTGGACGTGGCTTAGGAACTTTTAAGAATGGTTTAAAGGGTGGAGTTCACATAGTCAAGGCTGAGGAGGTTGAAGAGATAGCTGGTATTAGACACCATCTTTGAACTCCCCATTATAGAAGCTACTCGAATCTTCTCATCTGTTAGATTGTTGTTTTCCTCATTAGAGCATGCTGCTACCTCTATCGATTCTGATTGCTTTCAAAGTATTAGTGTTAACTCTGTTTCCTGCAAAAAATGAGAAAAGCCACTATAATTCTGCAACTCGGCAAGAATTCTATCGATTTAGTTACCAAAAACACTACTATATGCTAGGTATCTATGTTAGTGTTTGATAGCCAGAAATGCAGTTGATATCTTATTGTTTTTCCGTGCCATTACGTATTAGTCTTGTGCCATGTAATGATTCTTTGGAGAGAAAAAAAGGATTTGTATGTTAGGAACCTCGTAGTGGCCATGATGGAGATGGAACCAAGTGTGTTTGTTCAATTCATTGTGCTTAAGGTGTCATCAGAGCCTTGATATAATTCATTCCTTTCCGGTACCAATTAAGCGGATTGGTCACTTCATCACTGAATGTGGGTCACCCTATGATAATCATCACAGTAGCAGCCGTCTCACATTAGAATATCTCATTTTGTTCCAGATGTCCATGATTCTTCTGTTTCTTCCCTAGAAGAGAAGAGCCATTTTTGGATACGTAAACATTTATGTAAGGTTTTCCTGGGTAAGGTGTGATATAAGAATGAGTGATGAGGATGTCCGTTGCCATTACTGACTATGATATGAAAAACTGATATTAACTGCTCTGAATAAGCAAGGTCTGTAGGTGATCCTTCTCCCTAGAGAATATGAAGTAGTAGTTGTTTGAAGTCAGAATCATTTGACAGTTGCATTTGTTTTCCAGTTATGCTTTAAAAAGAAATGTGCATACGTGCTTGACTTGGTTGAAATTTCTGATTAAGATTTGCTAACTTTTCCTCACGTCATGATATCGCTTTCAGGACAGATGCTCGGACAGATACTTGTTACTAAACAAACTGGACCTCAAGGAAAGATTGTCAGCAAGGTTTGGCTATAAACTTTGTGAATTTGTTGTCATCTACTCTGTATGTTATGCAACAGCTGTTACGGGAGAGAGGGGCACACCTCCATCGATATTGTTCAATTTCTCATGATGGTTAACACAACTTAGGTTTAGTTAGGCTTTTCTCACCTTTTCTTTCATTCTTAGGTATAATAATATCATTTTTGTTCTATTCTGCCATTCCATGAAAAAGTGGCAGCGCTTTGTTCTTATCATGGCATCCTCGCTGCTATTTCTTCCACTAGAAATGTGTCGAGCGGCCTTGGATCTGAGTATTACTCTTTAAGCAGAACTTTGGCGGTGTCTTAATTCTATGAAGTGTAGAAGGTCTCAATCGTGTCGGCTCTAATGAATACCTTAAGTTTATTGATAACATTGTGAAGTTTGTGTTGGGAACTCCGAAAATTGTACCATGAGTCACAGATGAGAAATTAAAGTGGATTAGAGAAAGATCAAACTACTTGTTACGGACGTGAAAAAAGAGATGCAGATGACGTAAAGGATTTATTGGGGTATGGCTTTGCAAAGACCAAAGAGTATTTTACAAGTAAAATTTTAGGCTGTACCTTGAGTAACTTGTACGGGCATGTTAAATTTCTGAGGAACTGAAGGGACACGATACCCCGTGCTTCTTTATGTTGTCATCTCTGGATGGATTTTAACTAGGAAAGCTGTATAGATTCCAGTTCTGGTAGAATTTTGTGAATGATAACAGCAGCTTAGCTTGTTTTCTGAATGCTTAAAATCACGTGCTTCAGTGATGATTTTCTTCTCCTAGGTACAGGTTGGAATTCGACATGTCAATCCCAAATGAATCAATATCATTGAAAACTCTATTTCTCTACATATTTTTTTGCTGCTCTATGTCTACGATACTGAAGTTCTGTGTTCTCATCGTTGCCCAGTGAATACTGTGACTGACTCCTACTTTGGCATCTTTTGTTCTCTTTCAGATTTACTTGTGTGAGAAGTTATCATTAGTCAATGAGATGTACTTATCCATTATTCTTGATCGTGCAACAGCTGGTCCAGTAAGTTCTATAGTCCTTGGCACTTCAACTTCCATTTTCTTATGAATAGCAGTAGCAAATTAAAAAGTAAATGAAGGTCTTCAAAAATAAAGTTTTCATATATGTTTATTTCCAGCAAGGAACTGCTCCCTTTGGGGATTAAGCATTAACAGATCTATCAACAAGTCGGACAAACGCTTTCTGCTTTAGGTGGAAAAAGGTGCTACAATCATAAACAGCTAAAAGGAGAAACTTCCATTTTGATATCAAATTGTATACTAGCAAAAAGATTAAAGATATAAATCTCGAATGCTAAAAAAGAATGTTTCCTGATTCTCCAATTGTCTAATAATGCTCCTTGTGTTTCTATGTTCACGCTGGGACGAGGGATCAAGTGCTAAGAAGGTTTTTAAGCAAGGAGAGAAATAATGGGAGAAAGTGATCAATATAGGTTCTGGCTGAACATGGTTGAGGAAAGTTTCAATATGGTCTTGACAAATGGGGTGATCTAGGATCTAGATCTATTGATTTGCATATACATCCTTATAGATCCAATATGCTGAAATTCATCTTCTGAGATATTGAAATATCCATTTATTATAAAGACAGTTATTTGTGAAATTCAAAATGATGTTTAGAGGTTATGGAGTGCCCAAGTAAATGCATGACAATCTGTTTTTCAGGAGAAATAATTTCTGCTGTAACTAGAGGCTGGGTCCTATTGTTTTATGTTCATTTGTTTGGAGTGGTTGTTCATGTTTAGCTAAACTTCACATTCTCTCCGTGTAGCTTATCATTGCCTGCAAGAAGGGAGGAACTAGTATTGAAGACCTAGCAGAGAAGTTTCCTGACATGATTATAAAGGTTTTTCACCATCTCTCGTGGTGGAGTATTGGATCAGAGGGTCTATTTTTCTTCCTATATATCCTTTTAATTGCTTGAAGTTTTCCAATCTTTGTTCTGTCCCAGGTACCTATTGATGTCTTCAAGGGAATCACTGATGAGGATGCTGCTAAAGTCGTAGATGGTCTGGCCCCTAAAGCGGCTGACAGAAATTCTTGCATTGAACAAGTGAAGAAGTTGTACAAACTTTTCTGTGAATGTGACTGTACGATGTTGGAAGTAAGAACATTCAGATACTCATATTTATCATTACTATGTGAAATTGAAGTTGCTCACTTAGCAAACAAATAGTACTCCCTCCTTCCCAAATTGAATGTCCACATTTGACTTTCACATAATTAAGGTGAGTAGTTTGATTAAAAGTGGATTACCATAATATCCTCATTCAATAATACTAATAATAGGGCTCATAAGTTAATGCAACTTGCCTTCCTTAAATCTAGGAGGTTAGTTATGGAAGTTAAGGGAGAAATTATATTCATTTGAAGAAAGGGGACATTCATTTGGGACAAACTAAAATAGAATTAGGACATTCAATTTGGGACGGCGGGAATAATAATAATAATAATAATTGAAGTTGCCCTGTAATTCTAGATATCTAAGAATCAAGGACTTAGTTGCCCTCTGACTGATGTTTCTACCTCTGAACAGATCAATCCACTTGCAGAGACTTCTGATAACCAGATGGTAGCTGCCGATGCAAAGCTCAACTTTGATGATAATGCAGCTTACCGTCAGAAAGAGCTATTTGCTCTTCGTGATCCGACCCAGGAAGATCCTCGTGAGGTATCTGGTGTGCTCTACCAGTGCAATGTATAGTTACGGTTGGTTAAGCACTTGAGTTTGTAGTGATTGGTCTTTCTTTGTCAGGTTGCTGCTTCAAAAGTTGACTTGAATTACATTGGCTTGGATGGAGAGATCGGTTGCATGGTAAATGGTGCTGGACTGGCTATGGCAACCATGGACATAATTAAACTACATGGAGGAACTCCTGCCAATTTCCTTGATGTTGGTGGAAATGCTTCTGAAGACCAGGTATTGAGAGTTTCAGATAGTGAATGCCTATATGCAAGATTCTATGTTACGTTTGATTTACAAAACTGGGTGGGCCTGTTGCTGTGATTGTGACCGACTACTGAAATCTAAGAAAAGGCTTATTGAATAACATTGTTGTTTTACATGCCTGATGCCTCATATATTTAATATTCCTATTACTGAATATGTTAATAGGTTGTGGAGGCTTTTAAAATTTTAACGTCAGATGACAAGGTGAAAGCAATCTTGGTGAACATTTTTGGAGGCATTATGAAATGTGACGTAATAGCGAGTGGAATTGTGAATGCCGCTAAACAGGTTAGTTTTGAGTTTACTTGCATAATTTGAAACATCAGCTCTTTTGAATTGTGCATTGTGCATTTTCTTTTTGGTGATTGCTTTTTGGGGGTAGAAAATTACTAATTTACCTCTTCTTTCCCATAAGCCCTTTTTATTAGTGTGGTTCATCTCCTGGAATGGTTATCAAACAATTACTGTTGGTTTTATAATAATCCTAAAGGTTTTAGTAGGAACTGTAGTTGTGCCAAACTTAACCAAATCTTTAACACATGCTTCACAACTTTCAGGTTCAACTGAAAGTGCCAGTAGTTGTTCGTCTCGAGGGTACTAATGTCGATCAAGGGAAGAGAATTCTCAAGGTAAACTAATTTTGGTAGTACTATATTATAAGCCCAGGAAAATCAATCTGTTGAAGTTTCTGATTTGACATAAATAAAAGAACATACCGTGATGGTGCCTGATTTCTATTATTCATTTATTCTTGTTTTTATTGCAGGAAAGTGGGATGACACTAATTACAGCTGAAGATTTAGACGACGCAGCTGAGAAAGCTGTCAAATCTATCCACTAGTTTGAGAGAAGTCCTCCCTCCCATTCTATGTGATATTCTGCTCAATCTGAGTTGGTCTCTTTTTCCCTTTTGTTCTTTTCCCCTGGAGAGTTGGGGGTCACACTCCTGAACTTGCATTGAGCCGATAACCATTGTTCGTTGCATACAATGAATTTCATTTTTCCCTGCAAGTTTCTAATAAGATTTTCTGCTTTTGTTCCAGTATTACTTTGGATATCGCACGCTGCTTTTAAAAATCATTTTTACGCCACAAACGCACAACCCACACTGGAATTTCACTGGAATAGGATTCACAGGGTTTGTCGTAGCGGGAAGAGTAACTGAACACTTCTAGAGAGTCTGCTGGTGTGGATCCCTGCTTAGAGAGTCATAGGTATGCTTGTCTGACGAGGAAGGCCCGATAGAGTTCTTAACCAAATGCCCAGATCCGTTGCTCCAAGCCCTTCTACCCACCTCTTGGATAACCAGTTATGAAAAACACAGAACAGAAACAGCCAAACCAATCCAGCACACAGAACCCACTTTTACCAAAAAGGCTGTTCCTAAGATGTGTTTTATTGCCTTGTTCCGGTGTCTGTCTTTCTATCGAATTTCTAAACATCGAATGTATCATATGATATACTCTCATCGAACCTAAACACTGTGATGCCTATTTTTCGTCTTCCTTGTTGCAAGGATGATCCAACTCCTGTACAATATAAGCAATCTATACTGATTAACATATTTAATCAGGGATTGTTTTCATTTTCCTCAATCTGTCCTTATCTATGATTCAATCAGGAAACCCCTTACTCAAATCATTTTTTTCATATGGAAAAGTGTTTTTCAATCATACAATTCTACAAATGTTACATTGGATCTCAAACCCAAGGCACTGAGATTGAGAACAATATAACCAACCATCCAATGGTCATCGATCTGATGACCTCAATCACAAACTGTTATTTCTTAACAGCCTACAGAACTCCATAAGGAGACCGGAGGAGAGGGATAACATACGTGGCATCTTCATTCTGAAGCTAGACAATGTAGAAAGGCATATACCAGTCTTTTAATTGGAAATAATATACAACTCTTTCTCAGCCGGTCAATCCGTGAAATACTGTTCCATTCTTCATTGTGGGGATATTTTTGTAATCCTCCTGCAGGCACATCCCTTACGACACGTTTTAAAACCTTTCAAAGAGTTAAAACAGCCTTTACAGTATCGTCCAGAAGCATGTTTTGGTGTACCACATACTTAAATATTCTCACCGGAACTATGCAAGTCACCTTTTCCTAGCATTAAAGAATCAAGGTTTTGGCAGAAGGAAAGGATGCTAATGAGGAGGTTCATCAAGAACATCTTCTTCCTTGTTATCCTTGCATCGCTTGAGGAGAAGAAGCTGATCTCGCAAATGCAAAACCTGCCATTTGACAACTATGAGAAATTTACCACATAGAAATCAATGGTGAAAGAATCAGTGGAAACACACCTACAAACAGCTCCAAGGGTTCATTTGGCTTGATGATCAAATTCAATGAATAGAAAGATTAACAGAACAGATTTTAAAGATACTTGCAACTATACGAATAGAAATGGGATGCATGTTGTAATTCTTGCATCTTGCACAGACCAATTATGACCCTAGTCAGAGCTCAAAATATCTCCGCATAAGAGGACTGTCTCGGCTATATTATCTATCATCTAAAAGTCGCAAAGTTTTTTTCAGGAAGTATTGAGTAGTAGATGCCCCATTCTCCAGAAAATTTACAATATCACATACATTGTTCAGGTTCGTTATATATTCAGAAAACTAATCCAAATTTTTTCTTCATAATTCCATTCTTAGTTTTAAAAGGCGCGAGGCGAACCGAGGCGATAAGGGACCGAGGCGCACGCCTCAAGGACGCGAGGCGCTCTATTTTTTCCAAAAATTCTCATAAATTAAATTTATATACAATTTTGTATTATAAACATTATTTCAATATTATAAATACTAGATGAAAGCATATATTTTATACTATATCCCAAATTGTCCACACAAAAATATCGTAAACTGTTAAACGCATAAAAAAGACTACTATCATATACAAGTGCCCAACATCTTAAAGTTGAGTAAAAAAAAATGGAAAATAAAAAATAAAAAATAAAGCATATATATTATCTCATACAAACTAATACTCACGCCGCCTCGGTCGCCTCAGACCCCCGGAGGCGTTTTCAGCCTCGCCTCGCGCCAGGCGCGCCTTTTTAAACCCAGATTCCATTCCGGCTTGTTTAGAGTTAGATTAAGAAATAAAGTGATGAACCCCAAGAGTGGTTTAGTTTTTTCTCTTTCTTTTCAATGCTTCAGAGATAGAATGGTAAAACAAATTAATGCTGTCATTAAATTAGATGCACGTGTGCAATACAAAAAAGCTAAACAGAATATCTAAAATTGAGCAAAAAAGAAATATTGATAATTTAAACCACAGCACATTTTGCTTGATTCTGTTGCAGCTTGCACATTAAACTAGCTTAGGGGAGGTCCAAGGTTAATGGATATTAGTATGAAGATGCTGCCTCATTTTAAAAGGCTAAACCAGTAGTCAAAAATGGCAACAGAATCATAAAAAATGACCATGTAGGAATAGGTGCTAACATTACCTCCTCTTGAAGCATGAGAGGGAGATTCTCAGTTGAAACAAGACCGTATATATCCTGCAAAACCTTTGTCTCTTTTATTCCTGACCATGTTTCAGGGGGCAATGCCATTAAAAGGGCCGTCAAAATATCATTGCTACCTGGGGGCATCCCACTGCAACTGTCTGAACTGGGATTACTGCAGTTAACCTTTGCTTGAGACAAGGGAACTAACATATCAAACCCTTGCTCTCCACTGCCATTGGAAACCACCCCGGAAACTACCGTGGCAGGCCTATCACCAACAGCTCTGTAACATCTTACACATGTTTCTCGACAGCACAGTTTACCTGACAAGCTAGATTTCCCTGCCAAAAGACCTGCCCCTTCGCAACAAACACTTGCTGCAATATCAGGCAAACTATCTACATGACTCATCGTTGGCTTTATCCTACAGCTAGCTTTTGCTGAAGCTAAAGTTTCAGTGACATGCTTGTAAAGAACAGTCTCCTGCACTTGTTTTAATACCTCTTCCTGCAAGTTAATAAATAAGTAGAATCAGAAGATAAATTCAAGTGACTGTGGAACGCTTATTCAAGGGGTCAATGTAAGATATAAAGCAAGCGGAAAAACTTTAAGCATTGGATCCAAACCCCATCCCTGTGGGCAAAATCAGCCAGAGGAAGTAAAGGAGAACACAGTGAAAGGTGAAGACCTTAATGGAAAGCCTTCCTTTCTCTTCTTCACTTAATGTTTGTGTACCATCCTCTCGTCTACGAACTTCTGCAACCCACTTAATGAACTCGTAAAAATTAGATGGCAGGGACGAGAAAACAGTAGAAAGAACATCTTTTATGTCCTTCACATTATCTGAGCTCAGCAGCACTGGAACCTCTTCGATTAAGATCTTTGCAATGCTGACCCAACTCTCATGTTTACAACTCTGCACAAGTATTATGCAATATGAGGCAGGCCAGCCGTTAGGAGGACAAAAATCAATATAATTATGCCTTCACAACAAAGATAAAAGTGGCATAAGAAAAATGCAAATTTGAGTGATAAATGCAGGAGAAGGATCAGATTTATACCGCTGTTAGTATTAACAACAAAAGGCATTTGAATAGGAGACATACAAAGGCGTGTCTTCTAGATTTTCAATTTTCAAATGAAAGACCAAATAGACAGCCAATGCAGTAAGGTGGCAAGTGGAGTCGTGCCACAAAATTAAAATGTATAGAAGAGATTTTTGTAATAATAATTTAATTAGCAACAATGCATATCCACAGAAACTATTGAATCATCCACCTTAAGACAAGTTAGTGGGTTTAGAAGATTAGCCACTTCCACAGTTTGGAATCCAGATTTCAAGCTGGACAAACAGTATTATGTCCCTTAAAGGGCAAACGTTAGTCTCAAATCTAGAAGCTCTAACACTGTCAAGAACCAGAAGGTTAAAGGAATCTTTGAAACAAGTAAAAAGTAAAAGTAAAAGAATTAGAAAACCACTTTCTTAATCCTTTTGAATATCATAACTTTAGCAAAAACAGATGCTGAGATAATCGCGATTGAATCAGCAAAAGCAAGGAGCAAAGGAACTGGTGAACGATCAACTGATCTACCTGTAAGGTCCTTAATGATCATGCGTGTTCATGCAAACAAGCCAGAAAGCTAAGCAATCCAATAGCAGTCACTCGAACTTACCAGAGTATAAAGCAATGCTGGAGCTCTGTGAAGCTTTGATATCAGCATAAACCTGGAAGTCGGAACAGTCAATAGGAGTTCATTAGATACTACAGACAAACAGATAAGTAATGGTAACCAATTGAACATAAGGAAGCAACTCAATATAAAAGCAGAATCGGTTTCAAAAGTTTGTCAAACTGTGTATCCACATCAGCACGGGGGAGTACAGAAGGGGAAGTACAATCGATGAAAAATGTTCATTGCCTTCTAAGATCAATAACACCAGATATGCAAATGGGGAGGGATGGGATGGTATCCTATCCGTAAGCGATACAAACAACAGGGGACTTGAGTCTTTCTACACAAACATCTTTGCTATGAGATATCAGAGAATCTGGATATTGAAATGCTTAAGTTGGCATGAAATCTTAGTATGAGAACTTAAATCTTGTTAACAACTCCCCATGTATGTATCTATAGTATACACCAGTGCTTCAGCTAGACTGTCCAAACTTCAAACACGTGTTTATCACAAGAAAGACGCATTCATCACTCAAACAAAATTACACTATACTTTTTGAACAAGTAGTCACAAATAGAGAATTTGAATGAATGGAACCTACCCCCTGTGTAGTCCAGTTGTTTCGTCCACGGTATTCATGGCTTCCCAAAGGAGAGGAAGTGGAACCCAGTGAGGAGGATATTTAAACCGCGCAACGTCCAGGATCAGTGCCATATCCTTTCCCGCATGATAGCCACCAATAGGTGAGAAATGACCTGTTCCAGTCTACCACAAAGATCAAATAAATACATCAGCCACTTATGCAATACCTGTAAAAGGAAGCAAGCAATTAGCCAGGGATACCTACTCAAACTATGGAGTCCCGTCATAATAAATCAGTAATGGCCGCATTTCAAAGTTCTCAAGATGTTCTGTTGGGATGAAGGACTCTATTTTGTAAATACATAATTATCTTGAATATTTTAAAAGGATCGCCTAGAAGACAAAAGAAATATCTTGAAAAGATTCAATCATTCAAAAGAACATGAGAAAAGATGGAAAATGTCATGGAAAATAGCTCAACTGAAAAAGAATTTATGAATTGAACCAGTAGTAGCAGTCCACTGAGTAGAAATCTTACTAGCCATGCAAAATAGCTCAACTGAAAAGCAGTAGCCTCTCGAATTTCGATCAAGGACCATACAAATGTCTCTAAATAAAGCCTTAAACATACGTGTCTAAGTAAATTACCCGCTATGCTAGAGTGCTATGACATAACTGAGTCACAGTTCAAATAAAGGTTTCTGCGGGATGGAGGGAGATGGAAGTATGGCTTGCATATTTTCATTATAAAGGTTTGGATATAGATAGCAACTAATTCTCTGAAGCATCAAAAGAAATCAGAGAACGTTTTCCCTAAAGGATATATAAACAAACGAATAATAAAAGGACTTGATAGGTACCTGGCGGAAGGCCTCTCTATGGTATGATGAGATCACATGACAATTATCAGAAGTAGAACAAGCAATGAGATATTTACGGAACTCGTCAATTGTACTCTGATTAGAGCGGAAAGCTTCAACTTTTGCCCCGGCACACCGAGCCAAACACGCTACCTTCCCAAAGGCAATGCCTTTATCCTTCACTTTTTCCAGTGGCTCACAACAGTCCAGCATAGATTCATCAAACCATCTCCAGGGGCCTGTAATTGCAGTTTGATGAGCTGAATACAACAACCCGGTAAAAGAAACCTTCTAACAGAAATAAATCATGTATAGGGAAGAATACTGAATGCTGAAGATTTCTGAAAAGAAAAAAGTTAAATAAGCCTACAAATTATTCAAACGAATACCAGAAATAAGTAACAACTTAACCAATCTGTTCTAGAAATAATAAAATTGAGCACTTAGGAACTATTATGGGATGGATCAGTTTAGATCAGTGAGGTAATGTATTCAATATAATGCAACCTTTTCATAAGGTAAGAAGCAGTTCAGCTAAGGTCAATTTTATGAACCCATGAACGGGTAGATTCAGCAGGATCAGAGAATCATTGCATAAGAAAACCAAAGACTACTGTGTAGCACCCCGAAAAGACAATAGAACAGGCTGCTTCATCCTAAGTGCACTTGGAGATGAGCACTAAAGTATCAACATGAGCATATAAAACCTTTTAGTTTAAAATAAAGAATGACTAAGCAGAAAAGAAGAATGGAACTCCCATACATCAATATTCATCATTCAATATGGGGGAAACTCTGCAACATCTTGACTATTTTAAGTGACAAGATCCAATAAGATGCCAAAATCACTCGAAACATTACCAACCACCACTGCTGCACAAAAGAATATGATCATGCCACATGCTAGTGAAAAAATGAATTACCTTTCCATTTTCTACCAGGATCAATAGCAAGGGCATTCAAGACCATGCAAATGCTAGCCAAACCACAAAATGCTGGTTCAGATTGTGTCTGAAAGGAAGAAATCAATTTGAAAAACCCTTCCATTGTTCCATTGTGAATAGCTTCCAAAAATAGCTCCTAAAATTCCCCAAAAAAATAATAAATTTGCAAAAACCACATTTTAACATTCGTTCAACAAAAGTCAATCCTTTCAAATCCAGCATCTGACTACTTATCACTTACCCTAAAACAGTGCAATTGCAGAATTAAACCCCTAGAACCAACAAGTTATTAGCTAAGTATGAGAAAAACTGACCTTTCCTTCAGAAGAAGCGAAATCGATTGCGGGAGGAGAAGGGAGGATTCGCCTATAAAAACCAGCCATTGCCATCTTTTCTGACCGTTAATTTCTCAAGTATATGTAGTAGTAAACCGATCGACTAGCTCAGTCGATCAGTCGCGGAAGTCTATGAAGAATCTAGGGTGAATCTAGGGTTTCAGATTTTCCCGGGAGAGGGGATAATTCGCCGTAACGTACCCGCGTAAATTACCCGTTTCAAAAAGAGTTATCTCTTCGTTCTGTGCTGGAATTACAACTTTCCTTTTTCCAAGTCTACGATTGACATGGGAATCGGGTAGCCCAAGTGGTAAGGCTACCCGGCCACGGGATGGAGGTCCCGTGGTCGATTCTCATATCTCTCCTTGTGGGACAAATAAAATTTGTGGTATACAAATACTATTTAAGAAAAATAATATTAATATCTTAACTAGCAAAATACTTTATGTTTTTTTCTTTAATTTTTCGCTACATTTCTAATAAGTTCTACAACATACTTTTTATTTTCTTACTGCACCATGTATTATTATTTTTTGTAAAAATAGTACATCACAGTTTAACTTGTGCGTGTGCAGAGTTTAACTTTTTTATGTATTAAAAAGTAATAATCGTAACTCTTTCAACGTGTGTTACAATCCGAATTTGAACATCTAACCTAATATTGACACGAACAGTTTAATTACGGCTTGTATTATATTTTTTGATTAGTTTTATGGTAGTAGATTTGAAGGCATAATATTTAAGGATGTGATTATTTTTACATACAATGCTTTAGAGAGAATAATTATAATACAAGTATTTTCATATAAAAGTTGCCTTATGACTATTTTTGAAATTTATAGAGAAATTCAAGCAAAAGTAATTTATGGTAAATAATTTAAAAACAAATGCTATGTTAAGTAAAAAGATTGAAGACCAAAAGGGTTATTTTTCTATTTGAAAATTTTGAGGAATCGGAAAATAATGTAAAAGCTAGTTGGGCCAGTGGATCCTTGTATATTTCTCGGCTATCGGTCAGCCCAGTTATTTAAATGTGGTGGATATTTGCTCACGCTCCTCCAAGATATTCATGGGCCCTCAAAAAAAAACATACATACAAATACATGCGCTCCCGCCCAATATTAATAGTGTTTTTCTTCTTTTTCTTTTATTTTTAACCGACCTCAATTACTTGAAATTTTTTTTAAGGTAGAGGCACATTTATAAGACTTATGCCTGTCAATTGTACACAAGAGTTCAAATCCAGATACACACTTATAAAACCCAATTTGGATCTATATAGACTTTTCTACGCTCAGATTTAGATTGGTCTGGACTCATATGGGTAGGATCCAAGTCAAGTATGTGACACAAGAGTTGTGGGTCTAAATTATAATCGTATAGACCCAAGAACCCAATTAAGATTATTTTTTTTATATGAACTCAAGGATATGATTATAATATTAATGAACGGTGCATATTATTTTTCATAAAATATTTTGCTAATTATTTATTTTATTTAAAAATAATATTCACGTTTCGATCGATAAAATTGAGTATCAACAAAATTAGTGAGCGGATCCAAATTAGATCCAAGATCAAAAGTGGTTGAGTCCGGACTCTAGTTGAAAATATATATACCCAATCCAATAGAAATCTAACTTTTATCTCAATTTAGTGGACCTGAGTCTGGACATATTTTGAACTCAATAAACTCAATTGACAAGTCTAATGAGACTGACACCACAATACTCTCACATTAAAAGGTTGCTTGCTGCATGCCTCGAACTTGGCCAAACAACTAACCTAGAAGTCCTCTACCTCTTTTTTTTTGACCCCCAAAGGGGAAGAGCGGATAGTACCCTAGATAGGGAGATTGTAGCATGCCCCTTGTCTGGGGAGGGAATTTAGCCTCACAAGGAGGATAATTTATTTGCCCCACAAGAAGAGATACGGGAATCGACCTCCGTCCCGTGGCCGGGTAGCCTTACCACTTGGGCTACTAGATTCCTGTGAAGTCCTCTACCTCAACTCGGCTGGCTTCCTAGACAATAATAGTGTTTTTTCTAATATGTGCATCGGAGATATAGTTTTTTGTGTTGTCTGTGTTTTTCATGAATAACTCAATTGGGATTGTAGCAGTACATTTTATAATTCATGAATAACTCGGGTTGTATTGAAGAACAATAAGATGGGGAAGAGGAAAATAAAATAACAATTTTGCCCTTAATGTTGACGGTGTATGCGAGGTAAGTGACTTTATTTTTTTTTTAAAAGTGGCTGAATTTATTAATTTGATACAAATATCAACCGCGTAAAATTATCATGTTTTTATAGTTTAAATTAAAATTAGTGCTATTTAAGAAAAGTAAATATAGTTAAAGTTTATATAGATCGGATTTCTCTATCAAAGTAGCCCAAAGTAAAAATATTTTCATCCTTTCTTTTTGCTGGATACCCAAAGTAAAAAGTGTGCGGTTATAGTGTTGAATAAAAAAGTATCAATACCAACAAGGTGATGGCCAAGTGGTTCCAAACTTACTCCCAAATGGTTTGGTAAAGCCGAACTCATGAGTTCGAATCTGGGCTGGTGCTGCCGGCTTCTAGGAATTATACTTGCCCCTTGTTGGTACTACTTTAACGGGACCAGTGCTGGTTGTTCAGTTAAGTCTGATATGTTCGCTGATGAACACGAAAGCCCGAACATGAGGTAGCGGGAGGTGTTGGTCACCATCACTTGCACATTCTTTTTTATTCACCAAAAAAAAAGTATCAATATATATTAAATATTGCGCGACATGTGTTTTATACTTTTTAAACAGGTTTATTCTAATGAATATTTATCTTTAAGGAATGTAAAAATTGTCTCGCACAACAATTGTTTTAAAAATCACAATAATTATCCACTTAAAAAAATTAGACCGTTAATTTTTTTATTCGAAAAATTAAAAATGATAAACAAATATTCAGTATATATTAAACTTTTGAGCACGGTAGCCGATCGAAGTAAAAAATCAGTTATCATGGTCAATGGGTACATGAGACAAATATTAAATGAAATTTGACAAATCCAGTCCCAAACCAGTTTTGGATTGAGTCTGGATTTGAGTTTGAGTTTGGGTTTAGGCGGGAGAGGCTAAAAAACGGGCGGGAACTATTCAAATTCAAATTTTTTTCTTCAAATAATTGTTAAATTCAAAATTTTTAGCTCTTAAATTAGCGGGAAATGTTAAAATTCCAAATTTGTGAAGCCAAAATTTGAAATTGGACGATTATTTGAAAAAAAAAAATTGAATTTGAATTGTTCCCTCCCGTTTTTTAGCCTTTCCCGCCCAAACTCAAACCCAAACTCAATCCAAAGCTGGTTTGGGACTGAGTTTGAGATCAAAACCCAAACCAATCCCAAACCAAACCCAATCCAAGTAAACACATAATAAGAAAACTTGAGTAGCAATCTCTCGGTAGAAGGCTTTAAAGCAGTCAAACAAAAAAGTGAAAAGTAGTAGTAAATTCTCAGAGCGAGAGAGAGAAAATTAAAATTACTTCACAGTCTTTACTTTCTTGTTGAACAAGCAATAAATAATTCCAAAAATATCTTACTATTCATTCTCTATTTTTCCTCATTATTTGCTTATTTGGTGCTGCAACTTTAATTTCCACTACTGTGCTACCCTTCACAGAATTTTACCAAGCAAGGACAAAAAGTTAAAACAGGGGCAAAAGTTCAGCAGAAAACGTGGTAAAAAGTAAAGAGAGGGCGGGTCCTACCCGGGAAAGGGTAATCGAATCGGAGTCGGGTGAATGTAGAGATCGGAAATGGAATTCGCATACTCTGTCATTTTCCAGTCCGGCTCCTGTGCGGAACGCCCAAAGTTCCGCACCTTCCGCACCTGCGGAACCATCCTAGCCGTCGGATGGAATTTTGAACGGTCCAGATCTGGAGAGAGAAAAGTTGCGGCTGACAATAAAAAATAATAAAAAAACAAATGTTATATAATGAAAGGGTACATATGTAATTTTACAAATAAATGATTGGGTTACCGAGGAGGAGAGAGAAAAGTTGCAGCTGAACAAAAACACATGTTCTTATTTAGAAAACACATATTTTTTAGTTGGAGATCTCTCTAACTCGAACAAACATGTGATCACGTAAAGCAACACATCGATTGTGTTTTCAGGACAGAGCAACGTTTCTCTGCACCTGAATAAACAAACACGATGTTCTTCGTTAGAGAACACGTGTTCTCGTAGAACAAGAACATGTGTTCTCTAACGAAGTAAACGCTGTTTTTGTTCGACTGCAACTTTTCTCTCTCCTAAACAAAAAGTAACACGCAAAGTTTATCCCTAAAATACCCCTATTTTTGATACGATCGTTGGATCAAAAATTATAAAATCCAACTATTTCGGGATCGTGCCGCGACCGTCATGTAAATTTTCAGCGATCCCAGTATAGGAAGTCGCGACGGTCATTTTCGGAAACGATCCTCCGTACTTGTCCATGTTGATTCATTTGGGAAGATGACACGTGTTGGAAGATGCTCTGCTACGGCCTTAAAACGGTTAGGGCGTCGCTTTCCATAATAAGACAATTAAGGGGGAAGCGACAAGTCGGCAGCTGCCGCCCGATTGTGGTTGGCTTCGCGGCTGCTTTGGTCCGTTGGTTCTCCACTGTTAAGCTTTTACATTAAAATTTTAACCTCCACCTTTTTATTACTATCTTTATTAATTATTTTACAGCGGCTTATTGAAAGCTCAGCAAGTTTTGTTTGCTTTGTGTTATAAAAAAAAAACTTAGTGGATTTGGATTGTTTTTTTTAATGTAATAGTTTTCTTAATAATTGAAAAAGTGTAGTGTTTATAAGATAAATGCTCCTTAATTTAATTTAATTTTGTTGGTATACAAATGCATCGAGTGTACTTGGATCATGCCTAAATCTCAAGGGTGTATCTAACACGTAGACTCTGAGGGATGTAAAATTTAGATTTGCATTGGGATTGCATCTTTCATTTGAGATTTAACCTCAAATTTCGCAAAAGATTAATTATTTGTAAGTAGAAATGTGAGATTAATTTCTAAATTTGACGAGGAAAATATTTTCTGGGAACTAGTATTTGATTACACTATAAAAATGAGCTTTTTAAAAAAAATATGGGGTAGTTATCACCCCGCTTACCTGGATTCGTCATTGTTTGTTTGTGTTTGATTTATTTTGAGATTCAAAATTAATGCTTAAACATATCCGAGTTTGAATATGAAATTTCAAATATTAAATCACATGCTTAGTTTAAAAATTCTATTATTGAAATAAGAATTATAAACTGACATAAAACACAATCAGAACTTTAAATTGTAAGGGGACAGAGTAATTAAAGGGTTAGGGGCAAAAGTAGGGAGGGGTAAAAGAAGAGCCGTCGGATATAACGGCGTGGCTTAGGGAAGTGGTCGTGAATGGATGGACTGGTCATTGGCATTCACTCCGACATGCTTTGTTTCTTCTTGCTCTAGATACCTAAGCGTACGGTCTAATCTCAATCTCTCTTTTACCCTTCTCTTTTTCTTCTTTTTACCCTCCTCTTCCCTTCTTGCAAATTTTTCATTTTTCATTAAAGGTACACCTGTCTTTTTATCTTTTTTAAGAGAGGATATACATGTCTATTTTAATTTAAAGATCTATACATTATTCATGAAAGAAATTAAGTGTGTATTTGAATTAAGTCTGATTCGAGTTTGAAACTCAAATTGATAATCAAGTTCTTTTTTTGGATTGAGTCTGATATAATGAAACATCGAGCATATTAAAACATGGAGACTTTAGGGTGGGTTTAAGACTAATATCATAAATATCAAACTGATACCCAATTCAACCAGACTCTAAAATTCCAATTAAAAAAGCTTCTTAGTAACCTCAAAGTACCCAATCAATATTTGTGTCTGCTCTATAATCATACAATGATATTTATATACTATACTACTCCTTCCGTCCCTAATAATCTTTCCACATTTATTTTTTAGTATGACACAAATTAAATGTCTATTTTTTTAAATAAAATGCTCATTAACGACGGTTTCCAATACTATCCTTTATATTGAATGTTGGAGATAGAAGAATATAGAGAGAAAAGAATGTATAACTAAATTAAGAGTAAAATTAAATAAAATTATATTTTATATTTTATCATATTCTACTATAAAATTTGATGAGATTTTAATATTCGTATAAAATATACAAAATCCACAAATAATTTGAGACGGAGTGAATATTATTTACGCACAGTAAAGTTCCCAATAAATTTGTTTTCATACAACATGCAAGTGTTTAGATATAGAAGTGAAATTGTACACAATCCAAGTACCGTTACATGACTTGGTGTGACAGGGACGTGCTTGAATTTTAATTGGCAAGCATGATTTTGTTTTCTTGCAAAGATCTTAGAACTATTTTAAGAATGGTATAGTGAGTGACGATTTTTGGATCTTTTATGGACGGAATGATGAATTTGGCTGAACGTAAATATTTTGGGGATAAAAAAAATTAAAAAATTTGAAAAAGGATGAAATTGGTTGTCCGTTAATATATTGATGACCAAAGTGTCTATTAATTCTATAATATCCATTGTAGAAAACAATTATCCCATGAGATTTCATCATCAGACTGATTATAACAGCTCTAATCATATGATATTTTCACCCAAGAAAAAACCTAATCATCTGTAAAATGTTCTAATGGTTCTTATAGTCACCCAAAAAACATGCAAAAAAAACGAGTCATTTTTTGCAGAAAGGAAAAGCGGTCCCTTTTAACAAGTTTTGTTTGAACTGAACGAGAAAACTGATACATTATCATGGCATCTTCATGCCCTCATCATGTACCCCCAGAGGTGGGGGGTGGCCTTCGAAGTCATTTTGAAAGGACTATCTCGACTATAGTGTTGAACTCCTTAAATTTAGTACATATGAAATACTTTTTAAACAAATATTGCGTTTTATTGAACATGTTAAATTTAGGACATGTTAAATTTAATACAACACATGTTCTCTCCTTATATACACTCGTCGTAAGGCTGCAATCAAAGTTTTATTTTGATGAACACATGTTCGTAGACATGAAACACTTATTTTACGTAATATGTGTCAAATTTTTTTAACATATGTCTAAACTAAATATGTTGTTTCCAATGCACAAGGCTTCCGCATCAGTAATGTTTGAGAAATATTCCGATATACGCAACTTTGCCTTCATTTTTTTCATAAAAATAATATTTTTGAGTTTGAGTCCGTAACCTATCGGATAGTAAAAATACTTACTACTCCCTCCGTTCCAATTATCTGTCACCTAGACATACTTTATCATTTTTAATTATCTGTCACTTTAAAAATCAAGAGAGTATTAAATGTATTTTTTTCAACATTACCCTTATCTTTAATTAATTCAGCCAACAACTAATTTGAATTGTCCCAACATAAATGTATTAATTGAAGGATAAAAATGTTTAGAGAAAAACGATATAGATGTACATGAACTATTTCTGCTTTTCTGTATATAGCACAAAGAAAAAAATAGAGCCCACGTGTACATGAACACTTTACGGGTCTGCTCTGTTTGGCAATATAAGGATTCAGGCCAATTTTCCGATAAAAATTGCCATGTGCCGCGATTTAAAGGGCAAAATCGTCAGTTCATAGAATCGAAAAACCACCCAAGGAAAAATCGACCCATACGACCCGATGAATCCGACCCGCATACTAAGTATATTAACAAAAACCCTACAAACTAGAATATTCCACTGCCTCTTCGAATTTTCCCAATCCGGAAGAACCCTAACCATACCTCCGCGATTTTCAGAGTGATTTCCGGTTGAGTCAACTGTTAGACAAAGACCAAATCGAGTGAAATATGCATATCCGGCTGCCAGATAAGGATAAACCAACCTACGGTGCGTATTAATCCTTTCAAAACGTAGGGTTTCTTAAATTTTAAAAATAAATTTTTTACATAAATGTTTTTTTGTGAATGAATTCTTTATTCAATCGATGATAGAATGGTGTTGTATTTAAGGTTTTATTGTATTGTAATACTGTTCTTGTACTATTTTTGTCTTTTGGGGGTCCGAAAAGATTCCATTTTTGTTCTTGGAGGGGTTTTGTGTGTTGTTGGGGTATTAAAGGGAACCATTTATGTGATACTCAATGTATATTGTATGTGTGGTCCCAAACAAAGGCTTTATTTTTTTTGACTTCCAGTCAGAAACAAAAGAAAGTAAAAGGTTCTGTCTTTATCTGGCACTTTTGCCTTATTAAAGTATGCTATATTGATGTTTTCCAGCCTGTGTTCCTGAGTAAATTTAGTTTTTTTTTGTGTTTTTTGGTTATTCACAGTGAGGCAGTCAGAGTTTCTTTCCTTAAAGGTTTATCACGGTGGTACTTTTAAGGTACTTGAGACTGGGGATAAAGAATATGAGGGTGGGTCAGTTGACTATTTTGACTACTGCCATCCTAACAAGATGTCATATGAGTCAATTAAGTATATCTGTGACAAACTGGGCCATAAGAGGGGGGTTGAGTGCTATTACACTATTCACTTTGATGGGGGAAATGATATGAAAATGCCAATTATGGCCCCAATTGATGTGTCATTGCTTTCTGAATATGGTTCTGGAAAGGGAGAAACAGAGTTGTATATAGTAATAGGAAAGGGGAGGGGGGGAGTCACATACCAAAATTCAGGAAAACACCTAGGAGGCATTCTTCTAATAAAGGTAGTACTAGTGGGTCTAAAAGAAAACAAGCAGAAGTTAATGAAGTAGTATCTGAATTTCAGTTTGGTGATGATGATTTTCAAGAAAAGTGACAAGCTTAACAA
Source organism: Vinca minor (assembly GCA_026122235.1). Taxonomy (NCBI): domain Eukaryota; kingdom Viridiplantae; phylum Streptophyta; class Magnoliopsida; order Gentianales; family Apocynaceae; genus Vinca; species Vinca minor. The sequence goes on along the minus strand of JAOCZM010000085.1, from coordinate 2,155,036 downwards.
AAATTTGGTAACTAACTTTGATGATGCATACATCTCTGAGAGTGACCAAGATTACCTCCATGCTGGCACCGAGTCTAGTGATGCGGGTTCCTTTGATGAATTTGACTTTGACAATTTAGAGGAAGATCATAGAATACTGGCAGACATTGAGAAAAAGAGGGCAGTTGTAGAACAAAATTTGAAGAAAAAAAGAGAATTGAATGAGGGAGAGCAGTAGGGTGAGGTTGTTAAAGTCACTGACAGGGACGTGCTTGAATTTAATTGGCATGCATGATTTTCTTTTCTTGCAAAACTATTTTAAGAATGGTATAGTGAGTGACGATTTTTGGATCTTTTATGAACGAAAGGATGAATTTGGCTGAACATAAATATTTTGGGAATAAAGAAGTTATAAAAATTGAAAAATGATAAAATTGGTTGTCCGTTAATACGTTGATGACCAAAGTGGCTATTAATTCTATAATACCCATTGTAGAAAACAATTATCCCATGAAATTTCATCATCAGACTGATTATAACAGGGAAAATTCTGATATAGACTTGGGCTATATGTGGGGTTGTGAACCACTTGGTCCAGAATTAACCACATCACCTCTTTTGATTAAAAATAAATAAATTTATAAGGCCCCACATGTTTTTATTATTTTAATCAAAACTGTGATGTGACTGAATGTGCACCAAGTAATCCATGACCACTTGGTGGCCCAGGTCCACGACTGAATGCTTCTTATAACAGCTCTAAACATATGATATTTTCACCCAAGAAAAAACCTAATCATCTGTAAAATGTTCTAATGGTTCTTATAGTCTCCCAAAAAACATGCAAAAAAAAGAAGTCATTTTTTGCAGAAAGGAAAAGCTGTCCCTTTTAACAAGTTATGTTTGAACTGAACGAGAAAACTGATACATTATCATGGCATCTTCATGCCCTCATCATGTACCGCCAGAGGTGTTGGGGGGGGGGTGGCCTTCGAAGTCATTTTGAAAGGACTATCTCGACTATAGTGTTGAACTCCTTAAATTTAGTACATATGAAATACTTTTTAAACAAATATTGTATTTTATTGAACATGTTAAATTTAATACAACACTTGTTCTCTCCTTGTATACACTCGTCGTAAGGCTGGAATAAAAGTTTTTATTTTGATGAACACATATTTGTAGACATGTAACACTTGTTTTACGTAACATGTGTCTAAAAATTATAACATATGTCTAAATATGTTGTTTCCAATGCACAAGGCTTCCACATCAGTAATGTTTGAGAAATATTCCGATATACGCAACTTTGCCTTTATTTTTTTCATAAAAATAATAATTTTGAGTTTGAGTCCGTAACCTATCGGATAGTAAAAATACTTACTACTCCCTCCGTTCCAATTATCTGTCGCCTAGACATACTTTATCATTTTTAATTATCTGTCACTTTAAAAATCAAGAGAGTATTAAATGTATTTTTTTCAACATTACCCTTATCTTTAATTAATTCAGCCAACAACTAATTTGAATTGTTCCCAACATAAATATATTAATTGAAGGATAAAAATGTTTATCTATTTTTAAATTAATGCATTCTAATTATTTTTTTAATTTGAGTGTATTATTTTTTTTTTTTTTTTTGAGGAAAAATGTATTGTTTTAAAACGACGGATAAAAGAGAGAGTATTAAATTTGGACAGTTAAATTTTTGTACACAATTGTACAAAACGGTAGATCATAGGGTTACAGTAAAGCAAATTTCTGAACCAATTTGTCCTACCGATACGATCTTCTCTTACATCTTTTAAGACGAACATCCTCTTATTAGTCTTACCTTCCTTCAACTCTCATACCCCTCCCTTCTCTTCCATTAATACTGCTCTTCATTTTCTTATATTCTCTCTTTGTCTAGTCCTATTTGATCTCAAAATTTTTCAAGAACCAGGAAAAAATGGCCTCAAAATTCTTCAGCATACTTTTCTGCTTTCTAGTTCCCTCTTTATTTCTTCTGTTTTCTTGCGTTGTTTCACAGCCACCCCTCAAAGTCCATGAACAAGAATCAGTTTATAAAGTTCTAGAATCTATAAACTCAGATATTCCATGGCGTTCCCTCTTCCCGGACGATTTATGCTCCTGCGCCCCACACGGCGTTGTTTGTGACTATTTCACCGATCAAACCGGTGTAATTTCTGCTCATATTACCGAGTTTAGTTTCGGCTATGTCTCAGATTATTCTCCAAACCCATCTTGTTCTTCCACTGCTACCCTTGATCCCTTTCTGTTTTCAGCCTTTAGTCACCTGAGGAAGATTTTTTTCTATCAGTGCTTTGTTGAATCTAATGTGAGTTTTCCGGATTTTTCTTCTCTGGGGACTTCTATCGAATACCTTGTCTTCATAGATAATCCTTCTCTAGTTGGGAATCTCAGTGGTAGTAGCTTTAAAAGTTTAACGAAGCTGAGGAGGCTGGTTATGATTGGGACTAATATTTCTGGGCAAATCCCAGATGAGATTGGGGATTTAGTTCACCTAGAGCAGCTCACACTTTCCAGGAACAAGTTTTCTGGTGGGATTTCAGTAAATTTTGGGAAGATGAAGAACTTGAAGGTTCTGGATTTGAGTCAAAATGGGTTTGAAGGGTATGTCCCACAAACAATGGGGGATGGGTTAAAGGAGCTATTGAAGCTTGATATGAGTTTCAACAAATTTTCTGGTAGAATCCCAGAAAATTTGAAGGGTTTAAAGAGATTAGAGTTTCTTGATTTGAGTAACAATAAGTTTGGTAACTTTGGAATTCCACTGTTCTTGGGAGAAATGGTTAATTTAAGGGAAGTTTATTTGAGTGGAAATTTGCTAGGTGGAAAAATCCCAGAAGAAACATGGAGAAATATGAGGGGTATTTTGGGGATAGGATTATCTAGAACTGGACTTATTGGGAACATTCCAGCTTCAATGGGGGTATATTTGACAAATGTGTGTTATTTAGGCCTTGATAATAACAGTCTGGAGGGGACAGTGCCTGAAGAATTTACACTTTTGGAAACTGTAAGTGAGCTGAATTTGGAGAATAACAATTTGACTGGAAAAGTTCCATTTTCTGCAAAATTTCTTGGTAAAATTGGGGATAAGTTGAAGTTGGAGGGTAATCCTGAACTTTGCATTGATGAAGAGTTGAGGTTTCCCATGGTTGGTACAAAGCTGGGACAATTGAAATTGTGTGACAAATTAGATAATCCCCAATCTGCCCTTCTCCAGGGAAGTTCTTCAAGGCAATCTTTTGCATCTCATTTCTTGATATGTATTGGACTAATACTTCTTATGTTTCCTTTGTAGATAGGACTTGAGCTTTGGTGCCTTTATTTTCTCTAGTAGCTAGACAACAGTAATAGCAAATGTAAACACCAAACAAATGACTTTTTATTCCTAAATTAAATTTTTGGAGTGGTTATTTTACTATAGTATTAGGCATGAGGCAGAGGAAATGTGTTATTTAAGGTTTTTGTAGATAGATAGGATGTCGTATGGTTTTATCCGATAATTATACTTACTTTAGTTGCCAAATCAAACTATTTAATGGTCCACATTAATAAGTATAGTGCTAACAGACTAATTATCAGAATCAATACAAGTGGGGGAAAAAAGGATATACATAATGTGGAACATGTGAATATGTTAAAAAATAATGGATTAAAATAATTTTGTATATGCATATAATATTCTGCATATGATGCTATGGTGTATTAATGCTCAAGAGAAAAGCTATATATATATATATATTTTTTTCCGCACACCCTCAAAACCAACTGTCTCTTCTCTCTCTCCTTTTTCTCTCTTTTTTTTCCTCTTGAAGTTTCTTCCTTTCTTGATTTCCATGACTAGATTCAACTATTCTTGGTTGGATCTAGCCATTCTCCACTATTTTTTGGTGTCCTCACCCCTACTTTTAGCCATAAACATCGATGGACCTTCGCTAATGCATTTTTTATCAAGATTCAAGACTTGTGGGCGAGATCTTTTGTCAATTTTCTTAAATCGACTAGTTGATGGTAAGTTATGGATATCAAATTCTGTTCTGGGCCCATTCTTGAGTTTCCACATCTTTTTTAGGCGATTCTTTAGATCGTTGATAAACCCATGTTCTTCTGAATCGCTTCTATGAAAGAGGTTGAAACCAAGTGTTTGCTTCCGAGGTTCGAAAATGGCGATGAAGATGATCCGGAGAAGACTATCTTTTGTTTGTTTGTTAAATTAGTAGTTTTAGTTGTTTCCCACATTTTGGGGTGTGAGTTATTATCCGTTACTTTGCGTAACTTTATTTTTCTGTCATGTTTGTTTTTTTTTTCTTCCTCAACTCTTCTCTTTTGTTGTATTAGAGAAAGAGTTTGGGAACTTTTCAGGTTGTAAGGGCCCCGACCATTTTATTATTAATGGATAATCATTTATTCATCAATATATATAAATAAAAAAAATTACTTAAATTTTATTTTAATTTTTTCTATACATAAATTATTTTCGAACTACTTTATTATATAATTAGTGATTTTCTGCCACTTTTAATCATTTGTTCTGCGCATATTCCCAGTGTTAATGACTTAAATTGACAAAATACCATCAAGATTGACAAATATGTACATAACAAATGTTCAAAAGTGATTGGAAAACATTAGTTTTATACTAATTTGACAAAAAACAATAGGTTATTAAAAATAGTTTATGTACATAAAAAATTTACGGACAAAAAAAGAAAAGTAAAAATTATTTATGTATATATAGGAATTGACTTGTCCACCCCCCAAAATGACGAGCATTTGGAGCAGTAGAGACCTGAATAATGGTTACAGAGCTTGAAAGGGTAAATCAATCCTACAATAACTGAAGTAGTACACAACAAGGATGGAATTATACAAAGATTCTATAAATTTTAATCTCAAAATTTCTGGTCCAATTGCCCAAAGTCTCTCCTCTAGAGCCAAAAACCAAAATGAAGAAAAAAAGAAAAGAAAAATAGGCAAAGAATGATTGAAAATGGTATCTAAGAAACTCAACTACTTTCCTTCTCATCCTCAGCTATATGAGGCAATTGCAAACTTGTATTAGTGGTGGCCTTAGATGATCTTGAAGTTTTTGTAGATGCAGCTGCACCATTATTAACAAGTTCTTTGGACTTCTTTCGACGCGTTTTCTTTGGGATATCTGGTGGATTTCCTGAAGAAGATTCGCCACCTTGATCCTGGATTTGCCGATTTCTAACACTACCTTCTCCAGATTGCTCTTTTGAATGTTTTCTGGAACCCCTTTTGGTGGCCACTTCTTTCTTTGGAGAGTGATCTCCTGTTGATGAATTTTCCGAAGAACGTGATCGAGTTGATCTTGGCACATCAGGACAGTCTCTTGCTGAAGCACTTGAATTTCGGCTGCTACTCTTTGAATCTGCCAATCATTTCACAAAAATATCATGTTTTTTTACTCGTAAACAATATAATGTAATGTAGTATTTGGACAGTGTAACGCTTCATAAAACATAATAATATTAGTATGGCAAACCTTCAGAAACCCATTTGATTTCAGGACCTTCTTGGGGTTCTCCAGAGGGGCCTAAAGGTGCCGATTGATGTCCTTCCGGTCCCTTGTATTCTTTCATCTGCTAAAAATGTTGGAAGAAAGATACGACACATTAATAGAGACCCATTCATCACATAAATTTAGCGGAATCCACATATGCAGGTAGTTCCCTTCCAATTCACGTGGGGCTGTCCCACGAAGACGATTGAATTTTCTAATTTCGACATGGCTAAAACTTGATCAAAATGTCTATAGAGGAAAAAAAATAAATAAATACCCAGCTTGGTGAATCAACTGATGGACCATCCCAACCTATATGAGCAACGTGTTTTACATCCGTGGGAAAACCAATTTGCATTTCTGGTGCTTTCTCCTCATCTGCATCAATCAAATAAAAATCCAAATTTCGTGAGCATCTTTCCTTCATCTACATCAATAAGAATATGAAAACGAATTAAACCGATAGGAATCTTTGATCCTCATTCGATATCCAAATAATAAGAAATTACCAAAAATTTGGGAGATGTATCTGAGGCCCTTGAGTAGGCCTTTCATCTTTGTGCTCATTTCTCGCTGGTGCATAATTAGGAAAACTAATCAAGGCAATGCCATGGACTCAAAAATCCCATAGCAATGCGAAGACAGGGAGGGAGCCCCTGTTAGAATTTTGGTTCTTTAGTTTGATTTGAAGATGAAGGAAATGGGTAAACCAAAAAAAAAAAACTCTTTTAAGGAAAGAAGAAAAAAAAGTAAATAAGAGTCATAGTTTGATGTGGGGGAGTGGAATTTGGATTGTTGAATTTTTTTTTTTTGTGTGTTAATGGTGAGAGAAATCTCCTAATTTCCTAAGACAGATGCTGTTAAAGCAAATATCTCGACACTCAATGGCAATGAATTATTCATTCATTATACTCGTTATTATTACCAGACGCTATTCGAAATTGTAGGAGTCGAACATACTCTATCAACTATTTTCTATTTTTATTATTATCAATTACGTTTCTATACGCGTTATTAATTTTAAGTTCTAGTAATATATTTTTTTTTTATTTAAAAAAACAAAATCAACAAAAAATTATGGCTAACAGAAAAAAGAGGTTAACCTTCCAGGTGGCAAACAATAAGAGGGAATAAGTGTGGGGACGACTGAGGTAAAATTCCCTACATTTTAATGCAATTTGATTTAAACGTGGAATATGTAATACATATTTAACCATTTAGTCACATTTTTGTAAAACCATTTAATATATGTTAATTTTTTTACATAATATATGAGATTTTTAAGTGTTTTGACTGAGCGTCGACCAGGTGACCTTTATGTTGGGGGCGGAAGTCTGAACTACTAAAATAGACCTGATCGATAAGTGTATAAGTTGTAATCTACAAACTAAAAAACAAAAATTTCAAAATATTGACAATAGAATAAATGTGTGTGATTTGCATAATTTAATCTTTTTTAATTCTCAAAACAAAAATATGAAAAGAAAAAAATACAAGAGCCCAATGACAGGGGATCCAGATTCCATAGTCCAGTAAAAAGAGAAAAGAAATCCAGAGTCCATAGACATTTGGGCCGAGACCCATATTACTTACTCCAGATATTAAAACCCTAGCTAGTGCTATTTCTTCACCTCGCAAACCCTAAACATCACTCTTCGCTCTTCCTTCAGTTGGATTCATCTCTCCGCCGCCGCCCCTACGAAAATGGTGAGTTTTAATCGGAAATATACTTTTCGGTTATGCAAAAATTCAGTTTCTCATTTACAATGAATTTGAGTTTATGATGTTTGGTTGTTATGATGATGTTTGCAGCCGTTCAAGAGGTACGTGGAGATTGGAAGAGTCGCCCTCGTCAACTATGGAGAGGATTACGGGAAACTCGTCGTCATCGTTGACGTCATCGATCAAAACAGGGTATTTCAGTTTCTCTTTTTTACCAGTATAACCCTAGCTTTATGCAGACAACATAAACGTAAAGCTTTCTGTAGAAGATTGTATAATGAGTTTAAGTAGAATGCATTTTTCTATGTTTAGTGATAGAATTTATATTGTTGGTTTATGTAATGCGATGTTATGGACTTCTTTTTGTAGCTGCTGAAAAATGATTTTGTATTTTTATTTGCTTCCTACCGTTTTTTCAATTTGAATATTTTCATTTTTAGTTCCATTGTAGTAACCTTTCGTGTTCAACTTTGTGCAATAGACATGTTCAACAGCCTCTATGTGCTTATGAGAACTGCAAATCCTTACTTTACAGTACCAGAACAAAATTCCATTTTTTTCGAATCAAATTATTTTATTTTGTATTGAATTCTTAGATAGATTGGATGATTTAATGGAGTCTTGACTCTTGTGGATTTTTGGTGGTGGATACTGTAAACATTCCTTTTATGTATTTGTATTCTGTGAAAATTTTCATTTAGTTCTTTTCAATAGAAAAGTACCATCTTTCCCTAATTTGATTCTTCAATTTTGAAATGGATTGTTAGATAGATTGTGTTTTCTCCATCTGTTTCTCTCAGGTAGATTTCTATTAGCCATGTATCCTGCACTGTTTATTTTGTTTTCTTTTTTTGGTTAAAATTGTTTACTATCTTTCTATAATACAAGCAACATAATTATGGTTTTTGTTTACTAAAAATGCTATATTTATGTGCAAGCATGTAGTAATCAAATTTTTATAAAGATTATTTTTGGTATTTGATGCTTTCTTGAATGTAAGAAAATATGCTTTTGAACTCTGTTGATTGAAAATTTGCCCCTATAATAGGCTCTAGTTGATTCCCCAGACATGGTAAGAAGCCAAATGAACTTCAAGAGGCTTGCACTAACTGATATCAAGATTGACATTAAAAGGATCCCAAACAAGAAGTCTTTGGTTGCTGCTATGGAGGCTGCTGGCAAGTGTTTTTCATCTTATGCATGTTCACCTCAAGCTCTCTGAACTGTTTTATGGAATTGATGTCATTTGTTTACAGATGTCAAGAACAAGTGGGAGAAGAGTTCCTGGGGTAGGAAGCTTATCGTGCAAAAGAAAAGAGCCTCACTCAATGATTTTGATCGATTCAAGCTCATGCTGGCAAAAATCAAGGTCTGTTTTTGTTCTGATATCTTTACTTTGTGGCTTATTCTCACTTGAAATATATTCACTTCTAGTGCAAAGATAGAAACTCGGGCCGGGTTGAATGTACATTTAAAAATGAGATGAATGTAGATGTAGCAGTTATCAGTTAGACAAGTATGATTACCTGAGATTTTACATTGAGTAATGCTCTCTGGTCATTCATTTCAGGCACCTTTAAAGTGTTGCTACTTTTTTTTATTATTATTATTATGTTAAACTACTGCCGGTTTTGAATTTGAACTCATAAATTTGCTTTGATTCGCCATTGCAGAAAGCTGGAGTAGTGAGGCAAGAGCTTGCTAAGCTTAAGAAACAGGAATCAGCATAAGATAGGATATCTTCTGTTTGAAATTTTGATATAGTTCTGGATTTGGTAGAATTGTACTTTAAGTGGAAGAGGAACACACTTTTCTTCTTTATTTCGTTTTTGGATGCACTTTCAAAAGTCGTTTGTTTCTTTGTTTGCCTTTGGGTCTTCTCATGGATGAAAATCATTTGATGATTGATCTATATGCGTTTTTCTCCATTGGCTATCGAACATTAATTTTCAATCTATTTGGAGTGTAATACCTTGAAATATTATTATTTATTGTCTTAATATACGAACTAGATTTACAAAAGATGAGTTATTAAAGAGAACTTGAAGGTAAATGCCAAATTGAAGCTGAGGTTAGTCCCTGGACGATCCATCTCTGTTTACTGCACTTCGGGTTCAGATCCAGATCACTGGCCCAGAAGACATGGAACACTTCTAGAGAGTCTACTGATGTGTGTCCCTGCTTAGAGAGTCATAGGTATGCTAGCCTGACGAGGAAGGCCCGATACACTGATGACTGAAATTATCATCTTAGTTTAATGTTTTCCTTAACTACTAGTGTTATTGGTAGAATGAATGATGTATCCTGGCTACTATTGAATCTGTCTTGGTCAAATTTTAATTTATTTTTTTAAAATTTATACTATTTCTATTTCATAATATATTTGTTTAGAGCACATGGTAAAAAATTAAAGTATAAAATTAAAATATCAATATTTATCTCTTAAATACTCCCTCCATCTCTAAATATAGGACTTTTATTATAGACTTTTATTATAGGTCAAATGGTGTATTTAGTCTTCAAATAATTTTCGCTTGGCAAGGTTGGTCCCTAACGCTTGTTTGCACATTTTTGGGTCCCTTTGTATTTGTTAGTCAAGTGTACAGAGGTATAATAGGAATTTCACATGTTTTTTAGATAGTTAATATCACTTTTACTCAATTGTAAATATACTTAAATATAAATACCTAATTATAAAACTAAAAAATAAAACTCATCATTCACAATTCTGGCCAATATCATCTAATATTCGGCCAATACCACTTGCACAATTCTGGCCAAGATAGCGGCAGAGGAGGGGGAAGGCAGGAGGGTGACAGTAGTGGGAAGAGAGAGACGGTGGCAGGAGGAATGAGAAGGAGGGAGAAAAAGGCATGAGTGATAAGGGATGAGGAGGAGGGAGAAGAGAGGAGGCGGCAACGAGGGAGGAGGGAGACGGTGGCGGGAGGAGAGAGGAGGGAGAAGAAGTTCTAATTTTTACAACTAGGTATTTATTTTTAAATATTTTTACAATTAAATTCATATGATATTAATTATCTAAAAGAATGTGAAGTTTCAATTTTGCCCACGTCACTTGTTGACTAACATGCAATATTTCAAAAAAACAGTCGGAAGGACCAATTCTCGGCCAATAATTTGATTGAGGATCTAAAAAGTTGTAAACAATCATTAGGGACCAACCTTGCCAAGCGAAAATTGTTTCAGGACTAAATACACTAATTGACCTTTATTATATATTGAAAATTGAAGAAATAAAAATTAAGTTTATTGTAATTATAATATTAATATTAATATTTTAAATATGACTTATATACCAAGTAGTTTGATATATATATCGCTCATTTTATTTACGAATGTAATATTTATATTTTGATTAAAAATATTTTATTCAATATCATCAACTTATATTATAGAATGTAGGCACAACAAGTGAAATCAAATACACAACCATCATTCACCCAAGTAAAATTAGAAAAATAAATAAATAATTATTTGGGTGGGCCTCCTCTTTGTTCCTGTGATTTTCAACACCAGAACGACGAAGTTTCACTCATATTTTCTTTCTCCAGGCATCAATCATCCGGCAGTTGGAGACAACGTAGACGCTGCACATTTCTTCCGTCGAAGATTGCCGGCGACCGACGAATATCAATTCATTATCTCAAACAGTAATCGCTCCATAATCGGAATTGAATTTGTTAAACATGAATATCTTCTCCAAGAAACCTACTGCCAAAGGTCTCAAATCCATCCCCTTCGTGTCACCTCTCTTTATTTTTCTGCAAATTTTATCTCTGTTCTTGTGGATTTTTTCTGTGATTAATGCTATTCAGTTGTGTTGTTTTTCTTCACGAATTTGTCTTTGACCTGATTCTCTTTTCGTTGACTTGATGAGGATATAGTTATTTTGCTTAATATAAGAGTTTCATACTGGTAGTGAAAATTAATGAAGAAAAAAAATAAGGTGATTTGTTAGTCAAAATTTCACTATTACGCTCTTAAATAGGAACGGTATACTACTAATTTTATTTAAAAGAGTAGTATTAATATTTTGATTAAAAATATATTTTAATTTTTTCTTTCTTAATTTTCGCTAAATGTCTAAGTGAAAATTTTATTTTGTGCACCACTAATGCTCTGGATGCTGAATGAAAGAAGCATGGTGATGTGCACATAAATCAAAATGGTTCTTGGGTCTGCCTTCTCTGATGCCTTTTGGCTTTGATTTGAGGGCATGATTCTGTAGCAAACGCGACGGCATAGGGGACCATTGTTACATGTGTATTATATGAGCAACCACTTTGTGCACTTGTTGCCAAAGGTTAGGTTAGTCTCCAATACATCTGTTTAGGGTGGTATCCCCGGGATCAGCCACTTTGTTTGACAAAGGTTAGGTCTGTATCCCGTCCATCCCCGCCCATACCCCCAATTATTGGGGACTTAATGGGTTATGCTATTGTTGTTGTTGTTGTTGTCTAAGTGAAAATTTTATATTAAGGAATGAAGGTAGTACTAACTAATGAAGAGGTGTTTTCTTTTTGCTCACAGAGGCTCTCCGACAGAGTAAAAGAGAAATGGGCAATGCTACCAGAGGTATCTTTCTTCTTCCATCTATTTTTTTTTAGAATTTATTTTAAACAAAAGGCTGAGCAAATTCTTTGTTTTTAAGCTTGGAATGAATGATTCTTAGATGAAAACAGTGGATTTTGATGTTTGATGATCACTGTCTTTATGCGAAAGTAAAGGGCAGATAAATATCAGGCATTGCAACTTCATAAGGAAATGCATGACATTGAAAAAAGACAAAAATTGTACAAACTACAAAGGCTGTAACTTTCCCCTTTTTGTTTTTTTTGGGGTTGTTAATACATTGGTTTTCCATTTGTTCTGTAATTTCTGATTCAGGGATTGAAAGAGAAATCACTACGTTGCAGTCAGAGGTATACCATAAGTTTCCTTAAAATATCCCACTTACTAATTCACTTCTTGTATAGTCTTAGAATCTGATCCAACCATGAAACAGGAAAAAAAGCTTGTTGCCGAAATAAAGAGAATTGCTAAAACAGGGAATGAGGTGGGCTTTTCTCGATATTTACTTGCTCTTTTTGAACATCCTGGAGACTTCAAGTCTTGCTGTAAAAAAGTTGGGTATTTGTGTTTTATTTCATTTCATTTTTGTAGGGAGCAACAAAAATTCTTGCACGTCAACTGATTAGGCTAAGGCAGCAGATAGCTAACTTGCAAGGTAGTCGAGCTCAGATGAGAGGTATTGCTACACACACTCAGGTAGGCCATTTTTAAACCTCAGTATTGCAGTTAATTTCCGTTCATGTATATCATTAATAAGTTTTAAATCCTTTACAGGCAATGTCTGCTCAATCTTCAGTCGCTGTTGGCATGAAAGGGGCCACTAAAGCTATGTCTGCAATGACTAAGGTTTGTCTCTTGGATATTATTAAATGTTTAACTACTTACCGAAAGAAAATACAAAAAGATTGCTAAGTCTAGTAAAAGGTAGTAATAGGAGAAAGAACAACATAGAATGTTTATGTAAAGGCATTACTAAAATCATGAGACTCGTAGGCAAGTCCTGCATGATTGGCAGTGCTTTGGTCCAAGAGTAGCAACTTTCCTTCTTAAAAGAAGGAAAGAGGAAGCTTTCTTCACCCCATAGAAAAACGCAACAAAAAAGAAGATTCATTTTGACTGTATATGTATCTTATGCATTGTACTTGTAGTGGGTTAAGAAAGGAAGATTCACATAGGAATTAAGGTTGTAGTTTTATTGGTGATGGGTATCAAGTACCACCTTATATGCCTTCCTCTTGGTTTATGTAAAAGACTACTACTTAATCTTTACTCTTAAGAGAAGTAAGTAAATGAATTAATAACTGTGTGGCTATTCTCATTGTATTAATTTCCTTCATCCTTGCTCCACTTTATTCCCTTTTTGATATATTTCGATCATTCTCTTCTGTTTCTGAGCCTATTCCAATGTAGCAAATGGAACCTGCAAAGCAGGCACAGGTGATGCGAGAATTCCAGAGGCAATCGGCACAAATGGATATGACTGTAAGATAACTTCTTTTGTTAGAACATCCTATTGTCTTTGACTTGTACTTGGTGATATTTAATATTCTGCTGCATGTCCTTGTAGACTGAGATGATGTCGGATGCCATCGATGATGCTTTGGACAATGATGAAGCTGAAGATGAAACTGAAGAGTTGACAAATCAGGTAACTTATAAAATCGTTAGTCGTTTTTCATGAAATAGATATTTGATGAGATGCTCAGGATGAGGGGGATCTTTTTGGTTGAATTGCTGTATGGTTCTTATCATCATTTAAATGAGGACTTGTATTAAGAAAAACGTTCTGAATTTTAGCATACAAGGGACTTGCTTTACCAGTTGTGATTAGAGAGAATTGATTATGAATTTTCCATATTCTAATTAAAAACATCATATTGCTGCTGAGAAAATGATAGACTAATGGCTCTTAGATAGATCTGATGATATGAGACACAAATGTGTTCATAAGTTCACAACCAACTTATTCCCGCTGATGAAATGCTCTTATTTTCATCTCTCTTATGCATCATACTGTGTTCATATCTATCTCAGTACTTGAGTTCTAACTGTTACCAATTAACGATGCCTGTTCCTCCTTTTTCCTTTGTTGGGGCAAGGGGGGATGGAGTCGTGCACTGTTCCATGAGTTTTACTCATGTTCTATTTGTTTATCTTTCATAGGTGCTGGATGAAATTGGTGTGGATGTTGCCTCGCAGGTAGTTTTCTTGGTTGTTCTAGTATGTTGTTCTGAGAGTTTACATCCAGTATATTTTTTTAACTTTTGACTTCTTGATATCAATACAGTTATCGGCAGCTCCTAAGGGGAAAATTCGTGGGAAGAACACGGAAGATGTTAGCAGGTGCATTATTTGCAACTACTATTGTAATTGTATTATTGCTTTTCGTTACACTCATTTATTTGCTTCTGGAATTTTCTTACAGTTCGGGGATTGATGATCTGGAGAAGAGGTTGGCGGCCCTTAGAAACCCTTAAAGCTATAGCTGTTGGGAGACATTTTATGATCTTACCTGATTTGATGATGTTATGCTCTGCAATGATTACTTGAAGGTTGTATATAGCTGATAGTTCCTACCATAATTTGACTCGTGAAGTTCATTAACGTTGTTACCATGGAATCCTAGTGTGGTATCGTGATGTTTTGGCTTAAGATCAAATTGTGCATCCGTGTGATTTCTGAATTAGGATGGTGTTCTTCCATTGACCCTCTTATACATGTCCTATAGTAAAATGAAGCAAGAGGAACACATTTCTTATATTTGTGTTCAATGAAGTTTTAGATTCCTTTTCATTAAGAGTCTATTTGAGATTCTTATCAGAAATTTATGACTAATCTGTTTCGCTCCAATATCAAAAGTCTGACTAATCTGGTTTGCTCCACTGCTGACTTCTTGCAAAGAGAAGTAACAAAATATTCTCTACCATAAAATCCTTTGCACTTGCACCAAAGCTTATCGGTAAGAAAAGTTTCAAACGGATCTGAACTTACGGAGACAAACTTTCAACAGTTATACGAGTAAAAGAACATGAATTCTATTTTGACATGTTTTGTTTTTTTGACATCCCCTTCCCTGCATTTTTTGAATAATTTCACGGGACACCCTATCAGCGGATAAATTGCAGCGGCCCACCCTTGTATATCTGAAAATTATGGATACGGATAAATTGCGCCCCTCCTCTCCTCCCGCGTTCTGGGCATGCGGCCTCCCCTACCTGCTTGAAAATATGAAAATGATGAAATGGGGTGTTAACAAATAAAAGGTGACAAAATAGTACCCCCCACAAGAGAATCACTGCAATTGATTGGACGCTGGAAGCTCAAAACCAGGCATTACTTTTTTGTGAATCTTAAATTTCTCCCGGTTGAATTGGTTATTGTCAAACTGGAGGATCCATTAACGCTCTGAGGAAGCATCTTAGAATAGATAGAAGTACAAGGTTGCAAACACAACAACATTTATTGCAACTATTTTGGTCTCATACATAAGAAAATTCCTGCACATAAGACTCGTCATCTTTGTAGATGAGTCTAACATGCGTTACAATAGCTAAAAACTCGGGACAACAAACATTGCGGAAGATGGATGAGCTTTACTTGTGGTATAGGTCACAATTTTACAGGAGCGCGAATATGATAAAAAAGTTTCCTCAAATGGATTGCTAATAGTGTCTATTTGAACAAGTAATTTACTTTTTACAATCCCATCCACTGCTACTTCCTGATGGAGAGGAACTCAAAGCTCCGGAGAGGGTCATCGCGAGTTCCTTTCGTCAGTGATGTACGAGAGAATGAAGATGGTTTGGTATCACCGCTGGTTTGAAGTCTTTGGGTGGTAGACAACCGGCCGCCACTGCTTGGCATTGGTCTGCTCGAGCGACCATCAGTGTGCTCACCAGAGGAGCTTGGTCTGCTGCTCGAGATTGCAGCTCTTTTTGAGGAGCTGCCATTTCTTGAAGTTCGGCCTCTCTCTGAATCAGCTTGCTGTAATAATTAAGATCACCTTAAATTACAGCATACAAAAGAAATAGCCGACAAAACTCAAAAAATTAAAGAACAGAGAACTAGAAATTAATAGGTAAAAAACAAGCTCAATACCACATCCTTCGATGAAGGTACATCCTCCGATCCGTGTCTTATGTGTTCACCATGCCGAGCAGAACTCGAAATATTTTTTCGGGAAAAAGCTTCAACTGCGCCAGAGAATCTATCTTTAATATCTTGACCCACTGGGATAAAGCACAAAATTAAGAAGAAAAGGAAATTGTTATGAAAACGAAGCTGCAAAAGCATTGCAGAAGCTTCTCAATGGAAAAGAGAGTTTCTAGGAGATGAAGGCGAAGAAATATATGCAGGCTACATTTTCTTCACTTCCAAATCAGAAGCCAATAGAGCATATCTGAATAAAGCCACATTTCATGGCCCAGCTGCATATATATACCTGAGGTTCTTCCTGGTCGTTCTGCAGATGGTCCTGCATTTACTCCTGCGCTTCCACTAGGATTCTAATGAAGATCATTTGTAAGGAAAATCAGCATAAATATTTCACTACAAGTACAACAAAATGGTTCTACATATCCTGGTACAAATAAACCAAAGAAGAGATTCCCAAAAGTACGAACCCGCCCTCTAGAGCTGGAACTAATTTGAGGGTACTTCAATATAGTCCAATCAAAAACATAGTCGAATTGGTATCCTGTTGCCAAACATAAAAGGTCCACGACATAGGTATGGTAAGATCTATGAAAAGAATAAATAAATCCACACTGAAGTCTGAATTTTGAGAAAAACAAAACCACAATTTAACCTCAGAAACTTAAAATTAACCTGAAAAACTGAAGTATTACCATGTTGAATGGACCTACCTTCACGTATGAATAAGTCTCGGAAAAGCCTCTTTAAATATGAATAGTCTGGTTTGTCTTCAAATCGCAACGAACGGCAGTAGTGGAAGTATGATATGAACTCTGATGGATATGATTTACATAACACCTGTTACAAAAAAAATCACCTCTCTCATCAAACAATTGTCTTATCTAACTAGTAGCATGTTGGGCAACGATGGTCAGTTCAAGCAAAAAAGTGCACAGGTTGAGACTAGTGTAATTTCGATCCGTGGAGTACCTTATACTATGGTAGAGATCAGTCATCAGTATAACATCTAATTACTTGCATTTATATTATGGTAGAGATAATATTAAGTAAAAGCAGCTATAGTTGAGTAATTCATTTTTCTAGAAATACAACATGGTTCATAACAAGTACCTCAATGGGGGTTAGCATCTTCTTTTCACTAATCTTGTCATATTTTTGCTTCTTGTTGCCTGCTTTCAGTCCCTGCCAAGGAAGACTGGTGCCAGCCCCCCACAACAATTCAATAATTGAGAAAATGTAGACAGCAGAAGCAACCAAAACCAGGTAGAATTCATGCCAAAATTGAAAAATAAATACGAAACACTACAGACCTTCCTCTGAGGAAGTACATAAGCACATAGCCAAGCGATTCCAGATCATCCCTCCTGCTTTGCTCTAGACACAAAATTTGGCAAAATGACATCAGTTCAGCTGAAACTGATCTCAAACAAAAATCAGATATCAAATACCCAGAATATTCAGGTGCATTACTCACCGACTCCTAGGTGCGTATTAACACTAGCATAACGAGCTGTGCCAGTCAGGTTCTTGTTTTCCCTGGATAAAAATGTTCAGTTCTCATAATCAGCAAAGAGAAGCTAGTAGGTTGATCATTTTAGTGTTACTGTTAAGTGAATAATCACAAAAAAATATAAAAAAATAAACTTAAAAAAGTTAAAGTATTTTATTCACAAATAGGAATTCAAGGCCAACTGTATGCATAATAGTGCAAAGGCCTGAAGTAATAGCAGTTCAAATTCTACCCTGATCAGCCAAGTTACTTATCACATTCGGCAAAATAATTAAAGCCCACCCCCCCCACCCCAAAGGCGCGGAGCCAATTCAAATCTGAAAAGAGGGTAAAGACACCGTAAATAAAATGTGGTTCGGACACTTGTGGTATAATACCTGTAGGGTATGTGTTTGTGAGTCTGCAGATCCCTGTATTTTTTTGCAAGGCCAAAGTCAATGACGTAAACCTGAACCAACAAGCAAGACTATTACATAACACTAGTGCAGTTTATATATATATATATATATATATATATATATATATATATATAAGAAATATCATTATAACGCATTTTACCCAAATTTGCGCAAAACAAATCATGCTAAACATGTAAAAGTGCATTAAGTCCACCTGAAATTCAGTTTACTTTTGTATTAATTACGTTTCTATAAATTCTCTCTGGCAACCACCTAAACAGAGCAGGGGAAAAATTGATCCCTAGCTTCTCCCAAAAGACTCAGTATGTGTGTCGAAGCACAACAGATCGTGCATATTTGTCTGTTTAGAAACCAAAAGTACTGAAATTCCTAGTCACAAATCTTGATACCGACTTCCCCTCTGACGCCATTTATCACTGGCCTCAAGCCCCAAAGCATCTCCCCGTTGTTATTTGTTACAGTAACCAGTTCAACTCAATCATAAGACATTAAAGAAAACCAGTCTCCAGCATTCAGATTGTAGATGCACTGCCCATAACATCCTTGGGAGATCTTTCTCTTTTCTGTTTTTCCCCCTTCACATGTAACAAACACTACAGCAGTTTATCACGAAGCATCCACCGACTCGGAAGCAGAAGTATTTAGAACCTTACCACAGCTCAACTTTCAAGATACAAGAGCTGAAGTCAACCTTATTAGTCAAAAGGCAAGCCCGGTGTTTAATAGGCCATGCATCTCATTGAAATGAATGAAAACATATTCTAATAACTGTAGAAGGTTAGGCTAACAGAAAGCCATATGGAAACACTGCATGGTTAATTCTCAAATGAAGGTTTGGATATTTATTTCATGCACGAAGCAGCACTATAGCTATAATTACTGCCTGGCACAACCTAAAACTTGAGTGCATGAGTAGACAAAGTGCAAAAATTATAAGTAGCTCAAAGACAGAAAGGGAAAAATGGAAAACATACCTGGTTAGCCTTGCGTCCTAAGCCCATTAAAAAATTGTCAGGCTTTATATCACGGTGAAGGAATCCTCTTGAATGCATGTATTCAACTCTATTGATCTGGAGAAGTGAAAACTCAGCAGTAATAACAAATGGAACGCAAAGGTGTAACATGCCAATGAGAATAATATGAATGACAATTTACCAGCTGATCTGCAAGCATTAGAACTGTTTTCAGGGAGAACTTCCTGTTGCAATAATTGAAGAGGTCTTCCAAGCTTGGCCCAAGAAGATCAATAACCATGACATTGTATTCGCTCTCCACACCGAACCATTTGAGGTTGGGAATCCCAGCTTCATCAGAGGAGCAATCAGTGAGACAAACATCTATCACATAATAATGTCTATAATATGGAAGCATAAAAGTGTCTTTTTTCGGGGGTCGGGGGGGGGGTGTAGAGACTCACTTCCTCCTTGGAGAAGCATGTAAATTTTTGACTCATACTGAAGCTGAGGGTGCTTGGTCTTCGCAGGTTCCTGATGATTAAAAAATATAGAAAGAAACTAGTAAAGCAACACTCACAGCCCCTTAAAAAAGATCCTAAACTTCAAGAATTAGTCAACAAAGTAATTAAATACCCAAAGTGAACAAGCCCTAAGCTTGCATTTATTACTAAATCAAAAGCATGCCACCAGACCAGATACGGGTAAAAATAACACTCCGCTTCAAAAATCAAGACCCGAGAAGCATCTATTTAAATAGTTCATTGTTGATTCAAAAGCTCAATGCACCAATAAATAACCATTCTTTTTAGTACACAGCATATAAACTGAAGAGAATGCCAATTTGTTTGGTCAAGGCATTTGCTTGATGAATGAGACTAACTTGGCCAACTTATTTTGCTATCACTAGTCAACTACGAAATTTTCGTTTAAAATCTTTTTAGTATGATCTTATTTCATAAAGCTAATAGTATTTCTAAGAGAATCTAATTACACAGATAAGAGTACAAAAAATCACTAATTTTTTGTAGAGTGCAACATAAACCAAGGAGAAGTCAGCATTGTCAGACTTTAGAGGAGTTAAATGAAAAGGAGGCAGAACAAGCTTACCAGCTTGATAGCTACTTCTTCTCCATTCTGTATATTGACACCTGAATTATATTGCCAAACAAATTATCAGAAAAATGATACTCCCTCCATTCCTTAATATATGTAGTGAAAATTAAGGAAGCAAAAAAGCAAGGTACTTTGTTAGTCAAAATATCAATATTACTCTCTTAAATATAATTAGTGGAATACAAGTCTTATTTAAGAGAGTAATATTGATATTTTGAATAACAAAATACCTTTTTTGTTTTTTTGCTTCCTATAGGTGCTAAACGACTTATATTATGGAATGGAGGTAATGAAAGAATTAGAAACTGGATAAAATCATAATAATTTAACTTATCAAGAGTCCTACCTAGATAAAGTTCACCAAATGAACCGCTACCAATTTTCCTCCCCAGCTTAAATTTACCACCCACCACATGATCCATGTTGATTCAACAATCTTACTCCAATAGTAACGTCCAATTAAACACCAACCAGCTCTTTTCTACTCAGATTAAACCAATTTGTGCGCAACCAAAGATTATTAAAGGGAAGGGGCGAGAGATAGCCGGAAATTCACCGGAAAAGCTAGCCCCCAAATTTTACAAAAATCGCCGACGGATCAAAATACACCGACAGACCACACAAAATTAATGCGAATCGATAAACGCCTAGATGTTATCGATCGAGAAATAAGAACAAAATTATCCAAGAATTACATGCTTGAACGAATTGAATCCCTAGAAACTCAAAGCAGAAAATTGCCGCGAAACCCTAATTTCATAACCATCATTAATCATCAAACGAAAAAAGCAATCAATGTAAGGATGCATCTGGATATACAAAGAAAGAGTTGGAATTTTAGCTTTTTTTATCTAATAAATGATGAAGAAATTAGGGGGAGACAAACAAGCGAGAATTGAGGGATCAGAGTCGGAGAAATGGGGGAAAATAAAATTTGGGGGGAAATGAAAAAATAATGGATTTGTTCTGTGTGAGAGTGTGTGAAAAATGTGTGTGAAAAATAAAATGACTATAGTTTAAAGAGATACAGTAAAATCTCTATAAAATAATACTCTATATAAGAAATTGTTTCAAATCGAGATAAATTATAAATAAAAATAAATTTTATATTGTAATATTTCATGTTTTTTTATAACTATTCTTAAGAAATTTACCTCCATGTAGTAATCAAATAACATTAAATTTTAAATATATATATATATATACAAAATTATTTAATTATATTACATTAAAGTTAAGATGATATGAAAAACTTATCTAAAGTTGTATGTAAATATTTGCGTGCTCTTGATTGCACACAAACCATTCATAAAGTGCAAACTCCATTAAAGTATACTTTACATGTTTTTGACGTTTTACAATTGGATTCAAAAGAACTTCTTCTTGTTGGTCGGTTAATTTATTGACTATCTTGGATATTGCTGGCTGTGACAATTTAAGCTTATGGGTATTTTCTAACCATTTTGCTTCCAATCGGGGTTGGTTTCTTTCATTTTGTACAACTCAATACAAATACTTTCAGTGATTTGAGTTCATTTGTTTTTAAATGTCATGACTTGTTTGTAAATACATTTATTTTTTAAAACTCAGTAATCTTATACATCTTTTATATACATCTTTTAAATTCATGTTTTTAAAATATGAAAGGAAGATATTTCCAAGTGTCGTATAATTTATATTAGTTATTTTTTAAAAATTATAATTTTTATATGTAAGCCTTTTATTTAAGAATAACCTCTTATAGTAATATTTTTTTTCCAGTCCCAAGAGTATTACTGTATAAAGATTTTACTGTATATTTATGTGTATATGTGTGACTGGTCGGATGGGTCGCAATTATAGTACAAAACAACAAATATTATTACCTTCATTCCTAAATATAGTATTTTCATTAAATGTTGTGAAAATTAAGGAAGAAAATATTAAGATGTTTTTGTAATTAAAATATTAATATTACTCTTTTAAATAAAACTAGTGGTATACAAGTCATATTTAACAGAGTAATATTAGTATTTTAATTATAAAAATATGTTAATTTTTTATTTCTTAATTTTTGTAATATGTAATGAAAGCCTTAATTTTTTATTTCTTGAGTCAGCTGCTGCGCCCCGACATGGTCTTGCCCCATCCAATTTTTGGGTAGGTATTTTCTTGTGATTAACACATATTTTAAGACCCACTTATAATATTTATTTGTTCCAAATAAATTTGAACCGTCGAATTTAATTTTCCAATAATTAAAATATATTTAGCATATATTCATTTTGTTTTTTTGTGTTCAACACCAAAATCAAGAAAAATTCTTGTATGAGACAGTCCTAATGGGACATGTGAGATATAAATGCAGGCAGAACCTACCATGAATGATTTTATGTGAGAGGGAGTGTGAGACCTGTCACATGGGACACTCCTCTCACATGGGACCGTCCCATGCCAGACTCACCCCAAAATCAGACCGAGTCGGGTGGGGATTGGAAAGAGAAGTGTGATAACAGGTGGCGCGCTGATATTATTTTGTTTTCTTCCCTGCTATTTTCTTTGCACAACTAACAGTAAAAGCTATTCCTCTAAACTTTCATGAAATATCATTTTGGGGTTCTCTTTTTGTAAACCATCATTATACTTGAGTAACTTTTTGGAGTCTCCCTATAATGAGTGACCATTTTTATCTCTAATTTAGTAATTATAAGTTATTATCACGGTAGTTAAAAAGAAAAGAAAAAGAATAAAAGAATGATAGATTTTAGTATTGAATTTCAGTGGTCAGAGCTCGCATTTTACGGACCGACTAATCTAAATCGAATACTACATGGATCTATTGCATTGACATGCAACTAATACAAAAACTTGGTAGAATGTTGAATGAAGTGAGTTTTCAATATAACTAATACAAAAATTATAAGGAAAAATGACTCAATTTATAACTGTATTAACACACCCTATCGCTATGTACAAAGAATCATTTATCAGTTCCAACAAATGTAATAAAAGTAGATAAATTACATAAAAGAATATGTTAAAACTCCTAATCAAGATTCCAAGGTATTAAGCGCAGAGTACCAAATCAGACTAATCGAACTTTATCAAGCGTGTTTGGAACCAAAATCTCCGATCTCTAAAGCCTTCTCGTAATGACAACTAGAATTGCAACTAACGCGATGTTTCAGATGCAGCTAGACAGCAAGCTCGGCCATGAGAAAAGGAGGGGGAAGAGCAAGAAGAGTTACCATTGGACTAACTACTTCTTGTCGTTCTTCTCCGGAACTTCCAGTTGAGGTGGCAAGAGGTTTATAAAGCTACCTTGTGATGATGATGATGATGGATTACTTGATGTATCAGATGATTCTGATTCATCCTCTGTCAAAATATAAAAACAAAACTCTTGAAAGTGTAACGGTAAATACAGATGTATAATCTCGAATAAGGCAGGATAAGATAAACTCTTTACCGAAGAGCGACTTGATGGTTGGTCTCTTTGATTTGGTATTTTTCTTCTTCAATTCAGCTGTCAAATACAGATGATCGGAATAAGGTTCAGAATTGTACAATTTCCTCCCCCGAGTTAAAAATAAATCTAGAGAGAGAGAGAGATACCCATTCCGGGAACTTGATAGTCATTCACGATTTCGAAATTTTTGTATGTGTATCCTACGAAGTTGACATCCTTTGACGAAAGCATCTGCAAAGTGAGCAGAAGAAAGGTGAAGAAATAATTGACGACGCATTGGAATTGTTCTCAAGGAAAGTGCAACAATAAACTGAATCACGTTATGATATAAAAATGAATAAGCGTTTTATGAATCATGAATTAACATTATAATTTATTCCACACGTTATATCCTTCAATATTCAGAATGTATAGTAGTTAAAGACTCGAGAAGCAGCACATGACCAAACGCCTACTAGCAATCAACGAATAAACTCACAAAAAGGCGCTTAGCAACACTGACAATTACCTTTCTCCATGGTCCAGATTTTGCTGGGACGTGATGTTGATTTTCAGACTGGCCAGAAGAAAGTAAAAAAAGGCAGGTAGAAGAGTTAGCAAACAACCAGTTCAGAAACGACACAAATATAAATTAATTTACCAAAGAAAAATCTAAAAGTAAAGGAGATAAATCAACTTATGAAAAAAAAAGAAAATATAAATACCTCCTCAAATTTTTCGAAGTTTTGAGTATCCAGCTCATCATTGACTTCTGGAATAAAAGCAGCTTCCATATGATATATGTTATCCCAGTCAACCCCACGAAACCATTGGTGAACCTAAAATAGAATGTGTAACCACTTAGTCAACTATCTTACATTGACTATTGGAAATAATCAAGAACTATGCATAGCACACACCGCACAACACCTTTATTTCATCTGCGCCTTTGGAGCCAAGTCTTTGATTGACATTACAAAGTAGTTTGCGGACGAGATCTTTTGCATCAGTTGATAGCTTTGCCTCTTCGGGGAATTTTAAATGTGTTCTCCAGTTTACTATCTGCATGCGCAATAAAAGAAAATTCTTTTGACTATGCAAGTTATGTGCTCTCCACATCTATCTTACGAGTACTCTCTCTAGATCAACACATTCGAGAAAACTACAGGAAAAAAGAAAAGGAAAAGATATATTCCAGCAATAGATTTTGGTTCCAATGCTGACAGGAGGTCCTCCAGCGCCATGCTGACACGATCTCAGTCATTGGGTCAGTGTGATCCAACGGCTAAGCTTTGATAGCTGTTCTTGAACAACTAAAATAAGCCGATGGAAGAAGTTTCTGACTCAGAATCCATACCACTAAGATACTCTCATCCTTCCATCAACAAAGATCTTGGTCCATAAATTATTCACAAAACAAGATAACAATTAATATTCAGGCCCTGATAAAACTATCTACAAAAATCTCTCGCTTAAAATTTAAAAGCAAGCTGAATGTCTCCTGCTTGTTGATTTCTGGTCAAGGTTAACTCTAAAGCAAAAAGTCCAAAATAGGACGCCAAAAACCTGTGTACAAAAGACTGAACAGTAAGAAACATCAATAGCCAATTCGAAAAACAGCATTTTGTCCATCCAAATAGTACTCTCTCTTAAAAGTTCGAAGGATGGACAATTGACTAAAACCTCTCGAGTACCGACATTTGCCTCAGTACCAAACCACCAAGAAAGCAAAGTGAAACCATAATCACAAACAAATAAATTAAGTTTCCAAAAGCATCACGGCCTTCACGTATTGGAAAATAGTAAGAATAATTCAAGAGTAGGAATAACTAAAACAAGAGAATGTTTGGGTATGGAAACGGAAAAGAAAGAACCCTGTATCATCAAAAGAAAATAAACTTAGAATTGCAAAATCACCTATTAAATGAGCAGCATATTGTAGTATACCTTCCTACATGTTGACATAGGATCATCTGAATAGAAGGGTGGATATCCTACTAGCATTTCATACATGATAGCTCCAAGTGACCACCTGCAGAGCCAACAATAACGTTCTTAAGAAAGGATTAATGAACTTATAAGTACTTCCACTAAATTGAGCATTTAAGATCATCGAGAGTGACACATTAGATCTTTTCACTCAAGAAGCCGAACAACACTTTTGTACAATACCTGATGCTGATCGCACCCACACACTAAATTTGAATACTTCGCATGCCTAAGCAAACAGACAAAATGTTTTCAGAACAAAATCTAAAAGAGTGAAAATAGCTAACCAATCACATTCCAACCCGTAACCTTTCTTCAGCAGAACCTCAGGTGCAATGTAGTCAGGAGTACCAACTGTGGAATAAGCCTGTAAATGACCCAACACGATCAATTGCTATATAATTAATAAGTATCCAAGAAAATTGAGATCTAAGTTGCAAAAAAAAATCAGAATCAGAATCAGTCAAGTCAAAATCAAAGAAAGCAGAAAACAGCCCGATTCCTGATTTCTGAAGTTACCCACCAAGTAGTATAATTAACCTACTCAGTTGTCCTATCATGAATTTAAACTAATAACTCCCTTCTACATCCCAAAATCATCGCAGGAATTAGGTATCGTAGACATTCTAATTCTAGACAGGAGAATCAATTAAAAAATACAAAATGTTTTCATGATCACCCTAATGTTTTGTTTGGCCCCAACAGGTGGATTAACGAGCATCAATGACTAAAAATGCTAAAAAAGAGTTACATTTTTTTTTAATATTATTTATTGGGGGCGGGGACTTATCTATTACAAGAAATAGAGGGATTCAAGAAGCGGGGAGGGGATTCGAACTCATGAACTCTACGTCATGAGGCCTCAGCCTTGGCCACCAGACCAATGTCCCATTGGCTAAAAAAGAGTTACATAAATACATGAATGTTGAAGATTACTCGAGACATGTATTGATGGAAACGTAGATATATTAACAAAAAGAATATGCAAGTAAAGATACAGCATTTCTCTCTCAAGACTCACAAGTGTCCTTCTATTTTTCTGCCAATGCTGCAGTTGCTCTTGTTGTGTACGTCTTGGAGCAGAAGCACGTTCACCATTTCTTGATGTTTTGTCAGGATTGTCCACTGTTGTAAAGTCCTTCTCTTCTAGGGTACTGCAGTCTAAAGGTTTACAGAGTCCAAAATCAGATAACCTTACGTGACCATATCTATCAAGTAGCAAGTTGTCAGGCTTAATGTCTCTGCAATTAACAAATTTTAAGAGAAGCCAGTCACTACACTAAATCAGATTAATTAACAAAACAAATGTGAAAGACTAGCATCAAAGAGCCGTGTACAAACCGATGAATGTAATTATGCTTATGGATGGATTCAATTGCCAAAACAGTCTCTGCTACATAAAATCTCGCTTCATCCTCGGTTAAGGTATCCTTTCTCATTAGTAATGTCATCATATCTCCACCAGGTAGATATTCCATGACAAGGTACAAGTACTCTTCATCTTGAAATGAGCAATATAGTTTGACAATGCAATTGCTGTCCACCTCTGCAAGCAAATTCCTTTCTGCTTTCACATGCTCAACCTAATAAAACAGAAAGCTAAGAACCTTGCAATATGGCTAGTACAAGAAGACAATAAGTCAAATACCTGGCCTCTACGAAGCATCTCCGATTTCTTGAGCTTTTTCATTGCATACACCTGACCTGTTGTCTTTTCTCTACAAACCCTAACCTGTTGAGAATAATCAAGGAAAGCCCTTGCCTTCAGGAATGCATTATGCCACGAATTCATGACCCCGTGAAAAAATTGAAAGAGAAATAGATAGATGGTCAAAAAATTAAAAAAATAATGTTTTATTGATGCTCCATACCTCTCCAAATGCGCCCTTCCCGATCATAGTCAGCAACTCAAAATCATCAGCACCCATTTTGTGCCTCTGGAGACGCATATATTCTGTTTCCTTCTTCTCTAAAAACTTTAATAGGTTATTCTGATCTTCCTCTGATACATCAGCATCAGCTAACTTCTTCTCCAGTAAAGTTCTTCTGCTTGTAACAAAGGGAAATAGCAACTAATGTAACTTCTAGTGAATTCTTACAAAATTTAGATTAGAATAAATAAGTGAACTGTTTTTCTTACATTTGAGACATGCAGCAACAAAACATACTGTTTGAAAAGGCCATCATGTAAAATGGAGAAAATATCAATACACCCAAAGGAAGCGCTAGATAAGTTTCTACGCAATTCCCTTTTGACTAGTTCATTACAGGAAAATCAGAATAAATTTATAAGGTCCTTTATCAGACTCCCTACTTAAGAGGTATACCCATGTGAATTCTCATTTTGGAAAATAAAGACAACAAAAAGGTAGTTACTCCCTTCCCTTGGCTTTCATTTCATCTTAATTTGACAGGATACAGTTATGTAAAGGAAAGCCTAATCGATTCTACCGACCATCATGCTCATCTTACACAAGAAGCCATATAAAAAAGTATACGCGGACATCCAAAATTCAGTTTCACAAAAGATACAAATTTACAGTACCTAAAAGATAACACCTAAGAAAAGTTAAAAGGGAAATGCGTACCGCTCTCTTCTCTCCTGCAAATTTTTCATCTGCGACTTGTAATGATTCTCTATATACTGCTTTGCAGCAGCAACTTTTTGTTTTGTAACATTAGAAGCTTCTTCAGCCGATAAAGGCATTGAATCTTCCTTTTCACAACTAGCCATGGAATCTTCCTTCTTCCTAGTTGATGACCTCAAACGATCCCGTGGTTGAAACTTCTGAAACCAACATCTAGCTTGATCCATCTATGTTCCCTCAGTTTCATGAGGTAATGTATATACACCCCCAATACAAATTCCTCATTATATAATCATTCCTCGATACCACTGACCTATGAAGGATAAAACATTCAACATAACTTCAAACAGGGGCAAATAGACTAAATGAATTGAATCTTTTTCAAATACAAAATCCAAGAAATCAAACTTAAATCAATTCGAAGTAAACTACTAACCAAAATATCAGAAATTCATTACCAAGATTTAAACTTTCACGATTAGACAAACAGTAACAACCTAAATTATTGGCTACGCCCCCTCCCATTTTCATTCTTCTGTTTTCTCAATTTCAAGAAACAGAAAAAAATTGGGCATTGAAGGGATTCTTGAAGACCCATCAGAAGTCAATGGACCAAGATTAAAAATAACATATTCCAACCAATTTTTATTCAAATTTACCCGATAAAAGAAACAAAAAAAAAACGTAAAAAAAGAGAGAAAAGTGAAAGAACAGAATTGCCAAACAAGGATATTGGAAAAGGCAAAGCAATAGGCAAGGAGATCGGATTACCGCCAAAACTTTGCGCCTGAGAGAGAGAGAGGGAGAGAGAGAAAAAGGCCAAATGCATAAGAACATGCAGAGATTGACGAGTGTGTGAGCGATCGTGCATATGGCGTTGGAGGCGTGGGTCTGAAATTCGCATTCATTAGTATTATTACATGAAATTGAGAAGGAAGGAGGGACGAAACGACCGTTTAATCCGACATTTCCGTGCACTGGTTTTGGCAAACAAATGCCCGGTATGTTTTTTTTTGGGTACTTCTGTGTCCCGTTTCTGGTTCCAAGCTAATATGTGTCAAATTTTTAATCTACATGTCAAATTTTTAATCAAAAAAATTAAGATCTAAATGAAATTGTGGAACACGTAGCGAAAATGTGAATATGTGAAACAGATGATAAGACAAAAATTTATAATACTCTACTAGTGTGACAGAGAATGAAAAAGAAATTCGGAATAAACGATTATTTTTTCCCAAATGCCCATCCCCATCTTATTCATTTTTTTATTTTGGTTCAAATGTATTTATTTAAATATGCCACAATAATGTATTTCTTGAATATTAAATTTGGAGATCAAATTCCAACCACTTAATATATATACATATTTGTCTGTAATAAATGTCATAAAGTAGGACATATTGCAAAAAATTGTTGGACTAAGAAAGAGATTAAAAATCTTGAGTTTGATGATGAAATCAAAGATAAATTGTGTAAATTATTGTTAGATTCTACTGATAGTTCAGAACAAAGTGATAATAGTTTAGATATGATAAGTGACTATTATACTAGTTCCAGTAGTGATACTGAATGTGAACCTTGTCAGATAGGGCAATCATGTATAAAATCATCTCCTAAGAAAGATGAACAATTTTATAAGATGATATCGCAATTTCAAGATGAAGATCATGAAATTAATATTTTAGAATCTGATCATTGGATAGAATTGTTAAAAACAATTAAAGATCCATAATTAAGATTAAAAATGATAGATCAGATGGGTAATATACCTAGTACCTCTAAGAAAAAAGAGGTAATAAAAGATAAAAAAGAATTTGACATAGATAAATACAAAGAAGAACATAGTATGTCTGAAGTTCATAAAATGATTTTAGAAAATAAAAATTCTAAGGAAAAACCAACTTCAGTTAAAGATATTATTAAAGAGATTGATAATCTTAAATCTGAAATTAAAAATTTTAAAAATAAAAATATAGAAAATGACACAAGAATTTCTAATTTAGAAACTTTAACAATTATAGATAAAGTTGATAAAGATTTCAAAAACAAAGGAAAAGAAGAAATCTTTAAAGAAGTTGATAATAATAAAGAAGAATTTTTACAAGTTCTTGAGTTTGTAACTTTACAAAAATGGCATATAAAAATTACTTTGTTAATAGGGAATTATTATTCTCAGGAATTTACTGCTCTAGTAGACAGTGGTGCATATTTAAATATTATACAAGAAGGGGTTATACCTACTAAGTATTTTGAAAAAACAACCCACAATATAAAACATGCATGTGGAGAAAGAATGGATATAAATTATAAATTATCCAAATCTATGGTTTGTAATGATGGTAAATGTATACCATTAAGCTTTTTATTAACTAAAAATAAGTTATCTGTTCCAGTAATACTAGGACAACCATTTATTAATAAAATTTATCCTTTTAGATGGATAGATAAAGAGAAGATAGTTGCTACATATAAAGATGAATCAATCACATTTAAGTTTATAACTAAACCTTTTACTAAGGTATTGAATAATTTATATGATGAATTATTACATAAAGAAAAACAATTAGGTTTTTTGAAATATGAAGTTAATATGCTTACTATTGAAGAAAAATTGGATAATCCAAAATTGAAAGAAAAGATAGTTAATATAACTAATCAATTTGCTTTAGAAATTTGTAATTTACATAACAAAATTATATATTTTGTTCCTTGGCTCTGATACCATCTAGGGTCAGGACCTTTAAGCCACCAGCATACATGGTCAATTTTACAGATTATGCATTATTAGAGAAAGCCATTTCAGAACTCAACAGACACTACACAACGCCTTGACGCCCTAACGCCTTTATCCTCTCAACGGCTTGACGGGCTAAACAGGCTAAATAGTAGTTCGTCCATAGTTTTCTGGAACAACTCTCTAACTACTCATATTCTAACCATAACGCCATATTTCTTGAAAACCCCTAGTCCGAAGACATCTTCATCATGGATTTTCAACAGATTCATTAATCAGTCATAATCCAACATAAGGAAATTTAGCCTATAAGGCTCATAAACAAAGTAAAACAAAAATTAAAATACTTACAAAATGCGAAACCTTATATACAGCAAACTCTGAAGATTTTTATTGATAAAGGATTTTTACAAAGTAAAAGAGAATAGCATAAAGAAAAGCGTAATTTACAACTGATTTCCATCCGCTATTTATAAGATTTTCCGGACTTCAATCTAAACTTAAAATACTTAATACAACAGTATTTTACATTATTAAAGTAGCTTTATTAAAGCATCTACTTTATTAAAGTAAGGCATCTACTTTATCAAAGTCGAATATTATCTTGTTGACAGCATTATCTTGTCGGCCACAGCAAAAGTAAAAGATTCCTTCTCATCCTTTTATCTTGTCTTTTGCTTTGCCTTTTGGACTTATCCAAATTCTCCGTTATGAACTCTTGAGTGCTTTTCAAAACACTTTCAATATTAATCTCAATATCATTGGGATCCTGTGCATCCTGTAATTCTTCAAATCTATTAGCACTAGTCATTGAAGTATCACTTCCTGCAGATTTCTTTTCCATTTCTATCTGCTTCTTTCCTGTCAAAGCTTTTTGAAGCTTTTGCATATGACGAGCAACGATTTCTGCTGTAGAAAGATTAATTTCTTCTTCATCTTCCATATACCCTTGAAATCTAAACTTCATGCTTTCTTGAGTTTTAAACTCATTATACTTATCAAGTGTTAATTTTATCAACTCAATAGTATCTAAGCAATTTAATTGCTTTGTCTGAGGATCTTCCCTCATCATGGTATCCCAAAACCTTGTATAAGAACATCGTTTTAAACATAATAAATTGTTTTGGTTATAACCAACTTTATGATCATTCCTCCATATATAAGGAATTGAGAATTCTATAAAGAAATTCATCTGGGTATAACCAGGGATAACCATATCAGATTTATTAGGAGTAACTTCAATATATTCTGTATAATACTCCTTGAATAATAGAGGCAATATTTCCTCTGAAACTCCATAGAACTGCCACCAGTTTATAAACCAGTTTGGAATCTGCTTCTTATAAATTTGTGAACATAGCTTTATAAACCATGTATGGCTTCTCTTACCATTCTCATATAAGAAAACTTTATCAAATGCCTGGATATAATCCCAATAATTATACTTGAATTGAATATCCTTCATAAAGAAAGATTTCTCTCTAAAAGGAGAAATTCCCCATTCTTCAATAGATATAATCTGTTTGACTATAATCTTTGAGAAATTATAAACTTCTTTATTAGTACCTGTGAAGTGGTTTGTCACGCCCCGTATCCGAGAGGCGAGACCGACCGTGTCAATAGCCCATACTACTGACACAAGGTCTCTTACTTCTTAACCTCAAGCTTGTTAAAAATAAATATATGAACTTAAAACTTCATCATCTATAACTCAAAAGAAAAATAATCTTTACAAGAGATTACAGCGGAAACTAACTTCTAATAAACATTAAAAATATCATTTCATAACAAAACTCAAATCCATAAAACACATAACATCACCATCAAAGGCACTTCTTTCAATCTCATCATACAACATTAACACTATTGCTAACTTCACCTGAAAAAAAAACATGGAAAGGAGTGAGCTTCCAACTCAGTAAGAATTTAAACTCCTCCCGGAATCAAGCAGTTTGAAAACATATATATTAGTTAGGAAAATTCTTGACTTGAAAGAGTCCTTTACCGTAAAACGGTACTTTAGTCGATTAGGGAAAAACATTGACTCCCAAGAGTCCTTTAACCGACCACAATTTCTTTAACATTAACTTTTCATAATAATATTTATTTTCTTCAAATAACTTTTCTTTCAAAAGATAACTTCATAACACATCAAATTTGACTCATCGAGTCCTTCAACCGGGGTATACTTCGAACATTCGGCTTAGGTTGCGGGGAATTTGACTCATCGAGTCCTTCAACCGGGGGTATACTTCATATAATACTTCAAAATCCATTTACATAATAATATCATTCTTGAAAATAGCATGCTTGATTCCTATTTTTCTTATATAAAAATAAACATTTCCAAATTTCCAATCGAATGAATATAACATTAAAAATATGTTTATTAACATTAATTTATTTAAAAACAAGAAGGGGTTAAATTCCTTACCACAACGCGATATCAGAAAATCCTAAAATCTGCACTGTCAGTCTTACTCTCGGAGCTATAACTTTCTGCTTAGGATTCGGAATGACGTTCCGTCTACTCTCACTCGAAGCTTATTCGAACGCGGTCGTGTGGATATATTATGGGTCAAAATCGGATGAGTAACGATCCCTCAGTGATCTCTCAAAGTCTGACCATAAATTTGAAACTCACCAAAAATTGCCTACTGTTTCCTTGCGGCTAATAGGCTGCCAGCAGCTTTCTTTATTTTCTTGTTATTAGGCACGCCTCCCCAGGTCCCCAAATCCCACAGCTGCTTCTCTAATTTTATTTCTTTAGTTTTGTTTGGATATCCCCCTGATATATGGTGATCTACTGCCTATATATACACTAATTCTAAAGGAAACGGAAAATGCTTCCTTTGCCTTCCCATTAAACTCATGCATGTAACTTATGTCTTTAAATTCTCTAACCCCCCAACCCATGAGGTCCTTCCATTTATCTTAATAAACACACATCAATACTCCACTTCTCCCCTTCCTAGAATAATGACGTTACACATCCAAAAATCCTATTTGCACTTAGGTCCCTAAAGAATGTAATTATTTCTATCAAACACTTAAGCCCTCAAACTTTCTAATTGTACATGTAACACATGAAACTTGTTGTGAAAATAAAGTGCACATAACACATAATCAAATTCAATATACATGATGACAAATTATAATCACATAAAACACGTAAGCAGAAAATCGGGTTCTCACATGGTTAAACTCACATTCATTACTTGAGAGTATCATCTCATAGTATTGTTGAGATTTATAAGTCTCTGTAGTATTACTCATATTATTGAGATATCTCTCATAGATTATCCAGGGACTATCTTCCCATTTCTTATCATCATTGTTTAAGAGTAAAATAACTCTTTCTTCATGGTTTTTAACCATTAATTCATCCTTCTGCTTACCCTCTTCCACTATTCTTGCGAAAGATGGAGCATTAGAACTACTTCCACTGGTATCACCTTCTTGAGCTTTTTTCCAAGCCCTTAATTGTTCCAATTCATCACTTTCTTTTCTGGATAAACCAGAAATATTAGAAGCTATTAACTTCTTGTTACCATACTGTGCAATAACCCTTTCAGATCCTCGACCTCTACTACCTCTTCCTCTATAAGAGGAATTACCCCTGTAACCTGACATTTCTGTATTATACACACAAAACCAGTCTTCAGGAGATTTGTCATATAAAAAACTATATGGATCATCAAATAATAAATTAACATTATAAGAATTGATATGACCATTAATATTATAAGGATCATCATAAGTATAATTGGTATCAATATCCATTTTTTCACAGAATATTTCTGTGTCTAATTTTTTAATTTCTTCCAGAGTTTCAATCTCTGGTTGCATAACTTCCTCATTTGATTCATAACATCTTAAATCAATATTACCAGGAGTAAAATCATCATACTTAAAATAAGTATCTAACTCATTTTTTATAAAATCATATGATTTTTGATCTAAATACATTTCTTCCACTATTGGATTTAGATGTATCATAAATATTCCCTAGTTAAAAAATCTGGAAGACTATTATCCTCTCCTTTTTTATAAACAATTTCAAAATCAAAAGGAGCTAAATTAGCTTGCCATCTCGCAAACATTTGTTTAGAGACATCATGTTTAGAATCTTTATTAAACATATATTTAGCTGATTGACAGTTTGTTTTTATAATAAATTTTTGATTATATAAATCATCTTGAAATTTTAATACACATTTTACTATCGCAAGGATTTCCTTTGCTATAGTAGCATAATTCTTTTGACTAGCATTCCATTTTCCTGAATGAAATCTAATCAGATTTTCTTGTTTATTTTCAGGATTAACCTGTTTCAAGATTCCACCATACCCTATATCAGAGGCATCAGTTTCTATAATCTTATCCCAATTAGGATTGGATATCATTAGACAAGGCAAAGTTTTTACTTTTCCCTTAATCTTCTGTATAGTTTTAGTGTGACTATCAGTCCAAGGTTTAGGATTCTTTTTTAGTCTATCATATAAGATTGCAGTATCTTCTGCTAAATTCTTGTAATAAGGCAAAATATAATTTAAACTTTCTAAGAATCTCTGTAATTGAGTTTTATCAGTAATTACATCTGGAAACTTTGATCCAAATTCTATACTCATATTAATTGGTATTATTTCTCCTTTTTCAATATTATGACCTAAGAATTTTATCTTAGTCTGAAATAAAACCATTTTTGGTTCAGAAATCACTAATCCATTAGGTATTACCAATTTTTTAAATATTTCTAAATGTCGAAAATGATCTTCTATTGTCTTAGAAAATACTAAGATATCATCAATATAAACAATTATAAAATCACTATAATTCATAAAAATATCATTCATAATTCTCTGAAAATCAGAGGGAGCATTTTTCAACTCAAAAGGCATAACATACCATTCATATTGTCCAAAAGGTACATTAAAGGCAGTTTTATACCTATCAACTGGATTAATTTGAATTTGCCAATATCCTGATTTTAAATCAAATTTGGAAAATATTAGAGCATCATATAATCTGTCCAATAAATCTTTTTTATTGGGAATGGGATATCTTACCCATTTTAATACCTTATTTAAAGGTTTATAATTAATAACCAATCTTGGTACCCCTCTTTCAATCTCTGAATGTTTATTAACATAAAAAGCAGTACAAGACCAAGGAGAATTAAATGGTCCTATAATTTTTCTTTCTAACGGAGATTCAATCTCTTTTTTACATAAATTTAAATATTCAGAATTCATCTGACAAGGTCTAGCCTTAGTAGGAATATTTTCCTCATTAAATGTTTCATCGTAAGGTAAACTTACCATATGTTTTTTCCTATCCCAAAAAGCATTAGGATGGTCATGATTGTCTTTTAATATATATATATATATATATATATATATATATATATACATATATAGTAGGAATATTTTCCTCATTAAATGTTTCTTCGTAAGGTAAACTTACCATATGTTTTTTTCCTATCCCAAAAAGCATTAGGATGGTCATGATTGTCTTTTAATATATATATATATATATATATATATATATATATATATATATATATATATTAAACTCGAATTTATGCTGATGGTTTTCAGAGACCTTATTCTTAGACGGTTATGTTTTTTTTTAAAGAGCAAAAGTGAATTCCTATTAATGAGATTAGAAGATGGTTTCCAGAGATCTTATTTTTAGACGTTTATGTTTTTTTAAAGAGCAAAAGTGAATTTCGATTAATGAGATTATAAGCTATGGAAGAATGTAGGATACATGTTACTACCTCCATTCCTTAATGTAAGATTTTTATTACATGTTACAAAAATTAAGGAAGAAAAAAATTAAAATATTTTTGTAATAAAAATATCAATATTACTCTCTTAAATAAAATTAGTGTTATACAAATAATATTTAAGAGAATAATATTTGTATTTTAACTAATAAAATATCTTCTTTTTTTTACTTCTTAATTTTCGTAACATGTAATAGAATTGGAGGGAGTACTAAGAAAATTGCTTAGCCACTAGAAATTAGATTGTTACTTGAACTGTCTGTATTTTTTCTAGTATTTAATTATATATAAGCTGTTTTTCTTAGTTGTTCATTTGAAATTAAATTTCTCTATATACGTTGTACTTAATGACATAACAAGATTTCAAGTAAATAAATACATGTAGGAATCTTCTGGCCACAGTGAAAACGGTCGTGGGACGCAGGACCGAGGTCCTGCGTTCGATTCTCGCATTCCCCCCGCCCCGTAAAGTAAATAAATACATGTAGTATATGGAGAGAAGATAAAACAAATAGTATATACTTTGTCGTGATAGTACTCGAAGTTGTCTTCTGAATATTTTAAAATTTTCAATGGAGAATTTATCTCATAGTAAGGTAATTGTTGGTTTGAGTTACTCACTTAGTGTTGTATTATAAAATTTATTGTTTGCAGATCTATGCCGAATTACTAGAGTTGATATCCAAATACCGATCTACCTACTTATCTTGGTCAAGATTCCACATTGATTGATATGTCCCTCCCAACAGGAAAATTCAATCCTATGACAGTCTTGTAAGACTAGTCCCACAGTCCCCTAAAATTTAAGACTAACATCTTAATATATATCGATCTTAAATACCACTAAGATCACAAGGTCTTTAACCCAGTGGGACGACGGCCTGTCAAGGTCGTGAGTTCGATAACTCTCCCCGCGCATGGGACATACTTTAAATTGTCTCCCTTTCTAGGATTATCTTTTCCTCCTCTTGTGAGGTGCTACTCTCCCCTTATGGGGCATCCGCCCAGCTGGGCTTCAAAAAAAAAAAAAAAAAAAAATAGCACTAAGAAAGTTGGATTCAAACTTGTTTGATGTGGAAAATTAACAAGTAAAAGGTACAACAATGTAGGTAGACCTCACAAGCTTCTACTATAACTCTGCTTGCTTACCTTCCTATTTCTCAATTGAACAAAAGAATATTACACGAAAATATCGGTTGTGGAGCCTATAACTGCACTATACTTGAGCATTTCGATGGATTTTGGCAACCAGATTTTGAAATTGTTTGTTCCCTTTCAAATCTTAAGCTTCAACTACCAGAGATTATTAGGCAAAATCATCGATAAAAAGCCATGTGTCTTGACGACCTAAATGGAGAAGCATCAAATGGAGAGGATTTTTTGACCTGGGCTGCAATAGGTTTCTTCTTCTCAATCTTGGTTTCAGATCGCAACCAAGACTCGACTACTGAAAGTAAGTTGGGGGAACCTTTTAGCTCCACAAGTTCCGATAGCTTCTCGTGCCTCTTTAGTGTGCCCTCTTGGATGTATACAAGATCTGTTGCCCATGTCTCCAACCCATCAAAAATGTGGGTCGCGTAAACAATGGTAGCTCCTCTCTGCAATGACATTGAAAAGAAGAAAAACCTTCTGTTTAAGAAGATGATCGAGTCTAATGGAGAAAAACCATAACCTCTATGATTTCTAGTAAGCTGATGAAAGTTCTAGCATTTACAGTCTAGAAGTTCTACAATGCACTGATAGCGGTAAAAAATTAGCTTAGCTCAAGCAACCAAGGGATACCCCGCACCCCCCCCTCTCGTTATATCTCCTCAAACTCTTCTAACCAATAAATCATGGGGTCTCTATTAATTTCACTAGAATCATGCAAAACATCTACTTGCTCCCCAAAAAGTTATAGAATCTATCATACTGGCAGCCGGATTGACTGATGCAAAGAACATGAATTGCTATTGGATGACTATACCCTGTCCTCTTCACCAAAACAACAAATAGGGTTGTCCAAATAATCACATGTTTGTAATATTTCTAAGGATCATGTCAAATTAGTGAATAGGTTCTTCACAAGCTTATTAAAAGGTCGTACCCAGTGCACATGCTCCCGCATCAGTAGGGTCTAGGGAAGGTCCCGAGTTTATCATGGATAGTATAATAATGAGATTTATTAGACAAGAAAGTATCAGAGATGCTCAATTGATGGTACTTGGTGAGAAACATATAGCATTAGAAATCCCGACTTCCTTGAGCACACAAAACTATGAATATGGATGGTGCATAATTCACAAGTACATACCTCCTCACATTCTTCCTTGAAAAAATCAAGCAAATCCATCCTTGCAACAACATCTAGATCAACAGTGACTTCGTCCAGCAAAAGAACCTGGATGCTCGGAGAAGTCATATAATAAAAATTAGCATTACAAGTTTAAGCAATCATATGACGACTATACAAATGTAGAAATCATTATTAATCATATGCAGCAGGACACTGGCAAAACAAGGCATACGGTGCTGTATCCAAAAGCAGGACTGGAACAAGCACCAACTTCCTTAACCTCATTCACAAACAGCAAGTCAGAAAGAATCTAATATCCCCAACAGAAAAATAGCAGTTGGAATGAAAACACAAAGCAGGGCAGTTAGTATAAGAATAAAAACCAGAAATTCTTTAATTCCTGGAATCACCCCTCCTACCCCCAAAGACAATCCGGAATTCTATAGACAAAATGATTAAGAAAGTTGTGCAAGTAGAAAAATATAGTCATCGAAAGACAATGGCCCGTTAGTTATACGAGTTAATCTGCACTTGATAAAGCAACCAAATACAACATGAATACACCCCGCAAACAATTCAGAGTCAGCAGTAGCGTTTCCTATGTTTTTTGGAATTCCACGAAACCCAACCAATCCATAACATGTTTTACCTTGAAGGGGTGCAGAAGACCCAAGCAGATCTGGACTCGGCGCCTCTGACCATCAGAGACCTTGTGCATCCGCCAATGCAGATCAATATCTAATAATTCAATCAACTTCTCTCGCCTGATAGGATCAACCCCTTCAACTGCAAAAAAAAAAAAAAAAGACAAGCAGAAAATTGTATCAATCGTTAGTTCAAATCAGGACATGGAAATGAGAAAATCAAGAAAATCCCACGTCCATCCGTCTACTGTCTGCTCAATATAATTCCCACAAATGAACTTCTTAACACAATCAGAAAATGGAAGCAGTTCAATTTCCATTTAATGTAGTGACAAATGTCGCAAGAATTGTTTTTTTCCTCACCTCCAAATATCATATGTTCAGCTGAAAAGTCACCCTGAAGTGGGATTTCTCCCTGAAATTGGACAAAAAGATTTGCATTTCAGACCAAACAATACTCGAACCAAAATTAAATATGATACTCTTTACTACTCCCTCAATTTCTTAATATGAGTCGTTTAAGGACATGTAGCGAAAATTAAGAAAATAAGGTATTTTTTTAATCAAAATATCAATATTACTCTCTTAAATAGAATTAGTGGTATACAAGTCCTGTTTAAGAGATTAATATTGATATTTTGACTAACAAAGTACCTTGCTTTTTACTTCCTTAATTTTTCTCTACATGTGACGACTTATAATATAATATGGTATTAGGAATCAATTTTAGCAAGTCCTAAATTTCTATGATAAATTAAAAGGAATCAATTTAAACAATGGCCAGAAAACTTACAGCAGATCCCACTGTCTTATTCCAAGACTCTCCAAGATAAGCCAAATCACCACTACAAACAAGTTTAGTATCATGAAAAGCTGATGAATTCAGCACTCTTACAACATCTTTTCCACCCACCATATGCTTTCCTGCTAAAATCCTCAACAAAGTCGTCTTCCCTGTTTCGAAACCCCAACATCAATAGCCTTAAAAATTACTAACTCCATTCCATAATATAAGTAGTTTAGGACATGTAGCAAAAATTAAGAAAGAAAAAAACAACTACTTTGTTAGTCAAAATATCACTATTACCCTCTCAAATATAAATAGTGGTATACAAGACTTGTTTAAGAGAGTAATATTGATATTTTGACTCACAAAGTAAGCTAATTTCTATATGTCCTAAATGATTTATATTACGGAGAGAGTAAAATTCAAGGAAAAATATTCAATATTTTAACACAAACAACCTTAAAAACAAAAAAACTAAAATAGCTTACCGGAGCCATTGGATCCGATGAGAAGACAGCGGGATCCAGGAGAAATGTTGAGATTGAACTCAAAGAAAATAGGGTTTTGGATTTCGTATGCAAATTGCATACCATTTACTTGAATCCCACTGCTGAGTTCTTCACCCATTAGTATTATTAGGTTCTTGAAAGATTGCAAATTTGGCGGCAACCACCCCAACCACGGCGGTGAAGCTTTTGTTGGCGGGTCAATTTATAACCGTTTTCTCCCGATTGGTTTGGCGCGCCACCAACTTTCTTTACTGTGCCGCGACTCTGCACGTTGGAATCACCACAATTCGCCACGTAACGGAAGCAGGGCCGATCATTTGTGGCCGGTTTGCTTTTAATAACCCACCGTCGAAGGATTAGATGGAAACGAGGGATTGGCCTTAGAATGGCATGATTTTAGCATAATCGTCAATGATATTCTTTTTTGGGACAACATTTTTAGTGTCAAATCCGTCCTAAAACTAAGACGAATTTGAAAAATTCGTCCGTAACTGGCTTGGCTGCCATATCAGCTGAGGTCCAAAACCGTTGGTAAATCCGTCCTGAAATGGCAGAGGCTTGTTAAAAAAGTTGTCAAATAATTCTTCTTCAATATATGCCTGAAATATGTTCAATTCACTCGAAATAAGCCTGAATTTTTTTCGACTAATTCAATAACCACTCAAAATATGTGCAATTTCTGCATATCTAAAACTCAAAATGAATAAAACAACAATTTCATTTATTAAATTCAAAAGCCAAAATGTTCAATGTAATACAATTGTCAAAATTATCGAGGCGTATAACGTACTTTTATTTTGGAGTTCGACCTAAGCCAGTATCTTTTATTTTGAAATCATTCTGCGTGGATGATAAACATTGTGTATCTCCGTGACTAGCTCCAATGAACCAAGTAGGGTCGGTATGTGGCGGGGACGGAGTGATGTAAGCGTCCCAAGGCTCAGGGAAGGTTTGAAGGGTCCCTTTGGGGGGTATTTATAAGGAAGATTGAAATGTTCTTGTACCATTCCATGTAATCATCGCAGGCACAAAAACATTACCCGTCTGAACAACCTCCACTACATATTTCGTTCTTTTTCGCCACAACTCGATATATTCCTTGTGCACTGTGAACCAGTCCTTACTCGCCAAAGTTTAATTTTGTGGAGATCATCATCCTCAACAAGTCCTAACCGCTTCTGGTATAGTCTGCTCATATCCAAATTACCTCAAGACTCGATCAGGAAGATGATACTCCACAATGTCAAATCAAATCAATAGGACTCGGGCACGCACCATTTCCCGAAAGCTTGACTCCTGAGCCACCGAGACATCTATCACTTGGGTCGGGTATGGTACCCACATAAACTACACAAACAAATAAATATATTAACTTACATAAAATAAATATATAAACTCACATTTAAATACAATTTATGTAATACAAAATACAAAAAAATTAACTTATCCCATGTCTTTCATTCATTCCATCATGTTGATCCCGACATACCAATAATTGATGGCTAGGAGTTACTCGAGAATTTCTAGGTCACTTCCATCTTGTCCCGAAAGCAGCACCCACTGGTATATTCAGCCTTGGAACATCCCGATTTTGAAGTCGGAAAATGGACACACGCTCCCATGCCCACAACTGTTGAATAAAATATACTAAATTATTAAAGCCAAAATTGTACTACGCTTAAATAAATTTAAAGAGTAATTTAAAACTTTATATGAATGAGCAAACAACATCCACTGATGTATTGTGAATCGGCCTTTGAAGAGATGCACATCTGACGGTAAAGATAGGCAAGTACGGCGCTTGCCCAAGAATAGATGGAGGTACCAAACTTTAAGTCTCGGAGTAGGAGCAGGTAACGTAAATGAACTCGAGAAGCTGACTTGTCCGAGAACAACAAAATACCCATGAGAATTAAAAGTAAAGCCCTAACCCTTTTGAAAACGTTGACCATCCTAACATCATTAGGCAACGGGTTTAAAATATGTGTTAATATTTCATATTGATTAAGGGAATTTCCCTTAAAAGCATTCTCTGCTGGTCGAAATTCCAAATACTCATTAATTAAACTTATCCATTTACAGACAATATAATTCATTTTCTCATTCATAGTCACCTTATTTCCGTTGATGCGTAGTCTAAGAAGGACTCCCATGTCCTATAAAGTGATGGTTGCCTCCCCGCCAAACAAGTGAAATGCGTGGGTCTCGGGTCTCCATCTCTCAACTAGAGAGGTGACTAATGCATGATCTACTTTACTATAAGCTATGCGACACAACCCCAAAACCTACTCTATCAACAAGGTTAATTAAATCCTTATTTGTCTCTCGCTCGTATTCAGTCCAAAAATGGCTATCACTGCGAATAAAAGTTAGTGGGTTATCTAATTTATCCTTATCAATACCTTGCCATATACCTAAAGATCGGTGATCTCGTAGTTTGTATAAAACACTATAATCTAAAGGTCCTGGATGGAGGGAAGTCGGTGTAGCAGGTATATCAGACATCTAAACATAAAAACAACAAAACCAATGACATTATCAGAAAATTATTGACATTATCGGAAACAAGAAAACCAATATTAACTAAATTCATAATATTGCTAAATTCACAATACTTCGATTTCCAAAATTCAAATTACAAAATTCCAAAATATTAAAAAAAAATCACAATACTCCAATATTCCAATTTTCATATTACAAAATTCTAAATTATACTCACAATATTAACAAGTATTTCACACTATCCAATATTCCAATTTTCACAAAATTAAAAATATTATAAAAAAATCACAAAACTCCAATATTCCAAAATTCATATTACAAATTTCGAATTCATATTCACAATATTAACAATAATTTCACACTATACAATA
Organism: Vinca minor; assembly: GCA_026122235.1. Taxonomy (NCBI): domain Eukaryota; kingdom Viridiplantae; phylum Streptophyta; class Magnoliopsida; order Gentianales; family Apocynaceae; genus Vinca; species Vinca minor. The sequence continues at coordinate 2,111,415 of JAOCZM010000085.1, read as the reverse complement.
TTTCAAGATTCAAATAATGCACAATTTAAATAAATAATCCGAATTTAAAAAAAAATACCAACAAATTAGTAATTGGGATTTAACCTTCAATGGATAGGAGAGAATAAGGACCGGCAGTGGTGCTTGAACGAAGGTGGACTCGATACCGTGTATAGGGAAGGAGAAGAGCTGTGAATGAGAGGTTTTTATTTTTTTTCAATATTTTTTTTGCCAAACTGTCGATTTTACGGCTAGTGAAGAAGAGGAAGGGGAAGAAAAAGAGTTGTTGGGAAAATTAGGGAAAGTGGAAGATGGATTTGCCAAATTCGTCCTGAAGCCAAGACGGATTTGGAAAATCCGTCCTCAGTTGACATGGCAAAAATTGAACGCGTCTTGACACGTCAGCTGAGGACGGATTTTCCAAATCCGTCTTGGCTTCAGGGGAAAATCCGTCCTTCCTAAAAATATTGTCCCTCCCCTCCCCCAAAAAAAAATGTCATGGTTTGACCATTATGCAAAACCCATATCATTCTAATGACAAGCCCTGTAAACGAAGTCGTATAATAAGTTAATTTCACTTTTGCCATTTGAGTTTGGGTAAAAGGCGATCTCATTCTGTCTAAATTTAACAGTAAAAGCTGATGAAATGTCAACATTAATATTTCATAAAATGTTAGACTTAAGAACTTTGTGTTTTTAGTTTATAATCAAAAACCGAAATCAAGAAAATATCAAGGGAGTGAACATTTTTTTCCTTTTGAGTTTTTCTCCATTTATAAACTTTTATTACATCCATTGTAATTTAAAAAATGACACCAAGTTTCCCTACACAAAATCATTTTTTCGTTTTTTTACCTATATTCGAATTTCAAATATTTGACTCAACACTAATATGGTTGGATTTAATACACTATGGTTTGAGGGCAAAAAATATTGCAAATCTAAGACATTATCGCATCAATAGTGTCTCGAATCTATTTATCATGTCACCAATTAAATCATAATCACACTGACACAAATTCATTTTTCATATTGCAAATGATGTTGTGTGTAATCACGAACACATCATTCTTGATAGTGTAATTAATTATTGGGTGTTATTCCTATTTAAGAAATTATTTACATCAACTTGCTTTAGAAAGTATTCATCATACAATCGTGTAAGGACAAAAAATAAATTATCCGGTATATTAAAACTTTACCATATGCATTACATATTATACGTTTTAGAATCCTAAAAAGTTTCAAAACGTACAATTCAATTGAGATTAAATATAAGTAAGTAATTTGAAACGAAATTATTATTTTCTCTATACTTCATAGAAATTAGCTATAAAAGGCTATGAATTATATTCAACCAATAGAGATGGATCTAATAATATTTTAAATTTTCATAACTTGCATATGATAGTAATTACAATAAATTCTAACAAAATGGTATCAAAATCTTTAGTTTTGTTCCTCAAATATTGGTTTAAACGCTATTACCACACGTATTGAAGTTTTTTGGTTGTTAAATCATTATTTGTTAAAGATTGATTATTGTTTTTTATTTTTCCTTTTTACTATTTTTAAAAATATTTATTATTGATGAATTAGAAAAAAGTATCAGAATATCAAGAATTAATGAGGGAACAAGAAATTAAATTTATGGATGAGGGAATTAACAAAATTAGTGGGTTTAAATTGAGAGTAAAGTAAAGATATAGGGGGTCAAGTGTAATTTTCCCCAGAATAAGAAATGTGGGCCCAATGCCAATTCCCAGTTTGCACAGTCGTAATTTGACCGGATAACATATAAATAGAGAGGGCTGAATTTTCTTGTACTCGGAAATTTCTCCCTAATTCTTTTCATCCCCTAAACTAAGATTTAGGGTTTCGTTTTAAGAATCGATTCTACAAAAAAAGCTTAAACCTTGACTATTGACTGTAATGAAATTGTGAAATTGGATTGGAATCTATACATAGATCATCTTTTTTCTCGCTTTGAATTTGGCATTTCTTCTCTCAGATTTGTAATTGGTAATGGCGAATTCGAAGTGTTTGTTAATTGCTTTGGAATCAATTGATTGTTGTGAGTAATGAATTTATTATTATTACCTTTTGGTGCGACAGGTTGAAGCTGAAAAATGAAAGAAGATGAAGAAGATAGAATTTTATTGAATAGTTTAGGTGTTACGGCTGCAAATGTTGAAGATGTTGAGCGGAACATCTTAGAACAGGTCTTTATTCTGTTTAATTTCATTACTTGGCGCTTAGAAAGTTCTACTTTCAATTTTCTATTGTGTATTAAGGTTTTATGTTTGAGCTGTTGATACTCTCCGTGTTAAGCTGGCTAAAGTGCTGAGAATGACTTCCATTTTGGGTCAATATAGTGATCTGTTATGTTTATACTATCTCCATTCCATAATATAAGTCGTTTAATGCATGTAGCGAAAATTAAGAAGCAAAAAGCAAGATACTATGTTAGTCAAAATATCAATATTACTCTCTTAGGACTTGTATACCACTAATTTTATTTAAGAGAGTAATATTGATATTTTGACTAACAAAGTACCTTACATTTTGCTTCTTTAATTTTCGCTACATGTACTAAACTACTTATATTGTGGAATGGAGGGAGTATTATGTTTGTCATGTCTTTAATTGATAAACTAAGGTTGGTCTCTACTTGGTTTTTGCTACTTTTCCTTTTTATTTAGCGATTCTAGTCCCAACTAGTTTATGCGTAATAGAAAAGGACCTTTGTTTTGTTGTTTCATAGTTTCTCTATGTTACCCGGTCCCTGTTTCAATGTCGTTTGAATGATGTCATTGTTCCGTCTGATTATTATTTATTTTCTTCTTCTCTATTTTTCCTGCCTATAGAACAATATATGGCATACATAGAGCAATTAATAATGTTTTTTGCTGCATCGTATTCCTTAGATTCTTAGGCATCAGACTTTGTTAGTTTAGTTTGTACTTAATTTATTGTTGCTACTTTGTGAGGTGTAAAACTATTATCTTTATTCAAGTTACAGAGTATGACTGTAGTTTTTATTAATTGGCAGGCTAAAACTGAAACGGCAGACAGTACTAGAGCAAGAGGAGGTGCTGAAGATGAAAATGTTGATGGAACAAAGAGCAATGGAGCATCAGCTACCGATCATGATGATGTGTATACTAAGCTCAGAGCAGTTAAGGTTGAAATTGATGCTGTTAAATCTTCTTTAGAACTAACGAATTTGGCAAGAAATGAGGTTGAGTGTCCTGAAAGGGATGATGGAAAAGAGCAAGAAAATGTGGAAGGCGAAGGAAATGATTACAGAGCATCTCCAAATGATACTTCCCTTCAGCATGCTCTCGCTACTGATCGTCTGAGGAGCCTATTAAAAAGAAAAGCACAACTTCAGAAAGAAGTTTCAGACACTTCCAGAGATAGTAAGCACAAGAAGTTGTTACAGAGAATTGTTGAGGAAGACCATAGATCCAATAAACAGTCAAAAGAAGTTAAAAAAAAGAGCAAGCATCAGAAGAAGCAACTCAAAACAGTTTCTTTCAGAGATGATGATGATTTTGATGCAGCTTTAAATGCAGCATCTGCAGGGTTTGTTGAAACAGTGAGTCTCATTTTCAATTATGTAGTAGCTTGGCTATATACTGCTTTGAGAAGAAAAAAAACATATTATTATTTTACAGGTGCAAACAGTAAAAACTGATTTATTATCTTGTTTAAATTGTCACAAAGAAAAAGAGCGAGTGCTACAATTAGCACAGTATACTTAAAAGTGGAAGCCTATTATTAATCTCCTTTTCTTTTGTGCCTTTTCAAATTGAATCTGTTGCTAAGTGGTAGTCACTCGCTTGTTATATGCCACAGGAAAGAGATGAATTAGTCCGAAAAGGAATTTTTACCCCTTTCCACAAGCTTAAAGGCTTTGAACGCCGTATTCAAGAACCTGGATCATCCAGCAGGAGTGATGTACCAGAGGGTGTTGGAAAGAGTGATGATTTTGCTTCTTCCAGCATAGCTAGAGTTGCTCGGTCAATCTCAGAGGCTGCTGAGGCCCGTCCAACTACTAAATTGCTGGATTCAGAAGTATTACCAAAACTCGAACCACCTACTCGTCCTTTTCAGAGACTTAGGCAGCCTCTCAAAGTTGCTAACTCTGTGGAGTCTGATTTTGAAAAGAAAAAAGCTGTAAAAAGGAAGAAGAAAAGACCACTCCCTGCCAAGAAATGGAGAAAATCATCTTCCCTGGAAGAGAAAACCTTGGAAGGAAATGGTGTGTTATGGTAATTAGTTACTTGTGATTTTTAATACCTCTTTCTGAGTAGGGCAATCTATCTTTAGTCAGTTGTGAGTTCTCTAGATAAGTAGAATATTTGAACATTTTTTTCTTATAGTGTTATCTCATAATGCTTTGCTTTTAGATTGATGTTTTAACAACCACTGGCGTGACATATATTTGTCGTGATAGAATTTTTCACTCTTTGGTAGCCTTGTGTGGAAGATTGTTAAATTGACAGCAAACACCGTTCCAAAGATATTTAGCCATGATAAATTTTTTTAAAATTTTTTTTTGGTAGATTCCATGAGAATGTAGGTGAAGATGGTTACATTTGACTTTGGGGGAGAACAAACAAATTATTTTAGACTGTCTTCGGTTAGAGTATCTGATACATAAGTAGCTATTTGAGTCGATAGACCTTTCATGAAGTATTTTCTGTATCTAGATATAAATTACAAGTGTCAGTTGCTGATTCTCAAGTCTAGATTTTGCAATATATACTAACCAAGTATATGCTGAAATTAGGCACTACTTGACAGACATTATGTGTACTTGTATCTGTAAGAGCTGTAAATTGATTTATATTATTTATTTCATTTGATTTACAATTTTACATCCTCATTATTCCTTAGGTTTTGTACTTTGGTTAACTGGTAACTAAAATTTTCATGTCTTGTAAAGATGCGAAGAGCTCCAGTTGTGAAGAAGATGATGGACAAGAAGATGACGATGCAAATGGTGAAGAAACTTTTGTTGCACTGGAAGGTGGCCTCAAAATCCCAGAGGCAATTTTCAGCAAACTTTTTGACTATCAAAAAGTTGGTGTGCAGTGGTTGTGGGAACTTCATTGCCAAAGAGCTGGTGGAATTATTGGAGATGAGATGGGACTAGGTAAAACTGTACAAGTAACAGCTTTCCTTGGAGCATTGCATTTCAGTAATATGTACAAGCCAAGCATCGTAGTTTGTCCAGTAACCCTCTTGCAGCAGTGGAAGAGAGAGATTCAAACATGGTATCCAAGGTTTCATGTGGAGATCTTGCATGATTCTGCTCACGATATATCTGGTGGAAAGAAACAAGGGAAGTCTAGTGGAACTGGTAGCGAAAGTGAAGCTTTGTCTGACAGTGACGTTGAAGAGAATTTACCTTCTAAAAAAACAAAAAAATGGGATTTTTTGATAAGTCGTGTTTTGAGTTCAGAATCTGGATTGCTGCTCACCTCTTATGAGCAACTTCGGTTGCTAAGTGACAAATTACTTGACGTTGAATGGGGATACGCTGTTCTGGATGAAGGACACCGCATTCGGAATCCAAATGTAGAGGTCACTCTTGTCTGCAAACAGCTGCAGACTGTTCACCGTATCATTATGACTGGTGCGCCAATTCAGAACAAACTAGCTGAGCTGTGGTCATTGTTTGATTTCGTCTTCCCTGGAAAACTGGGTGTTCTGCCTGTGTTTGAAGCTGAATTTGCAGTACCCATATCTGTTGGTGGTTATGCTAATGCAACTCCGTTGCAAGTTTCCACAGCTTACAGGTGCGTATTTTATCAAAATATTTCTTGGAAAAAAAGTAAAAAAGTATTTCGAAGCAGATAAGTTGGCCCAATTTGTAAAAATTGAGCGTGTGTTTTATATGAACTTGTTTAGCGAGCTTGTTACAACCATCTTGGAAAGCGTGTCTGATCTTTTCCTTTTCCTTGTGGCAATTATTTTTCTACTTTATATGTCCTTTTAGTATACTTGGCTATTACTATTCCACTACCAACATTTGTTTTTCCCTTTGTATTGGGTGTTGAAAAGATGCCTCGCACAGGGGTTTGTTACAGTAGCAGTGAATTATACGTCTTGGTGTAAAATTGATATCAATACTGAATGGTTTGCTTAACTTAATTGTGCAGATGTGCTGTGGTCCTACGAGATCTAATTATGCCTTATCTCCTCCGTCGTATGAAGGCAGATGTGAATGCTCAACTCCCAAAGAAAACTGAACATGTCCTCTTTTGCAGCCTTTCTGCAGAACAGCGATCTATTTACCGGGCATTTCTTGCGAGCTCTGAGGTGGAACAAATCTTGGATGGTAACAGAAACTCTCTTTATGGTATTGATGTGATGCGAAAAATTTGTAACCATCCTGATCTTCTTGAGAGGGAACATTCCTACAATAATCCGGACTATGGCAATCCTGAAAGGAGTGGGAAAATGCAAGTTATTTCCCAAGTGCTCAAGGTGTGGAAGGAACAAGGTCATCGAGTTCTTCTTTTTGCTCAAACTCAGCAGATGCTTGATATTCTTGAGGATTTTCTTATTGCTGGTGACTACAGTTACCGGAGAATGGATGGCGCAACTCCTGTAAAGCAGAGGATGGCTCTGATAGATGAATTTAACAATTCAAGTGATGTTTTCATCTTTATATTGACAACCAAAGTTGGTGGGCTAGGAACAAATTTAACAGGTGCTGATAGAGTGATCATTTTTGACCCAGATTGGAACCCCTCAACTGATATGCAGGTCTGCTTTTTGATAGATTTGTCAGATATTTTTCACATACTGTATAGGTCTTTTTTCCTTGTACTGATCTGAACATCCAACTGCTTCAGCTTGGTTGGATGTTACTTTCTACACGTTTGGGTCTCTTTGATGAGTATAGTAACTCAGGTTTAGTAATTCTTTTACCTTTATTACTATTTAATAGGCTCGAGAGCGTGCTTGGCGTATTGGGCAAAAGAAAGATGTGACAGTTTATAGGTTGATTACAAAGGGAACCATTGAAGAGAAGGTTTATCATCGTCAAATTTACAAGCACTTCCTTACCAACAAAATTCTGAAGAATCCACAGCAGAGAAGATTCTTCAAAGCACGAGACATGAAGGACCTGTTCGTATTACATGACGATGGACAGGGTGGTGCTACTGAAACATCTGATATCTTTAGTCAGTTATCTGGAAATGTGAATGTTGTTGGGGCAAACAATGATGATCAAAACATGTCAAAATCTGCTGACAAGACAGGCAATGGTGGTGATGGTAACGCCAAAGACAGACAGAAAGGTTCAGAAGCGGAAAATAAAGGGAAAGAGATAACTGATCAAAGCAATGGAAAAACTGATGAAGAAACAAACATATTACAGTGTCTTTTTGATGCCCAGGGGATTCATGTAAGTTACAAATTCCTGTGTTATTTATTCTTCTTAATGCTAAAAAAATTATTTTTCTCCCAGAGTGCCATGAATCATGATGCTATTATGAATGCTCATGATGAAGAGAAGATGAAGATGGAAGAGCAAGCCTCCCAAGTGGCACAGAGAGCTGCAGAGGCGTTACGGCAGTCTCGAATGATTCGGAGCCGAGAAAGTGTATCTGTGCCTACGTGGACTGGTAAATCTGGAGCTGCTGGTGCACCATCTTCTGTAAGAAAGAAATTTGGCACCACTGTCAATACGCCGCTGGTTAGTAGTTCAAGATCATCAGAAGAAAATGGTGGAAAGGTATTCGGTGCTGGGGCTTATTCAGGTAAAGCTTTATCTTCGTCCGAGTTATTGGCAAGAATGAGCAGAAACCAAAATCAAGCTGCTAGCCAGGTGCTTGAGCGTCAGTTGGACTTGAGTACAAATTCCAGCAGCAGAGGAAGATCCACGAGCAATGGAACAGCTTCTAGTTCTAGGACATCAAACAATTCATCTGCTCAGCCAGAAGTTTTGATTCGGAAAATTTGTACTTTTATTCAGCAGAAAGGTGGAAGAACCGATTCTGCCAGCATTGTGAACCATTTCAGAGACAGAATTCCGTCGAAAGATCTTCCATTATTCAAAAGTCTCTTGAAAGAAATAGCCATTTTGGAGAAAAACTCAGGTGATTCCTTCTGGATTCTGAAACCAGAGTATCAAGAATAGCGATTCATTTCTTTGTCTGGATCCCTAGTTTAGTAGTTTTGTGCCATTTAAGCGTGATTGTTCATTTGAGTCATGAACACAGCGACTCTGTAAAGTTCATGCCTATGGTGTTCTTGAAATTTGCTCAAACAAGCATTTCCATAGTGCATAAATTGTCAAGTATTTGTGCATAGAATTTAGTATAAAAAATTACCAGCCAAGATTTGGTAAAAAAGCTCCAGAGTAAGAGGAGTTTAGTATCCTTTGAGTAAGGTCTTAAATTTGAACTTTGTGAACGAAACAAACTTCGTTGGGTGCTACGCACTGATAGAGGTTTTTGTGAACTTAGTCAGTCGGATCATTTTGCTAAATTTTGATAGTTGTTTTTGAAAAAAAAAAGTCATCAACTATTGACTTATTTCTAGTTATGCAAAAACTTCTGTCAAAATTGGAATCAATTCAGATTATGAGACATCAAACTTCTTACAACAATCAAAGAATATATATGGTAGAAAAACTTGAAAAACATGGGCATTTTTGACCTTTCATCTCTCTTCACTGTCCTATTCTGTTACTAGTACCACGCTCACTCCCTCTTCAGTGCAGTCACACATTCAAAGCCACCAATAGCATATAGGCAAAAAGTCTCTCCCATTCACCCCCAAAAAAACAACCCACAGAAGCATGTACTCCGGAACCAATACATACTAGAAACAAATATTGAACTAATACATATTAGGAACAAACAAATATTAAAGTTTCTTTGTTATTTATTTTTAAATCAACAACGGAAAGACCAATTCAACACTGTGAGAAGTAATCGTAAACCAATACTTCTAACACCACATGTACAGATCATTGCACCCTGCCCAGCAGTACAAAAATGTGCAGAAAACTCCTATATCAGAACTTGCATTGGCAATTGCACCACAGATCATGAAAAGGTATTATTTTTCCACATTATACGTATAATAAATATAAGAAAAGAAGTCCGAACAAGTAAAAAGAAACATATCAACACATTGCAACAACAGTTATCCTCCACAAAACAGGAGAAGATCTTGAATTCCTTTAATTTTCAGATTTCTCTTTAATTTTTGCCTTTTTAGTACAACAGCAGAAAATGAATCCAACAACATTCGGAAATGCTCACACGGTCAGAAAGCTGCCCATCCAGCTGCATTGCCTTTGTTGGATCCAGACCCTGAACCAGTAGTTGACGGAAGATTCCTCTATAAATGACACGGGCAGAAACACAATCAAATTCCATTTACACAGGGTGGCTCACAATAAGAAGCAAAAAAGATATTGTGAGGGATAAGAACAGTATCCTCTAAAATCGAACAATTTACTGATGAAACATTTTCATGAATCGGAGTTCTATCTATTTCTGAAGCTGTATACCAGCTTCCATAGAGAGAGGTATTTGACATCGGTTTCCTAATAATACAATCAAGTTGTCTTGAAATCAAATGTGAAGGTACAGCATTCTTACCTCTAAGCTTGATCTAAACATGTGCAGAAAAATTACCCTTAATCAACTTAATATTCAAATGTTTTAAGACTTAACATGATATATTTACCATTTTTAGCCTACTAAAATGCATATAACATTCATCTAATATGTGAAGCCTCTTAGCAAACCAAATTCTTGTTACCAGGTTCAATGGCGAAAACAGAAATCATACCTCAAGTTGCGAGAGATCAGAAAAAGGATCACTAGAATGCTTGACGTGCTCCTTAATACCACGATTGGGAGAAGTCATCCTAGCAGCAATCGGATCATTGGGTGGGGGAGGAAGGGGAGATCTAATCTTCGCTCCTCCACTCGGTGGAGGTGCAAGGCTTAGAGCTTTGGGCTTCACAGCCCCAGAGGCTGACAATCCTGCAGCCGAAAGCATGCCTGCCCCGCCAGATGGTTTGTTTTTAACATTAATCCGAATGGTTTCACCTTCCTGATAAGCAAATAAAGAACTTTTTTATTCAATCATAACAAAAGCACATAAGGAACCCAAGTCCACCCAAAATAATCATGCATCTGATGGACATAGTAGAAGCGTATAACACAACCTTACTAATCTAAGTAAATAATGGTAGGGAAACCAAAATGCAAATAAATATTAGCACCAATCGAGAAAATAAAAACAGTGCAACTTCAGCTTCAGCAAAATACTCGAGAGTCTTTGCTTTTGTTCCTTTTTTATGGAATTACAGATAGACAGTTAAGTGACGATGGTTCACTTAAATGCCAGTCTGTCAAAAGAAGAGAATATAACTATCTGATTGTTTCATTTATTTGGAGAAACTCAAAGAAACCTCACGACCCATCTAAGCAACAAGTCTTAACAATAGCAAACCGCAATAAGTTCAACTACTCCTATGGTGGAGACTTCAAGCATTTAGTATTCGCAACCTGAAACATAATAATATATTGACCAATGACATTGAAGCTTCAAGTGGCTTCCCTAAAGTTTTATAACTCCGTAACCATCAGCGAGAGAAAGGAACATAAATATAAAATACTTTGATTCTTTTATGCATTGTAAATAAAACTGCTATATGTTTCAGATTTTCGTTATACCAGGTTTTGCTTTCAAATTCTAAATCAGCAATTCTAAAACTGGACTACTCAGCAAGGAAACGTTAATCTGCTAGAACATCCTTAACTTTATCCGAATCACACCCTTCCCTATCACGTACATTCAAATGATAAAAACACATCAATATCAACTTTACGGAAGTAATGCTGTAGCAAATGATGATTGAAAATCAAAATTTTGTTAAAAAAAAAAAACACAAAGAAATTCACCTTTAATCTGTGATTGACAGCTGGATGAATATCGATGTGATTGTCCTCACTACCTTCTCCAGCAGCACCGCCGGCTTCTTTATCCTGTTCTCTCTTCAAATACTTGTCGTGGTCGGAAAGAGCGACATTAAAATCAAAAGCCTCATTCCTTTCATTAAAGCCTAAACCTATAAATGCGTGTTTTCCAGTTCCATCCTCAAGTTTCAAGACGAAGTACCTCGACGAATCAAGAGCCGGCTCCACAGAACTATCTCTCTGACCTGGATAAACAAAACAGGCAGCAAATAGCTCACCGGAGTTCGGATCCTCAAGCCGGATCTCACAGCGAGTTTTACAGGATACGACTCGAAGACGACCGGTCCAGATCTTGTCGGACTGTAACCACTCGCCGCATTTATAACCGCCGCTGGTGGAGCGAGGCGGAATTTTGAATACAGACACTTCACGGACGACGAGGAGAGTGTGCTCTAAGGATTCTTCGTCCTCCTCAAACGACATCGTATAATTGAGCTGAGAAGAAACCAGAAGATGTTCCAGTCCGGCGGTTGCAATGTGGAAGCTGCTCTTTTTTCCGGCGGCGGTGGAGTAAAGTAAAGAGAAAGGTGGCGGTGGACAGGTTGATCGGGATTCGATCAGTGAATTTCTTATAGTAATACTGTGGAATTTCTATGAAGGAAAACTGAATAGTGATTTTTTTCTTTTTCTTTTTCCTTTTTTTTTAAGGCTTTGAGGAAACTAACTACTGCGGTTGAAATGTCAAACTTATGAATGCGTGTGAATTAAGGAAAATTCTGAAATAGACCTGGCCTACCACTTGGTCATGGATCACTTGGTGTAGAATTAACCACATCACCTCTTTTGATTAAAAAAATAATAATTTTCATAAGGCCCCACCTATTTTTATTATTTTAATCAAAATTGTAATGCTAGTGATTACTGATGCCAAGTAGTAGCTGAGTCCATATCAGAATTATTCGTGAACTATCTTCAGTTTTCGATAATTTTCTACTCTGAAAAAAAATAGATAATTCAAAAAGGGATTACGAGTATATTGCGAACAAAAAAAAGGATCAGTATATATAATGATATTTTTTTGTAAGTGTCATAATCTTTTAAACATGTGTTATATCTATGTAATTGATGTTTTATCTTAATTAACACTTATCCTAACGTATGTAAAATCAGTTTACGTAACATATGTTACAAAATCACAACGTATATTCGTTCAAAAAAAATTTTTGGATCGTCAAATTTTTTGTATCCAATATTCAATTTGGTGATTGGTATTTACATAGTTATTTCGATGATTATGATTGAGATTATATAGGTAATGTGGTCCGTTAATAAAAAATTATGCAAATTCATAATTTTAGTCGCTCTTTTTTAAATATGTGACTTTACTCTAAACAAGTTTTTAAAGAGTGTCGGATACAGTAAAAACAAACCCAAATACTTTATAAGTAAGGATCAATTGAGTAAATAATATCTTTGGATAACAAACATGTTATAAAAAATCATGTGTAATTGTACTTGAAAGAGGAAATTGACCCTCAAGAAAAGAAAAAAAAGATAGGTACTTATATGATCTTGAAATCTATATAGGTGAAGCTAATGACCACTTCGGCTCTAATGCGGATGGGTGTTTCGCGTTGTGTAGATGAAAACATGTTTTGCATTAGAGTCGAACGGTGTAATTGACATGTTTAATTGAAATTTAACTTGAATAGAAGAAATTTGTTTTCAATAAAAAAAAAAAAAATGGGGCCATAATTAATTATTTTAGGATAAAATATTCTAACTTTCTGAGCCACTTATTAAAGTCTACCCCAACACAATCCCTGAAACCTGATTGAATTGTCAAGAGCCGATGCCTAAAAAAAGGTCAAATAAGTTGGTTAATCACTTATTGAAGACAACATGTCAATTAATTATGCTATAATTATAGAAGAATAATAGATTGTTGTATTAAATTTTTAATCGCTTCAAATGTTACAAGTTATATTTAGGGGCATTATTCTAGGCGGGGCACTTTTTTTCTTTAAATGGTCACGAGACTTTTAAGAGTGATTTTAAAACAAATGGAAATCAAATGCGATAACATCATGACTTAGGAGTATTAAATTACAATAAATCTCTATATTTATAATGTAAAAATTAAGAAAGAAAATTTAATTTTTTTCCTCACGTCTGTACTACTTTATCTCTTATTCTTATTGGTTTCTCCTCATTTCTTCTCCTTTCATGACTAGATCCAACTAAAAGCTCTAACTTCCGGTTGAATTTTGGTTGGATCTAACCACCATTCGTTCACTTTTTGTGTATTCACCCCCTCATTTTGCCGTAAATTGTGATAAAGTTTACTCAAGGCATTTTTTTTTCAAGATTTAAGACTCGGATGCAAGATCTACTTCAAATCTTTTAAGATCTGGAGTTTATTTCGGTCCTCCTTGAAGGATTCTCTCAACCCAGGACTGTTCTGGGTTATTTTTAAGCTTTCTACATCTTTCCGAGACAATATACTAGACTGTTGATACGCCTCATGGTCTTGTAGATTGCTGATTTCTAATGAAGACGTTGAAACTGAATTTCTCTTGCTTCTGTTGTTCAAGAATTGCGAAGAACATGTTGTGAAATTTTTATTATATATTTTAATTTTTCTACTATTATTAGTGTTTTTACCCAGTCACGAGGTGTGAGCTTTTATCTTTTGATTGTAATGGACTCGGTTATTTTATGATTAATGAATAATTTCTTATTTAGCAAAAAAAAAAAAAAACGTTAGTTATCACAAAAAAGAGAGTAAATCACCTTTTATATCCCTCAGCTATGTTTCGAAAGTAAGTGTTACCCTCATAAATTTTAGGTGCTATAAATATCCCCCAACTATTTATGAGGTGCCATTAGTGCCCAAAAGTGGCGGAATCCGGCGAAGGGGCGGCGTTCCACATATGCAGCCCGCACAAATCGAGGGGCAATTTTGTCCGTATGGTGTTCTTATTGAGGTTGAAGATGAAGATTTATGGGTTTGATTAATGTTTCCTTGTTATTGGTTGCTAGATTATGTTAGTTGTTAGTTTGACTATTTTGCCCATGATATTTCCCATGTGCGGCACATGTGCACACAGCTCCTTTCGCCGAATTCCGCCTCTTTTGGGCACTAAATGGCACTTCGTAAATAGTTGGGGACATTTATAGAACTTAAAATTTTTGAGGGGTAACAGTTGCTTTTGAAACATAGATGATGGGTATAAATAGTGATTAACTAAAAAAACAAAAAAGTAAATGTAGAAAACGTTGGGGGCAAAAACGGTAAAGAAGAAAATAGAGAAAACATTCAATTGGCTGCCGCTGCGTCACGACTCAATAGGAATATATAGGGTAGAAAACTTGAAAAACATGGGCAATTTCGACCTTTCACTATCCTCTTCTGTTACTAGAGTCCCACGCTCAGTCCCTCTGCAGTGCAGTCACACTGGCGGAGACTCGCAACAATAACACTTCAACGACGTTCTCATTCATTTGCTTCCATCGCTCTTCCAATTATAGAGGTTTAGGGGATTTTTCTGTTTCAAATTTCAGGAATCAGAGGAAATTTTTTTTTCCAATCAAATTTCCTTTTTTTGTTGTTGTTTTGTATATGTAGCAGGAATGGCCAGAAATCTAAGATTTCTGGTTTTACTATTATCTATAATCGCATCGATCTGCGAAGCTGCGATTTTCAGTCTGATCTCTGATTCTCACCGATCTGTTGCTTTGGAATTGTTCACCCCCGTCGATGGATCGTTTAAAAGGTTTACTTTAATTTTAAATTAAACCTTATTTAGACATTATGTTTGGGCAAATTTTATGTGCATTTTTGTTTGATTGAGTTATTTGTTGCATTAATGTCGGGAAAATTCTGATATGGATCTAGATAAATGTTGACCTTGTGGTCCAGAATTAAACGCATCATCAAATAATTGTTGTCTCTCTCGTGTAGTGATGTGACAAATTGTAGACCACAAGGTCTATTAGACCTGATCCATAACAGAACTATCCGGTGATTTGGGAGTTTTACGAGAAGGGGATGAATTTGAATTTGAATTTGGATTTTGTATGTGGACGGATAATTCTCTTACTTTTAGCATTTTATATTCTAGTCTTGAAGAAACTTACGAGGCTTTGAGAACTTATGAGGTTCTTGGAATTGATAAGAGGGATGAAATAAAGGCTTCCACCTGCAAGAATGTTGTTGAGACACTTTGGTCTCCTTCTTCAGCGTTAAAGGATTTGTTTCAAGCATTAAGAGTAAACGGGATACTAAAATGTGAGCTCAACGAAGAAGCTTTTTCGGTATGTAATGATTTTATTGCCAATAAAGATTTTGTTTCAGGTTTTAGTTCACTTATATTTGTTTTCTATGACGTTTATACTGATCCATGCCTCTTAATTATTAGGGGATTGCTTCAAGGCTTAAGGATTCTGTTAATGAGGCAAACACCCTACTTGACTTCTACCATTCGATAGGAAGTTTGAAACTTATAAAGGTAAATGTATGGCGCTCAATATTTATTTGCTTTAGAAAATCATCCTTAAAATCTATCCCTAGTAGTAAAACATGATACACTCTGCGTACGTTTTTTTTATTTGTTTCTTATGTGATCATTAGACTTTGCAGGATCAAGCTCCCGAAGTTGATGTATCTGTTGGAGATGCTGATGGAATTTTTCGTGCTGTAAAGGTTGGCCCTTACCTGTCTGTATATTTGCATTGTAGAACAGTAACTGTGAATGCCTAGTGATGCTTGAGAGTTTTTTCCAGGCTCTCAGTCAAAGTGATGGAAGGTGGCGTTACAGTTCCAGCAATCCTCAATCTAGTTATCATGCTGCAGGTTGATTACTCTTTTGCGAACTGGAGTTCTCATGTTAATATTATGCTAGAAGATTAGACTCTTGCCCCTGCTACTTCAGTCTTACCATTTTTGCAATATCCTAGAATGGGGTTCTCTTCCCTAAAAAGAAACTGCAGAAGTTACCTGAGTAAAAATATATATTGCCTCGTCTTATTAAAAAAATTCATTTGACATAAGAGACGATCAATACGGTAGAGTAAACCCTAGTCATGGAATAGTGTTGTATAATTTTGGATCAAGATCAATTCTTTCCCACCTGGCCCACATGTTTTCTGTTATTCTGGGTATATATATCACATAACTTCTTAAATTTAAGTTTTATTTTTATTTTTTGCAGGAATTGCACTTGAAACACTTGCTGGAGTTGTTTCATTGGCATCTCAGGAGAGTGATCAGTCGCTGGTAGGTTTAATATTTGACATGTTTGACTTTCAAGGGGTCATTTTACTTTGTTAAAACGAATTGGTAACCATGTCTGATAGGCCTGGCATTATTTTTGATTTTCTCTCTTGAGCATAATGCATCATTGCTTTAGTTCTTTTTATATATTTCCTCTCTTTCTGGACACATTGTTGGAACTAGAATAGCAGGAGCTGGGAAAAGTAGACTTGGCAGTAACTTTCCAATCTCTTCCTTTTTCTACAGTAACTTGGTTGGAGGCACCAATATTTAGAAATTATTAGTGGTATCCTAATATTTGACTCTTTGTTCTAACTTTTGATTGGCAGATTGATAATTTGAAAAAGGATGTAACGAAGCTCTTTGATGGTATTGAAAAATATGGTATGTGCATATTTTCTCTTTGATTCTCTAATTCTTGATCTGCTTTCCTTTCTAGTTCCATGGGTGACTTATTTTTAGGATAGTTTTCTGGTCTCTTATAACATTGCCCTGGTTGCATCCTGCTCATCTTATAATTTCACTCTGTATCTTATTACCTCTGAGTCATTATTTGGAATATTCATTGTGCTTGCATGGCGTTCATCCAAGAGTGGGGTTTATTACTTTTAAGTACCACAAATCTAATTGCTTAAGCTGTTTGAGTGGAGTTTTCCTTATACTTTTGGACAATTCAATCAGCTGTTTCACATCTCCACTATCTATAAAGATGATTCTGTTCTGTTTCACATCCTCCCCAAGAAAATATGAAGGATAAATGTGTCAACTTTTGATCTTGTTGTATGGTAGATGATGGGTCCTGCTATTTTGATGAAAAGCTTGTGGATACACAAGGAAATCAGGGCCCTATTTCAGCTTCCTCGTCAATTGTCCGTGGGCTCACAGCTTTTGCAGCATCCACTTCTGAAAGTCTAAATGTGCGTCAGAGCTCGTCTATTATTTCCGCATTTTGTATCCGTTCTTTAACCTGTTTTTGATAACGTTTTCTTCTGAATTTCAGCTTCCAGTGGATAAATTACTCTGTTTGGCGAAATTTTTTCTTGGTATTGGAACTCCTGGAAACTCCAAAGACCTGTATCACCAAATTGATGCATTAGCTTGCTTGGAAAACAACAGGCAAGAAACCGCTCTGACATGATTTCACTATTTCTTGTTTTTCTTACATGGGATGTTTTGCCCAACTTTGGTCTATCTCTGGTGTTGTGGTGTTTTGCAGGGTGTCAATTCCTTTGATCTTATCGCTTCCAGCTACTGTCCTTTCGTTGACTAGAAAAGATCAGCTTAAGGTTTGCCATCGTCATGAAGTTATGATGGTTTAGTACTTCCCTATGGAAATCCCAGAAAGTCGGCCAGCTGTACTTACAGATTGCAATATTAATCGTCATTTGCAATATTCTCTATGCGTGACAGCTGAGTATCGCTCTGTTTTAATTACATCATTATGTCTTTTCAGGTTCGTGTCAACACTGTTCTTGGATCTGCTCCTCCTCTATCGGTGAAACTCATGCAAATCTTTACCTCTGGTTCAAAGGATGCTTCCATTATTGACCAGGTTCACATTTTCTTGATTTTGTTGTTTAAGCCCTGTTGTAGCAAGAGTTAATAGTTTTCAAAGGGCAAATTGTATTTTGGCTCTATAGTTTTACCTTAGAAGTCTCGCTCTCTGTCTCTCTCTCAATAATCTTACAAGATTGAATCCCCACAATGCAGGAACTCAAGTTTGACCCAGAAACTGCTTTGCATGTCTTGGAAACTTTACCAAAGAATGTTGATATTGGGCCTTACACATTCAGCTTTGAGGTACTCTGTTATATTTTTCGTCATTCATTATTTTAATTTTTGTACACGTTCTGATTATTCTCTTCATTTCAACTGCAGATTTTGCTTCATAATCCTGAAGATAAGAAAATCTATGCCACTGGAGGACGAACAAAAGTACCTGTGTATGTAACAGGAGTGGTTAACGTTGACCAAGCGCACATTGCGATAGTTGATAGTGATATGGGAAGCATAGAAACTAAGAAAAAGTATGGTTCACTTTATATTTCGTTCGTATGAGTTTTGAAAATCTCCTTTTAGTCTTTGACTCTTTGACTCTTTGTGATTATTATTCATTTATTCCGTTGCTTGAAAGTGCACGTCTGTGTTAATTTTTGGTTTTCCTTGGTGCTGCATAATTCTTTTGATTTTTGAAAAGAAAGAGGATTGTAGTGATAGATGTTTTAGGTTATTTTTAAGTCTAAAACTTTTTTGAGTGTCCAGATATCCTTACCTCTGCTTGATTTGTTATGGTGGTCTCCAGTAGGCTCAACACTCTTATCGTAATACAGAGTGCTTACTTAGATTGACTTGCCTCAAGAGGTTTTAATGATAGTGAATATTCGCGGGTGTGAATTTTGAATCTCTGGCATTGATGAAATCATGCAGGTGTGATCTGAAGTAGTATTAGGTATACTTGTTATGCACTCATAAATGATGCTAGGTTTTTCCCCGCTACAGTTTCTGAACTTTTTTGGTATTTTATTTTCTCATTATATTTATTGACTCTCAGACTAGATTTAAGTGGGGAAAACAGCATCGCTTTACAAGCGAACCACCTTCAGAAGCTGCAGCTGAGTTTTCAATTGACGACTCCTTCAGGAGATGCCTTTAAGCCGCACCAGGTTTTCGATTATTCTTCATCCTCATTTCACTGATGTTCATTATTCTTTTCTTACTTCGATTTATTTTTTCCAGGCATTTCTTAGGTTGAGTCACGAGAGCGGGGTTGAGCATATCTTTCTTGTGGGAAACTCTAAGAAAAAGTTTGAGATAGTGCTGGTTAGTTCTTTAAACTATCCAAATCTGATGCTTCTCGTGTAATTTATATTTACGCCGTCTCTCATACATATGTTTGTGTTTTCTTATTACATTCATGTGTGTGCCTTTTCCCCGTCAGCAATCAAAAGGATATGTAGTCATTTACCTTTGAGGTGGTGCTACATTTTCCCGGAGTTCTGAGCTTGTAGATAGTATAATCTATGGTTCCGATGCACTTTGTTGGGTTTGTTATTAATATTTGAATTCTGCAAGCATGTATGTTTTCCCAGTCCTGTATTGACGCACATAGCAGAATTACGTTGCTCATAAACATGTGATTTTCATTTTGTCTTGTAGGATTTCTTGGGTCTAGTAGAGAAATTCTTCTATTTGTCTGGTAGGTATGACATTCAACTTACCGTTGGAGATTCTGTTATGGTAAGTATGGCTCTCTATATTCCCATCTCGGTAGAAAGAATCTGTAGTTGCAGATACTTGATATTTTCCTTGTTTTCAGGAAAACTCTTTCTTGCAACATTTAGGCCATCTTGAATTGGACCTTCCAGACCCACCAGAGAAGGCAGCTCGTCCTCCTCGACAACCTGTTGACCCTCTTTCAAGATACGGTCCTAAAGCAGAAATTGCTCACATTTTCATAAGTCCAGAGAAGAGGCCTGCTAGAGAGCTGTCTCTTGCATTCTCGGGTCTTGTTCTCTTGCCATTTGTTGGATTCTTAGTTGGGGTGAGTGGTGGCTTCTGGCTTTCGTTTTCTGTGCATAGGGAGCAATGAAAATGGAACTAGCTGATATATATTGTCTACTAATATTTAGGATCTCACTTTACCTACCGATTCTTATTTTAATCCTTTTATATGTTTTCTTTTATTTTTACAGTCTTTTTGGTTGCTAATGTAATAAAAGCTTTTGTGTTTTTGCAGCTTCTTTCTCTTCGTGTGAACGTCAGCAACTTCCCCAGATCCACAGTACCTGCTGCATTTGCCATTCTCTTCCATGCTGGCATAGCAGCTGTTCTATCACTCTATTTGCTCTTTTGGTTGAAGGTCTGCATATTCTCTGGACTATCATCTGGTCTTTTATATTTATTTTTAGGTGTCATATCTTAGGTTTTCTTCTATTACTGTGCCAAGTAGTAATTATTGATCGCTTGTTGTGACTTATGGTTTTGATTACCAATTTTGATAATCCTATTATCTGTCTTTGGCATATGCAGTTGGATCTCTTTACAACGCTGAAAGTGCTCGGATTCCTGGGAATCTTCTTGATGTTTGTGGGACACAAGACTCTTTCTCACCTTGCATCCGCGACAGCCAAGTTGAAATCTGCTTGATGAATTAAAAGTTAGGGTTCGGTTTCCTTTAAACAAGAGGCAGTTTTTAGAAGAGAGAAGGATATGGACGTGATTGGCTCCATTTTGTTGTAGGACAACCTCGAATATATGATGTCGCTGCACCATAATTTTGGACACTCCGCGGATTATTAATGAAGAGCTTCATGTATCAGTCATTTAGCAAACTTATTTTTACGCTTAAATTAGCTTTTCATTATAAAATAATTGAAGAAATTTTTTTCTCTTTTAGTTAATGAACAAAATAAGAATTTTCTGATTTTATAGGTGATAGAACTTTGTAGAGCATTAAGAAGTACCCTCTTCAAATGGGCTCAAAACGTACTTCCATTTCCATTAAAAGATAAAAATTACAAATTGTTCACAGGTTTTTTCTTCTTCTCGGAATGCCATACAAAGATGCTTTTGTGTGTGTGTGTGTGTGGCTAAAGAAGAGTTGATTGCGTTTTATTTCTTTATTAGCTTTTTTTATTATAAGATTAACAATGATTTTTTTTTTTGTGGCAATGGTATAATGAACTTTTTACTGTTTATTTCTTTTGATACAATTTTTTTTACAGCATTAGACCGTATGTGATTTATTATGTTACTAATATGAATTTTCAATTATGTTTCACTTATTATTATTTGAGAAAATAGCCTCAAACGTCTCCAAACTATTTTATTTTGGCCTCTATAATCCCCTATAATGTTTAACAAAAAATAAAGAATCCTCAGTATGAGATCTCCGTGGATATTCATATAGGTGTTATGGGAATATGCTTTTAACACAGAGAGGTTTCCCTCTAATAGAGTCCTACATCGGGACATGAAAAGAGTTTTTTTTTGGTGGGGGGGGGGAGGTGCAGGATTCGAACGCGGACCGAAGTCCTTTGTTTAGTTGGCCGTTTTCACTGGGCCGTTGAAGTCCTACGGGACATGAAAAGAGTTTATTACGATAAACAATTACAAGGACATGATAAATTTGCGCAACAACTTCAATGCGTAATGGGGTAAATTATGTACGTGCGAAACTCATTATTAGTCGTCGAATTGAAATTTTAACGATTAAGATTAATTTAAAACGGGACACCTGTTCTGATTCAGGACACCTATTCCACATAAAAGTTGGGATAGTAAATTTGGGAGGGGGGGGGGAGGTTATTTATGATATGAACTTTGTGGCTCAGATTTATCCACATTAGCATGGACGAAGACAGGGGGGGCTGGGCAGGGGATAGTAAATTTTATATGTAGTTCGGAATATTTTATTAGTTTCGCCCTCCAAAATTTTTTTTTGCCTTTTTATATGTAGTTCGACATGCTGTTGCAGTTTCGTTCCGCAACGCCAAATTCTTGACATCATCCCTACACATTAGAGAGAGAATTTTTTTAGTGATACGGATAAATTTGGAAAATGTAATCTATTAAAACATGATCCCCATGAGAAAAAATCATAAGATATTGGTAGGGCCAGTAGGTTTTAGGTTTTGAGGTTTCTTCGTTTTGGATTGGGATGACGTAAGATATGTCCACATCAGTAGGGAATCACACAGCTTTGCTTCATTTGTCTTTGCTGACGTGTCTGTCTGTTGATTGTTTCCGCCAATGATTTGTCATAGGAAAGATTTTTTTGCTAAGTTTGTCATAGGAAAGATTCTCATACAAGAAATCTGCTTGTTTTTATATTACACTTCTTCATGCCTTTTCATTTGAAACCACAGTTACTTCACCACGGTTCCATTGCAGAACGGAAAAGTTTTACACGTGTAAAACTTTTTTTATTTATTGAATTAAAATTTTGATAGTTAAAATTAATTTTTAAAAAATACCTATTTTGATTTCCAGAACATCTGTTCGCGCAAATACCTATTTTTAGACAAAAAGTACATGTTTTAAAGTATTTCGTATATATTGAAAAAACTGTTACGCATAGGAGCCGTACTATAGTTACTTACATACTATATTGCCAAAAGTGGCTAGGAATCTTTTATTTTCATTAAGTGTTTCATTTTTTATTCACACTAATAAGAAATTAATATTTTTTAATTTTTAATTAAAAAAATTATAACTTACAAGAAATAGTGGAATCTCGTAAGGGAAAAATAAACACTTGACAAATATCTATTCGTAGAACAGAGAAAGAAAAAAACATAATGAGGACTCATGATTTTTTGCATTCAAAAGTTGCTATTGTTATTGTTTTTATATTTATTTAAAAATTACCATAATTACACACAAAGTGTTGAATTTTATTTTTATTTTTTTATCTGATGTGTCGAATTCGATATTTGTCAAATGCTTATTCATTCTTCTTCCTTTTGTTAACAGGTTTAAGGATAACAAACAAATCATTTCTCTAATATTTTCCTCTGATTTCTTTATCTTTTAATTTTCATTTGTGGATGGAGAGGGTACTATCCTTGAACCTGAAACTATAATGTCGAATCAGAATCAGAAGTGCTACTCTAATTAATTAATATCGTTAGCTTTCCAAACTTCAAATACTATCATCATGTTTTTTTCTTTTTTTTTTTGGTCGATTTTTTTTAATTAACTTCTAATCTCTCAATCATGAAAAAATGAGAGGTGAAATATGTCTAATGAATCCAGCTCCACAATTTTCTCACAACTTTTGATTTGCATGTAGATGTGGGTCCTGCTGAGGATTGTGAGAGGACTCATCAATCACTCAATCATTCTATACAATGATATATAGAGTGTAATTGAATTGATTATAATCTAAATTTATAAATTTATTCTTAAATTGAGATCTCGACTCATTTTGGACTGAGTTTAGAAATGAAACTACACACTAAATCATATAAAATTTAATTTGAATTTGAGACTAATCTGAAACTGATGTCAGGAATGTCAGATTGAGGTATGAGTTAACACATCTAGTAATAATACAAAATATTTTAATGAGAAAGGTGTTTTTTCCTAAAGTAGTACACCTAGCTCAATTCTTGGAAGATCCTAGTCTTGTCACCATTGATGAGCTTATCCAATTGTGGCTAGAAATAAGCTTCCCTCGTTTTTCTTGGCCTGCTGAAAAAGAATTAAAGGTGACACCTTATTTGTTTTTCTTGCAATACACTCCAAAACAATATATATATATATATATAGAAAAACTCACTATAAGTACATAAATAATTTTTGTTTTTTTGTAATTAAATTTTTATTTTAGCTATTTCTATACATAAATTATTTTTGAACTACTATTTTTGTCAAACTAGTGTGAAGCTTGTGGTTTTCTCCCACTTTTAATCATCTGTTTCGTAGATATTCCCAGTGTTAGTGACTTAAATTGACAAAAATACCATTGTGAAAATTAGCTCACGGGCCTCCATATCCTCTCAAAATCAATTGGCAAGGAGAGGTATTAACCCATGAGCTTATATGTTATTTTGATCTTACTTAGACACTCGATGTGGGACTTCATATTTCAATACTCCCCCTCACATCGAGGTGGGAGTCAATTTAAGACCCGCCGCCCTTATTGAGTCGTACGGTGACCATTAAAACCCACTTGGGCATTATGAGCCCATCATCCCGCCTAAGGGCCCGCTCTGATACCATGTGAAAATTAGCTCACGGGCCTCCATATACTCTCAAAATCAATTGGCAAGGAGAGGTATTAACACATGAGCATATATGTTATTTGGATCTTCCTTATACAATCGATGTGAGACTTCATATTTCAACAATCATTAAGACTGACAAACATATACAAAACACGTGTTCAAAATTTTATATATATATATATATATATATATATATATATATATATATATATATATATATATATATATGCTCTTAGGGTAGCTTCTTTATTAATATTACCTAAAAAAAATTATGTGCTTAGAGAGTCAAATAATGCTGGTTTCTTTTCTATTTCCGAGGGGCCCACTCTTTAGATTTTTCTTTTTCATCTGTCTATATATGATCGAAGCTTGAAGCTCAATAATAATATCACTTTAATTTGTTGCAGATATATATTGTATAATTTCGGTCGTGGCAGAAAATTTTGATTCTTTGATTGTGCTAAACGAAAAGGTTATTATCAAAGTTTTGAATTAATTTCAACGACATTAGGATGATCATAAAAGAATATATGTAATGAAATTATCTGCCATCTGGAAAAAATCTATGGTTGGAGTTTGAACAGAGGTGAGAAACAAACCAATCTAAGGTTCTGAAATGACCTCTGGTTGTGGCTGTGTTCTTTATATTTAAGACCGTTGCTAACTTTATGTGAGCAATTTAATGATGTTGGAAGAAAAAAAAAGATGCTTGTTTCTTCATTAATCTTTTCAAAAAAAGCAAACTTTGACGATAAAAAAGTATCATAGGACAAATCAGGGTTTTCTTTTGCATTGTCATAGTGGCTGGTCCTATAGCTAGGGGTGGTGCTTTGGGTTTAATTGGATAGTGTTCCGTCTTAGAACTGAATATGAAAGTTTAAAGTGGGGTAAGGGCCTGCCCACAACCTCAAGGTTGTGGGTTCGATACCCCTCACACAAGGAGAATGATTTAAGTGTCATTTATTTGGGTTCCCTTGTGTGGGTCTTATACTCCCCCTCACGGGGCACCCGCTCAACGGGCTTCTACGACACCCGCTCAACGGGCTTCTACTACTCCCCTCACGGGGCACCCGCTCAACGGGCTTCTACTACTCCTCCTCTGGTGAAGTCGACCTTCTCTGGTGAGGTCCAATAAATAATTGTAACAGAAAAAAAAAAAAACTTATATCTCATTTTACAAATAATTAAATTTTTATGATATTAAAAACTTTTAATTTTAAAATCAAACACTGTCTAATTAGATCATCTGTAGGGGGTTAAATGATCTGCAAAGGCATCCAATCATAGTAAGAATTCTTGCTTTTGGAATAGAATGTCATGCTTTCTTATATTGTACAAAAATGAATAGAAAAGTGAATATTCAATTTTTAAATAGAGGAGTATTATTCGTTAACTTTTACCTCAAACGCCTAGACGGGTTAGTGTCAAAATGTAAAAATAATTTCTTCAGCCTGGGAAAAATCTAATAGAATCCCTATTTTACTTTAATTTATTGTCTTGTATCTAGGAATGAGAGAGACCAAAGAATTTTAATTAAGATCATTAAGGAAAACGATGTATTCTTATATGGTTCAATTATGTTATGAATTTACTTTTTTTTTATAAAAAAATATTCTGCTATGATTTTAATAATTAATTATATAGGGTTGTTTATTAACTACTAGTAGAGGAGGCCAGGAAGAAAAATCCAATTAAAAATGATATAGAAGATCACGGAGGTTTTACGTGATAAACAAGTTAATTATGTGATGATTTTTGTTGCCTTGTTTCTTAATTTTTGGTTAGACATTATTTTTAAATGATTTGAGAATATATAATCATTGAATATATTATTTGTCCAATTTATATGGATCACAAATTTGTCTACACAGTAAAAGAGGATACAATAATTAAATGAGTTAACATCGTTGTTTTAAGCATGAGATTGTTAGCTCAACCTTCTTTTTCATGCAGACAGTTCATATTAATTTGGAGACTTCTGCCTATTGCGGCTGCTTCTAAATTACTTGAAGATCACGGTTTATATTCGCTATCTCACATTCCCATCATTAATTCATTCATATAATTAAGTTCATTATATTCAATAACAATAACATAATTCATTAAATTCTCAATAATTAGAGTATGAGCGGGGATGTATGAGAAACATACACACATTTAATAATAAATGCACAAAGTAATTGTTCTCAGAATATCACTGAAATAGATGGATTAGAGTCTGACATAAACTTTGACAATGAATGTATAAAGTGGCTGCTTACAGTATATCACTGAAATAGTAATCTCCCTATACACTCACGTTTGTTACAGAATCATACATTCAAATCAAAGCTAAAAGGTATGAGAGAAAGCTGACCTAAAAAATATTTGATTTATGTGCACAGTGTTATTGCTTCTTACATTCAGTATCCATAACTTTTATGTGTACCACATAATTAAGCTCATCATATTCAATAAAACAAAAATAATAATCCACACTTGTATTATTATCATAAAAGAAATTGTATTATTGTATTCTACTTATATATTGATCTACTTTCATACACAGAATAAATATTACTTTAGTCACCCATCACAGTGTTCAAGTTTACTAGTTAAATAACGGTGGAATATATATGAAAACGGTGGGGGGGTTTAAGGACAGGTGTTATTTCCGGTGGCGACACAGAAAACAAACGACATAATGGTGGAAATGCATGAGAGGGAGACAAATAAATAGAATAGAACGCGGGGGAGATGATATTTGGGATCTCCTAGATTCATTCTCTATTTCGTTTTCTGTCTTATTTATAAAAATAACTTTATTATATTAAAGTTAATATTTTTTTTCAAGTTTTTAGATAATTTTATTAAAATAAAAAATGCCAAGAAACAATTTTAGTAAAGTGACAATTTAGTAATAATACAGTATGTGGGCCAGAGAGAGGGAGGGAGGTATTGGCGGCCACAACTATAAAAATAACGGTAAAAATCGCCTGTACTCATTTTGAGTATCGTTTTCATATCTTCTCAATTAAAAAATTAAATTGTATTGATTTTTTAATTAAAAAAAATTATAATATAAAAGAAATAGTGGAACTCTCAAAAGAAAAATTAATAAATAACAATTTCTTATTAAAGAGACATGAAACAGAATGTAGAATGAAGATAAATGATTTTTTTGCCCAAAAATAATGTGAAGAGGGAAATTAAGGGCTAGGTTAAAAAGAGCTATCAGTTAAAAGTCCATAGTTATCATCAACTTGGCTAAAAAGTTGGAGAATTTGAAGGAGTTGCGGAGCTATTTTTTTATTTTTTATTTTAGATGCGGAGCTAATTAAGAGGGTGATCGTTCTTTTAACATTTTTAAAAAACCGATTTTTCTATAAGAACATTTTATTTTTCCTTAAGTTTCTTATAAATATTACATTTCGTCCCAAAAGATTTAATCAAAAAAATCGTCTTTAATGACAAATTCTTAATTCCGTCTCTACTTTTAAATGCATTGATTCATATCCTCATTAGCAAGCAATCATGCATGGGATCAACCTATTCCACGTTATTCTCAGAGAACTGTATAGACTCATATTGCTTTGAAGTAATGTCACCAATTGTGGGTCATATGAATAATTCCATGCTCACAATATTTTCACTGTGGTCCATACCGCCCGTCGATGGCCCTCTTGCTCAGACTGGCGGATGAAGTGTTTCGTTACCGGATTATGTGCCTATTTGAAAAATAATATTCTTTTAATAAATAGTGTATATTCTTTATTCATTTAAATGACTGATTAATAAGTGACCCTACACAAACTATTACTCTCAGGTCTTGAATTCGCGACCGCTTACTTCACCACTGCAAGCCAGCAACCTAGAAGGAGGAGTGAGTGAACCAATTTGTCCCCTAACTTGTACTCCCTCCATTCCTGAATATAAGACTCTTTAATTTTAGAAAATTAAAGAATTTGTCATTGTCACTGAAAGTTCCAATATTATTACCCCTCTCTCACTTTTATAGCATAAGAAAAGAAAGAAAAAAATAGGGATGGCAGAGGCGCAAATAAAAGAAATGTTGAGGGTATAATTAAAATAAATTATTGACAATTAATAAAAAAGCCTTAAACGACAATTAATTTGGATACCTATAGATCTCCAAAACGACAATTAAATGAGAATGGAGAGAGTACTGCTTCCATTCCTAAATATAATACTTTCATTATATGTTGCAAAAAATAAGATGTTTTTGTAGTCAAAATATCAATATTATTCTCTTAAATAAAATTAGTGATATACAAGTTATATTTAAGAGAATAATATTTGTATTTTAACAAATAAAGTATCTTGTTTTTTACTTCCTTAATTTTCGCAACATGTAATGAAAGTAAATGATTATATAATATATATCTGTATTATGCTCATTAACATCTTTACAACATTATCTTATTATTTTCGTTCATAACTTTAAAAATCATAAAAGAAAATTCATAAAGTTGATAGAATTAATACTAAATATCACGTTTTTTTACCGGAAGAATTTTAGACGACTTTAGTAACCAAACTTTATCCATACTCAATTAATCTGAGCGATCTAAGAGGACAACCCCCTCTGGAAAGACAACTGTCACGATTACAACAAGTAAGCCAACTTATATATACGTGTCAATTTCATCAGTGAATTTTATTTTTCCTTTTGTTATAATTTGCAAATTATGTAGCATATGAACTTCCTCGACAAGAAATTCAAATTCAAATTTTTTTTTAAATAATAGTTCAATTTTAATTTTTGATCTCAAAAATTTAGAATTTGAATATTTCCCGACAATTTTAGAGGTCAAAATTTGGAATTAAACGATTATTTGAAGAAAAAAATTTGAATTTGAATTGCTCCCGCCTATTTTAGGGGCCAAATTTTGAACATTTCTCACTAAAAGTGAGATAAAACCAAACCCAAACCCAAACCAAACCTTGTCTAAGCACACCCATAGAATAGAAAGTCCTGGCGTTCCGATGAATAATTTCTATAAACAAATATTTGTTTCATCCAAAATTGAATGTTCAATTAAATATTCATTTTGTATAAAAAATGAGATATTCAATTTTAAACAGAAGAAGTAATATTTATTTTTATACTCTTTTTTTATTATTATTATAAAAGATGAATAAAAAAGTAGATATTAAAACAAATTAACTACGATATAGTTAAGTTTCTTGATTTGTTGAGTAACGACATATACATCATTCTGGTATGAGAAACAATGCTTGTAGTTGTGGATAACAATATTTGGCATGTAATTATTATCATTTTTTTCTTTCCTCTTCAACTTGAAATATGAAAAGGACCCTTCAATTCAGTTACCTTTAACTTGACTAAAACCTCCACTTTGGTGGAAACAAATTTACTATATACATTAATCAAGACAATAAACTAAAAGGACTTATATTATAAAACACAGAAAGTAACTGAGTGTGAACTTGAGTATCTATGCTAATCTTGAAATATTCACTTTAGAATAAGAGAGCTATTTTTTTTAATGGCCCCCCCAAGAATTTTTAATTTTTTTTATATACTAGCTATATATATTCAACGGTTTAGAATAAGATAGATTTTTTTTTTAAAAAGATCGGACGTTTTGCAAAACACATGCAAATATATGATACACACCTAAACCTACCATTTAGAAGTAAAATAGGCCCACTTCTCCTTGTAAATAAAATAGATCGGTTATGTATGTTAAGCGATTTAGGGTTAAAAACGGGGCAGAAAACTCATTCGATGAGCTGATGAAGAATCAAAAAAAATTTCCAGGGGCGCTGCCCCCGAACCCCCCTCTTCCGCTAACTTAAAGACTTTGTATATGTCGTTTAAATTCAAATTTTCTAATAAAATATATAATTTTACCTCAAATATATCATTTTACGCCGTAAGCAAATTTTTAATTCGACCCCCCCTAAATTCAAATTCTGGCTCCGCCACTGCAACTAGTGGATATTCTCTGTTAATCATCTCATGAACTGATGCATATGATCTCTTAACAACACGGCTAGTTTACGTAATTAAGAAACAAAGCAATGTGGAAAGCACACCTCCTCCGCCGCCGCAGCCGGAACTGCAATGGACCAACTTCTTCTTCTTTTTAATTATTTCCATCACCATGAACTGTCCATTACTGTTAATTTTGTGCTGAGAAAGGAAACCTAAGAAGCAAAAAACCTTAAAACTTTTCGTGCCTATTTATATTTATGCTTAATTATACTAACTCCATTCCTAAATATAAAACTTTCATTACATTTTGCGAAAATTAAGGAAGCAAAAATTAAGATATTTTTATAATCAAAATATAAACATTACTCTCTTAAATAGAATTAGTGGTATAAAATCATATTTAAGAAAGTAATATTAATATTTTAATTATAAAAATATCTTAATTTTTTCTTCATTAATTTTCGCAAAATGTAATTAAAGTTTATATTTAGGAATGAAGGAAGTACCATTCTAAAACTTAATATAAAGCCCATTTTTTGTTACATTCTTATTACTGCAACATGTCCATACCAATGAAATTATAGATTCAATTTATATATTTCCATCTCCATAAGAAAAGAACTTATAAGAAAATTAGAAAGATAGAACAATTTTATTTAATTAATTTAATTATCAACGAAGACATAGTGTCAAGGCAAAACAATCCCCTGTCCCAGTTCCTATCCTCATCACTGTCCCCAACCGATCACAATTCACCCTTGTGTATATATAATTGGAAAAAATATTTATATAGTAAATTCAGATTGGTTGGGGACAAGAATGAGGATAGAGGATTTTCACTGTCAAATATTTATATAGTAAATTTTACGACACCCGCTCAACGGGACTTCTACTACTCCCCTCACGGGGCACCCACTCAGCCGGGCTTCTACTACTCCTCCTCTGGTGAGGTCCAATAAATAAATGTAATAGAAAAAAAAAACAAAAAAAAAAAAAATGTTGCATTAATTTCACCAGCACATTTAATGATGAAAACTAGGTAGACACTCCAGGTTTTGAAATATGAATGCTAGACTTTTATAACGATGCCTTTCTCTTAGACTCTTAGATCCCATTTTGTCAATCCGTTGTTGAAAATCTGCTTTAAATAACTAAAAGTAAAGTTCTAATATATTCTTTAATTTTTCTTCCCTTCGCTCTATAACAAACTCTTTCTTCGTTTAAGGGGCTGAAATGAGATGTCCATTAAATTCGAGACTTTTTGTTTTGTTTTTCCCCCTCTGAAAGTGAATAAATGTAAGAGATCATAAATCAATAGAGTCCCTAGCAAAACATCTAATATTCCTCTTGAGAGTATGATCAACTAATTTTTAGTAACCCAAAATTTGGGTCACGGCTATAGTGCGTAACAAAAAAGTGCAAAAATACATTGATATTTTAGTACATGTGTTATAAATTTTTAGATACGTGTTACATTCTATATAATATGTGTTATCTACTGGTTAACAATTGTCTTAAGATATGTAAAATCATGTTTTACGCAACGTATGTTATAAAATCTCAACATTCTGTTCGCACACCGTCAATTTTTTTTTATCTAATAGTAAAAAAATATCTAATATGTATTGAATTTTTTATATTTAGCATCATAAGCTGATCAGAAAATTTGTAGGATAGCGTGGAAATTAAGACCACAATTGTAGCTGCAAAAGTTGAAAAAAACCATGAAAAGAATCCTAAAAAGGGAACACAACTTTTTTTGTGTCATTGATTCATGAAATAAAAGAAAAAGCGGACGCCTTTTTTTTTGGTTTGTCAAAAGGTCTGCAGTAACCATGTTTATCTTCCTATTATCTTACTTTATTATCACATGTCACTTAGGTCATTGTCAAATTTCTTACCATAACAGGTGATTTTTAATAAAAATAAAAAAGACAATGTATCACTCGGGGGAGCTACAAGTGTCATTCTTTTATGCCATAGTTATTAAATTCTCTTGAATCTTGTTATAGATTAGTTTATTTTTAATAGGATAGTGAATATATATATATATATATATATATATATATATATATATATATATATATATATATATATATTTATATGTTTATTTATTTTTTACCTCACCAGAGGAGGAGTTCATGTAGGGCGGATAAAAGCCCGATTGAGCGGGTGACCCATGAGGGGGAGTAGAAATACCTCACATAGGAAGAGAACTAGAAGCCCGGCTAGCGGGTGCCCCATGAAGGGGAGTAGAAGACCCACAAAAGGGAACCCAAGAAATAACAATTAAATTATTCCCCTTATGTGAGGGGGTATCGAACCCACAACCTGCCATAGCCCCACTGGGCTATGGACCTTATGATGGATAGTGAATATTTAATTTCGTGGAAGAAATTATTATATATATTGGTCCGTTTTTATACCTTTTCCCCCCTTTTAAGTGATGTAAATGGAAAATATGGCGAGGATGCAGGGGCGAAGACAGGGGCCGCCCCCGAAAATTTTAAAAATACTACTATTTATCGAAATTTTATATGTATTTTGAAAAAATTTATCAGTTTCACCCCTTCAAGAATTTTTTTTGTCGTTTTTATTGCCCTCAAAGAATTTTTTTTACCGTTTTTATCACTCAAACTCTGTAGTTTTATATACTGTTGTAGTTTCGCCCCCAACACCAAATTTCCTGACTTCGTCCGTGCGAGGATGAGAGTGCAATAACTAACCGGGGATGGACTCAAGAGGAGGGTGAGGAGGCCAAGGCCCCATTTTGTAAGGTCGGGATTTTCTAGGATTTTTAAAGTAGTCTTCCTTGTATATATGTTGCCAATAATTTCACTTTACCCTTCCCTTTTTTTGGAGAAATAACTTCAACCTCTTAACTTTTAATTTTGGTGGCGTCCTTGTAACTAACCAATTGGAAAGAGGGATGGATAACACTAGGTGCTTGTCAACCTCTAAGAGAATCTAATTAGGGTAAAAACCCTAGTTTGAAACTAGGCATTTGTTAATATTAATATAGATTTGTTGAATATTATATTGAGAAGAAAAGAATCTTAATTAAGCGAAGAAGGGATCGATATCGAAATTCAAAACATAAACAACTAATTAAAGGACCTTGTTAGACTACTAGAATTATTGGCTAAAAGATTGGCTAAAATAGTTTTTTGGACCTTTTTGCCCTTATAGTTGGGTGAATCCCTTATACCAGCAGGGGGTAAGATAGTCATTTAACACCCTCAATTTGGGAATTTAGGGTTTCTATCCCTAAAATTTTAGGAGTAAATCATTTTTCCTAATTAAAATACATTATTTGAATTTTTTTTTATAGTCACAACAGTTAACATGAATTTGTGTAATTAGATGACTGATTAATGATTAGAAAATTCTTGTCATGGTTTGATCGTTGTTAAAATTGTGGGATACTATAGGTGGTGGTGCCGACATGTGAAAATTGACGACCCCAATTTGGCCTACATACCTTGTGGAAGTGAATTTAGTAGGGAAAAAATAGACACTTATTATGTAATTGTAATGATTCTAATTAAATAATGTAATCATATTCCTATTCGTCAAATTATTGCAAAAAGATAAGTATCTCAAGCCGTCACTCCTCCACCAACAAGCGCACATATATACCTAACTTCTTTTTTAGATAAAAAAAAAAGAAGATTTATACAATCTCAGTCCAAAATTGAATATCTACATTTGATTTTATATAAAAATTAAGGAGATTAATTTGATTTTAAAAAAGTTATCACAATATCCTTTTTAAATAAAGAGCTTAGTGGTGGACTCACGTGCTAAGGAAACTTGAATCTCATAAATATAGGAGGTTAATTATGGAAGTTTAGAGCTAGATACGTTCATTTTAAGAAATTGGTTATTTATTTTGGAACAAACTAGTAATGTGTACGTTTAATTTGAAACGAAAAGTATTAAATAACACATACTTAATTTTTGAGTCAGAATTTTCAATTGATTCACAAGTAAAATATATATCTACGTCAAATTCATACATACCGATTCAAGGACACCTATGTGTATTGTTCAGGCGGGGATCACCAGGGAGAGAAGGGAAACTAAAGGGTGGCCCTAGTAACTCACAATCATTTGTTGGATTTTTCTTTTCTTTTCGTTGATTAGGAATTCGAGAAATGTTAATTTGTCTTGAAGGAATGATTTGTCATGACGTGTACCTCGCACGCGGTGACACATCACATCCATACATTCCCAGAATTTATTACCTTATTCTATTTATAGAAAAAAACAAATAATAATATGAGTATCCTATTGAATATACATACATTAGTACTAGTAGGGTTTTAGTGGTGAAAATCGTTTGTACTCGTGTATATTTTTAATTATGTGTCCAATCACTTAAAATTCGTCATGTGAACATTTATTCTAAATATACATATACACAGTGAATTAAGAGTGGTTAAACATATAAATAAATACATATACGAGTACAGACGATTATTTGCCGGTTTTAGGGTTGGGGTTGGGTCGAGGCTGTATTTGGATTGGTTTTGTGTTAAAAAAAATGCTGTGTCAGTTTTGTTAAAATATTGAATGAAAGTATTGAATGAAAGTTACATTTCAGTAATATCACTCGTTTTATTTCTTTCGTAAATACTTTTAGGGATATTTTCTTATTTTAATACAATTTTGAAATAATTAAATATTACCACTCCGGTTTCACAAATCACAAGAAAACAAAAAGTAGGGTTGAACGAGGATCTTTTGGTGGATTTGGATAGTATAGGATCTCATTGGATTGAGCTTCAATTTGAGATTCCTGATCTCAGTCTTCAATTAGTTTCAATTTCAAATTAAATTCTTTATGATCTAGTGTTTAAAATTTTATTTTCAAACTTACAAAAAAATAAAAAATAAATTTCTGTTTGAATTTCAATCTCATATCAAACTCAATCTAAGCATATCAATACTATCAACACAAAAGTAATTTTGGTTATAAGATGACCAAAAGCTAAATACAACCACCTAAAAATTAAGATAGGGTGCACTACATATTTTTTCTATTTCAAGATACAAGTTGGCCCTCATTCCCTCACAATATTGTGTCTAATCTCCGAACAAAACGACTTTAAAAACAGTTATTGACTTAAACGGAACATTTTATATCCGTTGTGGCTTCAATGCATAACAAGGTAAGTTCTGCACGAATAAGACTTATCTCGTCCGTCAGATTAAAATTTTGACGATTAATATTGATTTAAAACGGTCACTTATCATTATTTTACGACACTTATCATATTTTTTAAGGATACATCTGTTGATTTTGTGTTTAAATCATGACTAGATGAATTATTACATTTATCCTAAGTTGTCACAAAGACGTATCCATTCCCTTGCCGTGGTTAAGTTCCTACGGTACGATACTTGGAAAATTATTATTATTATTATTATTCCTTTCCCAAAAAAAGTAGAAACTGACAATAACAGCAAAATTTACAGTTAGGGAAAATTAATAACAAATGGGAAATCTTTGTCGTCACGAACATTAATATATGAAAGACGGAACCATAAAAATTCATGAATAGGCTTATGTTGCTCCTTCCTTCCTGTGTTTCAAGTTTATCCTCAATTTCAAGTCTCCCTTTCTAGTTGACATTAACTAATCACACGTGTCATTTTTATAGGGATTTAGTTTTCTTGCCCACAGTTTAAAATTATCCGTCATACTTTATGCTTCCTCCATTCCTAAATATAAGACGTTTAGAAAACTTTGAAAAAATTAAGAAACTCAACAAAAGGGTAATTTTTTCACCACAATTCCAATAATACCCCTTTCTTTCTCCCTCTCTTTCACTTTTTCAATAAAAAATATTGTTGAGGGTATAATTAGAATAGATTGTTAACACCTAATAAAAGACATGTAAATGACAATTGATTTGGATATATATATATATATATATATATATATATATATATATCTCATAAACGACAATTAAATGAGAATGGAGGGAGTACTTTATATCTCATGTTATGTTTTTAACTTGTCTTCTTAAAATTTCATTTTTTCTATAGGTCTACATTTATTTATTTTTAAAATATTGACCTGTGATAATTTTATAATAGTGATATAAGATTTTTTTTATTTATTTTTTTATAATAGTGGAACTAATTTTATAAAGTTGTGGAGAAAGTCTCGAGTGTTATCTATGGATAGAGTTTTTGCCGAGTCAGATTCTAATTAGACTCTATTATTCATTATTTAACTTGCAGTGAAGAAATAACGGCATTAAAAAGTATCCAATTTTGTGATTCTCTCATATAAATGTGACATTCTTTCTTGCAAGTAAATACACATTTTATCTGGAATTGAATATTCATTTTTTTATTTATTTTGTACAAAAAGAATAAATATTTATTTATGGAGGGTGGGAGTAGAAATTACTCCCTTAAATCATTGTACCAAGCTAGTTCTTCGGAAGTGAATGGATAAAATGAGCGATGAGTACAAATAATTTTGATTAGTCTAGCCGGGGGAAAAAAGGGGACCCTTGTGTCACAATCTGAGACACACATAAGGTTTAAGGCATAATTATTAGATGTAAAATGAGTACATTCTATGACAGGAATAATTTTGTCTTCATTTTGATTGTTATTATTGGCTTTGCTATCGAAGAAAAATTAGCAAAATTCTAAAAGAGCATGAGTATATTCTGTGGCTGAGTTGTACTTGTAATCCCAGCCACAGGGGCGAAGTCAGGAATTTGATGTTGGGGGACGAAACTGCAAAAGTATATCAAATTATATAGAAAAAACCGGAAAAAAATCTTTAGGGGCGAAACTGATAAAATATTTCCGAACTACATATAAAATTTATTATACCTATTAGTATTTTTAAAAATCTCGAGGCGACTACCCTCGCCTTGTCTTCGTCCCTGCCCAGCCAGAAAACTAATATGTGGCAGCTTACTCCGGTTGCCATGCCAAATTATTAATCTACCTTAAATTTATCTGTTTTTATTAAATTGCTAAAAGCTCCATGTATATATATAAACAATCTTTTCCTAACTCTTTTTGTACATAAATTTTTTGGAACTATTATTTCTGTTAAATTAGTGTGAAATTTATGGTTTTCTGCCACTTTTAATCACATATTCTGCACATCCCCATTGTTAATGACTTAAATTAAATTGACAAAAATACCTTAAGATTGTCAAACATATACAAAACAAGTGTTTAAAAGTGCTGAAAATTACTAGTTTTACACTAATTTGACAAAAGAAGTAGTTCAAAAATAGTTCATGTATAGAAAAAATTAAAATAAAAATTTACTGACAAAAAAAGAAAAACAAACATTATTATATATAGGGATATTTTCTCTTTCATAAATTGAAAACTTACTTTATTTTCACAAAATAAATTGTAAAATTGACTTTCAATTTCGGAGGGGAAAAATTAATTTTCTAACTTAGGATGGATTCATGCATTGATCTTTGCCTACTCGCTTACGGTGTCTTTAGCATGCATTGCTCATTAATCTAAAAAAAGGTTGGAAAAATGTGTATGTTAGTGTATATGTATAGCTCATTCATCAAAGTGTATATGTATATAGCTATAGAAGTATAAAACCCTAATCTAAGGTCAGGGTTTCTGTCGCATGTGATCGATCATCGTATGTGTGTTCTTGTCATGTAATAATACACTACACGAAAACCCTTTATTATTTTAATGTAAATCTATCATAAATCTGGTGGAATGCATCTCGTGACACATTTTACGATAATGACATGGTAAGGGAGATGAAGTTGTGGGAAAATTCAATTCTATGACTGTTCTTATGATACTGGCTCTATGGTCTCTTCACATGAATTGTGCGGGACTTACTTGCAACATGGACTCCACTCAATTCATATGAGAGAATTGTGAGACCAATTCCACAAGGACAATACTAGGATTAAGTGACCAAAAGTTTTGTTAATAAGCATGATAGATATAAATATATAAGTGATATCACACAAATATTTAATTGTCGAATGATCACAATATTCTTTATTTTTGGATCTGCCATACTTAATAGTACTAATAATCATTACAAGAATGGGAATGATTGAGCGGATTGGATTTACCATTGTTTATAAATTATATGATCATCTGGACAATGAAAGTCATTTTTTTTCCTCCTTTTTTTATAAAGAAATTTAGGAGTATATTCCCTTTCTTTGACGGGTAATCACATTTTTTTTTGGGTTGCATATACGATTATTTCCTTGTATTTATTTTGAAACTCGAGTAGACCTTAAACATGCCCCTTTTTTAGGGTGTCCAAAGTGACCTACGGAAAAGAGCCCCTGAAAATTGGGGGCCTCATTTATCTATATATATAAATATGTGTGTATTTTGTTAAAGAAATTTGAGAATTCTTTTGTATTTTCTTAAAAAATTTAGATCATCGATTTAAAGGTATAGATTCTCTTTTTTATTTTTGTTAAAAAATTACATGACTACTGTTTTTTACTTTGGTTTTGAAAATTCGAAATCGTATTATATTTTGACACTTTATATAATTTCTATTTTTTTTAAAAA
Source organism: Vinca minor (assembly GCA_026122235.1). Taxonomy (NCBI): domain Eukaryota; kingdom Viridiplantae; phylum Streptophyta; class Magnoliopsida; order Gentianales; family Apocynaceae; genus Vinca; species Vinca minor. Next base: position 2,072,940 of record JAOCZM010000085.1, on the reverse strand, counting down.
ATAGGGCATAAATTTGATAATTAGTATCGGACCTCAATATTGTCCGAGACGGCTCTGACCTTAATAAAACAAACAAAGTATCCATTCGTTTAATAATAGAAGTTATTCTAGTTACTTTAACAAATATTAATGAAAAGGTAGACAAATTTCTATTTATGTCCGTTATCTAATCAAACAATTTTTTTCTTCTCTTTTGGTGAATAATCATATTAACAACTTGTTACGTGATCTATGTCTAGATTCTTCAGTCACGATCCCCTAACTGAAGTATTTAACAACTATAAGTGCAAAGTTTAATTTCTTGATGCATCCTAATTATTATTATTATTATTATTATTATTATTTTTTTTTTTTTTTGTAGTTTTCCTATTAATTCTACATAAGTAGTATTAAGGTAAGGATTTTTGGGCAAAAAATCGTCTGTCCCCAATCACTCACAACTCTCCATGTATATTTAAAATTGAAAAATTATTCACATGGTGAATTATGAATGGTGAAAATGTGTATGGGCACATGTATTTGACAACCGATTTTCACACGGATTTATGGACCGTTCATCCATTGGCAAAGCGTAGCGTTCATGTTAAGAGTGTCATATCCCAGTGGGGTTGGTCTCTGCCTACAACTGTGAGGTCGCGGGTTCGACACCCTTCCTCTATGTGGGGCTAAATAATTTCCACCTCCTTCCTGTGAGCTCTAAAAAAAAAAAACGTAGCGTTCGTCTTCACATAAGTTTCAATAATTTTTTATCATTAATAACATATATAGTTTAATTAGAGTTCTTATGGACATTTTAATTTATAAATTTCTTGGAGCAAAAGACTCACTATAAGTTTGCTTTTCTTTTTCGTGCATTCCCTTAAAAAACTTCAAAGCCATTTAATTTGATTCCCCTAATTCGAGAAGGCAAGATTTTTTTTTTTTTTTAAAACAATATTCCGTGTTATGATTTTTCCAGCACCACTAGTATAACAAAGTACATATGAATCTAACATATAACTAAAGTATATAGAAAATATTCTTAATCCCATGATGAAAAACCTTTAAACACTTTTAATTTTGAAAAAGTCATTCCTAAATAAATATGCCATAGAATGTACCGTGTTGAAGTGTAAAAAAAATATATGTATCGTTTTAGTTATACAAGTAAATTTTTATAAATACTATCTCATTCCATAATGTTAGTAGTTCAGGACATATATCGAAAAAATTAATGAAGCAAAAAATAAAGTACTTTGTTAGTCAAAATATCAAGATTACTCTCTTAAATAGAATTAGCGGCATACAAATACTATTTAAGAGTAATTTGATATTTAACTAATAAATACCATGCTTTTTACTTCATTAATTTTTTGTTACATGTACTAAACGACTTATATTATTGAATGTAAAAAGTACGTTTATAGATGTGGAGAATCTCGAGATGCCTTTTAATTAATTAAGAAGCTAATAACTGGCTTAAGAAGGCCAAATCCAATGGATTGACACAAGATCTGTTGATATGTTTTTGTAATTATTCTAACAACGGAGAGTCATTAAAATGATACTCTAAACAAAATACCTAAAAATTATTATATATAGTAAAAAGGAGTAGTTTGGAGGTTCTCTCCAAATATATAATGATTAACTAGTGGAAAAGGCATGTGAAAATTCTCTATCTCTATTCCTATCCCTATCTCTGTCTCCAACCAATCAAAATTTACTATATAAATATTTTTTCTAATTATATACACACATGGTGAATTGTGATTGGCTGGGGACAGGGATGAGAATAGAAATGGGGAATGAGAATTTTTTGCCGGAAAAGGCCACGCGTTATGTTTGTGATATACAGTGGCGGAGCCAGGATTTGTATTTAGGGGGGGCCGAACTAAAAATTTGCTTACGGCGTAAAATGATATATTTGAGGTGGAATTATATATTTTACTAGAAAATTTGAATTTAAACGACATATATAAAGTCTTAGGTTAGCGGAAGAGGGTCTGAGGGCGCCCCGTGATTTTTTACTTTTGATTCTTCATCACTTTCATCAAATGAGTTTTCTACCCCGATTTTTGAAGATTTGATTGAAGTTTTTGAAGTCATTAATATCATCACAGTTACAAACTGTTTGGTGCAAAAATTGGATGAATTTAATGACCCGAAAAAGATTTAGGTCTTAGGGTTTAATTAAATTAGAGAATTTATCATCAATATCATCATCAAAAATCAATCTGAAACGCAGAAATCACTCAAAAAATTGGGCCTTCACTCAAGTATATAAAAAAATTAAAAATTCTTGGGGGGCCATTTAAAAAAAATAGCTCTATTATTCTGAACCGTTAAATATATATACCTAGTATATAAAAAAATTAAAAATTCTTGGGGGGGCCAGGGCCCCCCCCTGCCCCTTGTAAGATCCGCCACTGGTGATATAGGAAATAGTACTATTTACGTACCAAATTAAATTTCTAATTTTTTATTTATTTTACGTAAGAAAGTGTATATTTAATTTAAAACAGAGAAAGTAATTTTTGTAAAAGTAATTTGATGGTCATATTACATTGCAGAAGTCGCCCTCTGATTTGCCTCCTTCCATGATGACTACTAAAAAAACAAAGAGAGTTACAAAGAAAAAAAAGAATAATTAAATATTAAAAAAAATTATTTTCTTTTTCTTGAGAAGGAGTTCTATTTAGTGCTTTTTAAATAATTTTTAACAGTAGAGGCGATTTATATTGAATTGGAGCATATTAAAAAAGAATTCTATAGAAGTATATATAGATATATGAATGAGAAAGTTGTAATAAATAACTTCTTCATCAAGATATAGCTATAATTATCTGATATTATAATTCCTCTATTAAAATTTAAAATACTATAGATTAATTCTTTAAATAGAGACTTTATCCCAACCTCTATTTATGATATAATGTTCAAGTAGCTTATGAGACACAACATTTTAGAAAGTATTGAATTCTTCAAATGATACATGTAAGCCAACATACCACGTGTCATCTCCACAAACTTTCGGCACAACTTTATTATATTTATATGATTTGGATCATACTTATTTAATGTGTATTAAAATCATTTGCAAAAAAGAAAGAAAATATTATTTGGGAAATTTGTTTTTCTTGAAAGTTCGCACAAATATAAAAATAACTAACTACACAAGCATAATATTCTAGAATAACGCAACAAAATTCCGTGTGGCAAAGCTACTTGTCAATTACAACAGATCTTCTAACCTACCTTCCGTCTCATTTTTTATCTCATTTATAAATGGTTGCTAAATGTCAATTTCACTATTTTTGTTATACTTTAAATTTTTTAAAATATAAAAATTAACATTTGACAATGGTTATTAATGAAATAAGATAATAAAAAAAAATGAGACAGAAGATTTGATACGTTTGTTAACCAGACTTCTATATATAATAGATCCCTTAACTTTCTTCTCTCCATAATACGCTCCCAAACAAAGTATTAAAAGCTTCACCATCAACTTTCATCTCTCCTTATAAAAAAATACTTTGGCAAGAAAGTTTCTTGGAGTTTCAAGATTAGTACTTATAAGGTTTGTTATTACTTCATTATTATCATCGAAAATTGACAGTGTGAAAATGGGTCTAAGGGATATTGGAGAAAGTTTGCCTCCTGGTTTTAGATTTTACCCTAGTGATGAAGAGTTGGTTTGCCATTATCTCTACAAGAAGACTGCTAATGGAGAAGTTTTAATAGATACCTTAATGGAAATTGATCTTCATACATGTGAGCCCTGGCAGCTTCCTGGTATGTCTTTTCAATTTCTACTTATTTGATTTTTTCTTATTCTTGGCCAACTTCTAATTCCTAAGGTTAACTTTCTAAGCCACTCAAGTAATAGTCTGATGATCAAGCGCTGACATGTAATTCAACAGATTGGGATTGAACCTAGAAACAAAAACAATAACTTTCGTATGATTTTATATGAGTTCTTATGTACAATCACTCACAATTTACCACGTGTATATATAATTAGATGAAATGTTTACATGGCAAATTCTGAATGATTGAGTACATGAATGAGAACATATACGGGTACTACCTCTTCTTCGATCCGGAATTCCCAGCAAAAATTACACCGAATTTATCCATGTAATTTATGGGGATGGACTTTTGAGTCTAGTCTGGTCATGTCTAGACAGTCTGAATAAGTTGACCGAATTTTTAGTTCGGCGCCCCTATCATTAAGTTCAAATGTTGGTTCCGCCACTTATTATATTGTTCTTGCTAATGATAGAACAAGTGTTAGAAGAAATGTCACTATCAGTTGCTTAACGGGGCAAACAAGTTAATCATGGAGAGAGACGATGAATAGTAGTAATAAGGAATCTGTAATCAATTTGTTATAATCCCAAATTACTTCTTAAGGCATAGCGTTTAAAAGTGTCCATTCCTTTTGTTTTTTCCTCAACTGGTAAAAAGTCTTTTACTAGTACAAACTTTTAATAAAAATCCATTGCCATTTTGATATTCATAATGTATACTACTTTGGGTCTGATTGAATTATGTCTCAGTACGAAATTCTTAGTCTCAAATCAAAACTAAATTCTCCATGACGTTTAATTCCAAACTCTATCAAAAGAGAATTGGTCTTAATTTGAGTATTAAACTCAGACTCAATCCAAGTATATCGATCCGAAATTCTATCTCCTTTGCATATGCGGTTTAGACAACCTGAAAGTGGGAAAGCATATACCATAGGAAGACCTTGGTTGGTTTCTAGTTTAACTTCTTAGAGAAGATTGTTTGTTATTCTTGCAGCTGGTTCCATGTGCATGGTCCTATGTATCGGGTGTTTTTATTTGTTGCTATCCAGGAAAAACGTTTACATGGTAACAGGAAATTTCGGAGCAAAAGATACCAACAAAGCATTTTGGCGTTATTACCTTACTCCTATTGGATAAGAATTGTCTGATTTTGAAACAAAAAATCTTGAATTTCGTTAAAAGTTGAATGGGTATACCAAAAAATTTCAGAGGAAATTAATTATTAGACGGTTAGATTAGTCTTACACTCCTATATTCAAATTATAGGACGAACAATTTGCACGTCAGTAGAGTTTTTAATCCTGACACGGGGAAATAGTGTTAATAAATAACAATATCGGGCTCTTTAGAGTCTGGTAGTTGTAATGAGTACAATCTAAATTCCTTAACGAGGATCAATAGAAGGGAAAGTGTGGTGCCAACAGCCGCGGTAATTCCAGTTCAAATAACATAATGTTAGGGAGTCCGAGACGTTGGCGGAGGCCTCAGAAAGAGTTATTTTTTCTGTTTAACAGTCTGCCAACTGTGAAAAACAGCCGCCTTCAATATACGAAACAAGTCAAATAATATTAAAAGTAGTGGTATTTTACTTTCGCGGAAATTTATTTTTTATTTTAAAACTGGACGATATCCAATTAACTCGTCAGAAAACTGTAATTTTAATTACTCAAGAGTTTGCAAAATGCATCACATATACTAGCTAAATAATCATGATAAAACTGCGCCACCTTAAAATTCATGATAATATTGTTAAATAGATCTGTTACATTATGAATTTTATATAATCATTTTGCAAAGTACCTTTGTCTGGTTTATATTGGAAAATGGAAACCAGAGCCACTACTTTTTCCCTGATCCATTAATTTCTCTCAACCTTTATACCTTAAGAATTTATTCCTCTTGTCCACAGCTAGAAGAGTAGCCCAATTGACCCCTAAGGTACAAGGGCCGAACTATCCCTTAACATTTTCTAAAATATCAAATTTTCTATATTGTACTTTTTTTTATAAAAAAACAAATTTTGTTTTACTACAGTACACGTTTGATGTAATTATTATTATTATTATTTTGGACCAATGATATTTTGTTGTTTATGAATTGTATTTGCATGGTTTATCAGAGGTGGCAAAGCTGAATTCGACGGAGTGGTACTTCTTCAACTTTCGTGACCGCAAATACGCCACCGGATTTCGGACAAACAGAGCAACAACGAGCGGCTACTGGAAAGCCACGGGAAAAGATCGAATGGTGCTTCATCCCGGAACAAAATCAGTTGTCGGAATGAGGAAAACATTGGTTTTCTACAAGAACAGAGCTCCCAATGGAATTAAAACCGGTTGGATCATGCACGAATTTCGCCTCGAAAACCCTCATCTTCCTCCTAAGGTTCGTTACTATTATTATTATTATTATTAGGAGGTTGCTATTCGAATTCCCAATCTACATATTTTTTGAGGAATATCATAAATAATACTCCCTCCATTCCTAAATATAAGACTCTTTAGACAATTTGAGAAAATTAAGGAAGTTGTCCATTCCACCTAAACTTCCAATACTACCCCATCCTCCCTCTCTTTCTCTCTCACTTCTATATTATAAAGAAAGGAAAATGTTGAGGGTATAATTGAAATGAATTGTTGACACCTAACAAAATAACCTTAAACGACAATTAATTTGGACTCCTAGATTTCTCCTAAACGACAATTAATAAGGAATGGAGGGAGTACAGTGGAAGAAAATCACGTGAAGTTTATTTACTTATTTATGTGCTCTTGGGTCTTTATCTGTGTCAAGATAGAAAACGTGGAGGTGACAACCTTGACGTAAGAAACTTCTTAGAAAATCCATTGAAGCAAAAGAGAGACATCAAATACGCGTACCCCTCTAATTATTCTATTTTTTGGTTAACCCCGAGGGGCACCGGTGTCCATCGACTAATTTGGGTTTGGCCTGCAGTTGACTCATAACGTGATCGTTAGTGGGGAAGACTTGACCCATACCATACTGCTCTTATACACGGAGCCCTATCACCGCGGAAAAAATTCCACGATAGTGGATCTCCACTGTGGAATCGAACTCTCGTTAACGGTGAGACATATGACAACTTCAACCAGTTGCCCTAGAGTTCGGTGTGATTCGTAACTATGGTTTTTGTAATTAATTAGGACAAAGACAAAACTACCGTTAAGAATAATTGTGACACAAATTAACGGATCTCTGGACCTGCATGACCCTGACTTCCCACAAGAATGTTAATATTATATTTTACTCTTATCTTATAACTATTTTAATAGAATCTATATATATTTTTAATCAATACGTCAATTCTGCATGTTTGAGTTTGTGATCTTATTTTCTGTCTATCCTTCGACGAGTTAGTTTTATTTTTATTTTTAATCAATGTGTATTATATTCATTGGTGGTTAAGTAACCATTGAAATATCTCTAAATTAATAATTTATCATAGTAAAACTACCCTATTTTTATAGCTTAAATGTTTTTTCATTGTTCACGGTATTGTTAGTGCAAATATGGCTTAAATGAGGGCAAATAATCGTTTGTACTCGTATTCAATCACTCACAATTCAACATGTGTATATATAATTAGAAAAAATGTTCATCTGGCGTTTTTCACCCTTAAATGTGAACTAGATAGTTGTCATTTAAGCCAGCCTTTCTTCATATGTGTAGAGAATGTCATAAGATAATTCAACAATAATAATACAGACAATGAAAGGAATATGACACAAGACCTGAACTCACATATGATAATGTTGATCCTACCTAGTGCTATTTTTTGCATGATGCTAGTCTTTTTACACATTTGGTTAAAGGAACTATGAATTGAAGTTGGATTGGTTTCTGTTTAAGAGTTTTTTCCCCCTTAATATTTGTAAAAAGATACTACCTTCATTCCTAAATATAAAACTTTCAGGATAGGATAGTTCTGATATGGATCAAGTTTATTGGACCATATGATTCAGAACTGATCACATCATTACAGAATGAGGAGAGAGACAATTATGTGATGACGTTGCTAATTCTGGACCTGGTCCATATCAGAAAATTTCTTCAGAATAAGTAGCGAAAATTAATAAAATAAAATCTAAGGTATTTTGTTAATTAAAATACTAATAATAATAATAATAATATTATTATTATTATTATTATTATTATTATTATTATATATTATATATAACACTAATTTTATCTAAGAAAATAATATTGATATTTTTATTTTTATTTTCTTAATTTTCGTAATATGTAATTAAAGTTTTATATTAAGGAATGGAGTAGTATGAAATTCGAAGAAAAAATGTTTTGGTTTTTGTTAATGATGTAATATTTTGTTGAGATATATATGTATATATGTTGACAGGAAGACTGGGTGCTATGTAGAGTATTTCAAAAAGACAAGCGTACCGAAACCAACAGCGACAACCTTAGCCCTACATTTATGGACGGCGGTCCTAGTACTTCTCCGACATTGACTATATCTCCTCCGCCCGGTGATAATACCTTAGCCGCCGTCAGAGACTACCACCACAGCTCTTCTTACTCAGCCGCCACCCACAGCCCGCCACCATATCCACAGTTCCTTAACTCAATACCGCCATACCTAAATCATGAGATGATGGTACCGAATTCGAAATGTGAGGACGAACAGCTTGAGTTCTTGTTAGACTTGAGCTTTGGTGGAGAAACAAACTTGAAAGAAAATATTGGAGTTTCTTTGAATCTTGAAGAAATGCAATTTGATGATGATAACGGCATGATTTTTATTCTAAAAATCGGAAAATTCAATTTTAGCACCTTGTGGATTGACACAACCTTTTCATATTAAATTGGCAGGGATCAATCTGCAGTTATGGGATCCGCTCAATTCATTTAAGTGTGCTCTGGGTTAGTCTCACAAAGGACGATTTGTTAAATGTTGGGAAAAAAGTGTATGTTGTTGTTAGAGATTGTTTATGATCATGAGATATATATTAGCTAGTGAGGGTGGGATTTTGAATTATTCTTGAAAAATATTGGTTAAATTTTTTAGGTTTATTTTGTACCATTAATACAGTGTATATTTATAATGGTAGTAGTGTATGTAATTTCTATTATTCTGCCTTCAAGGTGACAGAATGTGGGTGTATTTGGATTCATTTTTATTCATTTGTGAATTTTACAAGGTTGAAAAAGTAAATTATTTGTGATATGAAATATATGACTTAAAATGAAAATTTTGTGTTGAAGATTATGTTATATTGATAACCAAATTAACAATTTTGTCCTAAAAATATTATTCTCTCTAGCACAAACTCAAAAATAATACTCCCTCTATTTTATAATAGAGATTTTTTTAGCATTTTCATCTATTTCCCAGATATATGTCTTTTTTCTAATTTTTAATGTTATTTTCTAACATTACTCTTACTATAAGTAGTGTTTGAGAATAAACTAATTTGTTTAATGATATAATGGTAAAAATATTTGTTTTTCTCCTATTTCTTAATTTATGCAAAACTAGATAGAAAGACCTTTATCTGGGGGACTCACATAACTCGAAAAAACTGTGAGTATGAGATGAGCGTGAGCTCAATATTCAAACTCGAATTTTATGTAAGTCGAGTGTGAGCTTGACACCGCTCAACCCAGTTAAAGCTCGAACCCCAATAAGAATAACATAATTATATATATATAATACTATACTTCTAATTAAAAAATACCTATGCGAACTGGCGGCAAAACGTATCGTTTCGCTTCCCTCTTTCTCAAATCCCATCTTTGATTATCTTTTTTATTCGTTTATTTTACTACAAAAATTAACTATTATTGTATTATATATATTCGTATTTCTTTTCAGAATTTAGTCACATGTCTTATTTTATTATACTATTCTTTCTACATGATTTTTTGATTTTTGTTGCTAATATAAATTTAGCTCTGGGGCTCATGAGGTTAGTTCGAGCTCACATTTAAAATGTGAGTTCAGTGTGAGCTAAAAGTTTGTAAATTTTTCCAAATTGAGCGTGAAGTTGAGCTTTTCAATATTTATATGAGTTAAGCACGATATATGCCAAATTCAACTCTAATAACTCGATTGACACCTATCAAGAAACAGAGGGAGTATTGCATTTGGCAGAAACCGGAAAATAACCTAAACACCTTTTTGGTACTGAACTTAAAACCCTTAAGGCCCAACTCACTACAGTTTAAACTTAAAAACCCTTTATAGAATCCTTTTGGTCTTCCGGCAGTTGAATTGGAAAAGCCCAACGGAGAGGAGTTATTGGGCCGTCTTTTTCATTCTACAGTCTTTCCAGTCCATAGTCCACCATTTTCATTCACCGGGAATCCGTAACTTCCCTTTCCCTCCACCTTCGTCTTTTCTCTCCTTTATTATGATTTTCTGCTTTTTAATTTCATTTCATCAGCTGTGAGCATTGATTTTCATGTTCATCTATTATTTTTAATATTATCTGAATTAATGGCGCTTTAATTTTGTTCTCTCCATGTATTTTGCGCACTTCTCTGGTTTTCGATTTGTTTTTAATTCCATTACATTATATAAGTTGTTTAGCATAGGTGGGGGAAATTAGGAAAGCAAAATACTTGTTAGTTAAAATATTAGTATTACTATTTTAAATATGACTTGTATGTCACTAATTTTATTTATGAGAATACTATTCATATGTTGATTAACGAGTATATTGTTTCCTTAATTTTCGCTACTTATAATAACCGGCTTATATTAGTAATTATTTTTGATGTTTTTTTGTGTCGAGCAATATGTATGAAGTCCGTGTAGATTTATTTTAATTTCAGATAAAATTTTGGGAATTTTGTTAGTAGAAATTTCGATGCTTGTGGCTGTATTGATTTCCTTAGGTACTTTTGCCTGAAAATGAGGTTTTGCTGATTATATGTTTTTGTTGGTTGCTTTGATGAATTATGATAGATAAATTGTGATCTATTTGGATTTGAAAAGTGCAGATGGTAATCGAGAAAGCTACAACTTCTCTCGGCGACCAGGAGTTCCCGGTACCTCCTGGTTTTGTTTCTCTGGCATCCTTCACGTTAAAGAAAGTAATAGGTAATGATGAAGCCAGCAAATCCAAGGCGGTTGGAAATGCCGGTGAAGCTCAACCAAGCTCTATGGATTCTAGTCCAGCCATGGAGGACAAATCTTCGGTTCTTCACAATCAGCACGGATGCAATGGAAACGGTTCTAAGCCCGAACATGATATGGTTATTTCTCTTCTTTGTCATATTTCTCAGTCTGAATTTATATATTTGAGAGCTTGTGATGCAGTGTGTTCGCCATTTAAAATGACTAAATAGGGGCCAGTATTGGCCTCCTCTTTCGTGACCATTCAATAATTTACTGTTTTAAGTTCAAATTGAGGGTTTTGAAAGTCAGTTATCAAATGCCTTAGAAGTAGTTGAAACTTGTGGGGAAGAGGAGGTGTGTAGAAATATCAAGACAGGGCTATTGTTCCTTTGCGGTGCAATAATACACTTTCCTGCTTTAGCTTTGAGTACTTAATGCAGTTGAGCTTTTTAGATTTGTAGTATGGTCTGTTAAATTTTGGAACTATAACTTGCACTATTGACTCGTAGTTACTAAAGTTGTTCAACCACACGGACTTGGGTCTCATTTTGGTTTTGAAATTGAAATGAGGGTGATTAACAACTTCTGACGTGAAACGCCCCGGAAATCTATTGCACTCTACCTGCTCTAATAAGTCCGACTTGATAAGAAACATTTGACATATTTGGGGATTGTACACACTAATCATCAAATATGCTCATGTAAGGAATTGGTATCACTGTCAGTATACCACAACATTAATCCTTGTATTGTTAGTATTTTGTACTGATGTCGTCGAGCAAGAATGATTAATTACTTTAGTAGGTTTGATGTCTCAAATTCTACTCAGTTCATTGCTTTGTTCCCTTATTGCTGATAGCCAAGTACTTTTGCAGCATGTTCCTTTGAGGGCTTGCCTTCCCAAAGCAGTTATCCGGGGATGTTCAAAATGTGCCAACTGCCAGAAGGTTCATTGTTTTTTACTTGTTTCAAGTTTGTATTTGAGAGCCCTAGTAATCAAATTTGTGTAGAAACTTTAGAAGAATGTTACTCTGGTTTCATGCTGATAACTTTTGGATATTTTTGAAAGGTTATTTCTAGGTGGTATCCTGAAGAATCACGTCGGCCTGTCCTTGAAGATGCTCCAGTATTCTATCCTACTGAAGAGGTACTCCTTGACAATATAAACTCTGTTTTGCTACCATTAAATGTTCAGCATTAGGTTATCTGCATGAGCTTTTACCTTGTCATAGGAATTCAAGGACACATTAAAATATATTGCAAGCATACGTCCAAAAACAGAGGATTTTGGAGTATGCCGCATTGTCCCCTCCTCCTTCCTGGAAACTTCCACGCCTTCCTGGAGAAAAAAGTGTATGGGAAAGGTCTACATTTGAGACCAATATTCAACGGGTTGATGAGCTCAATAAACTGATTTCAAAGAGAAAATTGAGTTGCACTCACGAGGAAATAACACTCAAGAGGAGAAAACTTCCTCAATCAAGTAAGGAGCATCAATCATCTAATGAATGCAATGACGATGGCAATAAACCACCATGCCCCGATGAGAGCTTTAAATCTGAATCTGGCCCAAAGTTCACTCTGAAAGATTTCAAGGAGTATACCGATGATTTTAAGAGTCAGTACTTCTGTGGAAAGGAGAAAGTTGCTAGTTCAAGTGTTAGCTCAATAAGGAACCAAGAGAGGAGGGAGCCATCAGTTGAAAATGTTGAGGGTGAATATTGGAGGATCATTGAGAATCCAAGTGAAGAAATTGAGGTATGTTATAGAGGTAAGGCACACTCGTTGAACGAGCCCTTTCAGATATATCCTTCTCATTCTGATGCTAATTTTCAGAATGGACATTATACTTCAGGTGCTTTGTGGCATCAATATTTCAAGTAGAGAGTTTGGAAGTAGTTTTCCAGTTGATTCAAGTTCATCGCAAATGCCTGAGTATCTAGAATATACCGGATCAGGTTGGAACTTGAATAATACCCCAGTACTTCCAGGTTCACTCCTTCTATTCGAAAGCAGCAATACTTCTACGGCTTCAGTTCCTCAGCTGTTCATGGGAATGTGCTTTTCATCACTTTGTTGGGTATGCATCCAAAAAGCTTTTGCTGGAGAGGAGCTTTGTTTTTCCTCTGCCTTTCTTTCTTCTGTCATTTTTTTCTGCCTTTTATCAGCAACTCAAGAATGTCTAGGTTTAGAGACCAATGCCGTTTTCCTTTCTTCCTTAAGTTCTATAGGAGATTAGTATCCACCTTCTGTTAATGCTCATTCTCATGCATATAACTCACCATGGTCTATGGATTGTGATAGATATAGGTTATGATTACATCTATTATGTTTGACTTCCATTGGCATTGATACATCTTCTCTCTTTTGTTTTGGTTTTCTATCGAGAAACAGAAAATTGAAGAGCATCATTTATACTCACTATGCTACATGCATTTGGGTTCCCCTAGAATATGGTATGGCGTTCCAGCTAGATATTGCTACAAGTTAGAGGGAGTTCTCAAGAAGCACTTCACACAATATTCAGGACAACTGGAATCACCCTGGAAACTTGTAGGTTGATGGTATCCTTACTCTTTTATCTACTCTGTAAGGCAGATATGTTTGTTGATGCACTTCCCCAAAAGGATCAAGAAAAATTGATAAGTACCCACTTTTAAATGTTTCCAGACTAGAACCATTTTTTAAACGTTTCCAAATATAAACAAAAGCTTTTCGGAACCTACTGAATTGCCTGTTACAATGTCCTGTTTCTAGATTTCCTGATGAAACTGTTTATTGTTTTTGAAATTGGAAGCTCTTCCTGTATGATTTAGAATGTGAGATAGAAAGTGTGTGTACTTATGAGTTGTTTATCCACTTGTTACAGATTACTCAACTTCCCCCATCTGTGTTAAAAGCTGAGGGCATTCCTCTGTTCCGCTGTGTGCAATCTCCAGGGGAGTTTGTCTTGACATTCCCTGGCGCATACCATTCTGAATTTGACACTGGCTCAATTGTTCTGAGAGAGTTAATTTTGCTCCTTTCGACTGGTTACCTTATGGTCAACATATTATAGAACTTTACAGTGAACAGCATAGAAGGACATTAATTTCTCATGACAAACTGTTGCTAGGAGCAGCCATGGTTGCAGTGAGAGCCAAGTGGGAACTTTCAGTCATGAGCACATTGCTCGAAAGTATGCAATGGATTGACATCTCTGGGAAGGACGGGATATTAACGAAGTTACTCAAGGTTGGTCCTTTATTTCCATTTCTTCTTGAACTTGATTAGATGCCCTCGTCAATTACTATAATAGAGAACAGCAGCAATTGGGTTTGCCTCTTCTCTGGAACCTGGAAGTTTAAACTATCTTATTTTCAAAACCTTTTTTGAAATCAAGTGAATGGGTCGCTCGTTTTTTCTCGATTCTACCATACATCAGACCCTTTCAGAAAACACTTGTGGTTGTCCTTTGCTCAGAAGCAGGCATCTATGAAAAAAATTAAGAAAGTGGTCAATATAAACAAGAACAATATAGTCTAAGATACTGCAGAAATACAAAACATAGCATAGTAGTAGAGTTGAAATAATGTTCTGAACCTAGTCGATAGGTTGCTTTATTCTTTGGTTTTCTTGCCGCAGGAATTTCTGAAACCACCCGTAAATGGCGATCTTCTGAAATCTGCATATATACCAGTTTGTTTGTCTATATGCTATCTCACATGTTTTATAGGTTGATATTCTTGGATGCAGAAGATTGGACTTCTCTTTTATTTGCAAGATTGTCATTTTACTTGTGTGAAAAGTTATATTTTCCATGGACTGGTGAATGTATGATTCTGAAATATATTCTCGTGCTTTGTCAGTTGCGAATCAGAAAAGAAGTCATGAGGAGAGAATATCTATGTAGTTCTTTTCGGTCACGGAGGATTGACGATGGATTTGATATAACCGCTAAAAGGGAGTGCAGCATATGCCTCTTTGATCTCCATTTTTCTGCTATAGGCTGTTCGTGTACCCTAGGAAAATACGCTTGTCATCTGTGCTCTTGTGCTTCTGATACCAAATATCTCCTCGTTCGACATGAAATCGACGAACTAAATGTTTTGGTAAAAGCTTTGGAAGGTGATCAGGGACGAAGTCAGGAATTTAGTGTTGGGGGAGCGAAACTGCAACAGTATACCTAGTAGTATTTTTAAAAAATTCTTGGGGGGGGGGGGGCCAAACTGATAAAATTTACTATACCTAGTAGTATTTTTAAAAATTTACATATAAAATTTACTATTCCTAGTAGTATTTTTTACGCCCCCTGTTCTTCGTCCCTGAAGGTGCTGCATCTCCGAGTTTGAGGTCTAACTCATGCGTACAAATGGAGGAACCACGGCTCCAACAAAGACCAAAGTAAACCTAGAGAAGAATGTTGCGGCACCCTCTGTTCAAAACGATCCTATCATTATTCTGAGTGATGATGAAGGTGACTAACAACGCGCCCAAATGTGTATTAGTTGTAATCATTTTTCTATTTTTAGTTATTAATGAAATGCATAGGATTAGCTTGGTTTCTTCTACTCTGAGGACTGGTGTGGTATACAAAATAATGACCCAGAAGTATTATGCAATGGTGTGTGTGATAAATCTGTGATCTGCAGACTTGGAAGATGAAGAGGGCCAATATATTAGTGGCATGATTTCAAGCGGTCCTTTAAGTTCTGCATATGCATGACAAATTTTGACCGTCGAATGAAAAATCTATAGAGGAGTGGGACTTCCTGGTCCAGTGGAAACGGCCAAAGAACAAAGGACCTAGGTCACGAGTTCGAATCCTGCTATCCCCCCACCCCGTAAAAAAAAAAAAAAAAAAAAAAATCTATAGAGGAGGACAAAAAGGGCCGGAGCAGAGTAGGGGGTAATATCTAAAGAGGAAGGTCCGCTTTTGGTCCTCATGAACAGTTTATAAATGTACTTGTGAAACTAGATTATAAGAAAATGTAAAGGAGTGGGTTTGGAGGTGGTCCTCGTCCTCAAACACCGGCGGCACATGCAGAAATTACGTGAAGAAAGTGGCTAAAGACCAATCTGGAGACTGCAGTTACTTATTAGCTATTGAGATTTAAATGAAGAGTAGATTGGTCCAGCTCCAGCCAATCCCAGAGCTAGATAGACTCATCATTTAATGCAATTACTATAAAGAGAAAGGGGTCTAGTGTTTGAAAATAAATAAATTATTTAAAAAAATAATAGTAAAAATGTCTTTTAACTTCTTTTTTTTAATTTACTTTAAACTACAATACCTCTGTTATGAATGGAGGGAGTATTATTATTTTGTTTTTGCTAAATACAATTTTCATTTTCATCGTGTTCATAGGGATGAAGATCTTCTTTCAGATTTGTCTCAATAATTTTTTATTTTTTTTTTTGGTTTTGCTGAATGCTCGAGTCAATTCAATCTTTTTTTTTTTGCAGTCCGGCTCCTGTGCGGAAGTCCAAAGTTCCGCACCTGCGGAACCATCCTAGCCGTCGGATGGAATTTTAAACGGTCCAGATCTGGAGAGAGAAAAGTTGCGGCTGACAATAAAAAATAACAAAAAAAAATGTTATATAATGAAAGGGTACATATGTAATTTTACAAATAAATGATTGGGTTACCGAGGAGGAGAGAGAAAATTTGCGGCTGAACAAAAACACATGTTCTTCTTTAGAGAACACATGTTTTTGGTTAGAGAAAGCCGCAACTTTTCTCTCTCCTCCTCGGGAACAAAAAGTAACACGCAACCGTCACATCGATTGGGTTACCGAGGAGGAGAGAGAAAAGTTGCGGCTGAATAAAAATACATGTTCTTCGTTAGAGAACACATGTTCTTGGTTAGAAAACATGTGTTCTCTAACCAAGAACATGTGTTTTTGTTCAGCCGCAACTTTTCTCTCTCCTCGGGAACAAAAATTAACACGCAAAGTTTATCCCTAAAATACCGCTATTTTGATACAGCCGTTGGATCAAAAAGTATAAAATCAACGGCTGGAATCGTGTCCCGCACCGTACAAAATTTTGGATCAATTCGTACGTGGACCGAGCCTACAAGTGGGGGACATAGCACCACTTTAGTTCATATTCAGCCCACATCACAGCTTTTGATTAAAATAATAAAAATATTCCCCACTCGATGCATTGTTTGAGGCGTTTTTATTGTTTTTTTAATCAAAAGAGGGGATATGCGTGATTGTGAGCCAGTGAGTCTACGTCTCCCACTGCAGTTCGCGTCTATATCAGAATTTTTCAAAATTTTGAGGGTCCGCATAGGAGTCGCGACGTTTTTTTTGGGGTAAATACTCGAGTCAATTCAATCATTAAGTAGATAATGAATTTTGAAGCAATAATGAATGAGTACAACTATGGGGGGACCCTCGAATCTGAAAGTAACTTTTGACTGCGTATGACTGGCTATTACGACTTATGGGGACGTGTGGGTGGGAGGGAGAGAGACAAATGGCTAGTGGGAGTGTTGGGCCTTTGAATGTGACTAAACAATAGGGCTTTTCTCGTACGATCCATCCTCACAAAAAATGGTCCATAGACATGAAAAAATTCAATCGGCCGTTCTTATGAGACTGATCTCACAATTTTTTAAATGAATTGAACGGGACATATCGGTAGATGTAGATTTCACTTAATTCAATCTCATAAACTTCTAAAATCGCATACTCATAAAAGAAAGGAAATGGTGTCCTTAATTTAAGACCCCTAAGAGAAAGGAAATGATGTCCTTAAACCTCTAGTTCTTCTCATACTCATAAAAGAGAGCGGGGAAACTGAGTATTGACCTTATCGATACATGTCTCATATACTCTAACTATAATGAGGCTTTCTTACTCGTAATTTATAATAGGGAAATTCGCCTGTTTAGTCCCCCAAGAATTTTCGTTTAGCCTGTAAAGTCCCCAATGTTTAATTTCAGCCTAGTTAGTCCCCCAGGAATTTTCGTTCAGCCTGTAAAGTCCCCCAAGAATTTTAGGTCAGCCTGTAAAGTCCCCAATGTTTAATTTCAGCCTGTAAAGTCCCCCAGGAATTTTCGTTCTGCTTGTAAAGTCCCCCAGGAAAATTCCTGGGGAACCTCTATATGCAACCTGTAAATAGATAAGGGACTTTACATGCTGAAATTAAATTGGTAAGGGACTTTACAGGCTGAACGAAAATTCATGGGGGACTTTACAGGCTGAAATTAAACATTGGGGACTTTACAGGCTGAACGAAAATTCTTGGGGGACTAAATAGGCTGATTTCCCTTTATAATAAAAGTATTTAATTTTTTCAATTTATTTTTCCTTTGAATATAATGGTGCTTCAACATATCTAAATAAAATTTGAAATTACTACTCATCAAATCATATTTTAATAAATAAACAAATAAAATAAAACAAATTTTAATGAGGAGGAGGGGAGTGGACAGAGTAGTATTGGAGTGAACCTGGGACTGGACCGGAAGTGAATGGACTAAAGCGGGTAAATGGTAAAATGGTATGGATAACTGTGCCCGACACAATTGACAGAGGTGCACGTGAGCAGAATTGGATTTGGACTATGGCTTAGCCAGTTGTGGGCCCTTTATCTGTGGGTCAAATCCATATGTCCCATCGGATTGACTAAGAGTGCGGGATTCTCGTACAGCACTCTCATGCTCACTAGTAGGGGTGAGAAATTCATATTCGAAATAAATTTTTGGTATTCAGTTCAAGTTCAAGTTTGATGAAAAATCGAATTGTACCGAAATTATATATGGAAATCGAATATTGAATATTGAATATTGAAATTATTTTGACATGATTTGCTTCGCTTCTATTTGTACTAAAATTTTATTTATATTATTGTGGAGCTCAACTTAATAAAAATAAGATAAATGATAAAATTATATACACAATTAAAATAAACTAAAAAATAAAAATACAAATACAAATCTATTTAATATTAATCGTACTAATAAGTATAATACAAATTACTTTGAACAAAGAAAATTGGTCTATTCGGTATTTCAATATTACGGTTTCTTAAAATTGAAAATCGAATTATTTTGTCTTTTTTAAAAACGTACAGAATAAACAAAAATACCAAATAAACTGAACTGTATAGTAAAATTCAGTATTTCAATTTAATTGAATAATAAACATCCCTATTCACTTAGTAGTAATTGTCTGGGCGGAGTCAGAATTTACTTTTACGGGACCAAATTCGGTTTGGAGGGTAAAATTTATATTTTGGGTGGAACATTCTTTACACTATAAAGTTGAATTTTCAAAATGTTGGAGGGCGGTTACCCATTCCTACCCCTTGCTTCCTCCGCCACTGGTAATTGTCACGGTTGCAATATCAATTTTTTCTTACACTCATACCATTTTTTTCCTTGAGATTCTGTTTCAAAGTTAAAAAAATAAATAGTTTATAAAAGAAATGTATAATTCAAATTAAAAGTTTTGTTTTAGAATATATGCAAAAATAGTCAATTTTTCTCTAGAAACATATACTAAAAATAATATTTTTTTTATTAATCTTTCATAAATACTTCACATAAAACTTTGATAAAAAATCTAAAATAAAATCATATTCAAAACCACCATAAATGTCTTTATATTGCTTGTAGAAGAGATATAAATATAATAGACGTTAATAATTTTGTTTTCCCAGTCAGTGAGTCATAAGTTAGGCATATTTTACTATACTATTGCTCTTGATCAACTTCCACAAGTTGAGTTAATAAAAGGGATTACTAAATCTAGTGGGAATCGGGTAGGCCAAGTGGTAAGGTTACTCGGCCACGGGATGGAGGTCCCGTGGTCGATTCCCGTATTTCCCCTTGTGGGGCAAATAAAATTCTCCTCCTTGTGAGGCTAAATTCCCTCCCCAGGCATAGGGTATGCTACAATCTCCCTATCTAGGGTACTCTCCGCTCTTCCCCTTCGGGGACAATCGCTTTCGGGCAGTCAAAAAAAAAATCTAGTAAGGAAATACGTAGCTCAATTTCTAAATATGATTGCTTACCGATAAGCTCAATTTTTAAATATAATTTAGTAAGAGACCTATCTACAAGTGCTACTACAGTCTCTTGTACAGTCTTATTTTGGGGGAAATCGTCTGCCCCAATAAATATTTTCATACATGTTTTCGTCATTCAAAATTCGTAACGTAGACATTTTTTTAATTTCATATGCAAGTGGCAAATTGTAAATGGTTGAAAACAGACATAAAAACACGTGTGAGAACAGTCAATTTTTTGTCATCTTGCCCCAATAGAACGAATATTCGATTTATATTAAAAGTATGGAATGAATCGCTTGTGTGACAGTGAATGTACGTATACTTTATAATAACCTCTGTATGAAAATACGTATTCGTGATTTACATAACCCAATTTATATATATATATATATATATATATACTGCTTTGAACTTGGGGGTAAATTTTGGCAATTTGTCATGCATCAGTTCATCAGAAATTCCAATGTAACCACAGATGAATATTTCTGATATGTACCAGCCCATTAAACTATATAGTTGGAAACTGATCACATTATTACGAAATGAGGAGTAAGATAATTCTATGATGACGTGGTTAATTTTGAACCACAAAATTCATATAAACCTGGTAAAAAACCCACCACAGAATCATATCCAGCTTTGGCATGAACGACTGATCAACACACGTATTGATGACGTAATATACTTCTTTTATTTTCTTTTGTTCTAATTCCAGAATATTGATAGAATACATTGCCTCCAGTCGTCAACTTTGACGTTCAATTTATCATTAGTAACTTATAACTAATGAAAACTTGGCCAAAAAAAAAAACTTATAACTATTGAAAATTACTAAACTTATTATCATGATAAAACTCTATCATCAAATGACAGAATAAGAAAATTACAATAGAAGATAGGGTAATTTGCATTAAATGTCCCTTAACTATTTTCGAATTTTAAATGTTGGGAAAAACAATTATTTTGTTTTACGGGTAGCGAATATGGGCCTCCGGTGATTTTTCCGGCTAAAAATTCAAAAAAAAACCCTCACATGAGGGGTAAAATTGTCCACAAAAAATGAACTCTATTATCATCTCCTCCCCCGAGCTCCCCTCTAATGTAACATATATATCCCTATTGAAACCCATTCCAAACCCTTAAATCTTTCAGTTAAGAAGAGGCAATCAAAAACATTATATTACAATTTCTTTTTGCGAAATTAATTCATCAGAAATTAAGTTTTCTTGTGTGTGGTAGTGTTCTTAATTAGTGGCTGCAAATTTAAATTTGAGGAAACAAGAATGTCTTCGAATTCTGGGTTCAAATCAAAAAACAATAAGCGAGATTATGGTTGTGGATGTCCAAACATAGTTGCAATGCATACATCGTGGACTTCTCAGAACCCGGGTTGAAGATTTGTGAACTGCTCCAAATCTAGGGTAAGCAGATTTTTTATTTTATTTTGTTAATCGCCTAATAGCAATTTTGTCATTACATTGTTTGGTTTATACTATCGTTTTTTACACTAGAAGGGGGTTGTGGTTATTTTGAGTGGATTGACAACCCCAAAAGAATTTGTTGGCCTATTTGGTTACTTCTCATTTTTTGACTTGTACTCATTAAACAAATCAATGCAATATTTTTTTTAACTTTCTCAATCATATTAGAAGATTAAACTTCACCATATATTTTGGAAAAACATAATTGACTAAACTCATCTTATATCGTGGATCTAACATTAATATCTAAATTCTAATTCCAATGAATTTAAAAAAGACAAACACAAACACAAATATCTAAACATCATGATTGTACATGATGCGAGAAAGAGCGACTGCAGTAGGGTGGAAGAGGCGATAAGCAATAGGGTTACTATAAGGTTTGGAAAATGAGGAGTTCCCTGAGAGAATTTGATTCACACGATCTTCTCCAAATTTGACTTCTCTATTTCATTTTTTTTAGGTATTTTATACTCTTTCTATTTAGTATTTTAGACGGACTATACGGGGCGGGGCGGGATTGGGACAGGGATATTATTCACCCGCCTTCGGGCGGGAACAAATTCATCCCCAACCCCCAACTTAAAACGGAGAATCTCCGACCCAACCGGATTAGGTCAGGCCAGATTTCCAATTTAACCGATTACATTGTCATCCCTAGTCCCATTCATGCATTATATGAATGGAAATGGAGATAAATACTTCTTGATTAGTCTTAAAATGTCATTCAGAGGTAATCAATATGATTAGTTGGAGAGAATCCATCCAAATAATGGGTGAAAATCGTCTGTTCACGTGTATATCCCTTATTTATATACCCAACCAATTAGAATTTGCAATGTGAACAATTTTTCCAATTATATATACATATAATATTGCAATTAGTTGGGTACATGAATAAAAACATACACGAAGACATGTGATTTTTTTCCCCTTTTATTTTATTCAATATAGAGTGTTTGCCTGTATATGTGGATTTCATATATATATATATATATATATATATATCCCACTAATAAGGGGAAATCTCAAAACAAAACATATGAAGAATTCTTTT
This sequence comes from Vinca minor, assembly GCA_026122235.1. NCBI lineage: Eukaryota > Viridiplantae > Streptophyta > Magnoliopsida > Gentianales > Apocynaceae > Vinca > Vinca minor. The sequence goes on along the minus strand of JAOCZM010000085.1, from coordinate 2,050,499 downwards.
GTGGGATTATATTCTTCATCATCATCAAATCCACCCCTAAAAACTAGCACTGAGACACATAATTATATACACTTATATGTAAGTAACAATTGTATTGGAACTCTCTTTAATTAATTACTCAAAGCAATCATTCACCAACTGCCAACATACCACAAATACAGGCATAATATATGCTGGTCATCAAAACTAATGATCAAAATTACAAATTTACACTATACTTTGTGTCCTCTTAACTAAGCATGATTATATATATGTGTGTGTGTTTAGAGGAGACAAAGGAACAGTGCATGATTATAGAAGTAATTATATTTTATACCTGACATATTGGTCTCGAATTTATGTTTTTTTTTATAACTGTAACAAAATTTTACACATTAACATGTGAATAAGATGTGAAGTCATAATTAATATTCATGTGAATACAATTCAACTCAGTAGTTCTCCAACAAGACAACAACATGCATAATTTGCACCCAATTCAAATGATCTACCATATACTTATACTACTAGTAGTAGTAAAAATAAGAAAAAGGAAGAACAACTTCCAAAAAAAGAATCCAAATTGGTGCCTTCATAGGATCCCTCAAGTCATTTATAGGAATCACATTGTCTGCCAACTCTCCCAATGAAATGACACCACTAAGCAAAATGACCCCATTTACCATAAATAAATAATTAACCATCAACTCAACAAGATCTTCATTTATTTCTTTGCATGAGCTCCATAGGTTACACATGATGATTAATAATTAAAATACAATATTATCATCATCGTCAATTTGAAAGATTTAAAGATGAATTATAAGAGAGTGCTACAAATGGTTCATTCATACATATATATTATATAGAGAAAGTGCAAGTACAAATACATGACTGCAACTTTTATAAGTAGTACATGACTTAAACATATGGTCTCTTCTGTTACACTCAATTATAGGATTGTCATTGTAAGACTGATTTCACGGCCTTATCATATGAATTGAGTGTATGTGAGCTCTACTCAATTCATATAAAGAAACTGTAGAACCAGTCCCACAAACAGGGTCATGTGATTGAATTTTCATAAATAGTGCTACTTTTTTTTTGGCATAAAAAGATAGATAAAAAAGTGTCCCCAATTCCCTTCATCTTATGGCCAACACAATCAACAGCAGTAACACTTTCATTATTTTCACTTATTTAAAAATTAGCTAACCCTACAATTCTAATCAATTTGAACATAAGATTGATGAAGAAATACAACCCCCCCAAACCCACATAAAATAAAAGGTAAAGTGATACCCAATATTTTTTTTTAAAATTAAGTCATAAGTACTGCGTCCACTGCTACTAAATATTTCATCTTAATTATTAAGGTTCACCTGTTGGAGGCACAGACGGTTGTTGTTGTGGAGTAGGGCGCTTCCGCTTCTTCTCATAACTAACTCCCCTTGCTTTCGATTGCAAATCGCGAACTTCACGCAGATACAGCCTAACAGCTCGAGCCCCAAATGGGTTAGCTTCGGGCTTTCCTCCATTTTCTTCGTAAGCAGCTCGAAGGCGTCCAATAAGGGCGTCAAGACTTCCCCAAGCTTGTCGAAGTGGACAAGGACAAGGCGCCGGAGGATTAGGGTGTCCGTAAAACGGACATATAGGAGTATGTACCTTAGTTTTTCCGAACTGGTCAAGGTACCTAAGGAATTCAAGTACATGGGCGCCACTGCAACGTGAAAGCGTAAGAGGTGGTCTGTGGTTTTTAAGGTATTGGCAGAAAGTGTTCCAGTCTCTACGCTTTTGGTTCTCGTATCGGCTCGGAATTGAAGCCGATGAGGATGCCCCCCTCCGGCGCTAGCCCAGCTGTTGATGCTAGCGTTGTTCTCTGAGTTATTAGAGGTTTCTATATCTGTAAACGGATCCATTTCTATTTTTAGAAACCGATCTAAGAAAAAAAAGAGAGAATTGTGGGTTGGAATTTTTTTCTTCTTTTTTTTTCAAAAGGGAAAAATAACAAGTTCTTGAAGATGGTTTGTACTAGCTAGGGTTTAATATTTTGTGACAATGGGAAAATTTATGGGTATTTATACACAAAAAATGTGGGGTCACTCGGGCATTGAGCCGCCCTGTGGGATTGGTCCCACAGCTCTTTCACATGAGTTGGGATAGGGCATACCTGCAAAATAGATCTCACCATTCATATGAGAGAGTTGTGGGACCAGTTCTTCAATGGCGGCTCCACTTTTGAATTTTCCAAAAAGGTGGTAGGAATTGTCTGTCCTTATTCAATATTCCATTCCTTGTTATACTAATAAAAAATTGACATGTGCCTTTTTTTTAATTAAAAACACTATAACCTAAAAAATAATGAAATCTGTAGAGAAAACGTGAAAATACTTTAATTATCTATTCGTGAAAATAAAACGGACATATCTAGAAGGTAGACAGCGAATTTTTTGCACAAAATGGGGGGGGGGTGAAAATAAAGGAATTTTTTTATGTTTCTTGAAATATTTTATGTTTTAGAGAGGGGGAGGGAGAAAGTAAAAAGAGGAGGGATACGAGGAAGAAGAAGAATAGTGATAGATTGATGGGATAAGACTTGAGAGAAGATTCGTGTCCTTGTGATTTCTTTTCTTTGTTTGAGCCAATACAAGAAAAATTTTGGGGAAAACATGGATTTAGTAGGCTTTGTTTTCTCAAAATGTGAAGTCACTGCTATTTTCCCTAAATAGGGGGAAGCAATTAGTGAGTTATTGTCATGGGCAATGGCAAACAGAGGCACGAAATCGTATGTCTTATTCTATATCTCGTTTTTTATCCTATTAATATAAAATTATTATGTGTTAATTTTTTTTTTAGAGTTGAGGTAATGGCTCTACATAGACCTTAACAATTTTTGCTTTTCTCTTTTTAGACATAAACATTTTTTTTGTACATTTATAGACTTAAACAATTTACGAGACTGCAGTTATAGATTTTTTTGACATTTCCGGCCAAATATGTGCACGTGACCAACATGTGCCGGTCTTACTAGGGGTAAAAATGTCTATTAACATATTAAAACATGAGTGAATGGCCCTTTATGGACCTTAACAATTTTGCTTTTCTCTTTTTAGACATAAACAATTTTTTTGTACATTTATAGACTTGAACAATTTACGAGACTGCAGTTATAGATTTTTTTTGATATTTTCGACCAAAAACATGCACGTGCCCGACATGTGCCGGTCTTCCTAGGGGTAAAAATGTCAATTAACATATTTTCCAGAAACCCGAGTTCGCCGGAGATCAGATTTTCCTTCCCAAGACCCGCTGCAACGGAAGCGGTAGTAGCAATAGCGATGTTCAAGTGCTTTGGATGGGATAAAGAAGAAGATAAACATTTTTAATTTTTAATTTATCTCAATCTTTCCCAATATGATTTCAATCGATCTCAGAAGTACAAAACTTAGGGCTTTTCCTTTAAATTTTTTCAGTACTAATTTATCTGAGTTGGAATTGGAATTGTTGTTGCGAGGAAGGTGGATGATTGTTGCTGCTGACGGTGGCCGAAGTTTAAAGAGGAAGAAAGGGGTAACTTCTGTTTGATTCTAGGAGGAATTTATTTATGAAGAATGGGAAAAAAAGTCGTGTATAGTTGATTCTTCCTTTGGAGGAAGAAGATGAGAGCTCGAGTGGGTGAGGGTGAGTCGGGTACCATAAATTAAAAGTGGGATAGATGTTTTAATATGTTAATAGACATTTTACCCCCTAGTAAGACCGAGCACATGTTGGTCACGTGCACATATTTGGCGAAATGTCAAAAAAATGTATAACGACAGGTCTCGTAAATTGTTTCTTTTGGAGGAAGAAGGAGAAGAGAGCTCATGTTGAATCAAGCTCGGGTCGGGTCGGGTCCTATGAATTAAAAGTGGGTAATATGTTAATTGACATTTTTAACCCCTAGGAAGACCTAGGCACATGTCGGGCACGTGCATGTTTTTGGTCGAAAATATCAAAAAAATCTATAACGGCAGTCTCGTAAATTGTTTAAGTCTATAAATGTACAAAAAAATTGTTTATGTCTAAAAAGAGAAAAGCAAAATTGTTAAGGTCCATAAAGGGCCATTCACTCATGTTTTAATATGTTAATAGACATTTTTACCCCTAGTAAGACCGGCACATGTTGGTCATGTGCACATATTTGGCCGGAAATGTCAAAAAAATCTATAACGGCAGTCTCGTAAATTGTTTAAGTCTATAAATGTACAAAAAAATTGTTTATGTCTAAAAAGAGAAAAGCAACAATTGTTAAGGTCTATGTAGAGCCATTACCTCTTTAGAGTTTCACTATTTCTGTTATGTTATTATTTTTTAATTAAAAAATTAAGATATAACAATTTATTATTGATTGGATAGAAAACGGGAATAGTAAAGAATCTTCTCTCAATTCTCGTGTCCATAATGATTTCTTTTCGTGACCGCACCATAATGAAAATATACCATTCTTACCGCAATTAGAGAGAAGACTCAAAATAGTAAAGTTATAGTAATAAGTACTGTTTTTTTCCAGCATTCGCATATTTGATTATCAGTTGTCGGATCAGGCCGATTCGAAAATTTGTATTTTATAAGAATAGCGAGCTATCTTTAAGGTACATAAAAAATAGTTATGTATCATTCAATCGAAAATTAATGGTTGAATTCATCAGGACATAAATGGATCTGAGAGAAGAAAATATTTTTGAATTTTCTTTTTTTCGAGAAAAAAAAAAGAAGGAATTGTGCATGTGTTGGGAATGGTTAATTCTGATATGAATAATGTACTCTAAATTTATTCACATCAAAAGAGGAAAAAAATTCTGCTAATATAAATAAATCTGAATCACATGATTTATTTGATCACGGTCCGTATCAGAAAAATTGTTGGGAAGAGGGGGGCTTGGGAGTGGGGGAGAGGGAGGAGGAATTGTCTTAGGGTTTTGTGGCAATGGATGGGAAGGTAGACAGTAGGTTGAGATGGAGACAGGGGAAAAAGTTTAAGGAAATGGGGTAATAATATTGAAAGAGGGCAACATGACTTTGTTTCTTCATGTCCAATGACCATAACAACCTTACTTTAAGTTTTTTTATTCACCTATGTCTCTTTTGTTTGAGAATGACATTCACTTCTTTGATTAGAAAATCTTGGGCTCCACCACGGTCCAATTGAAAGAATTTCTTATTTTTTTATTAAGATTTTAAATTTGAATATTGTAAGTTAAAAAAAAAAAATCTTTTAAAAACTTCACCCTCCAAAATATTAATGTAATCAAATTGTAACTAATTAAGGAAGGGATACTTATCAAGAATAATTTTGTACAATAATTATTCACTAGGAACTATGTAGAAGACTATAAACGAAAGAGAAAAGCTTGAAATGAATAATACTTATCTTCCAGAAATCAATTAATAATCGAGATTTATTGTCACAAAACACTTAAAAATTATAACGGGTAGAGAAGCCATTTGCTTGAAATTGGAAAATTCATTCTTATGATCGTTTTGGGGATTGACCTCACAATTCTCTCACATAAATTGAGTGGGCCGAACTACATATGTGAACTCCGCTAAATTCATGTAGTGTAACTGTAGGATCAATCCCCATAAGTACGGTCCTACGATTGAGTGACCGGTTGAAATGATAAATATCATTTCTTTCCCTCGTGATTCTATTATTAATTCGTGAGCAAGCTTTCAAAGAACATGTTGGATCTTTTTCAAATTCACACTCCACCCCTTTTGTCTACACATCGGATCTTTGTATCACTTCTAGTGACAGCTGTCATATTTATAATTATATTATTATTTACATTTTATTATATCTCGTTCACATTTAAAGATTTTTTTATTAATATATATGAATAAAAATTTAAAATTGAAATATTGTTGAAAGTGACTCAAGAAAATGCAAACCGCTTTTTCATGAGGAAACTCTCTCTCTCTCTCGTCTAGTAGACCAAAACATGTTGGAGTTACGTAAATGGCAATGTCATCAATTGATAAGGATTTGATACGTCTTTACAAATGTCAAGTATTCAATTTTCACTGTCCATATGAGAATTATGTTGTTGGGTGATATGTGAAGTATCCTTATAAGCGACGCTTTGGTCTCTAAACCTGTCCTGACACTTGGTGGTGACCGAAGTCGAACCCACCCAAATTTTTTGATTACCAAAAAAAATTGTCATCAAAACATTAGCAGATTTCCAAATAGTCAAATTGGGTTCATAGACTTGTGTGATATGACCTATATTATCCGGACTTGGTATATGAGTATACATTTAAATGTCAGTATTCATATCAATGTAATATCCTATCAACATGGGTACAAATAAATATAACGAAATATTCGAGTAACATAGGGTAGGACTACTAGGAATCATAAAATTAGGTCCTTTCCTTTTGGCTTTTCTTGATGAAATTTTTTTCACTTTCATTTCATAATCGAAATAAAGAGGTTTTGTCTCAAGTACCTAACACGAAAGCAACAACATGTGGCGGACGTGATCTCACGTGTTTCAAGTTTATGGTATGAAATGACAAAACAATAAGCACAGTACTGTAACTTTTTGTTGTGGTAAACTTTACTTTGATATAGAAGAAGAATATAATTGCGTGATTTTTACTTTTAACCATGCATTCATTTTTCAAATTGTTGACTCTTGCAAAATTGACATTTAGAATGAATTATTAAGTGCAAACATTTCATAATAATTATCTGATTTTCTTTGTCCCATCCTTTATTCAGTATCCCTGTTAAAACCGGGCTAAGATCTTTCTTTTTCTCTTTTGGGGGTGGCTTAGCCTCCTTGTCTACAAAAGACATTTATACTTTTGTGTTATATTAGTGTTTTTAAATAACGGAAATCAGTATAAGTGTAACTCAATTATGCAACCAGATGCTTTAAGTAGAAAATAATATTAGGGTAGCAGAAGCAAACACAATTAATATGGGGCAAATTGGTAAATTTAGTCCCCAAAGTTCGGCACTTTCACATGACTGATCACCATTTAATATTTCTTTAGTATTAAAGATCCCCCAAACAATTTGCGTTTGGTGCCCATGGTCCTTCCGTCCAATTCTGTGACAGAAAAACTTATTTTTGATTTATTTTTTTAAAGTTGTTGTAAAATGTCTATTTTACCCCTTTCATCCTTCTCCTTCATCCAAACCTCCGGTGCCTCTCTTTCCTCCTCCACCTCCATCAACCAACACCACCCTACCACCTATCTCCACCACCAAAACGGCAACACTTCTCCCCACACCACCACCAACCACTCCCAATCATGGTGGGAATCCATTTCCAAAATATTTAAATTGATCTTTGAAATTTTTTTTTTTTTTGAAATTAAGAGCATTGAACAATCAATAGGTTTTGGCTTCATTAGGATTCATTATCATGTTCACCTCTGTTGTTATGATCATTTACTTGAAACTTTTCTTTGTAATCAAATAATATACGGATCCTCTTTTGTAATCAAATAATTAGTGAAGAAGCAATATTTTCTTATACTTTGGTGCTCAAGTTTTCATGGTTCCAACTTTGCTGGTTAGTATTACTCTGTTCTTTACATTTTTGTTTCATTCTTCACTAACTTGATTTTATTGTTAAGGAAAATTCTAGGTGGTGGATTGCAACTTAAAGTAGGTTTTTTTCCTTCAAATGTTTGTAGGGTGTATTTTTTTTCCCTTTTAATTTTATTATGAATGCTTGTGGGATAATACATAGAGAAGACTGGCTGAACTCAAATTTATTAATGCTTAAAAGGAGATAATAAGAAGAATAAGAGGGCAGTACAAGTCCAGAGCAAGAAGAAATGTATTTTATTAATTACTATGTTCTCAACCAACTCTCCAGTAGGAGCATGACTTTGGAAAGGGCCTTCAAAGTAACCCCAGTGCCTGAACTTATAAGTGATCTCCGGAGGACCGGTGTAAACAGCGATGACTTCCCATGCAAATCCCCTGGGAAAAGCCGACCGGAAAGCATCATGAGACGATTCAAAGCTCTCTTCTTCTGCTTTGTAGTATTTGAAAACCTCAGGAATTTGGCGATATTTTCTGGTTTAGATTATCCAATGAACTTGAGTAAGTTGTATTTGAGTGGAAATCGGTTTTCTGGAAAGATTTTTGTAGAATCCAAAACAATCGGCCAGATTCTTCATCTTCTCCGCCACGATGCCGGCGACGAGCCCCTCACGTGGCTTCTGGACATTTGCCTCATTTAAACATCCATTACCAAAACCTTCTCTTCATTCATATCATAGGGTGCATTTAGATTCAACTCAATCCTAATATAAAAAAAAATCAAATTTAAAATGGCATAGGAAATGGGTTTCAAATTTTCAACAAATAAAAATGGAAATGGGTTTTAGAAGATGTGAGATTCAATAATCTCAAATTGGTATGATTTGTTTTATGAAATTTTGGATTGAATTTGAAATGGCCAAAATGCATGTTCTTCTTCTTCCATCTTGAAAAAAATTTGTGAATTTCTCTTTGTTTTTGGGTAGAGGTGGAGGAGATGGTGGGTTGAGGTGAAGGATTACCATTATACCCTTCCCATTATTGAATTTTTCTTTTTCTTTTTTATTTTTTTTTAACTCTAATTTGACTGTAATCGGACTGGAAGGGATCACTGGTCACCAAACGCAAATTGTTTGGGGACCTTAATACAAAGAAATATTAAACGGGGTACCGTCGTCACGAAAGTGCCGAACTTTGGGGACTAAATTTACCAATTTGCCTTAATATGGAGATCGAAGAAGAAGAATAAAAATAATAAACTAATAATATCGGATAACTATGGGTTTGTCGTTAATTATTCTGATGAAGATGTTAAAATGAATTATACTACATTAATTAATAAACTAATAGTATAATGTGGATAGAGAAGATCTTTAAAGTTTTTAACCAATCATTTTCTTCTCGTCTTCGTTTGGTCAAATCCTCCACTTGTATCCATTATTCGTGTATCAACTTTCATATAATTAAGCAAAAAACCTTTCATATAATTAATGTTTGTCGGTCCATCATTGTCACATTTCCTAATTAATTTCCCTTGAAATAATTTTTTTTTGTTTACCCTGCCCAATTGCACTATTCAGAAGTCTAAAAAAAATATCTACGATCGTATTAAATTTAATACATATGAAACGCTTTTTAAACAGATATTGCATGTTTTTTGGACATGTGTTAAATCTCATACTACAAGTGTTCTCTTTTTGATGAATACATGTCCTCAGACTGCAACAGATGTTTTATGTTGGTGAACATATGTCCTTATATATGTAACACCTATAAAATCACAACAGGTGTTCCCCCTTAAAATTTTAGACCGTTGAAATTTTTTATCCAACGAATGTAAAAAACGTTCAATATATAGTGATTTTGACCGTTACTTTTATATATACTATTACAAAAAATTGAAAGAAGAAGAAATATTGTAATATTGGGTGAAAATCGCATGTACCCTTCTATGTACCATTCCTGTGCTCAACCAATAAGAATTCGCCATGTGACCATTTTTTTTAATTATATATACACATGGTGAATTATGATTGATTGGGAATAAGAATAGGTATACAAACGGTTCAAACCATTATTTGCCTGTAATATTAGTGCCAGAAATGGAATTCCAGTTTAGAGACATTGATTTGAATTGGAATATATGTATAGTAGAAAATACTAGTAATATGAATGGAAAGAACCCAATTAAGTGAGAGCTACAACAAACAATTAATCCGGATCATAAGATTTATTGTTTCATTGTAAATTGATAATAGCCCAACAAGACATTTCAGAGAGACCTTATATCAAACACCTCACGTGCATTCTAAAATGGCCTGTCAAAAAATAGATGGAATTTGACCCATCAAAACAAAAAAAAACAAAAAAAATTCCCTTTGGAGTTTTGTTAGTAAGAATGTTGAAGAATCCTGCGCAGATTGAGGGAACATACGACTGAGTTTTTCCTTTCGGCCGTCGGGATTTAGTATTTAGAATTAAAATTTATTTCGTACTTGCAGAACAAATACTCGTTCGATCGAGCCGAACTGAGTAGGAATGGTGACCAATTCAGGAACCCCATCATCTTTATTTGACTCTTGTATGTAAACTAGAGGTACAACTGTGTATTTCTTTTGGCCTTCATAATGGGTAAATTCAACAGTTCGACAATTACTTTGTTTTTTGTCGGACAAAATTTAAGCGCACCACAATAAGTGCCCGACTGATTGACCACTCTTCCCACACTTTCTTTAAAATATCGGTGTCCAGACAATTTTTTTTTATTTACCAAACACGAGTTTCAATTGATTTGCTTATAGAAAAGAAGAATGGTAAAAAGGGATTGGTAAAGCACTTCTTACCAGACCAGCCCCCGGAAGATCTCGGATTCCATATTTACCAGGGCATGTCCATCCCCTTCCCATGTTCCCTCCTCCACCCAACCCCAAAGAAAAGGAAAAAAGGGCCTTTGTGTATGTGACCACATTCATATCTAAACTAGTTTGGCAAGCACCATTTCATCAAAAGTAAAACAATAGGGAGCAAATCCTATAACTATATTACTAGATAACTATATTCTCCTTTCATCTAGTTCAACTTAGAGAAGCCTGAGATGAAAGAAAATTTGAATGCCCCGGAGAAACGAAATAAATCAACAATAACGCCCCATCACAATTTTAAAGTATGTTCCAGAATCTACAGTTGCTCAAGCAAAGGGAAATCAGAAGTTTGCCTCTCTCAAAATTCCGGCAGGCCTTACTTGCTAGATGTAATACTTAATTCTACAACAGAACGTACATCTTATCAACATCACAAGAGTTTATGAATACATACAAACCTGTTGAATCACTGCATTACGGCTAAAAGGAACTCGGAAACAAAAAACACAGTGGCAGCAATTGCAAGTATTGAAGATAAAGGCGATACTCTACTTACATTATCCGGTCAACTGAAAATGACCATATTGGCAAATGATACTAAACCAGAAAGAAGAAATAGCAAAAGCTACTTGATGAACAAAGTGGAAGAAATACTCTTCAAAGGAATTACTTACCCTGATTAAGATAGCAGAAAACCAAGAAGAACTAATGAAAGCTTTCACCAATCACGACTTTCCTCTTCCCGTAGAACCTTCCCGCAGGGTACGGAAGTGACAAAGAAGCTGTTGTGCCTGCATAGAATATAAGACTAGAAGCATTACAAGTAGAAATACCGACAAGAAAAAGAGGAAGACAAGGTGCAAACCTTCTCCTTGGCTCTTCTAGTGCCAGACTGAGATAATGCGACAAGGGGAGGGACGGCTCCTTCTTGCAAAACAAGCCGACAATATTTGGAATTATTTATGCACAATTGCAAAAGAATTGAGGCGGCATTCTCCTTTCCCCGTTGAGTTCCACTCTCAACGACCTCAACCAGTGATGGTATACCCCCTTCACGAGCTATGGCCGATGATCCCTCTACAATCGTTGATAAATTCGCAAGAAGAGCTACTGCTTTGTCAACCATTTCTCTTCCAGGGTCCAAAAACCCCACTAGATGCTTAACAGCTCCCGCTTGGATTATACGAGCCTTATTTTCATGAAAGATTGAGAGGTTAAACAAAGCAGTGGCAGCATCTTTTTTCCCTCTAACAGTACCTGAACCGAGAAGATCAACCAATGCTTTTACTGCACCCGAACGACCAATCTTTACCCTGTACTCTTCCAAAATAGAGATACTAAAAAGGCATGCAGCAGCGTTTTCTTTTGCTCCGTCATTCCCTGTCTTCAAAACGTGGATTAACGGTTCAAGTACACCCCCTTCTGCAATCATACCTTTAACTTTTTCATTGATCGACATGTTCAGAAGCGCAGTGGCAGCATGTTCTTGGATTGGCTTGACATCCGAATGTAACAGGGAAATCAATGGTGTGATAGCTCCACAGTTTCCCATAATAATACGATTCTCGGTGTTGTGCTTTGCAAGAAATCGAAGTTCAGCTGCAGCCGCAGTTTGCAATTCATATGACTCACTCCTCAAATCTTTAACGAGTTTTTCAACATGGGAAGTTGTTGCCAGATCATTAAATATAGATTCCGTAGGAAATGAGTGTGTCCTAGAATGGCTAAGATTTCCGTTAACGGAAATTTCACCCATTGTTTTAGAGCTATGATATTGTCTCCCAAGCAAGGACTTATCAAGAACAGAGGAATCAGATGTTATATGTGAAGATGTATCACTTGTATTATCACAATTGCCCGATATCCTTGAAATTTCAGGTGATGCCGAAGGGACATAGTCAATACTAGAGACAGCACTTGATGTCGATTCACTCCTACTATGGACATAAGAGTGAGACGAGGAATGATCAGATTTTTCACCCTCTTTGACCTGGCCAAGAGGGATTTCCCCTTCGCGGAATCTATCAAAAGTACTAACCTTTTCTTCAGAATCATGTCCAACTTCAATGGAAGATCCCGATACCGACTTCTCATTCTCTGAATAGTTATGTTGAAAATTTTCCTCATGATTGACATCCTCCAGACTGGAAGAACTTGAAATTAAATTAGGGCATTCGGAAGATCTCAGCGGCTTTATTTTGTTCTCCTCGCACCAATTTTCTATCAGAGCCTTAACTGTATAGTTGGGAATCAGATTCGTATGTGAGAGTTTCTGCCGTGTTAAAGGGCATATCCTTAATCCCTGATCTAGCCACCTCTGAATTGAGGCCCTCTCATAGGTTTGCCCAGATGCCACAATCACTGGATCCAACATTAGCTCAAAGGATAAAGGACAGCGGAAATATGGAGGGATCTTAATGCCATTAATGGACTTAAAGCTCTCGAGTTTAATAATGCAATCACGAATAAGTGGCATAAGGTTGATACTATGATTGATCTGATCTACATCTCCTTTCAACTCATCGTTTTCTGCCTTCATTTTCTCCTTCTCCAGTGCAATACACTCGTTCAATAGTTCTTGATTCGAAGCCAACTTAAGTGACGCAATCACCGGAATGAGATGTTCAGAGCAAAAACTCTTTCCTTCTCTCTGACTTTCAACAGCCTCTTCTATATGGAGCGAAATTTTGTCCAGCTTCATGTGCTCGAATTCCTGCAAAAACTGCTCAAACAGAGTAAAGGGAATATGTCAAAACTCCGAGAACCAAACAGCTAAAAGAACAGTGATATTTAGCAATCTGGTAAGTCCAGTTTCAAGAGAAGCAAACAGAATTCTCAAAGGTTAAAGATAACTAATCAATAAGATATGAATATAAAACAATAAAATGTTCACCCGTACCTGCACATCACATAGATCCTTAAACCACGGCAACGATTCTGAAGATCTACATAGAATTTGATAAATCTTTTGTGAGGAACTTTGTATTTTTATCACCAAAGGCTCACTCTTCAAAACCTGGGTATAGAAATGGAACATCATTAGTTTCCTTTATTTCTTCTCAGGTTTTCTTTTATTTGTGGCATAATCAACTAACCAGCCATTAAGACTCCAATAAGTTCTTAGGTTTGCGTCTTCAAGTAAATAAGAATAATAGTCATCTGGTTCAAATATTTTCCCGTGTTATAAGGCTAAGCAACATTTCAATGTGTTAACCTCCACTTTTCTCTTTCTGGGTGTGATTCTTAATAATATTCACTTTTCCCGTTCCTTAAATTTGTCATTTCATTCTGTTTTACATGGGATTCGTATGCTGTGAAACAATAAGGACGTAGTTATCTATTACCATCTTAACTCATTTTTCTACTCGGTCCTTTTGTTTTTCATAACACCTTCCTAAGTACAATGGTAGAAAGAAGCACTCATTATAAGATATCTGCTCAAGATCAATGGAAGTTTTAGGAATTACTGACACAAAGAATCTTGCTCATCTTTGGAGACCATTTCTCAAGAAAATCCCTTGCGTCATTGATGGCTATATCCAGCTCTTCACACTCTGCGCAGAGAATTGCATCTGCAGGTACATTGTTGTCAATAACATTGTCAAGTAACAGTTTCAGATGCTTCAGAAGAGGAACTAAATCTCTATAGTCCTTCTGAGTAGGCATGGTCTTTGAAGTAGAACAGATTACTAGATGAATAAATCGAGAGATGCTGTTAGCAACGCATCTTATAGCTGTTAGATCCATTGACCTGTCCACATAAGCATGAGAAGAGTTACTAGAATTCACAAAGCTCAACTTAAGAACAGGAAGAAAATAAGATAGAATCATAGAATAAACTTCAAAGGTAAAATTGATATTTTGCACATCTTAATGGAAGACACACATTGCTCTAGGAAAGGTTGTGCCTTTCTTATAATGCAGTCCGGAGTCACATTGGAACAGTTTTCCCTTCTCCCACACTTGCAAAGCAGAAGAGTATTAAAATCGACAAAACACAATATGCAACTTACTTCGACATATCTCCCATCCCCGACCTAAGCCCAAGAACCTTTGTATTGGAGCTTAGAAAGAAGCCTACTCCTACCATCCCCCCACCCCACCCCACCCCCCAACACTCCTCAACATACACACACACACACACATAATAGCTCAAGCACAAATAAAACTGCTCAATTTAGAAGCATACAGACATATTACAGAAAAAACAATAAAATTGATAAGCATATTTCAATATCAATTAAGAAAAGCTCCAAGCATGTTGCAACTTTCAAAGAGGGGGCATTGCAGGGAAGAATCAATTTTAAAAAAGTCAGTAACTTGTCTCTCTATTCTGTCATTAATCGCCACAAAACTAATACCTACATTCCATAATATAAATAATATAAGTCGTTTAATCGTTTAGGACATGTAGCGAAAATCTAAGTAAGCAAAAAATTAGGTACTCTATCGGTCGAAAATATTACTCTCTTAAATAGAATTAATGGCAAAGGGTAGACGCTTCATGAACTCAGACAAATATTCGCATATAACCCATAAATTATGACCACCAGGAAAGAGCAAAAGGGAAATAACAACAGAGAATTACAAAACACGATCAAATATCAACAAACACTGAGGTTGATTTACCTTAAGCTAGGCGGAGAAGACATAAAATTTAGATCTTGATGCAACCCAGAAAAGCTAAGAGCTTCTTTAACATAAAAAAATTGCATTTGATATGATCATCAATCTTGAAGAATTAAAAATACCCTTTTCTTAAATAATTCTTGTAACCCTTCTTCAGAATGCGTCTTCATTGTAATAATAAGAAGTGGGGTTGCGAGGAGGACTAAAAATGGCGGAAAGAAAATGAAGAAGAACAAAGAGGGGAACTTTGTTGTTTGGCTTTCTTTGAATTTAATAATCATGATTAGAGGAATCTAATAATCATGATTAGAGGAAACACAAATAAAAGTAAGAACCTTTTTTTCCCTGATGATGAGCTGATAAAGGTGAAATGATATCCAAGAACTTTGCTTAGAAACCATGATTGGTCTTTTTTTCTTTTGGACATGTTATTAATCCCTTAATATTCACAGAAAAAAATTCATAAATTTTATGAAACATATTTGGACCGTATACAAAAATAATTAAGTCTTAATCTAAAAAGACATATCTAGACCGTATACTTTACATAAATTCACGATGTTCCGATTAAAATTATAACACAATTATTCCTCGATTAACTATGTATAAGGATTTTTGTCCTTTTATGTTACACAAGATAATAACAGTTTAATATAAGTTGAATGTCTAATTAAATACGGTCAGGATTAAAATAATATCTTAATTTTCATAAAATTAATTTGTATGTGAAATGAAAAGTGAATACCAAAATCTAAAATTTTGTACTTTTAATTCAAAATAAATCAATTTCAAACTCAAAAATCTAATCCTATCAGTAATGCTCATCATCCTAGACCTAGTGATGAAAAAATGGCTTGGGTGGAATTAGACTGAAAATAGAAGTGATAGTGGTGATAGTGGCAAGCTCAAGGATGAATGCAATGGAAGAGGGTGTTGGGATTCTCTCAATATCCCACATCGATTGTGTTAGAAATTGGAAGAGAGTAAATCCTTATAAATAAGGATCTATTAGTTAATTATTATTAGTGTGTGTGTCGCGTTGGGCGCCACCAATTCAGACGGTGAGTTTCATGAGTTTGATTTGCGAGAGAGTTTGTAATTTTGTTCCGTCCAAAAATTACATGTCGAAGGGGTCGTGGATGTAGGTTTGCGTTGAGACCGAACCATATTAAAAATATTAGTGTTTTTTCGTGTTGATTTATTTATGGGAAATGATTAATGACCAAGTAAAATTGGCTAAAACCCCTCAATTAAATACTCCCTCCATTCCTAAATATAAGACTTTTTAGACAATTTGAGAAAATTAAGGAAGTTGTCATTTTCACCTAAACTTCCAATATTATCCCCCACCCTCCCTCTCTCTCACTTATTTGTCATAAAGGAAGGAAAATGTTGAGGATATAATTGGAATAAATTGTTGACAACTAATAAAACAACCTTAAACGACAATTAATTTGGTTACCTAGATATCTCCTAAACGACAATTAATAGAGAATGGAGGGAGTACTATTCACCATTGTTGGCACAAGAGATTCAACCAGGTATTTACAATTTTGCCACCAATTAATTAGCTAAGTATTAGCCATATAGCATTGCCCTTTATTTATTATTCTTTTTCTTTTCATATTATCGTCGTATATGCTTTCGGTGCTCAGCATAAGGTGAATTGACGAGGATTTTTTGTTTTATCTCTTTAATCACTCGAACTCTAAATTTATCGCTAGTCAGCCAAAAGGCAATGGAAGGGAAGGAGGAGGCCGAGTCCTTCTGAAAGTAGAAAAGCTTCGCGTAGTGAATTCCGGTAATTAACCCCATCCCACCCCACCAACAATACTATACTACAATACTCCCTTTTTAATGCTTTACATTGAAAGTTATGCATTTATAATGGGGTTTAACTTTGAGAATTGAGACAAAAAAATAAAAAAGTTAGTAGAATTGAGATTGACAGAAGAGGAGGTCGGTCAGAGTAGACAAGAGCAATAGATCCCCCACCTCCTCCTTCTGGCTATAAAAAAAATGTTTTTCAGAATTACTACTTTAACTAATTGTCTCAGTAAATGACAAATTTATAATGATAGAAGGGTGTACTAATTTAACTTTACTTATAAAAGAATGTGATAATTGAGTATGTTTCAATTGATTTAAATATTGGATATAAATAAATTTTGATCACAAATTGTCAATGTGAATACCGAAGATAATCTGGGGTAAGTCAATCTAGGACCGTTCTTGTAGGGACTGACCTCACAGTTTCCTCCCATAAATTAAGTGGAGCCGACATTTACGAGTAAACCCTGCGTGAAGAATTATGGGACTAGTCCTACAAGAACGGTTCTAGGATTAAATTTTTCGATAATCTGTTATGTCTTGCAACTAAACTTTGAAGCTGTTTGCTAGCCTACCCATTCGTGCACACCACCAACAAAACAATCCCTTTCAACAAAAAAGACAAGACTCGGATGAATCTCGCACGAGATATGCCTCAACTCCGATTCATCAGAACTGCATGTACACCAACTTGCACTTGTCATGAATTGAGCTTATACCCCGTGGCCTATTCAAGAGAATCCGTCCCCCCTTCCCCGAAGCAAAAATAATATTAATAGGATCGTTGAATTAATCAAATCACCCTAAACTTTAGAAGCCTATATTAGTGAAACTAACCTTTTTTATTTATTGTACTTAGCAAAAAAAACAAAAAAACTTTTTATTTATTCTAGAAAGTTCCTTAATGTGGTGTGTGATTGAAATCTACAAACGAAAAAAAAATTTGAAGAAGAGAACGTAGCAAGAGGGAACAAGAACTACCGGGGTAGGTCCGCATTGTTGGCTTTTATTTACTTATTGTTGGCAATGAAATCAATATTTGGTCGCATATGAATAATTTTATCATAAACTGATTCAAAATTTATTATGCCGTGTTATTATAAAGACACAAGAAATTTCATTTAATTATTTATCTTCAATATCTATGAGTGTTACACGGATGAAATCCACAAATAAATTTTTTCCGTCCAAAAAAAAAAAAATATTAACATCTAAGAATCCTTGTGGAGAATGGTCATTCCAAACCTTCTCCGGTAGATTACACAACATAAAACTCTCCATAATCGAAGAATTGAAAACCAACCCAAGCAGAACATTTAGAAGAACAGTTGCCCTTTATTTTCTGCTCCGTCTCAGGGAGAGAGTCGAACGAGAAAAATGGATAAGATTACGAGTATCTTATCAATCGAACAAGAGCTAAATTCGCTATGTCAGATTCTAGGCCTTGTGATTTTTTGCCATCTCTTCAACGTCTAGTTCAAATTCCAGGATAGCAGAATCCTTCAGCGTACTGAAATGACTGGCAAGAGAGAAGCGCGATATAATAAGAGTGTTAAATCTCTGCTGATGCAAACCGAGATTCAGAATTAAGCTCATAAGACAAGGCAGCTAACCTGTTGTTTACAGGACCGTGATCAACTGCAGTTCTCAGGCAATATATAACTCTCCCCACTATATTTGACATGGAAATAGGACCAAATGACCGGCTGTCATTCGCTTCCTGCTATAAAAAAAAAGTAGAAAATATAGAGCCAAAGATTAATATCATCAGGTTTTCAGGGAATACAACAAGCATTAGGAGATATGCACCGTTATATGACGTCTACGCTAGCAGATCTCTAGTGCTTTAGGAATTGAAGGAACCATCTATATAGCGTGTAAGATCAAACTCATTTCTCCATGAATCACTAGATGAACCTTGTCGATTGAAATATAAAAAAAAATGATACGGAAGTAATAATTGGAGAGTAAATACGTCTAAGTTGCCTAAGGCGAGAATGGTATATACCTTAGGCTTTCCGTTCTCATTGTCAGCCACCACCCAGCACTGATCATTTTCAAGAACAAAAGGCTCATCTGTTTCATCGGTAGATACCATTTCATACCCTTCAATGGCTGCCAACCTCCGGACAAGATAATTATCTGAGTTTACAGGGTCCTGAAGGACCACAACGTCCCCAACAAAAACGCGACTGTCAAACAAAAAACAAGCATTCTGAACAAATTATGCAAGTGCAAACAAAGACTTGTAAATGCTGATAGTATCACAGCCGAAAGGAAAATTTTAAATCTAGTAACAAACCTTGCAACCACACTAAATTTGACCTACTTTACTGAATTGAAATAATTAGTTTCAAGGCCTATGGATATGAAATACAAACTTCCGAAACTAATATATCATTTATAGCTCAAACAGTTTGCTCACTTGAACTTCACATTGTTCATGTCCTAAACTCTTAACAAATACAGTCGGACTTTATCTCTAGAGCTGTTTTAACTTGAAAAGAACCAAGGGGAACAGACAGCTATTGATCTCATCTCATACTCATTCTGGAAGGGGTCGAAACTCCACACCATTGCATTAACTATCAAGATAGCATATCAAAGATTTACTGTCATGGGTACAATAGGATAATTTTTACGGTAGATTGACAGCATATAAAGACAAACTTAGTTCAAAAGAAGTGCAAGCTTACTCCTTACATGAAAGAAACAATAAGAATAAGTATAACTAAGTATACGGTTAAGTAGTGCGAGATTACGTTGGATCAGTTGCTGGTAATTTTCGCACAAGAAGAGTTCCACCCTTGAGCTCCTATTGTTGGAGCCATCTCCTCTCCTTTATTCCAGTGCAGATATGTCAATTTTCCTTGAAAGAAATGTTTCCAGATGGTGTCAAGTACTTGCGTTTCTGGTAATTGACCTTGTTTATAACTCTGTGTATATAAAAAAAACTTCTATCAGCAGATTTTATAGGGTACAAGAAGCTATCCACACAATTAGCCATACATGTCAAATACAAAATACGAAAGAAGTCTATGACAGAAAATGCTATTCAAGAAGCCAAAAAGCTCAGAAAAAAAGACAATTGTACTAAGCTCGGGAAAATAGAATGAACATATCTTAATCAACATTTGCCTAGACTAATGCTCCAAAGTGGCAAAAGATACAAAAATATATATAAAACTTTAAATACAAGAATATAAATGCAATAATAAAGATTTGAATAACTTTACATGAAAACCCAAATGCAATGAAGTTCCGTTGTTCGAACTTCATAAAACATTGCATTTTTTAAACATATAAAGCAAATCGAGATGGAAAAATTTAAACCAGGAACAAAAAATACTAGACCTGCCAATAAAAATGCAGTGGACGAATAATTGTATACGGTGATAAAAGACTTGTACTTTGAAAAAGCCATTATAGTTAAGGGAAAGTCAAGGGAAACCATGAAATTCCTTATGGAATACCATCAGAAGCTTCACAGAGAATACGATATTTCCACTCATAAACTCTATAGAAACATTTCTATTGGCATTCCTTTAACTCTAGTAAACAGATTTTTTTTGCTCAGTAATGAGTATAAACTATAAAGAACTCTACTTTATAAGAAGAAGACGGCATCAGCTGAAGAAAAATCATGTCAAAAGCAGTAAATTACGAAATTATTCATGTTGAATACCACAATATAAGAACTGGGCTTAAAAAACACAACCCTTTTGTCTGAATTTATAATTCCAAAGATCAAATCCTCGGATGGAAAGTTTCAGGAAACTAAAGATTGAATCTTGAATTAGCATATAACCTAAAGATTACCAATATATATCAATAAATGGACCCATTAAATTTAAATGAACAACAACAAAAAAAAATGCAAGAAGGAAGTGGGATGTTTGTTACCTTAGTACTAACAGAAGTAGCGTATTCCATTCTGCTGCCTATGTATCGGAAGAGATTAGATAGGGCAACCATTTCAATTTTATCTCTGCTTTGCTTCTTCTCAATCTCACAGTCTTCAGATTTTATATGTTCCTGAAGAAGCTTAAACCCTCATTTTTTTTGTGTTTTTTACTTTTATTTTTGAGGTATTTTTGGCTAATTTCTCTTCATCAATAAATGACTTGGAGTTCTTGGATCCAAAGGGGTTTTACCTACCTGACCCTTTCCATGGTTGCGAAAGGTCCGGGCGGGAATTAATTGCCATTTGGGTCACCAACATATTTTCGTTCAGCCATTTTTATCCTTTTCAACTTTTTTTAACTTTTGACATCCCCAACATATTTACAAACCGCCAAAATCATCCTTCCGTTACAAAAACTGTCAAAAATGGATGACTTTCTATGAATAGTGCTTCATCTTCTTCATTGTTAAAGGGCAAAATTGGAAAAACCCAAAAACAAGAACACCATCTTCAAAAATCAAGAACACCATCTTCAAAATTTTCAAAAATCAAGAACACCATTTTCAAAAATCAAACCCTAAGTCCCAAATCTTCATCTCCGGCACCACCACCCCACCTCCGGCTCCACCACCACCACATCCGGCTCCATCACTACCGCCGCCGCCGCCAACTTCCCCATCACAAATTCAAGAACACTAAGCCATCTTCAAAAAAATTTCTGCCAGAAAATTGCCTAGAAACCGAAATTTTTCAAAAAAAAAGCCCAATCACTACGGACCATTTCACCAAAATCAAATCATATACACTTGTTCACAATTAAAAGACGAAGCTATTGGTAAAGTTTGAGCTTCAAACTCATCACGAATCATCCAGAAATCGCAAAAAGAAAAATGAAAAAAATTCTGCCAGAAAATTTTGCCCAGAAACCGAAATTTTTCAAAAAAAAGCCCAATCACTACGGACCATTTCACCAAAATTAAATTATATACACTTGTTCACAATTAAAAGACGAATCTATTGGTAAAGTTTGAGCTTCAAACTCTTTACGAATCATCCAGAAATCGCAAAAGAGTAATGAAAATTTTTCGCGAAAATTTTCTGACAGAAAAATTTGTTCGTTACTCTTTTGCGATTTCTGGATGATTCGTGATGATTTTGAAGCTCAAACTTTACCAATAGCTTCGTCTTTTAATTGTGAACAAGTGTATATAATTTGATTTTGGTGAAATGGTCCGTAGTGATTGGGCTTTTTTTTTGAAAAATTTCGGTTTCTGGGCAAAATTTTCTGGCAGAATTTTTTTCATTTTTCTTTTGCGATTTCTGGATGATTCGTGATGAGTTTGAAGCTCAAACTTTACCAATAGCTTCGTCTTTTAATTGTGAACAAGTGTATATGATTTGATTTTGGTGAAATGGTCCGTAGTGATTGGGCTTTTTTTTTGAAAAATTTCGGAATTTTTTTTGAAGATGGCTTAGTGTTCTTGAATTTGTGATGGGGAAGGTTGGCGGCGGGGCGGCGGCGGTAGTGGTGGTGGAGCCGGAGGTGGGGTGGTGGTGCCGGAGATGAAGATGGTGTTCTTGATTTTTGAAGATGGTGTTCTTGTTTTTGGGTTTTTCCAATTTTGCCCTTTAACAATGAAGAAGATGAAGCACTATTCATAGAAAGTCATCCATTTTTGACAGTTTTTGTAACGGAAGGATGATTTTTGCGGTTTGTAAATATGTTGGGGATGTCAAAAGTTAAAAAAAGTTGAAAAGGATAAAAATGGCTGAACGAAAATATGTTGGTGACCCAAATGGCAATTAATCCGTCCGGGCGGACTAGGTGGAAAAAAGAAGAAAAAAAAACTACACTAATTATCCAATTATCAGATTGAATGACTAATGAATGAACATCTTCAAAAAAATTGTAACACCACCCCGTTAATCGGTTAATGTAACAGTTTTTTTAGGAGAAAAAGAGGAATTATGTATTAAAATTTGAGAAAATGTGTGTTATGAGAAATTTCAAAAGATTTTCAAACTATTGATACGAGTTTCTAGTTCTCATAAAATATTTTGTCAATACATCATATGAAACATTACAAGACAAATTAATGTATGAAATATTGGCATGTGTGCTCCCTAGCAATCTCCTAATCAACTTAACAAAATGTCTTATGGGGAGAGATATCTTATTCCAACAGGAGGATACTATTAACAATGCATATGCAATCACTTTATATTTCATATTGGGAGAAACCTTTGTCGACAATGAATTTGATACCTTCAAGTACACCCATGACTTCGGAATGCTTTGAGTTGGGCGAGGCTGGAAGATATTTTGAGAAGCCTGCTACAATTCACCTTGATGATTTATGAGAATAGTTCCAATTAGGCTTGCAAACGGATCGGTTTAGATCAGTATCCTATTCGAAATCCGAAAACATGGTGCGTATTCGGTAAGAACTCCAGACACATATACCCGCATCCGAATTCGAAATTTGTATAAGAGTAATAAAACGGTTACGGGTATAAATATAAAAAATCGAATCCGTTAAACTCGTATACTGTTTATATATATATATAATTTTTTTGTAACATTTAGATCATTTCACATCTAAGTCTACCCTAGTTTTATCATCATATATGAAAGTATATGAATAAAATTTATAAAATATATCGTTCTTCAGTCGTTTCCTTATGTTTTCATCAAAATTTGCAACCGTTTACTTCTCTTTTCATCGTCGCCATTGAAACGCCTATGCTACTCAGGCTCAACTGATCAAGTGCTAGTTGTATTTTTATTTGAATTTTGAACTTTGAAAAGAATTATTATTATGGATTGTATTCTAGTTCGTAGAATTATTGGTGGATTGTAGTATAATTTGGGTGAGTAAAATCTGACATGTAAGATTGTTAGATTAAACAGATATATTTTTAATCAACCAAAATAGAAAAGCCAAAAAAAAATTTAACTTTTTGAAACGAGTTTTACCGGATTCGTATCCAGATCTGGTAACCACATATTCTAGATCCGAACTCGGATTGCAGGCTTAGTTTCAATGCTCGCAGATTCTGCAACCCACGACCCATCCACAATAAGTTTCAATCTGTCAGTTGCTGGGGTCTCCATTTGTTGAGTACAATTTGATATTGAGTTTTTTTTTATATTCATATAATCTAAATGGTTAACTGAAAAAAAGTACACAAGTTTGCCCAAATTATCATTAAATCCCAATAGAATGGTGAATAAGATTTTAGATTTTTTTTTTAGGAATGATAGTTGATTTGGAAGGTGCACAACATATAAGATATAAAAAAATACAAAAGATATAACTAATAAATAACAAGTGATCAATAGTAGTTTGATTTAACAAAGATATACATCTTTATCTTTAGATTAATCTACGAATTTTGCACAATTTCACACAGTTTTATTTATTTATAACTAAATGACGAGTTTTACACATAAATCATTCAAATATTCCGCCCACAAAAAGTAGAATATTTGCTTACAATTTCAAAAGAGTAATAAAGAGATCATCACATATAACCCAACCTAACTTACCCTGTGATGGGTAATAAACCGTTCTATAACACTCTTACAAAGCTTTTGTTTCACAATTTTTTGAAAACTCATAATTGTTAAAATTTACTAAATCCATGTGCAAAAAAAGTCTCATTCCCTTTTTTCTTTTAATGACTAAATTTTAATTTCTCACAACCTAAAGTAGCAAATTGCAATAGTATAGAAATTCCAAAAAAATATTTAAATGACTAGAAAAAACAATATTTGTGTTGATTAACAGTCAGTGGATTGCTAAACATAATTTTTTAACATCTGTACCAAACTGTAAATCTTTACTAAACGTTAGAGATAGTAATGCAATAAGTCGAGAAGATAATTCGCTAGAATACCGAAGTGGGCCCCCACCTTCACATTTATGAATGAGTCACGTGCCACTTCCGCCATATCTCTCTTAACTCCACTACCCATCAAATTCGGTCATACCATATAGAACGTTGACTCAAGTGCGGAATGAGGTAATTTTATATATACAAAATTTTTTCGTCATTAAAATTAAAATTTTAACAATTAAAATTAATTTAAAACGAACATTTGCTCTAAGCTTCAAAATATCTATTATATTTTTACCGCGCAGAACACATGTTTTGAGCTTTCAGGACATTTGTCTTAAGTCTCAGAATACATGTTATAAAGTGTTTCGTATATACTAAAAAAAATTATTTCGCATAAGATTCGGACTGAGCATTTAGTGTCAAAAAATTATTCTTTCTTGTAATACATATTTTACGTAATAAATGTATGAAAAATTACAATAATTATATCCAAAAAGTTATTTAGACCGTTAAATTTTTATATCAAATAATCTAAAACGACCAAAATTATTCTTTATATAACGATAATAAAAAAAAACATATTTTAACCATAGCCATACTCATAAAATTCTTCCACCAGTCCGCCGTACTCACCTCCGCCTCCGGAAGGCCAGTTCAAACTTGGACTTCATATACCCCTTCCCCCTCCCCCCACCCCACCACACCAAAATCTCCCACAAATTTTTTTCTACCCTGTACACCTTCACACTCTACTCCTGATCTAAGAAAAAACCCAAATCAGAACCTGAATTTGATTGATTTTGAGAAAAAAAATGGACAAATTGGATAAACTGAAACTGGCTTCATCTTCATTTGGCGAGAGATTGAAAACCGGGGGAGCTCAGATGAGCAGAACGGTGAGCAGTAAAATGAAGGAGATTTTCCAAGCACCGACGCCGGAATCGAAGATGGTAGATGAAGCCACTTTGGAGACGATGGAGGAACCAAATTGGGGTTTGAATCTTCGTATTTGTGCCATGATTAATAGCGAGGAGCTTAATGGAACTGAGGTAGTTAAGTCAATCAAGAAGAAATTGATGGGTAAGAGCGAGCTGAGTCAGCGATTAGGGCTTGATTTGCTTGAGACATGTACCTCGAATTGCGAGAAGGTTTTCTCGGAAGTTGCTTCTGAGAAGGTTCTAGATGACATGATGAAGATGATTGATGATCCGAAAACGGACCACGAGAATCGGGTTAAGGCTATGCAGCTGATTAGGGCTTGGGGCGAGTCCGAGGATCTCATGTACTTGCCGGTCTTTCAACAAACTTATATGGTCGGTCGGTCGGTCGGTGTTATTACATAATTTAATATCAGATGCATTAATTTTTAGCTTTTTTCACTGGTCATGATTTCTATCTCTCAGTTGTTTTCCATTTCCACTATTGATTATATTTTGTGTTGTTAACTGCTGATTCAGAGGTTTCCAAATAGGTGAACAAACTATAAGCAGAAAGATTGATACTTTAATCTTATTTTTGTGTATTTCTCGGATTGCATAGTACTACCTCCATTCCATAATATAATTCGTTTGACATGTAGCAAAAATTAAGGAAGTAAAAAGCAAGTTACTTTGTTGGTCAAAATATCAATATTACTCTTTTAAATAGAATTAGTGGTATACAAGTCCTATTTAAGGGAGTGATATTGATATTTTGACTAACAAAATAACTTTCTTTTTGCTTCTTTAATTTTCGCTACATGTTCTAAACGAGTTATATTATGGAACGAAGGGAGTATTAAAGATCTTCCTTTTTTTGTCCCCCTCCCTCCTTTTCTGTTTGGTATGGGATTGATGCTGCTATCTTCCATATTGTTTTTATGTATAAATGTTTCTTATGTCAGGGACCAGCTGAATGCTTAACAAGTTGCTAATTCTGGAGTAAAATTCCTTGTGCCAGCATTGCACATTTAGTAGTATTATCGTTATCAATCTACGTAAATCTTTCCTTTTTTTGGGGGGAAATAGTGAATTTTATATGCACTTGGAAGGACGTTTGAGGAGAGATATGAGTGAAGTTGTATTCCTAATGTGCGTTGTTTGAATGTGTATGTGGGTGTGTCTTATGTGCGTTCCCTGTTGTGTGGCTTTGTAAAACAAAGCTTGCTATTCTAGGTTAATAGAGGAAATAAGGTCATAGGTGGACCAGCCCTCTGCCTTGGCTGGATAATGAGCAACGATATGAATATTTGAGAATGTATGGCCTAGTTTCAGGTTTTCAAAAGTCTCGTGTGTTTTAAACTCATTAAGATGCAATATAAATTTAGCTGAGATTTAGGTGTGGTATTTGCGAGAGTAGCAACGTCATGCTTAATCATGTCTTTTTTTGCAATAAAGAGTTGCAAATTTACCCTGTGGGATGCATATGTGTGCTATAAATTATTCTTATTCCGCGTGGCATGATTAGTGTTTTTGTAACGCAGAGTGCTTAATCTTTCTCTTGTTTCTTTTTACAGAACTTGAAGACAAGGGCCGTACATCCAGTAATGCAACATGGCGACGGCAATGGGCCCCCCACACAGTACCCGTTGGAGACATATATGAACGAAGACCTGCTATCGCTTGATTCTGAAAGATACCCTATTCCTGAAACGGGTATGAACAATACAGAAAATACTACTTTTAGTAGTTATAGCAGCCAAGTAGTCGAAGAAAAGAGAGAGTATCTCGTGGTAACTCGTAATAGTCTTGACATTCTCTCCAGCATATTGAACTCTGAGGATGAACCAAAACCCATAAAGGTAACACTTGATTTTTTTTATTTTTTTTATTTTTATCTGGGATATTGGGTGCTGTCCCCATTTACTCTTCCTCTTATGGCATAATCATTCACGATTTTTCTTCTTCCCACATTCAAATCACTTCCCCAAGTTCCTAGTCTTACTGGTAACTTTATAACGTATATCTAGGGATTTCTAATCTTATAGTAACTTTGGAACAAAAAGTGTTGTCTAGAAAATCTAGATCTTTTGTTGATTTCGACAAGATTGGTTTAAAAGTGCAGAAAGCACTACAACTGATTGGTATTTCTTAATGATTTGCAGAATGAATTGACGATAAGCCTGTTCGATAAATGCAAAGAATCACTACCTCTTGTTCAGGGAATAATTGAAAGCACCACGGATGATGAGGGACTGCTGTTCGAAGCTCTAAGTCTTCATGATGAACTTCAGCTAGTAATTTCTAAATGCGAAGAAATGGAAGCTGCCCTAGAATCCGGAGTGACCACAAAACAATCTGATGAATCCGGTGATGCTAAAGAAGTCAAATCCTCTGTAAAGCTCGAAAGTCCGTCTGAACCTGCACGAATGGATCCTTTGAAAGTTGAGAATACCAACTCCGGCAGTGAATCCGGAAAGATTGGTCCACCGGAGAAAGAGGCGAAAGAGGGTGTAGGATCCAAAGAAGAGTGCTTAACTGGAATTTGATTCCAAGCTTGAATTTTCTTGATTTGGATTGTAACTAACTATTGGAAACAGTAATTGTTCAACACACTGCTTTGAGAAGCTTAAATATGTTAATTTTCCGTGTTTGTTCAATATAAATAAAGCTATTATTAGCAAGGAATCATTTTTAGAGAAGCTATTAGCAAACATTAGAAGGATTCTTGCCTTTGGTCCTCCCAGAGTTGATGGTGAACTTAGAAATTATGTGACTAAGTTTTAAAACAAGGGAAACAATGATTTATTTGGTCCTTAAAACGGAAAAGGATAATTTTATGATTTTTATCCCTCTAGTTAAAATAGTTTGTACTTTTTATTTCTTCTTCCGAGTAGATATATGGGTTTTCACCTAAAACATCAACATCATAGGAGGTGGAATTAGTTTATGGATTCGATTATAACTCTCACGTATATAAATTTAGACCTTACTGGTAAATATGGATTCTCCCTCTTATATAGTAGTCGAAATTAAATTTATGTGTCGCTATACAAAAAATTGGACCGTTAATTTTTTAATCTGACGATTAAAAATGTTCAATGTATTCAACACCATACATGTATCGAAATTTATGTATATAGAAGGTAGGACTATATTCATATGGTCTATTCTATCCCAAGTTTGTTTTTTTTTCTTTGAATAATAAATTTTTCATTAATCATAGAATATTCGAAGCCATTACAATAAAAGGAAAATATAAAAATATAAGAAAATAAAAGTTTTACAATGATTTAAAAAATCATGATAACAGACAAAAAACACACCAACAAAAAATTTGGATGGTTAGAAAATACTACTAATAAAATTAGCAAACTAAACAAATATATAATCTTCTTCTTCGCATCATTTTCATCGCAATTATTGAACAAAAAAAAAATAGCAGTAACTAATGAGTAAAGTTAAAATACTCTCACCCTGTAAAAGTAAAAAGTAAAATAAAAATAAATAAAAAAACCCAGAGGTCCATCCGCGAATCTCTCAGCCGCCATATTATAGTCCCGCCAAAATTCACCCCTATTTAGTTATTTGCTCTAAACCCTAAATTTAATTTCCATTTAAAATCCGATCACGAAAGAGTAACTACTTAGCTCGATTCTTCTCAGAAGATCCTCTACAGTTCCAATTTTCGAAATTTACAATGCCGCCGGAAAAAGTTCCGCCGGGAAAAATCCTCCGTCTGGAGCTCGAAAACTTCAAGTCTTACAAAGGTCTGCAAACTATTGGTCCTTTCTACGACTTCACTTGCATTATCGGTCCCAATGGCTCCGGAAAATCAAACCTCATGGACGCCATCAGCTTCGTCCTCGGAGTCCGTACCGCACATCTCCGCGGTGCTCAGTTGAAGGACCTCGTTTATGCTTTTGATGACCGCGAGAAAGAGCAGAGAGGTCGTAAAGCGTTCGTGCGCATGGTCTATCAGTTGGATTCCGGCGAGGAATTTCAGTTTACTCGTACAATTAGTGGTGATGGTGGTAGTCAGTATCGTGTGAATCGCGATGTTGTCAGTCAGAACGAGTATGATAGTCAATTGAAGGAGCTTGGAATTCTTGTTAAAGCGCGAAATTTCCTTGTTTTTCAGGTTTTGCTTCAGTATTTCGCTTTGGCTGTTATTCTCCTTCTGTTGATTTTTGTCATTATTGTACTGCAAATGCTACTGAATTTTACTGCATTTATACCTCTTTTGAGTGAACATTCAAATGCAATACGTAGAAAATGAGTCGTTGTCCGAGTGGTTATGTTGGAAGTGAAGGATATATAGTTATTCAAGTGTTTTTTTGTTAGATGAGAGA
The DNA here is from genome assembly GCA_026122235.1 of Vinca minor. Classification (NCBI taxonomy): domain Eukaryota; kingdom Viridiplantae; phylum Streptophyta; class Magnoliopsida; order Gentianales; family Apocynaceae; genus Vinca; species Vinca minor. Next base: position 2,020,638 of record JAOCZM010000085.1, on the reverse strand, counting down.
GAAGCGAGATGATAGACATCAGTGACAGGCATGTTAATTTGGTAAATATATTTACATGAATATTTATTGAAGACCTGAAATTTGATTGAGTAACCTGGTGATTGTGTTAACATAAGGATTTGTAAAGATTAAGACGATAATATTGCTTGTTATATGAACAGGAACTTTATGAATGCATGAGTTGTCTTCGTTGTACATCCTAGCTGTCTACTGTTCGTGGGAATTGCATTTACTTTGTGATCTAAAATTTCTAGATTGGAAGTTGATTTGGTGTTGCGTGGGACCGGGATAGAAATCCTTGTAATTGTATTCATTGGTATTATTTGATATTATTATCTGACTTTGATTGTTACAGGGGGATGTGGAATCAATTGCTTCAAAAAACCCAAAAGAACTGACAGCGCTGCTTGAGCAAATCTCTGGCTCTGAAGCGTGTAAGAGGAAGTATGAGGAGTTGGAAGAAGAAAAAGCGAAAGCTGAAGAGAAGACAGCACTGGCTTATCAGAAGAAAAAGACCATAAAAACGGAAGTCAAGCAGAAGAAGGAACAAAAGGAAGAGGCTGAAAAGCATCTACGCTTGCAGGAACAATTAGTATGTCTCAAGAAGCTATTAAAATGAATCTTCTTTGGCATGCTAATGTATCTCTTGTTTTTATCTTAAAGATAGTATTAGCTTTATAACTGTGAAATAGTAGACTTTTATATCTCAAATAACTCTCTGAATTTATGATTTATTAACTATTGTTTGTGCCAATTATGAGAAATTTCAATTCCCAAATTATGTGATAATAGTGGAATTTGCTCTCTCTCTCTCTCTCTCTCTCTCTCTCTCACACTTATTATTCTTCCACCGCAGAGATCTTTGAAGCAAGAGCACTTTTTATGGCAATTGTTCAATATAGAGAAGGATATTTCAAAAGCTAATGAGGATCTTGAAGCTGAAGAGAGAAGTGTTAAAGAAATTGTTGATGAACTGAGCAGTTACGAAAGTGAAACAAAAAAGAAGAAGAAAGAACAGAGTGGATATTTGAAAGAGATTGCACAACGTGAAAGGATGATTGCAGAGAAAAGGGCGAGACTTGATAAGAATGTAAGAATTCATCTTGGCCTTTTTCTGTCATAAGTCTGTTGTAGCTCTTGTTGTTCTTGTTGTGTTTATCTTTTGTTCATGATGCTCCTCTTGAACTGTCTGCAAAGTAACATTGATATTTCACACTAGGTTCTCATGTAGCTTGCCTGCATTTACTGAATATGCCTTCACCAAATTAACTTGAAATTACTGCTTTATAATGCTAAGACTCGTGAAGATCCAATTTATTATGCATAAATCCATTGGAGCAGGAGTTAACTGCATCTCTTGCCCTTAAATTCTATATGCTCACAATTTCAAAATAATTGTCAAAACTTTATACTTTTGTTGTTTCAAAATAATTGTCAATCTCGTAGATTGATAATGTATTTATTGCATTCTTCCACTTTTATCATTTACCATATTAAATAGTGCATTTACTACTTATGTTAATTAGGGTTACTTGGGTCATTTTACAACTTATTCATATGAATCTTTACTGTTGAAATATGAAGTCCCATATTGAGTGCCTAAGGAAGATCCAAATAATTTATAAGCTCATGGGTTAACACTTCTCATTGCCAATTGATTTTGAGAGGATATGGAGGCCCATGAGCTAATTTTTCGCATGGTATCAGAGCGGGCCTTTTGGCGGGATGTGTGGGCTCATATTGCCCAAAGTGGGCTATAATTGTCCCAATACTACCAAAGTAGGGCGACATATCTTCATCTGTCCCCGCGTGACCCAAGAAGAGCGGCGGGCCTTGGAATTGACTCCCACCTCGATGTGAGGGGAGTATTGAAATATAAAGTCCCACATCGAGTGCCTAAGGAAGATCCAAATAATTTATAAGCTCATGAGTTAACACCTCTCATCGCCAATTGATTTTGAGAGGATATGGAGGCCCATGAACTAATTTTTCACATTTACAAATTCCTAATCGTGTACCTTGAAGATTGACAAATTATTTTGAAACAGGAGGAGCATGTTATATTTCAAAATTTCAGTATTGGGATAGAAATTCTGATACTCCTGAACTTACTAAAGATGCAGTATATGCTAGAATTTAGAAAGTAGGTCCTACAAGTTGTCCAACTTGAGTTGTTTTGAGCTTTAAAATAATTCTTTTTTCTACAATTGAATTGATTCTGACATCAAGTAGATTTAACACCCCAATCTAATCCAAACAGATCTTTAATTTCAACATATTTTTGGTTCATAATCAAGGAAATGTTTGGACTTGCATGGATATGGGAAAGGTAAGGATTTTGGGAGGAAAAAGTGGATTAGATATTGTATGGGTTCAAGTCCAGTACTACCGGGATCCTTTTTACTTGCTTCTTGATTTACCAATTTGCTTATTGGTCTTCCTCATTTTGCATATCGATAACGATAAGTTGCTAGTACCTTTTGATGGCTTGTTGCTGTTGTTGGTTTCTGATTGCTTCTTCAGTTATATTTTCCAACTAAGCTTCTATAAATAGTTCCCGTGTTGTGATTTTGTTGCTCACGCTGGCCTTTGCTGGTGAAATTTTTTTAATGTTAACTGCTTTTATTTTTCTCTGCAGCAACCTGAGATTCTGAAACTGAAGGAGGAGATGACTCGCTTAACTATGAAGATTAAGAATAGCAATAAAGAGCTTAATAAAAAGAAAGACGAGAAGCATAAGCATGAGGAAGAGGTAAAGAAACTTCATAATAATTTAAAAGACCTGACTAAGCAACTGGATGAATTGCGTGAAAAGGGCCAAGATGCTGGTGAAAGGCTTCAGTTAGCTGACAGTCAGTTGGAGATGTATCACCAAATGTGAGCCATCTTATGTTTTCAGTTAAACAATTCTGCATATGTGTAATGCCAATTTAAAATCTCTATTTGTTAGAAGCCGCACCTGTGCTTAAGTGAACTTAGTTTTCTGTTAGATATCAATGCTTATCCTCTCGTAGGATAGTGGATATCTTCAAAGGATCTTTTGTAGAAGGCCTCTTTCTTATTGTGAGGTTGCTTTAGGTTTTTGAGGCTTCAATCCATTGCTGCAGGAATATTGAGCCTTGGTTTCTGTCTCTCTCTCTCACACACACACACGCGCACACACGCACGCATGGTCACCATACTCATACAAAAGGCATGCATGCACATGTCTTTTATTCATTTATCTTCCTATTGAGTTTATCAGTTTTTGTGGTTGAGGGTTTAAATAGACTAAGTTTTCTGAATCATTATCTGCTGCCCCTTATGTAGGAAAGAGAAGGCTGGGATGAAAACTGCGAAACTGAGGGATGAGAAGGAGGTCTTGGACAGGCAACAGCAGGCTGATATTGATGCCAGAAAGAATTTGGAAGAAAATCGTCAACAACTGGAGAACAGAAAGAAAGAGTTGGAGGCACAAGAGAAACAAATGCAAACAAGACAAAAGAAGATTCTTGACACTGTTGAGAAACACAGGGAAGAATCAAAAAGACTGACCAAGGATCAGCGAGATTTGAAACATAAACTTGATCAATCCCGGTTTGTGAGCTTGGCTGTCACAGATATTCATATTTCAACATTTTTTAAGAGAATTTCACTCTTTGATTTGTTCACGGGGATATGTGCATGGACATTCGTTAATAATTTGCTTGCACATATCCTTCATTTAACTGAACTTTTGTTTTTGCATTTTTCGTCAGTGATAATAAGATGCATTTTCTGTCTGTAGACTCCAGCATGATAAATTGAAGACAAAAATTGGTGAACTAGAAAACAAATTACGTGAAATGAAGGCTGACAGATATGAAAATGAGAGGGATGCCAGGTTTTCTCAAGCAGCTGAAACTCTCAAGCGCCTCTTTCCCGGAGTTCATGGTCGCATGACTGATCTTTGCAGGCCAACACAGAAGAAGTATAACCTTGCTGTTACTGTTGCTATGGGCAAATTTATGGATGCAGTTGTAGTTGAGGATGAAAATACGGGAAAAGACTGCATCAAGGTACCCACATTTAAATTAGTGAATATTTATTCATACTTCCAACTTCTTTTCTTCCTGTTCGAGATCATCAGCTCTTTTCATTTTTGTCCAATATGATTCTTATGGACTTGCATATCTTATCTTGTGGTCAATAGTCATACTATCCTTGAAATGGAAAATTAGATATTTTTGTCATTTTCTTCTCTCTCGATGAGTATCCAATATACAGTTTCTAACACTGTGAGCTTGTGTTTTGCACAGTATCTGAAAGAACAAAGGCTTCCTCCCCAGACATTTATACCGCTTAAATCAATTCGTGTAAAGCCTATTATTGAGAGGTTGCGCACCTTGGGAGGGACGGCAAAGCTGATTTTTGATGTCATACAATATCCTTTGACAGACTCTTAGTTTGTTTACTATATAAGCCTTTGGAGCTCTTCTTTACTGGTTTCTTAAGTTGTTTATGCTATGGTATATTGATGGGACACTGCTTTCGTTTTCTCTCTTTTAATATATGAGAATAGATTTTTTTTTATTAAAATAAATAAATAACTTGAATGAAGTAGAATATCCGATTTTATTGTGTTTTATGAAAATTTCCTTTTTATGAGAATCTTGAAACCCTCAAGTTCCTCCTCACTCCATGAAAAGTAAAAGAACAACACAACAAAGACAGAAGAAAGAAAACAGAGGGAATCCAATAGAAAAGGGAAAAACTAACTTTTGGAGACACAAGATGGCCTTGGAGCTAATCTCTTTACCTTTTGTTTGCTACCAATATCTATATAAACATGCATATCTTAGTGTGTCGTGTGTGTGTGTAGATGGAAAATTTCAGGCACATGATTTGTTTGTCTTTAACAGTCACAAGTTTGATCGGGAACTAGAAAAGGCTGTTTTATTTGCTGTTGGGAATACCTTAGTTTGTGATGATCTCATTGAAGCAAAGCGTCTTAGTTGGACTGGGGAGAGATTTAAAGGTAAATGATAATTTTAAAGTTTCATATTGACGAATAAACGTTCTAAATGTTTCTGTGGTGATTGTAGTTGTGACTACTGATGGAATCCTGTTAACTAAATCTGGCACAATGACTGGTGGTACAAGTGGTGGAATGGAGGCACGCTCACATAAATGGGATGACAAAGAAATTGAAGGTCTAGCAAGCAATTTTTCAACTTCATCTATATACTTCACGTGTCTGTATTTTAGGTCTGGGGTTGTTAAGATTATTTATTTTATCTGAAGGGTTTAAGAAGCAAAAAGAAGACCTTGAGTCACAGTTGGAAGAGCTTGGATCCATAAGAGAGATGCAGCTTAGAGAATCTGAAGTATCAGGGAAAAAAAGTGGACTTGAGAAGAAGATCCATTATGCTGAAATTGAGGAGGTAAATGGAATGTGAATTTGTTACATTGATACAATTAGTTAATTGCGTGGTATTTTGGACCATAGGTTGTTATTTGTTGTGGCTTTAGTATTTTGCTGCCTTTGCTCTCCGAATTTCATAATTTTGGCAAATGTTGCTTATTCCAGCCAATTGGAGTGTTAGGAAACTGGATGTCATTTTAATTGGAAAATGTCAGCATTTCAAGCTTCATTTGCTCAATTTGATCGGTTTTCTTGTCAAATGACCCCAACAAGTTAAATAACTATTCCCTGTTTCTACAGAAAAGCATTGTGGACAAACTTTCCAGTCTAAGTGCGGAAAAGGCAAACCTTGCTGATCAACTTGATCATCTTATTCCTGAGATTCAGAAGGTTCTGTTTCACTAGTAGCTCTATTACACGTGTGCTGCATTTATGTTTGAACTGATTTTTTTCTACTCTTTATTCTAGCTGGACAAAATTATTGATGCAAGGGGTAAAGAAATCTCAGCACGGGAGAAGAGAATCAACAATATTGTTGACCAAATCTACAAGAACTTTAGTGAGTCTGTAGGGGTGAAAAACATTCGTGAGTATGAAGAAAACCAGCTGAAGGCTGTTGAACTGATGGCTAACCAAAAGCTGGAGTTGCTTAATCAGCAGTCAAAACTAAAGTACCAGTATGTTCTCAATGCTTTATCCCGTTTCTTATTCTGAAGGTGCTGTTCTCATTTTTGCTTTCTTGTTTTGGGAGTTTCAGATGAAATAATGTTTGGACCTAAAATCTTCTTAGACATTAAAATTCTGGTGTGCAAAATTTTAACTTAAAATATCTTTGGATCTATCTGTAGATTCGGCTGTAAATGCGTTCTGCTGTCTTCAGAGCATCAATGAGTGGTTTATTTAATATTGAAATAATTTTGGAATATATGTAGCAGTGTTGTTAAGGCGCGCGCCTGAGGCGCGCCTGAGGCGAGAGGCGCAAAGGCGAGGCTCAAAGCGCCTTAAAATTTGAGGCGCGCCTGGATTTCGTGAGGCACGCGCCTTTCTGGAAAAGCGAGAGGCGCAAGGCGCAGATCAAGGCGCAAGGCGAGTTTCAAGGCGCTGCTGAGGTTTTTTTTTTAAAAAAAAAAGAAGCTGAAGGGGTTTTTTTTTTTTTGCTGGAGAGTTAAACAGGGGCTAATTACAAAGGTTAAAAAAAAAGAAAAGAAAAAAAAAGAAGGTGAAGAATTTTAAAAGAGCTAAACGTCTCTTTCAAGAAACTCAAAGTCTCTTTCATCACCTGCTCTTCTTTGTCACTGCTCAGCCTGCTCTCCTCCGCCACTGCTCTCCGACGGCCGCTTCCCTCCGCCGCTGATCTGCCACTGCTCTTCAAGTCAAGTTCTGATTTTTTTTTAACATCTTCTCTTCTTCTTCTTTCCTTATTTTTCTGATTTTTTTTAAAAGAAACTTTGAGAATGTTTTCTGATTTTTTGTTGAAGAGAAATTTTGAGAAACCTACATCTGATTCACTGTTTTTTTTTAATGAGGGTTAAGAGAAGAAAAGAAAAGTGTTGTGATACTGATATCGTATTGACATATTTTGCTGAGGCGAAAAGAAAAAGTGTTGTGATACTGATATCATAGATATATTTTGTAAGAGAAGAAAAGAAAAGTGTTGTTTCTGTATTTGCTATTTTGCTCTTCTATTACATTAATATATACCTTCTTCTATTTTCTCCTTTTAATAAAACAAATAGTTTAAATTATTTTTCATATATTGTAGATTAATATATACATTAGCTTTTTTTTTACTCTATTTGACTATGTTTTTTTTAAAGAACTTCATTATTATTATGATTATATATTATTATTATTATGTTTTGCCTAAAATTGCATGCTCCTAATATATAATAATATTTATTCAAGGTGCGCCTTTTTTACTAAGGCGTGCGCCTTTTTTGCGCCTTGCGCCTCAAGGCACTAAGCCCCCGTTGCGCCTCAACGCCTTGACAACACTGCCGAGCATCATTTTCTTATGCAAGTTTAGTTTCTGTGGAAATAAGACTTCGGTGTACGTTTGGAGTATTATTCTTTGGTTGAGCAGAAGCTGCTTGTAGAAGTGAGACATTCCCTTGACATTCTGTTGGTAGGGTAGTGGAACATAAGATTTTGCATCGATCCCAATAACTCTCTTTGTGGAGCCCTGTCTCCTGTCTTGAGATATTTCTTGCCTCTGTTTCTTCTTCAGCGCTTATCCATCTCTCTCTCTCTCTCAAATTATAACTCATTGAAAAATATGATAGATTTTCCGGGAATTGCATCATTAGTCATATTTGGATGCAATAAGTTTTTTGCTGAGGTTCCTAGTAGTGTCATTGTTCAGTTTTCTACCTCTTGAGGTGATGGCTTGTCCTTTAACTTTGTATTTGGGACTGGAATGTCAAGTTTTGGTTTTAAACATGCATCTTCTTTCATGTGGGTAGGTTGGAGTATGAGCAGAAGCGTGGATTAGACATTTCATCACGGATTACCAAATTGGAATCAACACTTGCTAACTTAAAAAATGCTTTGAAGGAGGTTGAGAAAAGAGAGAAAGAGATGAAGTCTGCTACAGATGAATATGGAGATGAAATCGAGCGTCTGAAGGAAGAAGTTCTAGGTAATTTCTAGTCAGAATGCACTCTGAGGTTGGCATAAGATATTATCCTGGTCAAGTGCATTTTTGATGAGATGCTTTCCGATATTGCATTTCCTCCTAGTTGTTTATTAATTGGTCAAACCAGATGTATTTTCTTGTTTCTCTGTTTGCAGACTGGAAGTCCAAATCTGAGGAATGTGAAAAGGTTATACAGGAGTGGAAGAAAAAAATCTCTGGTGCTACAACAAACATAAGCAAACATAACCGTCAAATTAAATCAAAGGTTCATGATGTTTCTTAGTAGATAATTATTCCCCCCGCCCTGCACCCCAAAAAAAAACACCATAAAAGAAAGTGGGATTTTTTTTGGAAATAAAAGTAGAAGCATAAAAGATTTAGGCTATTTTCAATGTATATGAAACAATAGTATTTAACGTATTTGTTTCTTTTGCAGGAAGCACAGATTGAGCAGTTTAATTCTCAGAAACAAGAGATACTGGAGAAATGTGAAATGGAGAATATTACCATTCCAACATCTGATCCAATGGATGATGAAATAGACACACCTGGTCCAGTGTTTGATTTTAGCGGACTAAGTAGATCTCACCAACAAAAGATGAAACATTCGGAGCGGGAGAAGCTTGAGGCAGAATTCACACATAAAATTGCCAACGTAATGTCTGAAATCGAAAGAACAGCGCCAAACTTGAAGGCATTGGATCAGTATGAGGCTCTGCGTGAGAGGGAAAAAGTAATACTTAAAGAATTTGAGGAGGCAAGACGAGCGGAGCTACAAGTTACTGAGGAATACAATAAAGTGAAGCAAGAGAGGTGCACATCTTCTCTGCATACTCATTAGATTTTTCTCTTTAATGTTTTCTTTTTCTTTATTATTTTAAATTGTATGAGAATTTTCGAAAAACAATAGGATACTTTCACCAACACCACAGCAAGTGGAATATTAAGGACATGGTGTTGTTCTTTTGGAAGATTAAGACTGGGAATGGCCTGGTCTGGTAAAAGAAGAGTAAAAATTATATGTGACAGCATGTTATTAAGTTTTTTCTTCTTGTATGGGATCGTGTAATAGGAGTTTAATAAGCAGAAGGTTGGATACAGTTGCTTTTGACTTTTTGGTGAATAGATCATAGTTTTCTTTCTCCTATTTAAGAGTTACATTAATGTTTTATTATTATGCCACTAATCATGTGAGTCTTGGTTATAGGTACGAAAAGTTTATGGAGGCTTTCAACTACATCTCTGGTAATATTGACAAAATCTACAAGCAACTAACAAAGAGCAATACTCATCCACTTGGTGGGACAGCGTACCTCAACTTAGACAATGAGGATGAACCATTCTTACATGGAATCAAGTACACTGCTATGCCCCCAACAAAGCGCTTTCGTGATATGGAACAGCTATCTGGGGGAGAAAAGACTGTTGCTGCACTTGCGTTGTTGTTCTCCATCCATAGGTATGTTGCAGATAGCGTTTCTCCATTCTTCCCATCCTAATCTGGGAATCATTGCCTCATCATAACTGCGAAAATCCTATTCTGGAAGGTTTATGTAGTCTTGTTATCTCTTGATAAAGTTTGAAACCATTAGCAGCCTCAATATGGGCTACAAGGTCTGCAACTTTTAATGAGCCATCTGATCTGATGCATTTTAGATGGATTTCATCAATGTTTCTAATTCTTCAATTCTCTCTTTTGTGCTTCTATTATTTATTATCAGCTCTACTCGGTGGTCTACTATTGTAGAATGCTGCATGTTTTGGGTTGTTTCCTTACTGAAGTTCTTTGTTACTATATTCAACTCTAATTTGTGAAGTTTGTGTGAACTGGAATAGGAACTTTCATTTTTCCTTTGTTTATTTGAAACTGCCCTAACCTTTATGTATACTCGGACTTTTTTTTTTCAGTTACAAGGCTTCTCCATTTTTCATATTGGATGAAGTGGATGCTGCATTAGATAATTTAAATGTTGCTAAGTTAGCAGGATTTATCAAATCAAAATCATGTGGAGGATCCAGACTGAATCAGGACATAAATGGAGGAAGTGGTTTCCAGAGTATAGTGATTTCTCTCAAGGATACATTTTATGATAAGGCTGAAGCCTTGGTTGGCGTTTATAGGGACTCCGATATAAGGTAAGGTTTATTCATGTATATATTAATTCAACGTTTTATTTGCTCCTGGAGGATCTCGAAGCTAATGGCATGTTAACCAAACATTTTGTTTTTCCTTTGCAGCTGCTCAAGGACATTGACATTTGATTTAACCAAATATAGGGAGTCGTGATATTCCCTGTTTCCATCGTTGCAATTTCCGTCCTAATTGGTTCCTTAATTTACATGCTATTGGGTTTGTTCCCTCAATTGAAATTTAACCCTTTTTATTATTTCCGGAAACTTATGGTGTATTTGAACTAGGTATGTCAAATAAAATATTCTATTTCTTCAATCGAGCAAGTTACTTAAAAATAATTCACTTCTATGAAAATTTAAGGGGTATATTCAATTCGAATTTTAAAAATTTTTTAACTGATTTTCAAAAGTCTATGGATTCTGCTGACTTTATGGATTGTTTTAACTCAGTCTACGCAGATTCTATCACATTCTATTATATTGATTTATCAGGATTTTTTTTGATTTATAAAGTCTATAGATTATTTGAATAACACCAAAAAATAAAGAAAATATTGATTCGGTGGTGTATTATATAGATCCAGCGGTGTTGAATTTTCAAAGTCAACATATATTTATCAATCCTTTTTTTTTTTTGAATTAAATCATTTTGTTAAAAATTTAAAAAGTTTGGTGATGGTATTTGAATTTTTTTTTGAGATCGCGTAACTGCGGTTTTTTTTATTATTTACTTGATCAAGCTTTGTATAAATTACTTATTGATATTTTTTTCTTTGGCTTAATTAAGATATGTTTTGTGATGGTTTTGTTTAAACTCTTTTTTTCCTTTGATTTTCTCTTTTCAGGGAAATGAAATTTATGTTTGAAAAATAGAAATTTGTGATTGCTTTCTTTAATTTCTATTTGAAGATGATCAAAAAGAAAATTGTTTGGATATTATGACAATATATCTTGTTTTTGGGAAATAAACATTTCATATTGAGTTTTCTAACGATGTCAAAAAAATTCTCATTTTTTTTAGTTTGGATATTTCTTTATTTTTCTTATAATTTTAAAGAAATGAGATCACTAAAAAAATTGTAATCAAAGACATTTAATTTTAATATTAACGAGAGAAAAATCAAAATCTTGAGAAAAAAGAAGAGATTTCACAATACACATTTAAGCCTAGTAAATCCATCAAAATCCTACATTTAATGAAATCTATGATAATCTATGGAGTTTTGAATACCTCTAGATTTTAATGGACTTTTTAAAATCTAAATTGAATACCTCTAGATTTAATTGGACTCTTTAAAATGCAAATTGAATACCTATCGACTTTAAACTTTCTAAAAATCCTATAGAATCTAGATTGAATACACCCATAAGATTGACTTCTAAAAAAGAAAAAGAAATAAAAGAAACTTTATCCAATCTCATTTCAAAAATTTCAAAATATATTGATTTGATGTTATGGTCAGCTGATTTTTTATTATTATTTCTTTTTATACCTGATTTAGAATTTAAGAAAATAAAAGATTTGAATATTTTAGAGGGAAAAGATGCAGTAAAGGAAAAAGGAAAAGCACGACCACCGCCGAATTGGCTCAACATGGCATGAGGTGTTGAAAGCAACTCTTTTCTTCCCCCCACTTTTTAATATTTCTAATGATGTCGAAGTGTCAACCGACTATCCCTACAGTTTGGCGCCAGCAAAGCAAAAACCAACGGTGGTTAAGGTTATACCTTCAAAAAAGTTTTTTTATTAAAAAAAAGAAAAAAGAAAAAAGAAATCTCTTATTCATGAAGCTGTTGTTTTTTTTCTTTTCATTACATGTGAAAATATGAAACACCCTTGTTCGGCTTCTTGGTCGGAGGAAAAGAGAAGAAAAAATTATTGATTCATGATTGATTCATTTCTCTTTGCCCCCTCCTACCCCCGAAATATCATCTATCTATAGCAGCATTTAGGGCCTTTACCAAATAATCTCTGTTCTTGGCGGCGGCGGTAATTGTGGCCGGGGGATTCAAAATGCCCGAGGAAAGAGTCGTCCCACGGCCCATCCAGGATTACAGCACCCAAGGTGAGTCTGAGTCCTCCGGAGAAGAATTTTTTGAGGCGACCCCTTCTCATGATGAGACCTCTGAAATTGAATTTAACCTCACCAGATCAAAAGCTTTGCTCGAATTCAGGTTCCTTTTTTTTTTTTTTTTTTTGTAATTACTCCCATATTCGAATGTCTACTTTCTATTTCAGACTTATGGTGATGGAGGAAGTATTATTTTATATTATTTGGCGTGTCGAACAATGGACTTATGGTTGATAATTTTGGTTTTTTGACAAAATTCAGGTTCAGAGTTGAAGATGCGATTAACAGCAATTATCTTTTCGGGCCCAAAGGAAATGCTAAAGAATTGAAGGAAATTACCTTATGGGGAATTCCATTGTTACCCAGCAAGGGTCATCCAGGGACAGATATTGTCCTTAGGAAATTTTTAGTTGCAAAAAGATACAAAGTCAGGGAGGCATTTCGGATGCTAAGAAATACAATGAAATGGAGAAGAGAATACAAAGTGGATCAAACTCTCCATGAAAAATTCAGCCCTGAACTTCAATCTCTGTGGTCCATTAATGGGGTTGACAAAGAAGGCCGCCCCATATGTTACCACTTCGGCAGGAATTCCAAAGACAGGGAATCAGCTAAGAAATTCTGGCGATCTAATGAGAATTTGAAAGAGTATCTCCGATGGAGGATACATTGTGTTGAAAAAGAAATCAAAATGCTCGATTTCAGTCCCGGCGGGAGCCGGCCTAGTTCGATCATTCATATTATTGATATGAAGAACATGGCTAGACCACCTATCCAGGATATCCGCTGGTTCTTCAGGAAACTTGTCACCATGATTTACAAAAATTACCCTGGTGTTATTTACAAATCTGTAAGTCCATCCATCATTTTTATTTCCGTTCGGAATTGAATGTTAATATTTTTTCATTAGAGTTAATAGTTATTTTGGTCACTAAACTATTTACGCTTTGCGTTTTTTGTTACTAACCTATTTTTTGAGCTAAATATATCATTGTAGTTTTTATATTTGGCTAAAAATAAACTGCCACCATTTTTTTACGGTGGCTTCCTATCCAATTCAACATGTGTCGAGCATGTTACTAACAAATAGAAAAGTAAAATCACTTTAATTGTGGGTCGAAATTTCGATATGTAACACGAATTAAGTGAGTTTAGAGTGATTTTACTTTTCTACCCCGCTATTTCCAGTCACATGCTCGACACATGTCTAATTGGGCAAGAAATCACCGCGAAAAGTTGTGACAATTTATGTTTAGTCAAATGTAAATATTAGAATGATATATTTGGCAAAAAAAATAATTAAACAGCAAAAACTACAAATCATAAATAGTTTAGTGACAAAAATATATATTAACCATATTCTATGAATATAGAATGAGTTTGTGACATTGGGCAATTAATATGGAATTGCAGTTTATTGTAAATGTTCCCATATGGTATTTTGCATTTCATGCTATAAATTTGAGGGAAATCATGAAAAGAAGTACACAAAAAACTGTCCTTTTGAGGTCTCCAAAAGTTGCCAAGACTCTTCTCAAGTAAGGAAAATTGTTTCTGTTTTTCATTTTTCTTCCTATATATGTGCTAATTAATATAAACAGAGCTAAAAAATGTATAGGTCTATCACACCAGAGAATCTTCTGGCTCGATATGGAGGCCTCAAGAGAGAGAATGACACTGAATTCTCATGTCATGACAAGGTCTTGGAGTTCAATGTCCGTGCAAATAGTGTTGAGCACATTCATATTCCTGTCAAACAGGTTAGATTATCAGTTCTTTGTAAAATTTCTTTAAGGTCAAGTTTGAGATTTTATATTTTGCTCGAGATGGAAAACAATTTAACTAACTTGAGATACGAAAAATTATGAGGTGTAAAGATACTACTAATGGCTCTTGTCCCACTTTCTCTCGGATAATTCGCCATGGCCCTACCTTCTGGTTACACATCCAACTACAAGTATGTAGGGAGGTAGGACCAAATACTAATGGTACCCGTTCACATCCAGTTACTCGGAATTGTCTTGAGTTAAATTGTTTATATCTGAATTGATTTTTGTCTGAGAATTTTTTCTTCAAAAATTGAATAAGTGAAATATTTGTGAGAGAAGACGTGTAACCTAAACTGGTTTTTGTTGAAAATGGGCAGGCTGAGATGACAATAACATGGGATGTAACAATTGTGGGTTCAGATGTGACTTATAAGGAAGAATTTGTCCCAAATGATGATTGTTCATACAGGATTTTGCTTCAAAAGGAAAGAAAATTGAGAACAAATTCTATTAGGAATTCTTTCTACATAAGAGAGCCAGGAGACATAGTAATAACTATTGGGAATTGTACTTACAAGAAGAGGAAAGTTTTCTATAGAAGTACTACTAAACCTTGTTTGCCTGTCTATACAATCAGACAGTGAGTGAATAACTTTTTTTTTTTTTTTTTTTTTTTTTTTATAATTTTGTTAATATTGCCATTTAGATTTTGATGTAAATTCTTACCTCTTTAATGAATAACATTTCACTGTCCATAATTAATTCAATTCACTTTGCGGCATAGGAGCTTCAATTCGAAATTTGATTGAATGGACATGGTAGGGGATAACATTGAGGACGGAAGATCCTCTCCGCTAACAAATTTTTAATTTTACTCGTATACATTATATCAAATTTTTAGTTAAGGAATACCAAACTTCTTTCGATTTCTGTTTAATTAATAGATGGACACTCTGGTGGGCCGGACCTCAGCTTTTGCTGGGCTTTCCCAGAGTTACCAGATTTCCCAGGAGCAAGCAAAAAGCCTTTGAATTATATGGGGTTTTATGTATGTTTGATATTCTCCTTATCGAAGGTGGTAAAGGAAGAAAATAGAGGCTTGTGTGAATTTGGAGAAGAAGAAGTGTATTAAGCATTTGCTACTTCATTCCATGCATGCATTTTAATGCATCTCGTAATCTTGTGAATAGCAAGTTTTATCAATAATTAGTTCAAACATAAATCATGAATCAAAAGCTAATTGATCTTTTTTTTTTTTTTTGCACTTTAAAAATATTTGTATTAAAGCATTACGTACGTACTGAAAAAAAAAAAAAAAAATGTCCTTGGAGGTGAGTGTGGTTATGGGCTCATTGCTCAAGAAAGCTTGTTGACAAGTTCCCTTTTGTGTTCTTTTTGTTATGGTGTGAGAATGGGGATAATCCGTCCGAACGACAAGTAGCAGTTGGTTTTCTTTTCTTCACTTGGCTTTGGGTACAAGATTTTAAAAAATCTACACAAATCATGTTCTTTTTACTGCTTTGGTCCCATTGGTTGGTGCCCATCGTGGGGTGGGGCGCCGCAACGTAACACTTTCACGTCCTAGACCGAACTACCCTTACACTCAGTTATCATAGCTAATCCTATTCCTTCATCCCCAATCACCATGGGCCCTATCTGTAAAGTTAAAAAGAAAAGGACAATTACAAGTGAAGAAAAGACAAGAATATGGAGAATCTCACTTCAAAAATGGCACAAGTTTCGAGGGGATTTATATTTATTTATTAGTCCCAATCATATACCGAACAATTTTTTTTCCAATATATACGATTCGTCTAAGGACATATATTTTTTAATGCTCAAGACATGTATGTTTAGGCTAAAAAATACGACAGATGTTCTGAGATTTAAAATAGATGTACTTTTTAAATTAATTTTAACTGTCAAAATTTTAAATCCAACAAATAAAAAAAATTTCGCACGTGCAAAATTATCTCATTCCGCACTGGAGCCACCATATTTATTTATAGAAAAATTCTGATATAGACCTGGCCTACAAGTGGGGACATAGACCACTTGGTCCACAATCAACCACATCCCCTCTTTTGATTAAAAAATAATAAAAACGCCCCAAACAATGCACCAAAAGGGAGAATATTTTTTATTATTTTAATCAAAATTGTAATGCTAGTGAATGTGAAAGCAAAGTGGCTCACGTCCCACTTGTAGAGCAGGATCCATGACAGAACTGATCTTATTTATATATTATAGTCTATTCTCCACAAAAGCCAATGTATGACCAAACATACCGAGAGGGAAGAGAGAGATATATTCATTGAGATCCACATTGCAACGGAGAAATTGGGGAGCTTAGAAAAATGGCGGAGAGGTTTGGTTTGTGTCGGCTTCTCCTTCTTATACTCTTTGTCTTCTACTCCTTATCGGAAGCTATGGTGGAGGCAGCAGTAGTAATTCCACGGCGGGGACTCAGACCTGGCTTCGTCTACACCAGAGCTAGAGGAAAATGCACTCCCCAGTAACTCTCTCTCTCTCTCTCTCTCTCTCTCCCTTCTCTTGCACGATACACAACCTTTAGTATCTATGGAGGGCGAATCACAATATATCATAAGGAAATCTCAAATTAAATGAGATTTTTTCTTATAGAAAGTTGGCCGTCCTCTAGATCCGCCATTGGATTTGAGCTACTACTTATAACATTTACTCCACTAAGAAAAGTTAATGTATGTGACTAATTATATTATTTCTTAATCACAATTTTGTTGATCTACTAATAGACAAATATATAGTACAATAGATGATGTATTAGAAGATTTTAAGTATTACTTTTATTCCATTCCTTAATATAAGTTGTTTAGAACATACAGTGAAAAATAAAATATTTTTTAATCAAAATATCAATATTTCTTATCTGAAATAGAATTAGTAATATATAAGTTATATTATATTTAATAGAGTGATATTAATATTTTATGAATTCTGCGGGTTACAATAACTTTACTTTTGTGGAAATGACCGTTGGAATAATAATAGAATAATGATGCGTAGGTATTGGAGCAGTAGAACAGAGTCATGGCCGAAAATGGTGCCCCAGATGTCTACAGTGTCCAACGTTTTCGGTTCCAGGGCATACGAAAGGTTCAGATACGATCTTACGCTTTTAGAAGCAGCTTCAAGAAACGACGACTTGGGTAACGCTTTTGCCAGTCTCGTTAAGGAATCAACAGCGGCACTGCTAAACTCGTATGCTCGAAAGGGCTATCCCTACAATGCTTGGGAAGTCAAGACCCTTCTTATACAGGCCTTGGTCTCTAAAAAATCCGCTGCTCTTCAAGCCCAACTCTTTCGTCGGGCCAATCTGGCCTGTAACCAGCTTCATTTGTAAAAGGCCCATTTTATGATTTTTAGGCCCATATCGTATTGGGCCTTTATTTAGAAGTAAAATGACGATAATACCCCAATTATCAATATGTATTCTCCTAGAAAAATCCATGTGTATTGAGCCCTTATTTAGAAGTACAATGACGATAATACCCCCATTATCAATATGTATTCTCTTAGGAAAAACCATATGTATTGAGCCTTTGCCTTTTAATCTATGAAATAGTTTTTTTCTTCTTAAAATGCTTATATTTATCTAGATGTTTTATAGCACATTTGACTCACAATTATAGTAGATATTTGATTTGAGACCTCCGATAATAAAATTGGATAAAATAAATCAAAAATAACATAAATATTAAAGTGAGTTGTTTATCTCTCTTTTAAAAGAAAAAAAAAAATCAAACATAGCCTTGGACCGACACAAGTAAGATTATTTCATTCACCAACAACAACAAACAAAAAAATCTTCAGAAAAGGAAGAAGAAAATATGGTCCTTTAAAAAAAAATTACTTTATGCTAAGGAAAGGAAACTAGTTAATAGAAAACGGAGAAAATCTCAATATTAAACAATTTTTATTTTCTCTTTATGTAAATAAACTTTTATTTTAACCGTTTATATCTTATAAACTATTTTTGAGTTATTATTTTTTGTTTAAATAGCATAAAATTGATAATTTTTGTCAATTTTTTATCAAATATTCTTTACATGTCTTCGATTTTAAGATAATTTCTATCAATTTAAATCCTTAAGACCAGAGAAATGTTAGAATAGATGACCAAAAGTTGATGAAAATCAACAATTTTACGCTAATTTGATAAAAGCAAAAACTCAAAAATAATTTAGGAACAAAAATTTACCGAGAGAGAAAAATAAAAATTATTTATATATTAATTTTCTTTTTGTCTTTTTAAAAGAGAAGGTCACAAAACTATTATACATATATAATAAAAAATATATAATAAAAGGAAAAAGAAAAAAGAGGCAAACCTAGAGGAAGGGGAGAGGTGGTCGCGTCGTAGAGCGTAAGAAACCCTTCGCATTAATACTACCTAAACCCTTCTCAAACTCTCTGAGATTTTCTTGCAGAAGGGAGAAAGAAGAAGAAGAAGAAGAAGAGGAAGAAGCCACCTTTTGATTTCACCCCCACGACAGATTCTTAGAAACCCATCTTAAATGGCAAGCAGAAAGCTGCTCCGTGATTTGTACATCGCCCAACAGCCCCTTTTCCGGCAGCTCTTAGCACCTCGCCCGGTATCTCATTCATCATCTCCTCCCCGCTCATTAATTTTCTCTTTAAATTTCGTATTTTCTGTTTTTTTTTTTAATTTATTGGGTGTTTTTAGGATTTTATTTGACAAATACTGGTGTCTTTGTATTTGTAGAATTTGAGTAGAGGTACAAGATTAAGGTTGATTCCGCCGGCAAATGGGTATGTGGGCAGACGTGAGTTCGGAGTATTTAATGAGTTTTCCAAGAAAATTAAAGGGGAAGTTGACAGGTAATTCTTGTTTCCTCTACTTGTTTTGCTCTATTGCTTTGGTAGTTACCTGAACTGGACTTTGATGCTTTTAGCAACAAATGTAATTTTTTTGTTAAAAAGACTGGCCCGTTGAATAAGTTTGGAGGGAATGTATTTTGAGCGCGCCCAAGTTGTCCCTTTGTTCTAAGATATTCAAATAGATGCTCAAAAATATAGAAGAGTAGCTAGCATTCGAATATTTTTTTCTTCTTTTTATGTAAATTCTTATTGCTGATAGCTAGTTTCTAAAGTTATATTTATATTACAGTTCACAGCATTCATTGTTTAGCTATTTTTTTCCAGCTAGGTTATTTATAGTTAAATTGGTATTAGCTCTTCATGAGATAAGATATATCTTGCTTTTTAGTTTACATTAGTTCCAAAAGATTATTGTGTGCTACGTATTGTTGAATTTTTGGGACACAAGAAAAGATTGTTTCTTTACGCTGCCGTTTTCTTTTTGTTGCTTTAATGCTCCGATTGGCAACCGTTACTTTAATGTTCGATTCTATATCTTAAATAAGTTCTCCACCTTTTGCATAGTCTTCGATGAAAATGTTTAGAATTACGGCTGCCACGTTTTTTTTCTTTCATTCATGTTGTTATATAGGCAAATCTTCCGGTGACAGCTATTCGAACATCATTCGTAAATCTCATGGTACTTAATAGTAAAGCAAGTCCGTTAGATCAAATGTCTCCCTCCGCAGCATTGCTTCGATCCAGATGATACTCTTGAACATAATGTCTGCAAATCAAGTAGTTTTATCTTGGTTTAGGAGCAAGTTTAAAACTTAGTACCCATATCTATGAGTGCAATACACGGTGGACAAAAAGTCAATCCTCTCACTTTTGAATTCACAATTTTGGCCTGCATGTATTGCACTCATTGGTGTGGATACAAGTTATAAACCTGCTCCTGGACCAAGATAAAATTACTCCTGCAAATTGTATATCGTTTGGTGGATGTCATATGCTCCTTGACTCTTGTCAAGATTTATATCTTAATTTGTTGGTGCAGAAACGAACAATTCCAACAATCAGTCAAGGAATTGAAGGAGAAGGCAGAAGAGTTGAAAGAGGCGAAAGAGAATTTGAAGGCCAGGTAATGCGTTAAATTAGTTATAGTTGTTGTCTTTAAATTCCGTCATTTCCTTTAGAGGCTGAGACATACCCTTGTATGTCAAGGCTGGCAGACCTTCCAATGGGGACCCTGAGATGGTGAACTGGCGAATGCAGAACGAAGCAGACAACTGAGCAGCTTTACAAGCAAGTGGATGGTGTTTGGACAGAGGCAGAAGCGAAGGCCAAGAAGGTATGCTTTGAATACTCATTCGGACTCATCAAAGCATTCGAAATTATGAAGAACTGTGATAGATTCGCCTCTTCAAACTATAGTAATGTTCATGATATGCACTCTAGCTTGTGAAGAAATCTATTCTTTTGATGGCAATAGTTGTCCTGACTACTTCCGCTCCAGTTGCTTTATACTGTGTTTTAAGATGTTATTTTACAAGTAATAATAGTTCCATATGGTTGTAACTTATAGATCTCCTGTTACCTTCTAGGTTTATGCTAATGTGGAGGAGAAGATTTCGGCTGCTAAAGCAGAGGTGTGTGGCGCCTGTGGATCATGTTTTGCATACATCCAGTAATGTGTGATCTCTAGGAATTTCATGACTAATAATTCCTAATATTTTGTTTAGGTCCAAGGAACTTTTGGAACCGGAAAGCAAGATGCTTCAGAATCAACTGAAACTTCTAATAAGGCTAATTCAGATGGGGAGGAAAGTGCCCAATCTGCAAATGGGGAAGAAAAGCAACAAGAGCAGCATCAGCAAATGGGGCAGGGTGATAATGCAGAGACATTATTTGGCAAGGTTAAGTATGGTGTTTCTTCAACGGCATCAATGGCTTTCCAGAAACTAAAAGAAGCAAAGCCAATTGATTTAGCAAAGAAGGGTTACAGTATTGTAAAGGATGAGTTGAAAGGCAGTGCAGCTAAAAGAAGGCATCTTGGAAATGCTACACCTAGTGCAGACCCCTCATTGAAGGTTGAAAGGAGTACGAGGACTGATATAGCGGTCTTACCTTCACAGCAATCCAAGTGGAGTAAGAAATGGGATTCCTTCATGGATAAGGTAATTGATTTTTAGGCTTTCTTCAGAAAGAGCGGTCTTGTGCCATCTCGTGTCTTTGTTTCCTTTCATAACTGCCCATTGAATCAATTATTTTGTATTTTTCAGATGCGTGGCCATCCTCTATATAAGCGTGCTAAAGGTTTAAGTAAACCTGTTGTCACCAAGGGCCAGGAGGTATTTGAAATATTAGTAGTTTAAACTATGCCTTACAGTTTCTGTTTTTTATTCTCAACTTGGCATTCGTTGTAGTGATGGTCGTAATCTTGATATGGGTTTCATCCTTTCTAGTAATGCATGACTGAATTTTCAGATAGCGGAAGAAGTGCGGGAGAGATGGGAGACTAGTGATCATCCTGTTGTCCATAAGATTCAGGAGTATGTATTTACTTTTTTCATATGGATTCCTTTGCAACTGTACACAACTATTCGTGATGCTAACTACTTTACTTCACCAAATAAAATGTGGCAGTATAAACGAATCTGTCTTTGGGGAATCTGATACTGCATTATCATTCAAGGAAATACGCCAAAGAGACCCGTAAGGAAAAATTCCAGTTATAGCATTAGTTTCATTTTAATCGTTTCTAAATTATGTGGCATGTGATTTGGTTATGGTTCTGGCAATTTTAGGCAATTTTCTCTACCGGAATTCGTTGCTGAGGTTCAAGAAATAATCAAGCCGGTACTTGTTGCTTATTTCAAAGTAAGTTTGATGCATAACGACTTCCAAGCCTCAATATTCTGGGACTAAAAAATAGAGGTGTTCTTTATGAGAACCATAGCAGAACAACCACCAATTGGTGAGAGAAAGTAGTCTGATACTGTATTCATCCAATTGTACAGGGAGATCATAAAGTTTTGAGTGAACATTGCGGTTCTGAGATAGTGGAGCGTTGTAAAGCAGAGCATAACGTATTTGCAACCCAGGGTATTACATTTGAGCACAAGGTCAGATAACACAAAATCATAATATCTGCATACTGAGCATGCTGTGTTTGGTTGATCGTATACAATGTATAGAGTAATGAAAAGTTTTGATAATGATGATGAAAACTTGTGGATTGCTTTCATGCAGATTTTGCATGTATCAGAAGCAGAAGTTAAAGAGACTAAATTAATGGGAGACACTCCCATAATAATCGTCGTGGTATGACCTCTCTCTCTGCGTGGTAGATAAATCCAAAAGAATAGTAGCTCTAGTTTCACTTAGCTTTGTATCATGGGATGCAAAATAATAAACTTCTGATATACTTTTGGCTTGGAAATTCTTGCAGTTCCAAACACAACAAGTATATTGTGTACGCGATAAACAAGGCAATGTGACAGAAGGGGGCAAGGTAAAAGTTTTGATTTATTCATTTGTTAGTATTACTCATTATTTTTTAAGTTTCCAGGGTTCGACCCCTGATCATCCGAGTCTTATGAACTGTTAAGTTGCTACCTAAATGATTACATATATCTGCGTGTTTTAAGTGAAAAAGTATGTCTTAACTACATGTTTGTCTCTAACATCTGGTGATCTTGTATACACGGTTAAAACAGGACACCATACACACAGTTTACTATGCTTGGGCGATGCAGCTAGTGGATGGTGAAGAAGTCCATGAAGGTGAAACAATACAGATGTATTCTCCTAGATGGAAGCTTAGGGAAATGCAGCAATATGGAGTCCAAGCACTCATTTGATTCTGTCCCTCCAATGGGTTCAGATGAGTTATTCTTTTCCTTTTCGGGACTCAAAATGAATGCTCTGTTTAAATCTTCTGGGTATTTCTGTTGGTGAAAGGAAACTTTCTAAAGTCGTATACCGTTCCCTTGGCACCCAAGATTCGCTAATATTGCATTCAAAATTTTGCATCCAAACAATCCTGAGATTCACTCTTGTTATTTTGAGCTCCTGTAACTCTTTTTTTTTTTGCCTTGCAATTTACATTTTTTAGGAGAAAGGGGTACCCACTCTTCTCTCCTGGTAGATGTTCTGATTATTATCATTGGTTTTCCTTTATGAGTGAATCAATTTGGAAATGAAGGGACTTATCTAGGTGTGGTCTCTTGATACTCATTTTTAATTTCTTGTTCACGTCTGTAGTATGATTTTCTTTATCTTAGCAATTCAAACAAGAATGACTATATTTAGTTGTGCTTGTATTAATCTAGATTTTTTGTTTTCCCGGCAGCTGTTCATCATTTTGAGACATGTTTATATCACAATCTCGCACTAATCACATATCATTTACATAGAAAAACATGAGAACATTTCACTTACCAAGCAACAAACACTATATGCCCTAGAGCATCTCTGAGCATATCCAAGCTTGGTCCTATCCAAAAGTTGGCAAATAGCGAGCGAGAAGTGCCCAAGCTTAGAGATATTTTAAAGCATAGGAATCAAAAAGCACGTCATGATGCCCATTGGCGTGGGGCATGGAACACAGAAATAGAGTTCTTTTGTATAAAGTCTCAAACTTGCAAAGATTGTCGACAAATGTTGTTTTCAAACACCCCGACTTAATGTGCTTATTATAAGTAAAACAACCAGTAAAGAGAGAAGACAGATCTGAGCGGAATACATTCTTAGAACTACACGTAGATCAGATGCGTAACCACCATATTTCACTGCAAGAAATCCTTCATTGGATCATCGTGGTGAATCCTCTTCATCCTATACGCTTCCATATCCTCCGCAGAAACCTGCACACAGTTAAGGGTGGCCAATGATATTTCCAGAATTACAGGAAGGGCAAATTCAAGGCAATATAGGGAAGAAAAGTGAACAAACCTCATCATTCCACGTAACATTGTACTTGCGCTTTTTCTCATCCTTCTCTTCCCTCCTCCTTTGGTCCTCCTGCTCACAAAATCCAAATATCAATACCTTGAATCATAGCAAGATATAACTCACAGTATTTGGCAAGGTTAAAATTCTAAAATCGCGATCTATCTACAACATTTTTGTTTCAACGGAAAATTGAATTGAAATGGAAGACGCAGCACAACAGTCACAAAAAAAGGTGTGCTTGGCAGTGCGGAAGATAGTAGGTTGATATATAACCAGAGGAGTAAATATAAATAACATCAAGCTTTAGAGAGGGAGAAAAAAAAAACACTACAGGTTTACCTTCTTGAGTGCTTCAGCCAATTTCTTCTCATCTAAAACCAAATCATCAGGAACATCGGTTCCCCAGGTGGCAAGCTTCTTTTCCTCTACTGGTGCTTCTATTCCTGGATTTAAAAAAAAGAATTTTATATATCACTTATCAGATGATGAAAATGCACAAGTACCAATTAACTACACAGCTAACCAGTATTAAGCATCCCCAGACATTCCCAAAATTTTTTTTGGTAACAATGATAATTTTCCTTTATATGGCCATAATGGCAATACAGAAGAATTTCATACTAATAGCAGTTCATCAACATTTACCAGTTCCCCTTATTTTCCCAAATGTTTTACAT
Organism: Vinca minor; assembly: GCA_026122235.1. Lineage (NCBI taxonomy): Eukaryota > Viridiplantae > Streptophyta > Magnoliopsida > Gentianales > Apocynaceae > Vinca > Vinca minor. The sequence continues at coordinate 1,996,150 of JAOCZM010000085.1, read as the reverse complement.
GAGCATGTTTCAACATTGACACTGTCTTGTATCTCTGAAAATCGTGTAAATGATTATCGAATTATCCATGCTTGAACGTGATCAAGAAAATTCATAAATTAACAGCATTATATTAGGATAGATCCAAAAGCTGGAATGCAAGAACACTGACCTTCAGAAGCCTCTTTTCGAGCAATGTTAGCTCTCATAAGATCTGCTGCTTCTTCAGCTGCTTCAATACCAGCTGCCCCTGTGCAAAAGCTGTTCCGATATGTCTGCCTGCAGCACTTATAGCCCCATTGATGATCTGTCCACCATGAACCCCAGACGCTTGTATGGTTGTTGACATAAACATCTTCGTACTTGCTCCTCGGAATAGATACTTCCTACAGACATCCATATCCACCAGAGAAGCAAATTTAGTTAAGATTTAAAAAAGAAAATACTCCAAGATGATACCAGCACGAGGTATATAGAGAAGCTTATGTTTCTCTTTATTTATTTTTTTCCCGGCGGCGGGGTGTGTGGTAGGGAAGTGTATCTGGATTCTAGAACAAATTTTCCGTCATTTTGGAACGTCACAACCCCAACCAGGACCGACCAACATGTAAACGCCCACACAGCCATCTTAGGCTATCAGAGAAAAGGAATAGCTAAGCTACGTGGTTTAATTAAAAAGAGAAGATAGATCGTTTTGTTTCGTGAAGGAGAATCTAATAGAAGTACCAGCTGGCGAAGAAAAAAAATTAATGAAGATCTACATGGATACACCAAAGAAAGTGCAATACTAACCCACAACATTTAAACATACCATGGATGGAAAATCCATGACCAACATCTCAACGTGGTAGGCTACCACACAATTATTTTAAATTACACTTTAATTGAAATTTAAAAGTTTGAACTAATTAAGCATTTGAATGAAAGAATATGCTCGTCTTTGGGCAGCAAATGTAGGATGCTTAAAATCAATGATTGAACCTCTTTTGCCTGATGGAGAGTTTAACATAGTAAATAGTATGATCTCCAGATAATCAAGAGAAACACAATGGTTGATTTGGGCATTACCTGGCCCTTTATGACCCTACCAGCGCGATCATATTCAACTTCTTTTTCACTTTGACCCAGTAAAAGTTCCCTAGGAAGCACTTCCTCAGCAGCTGCATTACCATACCTATCCATGATGCTATCCTTTGTTTGAGACTTCAGTTTGTCCTTATTTATCTTATAATTTTTGTAAAGCAATTCAGCTTGTGAAGGAGCTGCTTGCATATGCATGTCATGACCCTTGTCAAATGCTTCCCAGGCATGGATATTAAGCTGCTTGAACTCCAAAGCTTGACCACTCTGTCTATTCTGATTATCTCCCTGTAAAAATACATATGACATATCAATATGATGGTTATATAGTATATACATGTAGGTGGTCAACAGAATGCAAATATATTATGGTCTCAATGAAAATATAATAGTAAAATTTCCTGTATTTCAAGTAAACTTACAACATAGAACTTCTCATTTGGATCCATGTCAGGGAGAGGATCTTCACGCATAGACCGGGTTTTGGGGTCATAGTAGGCAGAATTGATATCAAGATTGAGAAGGTATTTTGCTGTATCCTCTCGAATACGTAAATTCCTGATGGAAAAATTGAAGTGTAAATAAAGATACATGTCCAAGACATGCAATATAATTGAAAGATAACATGCTAGAGCCTGCTGATAAATTAGACCACATCCACTGACTAGAAAACTTACAGTCAATGCACATTACATGGGCAAAAGAGAAATTATTAAGAAAATGAATGTGTGTGTGTGTGTGTGTGTGAGAGAGAGAGAGAGAGAGAGATCATAAAAATGTATACCTAACAGTTCCCGTACTCCCACCACCTGTAGTGCGAACACGCTTTTCAACCTTTGCAAAGTCCATCTGCTTGCTCTCATCTACTTTGGCTTCATCCACTTTCAAAACATCTTCAATTTTCTCATCATCACTATCTCCACCATCTTTATTCTGGTCATCATTTTTCTCATCCAACTGTTTAAGCTGTTGTTGCTTCAGATATTTTTGTCTTGCTTCGTGTAGTTTTTCATATCTCTCAATGGTATAAGCATATGCTGCTGCATCGTAGCCGTTCCAGCGATCCCGCTTTCCATCAAAATCTAGCTCAAATGTCTCTATTTTTTCATCCGGGGCTATGTTCTTGCTCGTCCACTTTGCACCCTTTGTTCGAGGCCTCTCCATGCACGACTTTGCATCATGTGTCATAGCACCACAGCTACATCAAGAAAATGACAAAGAATGAACTATCACAACTTAATTAATGTATCGAAACTAATAAAGCTGATTCTGTCCTGGGAGTACAGCACTCCTTCCAACGAACAAGAATAAAACTTTATTTCAGCCTTAACTAAACGCAATATGTGATCCCCCATTAAACCTCCAAGCCCTTTACATCATCTGGAGTGTTTTTAACATGTTGAATCTGTTGACAAGCACCAGAACATTGACAAACGACATGACTCGTAACCATTAGGCAAACTGACACGGTAACATATTAATTCTTCCCAGCTCACTTTACTTCGAGAATACGCACAAAGACACCAAAGTACTTGTGCAAAAAGCATTCAAAAAAGAAGTGATAGTACGAACTTATGATAAATTTCTTAAAGTGATAAACCAGAAGACCCTGTATCATCACATATCCTAAGGAAGAGTCTAAAACAATGCCCAAGAACAAAAGTAGACACTCTTCTATTTTCCAGATAGGCACCAAAACCATCATTACAACAACAACAACCAAGCCTTAATCCCAATAGATTGGGGTCGGCTACATGAACCAAAGTAAGAATCACATAAGGTCATCCACATGGATGCATTCTCTCCATTTCTTACGATCCCAAACACAACTCTCATCTAGTTCTAGCAGATTCATATCCCCTTTTATCACCACCGTCCAAGTCTTCCTCGGTCTCCCTCTACCTCTTATGCCATCTATATTACACAATCCTTCAATTCTCCTAACCGGAGCATCACTTGGCCTTCGTCTAATGTGCCCAAACCAACGCAAACGGTTCTCTCTCATCTTGTCTTCAATAGGTGCTACACCAACCTTCTTCTGAATAGTCTCGTTCCTCACTCTATCCATTCTCGTATGCCCACACATCCATCTTAACATACGCATCTCCGCTACATGCATTTTTCTCGAATATGACACCTCTTAGTTGCCCAACATTCTGTACCATATAATAATGCCTGGCCTAACAAATGTCTCAGTAAAACTTTCCTTTCAATCTCAGCTGTACATTACGATCACACAAAACACCCGTCGCACTCTTCCATTTCAACCAACCAGCCTTTAACTCGATGCGCTACATCTCCGTCAAGCTCTCCGTCCCTTTGAATAATAGAACCAAGGTATCGAAAATACTCACTCTCCCGAGATATTTTTGTCACCCAAAGTTACTACAGCTTTGCTCGTTGTTCTCGCTAGTGCTAAACTTACACTCCATATACTGCTTTTACTTCTACTAATCCTAAAACCTTTAGATTCTAAGGTTTGTCTCCATACATCCAACTTGGCATTAACACCCGCTCTTGTCTCATCAATCAAAACTATATCATCAAGAAAAAAGCATGCACCACAGATCTGGGATCTTGTATACACCGGGTCGGGCTTCATCCATAACCATTGTAAATGAAAAGGACTAAGTGTCGAACCTTGATGCACCCCAATTGTAATAGGAAACTCTTCACTTATCCCGCCACAAACTCGACACTCGGTGCCGACTCCCTCATACATATCCTTAATAAGATCAATATACTTCCGAGATATACCTTTCTTAGCCATCGCCCACCAAATTACCTCTCTGGGAACCTTATCGTAAGCTTTTTCCAAATCTATGAACACCATATGCGAGTCCTTCATTCTCTCTCTATAACGCTCAATCAACTCGCCTTAGTAGATGTATTGCTTCCATAGTTGATCGTCCGGCATAAACCGAATTGGTTCTCTCGAAATGCTCACAATTTTTCTCAATCTATGCTCAATTACCCTTTCCCACAACTTCATAGTATGACTCATAAGCTTAATACCACGATAATTTGAACAGCTCTTGAACATCTCCTTTATTCTTATATAATGGCACCAAAGTACTTTTCCTCCACTCTATCGGGGCATCTTCTCAACTCTAAGTATTTTATTAAAAAGGTTAGTCAACCACTCAACACCTATTTCTCCTAAACACTTCCAAACCTCAATTGGTATACTATCGTGTCCCTACTGCCTTCTTTGGTTTCATCCTTTTAAGGGCCTCTTGCACTTCTTTCCTTTGAATTCTACGTATGAAATCATGGTTCACCTCTCCAATCGGGATAGAAAGGTCTCCAATATTCTGTACTTGATTACCATTAAATAGCCTATCAAAATACGTCCTCCACCTCGCCTTGATTTCCTCATCCTTAACCAAAACTCTCTCACTATCATCCTTAACACACCTCACCATACCAATATCTCTTGTCTTTTTCTCTCTTAAACGAGCAAGTCTATATATACCTTTCTCACCATCCTTAGTGTCCAATTTATTATACAAATCCTTATAAACTTTTGATCTCGCTTCTCTAACGGCTGCCTTAGCTTCTCTACACGCCGTTTTATACTTCGTAAAATTGCCATCACTTCTATACTTCCCCAAAGTCTTATAACACTCTCTTTTCTTCTTTATAGCTTCTCTTACCTCTCCATTCCACCACGATGTATCCTTACCGAATAGCACATTTCCGCTTGATTCACCAAGCACTTCCCTAGCCACCTTTAAAATGTCTTGCGCCATTTTTTCCCACATAAAATTCGGATCTATTTCAGACGACTAGTCCTCTTCCTGAATAACTCTATCAACGAAGATTTTCTGATTTTCTCCTTGTAACTTCCACCACTTTATTTTTGGAGCTGACCTAAATTTATGCATTCTAACCTGTTTACCGAAACGAAAATCAAGAACCAATAACCTATGTTGTGTAGCCACACTCTCGCCAAAACCATCATTCTGGCCTTAAAATGCTTTGACACTCTGAATGTAGTGACTGCAGCATCACGTGCTAAAAGATTCTAATCTTTTTTAATATGTAGAAGCAACCACTGAACATATGAATGCCTAGAATGTTTAATATGTAGCTCTGTTTAACCGATGGATGAGCATTCAATGGGTTTCATTGACAGAACAAAATAAAATGAGAAAATTGAAAGTCAACAATCACTTACACATGTAAACGCTAGGACAAAAACAAAAAGACCTTCACAAGCACTACCAAGGGGAAGGGTGACTTACTTCTCACAAGCGCCTTTTCTGAACTTGTCAGCCTGAAATATTTTGGCACCTCTGTCATACCAGGATTTAGTGTAGTTTGGATCAGACTTCCATTTCCTTTGATGTTTTAAACTCTACAACCACCAAAACAGCATTCAATTAATCCGAAGCATAATTTAACAAAACAAAACTAACAACTTTTTCAAAATTATAAAAAGAAAAGCAAACATACGGGTCTCTCAGCATTGAGATACCAAGGCGCAGATGACATATACTGAGGAATATGGGGATTGATTTCATTTCCATCCTCATCAACCTCAGCCGGTGCAAGCCCTGCCTTCCGAGCCTCTTCTAATTCCAGCTGCTTCCTATGGTCTTCCCTAGATTTAAAAGTCACTGCAATTCCAACAAATTCGCAAAATCATAAAACAATTCAAAGCCAACCAACTAATAGAATCACATCAAGCAACATCTTTTTAACAATTGAATTCCAAAGTAGGGAAGAAATTCGAAGCATAAGCAAATTCTATGCAGCAATTATCCAATAAATCAAAACGAAAAAGTATACTTCTCCCAGAAAAATAAATCGGATTACCATAGCAAAGTATATCCGAAGATTAAGATTTGAAAAAGATTTATGTACCTGAAGCTGTCGCCATGTTCGATTTTGTTGGATCAGAGCGTAGGATGAATTATTACGAGAGAAAAAGTAGAAATCGGATTTCAATTGATAATCGGAACCCTAAATAAAGTCGGGGTTTTTTTGTTCTTACGATATCGTTTTAGTAGAAGAAGACTTTGCTCTTGGAGGCCGATTATGATTCGGTTATGGAGGACACCGACTGAGATATGAGGGGATCATGGATCAGATAAACCGAAGCAAAGGCCCAATTTAATTTTGAATGGGCTTATAAGTTAAATCTAGGCCCAATATCTTATTGCAGAAAGGTACAGAGTCCATTATCCTACAGTGCATAAAGCCCAGATATCCTATACCAATGGCAATATGGACATTTGCCTTTTCTTCGTAAAAATTCATTATTGCACATTGGAAAAATAAAACCTGCAGTGATTTTTTTTCTCGATTTCATATTTTCTAGTACATTATAGAGTACAATAATAAAATATTCTCAATTACTTTTAGATTTGGTATGTTATATTCTTTAAAGATTGTTTTTACACTGTAACATCCCTAGTATTGAACAAGAATGAATTAATAGTTAAATTAGTCATCAACTAACTTTCGTCTCCTGCCACTTTCATCATTTTCAAGTTTTTTTTAACTTTTTTGGTCATCAAATTATTTTCTAGCAGCTACTTTCATCCTTTTAAACTTTTTTCAGCCACTTTCATCCCCAAAGATTTTACGAGCAGCCATTTTGGTCATCAAATTATTTTCTAGCAGCCACTTTCATCATTTTTAACTTTTTTCATCCCCAAAGATTTTACTAGCAGACATTTTTTACGAACAGTAAATGAATTTCAAGATCTTAAGTTTGAGTTGGGAGTGATAGATGGTGATTTAACTCCTAGCTGCAATGTTGTGAATCTAAGTTTCATCAATTTTGACTATTTTTAGACAATTATTTGTCAGAATGATAAAAATGGCTGCTCTGCTCGTAAAATCTTTGGGGATGAAAGTGGCTGAAAAAAGTTAAAAATGATGAAAGTGGTTGCTAGAAAATAATTTGATGACCAAAATGGCTGCTCGTAAAATCTTTGGGGGTGAAAGTGGCTGAAAAAAGTTAAAAATGATGAAAGTGGCTGTTCAAAATTAAATTGATGACAAAAAAAGTTAAAAAAAAAAACTTGAAAATGATGAAAGTGTCAGGGCAAAAGTTAGTTGATGACTAATTTGGCTATTAATTCTATTGAACAATTATATATTTTGGTCTAGTTTTTTGTTAGTCAACTAAGTGTCAAGCTCGATTTTAATCACTTTTTTGATCAAAAGTTTGAAGTGTAATTTCGATAATAGGTAAAATACTCGCCCCACCCCACCCCTCTCATCTTTTTCTTTATTCCATCCAACACTATCACGCCAGCTCCACCCCCTTCCCCTTCGGTATTCGTCAATTCCACCTTCAAAACTGCTCAAAATTGACTTAAAAAAATATATTTTTTCTGTCCACGTAACAAATTTTAAATGATGAATATACAAATTGAGTACAAATAATTTTTAATCCTCAAAATTCATTACCTACCTTGAAACGTCATGTGTGACAAAATAACAATTCAATTAATAAAAAACATTATTTATCAAGTCAAAAACTTTGAATTCAGTAATTAACATCTTGATTTTTTGTGGCGCCATCTCCAATTTCAATAAATAGTTAAAAAATTAAAATTAAACTAGTTGCAACAAATACTTTTTTTATTCTAAGAAATTGAAGATCCAACTACAACTTTGACCATTCTTTTCCTTTGGATAAAAAAAAACATTTTTAAAATTCCGGCAACTGTAATAACTCCTCAGCCCTCATAAAAAGGTCGGACCAGAAGTCCACGCCATCATCATGCTCACTCGTGCTATTAATATTTGAGTTAAAGCTACCACTATAATCTAGCAAAGAAATTTCATCTTCACCGCTAAACTTCCCAGAATCTTCAGATGAAACGACACCGTCTAGCCAGAAATCTTCATCCAAATTAAGATCATAGCTCTGTAAATCACAATCATCCGAAATCACGCACATCTCGCCGGCGTTCTCAGGTTCCGCTACAGTTGTGATCGACGACGAAACGTCGCCGCTTAATGAGGAGGAATGCGGCGGAGAACAATTATGAGCGCTTCCAGAAATCTCCGGGGAGATTAAACTCTCCGTCTCTGTAATTTGTTTCTTTTGGGCTTTCAGCTGGGATTGCTTGTTTATCAAGTTTCTTCTTTAGATTAGTGTGCCATACGTTTTTAATCTCATTGTCTGTTCTTCCCGGTAATCTTGCTGCAATTACCGACCATCTACATATTTACCAAACATAAACTCACCTTAGTAATTACATATATATTTGTATTGAGAAAAAACTCCTATATATACATAAACAATTTTTCTTTTTCTCTTTTTGTCAATAAACGTTTAAAACATGTAGCGAAAATTAAGAAAGCATAACACTATTTTCAAGACTTTGAATTTCATATCCATATAATACAAAAGAAATTTGTACAGACCTGTTTCCTAAGACTTGATGCAAGTGAATGATGGTGTCCTCCTCTTCCTTGGAGAAGTTTCCTCGTTTGATGTCTGGTTTCAGATAGTTTGTCCAACGTAGTCTGCAACTCTTCCCACATCTCAACAGACCTGATGAAGCCACCACGTTTAGTTAAATAAAATTAGTGGTATACAAGTCATATTTGAGAAAGTAATATTGATATTTTAATTAAAAAAATATCTTAATTTTTTTTTAAAATTTTCGCAAAGATAATAAAATTCTTATATTTAGGAATGGAGGAAGAATTAAACAGTGTACTAGAAGACATTAGAAATTACCTGCTTTCTTGGGGAGTGCCCGCCAATTATCATGGCCGTGGTGAATGATATGAGTAATGAGAATAAGATCTTCTTGTTTAGTCCAAGGACCTTTCTTTAATCCCGTCTTCTCACAGCATGGAGCTCTCCCCATCTTCTCTGCGAAATGTTACTCTGATTATTGATGGAATGACTGCTACTTGGAACCTGCTTGGTTGATATATAATGTTTGTTGGGTATAAAGTCCCAAGGCCCGACATCCGGAAGAGAAGTGGCGGGTCTAGTTGGTCAAATAAACACGTGGGTATATTCTGTCCGATGTGGACGTGCCAAAGGGGGCTCAGGCCGTGCGCCCACATCCATCTCCAGCACAAATTATTGGAGATTTTTTATGGTCCACGAAATAAACAAAACAAATTCAGAACATATATTTTCATACATTAATTTTCTAATGAATACTCCATCAACCTATCAAAATAATAATAATAATTTCTCCACTGCTATCAGTACAATAATCGATGTAATTTTTAGACGGAACAAAATTAAAAACTCATTAGTAAACCAAACTCAAGAAACTCGTCCTCTGAGTTGGTGGCGTCCAACACAGCACAACCAATACTAAACTAAGAAAAATAAGATTTTAGCTCTCTTCCAGTTTTCAAACACAACCGATGTGGGATATTGAGAGAATTCAAACAACGATTTAGTAAATCAGGGGTTAAATCCTTATAACATAGGAACATGTAGAAATGATTACTCCACTATTTGTTAGAGTATCAGAAGAAGGAAAGAAATCAAAATCAATCAACAAATCATCAAGTGATCGATCATACAAACAATAAGGAATCAAATTTCTAATTATGTGTCTTAATGTATTATATCATTAGACATGATTAAGGTTTCTTACTATATTATGCTAGAATTTTATGTATATAAATAGATAGTTGTGTATGTTTTATTAGTATGATATAAAATTATTTTCTCATTGTTCAAACTGTTCTCAAATCCTAAATCTTACACTATTTAATGTTTTTTTTTCAAAAAAAATTGGCCTTTTTCAACTGTTCATAATCATTTTTCTAAAGTTACTTTCATCGATGAGTATAATTATCTGAATTTCTATTATTTTAATAAAATTAAGTAAATGATATAATAGGTGTGAAATGAAGGGGTCAAAGAAAGCTGTGCATTTTTTTTCCTCCCTTTTTTTCGGTGTCATTGAAACTAATATGTTCACTAGCGGCCAGTGAGGGCAAAAAATCCTCTGTTTCCGTTTCTATTCTCATTTCTATCCCCAGCTAATCACAATTCACTCTGTGTATATATAATTGAAAAAAAATATTTATATAGTAAATTTTAATTGGCTGGAGACAGGGATAAAGATAGGATTGGGGACAACGAATTTTCACCCGTCAGTGAGTGCTTAGGTAAACAAGAATGCGTTGGCAAAAAAGGGTTGAATCTCAGACAATATCGCCTTTTTAACTTAAAATGGATTTGGGAGCATTAGACGTGAGAAGCGTCTCTCCACAACATATAAGCTCACTCACTACCTTTGATAAAATTAACCAATAATCATAAACTATGAGTTTAATAATTTCTTGCTTTTCATAAGTCGGCATTTGATGTTAAAAACTAATTTTTCTTCTTTCTTTCCAATAAATAACTTATGGTTCCATGTAATTCTACAACAACAGTAACATAACTCGTTAAGTTTTTAATAATTGGGGTATGAATGAGGACGAATAGAAGACAAATCTAACATTTGAAGATAAAGTCACAAAATGGCTGCTCTCAAAATACCACTGAAATATATAAATTAGAGATTGACCAACTATTTGGCAATGAATGCACAAAGTGATTGTTCATAAAATATCATTGAAACAATAGTACCATATATCATCACATTTGCTACGGGGTCATGAACTCAAATCAAAACTAAAAAATAGTAGAGAAGACGAGTCACTCAATCGCAGGACCGTCCTTGTGAGACGACCCCACAGTCTCTTCACGTGAATTGAACGGAGCCCGCATCTGCAAGTAAATCCCGTCCAATTTATGTAAGTAGGTTGTGGTGCCAGTCTCACAAAGACCGTCATAATATTGAATTTTCCCAGAGAACACGTATCTAAGAGCTATTTTGATTTATTTATGAACCATACCTCTAAAAAAAATTCCTATTAAAAAATGATAGTTCTGATATGGAGCAGTCCATTGGACCATGTGGTTCAGAACTGGTCACATCACTACAAAGTGAGGAGAAAGACAATTATGTGATGACGTGACTAATTATGGATCACAAAGTCCACGTGGACCTGAGTAATAAAATTGAACATGTGCATGGCGTGCAGATAATACCCGTCCCCTATACTGCCTTGCATTAATGAGAGTTTGATCATGTAATGCCAAATTGCAAAGCTTAATGATGGTCAGGGGGCATATACCTAAAAAATGATTGGAGATCTTTATCCTCTCTCTCTGTTTTTTCTTTCTCTCTTGGTGTTCTTTTTTTTTTTTCCCACCTTTTATGGCTAGATCTAACCAAAAGTTCCGACCACAACCAAAAGCTCCAACTTTTATTCGAATCTTGGTTCGATCTAGCCATACTCCCTTCACTTTTTGTGTCTTCGCCCCTTCTTTTGATTGTAAATCGTAATGAAATTTTTTCAAGGTATTCTTATTCAAGATTCAAGACTCACATGCAAGATCTACTTCAGATCCTTCCATATCTGGAGTTTCCCTCTAAACCCGGAGTTGTTCTGGGCCCTTCCTCAGTTTTTTTTTCATCTTTCCGAGACAATCTATGGGACGATTGATACGCCCATGGTCTCGTAGATGGTTGATTTCTAAGAAAGGTGTTGGAACTGAGTTTGCTATTGCCGTTCAAGGATTTTGGAGAAGATATTGCGAAGAATTTTATTATGTATTTATTTTTTCTACTATTTTTAGTATTTTTTCAATCCGGGGTGTGAACTTTTATCCGTTATCATGGTGGTCTACACAATTGTATAACTTTTATTTTCTTTTTATCTTTTGATTGTAATGACTTCAACTATTTTATGATTAATGGATAATTTCTTATTTAGCAAAAAAAAATTGGAGATCTTTATCCAAAATAATAATCATTAAAAACTGATTAGTGGGGTCCGAAAACAATTATCATCAGTTAATCGGTGAAAAAGGAGTCAACATAAGGTGACTCGTAAAAACTAAAGTGCGAACAATTACCATGATATCATCAAGGTCAACTAAACCAGGTTGCAAATTTAACATGTGGTAATAATATAGTATTACAAGTTGAAGACTGCAATGCATCACGTAGTAGTTTTAAAATTAAAAAGAATAAAAGAAGAAATTGAGCTATTTAATAAATGTTTTTGTTTCTTGAACAACAGATTTGAAAAAAAAAGAGAATACTATCACTTGTTACGTTATGCAGTTTGAGGGGCTAAGCAAACATCCCATGTTCTCGAATCTCGACGATGAGTTAGTCAGTGCTCAGGAGCGGCAGCCCCCAAGCCAATTTTTTTGAACTTTTCTATTAATGAACCGTAATTAAGGTTTTATCTTTTTTTCTTTATAAATAGCTTAGCTATCAATGTTATTATGGATGGGTAGCGCCCCAGACATAAATCAACTTCTTGACGAAGTGAACAAACATTTTTTGGTGTTTTTTCTTTATTGTTTTCGATCTCCCTTTCTCTACCAATATACCGGTAGAGCCGCCTTACTTTTTCTACTAGCCAAGAGAAAAGGCAATTAACCCATAAAATATGTAAGCAACGAATAAGAGCATACAAATCTGCCTCAAAGAACGGTTAACGTCATGAACAATGCAAGGAACACAATGGTCGAATTCAACGTATCAGTCGACGGAAAAAGCACTTGGGGCTTAAAATATTAACTCCCACAAGATCAGTAAGTCCTCCATTAACGACTATTTTTCTTTTAAAATTACTTTCAGGGATTCATGATGAATCATTCATCTCATCTTCAAGAATTACTTTCAAGACATCCCCCCCAAATAACAGAAACATCCAATTCACTGCAACTTCCTCCTCATTTCAATAAACCACTAAGAACTGCAGTTATATAAGATTCAAGAACAATACGAAAATTTCGACTCATATTTATTTATAGTAATTAAAAGAGAGTGCACATGCAATATATTTATTTGTTTAGCATATCTCAATGGGTTTTGACCAATTAAGTTGTCCAAATCACATCCAGAACCACTCACTATAGCCCAGCAGCAATAAACAGACTTAAGGGAAAAGGAAAGCATACATGTTGATAGAATACAAGCTGGCAAATATCGTGGTCAGAGAAGCATTAAGATAGAATATAGATTACAGACTTAATGCAGATCAGCCTGTTTGAGACCTAATCCACTATCAAACTTACATAGCTATCTGGTTACAGGTCGACAGGAACCAAAGGGAAACTCATACCGCAAGACCCCTACAGAAGAAAACAAGTTAAGGAACAAAATTATAGATGCGACTGCAAAATAGTGGCAAAATAGCAACAATATTTGCGGGGAGAAGAGATTTCATAAAAAAAAATGAATTCAATGTGAAAGAAAAAGAGAAAATCTACATAAAGATTTCAGCTGATGTATGTAATTAGTTAATCCAATGACCTGGGTGTGGTTTAGCTATGTTTCACTTTCACAAAGCAAAACGAGCTCCTGTTCCGTCAAGAAAGCGATCGGTATGCCACCCTTTAGCCTGAAGCTCAGAAAGCAAAGGAGGGAATGCACTATTCATTCTCTCATACGCTTCTTTCAGAACATTTTCAATAGATTCAGGTACAGATTTCTCTATGCCTGCAGCATAGGCAGCAACCAGCCAGCCCCGCAATGCATCTTCACCAGTAGCACTGTGTTCTAATATCAAGTCAGTCCATCTAGTTCCAGGACTCAAAATGAACTTCTCCTCGGTGAATATTTCTTTTAGTTGGCGCAGATTTGAAGGTTTAACAACCTTGTGGAGAGCACTTCCCACATTAACACTTCCAGCGCCCTTGATCACTCTTCCAGTAAATAATAGATCTTCTTGATACCTGAGATCAGCAGGGCTCGATACTTTTCCTGTCTGGTTCCGTCCACAGATTTAAGTAAGTCAATAAAATTTGAAAGGTGATCAACATCATATGCATATCCTTTAGGGAAAAGTGAGGGAGAGTAAAAACCTTGACAAAATCTGCTACAATCATTGCAGTTCTCTGGGGATTTAGTGTATTGACTGGAGTAGCTCGCATTTCTTCACAGACACTGTAGATATGTACGATGGACAGAAGGGGTCCGACCAACAACTGCAATATGCCATAAATTGTCAACTGGAACCATCCATCACATCTCAGTCAATCAAACGGATAAAAGTTCCAGAGTCTCAGCCAATCAAAACCTTAATGGTTAGGAGAAAAAAATCTAACCATAGATTGTCAAATTTGGAAACCTGAGAGCAAAAACTGTGAAAGAAAATATCCACCTCCCTCAAACTCACCCTGCATCTGAAAAGTTACTAGGAAGGCGTAGCTGTATGCTCTCGAAAATTTAAATTTGGAAAGGATGTTTTTACATTGCAAAGCAAAAGATTATAGTTCAATAAGTAAGCTCTACATTTCAGGATCCATTAGGAAAAAAGGTAGACATAATGTTACTGCTCGAAAAAGTTTCTTCAAGGACTAAGAGAATGTGACCACGGCATAAATGAATTCCAACATGACAATGGGAAGGTCCGGATGCAACCATCAATCTTTGTGCTTTCGGAGGTCATTACGAAGATGATACCACATAACCACTTGAAACCATTAATGTTGCCAGTACTAAAGCATTCAGATTTACTTCGGGTAGCAGACAAGTATCCTAATCAATCCTGGGTCACTCCCAAATTATATGCCAGTATTCTTTTATTTTCATATATATTTCTTGTTCAGTAAGCTTATGCTTTTAAATTACTCTACACACCCTCCTACTGAGACGTATGCGAACTATAACCTTAAATTGGAAAGCCAAGATTGCTTTGCTTAGTAGTAAGATATGGGGACAATTAGGTATAATTGAATAAAAATTATCTAAAAATGATCAACAGATGAAGGTAATGGGTTTCGTACCTTCCCTTGCATTGAAGAACAAATGGTAGAAGCAAGCTGGATTCCTGCTCCTAATCCAACAACATTAAAAAGGGTGGAAATGGCCTCACCTTTAGCAAAAAGATCACTAAGATTGCCTTCTTTAGCAAAAGAAGAATATATTGGCAATCTTGTTGCTCTTGCAGCAACAACTGCCATTCCCTGCAAAACCAGAAAAGACAAGTTCTTGATATTTTCAACATATAAACTTCCCTCATGTAAAATGTGAGACCAGATAAGACTTGGGAGTGATGAAAGATTTGATAGGATTTGGACATTTTATCAGAACACTGCGAATAGTTGGGGACTTAATGGGTTATGTTATTGTTGTTGTATGGTAAAAAACATAGGAAAAACATTTTGATTCGGAGAGAGGGTTTACCTAACCTCCTCATTCCAAAATTCATGAACCATATAATACATGCATTGAGAAATTTAAATGAGATAAAGTAGTCCTGCTAACCTTCGCAAAGTTTCCGAGCCCTGCCATTTCAAGAAACAAATGAGGACATAAAGGTGAAAGCACTTCCAACCCAGTACCGAAGTCGTATAGCACATCAGCTGTAACATGGACATTCTACTTTTAAATCAACTTGTGAAACAACCAAAAGAAAGCCACAAAATGGAACCGCATTTTCTTTGGAGGTGTGTGTGTGTGTGTGTGGGAGGGGCAAAACTCTAAAATTCAAGAGCTGAGAAATAACCCAAAATTCTCCAGCTTTTAGGCTCCGAGTCCATTCTTGCACCCAAATTACTACATATGAGTTTGCCTACATGCTGCATTCCATCCTTTAATACCTGCAATACAAGTAAACTAATATGAAACTGAAAAATAAGAAAGGGTCCCTCACTGTGTAAAGAGTTTAAACATTACCCAGCTCACTGCAGTGGCCTGTGCAGGGGTAGGTCGCAGACCTGCAGCAATTAACAGTGACTGGTAAGAATACAGAAAATATTCCCACCGCAATTATGAAGTATCACAGATCAGAAGACATGTTAATATGAAATTAATTTATTAGTTTTGCTTTAAGAAAAGAATTAATATTAAAAGCTACATCTTTATTTGTAAGAAAAGATGTGCGGATTGATAAAATCTGAAATGCAATTAGCTAAAAATATGAAGTAATTCGAGAAGAAAAGTTGAGAGCATTTGGGGAATTTTCTGTTTTTCTCATTAATGAAAAAAGCTGTACAATGAGGTTTATATACAATTTGGAATGGTGGTTACAAAAGTAACCGCCTCTGCTGATGTGGAATTCCACTATCAAAATATCTACCAGAAATCTAGTTAATTAGATAAAATACAATGCGCCTAATTTTCTATTCCTTTTTACATTGTGTGGGCCTAATATCTAAAATAACCAATGCAGCCCAAGTCCATGTCCAAGACAGACGTTAGAATAAGGCCTTCACCAAAATCATTAATCCATTTTCCTTCTCCTTTTATTTCTTCCTTTTCTATATCTCTCGTAAATAGAAATTTTCCATTTCTGTTCTTCCTTGCTTCTAGCTCCTGTTTCTTTCTTGCTTTTGTGTTTGTTCCAGCTTGATGCAATTCATTTCTCTTTGTGTATTTCAACAGCCCCCCACAAGCTGGCACATTAAACATGTCATATAATCCCAAGCTTTGATTCAAATATCTTAGCCTTGCTGCAGACAAAGGTTTTGTAAATGCATCAGCAATTTGTCTTTCTGAATCAATAGGTAAAGGTTTAATTAAACCTCTTAAGGCCTTCTCCCTTACTATGTGGCAGTCAATCTCCACATGCTTTGTTCTCTCATGGAAGACAGGATTTTCTGCAATGTGTAGTGCACTCCTGTTGTCACAGAAAAGAGGTACTGCCCTTACTTGTATGACTCCCAAGTCCTGTAGTAGATTTGTTAGCCATTGAATTTCACAGGTTGTTAGAGCCATTGCTCTATACTCAGCTTCTGCTGAGCTTCTGGACACTGTTGGTTGTTTCTTTGATCTCCAAGAGATCAAGGAATTTCCAAGAAAAATGCACATGCCTGTAACAGACCTTCTAGTTTCCACACAACCTGCCCAGTCACTATCAGTATAGGCCTTTAATTCCAAATTATTCTGTGAAGAATAAAATAATCCTTGTCCTGGTGCTGCTTTAATATACCTTAAAACTCTGTGTGCACCCTTCCAATGCATTATGGTAGGTCTATCAAGAAATTGACTAAGTTGTTGTATGGCAAAAGAAATATCTGGTCTAGTAACAGTAAGATACAAAAGCTTTCCTATTAGCCTTCTATAAGCTGTAATGTCTTGGAAAGGTTCTGAGTCAGTATGTGAATATTTGACTGATGTTTCCATTGGAGTACTAACAGGAGAACATTCAATGTATCCTGTTTCTGCCAATAAATCCAAGACATACTTCCTTTGAGATAAGACAATGCCTTCATTATTTTTGATGACTTCTATGCCCAAGAAGTATGTTAGTTCACCAAGATCCTTTATTCTGAACTGCTTATGCAAAAATTCTTTTGTTGCATCAATTTGTATTTTGCTATTACTGACTAAGATAACATCATCCACATATACTAACAATGCAATAAAAGAATCTGATTGCCTCTTTACAAACAAACTATAATCATGCCATGATTGATCAAAACCTTGTTTAAGTAATTCAGAGGTCAATTTAGCATTCCATTCTCTACTAGCCTGTTTTAAACCATACAAGGACTTTTGTAATTTGCATACTAAGTTGCTACCTTCCTTAACATAACCTGGTGGTGGTGTCATGTAGATTTCCTCATGTAGCTCACCATGTAAGAAAGCATTATTGATGTCTAGTTGATGTATTAACCATCCTTTAGCTATTGCTAAGGCCAATAATGTTCTCACAGAGGTCATCTTAGCTACTGGTGAAAAAGTGCTAAGATAATCAATTCCAGCTTGTTGTGTATAGCCTTTAGCTACTAGTCTTGCCTTATACCTCTCTAACTCACCATTTGATTTAAACTTTACCCTAAAGACCCATTTATTCCCAATAGGTTGTTTGCCTTCAGGTAAAGGGACCAAAGTCCAGGTTTGATTGTCTTCTAATGCTTTGATTTCTGTAGCCATAGCCTCCCTCCAAGCCTGAGACTTTGCAGCCTCAGTATAGGTACTAGGCTCTTGCTCAACATCAAGAGCAAAGATATAAGATTGACTGGATGGACTCAGAAGTTCATAGGTAATGACATTTGAAAGAGAATGAGGAGATGTCTTGTTCAATGTTGGACAAACAAAGTCTTGTAAGTGTGAAGGAGGATTAACTATTCTGGAAGATTTTCTAGTAGGTGGAAGATCAGGTGACAAATCAGAAATAGTATTAGGCAGTGAAGATGAAGGGAGATAGGATAAATCAGGTGAAGGAAGAGGATGATCAAAAGGATCATGAGAATGAACTATAGGTTCAAGATCAGGAGAATAATCAGAAGAAGATTCATTTGAAAAAACAGTAGAAGAATCAGTTGATGTTTTTTCTACAAAAGGGAAAACATGTTCAATAAAAATGACATTTCTAGATACAAAGAGATTCATGTTATCACTATCAAGAAGGATAAAGCCTTTAGTAGTGGAAGAATTACCTAGATAAACACATTGTTTACCTCTAGGATCAAACTTGTTTCTATTTTGATCAATAGTACAAGCATAGGCTAGACATCCAAAAACCTTTAGATGAGCATAGGCTGGAAGTTTCTGGTATAATTGATAGTGAGGAGTTTGATCATGTAAAACAGATGTAGGTGTCAAATTAATGAGATGGACAGCATGTTGTATACAATGTCCCCAATATGAAAGAGGCACTTTAGACTGCAATCTCAATGTTCTAGCAACATTGAGAATATGTTGATGCTTTCTTTCCACAATCCCATTTTGTTCAGGTGTATAGACACAAGAAGTTTGATGAATGATACCCTTGGTGGAATAAAAATCTGTCATATGAAACTCTCCACCATTATCTGTTCTTATAACTTTGATGTTTTTTCCAAATTGAGTTAAAGTGTAAGCACAAAAATTTTGTAAAGTATTTCTTGCTTCAGATTTAGATGTAAGCAAATAGATCCAAGTATATCTGGAAAAACTGTCAACTATTGTAAGAAAATATCTATGACCATGTATAGTACTTTCTTTAAAAGGGCCCCAAATATCTACATGAACAAGATCAAAAATAGCAAGAGATTGTGACTGACTAAGAGGAAAAGTCAGTCTATGCTGCTTAGCAATAGGACAAACAGTGCAATGTCCCAGCTTATTAGAAGATTTACAATGAGAAATAGAAGGTAAATTCTTAATACATCTTAACTTGTCACCAGCTAGATGGCCTAACCTATAATGCCATAACAATGAAGAAACCTCAGAAGAAGTGATAGGCAGCAGAACATTATTGATAGAAGAAATAGAAGTAGGAGTAATTTGGGGATTCAACTGAAACAAGTAGAGGCCTTGATATCCTCTAGCTGTCCCAATTATCTGATTGGAATTTATATCCTGAATATCACAATGATCAGTTACAAAAGTTACTGAACATGAATTCTGAGAAGAAAGTTTAGACACAGAGATGATATTGAATTTAAAATGAGGCACATATAGCACATCAGTCAGTGTGATAGTAGATGTAAGCTGAATAGTTCCTCTTTTGTGAACAGGAATAGTGCATTTGTTAGGTAAGTGCACATAGGTGTTAAAAATATCCTTTTGAGAGGAAAACAACTTGTCAGTAACTACAATGTGATCAGAAGCACCTGAATCAACAATCCATGTTGATTCAGGTGATTTAAAAATAGTACCTGCTGCATTGATATCAAAGTGTTCCTGTAATGCTTGACCTTCTGATGGATTTCCAATAGCAACATTGCCAACAGCAGCACTAACAGTGGCATATCTTGCCTCATCAGTATTGACAGTGGATGGCACAATTTGCTTATTTTGCATATTTTGAATCATTTGCCTTAGATGCTCTTGCTGTTCAATTGTGAATCCTGTGAATGGAACAACATTATTGTTATTAGCATTGCTAGGCATTGAATAATTGTGTTTATATCCTTCAGATCCATATGTTCCATATTGACCATAGTGTCCTGTGCCAGCTCCTACTGCATTGATGTTTGTATTTGCCTGTGTTGATGCTAAACTTTGTGAAATAGGCCTTGTAACTCCTCTAATTTGTCCCTGAGCAATCAGATTACTGGACTGCCCTTTATAATTGCTGGTCTGTGGATAACCATGCTTTTTATAGCATTTATCCACAGTGTGCCCTTGTTTCCCACAGTAGCTGCACAGGAATATCTTCCTATTGTAGTTTCCTTTCTGATAATTGCTTCCAAATGCATTTGTGTGATTATGTTCAATTATTGACTGTCTAGTTGATCCTGAATTTGAGCCATTGGAACCAGTTTGACTACAAAGTACTTGAGGCACACATTGATTTGCAGCATAAGCCTTTTCCTTTTCATATTGACATGCATCATTGAATACTTCATTGATGCTTGGAGTAGGCTTTCTCATTAAGGCATGAGATCTTACTGTTGAAAAATTATCATTCAATCCTTTTAGAAATTTCACAACAAAATCCAGTTCATGAAATTTCTGTAATTTTGCCAAACATCCACAAATGCATAGCCCACATGTACATTCTGGCAAGGGTCTAAGCATCAAAAATTCATCCCATAAGATCTTAAGTTGTGTGTAGTATTGTGTAACAGTATTGCTGCCTTGTCTGAGTGCATAGATCTCTTCCTGTAGACTAGAATACCTATAAAGATCTCCAGATTGGTATCTCTCTTCCAAGTCTTTCCAAGCTTGAAATGAAGTTGTTAGTAATTGTATGCTTGGACCTATGTTTTCACTGACATTATTCACTATCCAGGTGAATACCATCTGGTCTGCCTGTTCCCAGGCATGATATAAAGGATCTGTATACTTAGGCAAAACAAAACCAGGCATGTGCTCTATAAAGCATAGCTTGTTTTTGGTAATAAGAGTTCTTCTAACAGCTCTTCTCCATCCAAAATAATTCTCAGCTCCAGTTAAAACTTTTGAGCTCAATTTGAGACAAGGATTCTCATTAGGATGAATGTAAAATGAATGAGTAACAGGTACCTCAGCAATAGTTGATTCTGTCATTATAAAACCTAAAACAATCCTTCAACACTATATGATCACAAGATTTAATAGAGCAAAATACTACAGTTTCACTAATTTGCTCAATTC
The DNA here is from genome assembly GCA_026122235.1 of Vinca minor. Classification (NCBI taxonomy): domain Eukaryota; kingdom Viridiplantae; phylum Streptophyta; class Magnoliopsida; order Gentianales; family Apocynaceae; genus Vinca; species Vinca minor. Next base: position 1,975,058 of record JAOCZM010000085.1, on the reverse strand, counting down.
CAAAAAAAAACTTGATTATCAATGATCGAAGCAAGAACTACCTTTGATTAGCCTATAATCAGAATCAAACCACTGAAATGATGCTTTGTGGAAGAAAAAACAATGAACAAAACTTTACTTACAAAATTGCAGACAATCTGCAATAAGAGATGAACAACAAAATCTCTCTTGTCTTTAATGCGAAAGCTTTACTGTGTTGCTGTGATTCAACACAGCTCTGATACCATGATAAAATCTGAAATGCAATTAGCTAAAAATATGAAGTAATTCGAGAAGAAAAGTTGAGAGCATTTGGGGAATTTTCTGTTTTTCTCATTAATGAAAAAAGCTGTACAATGAGGTTTATATACAATTTGGAATGGTGGTTACAAAAGTAACCGCCTCTGCTGATGTGGAATTCCACTATCAAAATATCTACCAGAAATCTAGTTAATTAGATAAAATACAATGCGCCTAATTTTCTATTCCTTTTTACATTGTGTGGGCCTAATATCTAAAATAACCAATGCAGCCCAAGTCCATGTCCAAGACAGACGCAGAATAAGGCCTTCAGCCAAAATCATTAATCCATTTTCCTTCTCCTTTTATTTCTTCCTTTTCTATATCTCTGGTAAATAGAAATTTTCCATTTCTGTTCTTCCTTGCTTCTAGCTCCTGTTTCTTTCTTGCTTTTGTGTTTGTTCCAGCTTGATGCAATTCATTTCTCTTTGTGTATTTCAACACGGATGCTGCATATATCTACATCAAACAGAAATCACTCAGGAGATGCTCCATTGGATATTGACAAAGACCTGAGTAGACAACACAGACAATGCTGCACTGGTGAAGTGTTGCAATGCTCGGAATTTTGTGTATCTAAGATAACCCTCGTTCACACTGCCAAAAAAAAATCAGATATTTTAATGAACGCAATCGATCAATTATCAAAAGAGTAGATTTTGTAACAGACATTTCATCATGTCAAGAAGGGGACCGCTCTGCTGCTTAAATGGCACAACTAACCTATATGGATAACCTGAAGGAAAAAATTTATTGAGAAAGGACTCAACCATTCTCTGAGGAACAGGTCTGGAATCATCTACTATCTTCATCTGCATAATAAATCATAAGTTCCAGCATCAGTAAGCACAACAAGAACAGTTGAGCCAAAAAAGTTGACCACCTAAAGCCATTCATAAACATTGTAGCCTCCAACTCCAAGAGCAAGTGTACTTCCTTAAAATCTAAAAGAGTAGATGTTTTCTATCAATAATTAGTGTAGAATATCTCTTTTCATATTAAAAAAAAGAGCATCTCCAGTTAAAGCACATTAGGAGTGAAAATCAATCAGATATTGACGAATTTGGATCAAATTAATGTAAAGCAAATTAAAGCAGATTTTTTCTTTTTTTCTTTTTTAATTATGGGAAAGGGAGCGTGGAACACAGTAATTGTTGCGAGTTGGAATTGCTGCACTAACTGCCCGACGAATTAAAACAAAAAAGAAAAATGAAATTGATGAGCAGGTGATCCTATTGAGACGAGACTCACAGAGAGTAGGCCGTCCGGTTCAAAATGGTACCGACGAGACACAGATTCAGAGGTCTCAATCCAGAAAACCGGCGACAATGGCGGCGCCGGATGATCCATTTCCTTCTTTGTTATCTTGTCCTGTAACAATGAAATTTCACAATTAGAGAGAAAGAAAGTTCAAATGCAGAAACATCTCGCCGAGAGAGAGAGAGAGTGAGAGGACCAGTAAGTTCATGGAGTGAAAGCGATGGTCTTGCCGGAACAGATAAGCTTGGACTCGCCGGTTGTTTCGCGGATTCACAGTTTAGAATTGGAGGGAGTTGCTTCTACGACGCCGTACTTTCTTTTTACTACTGCAATGGCCCAAATGGACCAAACCAGATGTACGGCCTCAAAATCTAACATGAGCCCACTAATTTCATTCTTTGATTAATGAGTCCTATAAAAATACTACATATGTTTTATAATATAAGTCGTTGAGTACATTTTGTGATAATTAAGGAAGCAAAGAGTAAGATACTTTATTATGACACTACTCGTATTTAAAAGATTAACATTGATATTTTGATTAAAAAAACACCTTATATTTTTTTCCTTTAATTTTTTGCTATATGTCTTAAACGAATTATATTATGAAAATTGAGATTGTATAATATAGGAGGAATAACAAAAACAGATGAGAAATTTGATATTTTTACTTTCAGGTATCTATTTGTAGTCAAAAAGTTTACTCATAATATTTCAAAGAATAAATTACTTTTGTGATTATACATTATGCAGGGTGAGAATGCATCAAACCACTAACATCTCAGTTATTACAATTTAAAAGGAGAATGCATAAAGTGAATGGACAACACTTAATTCTGATGAAAAATGAGTTGTTAGAGGTAAATTTTGTTTAAGATTATCTCAAATTTGTCATGTAAAAAATAGCTTATGATTAAAACTATTCTAAATAAAACTTCTTCTTAAAAATAATTTTAACTTAAATTTTTAATCAGAAATAGCGGATTTCTCATAAAAAAAATATAGGAAAAAATAAATTAAGGGCGAAAACGCAACTTGTGAGATAAATTTGGCATATAAATGAAAATAATAAAAGATTATGGTCCATTATGTAAATTAATTAAAATCAGCGATTAACAAGTTGAATGTCAACGTCATAGATCAAATTCAAAAGGGTTTTAGACGGTGGAGGAATTGGAAGATCCCGCCACCGCCAAATATATAAGATCAAGAATTTGAATAAATCATCACCACCAATCTGGAATTAACGAAAAAAATGGATTCAGAAGGTAATAGTCGTTTAGATCAATAGTTTTTAATCCCTAATTTCATGTGATTCGGCGATTTAAAGAACTGTTTTTTTCATATAGGGAAACGAGCATCTTTAAACCCATCGGCGATTCTTGCTGCTTTGTTATGCAAAAGAGCTAAACTTCATGAAGAACTCCGAAGCATTGAGAAGCAGGTTTGTAAAGATTTTTGTATGAGGAAAGAAGAAGGATTTTTTTTGAGCTGAGGATGTTGAATTGGGTGTATGATTTTGCAGGTATATGATATGGAGACGGGTTATTTGCAGGATCCAAGCCAATGTGGCAATGTATTGAAAGGTTTTGAAGGGTTTCTTTCGTCCTCAAAGAGCACTACCCTGTAATAAAATCTTGACCTTTATTGTGTAATTAGCAAAGATATTACCTCCATTATATTATATAAGTTGTTTAGAACATGTAGCAAAAGTTAAGAAAGCAAAAAACAAGGTAGTTTGTTAGGCAATATATCAATATTACTCTCTTAAATAGAATTACCGGTATACAAGTCATATTTAAGAGAGTAATATTGATATTTTGACTAACAAAATACCTTGTTTTTTGCTTCCTTAATTTTCGCCACATGTCCGAAACAACTTGTATTATGGAATGGAGGTAGTATTGATAATGCTAGTTTATTGACAAAATGTGGTTTGCTTTTGTGAAAGTTTATAGTAGTATTTAATAGTTTAGGTATGAGAAATTGATGTTTTTAGGTAATAAGAAGACAAGATGCATGTTTGAGGTATATGTGCAGCTGAAAATTTTGGTGGGGTTTTCTAGCCGAGTTACTTAATCGATCATAATTTTCCTTCTTCAAAGAAAGTGATATTTGTCTATACTGAATCTAGGTGAAATATCAATGGCTAGACCTGTTGCCTAGATAATGTTGGTTTTGGAACTTGTAGGATGTATATCTACTTCTACTATCATGACTTTCATGAGTGAAAATGTTTGTAATTGGATCGTTAATTTTTTTGGAAACGCTTTTAAAGAAACCTTGTGAACTCGGACTTTAGCTCTAAGATTCGGAGTGATTGAAAATACTTTAATTATGGTTTATAAAATCAAATATAAATGCTTTTGTTACTCTTTTTGACCAAATAGTGTAATTTTGATGAAATCATCTCCTATATCTTTAAAACTTCTAATACTTTGTTTTTGGTTTCATCTTTAATGATTTCCAGGTGATCTGTTTCGGATTTTTATTAATCATGTCTCATCTGTTATTTGATCGTATAGCTTGAAGCGTTCCAGGAAGTTCCAACCTGAAGATAGGCTGTTTTCACTTTCTTCTATCACTTCTCCAGCTGTATGTATTTGTCATATTCATTTTTCGATGACTCCTTATCCATTGTTGTTTTTTATTTTATAACCATCCATTCTCTTCGAAATTTTCACCTTTTTTATGACATACGAAATTAGTCATGATATTAGTGTCTCCCAAAGCTATTTGCTAAGTTGGCCTTATAAACAATGATGACACGTGTTTTCTACGTTCTGTTCATGTTTACTGAAAATGCCTGTTTGAATCCTTGATTTTCTATATCCTTTTAGTACAAGGAAGTTTGTATATCTTATTTTCTAGGACAGTGGTTTCAGTATGTCAGCTGGCTGCTTTTCCAATTTGAATTTGCTTCTGTTATTCAGTATGAGGAACATATATATAGTTAAAGTAATCGACTTAACTAATTAGAAACATTAGCAATGTTATAGGTAGTGTTAGCAATGACATGGAAGTTTCTAAATTGTCGGACTATGGTTCCTACTTCGAAGTTTGAGACTCTGGCCAACTTTGTTTACTTAAAACTTATTACGCTTTTTCAAACTTGTCACCCCATTGAAATTTTTTGATTCATTCCTCCATCAGGCCAAAAATAGTGTCCTGTTTTCTACCCAAAAAAGGAAAACATATCTCTTCTCTGCATACAACTCCAGATTTCTAGCATGGACCCTTAATATCTGCCTAGAAACTATTAAAATGAGTGCACGGACATTCTTGTTTTCATTTTCTAGTACAAGTGGACATTCTTGTTTTCATTTTCTAGAATTGTCTTAGGCTGAAGAGCATGCTGCTGGACGAGATGCTGGAGGTATCTCAGCAAATGGGCAGTAAGTAATTCATTTTCCAATCTTGTTCCTAGTACTTGGTGTGAGTTGGAAGATTTGTATCGTCGAGAAATTGATACAAATTTTTGCTTACCTACAGAGGGAAACCGAAGAGAGGTAGGGGTGGCCCGAGAGATGCAAAGAGATTCAGACAGACGAGTGAACCGGATCTTGACTATGACGAAGATGCGGATATGATGTAGCGACTCCTGGAAGAGTAGCAAGTTTGTCAATACTGCATGAGTCAGTTTGGTGATTCTACATTTTGCAACTGCTGCTTTCTCACATTTGGCTGATTTAGTACAAGATTAACAGGAAGCCTTGAGTTGGCTATCACTGAAGAACCTTATTTTATGTAAATTTATACTACATTTACTAATTTACTTGGGGGAAATCAAAGAAAAAGGAAAGGCATTAATTTGACATGGTTTCTATTCACCTTGTGTGTGAAGAACTAATTAACTATTTTCCAATATAAGCAAAGATTTGGTTAACTTTACATTTCATAATCACATTATGGATATCCAGCCGTTGAAGTTGAAATTATTTGTGATATTTTAATTATGAAATTTTTTATTTACCTAAAGAGACGGGGACGTGTATGTAAATTGAATTATTGATACAGCAGTACATGGGAAAATTTGAAGTTGGGTTCGCCCTCCAAGACCTAGTCTCACAATCTTCTCATATGAATTGGGTGAGGCTTACTTTATAGATAAATTTCGTCCTAATTCATGTGAGAGAGTTGTAATATCAGTCCACAAAGGCAGTTCCATGCGTGACCCAATCTAAAAAGTACGGAAGCTTAAGTTGAACGCACCGCCCATGTGGCACGGAGGGTTCATTTTTTTCCTAATAATGTTCCAAGTTTTTGGCCTTTTTTGGTACACATTCTCATTGGATAATGTTGTATCATCCTCACTTAGCAAAAAAAAATGTTGTATCATCCTCTCTTCAACCTACTCTGAATTTTCGATAATCTTCTTTTCATTAGATAAAAAACCATATATTAATCATAAAAATACTAAAATTATTATAATCGATAAATAACTTATAAATAAAAAAAATAAAATTGCACAAGGTAATATATGATAGGTTGCATAAGACAACAAATAAAATCATACATATTGGGAGGTAAAATAGAAATACTAGCTAGTAATATAAACAGATACAAAAAAAATTCATAGTATATCAATCGCAATTCTTGAATCGATGAAATAATATATAATTTTCGATAATCATTGAATTGTGATTTTTGAATACCTAAAATATATATCCATAAAAAAAAAACCTAAAATTTATATTCCAAAAATTTTGATGTTACTTTCTCCATTTGGCAGTATATGCCTTTTCTTGATCTGTTTCTTTTTTCAGATTCTCCATTTCTCTTTCCGTCCAAAACACGTAATTTCTCAAGGGGTTTATATAATCTCATTCATTACCCCATCTTCTCCAAGTATTTGGAAGTTCATTTCTTGCTGCTTCTTCAGCCATGTCCTTCAGAATCAGAGGAGTAAGTTTCTCTCTTCATTTCTCTTTCTATATGGGTTTCATGGGAATTTCTATTTAGCATTTTTGAAATCATGTAACAATCTGGGCACAATCAAATGCATATGATTAAAGCTTTGCCAGTGAAAAAATCTCTTGATTCTTGATTCCAAAATTAAAAAAAATATTACATTTTTAATGATATTAATCAAGGTCGCGGGTGATCCAAACTTAGTTCGACCCATGTTAGGAGCGGCTCAGATCACCCAACAAAAAAAATGAAATATAAGGTTTTTCTCTGTTATCTTTTGAGTTATTAAGGTTTTTTTTTATTGATGTTATTCTTTGATATTCCAGCCAAATGCTTCCTCGGGAATGGGGGTTGCTGATCATAGTAAAGATGCATTCTTGGAGCTGAAGAGAAAGAAAGTTCATCGCTACATAATTTTCAAGATTGATGAGAAGAAAAAAGAGGTTTTAGTTGAGAAGACTGGCAGTCCTGCTGAAAGTTATGATGATTTTACTGCCTCCTTGCCTGATAATGACTGCCGATATGCTGTTTATGACTTTGATTTTGTTACCTCTGAGAATTGTCAAAAGAGCAAGATTTTCTTCATAGCTTGGTTAGTCCCAATTACTCTAATTGCTTATTCATATGATCAATTTTTCATTATGTTGTCAATAATCAGGAAATTTGTTTTCCTGATTATATTGTTTCTTTGATCTTGGCCTTCATTTTGATATAAGAAAGACATACTGTGTGTTTATTAGGTCTCCTTCGATATCGCGAATTCGTGCCAAGATGCTTTATGCTACATCCAAAGATAGTTTTAGAAGAGAATTTGATGGGATTCATTATGAGATTCAGGCTACTGATCCTACAGAAATGGATCTTGAAGTTATCAAGGATCGCGCGCACTGAAGCTCAGGCTAAGATTCAGGTTTTGGGGTTACTGTCTGTTGTATATGATGAATTCATCATTATATTATCTTACTCTGTCCCGAATTGAATGTCTACTTTTTTTTATTCATTTTGGAATTAGACATGATCTCCTAGGTTGTTTGAATCAAGACATGAACATAGATGGATTTGGAAATCTAGTAGTTCTCATTATTCTTGGAAAAAACTTGCTAGTTTGCATCAAATATGTAGAGCTCAATCTCAAAGTTTACAAGAACCATCTCTTGAACTAAAAAGAACAGAAACTAATTCTATTATTATAAGGGAACTGTCCTGTTATTTGGTTGCTCTGAAACTGCTGCTCCCCCTTCATTTGTCTCTTCGTTTTCGCCGGACATTTCCTCCAGTGATTTCCCCTTGGATTCAGGAACCAAGAAAGTGAACAAAAAACCCAAAACGTTAACAACGCCTAAAACTAGGAGTGAATTCTTCACTCCAATTCCTGCTGGATACCCTGCATCGGCTTTAGACTTGTCTTGATTCTGAGCCAAATACAAAAACCCGAAAGCACCTACTATCGCTCCCAGCTTCCCTGATGCAGCCGAGATTCCATGGCACGTCGATCTCAGCCTAGCCGGAAAGATCTCAGCCGGGACAACAAATGTGGTGGCATTAGGTCCAAAATTTGCAAAGAAGAAGGTCAAAGAGTACATAACCACAAAACCGATATGGTTTCCCTTCTTAGTCCAGTGATTATAAGGAATTGCCAGAGCAAACATGAAAATGGTCATCATGGCAAAACCCAACAATTGAATTGCAAATCTCCCAATCCTATCAATCAGACCCACCGTGAACCAGTAGCCGGGAACAGTACTGCAAAGGGCAATAAGAGTTTGTGCTCTTGCAATCGTGTAAACTTCTTCGATCGCGTTCATAGTCTTTGCCGGAGGAATCCATCCAACTGCACTAAAAATGTCCTTCTGAAACAGATTCTGACTATAGAATGCAATGTCAAGCAAGAACCATGTGGTTGTAGTTCCCAGCAAGTGAAGCCCGTGTCGCCTTAGGAATTGCTTTGAGAACAACCCAAATTGGTTGGGTGGGGTAGTACTAGTAGTAGCAGTCGAAATCTCAACCTTCTGATCCTCTTTTGAGGGTGCCTGCCCAGCTTCAACATCCATATTCAAGTACTTAGCCATATCTGTATTAGCCTGCTTCACATTCTTCGCAACAAGGGCGGTATAACGAGCAGTTTCCGGCATCTTCATCCTCCAATAGTAAGTAAGCAAAGCAGGCAATGCCCCAACCATCAAAATAATCCTCCAAACATAATCTGCTTCCGGGATAGTCGATGCAATCGGATCAACCTCATACGAAGGGGCCTTAAACCGGGCTTGGAACGCAGCAGAGATGATCATAGCAAATATTCCCCCAGCCAAGATTCCGAACCCTTGCATAGCAAATACAGCTGCAATGAAGGCTCCACGAGTCTTCTTGTTAGCATATTCCGACATAATCGTCGCAGAAAGAGGGTAATCGCCACCAATGCCGAAACCAAGCCAAAACCGAAAGAAGCAGAGAGTAGTCATAGTTGCTTTAGCATCATGACCAAATGAAAGGCCTGAAGCAATAGAAGCTAAACACATTAGCATTAGGGTAATGCCGTAAACTTTTTTCCTTCCCAATTTGTCCCCTAACCAGCCGAAGAAGAGCTGGCCGGCGAGGGTTCCACAGAGGGCCACGCCATTAACCGCGGCGGATACATTAGGAGGCAAAGAACCGGGCTTAGATGAGCCTTCTTCGTGATAGTAGATACGGCCGAGCATTTTGGTGACGAGGGATATGCAGAAGAGATCATAGGCGTCGGTGAAAAAACCCATCCCAGCAATTATAATTGCAGTGAAATGGTACCATTGTGTTTTAGCTGAATCAAGTGCATTTAGTACCTTCAAATTCTCCATTGTCCTCTGTTTCTTACTAACTCTGTTTTTTTTTCCCTGCAAATTTTGGAACAAGAATTCTCAGAACAACAATCTTTTATAATAAATCCTAAACCTCAAGATTATCGAAAAAACTTGGTAAAAGACTAAAGAAAGTGAAGAAAAAAATCGCTATGAAACTTCCTGGAACTAATCAAGACCCCAAATAAAGTTCCCATTGAATGAAAATTGACGACGAAACATAACAAATGCAGTAATTGGTCTCCAAGAAATCGGAAAAATTCTAAAATCTTGGCAAATTAAAAAAAAACCCAGAGAAACTGTATCTTTTTTTTTTCACGTCTCCAGGTAAAAAATAATAGTTTTATCTTGGTAGATGAGTAAATTTTAACACTTATATCTAGATTAACGAGTGTAATACATGTAGGTCAAAAAGTCAATTATCTGCATTTACACTTTTGACATATATTTATTGTAATAATTGGTCCTGTATATAGGTTATAAACTTACTCACATACAAAAATAAACTACTCCCAAAAAACATAATCTTGCAATCCGTGTAGCGATAGAATCGGGACCTTATCTAAACCCTATTGATGCGACCTTATCTAGCCTCTACTAATGCGGAAGCCTTATACACTTATAATTTTTTTATACGTGTGGCGATTATACAGAGCCAAAACCTTTGCATGCGACAACAGAGAAACATATTATAATATAGTACTAATCATCGATCAAGAAGAAAGAAAATCATGCATGTTGCCGGGAGAATATGTACAATAATCAGCTTTTACACACACAAAATCGTACTCAGCGCAAAAAAGCTTATGCATCAGATATCAGTGTACTCAGTCTTACCCTTTTTCACAATAAAATAAAAAATAAAAAAAAAGGAAAGGAAAACCTGAACGTGAGAGACTTACGTACCCTGTTTCTCTGTTTATCTTCTTCTGGACAGAGATCAGATATGAACAATAGAAAATAAGGTAGTAAGAAAGAAACAAGAATTACGAGTATTTGTTAAAGTGAGAAAGGTGGCTGAGGGTGAATTTTAGGTGGTATTGTAATATACTATTTATATAGGCATTGCCTGAAGGGATCTTCCACTGGTATATTCGCTTCTTCTCACTTTATTTACTTTCCGTTTCCTTCTCAATCAAATCACCCCTACATCCTTTTTTAGTTAGTACAGATACATTGGCTCCACTTGGATTGGGTTTGGGTTTTATTTTTGACTGGAGAAGTTAAAATGTGGGCAGGAAAATTTAAATTCAAATTTTTTTCTTCAAATAATCGTTCAATTCCAAATTTTGCCCTCTAAAATTGGCGGGAGATGTTCAAATTCCAAATTTTTGAAGCCAAAATTTGGAATTGAACGATTATTTGAAGAAAAAAAATTTGAATTTAAATTTTTCCCACCACTTTTTAGCTTCTCCCGCCAAAACTTTAAACTCAAACCCAAACCAAAACCTAATCCAAGTAAAGTATCTCCCCTTGTGGGGTAATAATTTCTCCTCCTTGTGAGGCGAAGCTCCCTCCCTAGGCATGGGGCATGCTACAATCTCCCTATCTAGCAGATCTCTCCGCCTTTCTTACATCCGGCAATCGCCTTCGGACGTCAAAAAGTAAAGTCATTATTAATTAATTGCGTTTCTCTAACGACGACGTTTATGCAACAACAATGACATGTCACATGTGTCTCTTTAGATGGTTCAGTTTGTGTTTGACTTTTTCTCTTTAACTTGGCTGCGGCTATACGTAGAATAAAAAATATTAATATATTAATTTTTTTTATATTCTTATAAATTTTTAGATTTGTATTATATTTTATATATAAGTATTTTTTTATGAACAACTGTTATAGGACATATGTTTTAAAAATAAATGTTACAAAATCACAATAGTTATTCACTCAAAAATAATTTGATCTAAGATAAAAAAAAATATTTAGTATATATTAATTTTTTTTACTTTCATCACAGTTGTCGGACAACTTTATCTTCTATAAATGACTGTGACTAATTTTTTTTTATTCTTTTTTTGAAAGTGCTGTGACAAAATTGTTTTTCTGTTTTAAATTTTATAAAATTTGTTACAAGTCAAATAAAAACCTGCGGCAACACACGTGTGTCTATTTATTTATTGTCTCTGCTGATTGATTCAGGTGGGGTACTTTAGGGATAACATAACATTCACATCACAAACTTAGCAAGAAAAAAAAATGATTAATCTCAATTTGGCATCTTTGAACTTATAAATTTTGAGTATTTTTCTCAAATTTGAACTCGAATTTGAAGATATCGAACTAATAAAGACTTGAATTAATTTCAATACTAAGCGCAAAGCAACACAAATCATATATTATTCATTCCCCCAACAAATCATTCGAGTTCAATTCACAATTTCCTTTCATATTGGAGGGGTGAAAATTCTCTGTCCCCAACCAATCAGAATTTAGTATATAAATATTTTTTTTCAATTATAAATACACATGGTGAATTGTAATTAATTGAAAATAGAGATTGGGACAGGAATGGGGACAGATGATTTTTTGCCATTTTGAAATATGAGACACGCGAAATATGTTTCCTTCAAATAAAAACACACATAATTTGATGCTATCTTTAAGGATCTCTGAATAACTGGTCAAGTTCAAACTATAACATATTTTCTTAAGCTGAGTCTCAGATTGAGATTTTGATATTAGTTTTATATCATTTTCAAATCAAAACTTGAATGCTTCAAGTTTCGTTTTTATATTTAATTCAAAAATAATTTGAATCTCAAACAAAATTAAACTTAAATCATACTTAATTCAAGTACATCCGTTACAGCAAGGTTATTTGCTTTAATAATCACTAACAGAGAAGCAAGTTTGAAGCATTATATTTGCAAGAATTGACTACTGACAAGTATAGTTTTATTTTTTATATCATCCTAATTTAATCTTTATAAATAATTACTTCTCGTTGTGACTATGAAATATTCGAATATAGTCATCTAAAATTTCAATATAATTCACTGACGTCGCAATCAATATAAATATGGAAAATGATTTACTCCTAGAATTTTGAGGATAAAAATCTTAAACTCTCAAACTGAGGGTGTTAAATGACTATCTTACCCCCTGCTGGTATAAGAGATTCACCCAACTATAAGGGCAAAAAGGTCCAAAAACTATTTTAGTTAATCTTTTAGCCAATAATTCTAGTAGCCTAGCAAGGTCCTATAAATATTTAGCATGAGTCGAAACAACAAATAAATAAATAATGGGTTAACATCTCTGTTTGACCCTAAGCTATTTCAACATTTTGAATTTTGACCATATGCTAAAATTATGCACATTACTTGACCCTTTTTTTTTTTTGACGCCCAACTAGGCGGAACCCATAAGGGGAGAGTAACAGCCTCATAAGAGGAGAAGAGATTAACTCTAGAAAGATAGTCAAATTAAAGCACGTCCCATGCGCGGGGAGGGTATCGAACCCACGACCTCACAGTCGTGGGCAGACCCTTTCTCACATTACTTGACCTTGAACTATCTATTTATAGCAATTCTTTACCTTTTGTCAAAATTTTCTGTTAAGTGGCTAACAGAAAGCTCATGTCATGTGTCTTGCACGTGGCTATTTTGAGATTATAACATAATAAGATTTGAAACAAATAAATATTAGTAGTAGTCCTGCTATGTAAGACTACAAATGGTCTCTTGAATATTGCATGATTAGAACCAATGAACACTAATAATATATACAATGGATTAGTTGAATAAGACAACAGTTTTATTATGCAAAACTCTGATAACAATTGTTAATGACGAAATTAATAAAGAGGTTAATCAGAATTTGTTTGAATAATTTGAATTGAGTTTTGTGATACGCTATGTAAATTATTTATAAGAGAATATAAATGAATTTCAAACGTAAACTCCTGCTTTTGTACATCTCGGTATAAAATGAAACTTATGAATGGACCTAATTAAATATAATTTTTAGATTGTCATTAATATAGTGCGTTACACATTACTTACGTATTTTATGAACTTGATATCTATACAATATTTTCATTTGTCATAATCAAGGTTGTCAAAATCGCGTTTTGAATCGTAAAATCGTACGATTCTACGATCCTAAGTGTATAAATCGAATTAAATCGTACTAAAAATCTCTGCAGGATTGAACCGTAGAGGATCGTCGATCTAGATCGAAAAATCGTAGAATCGCACGATCCGATGCGATTCGCCTCTCTTTTTTTTAATTTTTTTTTTAAATCTTGCCTCTTTTCAATTGGTTCGATAACGGGTTATCTCAAATAAAAAAAAAACATCCGCTTGTATTTAAGCCAACATCTCAACTCTCTCAAGTCTTAGACTCCCAGTTTCATCGCTCATCATCGATGTGAGTGGAGGTAGAGATTACATTGAGGATAATAATAACGCCTTGAATGGTTTGCTAGATTAGAACATTAAAAAGATAGACTTGTTGTTATGAAATTTGTTGGAGTAAATGACCTTATTAATTGTTGGTTTGCTTCCGAAGTTTATCACTTGTTAGTATGTGATTTAATTTCAGTTTGTTAGACTTAGTTCTATTGGTATTATTATTTTTTCCCGTTGAAGTATTGTTATATATATATATATATATATATATATATATATATATATATATATATATATATATATATATATTTTTGTTTTTTTTTGCTCAATTGCATATAAAATGATGTCTTATTGACATAAATTTATCATTAAAATATTATTTTAATAATTTTGTCGGATCTTTCGATCCGTGCTATGATCCTCATATTTACGATTTTTTAGACCCCTTACGTTCTGAGTCAAATTTGCGATCTTAACAACTTGGTCATAACTTGTCAGACCAAAGTCAAACTTGATCACTACAATTTGATCACAAAGAGAAGGAAAAATATGAATTTCTATAATTTAAAAAAAAATTTAAACAACTGAATATATTTTACATTATCTAATAAACAAAGCTAAATTATCTCACCATCTCCACTATGAAATTTGGCATCCATGTGCTCTGATAAATCCAGAGAAAGCATGCTTCATGGATGAAGGTCCAATATCAAAGGCCATGGTTTAAAGTGGAGGTTTCCTACTTCTTTCTTTCTTGGAATTCATTATTGATAACCTAACAAGTGAAAGTTTTACCATAATAAATAATAAAAAAAATTATGATCAAAGACAGAATGATTATTTCTCCTCATTAAATTATTAAATTATTTCCTTAGTGGGGAGTTAAATTTCCCATTTTCTGTGGAAAGAGAAATGGAGGTGTTCAGAGAATTTTGAACGTCTATATTGGTTGGCTACTATTGCTCGTGATCCACTCAAAGCACGTCCGACGACGGACAGAGTAGTGGCGTTGGGGCTTGACTGCCCTCTAGTCATATGCGGATCCAGTATGGTGGCAACAGAGTAAAATGATCCTGTAAAATGATCCTGCTGAAAAGAAGAAGAAAATTTATAATAAATGTATAAATGACTCAACACAAATTACTGTATACCCTCATTATTTTCTACTTCGAGATCCTGTCATTGATTTTAATGTAATTTATCTTTTAACGTAAATTTAATAGCAAACATTCTTTCAACATGTTAGTAAAATATTTTTATTAGATTTCATTAAATGATTTTTTAGCGTTTTTAAGTATCGAAAATGAGTACAACACAGTGACGTGGAAGGGGAGAGAAGAGAGTCCCACTCCCAATACCGGCAGGCTTAGGCAAAGCTAGCCAAAAAAATTATAAACTTCAATTTTTCGCACTAATAATATTTGAATTTTTTTACAAAATTATGAACATGTAGGTTATTGGACTTTATATCCCATAATTATAACGGGCTTTGCATGGGTCTGACCCAACTTTTCCATTTCGGTCATGACATGGCACTCAAAAATTGGGGAGAAATATTTTTGTCCATAACGGAAGTGGGACTTCCGTTCTGGGGCCAAGAAGGAAGTCCCACTTCCGTCCTGGCTGACGTGGCAGCCTCTCACACGCTCCTTGCCACGTCAGCCATGACGGAAGTGGGACTTCCGTCTTGGCCCAGGACGGAAGTCTGTCCTAGCAGTGTTTTGTCTCAAAAACACTTAGTTTTTTTTAGGGGACTGCAGTTTTTAGTGGTTATTTATATCAGGTGTTTGTATTGCAACAACAAAAAAATTATTCCCAAAACACATTGCTTACTAAAATTTGAGAAAAAAAAATGAATAAATTGTATATTAATATATAAACAAACAACGGAATAATCGGAAAAATATTTTATAACGAAAAAAAAAGTAACATAGTTCGTAACTACAATGAATGAAACGTAAACAACGTAAATGAAAATCTATCTACGGCCCCGAAGATGTGTATCGATCGGGTCTTCTCGGGTCCGGTCGCAGGAAGTAAATGCGGTCATCTCTCGCACGCACGGCGCTACCAATATCGGTTGCAATGACTTCCACGCCTTCGAGGTCGATGTAAATCGGCTTCTCGGGGTAAAGCGGCAACGACAACGGAGTCTGATGCTGCGTCTGAGGGATGTGCAGGCTGTACGAAGGCGACCCTCCCGAGTAGAAGCCCGGATGTGCAGATGTAGAGGGCCTTGCACCCGAATCCCCACCCGTCTGAATACCCGGAGAATAAGTACCGAGTGATGCAAAATAGTATTCAAAACGGGGGGGTATGTTGGCTGGATCGGGAAAGCTGGGTGCAGTGTCGGATGCTGTCGTGCGGAGCTGCTCAGTGGCTCGCTGGCTGCCAGTAGTCGCCTCGCCGCCAAGTCCTCCCACGCGGCTTGCCGGTTCCTCCGCGTACCTTGCCTCCCCATTTAGGACCGGGCCGGAACAGGCTCCCTCGGCTGCGTCACCGGTTCCAGAACAATAGACTCTGCCACATCCGCTTCTCGCGATTTGCAGGACAACGACTTCCCGGCCGCCACGAACGCGTCTTTGAAGCCCAGGTGAGAGGGACCTGTAGTGGCCGATTGAGTTGGAGGCCGGCTTATCAAATTCCGTGATTATTAGTCTGTTGGCATCCGCCTGCAATATCAATTCTCGTGTCAGTATATTATAAACAAGGAAATTGACAATTGAAGTGCAAAATTTGGGGAACAAATTAAAAAAAAAGAAAAAAGAATACCTCCAAATTTCAAAAATTTGGGAGAGAGAAATTGGTGGTGGGGCAAATGGCGGTGGCGGTGGGAGGGGGCGGGTTTTTTTTGCTCAAGGGAGGGGTTTTGGTCGTGGTGGGGAGGAAGAAGAGGGTTTTTTTTAAAAAAAACTGCTAGGACTGGGGCCAAGACGGAAGTCCCACTTCCGTTCTGGACAAAAATATTTCTCCCCAATTTTTGAGTGTCATGTCATGATCGAAATGGAAAAGTTGGGTCAGGCCCATGCAAAGCCCCTAATCTAACATGTTAGTTATTGAATTCAAGAGAGAAAGCATGTTCATTTTAAGGTTATCTTTAAGACAAAATAAAATAGAAATAGAACATTCAATTTAAGACCATGAATAAATACTTTTTCGAAATGTAACCCACTAGGTACCTTCTGCTTATTTGGGCCATTACTCGGAAATTGAGGCCCACTAGTTTAAGCAAATATGGGCTAATGATGCTGGGGTTTCTCATTTGTGTAGCCCAGAAACGTCAGCCTTTAGCTCTTTATACATATGCATTGCAGAATGACTTACTCCTCTACCATATACTATGCCTACGATACCCTCATTATACATAGGGCATGCTTTAAATTTTCATTTCTAAGGTTTTCTCCTCCTCTTTTGAGGCACTTTTATTTCCCTTCATGGGACAACCGCCCAGCTGAGCTTCAAAAAAAAAAAATAAAAAAAAAAATATATATATATATATATACACACACACTATCTTTGTTTCAAAATTAATCTTCATATTATTTTTTTAGTTTGTTACAAAATGAATGATCACTTTATTAAAATGAACCTATTTTATCTTTAAACTGCCTCAACTAACCTTCGATATTTAAGAGATTTACACTCCACTAACACATATGTCACACTACTAAGCTCTTAAATTAAGAAGTACTTGATAGTAACTTATCTATGGCCAAATAAATTCCTTAATTTTTGTATAAAGTCAAATGTGAATATTTAATTTATAACTAAGGGAATAACTTTTATTTTGGTCCCACTTATAGAAGCAACGTGGTTAGTTTTTATTTGAAAATGAGGTCAACCTGTAATGCACAATTCTATAAAAATGTTTTCCCTTTCCAAAAGAAACCATTGATATCAAAAACTTCATAATGGCCATCATATTCATAGGAAGATCTTCAAGAGTTTGATTTTTTTAAATCGTGTAAATGCAAGAACAAATAAAACACCAATCACAGGATCATCAAATTATCCAATACCCGCAAAAACTTACATTCGCAGACAAAAAAGCTTTACATGAATTCTTAGTCAGTAAAAGATCATCTACTACTATCCATTAATGTCCAACTTGTGGAGGAATCAATAGGACTTGATCATTACCAGAAACAAGAGCATAAGAAAAATATCAATGAGGTCTTCCATCAAATAATGACTGTTCACGAGATCAACGGACGAAGATTTGAAGATGCGCGATCTTTTGGTAACGCGAATCCACTTGATCACCACATAGAAAATGTAAGTAAGCATCAGAATTAGGAAATTCCAGTTTGTATCATATGCATAAGCACTAGCCGCACGACTATAGAACATCCAACCATTAGTTGCCATGATCAATGAGTTTGTGGTGTTCAGAATCAGCCTTGGCAAGATCATCCTGTTCACACAATTTTTATCATCACAACTACATATGAACACTGGAATTTTTTTTTTTTTTTCTTTTAACTTGGGAGAAGAAGGGAGAATGCAGAAGCAGAAAACATAGGATAGAAAATAATATTAGTCCCTCCGCCCCAACTTATCTGTCTAATTTGTGTTTTACATGAGAAATTAACATTTCATCAAATTCTATTGATATGATAAAATGTCAAATATAATCATATTTAATTTGACTCCTAATTTAATCCTATCACATTTCCTTTCTCTATTATTTCTCTTCATCATTCAATGTAAGGAGTATGATTGGAAAAATCATTCCATAATTGAATTGTAGACCGTTAATTTGGGACAGATTAAAATTGAAAAGTGGACATATAATTTGGGACGGAGTGAGTACCTCCATTCAATAATATAAGTCGTTTAGAACATGTAACGAAAATTAAAACTGCAAAAATCAAGGTACGTTTTTTAGTCAAAAATATCAATATTACTCTCCTAAATATTACTTCTACGCCACTAATTTTATATAAGAGAGTAATATTAATATTTTGATTAAAAAAATATCTTATTTTTTATTTTTTTAAATTTTCGCTACATGTAGGAGAAAGTTATTAACATAAATTTCATCAAACACATTCATAGTAAAATACTCTGTTCTAACATGAGCCAATGGGATTACCTCAGTGAAACTGGAATATCTTCTTCATGAGAATAGTTGACTTGGGGAGAAAGAATCTGTTAAAAAAAAGAAAAGAAAAAGAAAATTGAGAATTTCTCTCCCACTTTGCAACCCAATCAGATTATATATTTCATGTTCAAATACCAAAAAACAGAGAAATAAAAATCATTATATACCTCTTGAGAAGACATTGTAACCAAAGCAGTGAAAATCTTTCCATCTCTTTCACGCCTTTTGTCGAACACTTGTTGATCCGAATCAGCTCTTAACCAAGGACCAAACTTAGCTTCGCCGGCCGGGAATCTGCAGACATTGTACGAAGTTCCTATTCGGCCGCATTTATAACAAAATAACTCCAACCTTTCATACTTGAATTCAACCCAAATATCAAGCAATGGTGTTCTTCTCTTGAGCCAAAATCCAGGGACCAAAGGCTTCCTAGTGTCGATCACGACCCGAATACGAAGAAATTTGTTCCAGAGCGTATTCTCATCCAATAAAATCCCATCAGCATAAACAAAATCTCCAATGAGTTTACCAATTTTTAGCCCGTTTTCCCTTCTCAAGAAATCAATTGGTAGTCCATGGACTTGAACCCAAAATGGAGAAAAAGAAAACTGCAATTCTTCTGGGATTTTTCCACAAGTCCAAGGAGATAGTATAAGAAGACCTCTATGAACAGTCCATGGTGAATTAAGAATCACATGTTTCCAATCTTGTTCATCTTGAAATGAGAAAACAAACATGTTTCTCTTGATTTCTGTGGCCAAATAATCTTTCTTGCATTTCCATTTCCATAATGTAACGGATTTAACAACCTCCGTTTGGATTTTCCTATCCAAAAGAATCTTTCCAATCAAACAACTCTTTTCAAACCTAGTGGTAATTTCTTGATCTACTTCCAATTGGATCGCTGATCGGCTAAAATTCTGCTGCCTTAATCTATCCATGTTTATGGGGAGAATCAAGAAAACCGACTTGAAATGAAATATCAGTATAAGGAAGCTGGAGCAAGATAACCCCGTCTGCTATATATATATTTCTTACTACCTCATTTATCTTGGTAGATGACTAAATTTAAAACTTAAATTCAAGTCAATTAATATAATACACATAGAAAGAGAATTGACTTTTTGAACTACGTATATTGTATTAATTGGTTTGTATGCAACTTTTAAACTTAATCACCTAACAAAATAAAATTTCTCTGATATAAGACTTTTAGTACATGTATGAACATTAAGAGAAAAAAAAATATTTATTTAATCAAAATAACAATACTACTTTTTTATATATGACTTGTATATTACTAATTATATTTAAAAGAATAATATTGATGTTTTGATTTAAAAACATCTTATTTTTTACTTCCTTACTTTTCGCTACATATACTGAAAGTATTTAGGGGAGACAGAGGAAGGAGTCTGCGAGGGCATTCCAGTTGGTTCCGGGGTGGTATATTGCGAACAACAACGCATGATCGAATCTTGACAGTCACAGTGTGAAAGTTTCAACCTCTAATGCGGGGTGTCTTCTTGCGGTGGATTAAAACAAATCCTCCCAACTGGTCGGGTCGATGGGCACCTTGATTTACATCGTCTAAATTCTCGAATTTGAGAGTGAGACTCTCTAGACGTGCTTTTTGTGCACAAGGGAGAGTAAGGAAATTTCCTGGTACTTGCGGAAAGGTCTGAAATATACATTCTGGGAAAGAACAGAGAGGTCTTTTGTGTATGGTGAGAGATACACAGAAGATGTTTAAGGAATGGAATTGCTGTCCATTTATGAGGTTTCAGAGACCTGTCTGGCTCTGGAAAATAAAGAGGGCTGCGTGGTCATACTTGCCACTGGCAAGAAAGAAGCCGTTTCTGAGACGGAGACCTGCGAGACCTGTTTACTGCCAAAGTTTTTTCATGGGAAAGGAAAGCAACTGTTTGAGGGACTTTTCTTATCCTTACACGTCTGTTAGGCGAACAAAACAAAATTACTACACATTGAAAAAATATTTGTTGCCCAATAAAAAATTCGGGGATTCAATTTCTTTTGAGCAAATAACATTTATTACGTAGATGAATATTACATATTTTATAATAAATGTTAATTAGAAAAAAAAACACTTATTACGTGTGATTTAACATGTATCTAAAATTTTGTAACACTTATATTAAAAAAAAATGATAGCATATGCTGACATATTTTCGTTCTATAGTATAACCGCCACTATCGGTCTTGAGAGTTGGGAGTTTACGTTGCGTGGCGACCAATATATCAAGTAGGTCATACCTTTAGATTTAGAAAGAAAAACAAAATTGAGCCCAAACTCCATGCCCTTTCACTTATTCGTTACTAAAATTAGTGAAAGTAGTTAAATCGTAAAATTTATTTTAATTGAAATTCTTCAAAACTGTTTGCAGTTGACAGAAATTAAAATGAGTGAAATTAAACTAACAAAACACTACTTATTATAAAATTGTCACTTGAGCTATAACTTGGGGGACAACCTTTGGATGGTTTTTTGTCTTACGTTGGGATGGATCTTTGGAGAAGAGCCAAACCCAACTCCGCATTTAAATGATATCAAGGACTTTAAAATGAAATTATAAGGTGTGGCGTGGTGATAGCTCGCCTCTCCCTTAACCATAAAGTCAGGAGTTCGATTCCTACTCATTGGGAATTGAGCGCATTTTATGACCATCTATTTACCTTTTTAGAGAGCCCTGTGGTGAAGGGATTAGTCACTGCTATCGGCGGTGGACACTCTTGATCTAACAAAAAAACAAACTTTAAAATAAAGTTTATTAGGGCTCCTGAAGCAATTGGGCCACATCACCAACTTTTAAACGAGAATTAAGTTTTATCAAATTGTATAATAAGATATCATAAAATATTAAATACGACTGTATTTAATTTTATTCTAACATCTTTTTTTCTTTTTATTATTCTCTCTAGCATTTACTGGAATATGTAGTATTGAAAAAACAATCATTAATGAGCCATTTATTTAGAAAGTGAAAAGTTAATTTGTAACATATTAAAAAAATGGACAAATAATTTGTAACGGAGAGAATTATTTAGCAAAAAAAAGTATTTATCAACAATGAATCATATTTCCTACTTTCTTCTATTCTTGGGTGTACTTGAAATTGAACTTGGTTTGAGTTGAGAGTTGAAACTCAAATTGAGATTCGAACTCTCTTTAAATTGAGTTTATAAATGAAATTTAAGTATTAATTTATGAAAAATTTTGATTTGAAACCAAAAACCTTTTTCTTTTTTAGTAGAAGAAGATTTATATTAATAGAACAGTAAGATTACATTCTAATAGAATAAAAAGAGCATAAATTAAAACCTAGCCGATCTAAATACTAATATCCGAAAATATTAAGTGTAACAAAATTGTTCTAGAGAAATTCTAGACTATTTCCTTCCTGACTTGTCATCATGCCATACTTTGAGAGCAAACGGTGGAGTGATTCTGAAAATTTGTCACGAATTATAAGACATGGAAAGTTCCAAATTTGGCCATGGTATCAGCTAGCTGATTCCTCTGTCGAAGTATGTGATATCTGTTGCATTCATGAAATCCTAAAATGAGCAATCTGCAATCTCGAAAAAAATTAGCATATTTAACATTAGAATCATTATTTAATAAGTCTAATGTGAATTGTGAGTCAAAACCAATATCTATAAATATGATGTCTTGTTCCCTTGCTAATTTTAGTCCAAATCGTAGAGCTAAAAGCTCAACCTCATTAGAGGTGGTGTTTGGCAATTGAAAGTTGAATCCAATATCCAATCTCCCTTATCATTACGGATAACTCTGTTGGGAAATAAACAATAATATTCGGGAGTAAAAAACTAGATCGAAAAACAATAAAGAAAGACACAAGAAATTGTTTTCCAAGTTTGTCAAAGAATTGACTACGTCTGGGGGCACTACCAAGCCAAGATATTACTATGTGATGAGATACAATATTAAGGTTACATAGACGAGCTATTTATAGTATTCACCCAATAGATGAGCTATTTATAGGAAAAGAAAACTCCCGACTCCTAATTGGATTCAATATCCAATTCCACTTAGCATTAGGATGTCATATGCGAAAGAGTCATACTCCTTTCTTATTTCCTAATCCTTGTAGCATTAGGCTCTATAACCTAACAATCTCCCACCTGGAGACTAACTCTAATGTAACCACCATTTTCTTCAGTAATCCATAGCTATGTAGTAGCGCCAACCTCCATCTCAAGCTCTAAGGCTAGTTGAAGCCATGCATAGCTTCAACTTCTCTAAGGTCACAACCTTAGTCAACATATCAGCAGGATTTTCACTTCCTCGAATCTTCATAAGCCTCAAGATCTTCCTCTTTTTAATTTTGAAGACCCATTTACAATGCAGTGCATTCTTTCCCTTTGGGAGCTTAACTAGTTCCCAAATATCATTGGACAATAGTGAATTCATCGCATCGTCCATTGCAAGCTTCCATTTGCCTCCTTGATCACTTCGTATAGCCTCTGCATAATACTCAGGTTCACCACTATCAGTCAACAAAAGATAGTTATTATAACTTGAAGGCGAAAACCTGTCCGGTGGTCCCCAATTCCGGGTGGATCTCCGCCGCTGGGTTGTTGGAACCACTTGATCATTCTGAATAATCTTGCTCCCACCTGAGTTCGAAATATCTAACTCGACAACTTCGAACCTCTCAACCTGAGCCTCTGGTTCACCAAACCTCTCTTTGTACAATACCTGCTCATTGAATATAACATCTCGACTACGAATTACTTTCCGATTTTGCCCATCCCAAAATCTATAACCAAATTCGTCACCACCATATCCGATAAATGTACACTTGACAGATTTAGCATCCAACTTCCTTCTATCAGCAACATCATTCTGCTGAGGAGTTCCTCTCAGGGTCTTTTCCATACGAAGACCATTCGCAGCACAAAACTGATTGAACTCACGGAGCTTATACTCTCCACCATTGCCTGATCTCAAACACTTTCTTGTGGAGTCATCAATGAAGGTCATGTAATATGACGCACCACCAAGAGATGTCACCGGTGCTGGTCCCCATAAGTCACTATGTCCCAACTCTAACTTATGATTTTTCAAAGTTCTGCCGCACTTCGAGAAACTCACCATTTTCTGTTTCCCGAAAACATAATCCTCACATAAACCGACATCAACAGTCTTGAGGTCTGGCAGTTTATCCTTCGAACACAACACTTTCATCCCCTTCTCACTCATATGGCCAAGACGACTATGCCACAAATCTGTATCACTAATTGCACCTGCAAGAGCAATACTTTCATGAGTGTTATTCGTCAAATACAACGTACCTTCCTTATTTCCTCGAGCTACTACCATAGCTCTTTTGGTTATCTTCCAAGAACCACCGCCGAATGTAAAATAATAACCGTCATCATCCAATTGGCCAATAGAAAGAAAAGTCCTCTTTAACCTAGGAACATATCTGACATTACTCAATTGCAATACAGTTCCATGCGGTGTTTTGATCCGAACATCTCCCTTCCCCACGATTTCCAAAGGCTCATCATCAGCAAGATAAACCTTACCATAATCTCCAGAAGTGTAACGTTCCATTACATCAATACTATTGCATGAATGAAACGATGCTCCAGAATCCAAAACCCACGATTCCAATGGAATGCTCACACTCAAAATTGATGCATCTGAGATTTCTTCCACTGCTGCAATTGCTGATTTGTTATATTCCTTCGACGGCGTTGTACACTCTCTTTTGTAGTGTCCATATTGCCCGCAATTAAAACATTTAATTGTGCTCTTTGTCTCTCTTAGGCTTCCTGCTTCTTGACTTTGATCTACCTCGGTAGAATTTCGACCTTGATTCTAATCTGCCCCTATTTTATGTACTCAGGGCTGATCCCGAAGCTATACCCGATTCTTTCCTTCGAATTTCTTCACTCATAATCAAGTCTCTGACTTCGTCAAACCTAAGCTTCACTTTCCCTGCTGAAGCACTAACAGCAATAACTGTTCCACCCCAACTCTCTGGTAGAGAAGACAACAAAATTAAGGCTCGTACCTCATCATCGAAATCAATCTCAACTGAGCTCAATTGAGCTATTATCACATTGAACTCAATGA
The DNA here is from genome assembly GCA_026122235.1 of Vinca minor. Classification (NCBI taxonomy): domain Eukaryota; kingdom Viridiplantae; phylum Streptophyta; class Magnoliopsida; order Gentianales; family Apocynaceae; genus Vinca; species Vinca minor. Next base: position 1,950,189 of record JAOCZM010000085.1, on the reverse strand, counting down.
GGTGATTGAAAACCGCAGTACTTTCTGCCCATCTTTAGGCTAAACAGACGTCGCATCAGAAAAACCTTGTTTGCTGTTGATGGCTTCTCATACATCTCCGATAATGTCTCCAACATCTCCTTGGTAGTTTTTGCTTTGACCGTATTGAGCGCCACGTTTCTGGATAGAGACAAACGCACGACGCTCATCGCCTTCCTGTCCAACAACTTCCACTCGTCGTCTTTCATGTCCTCTGGTTTCTCACCAAGAGGTTGATACATATCTTTACCATATAGGTAATCCTCAATTTGCATATTCCAGAACCCAAAATCTGCTCTGTCAAATTTTTCGATCGACAATTTCCCTTCACCCATCATGTTTATTTCTATTGCCCCTGAACCAGGCTCTGATACCAATTGTTGGGAAATAAACAACAGTATTTGGGAGAGAAAACTAGATCGAAAAATAATAAAGAAAGACACAAGAAATTGTTTACCCAGTTCGTCAAAGAATTGACTACGTCTGGGGGCACTACCAAGTCAGGATATTACTATGTGATGAGATACAATATTAAGGTTACATAGATGAGCTATTTATAGGAAAAGAAAACCCCCGACTCCTAATTGGATTCAATATCAAATTCCACTTAGCATTAGGATGTCATATGCGAAAGAGTCCTACTCCTTTCTTATTTCCTAATCCTTGTAGCATTAGACTCCATAACCTAACAAACTCCTCCAACACCACCAATGTCATTGTTCTGATGACAAACACCATCTGTGTTAAGAGAAAGAAATTTTGGTTTAGGTGGTTGCCAGTTAATGTATCTGGTGATGAGTTGACGCGGATTTGAGAAGAGGTTTTTTGTGTAAACAAATTTCATACTTCTTGCAAATGTCTCATTACAATTAATTAATCTACTTAATTTTTGAAAAAGAAAATTGTATTTCTATTTAACCATAAAGTCCAACATGCAAAAGTAAATGTTGTTGCCCATGAAATTCCTTGATGATGGACCATTGTTGTACTATTAGATTTGAGCCATGCATCGAATGAACAGTTATTCTTTATAAATGATATAATATTAATATTAAGATGTTTTCCCATGATATCCCAAAACGATGTAGCATTGGTACATCGCCTCAAAATGTGTTTTGTATTTTCAGCATTACAATGGCAAATACCACAGATATCAGAGTTAATAATATGAAAATTTTGAAGTAGACGCGCATGAGGAATTCTATCATAATAGCACAACCAAATGAAATTTTTTATTTTTGATAAAGAGTTAATATTCCATAATCATTTCCATGGCTTTATTAAATTATTAGAAATATAATGATGTTGTGATTTATAAGCTGAAAACACAGAAAAATTTCCGTTGTTAGTCAATGACTAATAAGGTTGGTGTTGATTAGAATGAGGAGAGACAATTATATAATGATGTGTCAGTTATGCATTACATAATCCATGTGAACTTGATCCCATATCAGAAAAAATCCCTTCCTTACATTCGAAACCAAAAACCTAACACTAATCCAATCGTACCCGGCAATATTTGATATGGGCCCACCACCGTCCACAGAAGAAACATCCAAACGCATCTGCAGCAACGTAATGGATGACCTGGACCCACCCAGGTTCTTCTTGTTCACCATTGACAATGATTATTACATGCCCTGGAGCTTTTCCATGGAGGTCCAGATGTGACCCTCCCAATGAAGAAAGCAAAACCCAGGATTAAATTATATGAACAAATTAAAGAAACAAGAAATTGGATACACCGGACCGGAGTAGTTCATCGATTGCCAATGCTTTCTGAAGAATTAAGTAGTTCTTCAAGATATTCAGTTCCCAAATCCTCCAGAACAAACACATTTTTTACCTCTGATGATTCTCTTGCTATGTTTTTTCTATTACCAGATTTCTTCTTCATCGAATGTCTTTTTTTTAGTGCAACCACCGGCGAGCCGCCCTCTTCGCCGCCGCCGCCGCAGCATTTCATTTCACGAAGGGACTGTTCCACTAAATCAACTGGGAAATTGAGTATAGCCATGGAACCCCTCATTGAAAATGAGGCTTGATCATAAGCCAAAGCAGCATCTTCGGCACTATCGAAGGTTCCAAGCCAAACTCGGATTCCATTTCTTGTGGAATCTCTGATTTCAGCTGCATATTTTCCCCATGGTCTTCTTCTTACTCCTCTGTAACTCTTTTCCTTAATCTTTGATTCTTTTTTTATATTAGAAGTGACCTCTTCTTCCCTGACACTGGCAGTGGCCGAGGAATTTGTTTCCGATGAGTTTCTGATTTCAGCCTCGGCCAGCATATCTAGAAGAAGCATATCTTCAGAATCATTAAAATTAAAAGGAAGAGAATTCTGATTGAAAGGAACGTCGTCCCATGAGAAAGACTGCGGCATCGGCGGCCGCGAATCGAAGGAAGATTCCGATGAGTAATCGAAAATTGGGTACTGGAATTGTTGAAATTGAAGGAAATGGGGCGAATTCATATTTGAATTTGAGTTGTTTAGATTTATGCTCTGTTCTATCTAGGCAAGGCTCAGTTTTTGTTGGAAAGCAGGAAAGGTGTTTGACGAAATGCTCAAGGCACCAATCCTTTATATACTCGTAGAAATATGGGGAATCCAGATTAAATGGAGTATTAAAAAAGTGTTTGCTTGAATTAATTAAGAACGGGTTGCTTATTAGTCACTTCTGACGTGTTTTACCACTTCTAACCCGGACTAACTGTTCCTACCAGAAAGGCCCCTTGAGAGTTGAATTTCTCAATAGTATATTCAATTCGGATTTTTAAAATATTTTAATTAATTTTTAAAAGTTTATAGATTTTGCTGAATTGTTTTAACTCTATATCGATTCTATGTGTATTCTATCAGATTATATTAGATTGATTTATCATGATTTTTTTTTTATTTATAAAGTCTATAGGTTATTTGAATAACAAAAAAAAACTTATTCAGTGGTGTATTATACATATTCAGCGGTGTTAAATTTTTAAAGTCAACATATGCTTATCAATCTTTTTTATTTTGAATCAAATCATTTTGTTAAAGATTTAAAAAGTTTGGTGGTGAGTCTGTGATGTTTTTGGAAAACACGGGACTGCTGCCATTTTTGATTTATTTGTTCAAGACTATTATAATTTATTTACTGATACTTTTTTACTATTACTATATGTAGCGTAAAATTAAAGATTATTAGAAAGAATATTGATTGGATATTATGAAAATATATATTGTTTTTTGAAAAATAAACACTTCGTATTGGGTTTTTTAACGATGTGAAAATTTTCATCATATTTTTTTTTGAGTTTGGACATTTCTTTATTTATTTTTTTTAATTTTAAAGAAATGAGATTACTAAAAAAATTTGTAATCTCAGATAAAATTATTAAAAACATTTAATATTAATATTAATGAGAGAATATCAAAATCTTGAGTAAAAAGAAGAGATTTCTAAATACACATTTAAGCCTATGAAATCCATCAAAATTCTCCATTTAATGAAATCCATGAGAATCTGTAGAGTTTTGAATACCAACATGATTTCAACAGATAACTTATAATCCGAATTGAATACCTCTAGATTTTTTAAAATCTAAATTGAATATCTCTATATTTTAATAGATTTTTTAAAATTTAAATTGAATATCTATAAACTTTAAAACTCTTTAAAAATTATATTGAATACGCCCCTCTCAGTCCTAAAGGGCAAAAAATCCTCTGTCCCCATCAATGTATGTCTCCGTGTCCCCAGCCAATCACAATTCACCATGTGTATATATAATTAAAACAAATATTTATATAGTAAATTCTGATTGGTTAGGGACACGAGGACATACACAAACGGGGACAGAGGATTTTCACCCGTCCTAAAGGAATAAGGGATATGATTAAGGCAAATGAATACTACCATTTACTATTTTTTTAAGGGAACCCATTTTACTATTTTCATTCTTTAATTTAATTTTATCTAAAAAAAAAAAATGATCGATTAAAACTTTTTTCACCTAAGTCCTCTCTCAAAGAGACCAACCAAAAGCGGGGGGAAAAAATCGCACATATCTTATCTGTTTTTTTTTTTTTTGGGTAGAAACAATGGATCATATATAATCAACAGGTCGAACCAAGTTCAGATCGAGATAAATTACAAATGATCCTAGAAAAATAGCCCCATGGGCATCCCCTGCCACTAATTGGCTAACAAAAGGGGGAATAGAGTGGAAAACAGTAAAAACAGGGTAAGCGGAAGCCCCTCCAAACTTTGCCAGAGCATCCGCACAAGTGTTAGCCTCTCTATAGGCATGTAAAAGTCTAGTTTCTGGGATGCTCTCCAACAAGATCCTGCAGTCATGTATAAGCGTAGCCAGGGGATGAGTATTAATATCTGCATGCAATATAAGATGTATAATAACCTTGGCATCAAGCTCAATTACAAGTTTTTGAGTATTGACCGATATAGCCATGTTTAACCTGTCTCGAAGGGCCCATAATTCCGCAACATTATTAGAGCGAATTCCTAGACTTCTGCAAAAGCCCCGAACCCAATCTCCATTCATGTTTCTGATAAGTCCTCCTGCCCCCCCTTTTCCCGGGTTACCAAACGATGAGCCATCTACATTAAGTTTCGTCCATCCCTCAGATGGTTTGGTCCAAGCAACCATGATTTCTATCTTCTCTCTCGAATTTAAATTACTAGCCCCAAATGCGTAAAATTCAGTTGCTTTCTTGATTGTTTCCATGTAAGTATCCCCCAGTCGCTTGTCTGGCGAAAAGATAGCTTGATTTCTTGTAATCCACAGAACCCAACAACCATAATTGAATACCATAGCCCAAGGAATCTTATGAAACGGTGACACTTTATTAGTTTTTGAGCCATACTTTATCCATTCCTCCATATTCAACTCCTCAATTCGTGGAAGTTCCTGATAAATACCCAGTTTGTTCCATAACTCCTTTGCTTTATGACAAGATCTAAGTAGATGTTCAATAGTCTCATCATGTAAGCCACATTGGGGGCAGCTTGGAGTCTCTACAATCTGTCTCCTGAACAATTGTTCTCGGGTCCCCAACCTATCATGGTAACACATCCATAGGAAGGTTTTGATTCTCTGATTACACTTGGCTTCCCATATCCATCCCCATTCTTTTCCATCAGTCGCTTCATCAGGGTTACCACAATGGATGGTCTCATGGGTCGCCTTAGCATTAAATTGACCATTCTCAGAGCCCTTCCACCTTCTACGATCAGGTAATTCGCCTTTTTCATTTATGGGAACTGCCCTAATACTCTCAATCATATGATGGGGTAAAGAAAAAGATAATTTGCTAAAATCCCAACCCCCATTAACACCCATCAACTCACAAAGCTTCATATTATCCTCATCTTTGTTCAACGGGCCAGTGATAGCTTTCCTTAGAGGTCCATAGCCTGTCCAATCATCACTCCAGATACGAATGATGTCCCCCTTGCCCGGAATCCAACCCGAAGCATCATGAAACAATTGAAGTCCCGATTTCGGGCCTTAAGATTTATAGAACCAGGACATTTCTTAAGGACGATCTCAGGTCCTAACTCACTTTTAATGTACTTTCTTCTCAGACTCCAAGCCCAGTTGCTACAATTATTCCTATTAACTCTCCACACAAGCTTAGATAAACCCACCTTGTTGATGTGTAGAGCTTTTTTAATACCCAAACCTCCTCTGTTTTTTGGTCTTGCCACCCTATCCCATTTAACATAGTGAATTTTCCTCTTGAAAGCAGTTCCGCCCCAAAGGAAATTCTTCTGTTCCTTATCAATCTTATCACACACCCCAATAGGGATAGGTAAACACTGAGAGTAGTAAGATAAAATCTGAGAAGATCTGTTAAATTGCTTAATCTAACGGCTTAACTGTTTTTACGAGTTATAACTATTTCGTGGGGAAAGAAGGTCTCCAAGCACGTGCGTCAAAATGACGCCAAAGCGGCAAGTTCTAGTCATAACTCATATTAGACTTTTCTTTTTTCTTTGTTTTTTTCCAAATAAATCTTAATGTCTGGATCAGTGACCCCACACCAGTTGCATCTTGGCTGACGTATTTTCTCTCTCTCATCTTTGTCAGTTTTTTTTTTTTGACGCCCGTTGGACGATGTCCCATGAGCGGAAAAATAGAACCGCCTCACCAGAGGAGGAGAAAGTAATCCTAGAAAGGGAGTCAAATTAAAGCATGCTCCACGCGCGGGGAGTATATCGAACCCACGACCTCACGATCGTGGATAAGCCATTGCCCCACTGGGCTAAGGAACCTTTGATCATCTTTATCAGTTAATCCTTTATACAATTTGTCACTCCAAAAATTAACTATTTGCAAGTTAATCCAGGCTTCTATAAGCTTACTATATATATATATATATATATATATATATATATATATATATATATATACCTTTTTTTTATTATTATTTTTTTCATTTGAAGTTAGGGCAAGATGCAACAACATATTTTGGATGTATTTTCCGATTGAATTTTTATGTAAGAACTACCGTTTATAAAATCGCAAAAATGAATCACTTGCCAAAGAAGAATCGGACTCAAATTGACAAATTTGTATCAAAATTGCGTAAAATTGAGGAGAAAAGATATAAGTAATTTGTTTATTAAATGTCTTTGCAAAATTAAAAATTTTAAGAAGCCAAGGGAACTTAATGTAATCGACATAATATTTCCAATTCATAATTATAAATTTTGAATTTAACGATCCCTCTTCCAATAATAAAAAATAAAAATAAGAGAATTTTATTTTTCTTCTATCTATAAAGAGGAATTGGAAAATTGTCCTGGTGTTATAGAAAAAGAAACACGAGAAATAATTTGTTCATATACGGTCTGAAATTCAATTAGTATCCATGTTCGTTTTACAATTCACGATTAATATTGTTTGTTTGTACTGTCAAGCCTTTTTCAAGAACATTGTTTCCAATATAATTTTTGCTATTTACAAAGTTCTAACTCAAGACAAATATTTAAAGAAAACCAAACTTGTTCCAATTTTTTTTTGGTAAAATAAAATTTTGGGTGGGTTCGGATCCGTTCACCACCACAGGGTCGGGGACAGGCACTAGGGGACCATGGAGTCGCTTACAGAGTACTTTACTGGATCACCCACTAACACAGATCCCTCATGTCGGCAATGGAATTGAACACTTGATCTTTGTAAGGACATGTCAATTTTTACCAACTGAGCCAACTTGTGTTGGTAAACTTGTTCCAATTGATTCAATAACGACTTGGAAATGCGAATTCGTTGGAATAATTTTTGCACAAGAATGAAAGTGGAGTGAGGTTACCAACAGAAGTTGACTTAGTTGGTAAGAATTGTGCACGTCTCTACAAAAGTCAAGTGTTCAATTCTCGCTGCCGACGTGAAAGATTTGTTGGTGAGTGATCTGTAAGTACCATTGTAAGCGATTTATGGTCCCTAGAGACTGTCTTGACCCGTGATGATGATCGGAACCGAACCTAACTTTTTCTAACAAAAAAAAAGAAAAGAAAGTGGAGTGAGGTTTGAGTGGGTCCTTTTTTTAGTTACGATAGAAAGGGACAAATCCAATTTTTTTTCCTTTGTATGGGTAGAGACAAAACCCATTTGGCAACATATATAAATATGATACAGATGCAGATCCCCTTCAATTCACCCTTGTCACTTTCTCGTATTAACTATTCATGTTGATTTTATAATAATTCACTTTTTTTTCCTTCCAAAAAAATACACGTCAGTATTACAGTCACGTATGAGTCTACTTTATGTATGTGAAATATGATAGGACTCATTGGATCGATTTCACCCCTATTTACCCTAATAAAACACGCGAACTGCAGATCAAAGATTTTCTACTTGAGTGGTAATGTAGTAAGTATTTCAAAATATTTGAGTACAAAAAATTTCTTTTAATTAAATATGATTTTTTTTTAAAAAATGTTGAGATTGGTGGGGCCGCAGATGCTTCTAGATTCGGAACAAATAGTTTCCGGAAGAACGACCTTAGAGTTAGAAAATCATAATGTGGAAGTTCCAACCCTCCGATGTAGGGGGTGAGCCATGCAGGGTAAGATGACAAGACCTCCCACCAATCGAACTGCTGGGTCACCTTGATTTACATCCTCCACAATACATGTCGGATTGGGTGGTGGGAGCCCTGGGGGCATGGGTATCGCCTTTTTGTGTACTAGAAAATCATAATGTTGAACGGAAACATATTCCGCTATGGATGGATTCGTTGTACCTGGTCAGGTCGTTGCTTGCTCACGTGTAACAATTTATCCTTCCTCAAGTCAAGTCAAACTAATCCGGTATTTTTGTGACATTTCTTTTTCGAATTATTTTTTTGTGACGATTCATAAACATAAAATTTAGCATCAAACTATATTTATTATGGAAGTTAGATATGATAGTCCAATAATCTCAGTCCGAACAAGGAAAATTCTGCACCGTGCAAAATAATATGGAATGTCAGATGATAATTTTAATTGCCAGATTTAGAAAGAGAAAAAGTTCTGAACTTAAAAAATAAAAAATAAAAAATTTTCTCTCTCCAAATCTGGACCGTTCAAATCTATCATCTGACGGTCCAGATTATTCCGCACGGTGCGGAACTTTTCCTGTTCCGCATAGGAGCCGGAGTGCAATAATCTTATACATATATATATTTATATATTTTGAAGGGACAAATACTCCTATTTATTAAGCACAAAGTCTATTTTTCTTTGCGGAGAAAAAACTTAAGGAATATAGTTATATTTTCACTTCATTACTTTACTAAATAAATAGTGAGGTTTATCTTATAATCATAAAATATCATCTTTAATAAAAAAATCAGGTATAAATTAAAGACACTATTTAGTGAAGCAATTTGCTTCAATAAATTAAGGAATGTAAAATAGCGAGACTAATCTTCATGCAAATAAGCAAAAAATCAGTGTTAGTAAAGAATGAGGGATGAGTGACGCTAAACAATTGTGATTTGTGGCCATGGGAAATGAATCCGCATTTTTCTACCAAAGTTTCTCGAACTCGTGATACTTGTCTGGGCACTTTTAAAACCGTAAATTTAACTAATAAATTAGAACATAACTTAGAATTCTACTGAGAGGTTGTAAAGTACATGCATCCCAAAAATTAAAATCAACAAATACAAATTACAATTAAGAAATTGTGTTTACTTAAGGGATTTTTTTCGAAATTAAGCCTCTTATATTGGTCGGATTTGAAAATTTCTAGAAGTTTCGCAGGGATAAAACTGTAGATCGCCGGCGCCATGGCTAAACAGTAGATGGACCACCACTAGGCTTTAAATATGTCACATTCCATCCTATAATTTCCATTTATCAAATGGCTAAGAAATTTTACAGCCAAAATGCATGATTCTTCTCATGATTATACATATAATGATGTCTCTAACATGTTTAATATGTCAATAGACTCTTAATCCATTTCGCCAGTCAAATTTTATTTTACATTAAAATAATCTATAAAATCGACCACAGATTTCTAGTAAAATGTTCAATAAGTGATGAAGAAGGATAACATAATTGGTATAACACTTTTAAATTAAAACGAAAGAATCTAGATTCGGTAACTCTTCGCCCCTATATTAACAAAAAATATGAAGAAAACATGTCAGCAAGGTTTATCTTTACATGTATAAATAACTTAATTGTGAAACCCGTAACTTTTGCTTACGTGATATTTGACGTGTAATTTAAATTTTCGTGACTAACTGTGTAAGCGTGATTTATTAATTTGAATTATGTGATTAATTAATTTTGCATTTAATGCCATGATTAAATGCTAAGTGCTCGGTGATTATTTCGTGTGTTATATATGTTACGTGTTTTATTTTGCGTACGTTTTGTTTATGAGTGTTTCACACACGTATCGTAGTTGGGGATTTATTTGCATTTCACCTAGATTATTAATTTAATTACATAACTAATTAGTAAATTATTATGTTGGGATTGAGAATCACCATAATAATTATAATAGGAAAATATAATGAGTGAATTAATATGATTGAGGAAAAGAAATAATAATATATATAGAAAATGGGCTTCAGGGGTGCGCTGGATTTGAGAGTAAAACAAAATAAGAAAAGAGGGCAAGAAATCAGTACGTGGGGATAGGGTTGGGAAACGTGAAAGGTAAAAGATAAAAATAAAAAAAAAGTGGCGGCTCTCTCATCAGCCGCGAGCAAGAAACAAGTAAAAAAAAAGAAAGCCGAAGGGGAAAGTGAGGCGGCGGCGGCGGCTCCTCTCGGAGAACTCTCTCTCTCCCCCTCGCGATTTGTGCCAAAACAGAAGCAAGAGACCGTGAATTTTGTGACTACGAAATATATTTTCTATCCAGTTTTCGTCACCCACATAGCTGTTTTTAGAATTATTTTCTTCGTGTTATCATCGTAACGGTAGGGACCTCGCTTTCCTATGTTGATTTCTGTACTGTAATTATAATTAATACTGACATAGTGTCCTGGCATGTTTTTACTGTATTTGGGATATTCAATTTCATGAACTGCTATAGATTGAGTATTTGATGTTAATTGTTAATTTAATTGATGCCTACTTGAATTGGGTAAATTGAGCATGTCTTGTAATCGCTTTTCTAATGCTATCATAAATTGCTATACTCGCATAAACTGCCTACATGAATCGCATTCATATCGTTTTTGGAAATCAATCGTAATTGCCTCCTTGATTGATTGCATTTTGGTCGTCCCTTTCAGTAAATGCCTTATTTGAGTCTTAATTGAGTCGTCTTAATTAGTGTCATTCTTTCAGTCCCTATTTGGTTTGGTCGACCAGTGTTGTCGCCTCTTTGAGCCTTTGTCTAGGATCTCTAGTCGGCAGGGATCCGCCCCGCCTTCCGTCATAATCCGTTCTGCGACCCCCAAGAGGTCTTATGCTCTTTACAGTTCAGGGTCTTCATCTAGTGGGACCAATCATTAGATACGGTAGTGGTTTTGTGGAGTCCCTGATGGGGGATGATGAGACAATGTAAATGGGTTGATCCTTAAAATCTGTGGCCCTTAGTTTGGGGGGCTATCCGAACCCACGAGTTTTACTTTGAACCGTCCCTAGTTTGGTTGATAACTGGGACCACTACCGTTATTGCTGAGTAGTAGTGAATAGATAACCGAGCTCATGTGGTGGGATTGTTGTGTCATAGCCTTAGCGATGTTCTAAGTATCTAAGACGCAGTATGTGATTGGGTGTACCGGATGGGCAACGCGTGGTGCTTGTCGTATACTCGGTTATGGAATCGTTTAGGTGCGAAGAATGTTGTTAATTGCTTAATTGTTGTTTTATACTCGATTGTTTGACATAACTATTGGTTGTAGTGCATGAGTAGTATGGGATGCTCATGTCATGAATTCCGATCTGGGATGTCAGATTTGATAAGTATAGTCGAACATTTGTTTTGGGTCTTTAATTGTTGGTTGCTTGGAGTCTATGTGGTCGCATACGAGTTGGGATGATTGGGGTATTGTTTAGTGCATTGTTGCACATGTTTGCATCTCATACTTCTAAAAATCGCAGCTGTGTAGTCCATCATGTCTGTTTCGTTTACGAACCTCTGCATTACGATCTGTTCAAGATCTGTATCTTGCATCTGTCCCCGCACTTAGTTCCCGAGTTTTGCAAGACTTGGATTGAGTCGTATGCATATACTTCCATAGGGGTATTCTGGGAAAAGGGCATCTGCATTATCTGTTTCTATTTCTTCTGTCTCTGTTTCTGTTATGTGTTTATTATCTATATTACTGTTTTAGGTCCCTGCTGAGCACCGGAGCTCAGTCCGATATCCGGTTTTGTTTTTCAGGTTTTGTAGATGTTGATTATACCTGTGATGATGGAGCTTGGGATGGGGATTACGAAGAGTGGTTCTAACTGGATTAGTTCACACTTGTTTTTCATTTATAGTTATTTATTTTGGAACTTGTAGGTTCTTTTCAAATGTAATAATTTAGAAACATTTCATTTTTAGAATAACGCTTCGCCATCTTGTTTTATTACTATTTATGGATTTATCTAATGAATTTCCTTTTAGTAACTCTGTTTGTCGGCTTTGGTGTTTCATTTACCAATGGGGCACTGCCATGTCATCGACCCTGGAGACGGGGTGTGACATTAATGATGTCGAATTCTACTTTAGAGTATTGTTATCTAGCATTCCCTCAATTCCTAAATATAAAACTTTCATTACATATTACAAAAATAAGAAAATAAAAATTACGATGTTTTTGTAATTAAAATAACAATATTACTCTCTTAAATATGACTTGTATACCACTAATTCTATTTAATAGAGAAAATATTGATATTTTTTATTACAAAAATATATTGATTTTTGTTTCCATAATTTCCAACATGTAATGAAAGTCTTATATTCAGGAATGGAGGTAGTAACGATCATTATCTAGTACTCCCTCCATTCCCATTTAATTGTCGTTAGGAGATATATATATGTATTCAAATTAATTGCCATTTACATGTCTTTTATTCGGTGTCAATAATTTATTCCAATTATACCATTAACATACATCTTTTATTGGAAAAGTGAAAGAGAAGAAGGAAGGAAGGGGTATTATTAGAATTGTGGTGAAAAGATTATTGTTTATTTGAATTTATTAATTTTTTCAAAGTGTTCTAAACGACATGAGGAATAGAGGGAGTAATAGTTAACATGCCAATACAACGAATGCCAATTTTGTTTTTCATTATAGTAATTAAAAAGTGCTCCCATCGTCAAATGATGGATTGGGTTTAGGTGGAAGCTTTGGTCTTTCTCTTAATACAAATTAAATTCTAAACGATTTAATATTCTGTATATTTTATTTTTATATTTAATTTAAAGTCGGTTTATATTTGAATTTGAGTTAATGATAGACCAAATTCAAATTAGACTGAATTCAATCACACCCCGAGATTTTCCCTTTTGCAAATTGGTGGGACCAACGAAATCAGATTAAGGTAAGCTTAGACTATGTTTGGTGTACAACATTTGGGCTTAATTCATGCACACTCCTAATTAACGTCACAACATGCTTTTAATTAAAGCATTTTTAAAATTTATTGTGTAATCATCCAAACTTGCAGTCAAAACCCAATAAACTGTTTTAAACATTTAAGGAATTTCCAGGAAGCTGTGAAATCTATTTTCTTCTTCACTTTAGTGATCAATTTATTTTTAATTTATTTAAAAATGCTTACATAGATTTTGTGGTTCAATGAAGCCAAGAGCTTTAACACCTTCCAGGAAACTGGATTTATGAGACTTTTAGGAAAATTATTTGGGAAATTCTTAGTTCTCGATTAATATAATGGACATCAAAATGGACCAATATAAGAGGGGACGCACGGACGCATTATTCATCAAAAAAAATAAGAGGGGACGCACGGTTGAATTCTTCGAAATATTCTAGCTAAGTATCTTTTACCAAATAATTCAAAGAAAAATAAAATAAAATATCACAGTTTTTTTTTTTTTCTATTACAATTATTTATTGGACCTCACCAGAGGAGGAGGAGTAGAAGCCCGGCTGAGCGGGTGCCCCGTGAGGGGAGTAGTAGAAGTCCCGTTGAGCGGATGCCCCATGAGGGGAGTATAAGACCCACACAAGGAAACCCAAAGAAATGACAATTAAATCATTTCCTTACTGGGCTAAGGAACCTTAGATAAAATATCACAGTTAAGTATCTTTTACCAAATTGATTGAGATTCTGTAGACATTTTTTTTCCCACTTATAATCAATCACAAGAATACATACATGGATGTTTGACCATCTTTGGACTATGTTAAGGAAATTAAGTGTGTGCTTGGATTGGTCTGCTTTGGGTTTGGTTTGGTTTGAGACTCAAACTCAGACCCAAATCAGTTTTGGATTGAGTCTGAGATTTGGTCTGGGAATGATTTAACACTTCAAATTTCATTCCAAAACTCAATCCAAAGCTGGTTTGGGTCTCAAACCAGACTAAACCCAAATCCAAACCAAGTCCAAATAAGACCCAATCCAAGCACACATAATTCCAAAATTTCAAGAAAACTCATTGTAGGAATTGCAAAAGCTTTATAATTCGAAGTATGCAAATAATTGCACATCTAAAATGTAAAATTCACAGAAATAAACATCTACAAATGAATCGACATTAGATTAGTGATTATTAGAATTATATTAAAATATTTTAACATTCAAATTAAGACGGAGAGTGTAACAATAAAATAAGGTCAGCATGAAGCAGCAGCTTGTGCCATCTCTGGAGCTACCGCACGCCCACACCAAGAAAGCAGTCCGCAGTCAACAGTCAACACTGACCCAAATACCATTTCGGACTAATATTCTTTGACCCACCTCATTATCAGTCACTTGATTAAATGACTGAAGAATAGATGAACAACTATTTTTATAGCGTAAAGAGTTGTTTAGTTATTTGAAAAACAATGTTCATTATTACTTAAAACCTCAAATGATGTATTAATTGAACATATGACTAAAATGTGTTTACACATACGAAAAAAGTAAATTTTCACTAATCGTTAAAATTTAATATTGTTATAAAATGAAATAATGGATGAAATTTTAAAATGAATTACACCACAAGACTAAAATATAAACTAAAGAGGAAGTAGAAAAGAGACAAGAAAAGAGATATTAAAAGGCTAATTGTATAATTTTATTGATCAATCTCATCGTAGGGCCAGAGCTTTACTAGTGGGGGACATAGGTACCACTTAGTCACATTCACCACATCACGCTTTTGATTAAAATAATAAAAATATTCCCCACTTAGTGCATTGTTTGAGGCGTTTTTATTGTTTTTTAATCAAAAGAGGGATGTGGGTGATTGTGGGACTAAGTGATTTCATGTCCCCCACTTTAGAAAGCCAGTGCCTATATCAGAATTTTTCAATTTTATTAGTGACATTTACATCAACAAAAGCCCTTTACTTATTAGGATAAAAAATTTAGTTCACATACAATTTTTTTATATTACCTTAAAATAGTATATTTCAAAAAGAAATCTAATACAAATAAATTGGTAAGGTACTCACGTAATTAAACATCTATAATTTCTCTACACTAACATTCTCAATTATAATAATTTAACACCTAAAATTTATCAATTTATCCAAATATCACATAGAGTCACAAAATACCAACCCAATTTTCTCTAACTCTTTTTTCTTCAGATTAGAACAACCGTCACTACTTCTTCTTCTTTTTTTTCCCCTTTTTACTGAGAAACAATTACTAGGATAATATTTGAACCCTTGGCTTTGACCATTTGGTCAATGAATCAAATTGAACTGACTCCAAATTGGATTTCAGATTATTTTATAGTATGAGATATAAGCATTGCGTCAAAGAGGTCGCAATCCAGTGGGGCAAGCCTCGACTTGTGACCGAGAGATCTCGAGTTCGACACCCTCCCATACATGGGACAAGCTTAAAATGTCTCCCTTTCTAGGACTATTTTCTCCTGCTATGAGGCAGTTCTCTCTTTCATTAATGGGATAACCGCCCAGCCGGACTTCAAAAAAAAAAAAGCATTGCTGCCATTTGATTGGTCATCATAAACTTTGTATAAAATGACAAAACATAGTCAAACCATACATGACACTAGTTTATATAAACAACCTCTAGCGGCGGCGGCGGGGTATTTGAATATTCCGTCACCACTGATGTATGGCTGCCGTCCTATTTGACGGAATTGGATCGCATCAGACCTGTCTTTCCGACGGTTGGTCTTTTTTTCTTTTCTTTTCTTTTTTTTAAAAAAAAACTATTGGTGATTTCTAATTGTAAAAATGAGTTTTATGAGATAAATACACCCTCGTTAAGTGACTTTACAACACATTATACCATGCAAAAGATTGAATTTGAACCTAACACTCCCGAAATCCAAAAGTTACCTCAAGGATTGTTAACGTCTTGTAACAACGAATATTAGTTATAAACTAGTCAACGTAAAATATTTCAACAATGGAAGGAGTATAATATTGTGGTTTACAAACTCTCTATCCAAAAAAAAAAAAAAGGTTAACCATGATATGTGGCGTGATAATAATCCACACCGTCTGTTAATTATGAAATTAAGTGTTCAATTATTACCAATAAAAATAAAGTACATTTAATAACCAACCGTTTACCTCATCAAAAAATTCATGCAGCAAAAGAATCCGTTAATGCCGTCGGCAATGAACACTCTTTCGACTAAAAAAATTACATTGGGTTACCCAAACTCCTATTGTCTCAATCTCACAAGGTGTTGTAGACTTATTAAACTTCATTAAAAAATGCTAATTGCTCTATCCCATACTGAAAATTCAAAAGGGTTAAATATTTGAATTCCCCCAAGTATATATTAGGAGGCAAAAAATTCCTCTGTCCCCGTTCCTATCCTATCCTTATCCCTCTTCCCAACCAATCACAATTCACCCTGTGCATATATAATTTAAAAAAATATTTATATAGTAAATTCTGATTGGTTGGGGACAGAGGATTTTCACCCATATTAGGGTAACTACGGACAATAATCCATGTCTCTTCCTTTCAATGGTCAACCATAAAAACCAACACAAGTTGACTCAGTTGGTAAGGATTTGACACGTCCTTACAAAGGAAAACAGAATGACAGTAAAAACATGTCAGCAATGAATATGCAAACGCCCTAATAAAAAATATAATTATACTCACAGACTAGTCAATTTAGAATTATCAACACGCCTTATATTTTGTTTGCCAGGTGAAGTTTCCAGGAACAATGAAACCTTAAAAGGGAATATTTCCAAGTACAAAAGGCGTCATGTATGACTCATTTTCTCTTTATTACTGACCTATATAAACATCTAGGCTGTCAAATAATACCATAATTTCCACCAAGTTTGAATCGAATTCAAATATAAACACCGAAATCAAAATCAAAACAAATCAGAACCAAAGAGGGGAATTAAAATTACATGGACAACGAAGAAAAGGGGCGCGAAGAGCCTAAGTACCGGGGCATTAGGAGGCGTCCATGGGGGAAATTCGCAGCTGAAATTCGTGACCCGAAAAGAAATGGAGCTCGATTATGGTTAGGTACGTTTGATACTGCTGAAGAAGCTGCTAGGGCATATGATAGAGCTGCATATGCTTTTAGAGGTCACCAAGCTATTCTTAACTTCCCAAATGATGACCATTATAGAAATGCTGGTCCTAATATTGAAGGACCAAGTTTCAATTTTTCAGGGGCATCTTCGTCATCTAATTCGGTCCGTCCGAGTTCACAGACTAATCAGCCTGTTGCATCAAGAGGGCAAGAAGGGAATGTTATTGAATTTGAGTACTTGGATGATAAGCTGCTGGAGGACCTTCTTGGATCACAAACTCAAGGACCAAAGCATTCTTAGCTTATTTCATTGAACAAAAAGAGATATTACACCTAAATTTGGTGTGGGATATTTCCAATTCTTTCAAATTGTTATTCATTTTTTCCTAATGTTGATTGATTTGTATTTCAGCATTGATTTATTTTTTTAAAAAATAAATAAATAACAGAATTCTTGCTTATTTTTATGATTTACTTATTCAAATGAATATTCACTTGAAGTTTGAACAAAGTTGTAAAACCTTATTTGAAGAAAATGTTAGTAATTGATTGTAATTCAAATCTCACTGCCAATGTTTTGAAAGGGGATCAACAAATCATAATCATTATCGATTTTCTCAAAATTTCCCGTGGGAAAATTTGATAAAGAGTAAGGAGGTAGGGAAATTTTAGTGATGGATTAAGTTTAAGATAATAGTTTAGGATGAATGGTTTAGGTTTAAGAAAGAAGCACATACGTTAGGTACACGAAATGTTAGAGATCACATATTGATTAGTTTGTGTGAATATTGCAATATAAGGCTTGAGCAATCTTCCCCCTCATGAGGTACCTTTTTGAGGGATTGAGTTAGACCCAAGTACATTTTTAACATGATATCAGAGAAGTTCCTTAGGCGGGATGTGTGGGTACTAATTGTCCCCGTACAACCCAAGTAGGCCGACGGATCTAGAATTTAACTCCCACCTCGATGTGAGTGGAAGTATTGAAATATGAAGTCTCACATCGAGTGCTATATAAAATAATTTATAAACTCATGGGTTAACACTTCGACTAGTTTGTGTGCATATTTTGCAAGATAATGCTTGAGCAATCCTCCCCTCTTGAGGTACCTATTGAGAGATTGAGTTAGACCCAAGTCCATTGTTGACACAAAATAACCATGTTGACTAATCGGCTCGGACCAAAGGTCATGAGTCGAGCTCTTTGCATGATTCAGGATGGACAAGCCTACTCGGACGTCGGGATCAGGCGCGTGGAAGCCACTTGGCCATACCGAGCTCAACGAACAATCCACAATAAAGTAGTGACAAAACTGTAATAAAAGTTAGGGTTACCGCATCTCGGACCGTACAATGTATTGAAATATCATGTAGACAATACCCTCTATAAATAGTCTTCATTTCACTTCATTTACTTCATGTTTACTAGCCCTCGATTATCGCGCTAAGTTATTCCACTCAAGATTATGAACTAACTTTAGCATTGGAACATGATTGAGGTCTTCCCTCATCCTCGTCTTAGCATGTGTTCATTTTTAGGTTAGGATTCAAGTTCGAGCTTCATCCCGAACTCTCTCCTTATCTTATAGCTCGCCAAATTCTTCTTGACCCATTACCAAGTTATTCGCTTCAGTTAAGTACCTGAGAGAACTTACCCATAGTGTAGGAACACATCATTTATGATTGTAGTAACTCGATCGGTAGCAATCAGATAACAATTTAGTGGGAAAGTCAGGTAGTGTGAAGATTTGCTGAACTTACTTTAATTCTCTTATTAAAAATGTAAATTATGTAGGTTTATTTGATATATCGAGCCTACATTAAATTATTGTTTAATGTTTTCTGCTTTTCTTTGTATGTGCTGTTAGTCCTAATATGTGGTTCATGTTTCATGCGAATGATAATTACGCAAACTCTTCAATCAAACGAAAGATTGAAGTTGATATCAGCATATTATGCAACCTTAATCGTCATCAGTATCACGTCATTAATTAATGTACATTTAGTTCGACTAGGACATTAATAAACTTAGTTTAAGCATAGAGGTTAACGTCCATAGTGGTCCTTGATCTAATATGATTCCCCCTAATTTCTTGAATTGGAATTTTTACTGAACTAGTGGGGAGGACGAGAGGACCCCATTGGATGTATTTCTTTCTTATTTTTTATTTGGAAAAACCATATGCATCATTCATTGTAACGCAAGAATGAGGACGCACTCATAAGTGAAATCAATATGACATCAAAATCTAAACTTTTTTTTTTTTTGGGTTAGAGGGTTAGTAGTCTGGGGCGCTGTGGTCCGGTGTCAAACTCAGGACCTCTCGGTCGTGAGCGAAGGGGAGTCCCACTGGCTACGGCCTTCTTGACATCAATCTAAACTATTATTCAAGAAATTACAGTTAAGTATGTTTTGTTTTTCAGACACTTATGTGGCCACAAGAAGCAGAAACAAGATGGTCCGTTATTAAATCATGGCTATGAATCTTTTGTCCCCATTTGATATTTTATTTTTTATTCTCCTAATAAAAAAATTATAACTTAAAAGGTTATTGGACCCCGTAAAAAAAATGAAAAGAACATAGTATATTTTGGCCCAAGTCATCAACTTCTCCCCTTGAATCTACGAACAAAAGGGGATCCAAATACTTTTAATACTCTTTAAAAAGAATCCATTTATACTAAGTATTATTATTATTATTATTATTAATAAAGTCAAGCCAAACAAATCACATACAATCCTTTATTTATAAGCAGTAAAGGACAAAACATAGCTTTTTGTAGGGAAAAAAAAAGGAAAAAAACGTTTTGGCTCCACCGCATCTACAGTGGAACCTATTTCTTGGGAGCATTCCTCTCTTCTTCATACTGAAGGAGTTCGTCTAATATCTTATCATCCACGTATTCAAATTCAATAACTTCATGGCCGTACCTAGTTGGATTTCTTCCGACATTGTACGATGAAGAGGCCGCCGTAGCGGAGGAGGAGGTGGCAGCCTGATCAGGGTATTCCTCGGGGAAGTTAAGAACAGCTAAAGAACCTCTCATTGCAAATGCAGCTCTGTCGTAAGCTCTCGCCGCCTCTTCAACAGTAGCAAATGTACCTAACCAGACTCGATCACGAGCAGCATTCTTATTTATATCGCGAATCTCCGCCGCGTATTTGCCCCACGGACGCCTCCTCACGCCCCTATATTTCACATCTTCTTTCGATTTATTTTCAGAATCTTCGTCCGCCATTTCAATTTATTTTATCCTTCCTTATTAGTCGATCGATGATATAATTAATATGACAGGTGAATGAAACTTATATACAGAGAGGAAAAAATTCGGCTAAAGAATCTATAGGGTCTCGTGGTCCTGAGGACATTAATTTTTTATTATTATTTAAAAAACAAATTGTAACACGTCAGAGTGGAGGTAGATCATTAAGCTACACTTAGGCTGCTGAAATATTTTAAATGATCAAGTAAAGTGCACATTCGTTAATAATATTATTATATTTCTTTATGTGTTAGTGTTATTCCCAAATTGGCCAATATTTTTATATGTATCATCCACCAATCCTTCCTCCCTATGTCAAAGGGTAATGTACCAATATGTCTTTTTATTCAAAGAAAAACTTGAGTAAAAGGTGTATGTACAAAATACCAAGTCGAGAAATTTCCTATTTTGAAGTTTGGAAAGATAGTAAAAAAGATTCAACTATCAACACTTTATGTAATGAAGGATGAGCATAAAGTTATGTGTTGTTCTATGGTTCTAGATTAATTAAGGTTAATATTTAGTGCAAACTAAGATAGTTAGGTTAGAGATTTCGTACTGTTTTAGATAGAATACGAAAATTTGAATAATATATTTTTCTTACAGGTAATTTAACTTAAAAATAATCAAATTAGACGACTATTTAATTTCACTATATTGGATAACTTTAAAATTCTTTTGAGGTTTGGTTCGATTCACTTAAAAAATAAACCCAAAAAAAGTAAAGATTGTGGTTGAAAACCTTCTTAATGAATGTGCACTTGAATTGGTTTTTATCACATCTTCTAATACAAATAATTTACTTTCTTAATTTAAATAGTCGAACACAAAATAAATTCAAATAATTGGATTTTTTTTCAGAATCTTCGTCTGCCATTTCAATTTTTTTTTATCCTATTAGTCGATGATAAAATTAATATGACGATGAATGAAACTTATATATAGAGCGGAAAAAATTCGGCTAAAGAATCTATAGGGTCTCGTGGTCCTGAGGACTTTAATTTTTTTTTTTTTTTTTATCAAAAATTGTAAACACATCAGAAGTTGACGTAAATCATTAAAGATTAAAGCTACACTTAGGCTGCTGAATATTTTAAGTGATGAAGGAAAGTGCACATTCGCTAACAATATTATTATATTTTTTTATGTGTCAGTGTTATTTCCAAATCGACCAATATTTTTATATGTATCACCCACCAATCCTTCCTCCCCATCATAGGCGGACGCAGGAGTCGAAATCTGGTGGTACAAATCTGGAGGGCGAAACTGATAAAATTCTTGGAGGGCAATAAAAAAGGCAATTCTGGTGGTGCAATTGCCCCAGTCTGCCGTGCATAGATCCGGCTATGCTCCCCGTGGCAAAGGGGAATGTACCAATATGTTATTTTTTAAAAAAGACAGAAAATTTTGAGTAAAAGGTGTATGTACAAAATAGCTAGTTGAGAAATTTCATATTTTGAAGTTTGGAAAGATAGTAAAAAAGGTAGCATAAAGTTATGTGTTGTTCCATGGTTCTAGATTAATTAAGATTAATATTTAGTGCAAACTAAGATAGTTAGGTTGGAGATTTCATACGGTTTTAGATAGAATATTTGAATAATATTTTTTTTCCTACAAATCATTTAACTTAAAAGTAATCAAATTAGACGACTTTTTAATTTCACTCCATTGGATAACTTTAAAATTCTTTTGAAGTTTGGTTCGATTCACTTAAAAATTAAACCCAAAAAAGAAAATTGATTATGGTTGAAAACCTTCTATAATAAATGTGCATGGATTGGTTTTTATTTTGTGAGATCGTGTAAAATTTTGTTTTGTCACATCTTCTCATACAAATAATTTACTATTACATTTAAGAATGGGATATAAAACTTTTTATACGATGACGGGATGTTTAGTTTGTACTGATTGAACTTCAAGATTCATAGTCAAATTGAAGGCAGAATATTTGGCAACACTTTTTTAACATTAACTAAAATTGAGAAAATAGATGACACATTTTCGTAATCGTCATATGATTACGTTAGAACAAAATTAGATCAACCCCACAGAACAAAAAAAAAAAAAAAGATAACCTCTGTTGGAATTGCGGTGGAGAGTTGGTGTTGACGTCATTAAATTACATATACGAGTTCGTCATGGGAGTGACGTTTGATAATTAGCTAGGTAATTAGTGGGTAATTATTAGGATATCCAAATCTATAATATATTCTTAGTCTTTAAGATTAGAACAATAAATTCTTTGATTATTTTAAGTTCAATGTATTAATATGGAAAAATGAAAAGTCTCTTCTTTTATGGTTATCATTCTACTAATGTTTATTATATTAAAATATACATGTATCTATACTAATTATATTCAATAATGTATCTCTTTATCAGTTTGCTAAATATATTCTTACATTACATATTATTAATTACATTTATGAAGATTAAAAACTGAAGAGAAGTTTTGAGTCTATTAAAATCTCCACCAATAAATAAAGAACATAATTATACTACATGGTATATGTATTGATGATAATTAAATTAAAATGTACAAAATTTATAACCAACACTTCATATTCTTTAACACTTCATCTTTTTTAATACTATTAAATTATTAATTTATTATTACTAATATCATTACATAAAAAATAGGATTATATAATCTAACAAAAAAAACTTATGCCTTTTCATAATAGAGGTTAGAAAAAAATCGAGAGATAAAAAGAAAAAAAAACATATGAAAAGACATTGGAATTCAAAGAGTTAATTGACCAAAAAATAAGACAAGTGAAAAATCAGTGGAAATTAAAGAAACAACTAACATAAATAAAGAAGAAGTTGAAAAGTTAATAGAAACCTAAGAGTCAACTCAAAACCCATAAATAACACAACACATAAGATGTGTCACACCACCTCATTTATTTGCTCTTTAGACCTCCAATCATCAGATAATGCAAATTCCATCATGAAAGTGTGCAATTTGCATTGTAGCACTTTGATGAACTCTAGCTAATTAGATAGATGTTTTTAAATTTGTAGATCGTATTTACTCATTGGAGCTTTCAATAACTTTATACGTATACAAAATTAATAATTTTTAATTTTTGATCAAATTTGAGGACTTCGTCACAGTATCGTGAATTTACGGAAGTGTTGGAACAAATAAGATGCATAACGAAGCATATTAACACATGAGAAAACTTCTCAAAGGCTCCAAATATTTGGTCCAATAATATAGGACGAGAAGAAGGTATAATTTATATACTGAATTTCTATTTGTTTATAAGAATGAAGTGGATTTATCATACATTTTTAATGTACACATGAAAATAATGTTAATAATTTCTCGGAATTCTTTGACATGAGTCATATGCTGTAATTGTGTGTATTATTCTGGCAAATGAACATGTTTTTATATTTTTTTCTAACTCAACAATACGACTTTTGTTTTGTTTTGTCAGTTCACTGGAAAATCCTTCTCAAATAAATGTCTCCAATTGCAAAATAGAAAAAGTAGAAAAAATGAAGAGATGTAGATAAATTTCTTAGACTAAGAATATGCATTTCAAGGGAAAACAGAAGAATAAATGAGCCCAAAATTTTTATAATGTGAAAGATTTTATCAATTCATTAAAATAAAAAAGGTCATGTATATTGTCTCGAAATTAAAATTTCATTAATCTTCTATATTGATCTTCTGTCATATATACCATTTGTTGTATGATAAAAATTCATATTACTTATTCAACAAAAAAACTCTTATTTTATTGTGACTAGAAATAATATTATTTCGAATAACAATTAGAAAATGTTCCCCGTACAACGCACGGGGTCTATAACCTAGTGATTAAAATAAGAAGGCGGTTATAATTAAAATTCTCTAATTTAAGGTTAAAGCGGTGGGCGATCTCTTATGGGCTTTGACATAGCAGCCCAAATACTTAGCATGCGGAAGTTGGAAATAGTCCTCTTGCCAACCTTCAGAATTGTTGACTTGAACAAGGCCCAATATAGGGTCATATTCTTATCACTGGCTTTTAATGTTCTTTTTTGTTTTTTTTAAAGAAAGGTTTTAATGTTTTTTTTTTTTTTTTTTGATGAATAGAAAGGCTTTAATGTTCGTTAGCAACTAAAAAAAATTCGTGAATTTAGAGACTTGAATTTATCACATCATATCGAAATACTTGTATTCTCCTGATTGACTATTGATATTGATGATCACATTTCATCTTTATATTCGTTTTATTTAGATCCAAACTCATCACAATGTAGACAGAGTAAAACCTAATTTTATTAGTACGAGAAGGTCAGCCAGAAAGAGTATATCTAATTTTATTTTATTTTTTGCAAATTTCAATACCCTCTTCACAAAGACTGAGATCAGCATGCTGTCACTAGATGTTTGTTTTTCTAAATTCAAAAGAAAAAATAATAATTAGTGTACAAGAGGTTCTAGACCAGATGTAGTCAAAGGGGAAACAAAAGAAGAAAGAATCTTATTGAAACTACTTCCAATTTAAATTATTTTCTAATTCCTAGTACAAAGTCAAAAGTATAAAAAAATTACTCTCATTTGCCAAAGATGGGGGAGTTCACGTTCCGCATAATCAACAGAATTTAAAGAGATTATTCAACTGACGCCAATATCTCAGTTTATCAATCGAGTTATGTGAGATCATGTTTCAATATATTTAAATTTCAACTTACGCTCAAGTAAAATAAGTTTACAAACTTTATATTTACGCTCACTTCACATTTTAATTGTGAGTCGGTCTGAGTTATAAATACCCACAAGCTAAATAAAAATAAAAATCATAACTATAAAAAAGACCTCCATATACTTGTCTCTCTCTGGCAAAAAATCCTCTGTCGCCGTGTGTGTCCCCAACCAATCACAATTCACCCTGTGTATATATAATTAGAAAAAATAATTATATAGTAAATTCTGATTGGTTAGGGACATAATTAGATATAGAAATAGGGACATACGATTTTCACTCTCTCTCTCTCTCTCTCTCTCTCTCTCTCTATATATATATATATATATATATATATATATATATATATATATATATATATATATTTATAATTATGTTTTTCGGGTGCGAGTCTTAAACGATTTTAGTAGAATCATGTTCACGCTTAACTCACATTAGAATCAAACTTAATTATTGAACTCATATTCAATTCACATACATTTACGTTCACGATCCGAAATATCTATCTATATTTATAATTATGTTTTTTCGGGTGCGAGTCTTAAACGATTTTAGTAGAATCATGTTCACGCTTAACTCACATTAGAATCAAACTTAATTATTGAACTCATATTCAATTCACATACATTTACGTTCATGATTCTTCGGACAAGTCCGAATCCATTAACACCTCTATATCCGTTTCATTTCAGTGGTGACAAATGTCAATTTTTTTTTGTCTGATTTTAGTTGTGGTCCACACTCGAAATCTTAGAAACCGAACCGGTAGAGCTTCATATGCTTTCTCATTAAAACATAAACCATGTTACTACCTCCTAATAAGGCTTCGATTGTATTGAGTCTAGGTATGAGATGTTCGGTTTCAATCTCATATTAATTTTAAAATCTAAATTAAATTTTATATAATTTAATATTTGAAAATTTCATTTTTAAACTCACAAAAAAATTAAGTTTCAAACCCAAACTATACTCGATCATGTAAAACCCAAAACTATTATTATTATTGCAATTTCGAGCATTTTGTATTTGGTGTGTAGTCAACTTGTGTTTTTCTGTTTCTCCAAACTTCCTCCTCCATGTCTTTGCATTTCCAAGCACTCCTACATGTGAGTTCCTCAAAATTCTCCCCACTCATTCAATGCCTTGTACTCTTTTTTCTACTCTTTTCAAATCAAAGAATTCCCAATGTCATATTCCATTGTTTCCCTTGTTAGATCTTACTGACCTTGCTCTCTCTATTTCTTTCCTTCTCTCATGGAAATCTATGTCCATGAATCATCCCAAGTTCAAGCACTTTCCCCTGTTTCTTCTTCTAACAACAATGGCTCCTTCCCTATACTAGCCATTGCTGTATTAGGCATAATGACCACTATTTTTTTACTAGTCACCTACTATATCTTCATCACCAAATGCTGCTTCTTCAGCTGGCAAACACTTGATCCCTTAAGACGATTTTCTTTTCGTAGACCCCGTCTAAATAATGACCCTTTAATGGCTTATTCTCCTTCAATTCAATGCCGGCGGGGTCTTGACGAATTTCTAATCAGAGAAATCCCCACTTTCCAGTATAGCAAGACCGCGGCTGGAGAAGAAAACAGCTTGTTCAAATGCGTTGTCTGTTTGAATGAGTTCCAAGATCAAGATTTATTGAGGCTTCTACCAAAATGCAGCCATGCTTTTCATCTAGATTGCATTGATATATGGTTACAGAGCAATGTCAATTGTCCGATTTGTCGAACGAGCATTTCGGGTAATGCACGAGACCTGTTTGATATAATTCCTGCACCAAATTCTTCCCCGCAGGAGCCCCAGCTGATGCGAAGCGATGAAGATTTCGTAGTGATTGAGGTAAGCGGAAGAGATGAAGAAGGAAATCATAGGCTTCTGCAAGGACAACAAGATAGGAGTGATTCATATAGAAAATCAGAGCAGAAACTTGGAAAGATTAAACCAAGAAAATTTCAGCATGTTTCAATAATGGGAGATGAATGCATTAATGTAAGAGAAAAAGATGATCAATTTTCCTCAATTCAACCAATCAGGAGATCATTTTCCATGGATTCTGCAGCTGATCGTCAAGTTTACTTGTCAGTTCGAGAAATCATACGCCATAATCGGCATCTTAGTGAGAGTAGAAACAACAATGAAGAAGAATCCAGTAGTATTAGTAGAAGTCAGAGATCCATTTTTTCATTTGGGCAGAGCAGAGGATCTAGAAGGGCAGTTCTTCCTGTAACTCAGTTGCAACACTAAGAAAACTCATCAAACTTGTTGATTTTTTATTTGTACCCGTCTGTGTAATCATTCATGTGCTCAAGCAATAAGAATTCATCATGTGATCATTTTTTTAATCATATATACACATGATGAATTGTGATTGGTTGAGTACAGTAATGGGTACACAGACGGGTACATGCGATTATTTGCTTGAGAAGGGAGCATATTTTGATGATTAGTCTTTACCTCTTTAGAGAGCTCCCGTGACGAAGGGATTAGTCATTGTTATCGGCGGTAAACACTTTGGTTTCAACAAATAAAAAAACTCTCCTCTCCTCTCCTCTCCTCTCCAATACTATTTTTTATTTTTTTTATTTTTTTTTAGAAAAAAATAATGATTAGGTATAAAATAACACGTATTGGAAGGTGTTGGTGTCTGTGAACTTCCATCCCACATGTGATATGTTTGAATTTTGAAATGCCTGCTGCTAGACCCATGAGTCATGTTCCAGACCCGCAGGTACGGGCCATGACAGGGTCAGTCAAGGGTGGTTAGTGCTGAAATGCAGGTAAGGGAAGGTAGAATCATTGGTAAAACCCATAATGACTGGATAAGATTTCTTGAATGAGAATGATTGTGTTTCAACTTTGATGTGCTGTGCTTCTTTCCAGAATAGACTGAAAACAAAGGAATGCTGAGTGTAGAACTCAGTTCATAGCCAGGGACCCTTTCTTTGAATGCAATGAGAAGCTAAAATTGAATAGGTGGACACACCCTTCAGGAAATATCAGAAGCAACCTCTAGTCAGGCTTGCTTAAACCATAAGTCTTCAAGAGGAAAGGTTGGATTGAATTAGACGCGAGTTCTTTATTCTAGTCAACGGCTCCAGATCTTTTAATATGTATTCGCTAATATTACTTCATATGTATAAACAAGACTGGACTCATTAAATTGTATACGTATAAATACATGATTTTCACATTAAAAAGTCCAAATTAACTTACTTGAATTTGTAAATTGTATTAAATGTAGTAGTAAGTTTGGAACTTAAGGGAAAAAATGTAGTTGTAATTAAGAAAAATGTCAAATATTTTAAGACATTTCAAAATATTAAGAAATTCAATAGAAATAGAAATGATACAAAGAGAGTAAATGACGAGTACGACTACGGTGCAGAAGACATTTTTTTCCAGTAAACAAAGGAACAATTTTAACCGTTCTGGCAGTTGAATCCAAATTTCCATCAGTATTACTAACCAGACGTTTATGCCAAAGGCATTTATGTAATATGCATACATTGTAATCCAAGTACTAATTCACATTGAATTCCTCAACATACTAGCCATAACTCAGATACACCTGGTTGTTGATTCCAGAGCTCATATCATCAAGTGTTCAATCAAGCATCCAAATTCCAAACATCATAGTATTTCAAAGTTTGATTGCAAGATTCCATTTCTCCAGCAAACTTCACTTCAAGATTTCTCATGCCTTCCATGTTACTATCAAGATATTAAAAAAAAACACATTTTACCTCTTTCATTGAACCGGCTGATTAATTTTATCTGCTCGTACAATCAGGTTTGGCGATGGGCTCATTCCTGCGGCTCAGAAAATTCAGTAGCGATACTAGTCATGAGCAAGGTACGTAAAATTATAATGTCAATTCTATCTTTCACTTTAGTTAATAGTTTATGCAACATGTACATTGGAAATAATGAGATGTGTATAAACAACAGACTTTTGATCCTCTTACGCACCCCCAACACCGGTTAACTTTAAACGAATGATAATCCCCCCTCACCAACTTGATTCAAACTTCCTCACTCTCTATCTTCTAAAGTTGTATGCTTTTCGGATGCCAACTGATGGCCATAGACAAATTCTACCCAGCAATATTAAAATGTTGAGGAGAATGATCCAAGGAGAATCACCACACAGAGAAAGGGTGAGGGTATGGAAAGACTGTAGAGAAAGAAGATTTGTAAAAAATCACGAGACAGAGAGGGGTGAGAAAGAGAGAGAAGGGGTGGGAGTGGGAAGTCACTGGCTTATTCTACTATTCTCAGCTTACTTTTCTTTACCTTTTTTTATTACTGTGCAGAGAAGTTAGCTACCAGAAAAGTTATTGGGCTTAATGGGTATTTCAATAGCATAGCAGTGCGGAAATGGTATAAGTTGGAGGATCCAGATCGGTAAGAATTGTCACAGTTAACTGGTTACTCCTTCAATACAGTAGGGTCAATTGATGGGGTAGGATTTGTTTCAAACTTTTCTATTTCGGGTTAACTCATCAAAAAATACAAACACGACTGTCAGATATTACATATATTCAGAAGATTTCTATTTCCATACTTCTGTCATAACGTGGCACTTCTAAAAGGCCAGTCACAAAGATTTTAACCAATGCAGTAGAAATAAAGAAGAAAAAGTATCTTGAATTGGAAAACTAAAGCATACCAGCTCAAAGATTGTGAATTCTTCTCTGGCACTTCTGGAGCAAATAATAAGCTTCACATTGCACGTGAATCTACTTGGCCAACTAAAGTGTCACTTTGTGATTTGCGAACGGGCGCCCCCTCCGTCAAGTGGGGTGAAGGCAATGCCTTCATGAGAGACTCATTTGCAGATGCATCGATAACTTTTTTCCTTTAACTGCTCAAGAAGTCGCTGAGCTTCTTTGAGTTCATCCTCCGCACTTTGACCATGGCCTTCCCAACCTTCAATTACTTTCTCCTGAAAATTCATAGCAAGCTGGTAGCTGCACAAACCAAGAACAGAAGTTCAAAACCACTTTCTCCCACCAAAGAAAGAAAACGAATCTAACAGACTTGAGCCAAAGCACTAAGTCACCAAGAAATATATTCCCAAAAAGATTTTCTCGGACTTACAAATTTGAAATGGAGAAAGTCTACAATGCAGCCCGTTATGATTATCTTTAAAAAAAATCAAGATCAAATTATGAGGCTTCATAGAGAGAATTTCCAAATACCGAAACTTTACAAGATTTCAACGCAACAATTTATCTAACAGAGAATGTTTCACACACTCACTTTCACTAGGTTGAAGCTAAGTTAGAACCAGATTCCTTAGTTCGCTGCTTATAGAGGCCTTTGCTAGTCAATTACAGCCATATGGCAAGCCAGTATTTCTTCACTCTCTTAAGAGTCATCTTAACAGGAGAGGAAGTTTCCAAATGGTTATCCCAACATTATAATTCTGCTTTTCTCTCCTTGCAACTCTGTTTTTATTTGTTAATATCTTGTGTCTGCCTCAAGGCCCTTAGAATGTACCATGCCGAATCTCCTCAGAAAAAGTTAAAAGTTTTACGCAATTGTTACTCGAACAAAATCAGAATCAATTTTAGAAGCCTAAATAGTAGCATAAACACTCCATGTGTATCTAGTGTTCTCTTGTCAGCAGATGTATATTATGAACTTTTGGGGCAGGGGCTTCCAAGTGCGAAGCACAAAGCAAAAGAGAGCTGTTGATCAAATAGTACTATTAAAAAAAGGTACTGCTTTGTCAACTAATGGAAAAACTCAAAAAAGATATGATAAGGAGGATTTTTCATACCTTCCCATGGCAGCATATGCTTTTGACAGATTCTGGCACGCCTCAATTGAGTCCGCATGATGAGGACCAAGAGATACTTCCATAATATCGCTTGCATATGCAAAGACCTGTGCAGCAGATTGAGGCCTATCTAACTCTAAATATGCTGCGCCGAGATTATTGTAAACATAACCCACGCCATAATGCTTTGATCCAAAGCTCTCTTTCAATCTCTCTGCTGCATCCTCTAAATAAGGAATTGCTTGCTCCACTTTACCAGTTAGCAGTAGTAACCAACCAATTCTCGCAGATACACTTCCTACAGAATGTTGTTCTTCAGGAATCTTTTCAACCATTGCCAAAGCTCTCTTTAACAAGGAGATTGCAGTTTCAAACTCATTCATCGTTTCATATTGCATAGATATTTCTATGAAGGCCTCAGCGACTACCACAGGTGAGCTTGCTACTTTCTTCTCAAGAATTCCCAAGGAAATCTCAAGACATCTCTTTGAGTCAGGAAACTTCTCTAGGCTACATAAAGCCTTCGCCATGGAAATAAAGATCATAGCTCGATCCTCGCTATCTTTGTCCGTCTTCTGTACAACACTCTTCAGAGTATTAATTGCTTCATCATACCTCCCCAAGGCAATTTGCATATTGGAAGCATCGATTTCCGCTCGAAGCAAATCAGAATGGCAACCCCAGTTCTTCAAGACCCTTTGAGACAGTTCATTTTGCTCTAATGCCTTCTCATGTTCCTCTAATCCAGTATATATATCCCCGAGCAGCTTCCTATCATGGGCAACTTCGACTGAATTATGTCCCAACTGAGATCTATGGATATCCAAGGCCTTCAAACAGAAATTTAAACCCTCTTTAAAATTCAAAACAGCAACATAGGCCCTTGCAACATCCCTATTAGCTTTACCCAATTCTTTACTATCTTTTCCCAACATTTTCTCTTTAATCTCCAAAGAATTCCTAAGATTTTCTATAGCCTCCTCTCTCCTCCCCATAGCTGTCTTAGTATTAAACAATTCAGATTGAACAGCATTAAGGACAGGCCCAATATCCTCTGCACTAAAAGATTCCTCCTTTTCTAATCTAACCAAAATCCTATTAGCCCTATTAAGATATCCCAAACTATCACTGAACTTTGTGAGACTAAAACAAACAGAACCCAGTAATTGCAAAGTCATAGCAAGA
This sequence comes from Vinca minor, assembly GCA_026122235.1. NCBI lineage: Eukaryota > Viridiplantae > Streptophyta > Magnoliopsida > Gentianales > Apocynaceae > Vinca > Vinca minor. The sequence goes on along the minus strand of JAOCZM010000085.1, from coordinate 1,918,107 downwards.
GGTAAAGTGGGTTTATCATCTTTATCTAAAACTTTCAAAGCCCTAATAGCAAAAGATAAAGCCTTTTCAGGATCCTCACCTTCTTGGTCAAGTTTAAGGCCGAGTTTTAAGCAAGCCAATCCAAGGCCCGTCTCATCAAAACTGTTCTGCATATTCTCAAATGCCTTGAGCATCTCTTCAGTGGTCTCTGCAGACTCAAAAGCCTCCTCGAGTTGGGATCTTTCATGGATTTTTCGCTGTCTTGATGACATTTGATGGGTACTTTGAGCTTCTTTGTCCAAAAGGGTATTGAAATTTTGCAATGATTGATGGGTTTTAGCATTTGAGAAGAGTAAAGCAGGAGTCTTGGTGCAAGATCTTGGGTGGGTTTTGGAAGTTACTGAAGAAAAGTGATAAATGGGTTCTTTTCCGGCGAAGTGCTGTAACGCCTGAAAAAGTTTGGATTGAACTCTTCTCATGGTGTTTTGGTTTGAGGGAAGGAACTGTAAAACCCTTTTAAAAACCCTTGACAGGGGAGAAGGGGCTAGCTGGAGTATTTCTTAATTCTAGGGTTCTGCAGTAGTTTTCTTTTTTAAACATAACAAAGATGATCCTCTCAGATTTTAAGTTGATCCCCTTGTGGTCCTTTAAGTTCCTCTTATTTATGGGAATCGGGTAGCTCAAGTGGTAAGGCTACCCAGCCACGGGACGGAGGTCCCGTGGTCGATTCATGTATCTCCCCTTATGGGGCAATAAATTCTCCTCCTTGTGAGGCTAAGTTTCCTCCCCGGCTTGGGGCATGCTACAATCTCCCGATCTAGGGTATTCTCCGCTCTTCCCCTTCGGGGGCAATCGCCTTCGGGCCTAAAAAAAAAAAAAAAATTCTCTTATTTTTCAAAAATGTATTTAAGATTTTTTTTTTTTTAAGCCCAAACCGACGTACACCCCAAAGGGGAGAGTAGCACCTCACAAGAGGAGGAGGAGATAACCCTAGAAAGGGAGACAATTTAAAGAATGCCCCATGCACTGGAAGGATATTGAACCCACGACGTAAGGTCGTGGGCAGGGCATTGCCCCACTGGACTAAGGACCTTGTGATAAATGTATTTAAGGCTGTAGAATGTTGTTATAAGAAAAATAGACATTAAATTTAGAACATTAAATCTATTAATTTTCAATTATAATTTGTTTGTAGTGTGTAGGAAAAGAAGAATGTTGCTAATATATTTGTAGGGTTTTTTTTTTTTTAAGTAGAATGCTCATTGATCTAAATCGTCGGTCGAATTGCTTGATCCGACAATATCTAAGAGTGGATCCATAAAAATTATCATGAACAACGAGTATATGTAGGGGTGTGCATTGGTGCGGTTTGGTGAAAACCGATTTACTAATGTTGTTTTTATACGGTTTTTTAATATATTTTCTAAAACTATACCTCACCATTTTGACTTCCAAAACCAATTTCACCAAACCGTAATTATTTTGGTTTGGTGAAATTAGCTGCGGTGAAAACCGATCTAAAAAACTTGTAAAATTATTTAAATATCTTATAACTCATGAACTCCAATTTAATATTTCTAAAAGATTAACCATGTAACAGAATCTCCAGTTTTAATGCGAATTCAAATCAATAAATACATGTCTAAGTTGAAAATGTTAGCAAAATACTTATGTTTTATTTAAAAGTTCTCAACAAATAAATCAAAAGTTTTCATCAGAACATCAATTCCAACCAATAGCATCTTGAATCATGAGGTGATGACAACCATGAAGTAACTCTTGGCCAACATGTCACTGAAAAGGAGAATATCAAATAATGATTTCACCTAAATATATAAAAGAATTCAAAGATTAGTTCTAAACCCAATTAGTAGGAAGCCATACTATATATATATATATATATATATCAAATGCTTACATGAATCAAGATAAATTTAGAAAACCTTACTAAGAAATGTTATATCCTGCATAAGATTTTACTACAAGCAGTTGAATCAATGAAACATAAATATGTAAATATACCATATACTTTTAAAAAATAAAAAATAAAAAATTAGATAGGCATATAATGCGGTTTGCGGTGCGGTATAACTTAAAATTTCCTAGACCGCACCAAAAAGTAATTTACGATTACTAAAACCGTATTTAGCCGCACCATAATTGACAAAACACCGCACCACACACCAAAATTAAATTTGGTGCGGTGCGATTTTCAATTAAAACCGATTAATGCACACCCGTATGTTTTCATGAATAATTTTGCAAACCATTTAGCAAAAAAGAAAAAAAACGAATAAATTTGTAAACCCAAAGTAATATGGATTATCCGGACAACAATCCAAAGCCCTATTTATAAGCACGTATTTAAAACTTTTAAGCACATTACTCCTTCCGTCTCAAATTAATTGTCCAATTTTTTTTTGTTTCTCCCAAATCAATTGTCCAATTTTTTAAATAAAGTTTATATTAATAACAATTTTCTAATTTTACCCTTCTTCTTACTCCTTATTGAATACTCTGTAGTTAATTAAAATTATCACTTTCCAATATATATTTAAGAGGTGGTTGAATATTGTGTGAGATGAATGAGAGAGAAAGACAAAAAAATTAAATGAGATTAATGATAGACATCTTAGACTTTTACCTATATATTACCATCAAAATAACAAAAACTTTAATATCCGTGAATTTGTCAAAGTGGATAAATAATTTGGGATGGATGGAGTATTATTTTCTCTCCACTTTGACAAGCATTTACTCCCTCCAGTCCCAAATTATGTGTCCACTTTGACAAAATGCATGGGTATTAAGGTTTTGGTGATTTTGATGGTAAAATATAAGTAAAAGTCTAAGATATTTCTAATTAATTTTATTAATCTCATTTAAAATTTATATCTTTCTCTCTCATTTCTCTCGCACAATATCCAACAATCTCTTAAATATGTGTTGAAAATAATAATTTTAATTAACTAAGAGCATTTAATGAGGAGTTGGAAAAAGTGTAAAATTGTAAAAAATATCACTAATACATACTTAATTTAGAAAGTGAATAATTAATTTGGGACAAAAAAAATATGAACCGTTAATTTGAGACGGAGGGAGTACTTGTTAATGTGGCTATTTACACGAACGACAATTAATCTAAATGTGATACTTGAAATGTTTTGTGAAAGGTCCAAAACAATTACAAGCATATTAGCGGGACCGCGAAAAGAAGTCCTACAAACAAATAAATAATTAAACCGGAAGCAAAACCCGTTACATGCCGTTCGCCCATTCCTACACAAAGGCCGCAGATCACAACGGACGTTCCACTAACGTCGTTAATTCTTCCCGGGCAAAGAGCTATTTGGCGCCAATTCCACATCAGCATTCGCGCCAAAAACCCTAGTATATACCCCCCAGCTTCACTCCTCTTGTTCTACCCTCCATAGCTCTCCAATCCCAGATCCCCATTACATTTCTGCTCTATTTCTTCTTCTCATTCATAATCTCATCAATGGAATCAAATGAATGTTCCAAGGAAATGCCGAAATTAAGCTCCAAATCATCTACTTCAGTGTCCCATCAAATCACCAACAATCCTTGGGACTCCAAGACACCGGAGAAGCCCGTCAACCCTCCTCGCCGGTCCCGGAATCGTGGTGTTGCCCTTTCCTTAAAGGAAGTAAGGGAGGCTGCCCAGAAGCTTCTTAAACCTGAACCGAGCCCAGAAGCCCGACCCGATCCGATCAATATCGCCGCGAAGGAGCAGATACCTTTGTGGCCTGAATCTTCCCCCTCTAAATTGAAGAAATCTAATAATTCATCCAAGCTTCCAGAAAAGTAAAGCCTCTTAAATTTAAAAGTTTGATTTTTTTTTGTGTTTTTTTTCTTAAAAACTTGATTAATTGTAATTTTGTGAAACTGTTTTAGGTACGAGATGTTGGACGAGCTCTTTATTAGTTTTCATAATTTGATTCGGTATCTTCGGATAAAAGGAAAAGAAACTACATTTACAAACATTAGTACCGGAATTGAAAATTTAACCGATAGGTAATGTGAATTTTTTTATCTTGTTCTTTCACGTTTCTTGTGCTAATGAGGGAATTCCTTGATCATTATCTGATATTATTTTTGGTGTTTATATATTTATAGGAAGTTTACTTACAGTCATTTAGCCCAGCTAAAATTTATTTTACCCGAGGCCATTGAGGTAAAAAAGATTCGAACTTTTGATGAAAAGACGAGCTGTATGAAACCAGAGCTTAATCTGGATTTAAATGTTTCTGCATTTGAGAATAAATGGAAAGCAGAGTCAGAAAGTGGGAATTTGTATTTGAGAAAAGCTTTTCGAGAAAGGCTCGATGAGTACTACAAAACTCATCCTGAGGTATGTGTTTTACTTCAAAATAGTTAGTATTTGTGCATAAGTTATAATCATTCCGGCTATGAATTATTCGGTTCTAAGTATCTATCATACATGCTTCAATTTTGAGTGTTGCTGCTTTTAAGTTGCTGTATTATTTATTCGGTGAAATGGAAATTTGTGTATGCCCATGTTTTTTTAAGTATCATAGACATGTCATTTTGGAAAAAGGATGCTTCTTGGATTTACATGATGTCTAGTTAACATGGGCATTTCTACGGTCATAGGAGAAAAATAATTGAAGATCACAGTAAAAATTGACAGTATGTTTTTAGAGTATAACATTCGTTTGTCGTCTGATTTTCTTGCATTGTTAGGTTCTTTTTGTTTCCCTTGTATTGAGCAAGAGATAGTTAGCCTATTTGTAGCTTTGCAAACCGGTCTACATTAGGTCATACATTGCTCCATATCATGTTGTTAGTTGAAAAATGGAGGATTTATTTGGCTCCTATGATCCTGAATATGGCGTTAAGTCGAATTTACTGTCACTGTGAACACGGTCATCCTTAACGGTCTCAATTGTTATCTCAGTGATTTCATGATTGCCAATATCTTACTTGTAAACAATTAGTATGTGAATGGGATTGCAATAGCAGCTAAGGACACTGGGGAATAAGTTACGTCCTTAACTTCTCCGTAATTCTGTGGCTTTTTAACAATGCAACTTTTGCTGTCAGGGAGATGAAATTCCAGAGGAAGTACTGCCAGAGCCATTTAACCAGTCAAAGATATGTCTTGAGATTAATTCAACGAGAACCTCGGTTTCCCCATGGGCAAGTCAGACATCAGCAGTTGCAGCACCACAACAACAGAGGAGTATAGTAGCATCTCATCTACCTCAATCTTTTAGAAGGCGCTTTTCACAACGGGTTTCTGACCTCAAAGTAGGAAATACTAATCAAGAAGAGATAGCACCAGTTTCAGAGCCGTGCTCTGCCCAAAGAAATTTTCGAAACAGAACTTGTATATCTGTTGATGCATCTGCAGGAAAATTTTCATCAAAGCCTGCAAGCAGTGTAGATTACTCGTCTAATGAGACATCTCTTGCTAACTTACCATTATCTTCCCCCACTGCAACCCCAGTAAAAGCTGTCGATGCTCGCAAGATTCCCGAGCCCTCGTTTAAGGGAACTCCTGCACCACCTGCCAGCACCCCAGCAAGATTGATGAGTGCCACACCTGGGCTGCGGGAGAAAAAGAGATGTTATATGAGCCCTGACGATGATTCAACTCAATCACCAAACAAACTCGTTAGGCGTTCATCTCGAAGTAGGTCGTTGAAATTTGACACTCCAGTGAAGGGTGCAAGCATTGCGGATGATATTGACGAGAGTGAAGATTTATCAGTTCACGATGACATTTTTACTGAGAATCTAATACAATCGGTAAGCTCAATATACTTAAATATCTAACTTCTGTTTGAGGTTATTTATTTATCTTGATACACTTCTACTTATTTCATTGCCTGTTTAACTTAAAAATAGAAAATAATGAACAACTTCTTGCAGATTAGGGAGAAAGAAAGGAAGGCACTACTGGAGAAAGATCCAGCCATTTCGCAGGCAAAATGGCGGCAAAAGATGATCTCAGGCTTACCTAAGTTCTTCGACATGATTTATTTCTTATTTCAGTCAATAAGGCGTTTTGTCATCACAAAAGAAGAGCTTGTGCACAAAATAGTTTCAAATCATTTAGATATTCTTGATAGAAGTAAGTCTGGTTCATCATTTTTTTTTAATATCGATTCTTTGATGGTCTGCAATGCCTTTGATCCATATTATTTTTTTCCGTCTATGCAGGAGAAGTTGAAGATCGACTAAGATTGTTGCAAGAACTAGTCCCTGAATGGATTTATGAGAAACCATCATTGAGTGGAGATCTGCTCATATGGTAAGTGTCAAATTTTAACTTCATGATTCCTATAAGTTGCATTTTCAGTATCAATTGGTCTCTGTGATTGAGAGGAAAATCACAGATAAATAAGGGGAAAAAAAAAAAGATTACTGATAAACGAGAAGAGTGCGAATGGGCTTGGCTGTGCTTTTCCAGGCTGGTTTAATTCGTTGTGAAGTTGTCGTTTCTCCAATTTGGTTTAGTAATATGAATAATGCTCTAATTGCAGTGTCAACAAAATATCATGTCCTGAACTGATACGAACCAGATTGGCCGAAGCAAAGTAACAGATCGATTATCAACAACTCATGACAAAAGGGTGCAGAAATAGGAGGCATTGATCTGGTGTTTTTGCTCAATGCTTCATCTAATGACAAATCTTAACATGTATAATTTAGGAAATAACATATATTTCTTTAAATTACCTTGCAACTAGTTGGATGCTTTAGGGCCGAAAGATTCTCAATTGAGTGGAACTTACCTACTGATGTGTGCTCCGTTGGGTAATAACAAATGGGGTGGTGCATCTCCATTGTTAGCAAGGAATGTATCTAAAGAATCCCTTGAACAGAGGTACTTAATGCTCAATAATGTTCGAACTCCGCGATCAAATCTTTCAACCTATTGAACACTATGATTCCTTCTTCTATGCGTCTAAAAGATTGAAGCTTCCAAATACGAATCATGTCCTACTACTTCTAGCCGGAGAGGGTTGCTCTGGAAGCTAATATGGCAGCCGAGAAAGGAGATCAGTTTAACTGTGGGTTTCAAGGAAAAAGAGGATGCTCCCTAAGTTGGATCGCAAGAAACGATGGTTGATGCTGATTTTTGGTGTCCGATTGGAAGTGAAGTTTTTTATCACTTGTGTTGTACTTCCTTGTCATCCCATTGAGATTCAAAAAATACGGTGACCTACTAACAAGAAAATCCTATAAATTTGCAATATAAAGTCACTTCCGAAATGTCTCGACTCTGCAACTTTACTTTAAACAAACCTTGAATGATGGCGAGTATGACTAGCTAAACTAGTATCATTTGACATTCTTGACCAACAATTTGTTCTTGGTTTGTAATCAAATTCAAATTTTTCACGTGTAAGACCCGCATCTCCTCCCCATAGATAATTAAACCATTTATATAACCCAGATTTTCTGCCACCCGAGTAGTTTGGTTTCGAGTCAAACTCTGTCCAATTCCGCCCTAAATTCTGACATGGATTACAGAAATTCATTTACATGATTAAAAGGAAAAGTTGGATCTCCACAGCAAACCCCAAAATGAGATCTAACAAGCCATTTCATCGATCGAGATGAAGCTTGATTTCATGAAATTTAAGCAAAACACCCACACAAAAGATCATTAGGCATCCAAAATGAAAGAGATTCGACTGGTCTTTACATAATCATACATTCGCAAAAACAAACTCCAACAAGGTCCTTCAACGCTTGTGATGAAACCTGACCTTCAGTAAAAACTGCAATTTCACCTGTATATAATAAGACGTAAATAAATAATTAATTAAGGTAATAATCGAACAACAAAGAGTAGAAAGAAGAGAAATTACAGAATATGAAGATATCCAAGAATTTCAAAGCATATGGTATTTCCTTCTTCTTTGTTTGTGTATATGGGTGCTTTTCTTTTTCTCGGTGTTTTAGGTCGAGAAGGAAAGTGTTGAAGAATGGTAACACCAGACGATACAAAGGGATACTATTTTGGGATAATCATGGCTAAACTAAAAGAAATAGATATGAAACTTACTTGAGCAGTGTTATAGACAATGTATTCATTATACATAAGCTCTGATGCCTTGACAGTAGATGAAACAGGTCGTCCGCAGGGGACCACTACTTCATCCCGCCACTTCACAAACTCCGATTCTTGAGGTACTTTCTTGCCGAGACCTTTGGTGGAATGCTTCCCTTTGGGAGGTTTATCCATATACTGGATAATACATGGGAGAAGGGAAGAAAATATATATATCAATGCGAAGCTCCAAATAGATAAAAGAAAAGAACAATACATGAAGACTCTACGACACAAGATATTTCTAGGTTAAATTTACCTTAGCTCCTTTTAACTCGTAGACTTCTCCCATAGCCACTTCACTAAGGAGCATTAGTCCCACAGGATTTTTCCGATCAGTAAAGCAGTATTGAGCACTTTTACTAACCAGGTCAGCAAAGTAAACTCCCTTCCCAAACTGCAGAAGGAAATCATTTTAGATTAGATTACTGAAGTCCATATGCGAATAATAAGGTAGTTTAGTCTTTCCTGAACATGGGAGCCGAGATAAAGAGGAAAGAAATACCATATAGCCAGTTGCAGGAGCTTCGGGAGGAGCAATTCTAAGACCTTGACTAAGGATACCAACAAAGTTTGTCAACCGAGAACCTGAAAGGATAAAAATTTAGACGCCGCTGTCAATTTGTTTCTTAGAGAATTTCCTTTGATGACCCAAAAATCAAAACAATAAATAGTTACGTGAATTTTTTTTTTACATCATCTATAGAGAGATGAATCGTATACATAGGGCACATTTCAACTCACCATGCCATAGAAGCATTCTATTGCCAAGTTTCTCTCTAAAGGGGGTAAACTTGTCAAATTCCCCTTCCCTTTCAAGAGAAAACACTTCTTCCAACTCAAGCGACCAGTCCTAGGCAATATGCAAAGGTCAGTATACAAACTTCCAAGAGAAAAAAAAACACACAAATGGACACAGAAATATGTAGAACACGAGAGAGAGCTCACGGTATGTGTTGGAGCATGAGTAGTCTGGAGATACTTCTCAATTAATCGATAATCCTCGCTGTCATGGGAAAGTGGAGAAATATCACAGCGTAACTTGTGATATTTATCATCAAGAGAATCATCATTATCAGCATCGAAGCCTACAAGCTTGGAAGCGATTTCGATTTCTTGGAGAGCTTCCAACATTTTAACCTACCATAAAGATATCAATAGGTAAGCGTTGTGTTCTAAGGCACATATAGAAGGAGAAGAGCAGCGAAATTATAAGAAATAAAAGAAAATATTTTCAACAGTAAGAGAGATTTGAACAGGTGCATGGTGCAAAGAAGCTATTGTCATAAAGCTGAAGTTGTCCCCAACTCTTTCATTGACGAAGGAGCGAGGGAGGGAAAGGAGGGATCTTTACCTTTGACTTAAACACGTCTTCATCCCTGATAACATGCGGATGAATAGAAGGTATCACGGTGAAAAAACGATTGCTGGCATCAATGATAAGGCTCTCTCTCATGGACGGTTCATAAAAAGTATCACTCAACAAATTCTGTATCTCAGTTAATGCCTCAAAACCTAAAGAAGATTTGCGAAAGATGAAGTTAAGAAGCCTCTAGAATAACCTTAGAATTGTGTGTATCTCATAAAATATTTGGCACATTTCAGGAACAAGAACATCAACACTTGCCTTTCTGTATGTTGCTTTTGCTGAGTTTTCCTAGGGGCATTTCGGACATATTGATTTCAAATTCCATCATAGCAGCCCTGGAAATATTTACACCTTGAATAAGTGCTACAAAGGAAAAAAAAACACTAAAAAAAATTCAAAAACCGACAAATTTTCCTAAACCTGTATCTCTCGACATTAAAAAGCATCTTCATCAATTCCATCAACGGAGGTGCTAGCTGGCTGCTTTTATCACTTAAACTTTTCTTCCTTGGAACATCTTTGTCAACACCATAATCCTGCAAAAGCAATACGTTTTTAGATCAGGAAGCGAGAAAATCTGAAACTACTGATGATGGATGAGGTACAAGTTAATATAAATAATGAAACTAAACAGGTTGTTACTATGTCCAGTGGATAGAATCTTCCAGGTTGCTTCTGAAAACTTTTCCCTTCCCATGCGTCCCATGAGTTCCCAGTCTTCTCAAGAAACAAACGCTTGAATTCTTGCACGGCATCAGATTTTGACATACATTCTAATTTTTTACCTCCAATCTTATCATTCCCAACTCGACCCCATTTGCGGAATACATGACAGTCTGACCCTTTGTCATCTTGAATAATTTGCAGGATATAATAACTTCACAGAGCAAAAAAAGACAAAGTTCAGTCACATAAAAGGAGGACAATAAAAAAAATTCAACAAACAATGCGCTGATACAGAGATACAATTCCTGTGTACAATTTTATTTTTCACTAACATGAGGCATTTTAAGGAAAGTTCAGGAGTAAATCAACAACACAAAATGGAGATCATTTGTGAAGAACAAATAGCAGAATTGAAAGCTCCAATCTTGGGGTCACGAAATGCATGAATCCAGAACATGCCGTGATATTGAAATAAATCATGTTCGTGAAATAGTGGCACTCATCACAATACTCCAACAAGAAGTATAAAATGTGTAGTATCTACCTATTAACACCAGTAGATAAATCAGACATGCTCAACGTAGTATTATAAATGCTTCTCCCATCCTCAAGGATGTGTCCAGAATCTTGCAAGCCAGATGACTCGTGCACAGCGCTACGACCTTTTACTTTGACTGTGACCAGGCTCTGTCGTTCACCACCGACAGCCTCAATCTTATACAAGTCAAATGGAAGTTTCTTCCCTTTTTCAATGCAGTCTATCAAATAATCGTCCCGTACAATGGGTAATTTCATCCTCCTGACAAAGATAGGGTGTCTAATTCAAGAAAGCACATAAGAGAATGTATCCATACCAGCAAGTTTACAAGTATGCTTTTACCTAGCTTTCCTTATCTCAGCATCCTGGTCGTTAAAACCACCAGATACAACCAGGCAGTTTGTGTCTGGAATAGACATGTGAGTTAATATGACGCAAATATCTCACTCGAACACTGATTGAACAGAAATCCTCATGATAGTGAGCCGCACTTTCAAAAAATAAAAAATAAAAAATACCCTTTTTTATCTTGTTATGGACCTGTCCACCAGCTGCTTCTATTGAGCTCTTCCATTTCCCCTGCAAAATTACCCTCCCTTGTGAAACTCTTGAAGCAGAGTTCTGGAAGTAAAAATGCTTACAAATACTCAAGACAAGGATTACATTTCTTTTGATAGGTAAAACTAGTTCCAGGAAGAATGAAATGGAAAAAACCATACTTTAGATTCTTTGGTAGATCCAATAATTGAAACTCTCAACTCTCCCAAGTGCTCGATCTCGGATGCCTGAGAAGATCCATTGGAAGCTTTACTTTTGGAAGGTGTAGATGATGCTGGAGGCAATATTCGTGCTGGTTTCTTCAACTTTTGTGACTTAAACCACTGAGAGATAATAGTTAATTATGGTTATGATTTCTCAGAATGTCCTACAGTATTAGACCACATTCAATGTTGGAGAAATAATAAGTTTCATCCCTTAATCTGTACCTTAAGGAGATATTCATTGCTCGTTTCTTCTGGTATCTGCCATTTTTCGTTAACACGTACAGGTTCAGAAGTGGAGTACGAACACTTGCTCCATTCTGAGATATAACCATGGCATCTATACATGCCCGAAGAATAACGAAGACATCCGTTGCAATGTGGACATCTAGCAAGTGCTCCAAAAAGCATGCCATCAGCACTGGACAATAGGCAACAAAAAAACTATGAGCAAGAGTTGAGCCAAAAAGAAGAAAATTAATCAAGTTTCAGACGTGAAGATTAAACAGAATACCAGAAGTACACACTTGACCAAGAACAAAAACCCACAAATACAGAAAGAAGAAATTGGTATCCTTTTCAAATTTGTTCATTGCAAAACATGGTTAACAGGCAAATAACTACTCCAATGAAGTAAAGATTAGGAGTCTCCCCATCATCCCCACGTTAAAAACTGAAAGAACTCACCAGCGTTCCCGTAAATCTAGTTCTGATCCTGGCGTATCTTGATTGTTAATTTCAAGCATTTCTCGCAACTCTGCTGTAGATACATTCTTCTTAAGATCATCCTTAAGAGCCCATAGTGCTCTAGTTTGCACCTCCAGTTGGCTCTCTAATTCAGACGATTTAGCATGTTCAGCTTTCACATTAATGTTTGTCCTCTCAGATACTTCCTTGTTAGCAGAACGATCGTCTTCAGCTTTTGCTAGTTTTGAAATTTTCATTATCACCAACAGCTCTTTTCCTTTTCGCACCAGACTTGGAAGTTGATCCTTTGACAAGTTCTTCATTTGATTCAACCTTTTCTCCTAGAATAGATATTTTCTTTAACATCCCAACATCATGAAAGAAAATAATCAGGAAACATACCAGCAAAAAACACATCGACTAACCTTTTACAGTTGAAGACCCACTCTTAACCAAGGCAAGAACAGTTGCCTGGTCAGCAGCCAAGAGGTTGTGCCATCCAGACAATTTCTCTACATTTGTAGTTGGTGACGTTTCCATAAAACAGCTAGCATGGTGCCATGCTAAGGATCTAGGACCTTGACCCTCGGGCTTGGAAGAAATTCGAACCTGAGAGCAAATGGAAAAGAAAGAAATTCATATTTGACAACCATCTAAATTCACTAAACCTATGCAAATATTCTTCTCTTTTCTTTTGGCTAAGAACATTTGCATACCTCCCCTTTCATAATCTTTTGGCTGCAGCACCGGCAGGAAGCACGGGAAGTTTGTGAGACTTCAATACCACATTCTACAGCAGCAGGAGAAGGAGCAGAGACATTTGAGGGCCCACTACCCCCAACACACTGGCCCTCTACGTATTTTCTAATCTTTTGTTGATCCTCCCAGCGAAGCAATTCAATACCCTCAACATCATCAACTCTAAACAATGGAAGTGTAGGCATTCTTCAGAAAAACATAAGAAAAAACTAACATTGTCTCCAAATCTAGTCAAAGTACTAATAAAAAGCAAAAGATGAGCCACTTACAGTTTTATCTGTTTTGCTTTCCTTAATATGCAGTCAGCATGATTCCACATCTGGTTAGAGAAAAATAGAAATCAGAATCAACGTCGAAAAACAGATATTGAAACTCACAATGATATTCTTCAAATGAAGCAGTTCTATCTACATTATGAAAGCTAAACAAAAATCTAACAAAGTATGCATCACATTGTCAATTATCTTGATCAAGATATGTGCATATTTGGCAACCATACATGGTTAAATTATAATGACTTTCGGAGAAGTTCAAAAAACCCGCAAAGACACAAGCTTTAGTGGTAAAATCTAAACAACAAGAAAAAGCCAATTGAAACAAATCTTATTCAATAAACAGTAAACCAAATAGACAAATTAATAAATAAAAGTGCAAGAGATACATAAAATTTTGATTTTCTTCAAGAGGAACAGACTAAATAGAGAAAACAGTGCTGCATTGCACAATTAACCAAAAAGAGGGGCAGAACACCTCAATACAGAAACCCCATAAATTGTTAAGGGAAACACACAAAAAAATAAAATAAAAAAGTTACTACCTTTGATGTAAAAATCAAGAATAGAAAAAAGAGGGAAAAAAACCCATTAGAGTTGAATGAACATACAGGCATAACGCCATCAAATTGGGTGGCTTGAACCATTTTTCCAAGCCTCAGAATCTCTTTATTAATGGTCTCCTTGCAGGTTTTGCATGATGATCTTGAAGACTTGGCATACTCTGCTTTCCATGGCTTTGGAGGGCTCGCCATTCCTCTCTTCTATTCTCTGTTTACCCACACTCAGTCACAGTCTCACAGAAGGTCAGTTATTTTGGCGAATCTTCAGGTGAATCTTTGAGGCTTCCTTCATACGCCTCTTTTATATTTAATTTCCCTTTTTCATTTTGTGTATATATATATATATATTTTTAACCTGTGTTGGGTACGAATGTCCACCGTGATGACTAATTCTGACTCATCATTATAATTAATTTCATAATGTGGTTGTTGAACGGGAGAGAGTCGTGTTGGGTACCCAAACGTAGTGACTGATTCGGACTCAATCTCATGGGAAAGTCTGGCATGGGGCGCCCCTTGTGGGTACGGCCCCACACTTCTCTCACATAAATTTAGACATGACCCACCTGCAAGATAGGTCCTGCAGGCCTCCATGTCTCACAGGTACCCACAAGGTCCGTCCCATAGGGAAATTTTCCCAATCTCATAGTTAGCCCGTAATGTGATGATTAATTCGGATTCAGACTCGGGAATAGTTCGTAGTGTGGGTGATGTACATGAGAGAGTCGTGTTGGGTATCTGATGTCCACCGCTAATGTGATAATTAATTCAGACTTAATCTCATGATTAGTTTATAGTGTAACTACTGAACGGGAGAGTCGGACTCATACTGTTCTAAACACGTAATCCACAATTATTTCAACGCTCACGAGATCAAAATCCACCAAGAGATTTGAACATACATTCGATAACGATGATATATACATTACCATTCCAACCAAATGCCCGAAACCCGGATTTCTTCCATAGTTTGAATCTTTGGGGCTTCCATACCTTTGGGCCGTCTAGTATTTTCATGCATTTGGGAGACGCGGCCCAAATATGGCCCAAAAATACTCTCATGATATTTTTCTCTTTCTCTGACTTCCACCAGAGCATTCATCGAAAAAAATAAAATAAAAAACTTTCATCTCTCTGTTACCTGAATTATCACAAGAACTGAAGAAGATGTTCCATTGATTCAACTGCTCTGATTCTATAATCAGATTTCATTACATCGATCAATCCTGTTCAGATCAAAATCGAAGTTACTTTTATGAGGTTTGAACTCTGTTTTCCCTAATTCCCTTGCATTTCTCCCTTTTTTATGTTGTTTCTATTAGTTAATTTTGAGAACTTATGTTGTGATTTTGGGGGTGCAGGCATAAACTGGATTAAGTCCTTAGGATCTGTTGCCTGGAGTTACAAAAGCGGTAATTTTTAATCTATTAATCGTGCTTTAGTTTATTTTAGTTAATTTTTTGCTTTTTATTCAAAATAATTTCTTCACTTTTTATAATTTTGTTGTGTATTGAGGAAAAATTGACAATAAGATTATGAGAAAGAGAATGGAGAGGAATGGAACAGTAAAATAAAGAAAGACGTGTAGGTGTATTTGGGGGGTGGGGGGGGGGGGGGATCATTTCATATGCGTTTGGAGAATATGCTCTTGATTTGTTTATCAAGTAACTGAAAAGTTAAAACCATAGGAGAGAAAAAATGTGAATTTTTAAGATTAGGGAAAATGAATGTTTAATTTTAAACGGATGGTACTGACCGCAGTAGCTGAGTTGAACATAGAGTGATGACATTATGATGTAATACTAGTAACACCTAGAAAGTACTCCATAAGATGGATGTATTGGATTTTGAATTCAGAAAGTAATAAGCATTAGAGTGCTTATAAGTGTGCTTCGTCTATGGTGATTGTTTTTTTCTGAAATTTCAGAGCTGCACTTAATAAACAAGTTTGCAGATCCTGTTGGGGTTCAGAATGGGTTTCAGTAAAGTAGAAGTGAATTTGAGGAGGTTACTTGCTGTGGCGCCGCAACAGCAGAATCAAGCGAAGCTCATACATGTATGTCTTCAGATCTCTCAAGCCCAGTTGTTCATGGGTAATTGCTTTTCTGCTATTTATCCTATGTTGTTCCCAAACACGCCTTTTGCCACTTTTTATTTCTAATTTTTTCTTTACATAAGGTTCTCATATAGTCTTTTTATTTCTAATTTTTTCAGTATGTTGCTACTTTACGTGAACAACTGGAGAAATTGGCCGAAGAGAAGACTGCTGATGGACTTCCGAGGTTTGCATTATTTGGACTATTCCAAGTCCATATAATTCCCTGTAATATTGAAATCAGTTCTGCACCATAGAACTTCTAAGGCTTCCACATTTTCATATGAATAGAAGTTCTCTTGTTGAGAACTTTCTCTTCTGTGTTTTATTGGTATAAAGGACCAAAGATCATCAAGAAGCAAGTCCACTTCTTTGTAGCAGATTCTAAAACTTTAGTGTAGCTGCTTCTTGACTTATTAAAATACACATTTTTCTTTGTCTTATGGAAAAATTTCTTTCAAGACCCTATAATTTGCAAAATACAGGCTTGCAGTTTGATTTTCTCTGAAGATATATGTAGTCAAAATTTTAGTCTGATATTACAGCTTTTTTTCGTTTCTTTTTCTCTCCTCTTTTGACTTAAAGGGTTTCAAAGGCTACGATAAATGAATATTCAGAGCAAATTGAAGCTATTGCTGCCAAATTAGATGTTTCAGAGGTGTGTATTGTTTACTTTATGTTTTATGAAATTCGTTAATGAATTACCAGCAAACTCATTAATAATTTTCGGAATATATATGTTCTATCATTATTCTTTTTTTCCCGCTGGATATGTTCTATCATTATTCGTACATAGGGATGTGAGTTTCTTGGGTTTTACTTGAGTCTCAAGGGCGCCACTCAGCTACCAAGGCTGGGTTTTGTTGAGGTGGCGATTCTCTGTTTTATAGGTTTCTTAAATAAGTGGAAATAAGGCAAAGTTCACTATTTCGTTGTCCGCTTGGATAATTTTTCCTGAGTACTTTGCCTCCTTTTTTAATTGGTTTTTTGGTGTAAATTCCAGTCCGACACAGAAGAATCTGAAGGGAACTCTAGTGAGGCTCCTGCCAATGACATCCCTATTAAGGCAGCTGATACTGTTCACTCTTTGGAAGGACTGAGGAGGAGAATTGTGTAAGAATTGATGAAATTTTCATTAGCTCCTATCAATTACTACCTTGTTGGTTTTCTTTCTAAGTCTACTTGTTCAACCAAGCAGGCCTCCATCAAGCGTTGAAGATAGATCTCGTGATGCTATTGAAGATGGTCAATCAAGTCCTGTCAAATTGGATGCTTCTGCACAGACACATATTCAGAAGCATAGGTATTTTTCTTCTTGATAACTGTGCACCTAGAAGAATGACGTAAGTTCAGTATGTCAAGACTAAGAGAACCTGGGAAAGTCGAAACAGTTCTTTGTCCCTAACCTTTAGAAACAAAACATCAATGCGAAATATACTGGCAGTTATGCAGGATTGAAGAGGAAGGAAAATGACTTGTTCTTTTGTTATATGTGGACATGACATCAAGAAGACGTATTTGATGTTTAAGATTCTCGTTCTCTTTGTAGGTATTAGTTAAATATAGATTCCTTGGCTAATCAGATTCTATTACTTATGACTGATATCTTCCCTATCTATGAAAATATGGCCTTGTGGTAAGGTATTCTTGCTCCTATTTTTTATTTCTTAATCCTCCCAAGTTCATCTGGCTCATCTCTTTTCTTCCCTCCTACATTCTTCTTATATATATATATATATATCATTTTTTCTCTAGCCTAGGGTCCAATCCATCAGCCAAATGATGTTTCAATTACAGTGGAGATGCTTGCTCTCAATGTATTACACTCACAGTATGGCTTTTTACAGGAAGCTTCAAGAAAACTTGACCGATGAAATGGTTGGTTTGGCACGAGAACTTAAAGAGAGGAGTCTCTTGATGAGCCAATCCGTAAAAAACACAGAAAAGGTAAGTTTTTTATGAACTTTCTTGTCTGTATGCATCATTTCACCCTCTTTGAGACGAACTTCAATTGATATGAGATCTTGCCTCAATAAGAATTTCTGGGTTCTTTTATATGTGCACACACATTGATTATGTCGGTAATTCAACAAGTTGGTTATTATTTGATTGCAGCTTCTTGATTCGACAGAGCAAGCAATTGAACATAGTCTAGCAAGTACAGGGCATGCTAATACTCGAGCTGTGGAGTTGTACTCTCAGAGTTCCAAAGACTTCTTGCTTTACATGGCTCATAATGTTTGTTATGACCTGTGTTTTCATTATGGTTGTGCTGCTCATCCGTGTTACTTGAGGCAAAAATTGCAAGATATTGGCTGTTTTCAACATCTTCATGTTCTTTTGTTATGAGCTATGTATACCACACTTGTAAAGGCACTTCTTGTACTCTTTGCTGGAGTTTGTTCTAAACTTTCATGGAAAATTATACCAAAGTTTGAGCTCCAAAGTTTTGGGTTATAAAATATAATTCTATTGCAGCCTTGGGTTACAGAAAAAGATAGCATTTATGTTTGCTTAACCTTGTATATTCTCCTCCATTCTGGTGTGTTTTTTCTTTTTTCTTTAAGAAATCTCTCTTACCGTATGGTATTCTAATGTGTAAATTTTCTGACGTCTTAAAAACAGATTTTTGTATATCACTTACTGAGAGACAGATTACCATCTTTGTTATGGGAAGAGGCAAGATATCATTGTGAGAAAGATGAGATTATCGTACAGCTTTTGCACATGATTATAGCATGGTTGCTTGGATGAAACCGGGAATGCATTCCTAGCCTGGAGGAGTAAGGATATATTATGACTTGTAACCATTTGTTAAGAAGAATGCTCGACAAAACCAGAGGAAGAGGTCAAAGTTTACGGCAAAAAGGAAAGCTTTTGGGACTACCTTAATGAGCCTAATCCTAAGGGGTAATGTGATTTCCATAAGTGAGATACAAAAAGTCTTTTCATCGTCTCCATTTCTCTTGCACTTAAAAAAAAATCTCAATTTCTCCTACGTAAATAAACATATTACGGGGTAATATGATGATTTCTATAAATGAATTTACAATTTGTATACACCTCTACATCTGATATCATATGCATTCTCTAGAATGGAAAACGTCAACTA
Source organism: Vinca minor (assembly GCA_026122235.1). Taxonomy (NCBI): domain Eukaryota; kingdom Viridiplantae; phylum Streptophyta; class Magnoliopsida; order Gentianales; family Apocynaceae; genus Vinca; species Vinca minor. The sequence continues at coordinate 1,899,199 of JAOCZM010000085.1, read as the reverse complement.
ATCTAAATAATTTACTTTTCCTAAGCAACAAAAGAGTCTTCATCTCCGATCAATTGTTAATTTCCTACCTTTTAAATCTTCGGAGAACCACTTGATGAAAAAAGATATGTACGGTATATTCACGGTGTCCACAAATGTGAGTCCCTTTGTCTCTGTCATAATAACACATCAAAATCCAGCCCGATCAAAGTTTGGAGCTTGGTAAGGGGAGCTCAGAATCCCCAGTATAATAACACATCAAAATGCAAAAAAAGAAAAGATTGTATTGCAGAAAGTGAACACTGAATGTAACATATCAAGACGTCCAATCGCAATAAAAAAAGTTCATAAACGAGGAATTTTCTACAATTGGCAGCTTGTGCAGCATAACCATCCAAACAGTTGGTAAAAGCAAAAAAAAACAATATATTGGGCAGTATTCATATCAGAAAGTGGGTGAGCTAGAAACACGCGAATCTGGAAAACTGCCAAACATATCTGGTATCTGGAAAAACAAAAGTAATAACAGTTGAATCTTTTATTTCTGATATCTGGAATGAATGTACACTTCCTAAAAAAACATATTTTCTAGAGAAAAGCACTATTTATACCCATTAAGTATCTTTGAAAGGCAAGTTATGACCCTTAATTTTTTTAGGTGCCAAAATTGCACTTGATAATTTACGTTGTGCTATTTCTAGACAAAATCGGCGGAATCCGGCTGTGAGGAGCGGCGCAGCACACGTTTGCCTTATACCTGTGAGAAGCAAGGGGCAAAAACGGAAAATCATTGTCTTCTTCAATTTTTGTAAAGAGCAATTTTTGTAAAAAATTGAAAATAAGAAAAAATGAAAAAGAGCAATCCCTTTTGCCAAGGCTTCAGCCTGAGCCGCCTTCTTCTCCGCCACTCACCCCACCCTCCACCACTCGCCCCACCCCACCCTCCCCTCCCTCTTGATCTACACCACTCACCACTCACGATCTCCGTCACCTCAAAAATCACCCCTCCACCTACATCCCTCCACCATCTCCACCACTCACCCCTCCACTTCCAAATCCCCCAACCCCAACCCCACCACCACCAAATCCGCCGCCTCCTCCTCCTCCACCACCACCAAAGCCGCCTCCATCCCCTCCACCTCCACCTCTCCCTCCGCCATCTCCACCACCACTCTCCCCACTCTCCCATGGTATTAAAAATCTCATTTGATTTCATTTGGATTTGTGTTCTTGATTGAGTAAAGTGTGAATCTGAGTTGGAGATTCAACATTTTTAATGGAAATATGAAATGGGTTTTTGCTGAAATATTTTGTTTTTTTTTTAATTTGAAGTGGATTAGAATTTGAAAATTTTGATTAATTGTCTAAAAGGAAATATTTGAGTTTTATTTATGTTTGGTGAAGAAGAATGTGTGAGATTTGGGAGTATAGAGTAGATGGGAAGAGTGGATTCATCAACCAGACCTGGCCACTCACGAATTCATTTGATGAGCTCAATTCACCATGATTCACTATCCATGGCTGTCTTTTCTGTTGTTCTACAGTCAATATATATATATATATATATATATATATATATATATATATATATATATATATATATATATATATATCAACTCACCGGAGCACCACCTCTCCGCCACCACCGCATTCTCAGCCCCTTCTTTTCTGTTGTTTTTTATATCAATCGGATCCTTTTCTGTTTTTTTTTATACAGTTATAGTTTACAATTTTGGATTTGTTATGATTTGGATTTGGTTTGGGATGGATCTTGGTTGGGTTTCTTGGTTGAGGAGAGATGGAGATTTAGGGTTGGGATTCTGGGGATTGAAGTTTGAAGGAGGGGGAGAGAAATAGGAAGAAGAGGGGGATTTTTTCATTTTTTTAATTAAAATAAGTGAATAGACGAATTTGCCCCTGAAATATCGTGCATGTGAACCGCACGTGTGGTTCGCCACCTGCCCTTGCCGGATTCCGCCGATTTTGTCTAGAAATAGCACAACGTAAATTATCAAGTGCAATTTTGGCACCTAAAAAAATTAAGGGTCATAACTTGCCTTTCAAAGATACTTAATGGGTATAAATAGTGCTTTTCTCTATTTTCTATCAAAACTTCCAACCAAGTTTCTTAATTTAAGGTACACGTGTTCCAGTAACACATATTCTACCATGAAATGCCATCAGTTAGCAAAGTTAATTTGGTAGCTTTAATAAGTGAAATACTTTCCTAAATTTTTGTGCCAAGTCAAATGTGGAGGGAGTAATAAATGAACCAGTTTTCTGATTGTTTACTAAAGTCAGCCAGTTATAACTACCTTTTTCCAGGACTTGTTGGCAAAATATTTTTATTGAATATCATCAGTCAGCATGTGGCAATAGGAAGCTGAAGCCTGAATTTTCACGAATAAGGGGTGGTGGTTCCATATCAGAAATATCAATCTGATCCATTGATTTGGATAGATCATCAACCGAAAAGGGAATGCTGAAACAAGAACAACAAAAACGATTTTCAAGGCCAAGTTAATATAGTATTACCCAATGAAATAATAATAACAATAATGCAAAAGGAACAAAGCAAGAGGTATATCTAGAAATATAATCCCAGCATTAACCTTGAATCGTCATCCAGCAAGAAAGAACTGCTTACAGCATTTTTGGAATCTTCAGTCATTAATACCCTCATGTCGGATATAACCTGAGGATAAAAATACAAACAAAGAGAATAGCTCAACATGGCAGCTGATTCAAAAGAATTCTGAATATTGCCATTAATAGAGCTACATATAATCAGACCCCATACAAATAAAGTTCTTATTCGTTTTACTTTTGGGTATTATTGTATTAATACCTGCTCTAAGATCACCTAACTTGCAGTTTGCAGGATACATGTATCTGAGATTTTTAATACTTCCTCACCTTCAAAATGGATGGCTTCATTTTACTTGGCGCCATAATCCAAATTTTTACCCATATTAGTGATGGAGTGTGGGAGTGGCAAATGGTTAATTCACATGAAAATGCACTTATTAATGGTGCACTAAGGGTTTATAATTAAGGTCAAATAGGAGAACGTGCAAAGACGATGCTTGATTTAGGAAAATTAATAATTTTGGAGTACGCAGAATATAAAGAAATCTTGGAAGGGAGGAATTCATAAATTGGACTTACATCCGGGGAAAGGCTGTGTGCGGCATATTTGTCATCCCAGTACATTGTGCTGATTCTGTAGAGTTGTTGAATACAAAGAACCTGAAATACTAATCACATTGGAAAGAACTAGACTGTAGATATGATAAGCATGATGAGAGGACAAAAAGCAACTGCAACACTTACATGACATAGATCATGACTTATTTCATCCAGTGATTTCTTTGGTTTTTGATGTATGACCTAATTCAGAAAACCAGAGAGATCAGGATGAGGTTTGCGTGTCAGTGACAGCTGGTTGATTAATTACGAAAATAGGCAGCAAGAAAATAGCAATGAAGAAGACACTATACCAGGAATCCAATTGCTTGTCTTATGTGGTTCAGCTCATCCCAAGACGAACCAGCATACTGCAATAAATTTTCCTTCTTGGCCAGGAAAACCAAAGTAGAAAACTAATTTTTTTAGAAAATAGCATTACCGCATCAGTAGCATTATAGCACCAATGTTCCAGTTCGGCCAACCCGGTTTTCACATATTCACCATTACTGAATGAGCAGCATTCTCTTCTCAGCAAAAGACTACAATGGCATAAGATATTCACAAGTAAAAATGAAAACCTTAAATCCAGGAACTAGTCTCAGAAATATTCAAAGTAATTTTAACACAAACTGATGACTCAAGACTGCACACCTGTTGAATAATTGCACATTGATGAAAGAAAAAGTTTGTGTAAACACTTTGTTTACTACGAATGGAGGCACCTGAAGAAACAAAGAGTGTACTTCGTTAAGTATATGACAGACAAACACCCATCTTAAGAATAAGCTGTATTAATTCCATTACGCCATGTGTGTGTATACACCATCTATCTATGCTTTTTTTTTTAAAATTCAGAAACTTAATTCGGCAAAACTTAAGAGAATAACTCCTGGAGAAAGATCTTCAAATACTCCCTCCCTCCGCAATTGAATGTCCACTTTCTGTGGATAAGGAAGTAGACATTCAATTTTGGACGGAGGAAACTAACAAATTAGACAAATAAAACTCAATGCAGGGTCGCCTAACCTATATAGTCACATAGCACAACAAGCCAAAACGAAGAAGACAAGGAAATAAAGAAAGAGAGCATGTGAAACACCACAGCCATGAAAGTTGTCCTCACATGTTTGGCTTTCAAGATGCCTAGAAAGTTTGCGAGTCTCTTGACAATTCCTTGACAGTGAGCAATTAAAATCTCGTGAGCAGCAGCATTTGCAAGAGCCCGTGCAATCCCCTTAATTAAGTTTGCTCTAGATATTCTTGGTGCCTAGACATTAATTTTGCAACCAATAAAAAAATCAATTAGTCTTTACGAGAAAAAATCACCATGAATAGTTTGCTTGTATACATGAAGTGGTAAGTACCTGAATACACAAACCCAGGAGTGGAGAAATCTCCTTTTTCAAATTATCTCGGATCATTCCATAGATCTTCTCTACATAAGCTGTCAATTGTTGCTTGAACAGAAATGCAGGGTATTTAGCTTCAACTTGGCGTAAAATATCCACTCCACCAGCCAAATCATCTTTGGTAAGAGAAAGATTAACACCTTGAGGAGTTCCATGAAAACTCTGCAAAAGTGGCTATTAGCAAAAATAGATACAGTTACGGAGTGAATCAAGACCAAAGGATCGCCTGCTTTTACCCGATTCATTCTCCCAAATAAGGTGGCTAATGGTGAACGCCGGTGTTGTGGAGCAATTCAAGTAGTTCCACCAGCTTTCAATGTCCGTTGCAGCAGCAACAACAAAGTTGATGCATTGGATAGCCAATAGGCTAAGACATCATTGTTGTCCTGAGTTTTCTATTGAAAGAAGCAACTGTAGATAATAATATTACTAATACCATTGACATATAAATGTGGAAGCACGTTCTTGGTACCTCAATTGCATGGCCAATAGTTTGTATTATTTTGTCAAAAATGCTTGTCCTCTCAGCTTCAAATGAGTGCCACTGCCTGAGGCATTTGTAAATAATGCAGGCAGCAACAGGCCTGCCCTTAGAATATCCAAGATGCTGGACAACACACCGTATGAGCAAATCCTGATACTCATGTTGTTTGTCATTAAGGGATTTCTAAGGTCTTCCCTCTATCTCTGCTGTATCCCTTAAATTCATTGAAGAACTATGGAATTCCTACAAGGAGTCAATATTAAATGGAAATGATATCTAAGATATACTGATAAGAAAAAAATAGCATGTTATGTGCAAGAGTTATACTTACCACATGAGTTTTGACACTTTCAGTCCTCTGGCAGTTTGTGTAGAAAATCAAAGAAGTTAATGGCATACGTACCTGATAATAATGGAAAACGCAGGTAAAGTGCAAGATATTTAATAATTTACCTGAATATTGGACCTTGAGTGTGCAGCAGCAGATAACAATTTCTGACTTTGTGCATTGATAGAGCCCGCTGACGAAGCACCTTATTTTCCGATTCTAAGTTAGCATTCTTCTCTTCGAGCCTAATTCCAAAAGGAGAAGATTTACATTAACTGTATTCCAGTAAACGTTACATAACAGAAATATTCAAATTTTAGTGCATAGCACCACAGAAAGGCAGAGAGTGTAGCAATGTATAGTAACAATAGCCCTTATTTTTATTGGATTGGTTGCTCTCAGCATCTCATTGAGCAAACCAACACAATTCGTTGTCGTGTCAATTGAACTTAACCTTTTGATTGTGCCAACAATTTGCAAATGCCTCATCGATGTGTCAGATAGAGCTTATATAGATTTAATTGTGAAACTGTTAACTTTTCGGCTCCTCTTATTAAAAAGTTAATGACTCCTAAGTTAGAATATTTAGTTGTGAAATTGTTTAAGTCTTGGTTTCCTCTTATTAAAAAAAACTAATGACTCTTAAATTATAAGATTTAATTGTAAAATTGTTAACTCTTAGGTATCTCTTATTAAAACAAAAGCAAATGACTCTTAAGTTTCTATTGACTTTTGAGTTGGTGCCTTGTTTTTTAAACACCCAATTTATGCTAATCTTTTACAAACCCTTGAATTCCATCACCAATGTTTTTTTTGCAGCTATATATATATATATATATATATATATATATATATATATATATATATATATATATATATATATATATATATATATAGGTTAGTGGAGTTTATTTATTTGAAATTCTAGATTCTATTCTTTTCTAAATATTTAATAGTAGCCTCATTAGACCGTACATCTTTCTTGGTATATCCAGATAAAAAAGGTTATGAAGTCTAAGAGCTTAGAATAATATTAAATAGTTAACATAATAGGATCTTAAAATGTGATAAACATTAATGAGTTAAAAATGTTATGAAGTCTAAGAGTTTAAAATAATCTTAAATAGTTAAAGATATTTATAACATCATAGAATCTTAAAAGGTGGCAAAAATATAATGAGTTAAAAAGGTTATGAAGTCTAAGAGTTTAGAATAATATTAAATAGTTAAAGATATTTATAACATCATAGTATCTTAAAAAGTTACAAAAATTAATGAGTTAAAAAGGTTATGAAGTTAAGAGTTTCATAATGAGTTCCATTAAATATATACTACATAACCATAGTCTATTCCAATTTTCTAAAATTAATAGCATTAACTAAAGTTATTTACTTGATCTCTTAGAATAGCTATATTTCTTAGCTATATATAGCTCATAAGCAATAGCTAAACTAATATGACTAAATATTGAGTTCCATATCTATCTAAAACTTCAATTTATTTTATTAGCTAATGGGGCATTACATTTTAGAGAGTAATCAATTCTTACATTGCCATATTTAAGCTTTTCATTGACCATGAATCTATAGAATGCCAAATGTCATCACCACAACCTTCTACCCCAACTTGGCCTAATTTTATATAATTATTGATTTGTGCAATGGCATTCATTTAGATTAAAAAAGCAAACAAAATCTCGCTCTAGATGTATTATCAAGAACTAAATATTTATTTCACGAGACAATTAGCATGGCCATCATGTATAGTGGAGTTCATTTCAGAATAAAACACCAAAGTAAAACGGAGAGATCAAAACAGCACAATCAAGTCAGACTAACCTCTAGTTAGCATGAACATACGTAACAAGTTGAATGAGCAAGTTTCCTCAGAAGAAGTCATCGAATGCCCCCTCCCGATCATTTTCCCAGTTTTCGGATCCTGCACAATGCAACCATGAAGAGAAAAAGAAGTATATAATACTGCTCTTTTAGAGAGGGATTGACTAAAAGAAAACATATCTAGGAAACAAAATGATCACTATCAAGGAGAAAGACTGGTTGATCATAAGCTTACACTATCGATTATAAACTATTTGAAGTGGACTGGACCCTCATAAATATAGACTAACCTGAAACTTCAGCTGTTGTAAGATCCTGAACTACGAGCTGAAAAGCACCAGGACTGAATGAAGAAAAGTTTGCTGGACTTGAAGCAGGAGCAGGAAATGTGAAATCGGAATCAGTGGATGAAGTGTCGGAAGAAGTGGAGGTAGCATCACCAGGACTGTCTCTGGCAACAAATCGCGAAGATGAACTGAAGTTGGATGAGGATAAAATCATTTTCAGCTCCAAAAATTGGTCTGACATGCTGTATATCATCCTGAGGCACACTAGATCATATTTAGTATCAGTCAAATGATACAATCTCTACATTTCTTTCTTAAGTTATTTTCACCTACAACCAATTTTAGTTTTCCTCAGTGCACCCCTTTGTTTTTTTGGTACCAGAAACTTATATATGGTACTGGCCTATAGGAAGAACCTTATTTAACTCCAGATGTAAAATTCTTGCAGAATGTTATCAGTGATCAGCAAAACAGCATAATTCGGTGTGGCAAATTTCACTAATAACAAATCCTCAACTAGAGAAAACCATGGTTTGTTATAGCTGTTTATACCCAATGCAATGTGTATAAGTTGGACACTTTTTTCCCATTACTATACTAATGCATAATTCTATGAGAGAATGAAAAAATGGCATGGTATTAAAAGCACATTATTCTACCTACCAAAAGAAAGAACACATTATTCAAAATGGTTCTTACTTAATCTTCCAAAGCCACCTCACTCTAAAAATGCATTGCAGTTGCATTGGTCCAATTTTATTAATTGTACAGATGTAGTTACCTGTATTACAAGTCTTACTATGACAATAAAATGCAGCCATACTATACCAACCCTGTGACGCAACTATTTACTATCTATTTTCCTAGAATTCAGCCATGCTACTAATGCAAGTACTTTACTGTTCACAATGCATTATGCACAAGAATAGCTCGTGGAAATAGGCATGTACCCTGTGCAACTTTTTTGGGACTGCACACGGCCTATTTATTAGAGAATGAGCCATAACATCTGGCATACAGTTCTCCATGGTTTTTTATTTTTCTTTCCTGGAAAAGAAATCATTCTGGAAGAGTATGAAAAGTAGTTCCTCACACGTACCGAAAAAGATGAGAACAAAATAGTGCATATGCTCAGTTAAGCTACATAAGTTTAGGTCTATATCAGGAAAGATAATGTAGCTTGCCGGTGGGAGAATCCATTTTTTTTCTTGTATTGTTTATTATGATCAATCTGTAGTTCAAGGGCACAATGCATCATTTATTTCTTGAATTTAGTTGGTCATAGGCTATTGAAATTTAATTTTACACAAGATGGCAGTATCTGCATATGAAGTGCACCACTAATGCTCTGGATGCTGAATGAAAGAAGCATGGTGATGTGCACATAAATCAAAATGGTTCTTGGGTCTGCCTTCTCTGATGCCTTTTGGCTTTGATTTGAGGGCATGATTCTGTAGCAAACGCGACGGCATAGGGGACCATTGTTACATGTGTATTATATGAGCAACCAATTTGTGCACTTGTTGCCAAAGGTTAGGTTAGTCTCCAATACATCTGTTTAAGTGGTATTCTGGGATCAGCCACTTTGTTTGACAAAGGTTAGGTCTGTATCCCGTCCATCCCCGCCCATACCCCCAATTATTGGGGACTTAATGGGTTATGCTATTGTTGTTGTTGTTGTTGTTGATGGCAGTATCTGCATATTCAGAGAAAAAAATGTTCAAGTGTGATTATTATAAGGTTAGACTACCTGTTCAGAGATTCCTGAAGTTGATGTACTCGTGTTTCAGTTTCTTCTAATTTCTGACGCTTTTCTTCACTTGATTCTAAAGCTTCCATGCACTTCCTTTCAGAATCCTCAGCTTTTTGTCTTTCAGATTGTAACAAGGCCTATGCAACAGAAAATAATAAAAATATGAATAATCAGAGAATCATAGATAGTGTTCAAAATCAAGGGCGAAGGATATCAGAGAAACTAGGTAACCAGCAGTAGCACTACCTTTAAATTCTCAACTTCTGCATGGAGAGCCTCAATTTTTTCTGTATCTTCCACAGGGACTGGCATTTCTTGAACAATTGAAGAGGCTTCTTCAATGGCTTTTTTAGCAGCCTCACGCTCCTTGATAAGCAATTCATTAGTTTCATCTACTTTTTCTTGCATGGCCTGCAAGGATTGCTGCAATTTTGCGATTTCTTGGCCCTTTGCCTCTTCTAAATCAGTCTGCATCAATGATGCTCAAAATTACAAGGACAAAAGGTTAACATTTTCTCTAGGGCTAAATGTTACTAGAACGAACAGTGCTATTATACTATAGTAATCAGATCATTGTCAAAGAGAGAGATTTAGAGACTCAACGGCAGTATACAAAACCCATAATTAAGTATTTGAAGCGGGCTAAGAACAGGATTAGATAGTGAAAGGATAAGAACTAATGCCCACTATTCAAATTTACTCCGTATTACATAGGAGAAAACATTTGAATGGAAAGGAATGTTTGTTATATAAAGAATACTTACCTTCATACGTTTCTCCAACTGCAGTCTCCATGTAAGTTCTTCTACCTGTTTTTCAAGCTTATTTTTTGCTTCTTGCAGAGCACCAGTTTCTCTGGCAGCCTAAGGATGTAAAAAATGCTTACATTAGACAACGCAATAACAAGGTTTCAAGGAAGTACTAGTACAAGACATTTTAAGCATGTAGAAGCTTAGAGTAACCTCCACCTTTATGGGATCAATGACACTTCAGACCCAAACAACTTGAGCAAACTTTTAGTGAACTATCTAGGAACATTAGCAGCTCTTAAACTCAGAATAAAAACTTTCGAACTAGTACCATTATCTTGATAATGGAAATTTCTATTTAAATAAAACCCAGAAAACCAATCAGGAATATATTTCCCATACTCAAAAAGGAGAAACAGAAAAATGGATTCAGAAATCCGCATTGTTTGCACTGAATACTTTCAAATCAACTAAACATGCTCAGACAGCAGCAGCACATCCTTTTCATGAACCTTAGAAAGAAAATCTGTTTTTAATATTAACATCCAGTCAATAGACACCCAACAATAATACAATGCAGGTAACTCACATAATTTATATTCTTTCGAGATAGAGTACATTACCATCTTTAATTTCCGGAGCTCTTTTCTTGCCACCTTTCCCCTCCATCTGCATTGTGTAATAATTGATGCTCTTATAAGTTTCTTGTAGTAGGAGAATGCTCTGTGACCACGCCAATGGGCCTACAAATATCCATTCCTGTTAAAGTTGAAAATGATACTGAACTAGACATTTATATGACAATAAAAGCAAGTGATATAACCTGAATAATGGTGGCTCCTTTCGTTTGCCTTCTATATCTGAACTCCTTATGTGCGGACATTGAGCGCATTCCTGCCTGTAGTATTATCACAGTCAATTTGAGCCTTGTGTACGTTTTCTTGGCAAGGTGTCGACGCAAGTTGGTCTGGATTTTAATAGAAGCTGCCTCTCTTTTCATACTTTCATATAATTTGCAAGCAAGCCTTCCTGTAAATAGGAGGAAAAAATAGAAAAAAGAAGAGTTACAGCCATACAGTAGAATAATCCAGAAGCTCTTGGGTATAAGATGGTAATTAAAATAGACTGCATCAGCAACTAAAGCAATTCAATTGAGTAAACTGAAAATAAAAAATTAACAAGAGAAAAATCATATAGTAAAGTACAGGTTATATCATCTTAAGATAACAACTAAAGCCCAAACTAATAGCTCACATAACAACATGACAATTTAAGGGTGAAGACATTGCTAAAGGTCAAACCTCGACAGAAGGATTGCATACAAACTGCAGAATCCTGCAAAGCAAGTAAATACTTCTGAGCAATGTAAGTTCTAATCCTCCACTGGATTTTCATAGCTGCATTATTTAGCTTTTGCGCTCTTTGTGCATCAAGCTCAGCCATTTGACCAGCTCTCAAGAAAACTTTTGTTTTTCCTACCTGCAACATCCATTCACAAATTTATTCGAACATGCACTGAAGCCCAATTCAATCTGGTACAAGGTACTTGTATGCAGTTCACATCATATAAGAACCAATTTCAATAAACAGAAACCTGAGGAGGTGTTTACAAAGTTAATAGTGACATATAAAAGGGAACAGAAAGAAGTTACTTAAGAAGAGTTATATAGCCATAGACTGGCGTCATGAAGTACATCAATCACCAGTATTATCGAAAATAAGCTAGCAAAGGTAGTGTTGTGAGTGAAACATAACAAAACAAAGAACAAAAAAAAGAAAACATTTCATATCAAGAGATATACTTAGATCAAGCAGAGGAATCTTGACTATATTGATTTTAAGTTAGATTCTAAACTACAAGCATTCATCTCACAGCTGTTGCTGAATAGCTGCTTTCATGCTGATCCATATTCTTACAAAAAGAAAACCAAAAATCCTAGTACCTGAGCTCCTGCAAGCCCCAACTTCTCCAGAATCTTTTTGCTAGCAACCTTTACATCCTGGCTGCAAGATGTTTTACATACCATGAGATAACTTCAGATTCCCCAAGATTACATCAGAACGTTTCTCTTGAAGAAGAGTATTCTCGTCTGTTTAGAAATATCACTTACTTTCCTTCCAAAACCTCTGGTGCAAGAAGACCGAACCGAAGCAGAAACTCAATGAATGTCTTATGAGTAGGGTATCCAGCACAACTAATTCTAATTGCCTCTAGAACACCCTGAAAGAAAAAATATTAGCATTCGCTTCAAATGATATAAATAATGCAATTATGGAAAGTTAATTGTACTCACACCACATCGTAATTGCTGCAAGACGTTGGAATTCTCGAAGATAGCAGGTTTGAGCTGATTATTTGGCTTCACACATCTAATGTAGTGTGGTTCCGTGGAGTTTAGTGTCTCCACCAATTGCTGAAGTTGTACCTGCAGAAAAAATGCAACTTCAGATTGTATTTTGTTGCACAAGAAACTCAAACCATATGACAAAGTGTCTCCAGAGCCTCAAATCGAGATATTAAACCAAGTGTACAATGTGCCTTGAAACGAGAACCGATAGATGAGAACTTTGAAGACTTATTTGAGGACTTGGTGTTCTCCTCAGCAACTGGAGGAAAAAGTCCAACGACAAAAGGGCATTTTGAAGCACTTAACAAATCTTGATGCTCAGGAACAACATAGTCTTTATTCTTATCTAAAAATTGATCAGACTGGTACAGGACCTAAACAAAGGAAGGCAGAAAAAACTATCAAGGCACCATAACCCTCAACCAGGGAAACTTTATTCAACACATGAAAGGCACATAAATTCCAATCACCTCTCCTGCATAATGACCAATAGTAAAATCGGTAAGAGACAACTTGGGCTTGGTAAAACGTTTATGGGTTTTGAACGTCTGATATAGCTTTTGGGCGAATGTTTCATGAGTTGACTTGGGGAACATGCTGAAAAGAAAACAAATATCAAAATCAAAATGCCAATCACATTATTAAAAACTCATCATAAGCGTGCTCAAAGCCTAAATGGAGAATTGCATACCATGCCTCATCAAGGAGTGCAATAATTCCTCCAGGTTTCTGTCCCAAGGAAAAAGAAAAAAAATACATGAGGCAAAAAAAAAAAGACGACTCTGTGTCAATATCACTCCGGGAGATATAGCACTTATAACTTATTTATTCATAATAGCAGGCCATTCTCAAGGCCTGCAGAACCTAAGCTGAATGGAAAACTTCACGAATCAACAAAAGAGAGAACATGTAACCCCGTGAAGCAAAATTTAAAAGAAAAAATATGCAAACGATAAAAAAAAAATTAGGAAATTCTAGACCCTTCCGAGTTTCTATTTTTCAAAAAGGGATTACATATCATTAGACTTCATAAATGTTTAAGCCACCAAAACATAGTGTTGCCCATATATTTGGTTCGCTTATGCAATTAGAACACCATTATTCATCACAGTAAGTGATGCAACCTTATATTTTGTCAATAACAAGCATAAGTTGAAGAGAAACAGAAAAGAGATAATACTAAAAAATTGGTACAAGGGAGGAAACCCCAGGGGTTAACATGCTGACAATAGTATTCACTTCTGTTGCACGATAAAGTGCAGTATACTTTGTTTTATTGGTCAAGGATCATAAGCCTTAATTTTCTTATACTGCAGAAATAAGGGAGCTCAACCAAAGAACGTCAACATACTGACACTGAAATTCTAACCACTGATACCCTCTGCATGAAGTCTCAAGCCAACAGAGTGGTCACTGAGTGAGTAGCTTAGTAATAAAAAGTAGCTAAAAATAACTTCATGAAAAATATTTAGAACAGAAGAACAGAGGCGCCCAATTGGTGGAACCTTTTCAATGAGATCCAATACATCTTGGTTATCAACGAATTCTATGCAACTCCAGTCAATTTCTTCTTTCATGTATTCCTCTTGCTCCATCTTGAACACGTGCTGGCAGGAAAAGAAAAGAAAAAAATTGCATCATCATTGAGAAAAGGAGAAAAAAGAAAAGGCTGCAGCCAAAGTCTCACTTATGATACCTGATTAAAATGTTGCTGCAGCTTTTCATTGGTAAAATTGATACAGAACTGCTCAAAACTGCAGAACGTGCAAGATTATAAGTCACATTACAAAAAATGATAAATAAATGATCTACCATAGTTCTGACTTATCATGAATTACTTACCTATTAGTTTTAAAACTTTCAAAACCATAAATGTCAAGAACACCAATTAGAGATTTTGAATTAGGATCTTGTCCAATTGAGTTATTAATCGTGTCCACCAGCCTGAAAAAATACAACATAATGATTCTTGCATAAGTACTCAACTAAAACTGAAAACTATAAATTATATTCTGATAGGTCAAAACAATCAACAGGAAACTATACCCATACCAATCAAATAATCGAGAATATACAGTCTTAGCTAAGCCATCCCTGCTCACTACTGCACCTTCAGGATCTAGACTCCTCTTGATGACTTCTTCAGGGGTAACCATTACACGTTTCAGTAATGCATCTTCCAGTGCTAGAGGGATCACACCTTCAAAGATAAGTAGAAGTCTGTGAACAACTTGCAATAAGGTTGCATAAAATGATAAGATAAAGTCTCTAAAGGTACATGAGAAGCTCTGCCGTTGTCTCCAGATGAAACTTCGATTTGTCATCCTTGAGAATGGACGAATCAATTTCTTGACCCTTTGCAAACTCAAGATTACCAATATGAAGAATAGCAGCCACAACTCTGAAAATTGCATCCTGAAAATCAGAAGAGATTAATGTGGGTTCTAGGAAATGATTAAGAAAGGCTGAAACAAAGTGATGTTGAAAAGCTAAACCTGCTCTTCTTGACTTATTCCAACAATATCCATGGCCCTTCTTGTGGCAAGATAATCATGACCATCACTTACACCAACCAGTTCATAGCAGTTTGATTGATTGAGATAGTGAAACGTTTTAGGATGCCCCAACTTATACTTCTCAATGTCCTGTTACGATTAGAAATCATCAAGTACAGTCTTATATCTATAGGTTGGAGAATTTCTATTCAGGAAGAGAGACGATGATAATCAAGAGCAAGAAGAGACAAACAATCACAGGAAAAGAAAGTTACCTCCTGAGGAGCTGCACAAAGAAGGTAGAAACAATGGTAGTTGCGTTCCGGATCTGAAACTTGGCAAACACGAGATCTCTCGAGAAGATAAGTTCTAATGGCTGCTCCTGATATTTTTCCATGCTTATTGAATTGAATCTCCACAAACTTACCAAAACGGCTGTGCATCAAGCATTATCTTAAAAGCATCAGCAAAGTATTCCCAATCACATCCAGCAATACATTTCATGAGAAACTCAAGTATTGGACTAGTTTTTCTATGCGGTAGCTTGAGTTATTTTAATTTGAAGTACTGCCGTAGCATCTTACCTGGAATTGTTATTTCTAACTGTTTTTGCATTGCCAAAAGCTTCGAGCACTGGATTTGACTGCATATATGGCAAAGAATTACAGCTTTAGCTACTCATAGGTAATTCTTAGAAAATAGTAACCATATTGACCGATACTTAGTGTTGAACAATACAGCATATATTATGAATCACATAGGCCAGAAGAGTAGCAGAAGATACTGCTCTGAGTTCCAATATTTATAATCCAAAATGTTAGAGCAAGTCTTTCAACCAGCTTTCGGAGTTCTTATCTGCGCTCCCAATGGAACTTTTTACTTGCACTGAATTTACTTGAGCTGAGAAAACATGATAGAAATCTTAACAGGATTCACAATTTAAGGAATGCAGATCCCTGCTCAAGCTTTCTAAAGCAAGAAAAAATCCTTGCACCTCCAACAATCTTTTTATTCTCCATCTCGCCCGAAGACTTAATTGGATGCTACATTCTGCTAGCATATCTCCATCTATAATCTTCAGATCTAACATTACATGATAATGGCACATGTTTCTTTAATAAGCTTGCCTACGATCTCGAACTATTTCTTTATAGCATTCATAAGAAAAAAAATTTCTCGTAATGAAAACTTTGGAGGCATAGTGGAAGAAACAGAATATGTATTCATAAAAGGTTTCTTCCACTGAATCTTACAACTCTTTGATTTCAAGGCAACTAGATGAGTTCACTCTTACAGAAGGAAATGTCAGCATCAAACTCCTACTGTGTTTCTTGTCAGGCATCATTTTCATGCAGTTCTAATGAATTTAAAATCAATTACGGCTTCCAAACCTTAACTCCGGAAGCAGGGTATGAAATCATCACTTAAGCCTGCCATTATGAGCATTAGCTCAATTTGAAAAGGTATAGAAATAAACATCCATGTCGTTGATTCGACAAGCACGGAACTAAGTGACATCATCTATTTTACCTCCAAAACTTGTTGCTCGACAGTCCTTCCTTCAGTGCCTTTACGTCCACCCAAATAGGCAAGGTACCGCATAAGCATTTTGGTTGTTTCAGTCTTGCCAGCCCCACTTTCACCACTAACCAAAATTGAGTTGCTCTTTCCCTCATTAGTCATTGCCCTAAATAGTTCAAGAAGTTTAGGTTATTTGCACCATGTGCTATGAAGAACTACAAAGGATGAAGTTTAAGAGAAAATCACCGGAAAGCAATGTCTGCAATTGCAAACACATGGGGGCTCAATTTCCCTAATGGGGCTCCCTTTGTATTGCTCCATCATGGGGGTATCATATATATGAGGCAGTCTTTGGAATGGATTAATGGCAATAAGAATACTTCCAGTATAAGTCTGTCATAACATCAGAGTACGATATAATATTATGATGGATCCGCCCATAGCTACATTAATTCATAACTTCCTCTTACAAAGATGACCACATGCTAGAAACAAACAATTCAAAAGGAAAATGTCTTACATAGATTTCATTGAGTTGATATCTGGCCGATAGGTTCTGCAGAACACCAGGCTCGTGCAAATATGATAATTTGGTCATGTCATCTACACCGCCATCAGGAGCTTCCTCATCTTTGGGATAAATCTTTGATAAGTTCTCAACGACCTACATAAGTTGGAAACAAGAAGGCAGTTGGCAGTCAAACTTGAAGTTAAAGAATTGCTTTCACCGAAAATATCGGGATATAGGATAAATTTAATGACTTCATGCAACATAAAATGACTGGCATAATGATTCAAAATTTTACCGACAAAAACCACAAAAAGAAGATTAAACAGAGTGGCAAAGTATTATTACAACCAGAATACATATTTTAAGCACAAATAACATGATTCCTTATAAAACATTCTCCACACATCCAATTGACCCCCAGCCTTTTCCATGTTACCCCAAAGGAAGATATCTGGATCTCAAGTTCACGACTCATATATTAACTCAATATATTTACTTCACTAGAAAGGTGATATGATTGGTACGAACGAAAGTTAACAGGAAATAAATACAATGGCCAGCAATAAGCAAAGCTGTCTAAGTCAGAATCAAGCACACTATTAGAAATGGCAACAGGATCAAGAAGGGATGATGCCCATCAAAATGGATGCCACAACTGCCACTCATAATGGAATATTTCCTACAGATTCTGATTTTGTAGGATCAATGAGTTCCAAGAGATTATTTATCATGTTATTCAGACAATCATGTGCTTGGCCTTTTTAATATCCAATTCTTCAGTAGCTGTACCACTTATTATTACTGATGTATAGTACCCCTAATGCTTTTCCGATAACTAATGTAAGACCATTTTGACAATTACAGATTAGTTTAGTAAAACAGCTGAAGCAGTGTAAGAGCTTGGAATAACCTTCCTTCCATCACTTGTCTGGATCTCAACTTCATTTCCATTAATCTTAGATACATGTCCATCAATCCAAGCAACTGATGGATCTTGAATCCAGACATTACTTCCAACAGTGATATTAACAGGAGTACCCTGCATTGGAAGTTCAATTAAAAGCATTTAGGATATATATATATATATATATATATGTATGTGTGTGTGTGTGTGTGCGCGCGCAGACATGCTCAGAAACATGCCCGAACATAACGACTGCATATGCACAGACAGATTAAGAGTTTGAAACTTAAACGTACTTTTCAATAATATAAATTTATTTCGAATTGTTTCGAGAAATTCACATCACTGTGCCATAAAAGTCAGAGCAAACTCAATGTTCGTTTCATAATATAAATCGATTCTGAAATGTTCATATAAATTCATATTACAAGGCCTTAGAACTAATAGTGACAACAATCACAATAATAGTCTGAATAAAGCAATATTCGAACTTAAGAAACTGCAGTTATTAATACAACGAGTCCTAATACCATTTTATTTTTCCACCAAGAGGCAACTAGGTCAAGTCCTTCTCGGTAAAATCATTCTGAATGGATCAATAAGTGCCTTCTCCGTAAAATCATTCTGATTCAATCAATAAGTTCTGGCGATCAAATAAAAAAACGCGCCAAAACTGATTCGAGAAAACTCCTCCGACAGGAAACTGCAGGTCACGCTAAATCTCGAGTGAAGGAGTCAGTTCACCGGAAAATTGACAAAAACGGCGGCGTATATTGTGACAAACGGAGGAAATTGTGATCGCGATGACCGTCGATTGATGATCTTTGATGTCTAGTTTCTTCTTCCGTTTGGTGTGGATCAGAGAGAAAGGAAGGAATGTTGTTGGCGATGTGGTGAGATTGATTGAGAAACCAAACCCTAGGTTGTCGGAGGCATTGTTGAAGAATTCTTCGCCGATTGCAGTGCCGTTTCTTGTGGCTCTCCATCACTCTCTCGGTCTCGGACTTACGTTTGACTGTGTGTGCGCGTTTTTGGCGGGAGGAAGGCCTGTATATATAGAGGATTCCTGGAGTGTGATGGGTTTTGAACAACTGGAATATTATGATATATAAATAAGGGAAAACAGCTCCACTAGTCCCCCAACTTATTTGTATTAGCCTCGAGAATCCTTATTAAATTTTTTCAGCAAAAAGAATCCCTTTAAATTTTACGTTTTTCCCATAGAGTCCAAAACACCCAATTGGCGGTGGTTTCCGGCGGAATCAGGTCACGTGACTTGCAGCACCCCTTTAAAGAAGGGTATTTGTGTCATTCCAATAAAGGATTATACTGAAACCGATCAAAATCCCTAAATGCCCTAAATCCCCTAAATCACTTTCACTTCATCTTCTCCAATCAAGCCTCTGTGGTCCCTAAAAAAATAAATTCCGCCCAGATTATTCCTGGAATATTCAAGATTCATTTGAAGATTTGAAGCAGCTAGCTAGTTGGAAGATTATGGAGTGACGACAACCTGGTGCTCCACTGCCAAGATATTGTAAGTCTCTTACATTGTACTGAAATTTTTTATGTGTTAGTTTGTTTTGATATTGTGAAGGTCGATTTGGGATAGTTTATTGGTTTGTTTTGATGTTTTGATATTTTGGTTTATTGGGGTTTTAGGGCTCTTATTCCCGTCCTCCTTTATTGGAATGACACAAATACCCTTATTTAAAGGGGTGCTGCAAGTCACGTGACCTGATTCCGCCGGAAACCACCGCCAATTGGGTGTTTTGGACTCTATGGGAAAAACGTAAAATTTAAAGGGATTCTTTTTGCTGAAAAATTTTAATAAGGATTCTCGAGGCTAATACAAATAAGTTGGGGGACTAGTGGAGCTGTTTTCCCTATAAATAATATAATTAACCGACCTTGGGGGAGAACTGCGTTAACCGTAAGCGTTGGGGTAAATTACCGTTAACTGTAGCGTGGGGATACGCGTTTTTACGGAAGATGTATTATGGGGATTTACAGTCCTGCTCCTGTGCGGAATGGCCAAAGTTCCGCACGTGCGGGACACGCTAGGTGCCGTTGATTTTATTTTTAAAATGGATCGACGATTATGATTTAAAAGAGGAGTAAAAAGGTACATATATAATTTTACAAATAAAAGAAAAAAGAAAAAAAGAAGGGGAACACGCACCCGTCACATCGGTTGAGTTTCCGAGGTAAAAAAAAGCGGCTAAAAAAGCAAAAAGTCACCTTTCTACAAGAACACATGTTCTTGTGCAATGAATACATGTTCTTGTAAATTGTGAACACGTATTTTTTTTCGGTGAACAAATGTTCTTGATTATTGAACACATTTTTTTTCGGTGAACACATGTTCTTGATTAGTGAACACATGTTCTGTTATTCTAAACACATGTCCAGTAGACTAGTCCGTAACCATAAAGGCCGTTTGGCCTTTTCTTTTTTCCTAAGGGAAACTTTTAAAAATAATAATAATTACTCCATCAATTTATATTATAAATCGTTTAGGAAATGTACCAAAAATTAAAAAAAAATAAGCCTTTTTTAATCAAAATATGAATATTACTCTTTTAAATAGAATTAGTAGTATACAAGTCTTATTTAAAAGAGTAATATTGATATTTTAACTAACAAAATATTTTATTTTCACTTCATTATTTTTTGTTATATTTTCTAAATGACTTTATATTATGGAATAGATGTAATATTGAGTGTCGAAATCAAAACCAATTATTTTGGAGTTGAAAATATGACAATAATATTAGTATTGCTTAGACCAATGCGATTTTGTATCTAATCGTTGTAAAATTAACTACACAGCCCTTCACATGAATTGGTGAGGCCTACCTAGAAATGTGGGTTCCGTTAAATTTATGTGAGGAAACTATAAAGTTAATACCACAAGGAAGATTCTAAGATATCCATCAAAAAAAAAAAAGGAAGGTTCTAAGATTGAGTGACCCATAGTCGTGGTCTCCATTAGCACCGGTTCGGTTTTTTCCTTATACACATTCTTTCATATTTTCCTAACACACATTTTTGTTCTATAAATTTTTTTTTTTTTTTTTGGGTTGAAATGGAAATTATATTAAAGAGGAAAAAGAGTTACAGGAAAGTTACATTAAGTCCGAAAATAGATTTTTGAGTTCCCTTTCCTATCATGGTCCTAAGCTGGATAAGCAAATGCCGGCACTTCTTTGAAAATGTGGGGATCAATTGAGGAGAGGGATTTTCCATGTTTGGCCAACAAATCAGTCACTTGATTGATATGTCTGAAGACGTGCTTTATCCGGCACATGTGGAGCTGTAACATAAAGAATTTGCAGTCATAAACAATATTTGCATAATAAAAATTAGTTTCATAGTTATTGAACATATTTAATAAAAAAGTTGAATCGCGGTTTATTTCCCATAAATGAAAATTGTGTATAAGCCAGTTATAATCCTTTCCAAAGGGCTATAAACCCAGGCTCATTATTTATAGTGTTGTGCAGACGAAGGTTATAGCCCAATTCTAGAAATTTTCATTCATATATGTTTTTAAATTGTAAAAAATAAACCCGAACTTTAAAGGGAACTGTTGCATAAGCCTATGGCCGTCTCTTTGAACACTTAAACGGACCGTGATGTCTATTTACTTTGGCCTTAGCCCCTGTTCTCGTCATCTTTGGTTTTAGCACATAGCAAAAACACAGGCCCATCTAGAATATTATCGAGATTCTATGTGAATTATCAAAGTTATGCCCTTAATAATTTTTTTTTAAAATGTACGAATTATAAAAAGTATCAAAACGTAACTATAAATACAATTTTTAAGAGTGCAAGAAATCATAATATTGATCTTTTATTTAAAAAATGGTCATCATTCTTACACTTTTTAAGTGATTTTTAAAAAAGTCGGACCCCTCAAAAAACGGGACAATTCTTAAAGACAATAATTGAAATAAATAAAAAAGACAATTTTAGAGACATGAAATCTCTTTGAGAAGATGAGATTGTTATTGTGCAAATCTCGTGGAAAATGTTTTTTCTTAAATTATTTAATTTTTCACAATTAATTGGCTAAATATTAATCACCTAACATTAACATTTCATTAATTAGCTTACTTTGTATATTCATTCATCCAAGGAATCGCCATGAAAGTCAACACTCTCAGAAACTCTCTCCTCCAAGTCCAGGACACGTAAATACGTGGTTAGGAAGAATTATAAAAAAAAAGGCGTTAACAATTCAAAGAACTTATTATCAACTCCGTCATGGTTTGAGATAGAGCTCAAAAGACTTTTAATAGGAGTAGTCTTTGGCCGCGGAATTGAATTTTGAATACATACCAAAGAAAGAAAGGAAAAAAATACCATTTCTGAAATGCAAGTAATAATAAGGTCTAATCACTTTGTCGCGTAAAGGCTGAGCAGTTGATTTGATGAGATTCAAATACTATAATTCTTGGTTTTTATTGACACGACCTGGACTGGACATGGATGATATAGCGCTTGAAATATGAAATTTCACATTGAGTGTCTAAGGAGGATCCAAATAACATATAAGATAATTTGCACATGGTATCAGAGCGGGACCCTTAGGCCGGATGTGTGAGACTTCATATTTCAACACTCCCCTCACATCGAGATGGGAGTCAATTTAACTTCCGCCGCTCTTCTTGTGTCGTAGGGACAATTATAGCCCACCTGGGCATACCATGTGAAAATTAGCATATGAGAGTCAATTTTAAGGAATTAAAGAAATTAAGAGACACACCAACGGTTTCCTCTTTTATCTTAAAAATGAACTAATATCATTAATTAATATCAAAGCTAAAGCTAAATGAGGGAGATGAAATTCTAATGTATCCCCTATTCTTTTTTAAATGCATCAAGTCTTGGAAAAAGTCTACCTAACTAATGAGCCAGAACATTTCTTGATTTTTTACATAGAGAAAATTAGAGAATATGTGACATACGGTACAACGTTCTATGATTGTATAATCAGACTCTACTAAAAATAAAAATAAAAAATAAAAATGAGATCACGTACAAACCAGAAGCCTTTCATGATTGTCAAAGTTTTTTAGTGCAAACGTTCATAACACATAAAAATAAGAGGGGATATCAGCTGAAACTGCGTATAATAATATTTTCTAATAGCATTTACATTTTCTCGATTATTAATACTAAAAAAAAGGGGTAGTGATTTTTTTTTTTGAAGCCCGATTGGGCGGTTGCTCCATAAAGGGAAGAGAGAACTGCCTCAGACGAGGAGGAGATAATTCTAAAAAGGGAGATTAAAGTTTGCCGCACGCAGACAGAGGTACACCTTTGATGGGGAGTGATTATTAATATCAAGAAAATATATTTTTTCTTGATATTTCAATTGATTTACGCCACGATGGCTTAATACAAATAGGTCCTTAAAGTCATTTCCTGATCCATAGAGGGAAAAGAAAACTAAATATTCTTTGTCATTCAAAAAAATACATATGCATGCAATGGCCTTTTTTCTTCATCAAGAGCTCCTGCTCTTGTTCCCACATAATTGAAACTTTCAAATTTGTTTGGATTGGGTCTACTTTGAGTTTGGTCTGATTAGATCCTCAAATTCAGACTCAAACAAGCTTTGGATTGAGTATGAGATTAAAATCTGAAGTATTAAATCATCTAAAATCTGATTTAAGTTTATAACTAAAGCAAAAATCTCAAACTCAAATTCAATCCAAGCTATATTTCATGAGTCCTCTGAGCTAGCTGCATGTCTCCAATTGTTTAATTACTTTTCTAAAAATAAAAATAGTGTAAATATTTTTTTATCCGATTAATTTATTTGGGATATTGAGAACACTTTAATTTATCTGACAGGAATTTTCTCAAAACAAATAATAACATGTCTCTCTTGTATATAAAATTCTATCTTTCTTCATTAAAACAGACATAAATTGATATCTTACATTATTTTAATATATCCAATTAAATTGGAGAAACATCATAGTCTACTTGTTTATCAAGGTAAACCGTTTATTGTTTACGCAGTGTTACATTTTTTCTCCCATGAAGACCAATTCAATTTTCTAATTCTTGTTAAAAAAAAAACATAAAGCAGTCAACATTCAAACCCCTCAATCTAATTAATCAACACTAACAACATGAAAAATTCAAAAAATATTTCATGGTCCAATGTCAGTATATAAATACCCACCACATACCTCTTCTTCCCATTCCATTTCACATATTCTCTTATAGCCAACTTCATTAATTTGTTCCTAATCACCTTGCAACCCAAAGAAAAAATCAAAATGAGAAATCTAAACCTTATAATCTGCATTGGAATGACATTACTTGTGTTGATAAGACCTTATGAAGCTACAAGAATTTTGTTAGAAGAAGAGTGGATGAAGAAGCAAAACCTTATGTTACCATCTCTCCAGAGGGAACGGTTCGGCCTCCGGCTCCCGAATTCATGCAGCAACATTCCCGGTGGTGGTGGTGGAAGACCTTGCCGTACAGCCAGCACCATCACTCAAAGAAACTTTGCCGCCGGTGGCCGTATTCATAATGCTCCACCACCTCCACCTCCTAATGCTCACCCTCACCATACAGTTCAATTCGGCGTCGCTGCCAATCTTAAATAACTTAACTAGTAACATAATCACAAAGGAAAATGGATAACAAATTTTACTAGTATTCAATTTGTTAATTTATTGGTTTTAATTGTATGTAATTAAGGCATATGTAAGAAATTCTTGTAAATTAGGCCTAAAAGCAATAGCCCAGAGTAAGATTTTTTTTTCTTCCTTGTATGTTTTAGCGAATAATTCATTTTTATGAAATCTGAAAGAAAAATATTCTCCTTTCCCCCCCACCCCCCCAAAAAAAATTCAAGTGATACCGAGAGAATATTTTCTACGTGTTTTATGATATTATTTACAAATTGATTAGAAAAAATAAAAATATTTTCTACGTGTTTTATAATTAGAAAAAAATATTTATATAGTAAATTCTGATTGGTTGGGGACGGGATGATGACAGAGGATTTTCACCCCAAATAACTGGTCTTCAATTGTTATGAAACTTAAAGAGGTTAGTTGATTAGTGTTGATATGTTACTGTGAGATTTTTCCCCCCCAATTAAAGAAGCTTTTATTTAACGTCCGTGAAATCCTCTTAAGAACATAAGCAGGTGAAACTCATTGAAAAGATAATTCTTTTAGAAAATATTGAAAGTACAAGATATCAGAAATTACACATAGAAGGAAGAATTCGCTATAATAATCAATCGAGTCAAATACAATAGGTTTGGCACCCTTTTCCAATATCTACTTAGAGTTAATAGCTATTTATGCCCCTTACATATGTTTCAAATGGAAGAGTTAACCCAAAAATATTTTATGTGCTATTAATTCCCCTAACTAATTACGGGGAGCTATTTATGCCCAAAAGTGGCGGAATCCGGCAAAGGGGGGCGGCGTAGCACATGTGCGAACCGCACATGTGAAAGTTAAGGGTCATAAGTGTCATTTTACTTAGTCATCTTCAACCTCCCAAATATTATTCTTCTCCCACCTCATTTCTTCCATTCCCATTATCGCAAGAGCAGCACACCAATTTGAATTTTTACCCATTTAGACATTACTAATATATTTCTAAGAGCTCTTTTTGAGATTCTTGTTGTCTCCCTGCTAGTAATTTAATTGCAGAAATTGGAAATTATTTACAGAAATTGGGAATTTTTTACAGAAATTGGAAAAAGATTCATTGCCGAAATTGGAAAAAGTTCAATTGCAGAAACCTGAATGTGTTCATTAGATAACAACAATGAACATTGTTTGTAAATTCAGCAAAAAATTACCCAAAATACACCACATAACCCATTCTAAAGTAGTAGCCCAAAATATGTTCAAAATGTAAGCAAAAATTATTTACATTGTCACTCATCAGAAGTTAATTCAGTTTATTCCCCCTTGATGTGGATCCCCTTCGCACAACATACTTTCCAGCCCTTGCTCTTCTTGAGTTTTGAACTTGGGTAGTAGCTTCTAATGGTGGATTCTCAGCAGCAACTGTAGCAGCATTGGCAACGCTGGCTTGGCTTTGAATGTTTTGCTCAGCATCCTGCATGGTTTGTTCCAACTCCATTTCAAAAGTTACATCTGTTTTAGCTTCCTGATCAACTGCTGCTTTAGCATTCTTCCGCAAGTCAACTTTCCTTTGAGAGCAACCTCTGCTATTGTGGCCCAGCACATTACAGTAACTGCATTTGTTAATGTTTGTACGCTTTACTGCCTCTTGTAATGGTTCTTGTTGTCCACTACCTTCAACCCCTTCATTATTTCTTCGAGGTTGTTTACACAACCTTGCATTATGGTCTGTTTCCCTACACTTGCTACACTTGAGAACCTGACTGGCTCTTTTCAGCTTTTGTAGACCAACTTTAGGGACAGTAGGTTCTTGTTCATCCATACCCACTCTCCTAAGTGTCTTTGGTCTACCAGGCAGTTTTCTAAAATATACTATAAATAAGACTGTATTATTCATAAATAAGCATCACTCAAAGTTTACTTAGCCCCAAAAAAAACCATCACTCAAAGCAACTATTTTATCAAAGCAATTAACTCAAAGCAACTATTTCATAAATAGCCATTAACTCATTTATCAAACAACTTTTTTTTCCCATAAATTCGCAACAAAAAATTAAACTTACCATAACTGGGGTTCGGATTATCCTTCTCATCTGCAGGACGGAGCCTAATTCTCACCATTCGAGGCTTCAAGATGTATCTTTTCTGAAAATATTACTCAAAAACGATTGGGTTTCAGAATTATTTTGGGATTACACGAACTAGGGTTTTCTGTTTTGGGAATCGTCTCTTCACTTCTTCAGAAATCTGGGGAGTATAATGTGTTGGTGGATCGGGTTTTGATTTTAATATGAAAGGTTATCGGGTCATGGGTCGGGTCTGGAAATGGATTATATAGGTAACCCATTTCATAAACGACTAAATGGACACTTATACCCCTAAAAGAGTACTTGTGCGGTTCACACATGTGCTACACCGCCCCCCTTTGCCGGATTCCGCCACTTTTGAGCATAAATAGCTCCCCGTAATTAGTTAGGGGCATTAATAGCACATAAAATAGTTTAGGGTTAACTCTTCATTTTAAACATTCGTAGGGGCATAAATAGCTATTAACTCATCTACTTATACTTGGAAAATGAATTATTAGGCGTAAATGATGAGACTTGAGACATTCTCAATACATAAGAAATGCAACTATACAGTATAACAATAAAATAACTCATTAAATCTTCAATAATTTAATGTATGAATAGGAATGAAAAAAAAGAGCAATATCCCTTCTGCTTCAAATGCTGAGCTGCATCGCCCGGAGTTTGGATGGAGAAGGTATGAACAACATCCCCATTTTGCATCAGAGAAACATTAGATTCTTGTGTTATAACTTGAGAAACCGGATGATCATCTAATGGACAACTAACTCGTACAATTGCATCTTCCTGCCTTTCATTGTCACGTCATTCCACCTACTCCGCAACGCGACACATTAGTTTGATTGTATTCAGAACAAATTACTTGTCAAATAAATTTGTTATGACAAAATGAATAACACTAGAAAGTATTTAGACTCATCTTATATATCAATCAAACATTTCATTCATATCTCACGTAAAAAAAGTTTTCACAAATTGTTTTGTGAATAGTTCTACCAATTTACATATATTCATATAAAAAACAAATGATTATTTATGTGGTATCAAGTCATAACAATTTTTTTTCATAAATTCTAATTACTTGTCAAATAAATTTGTTATGACAAAATGAATAACACTAGATAACCGAAAGTATTTAGACTCATCTTATATATCAGTCAAACATTTCATTCATATCTCACGTAAAAAAAGTTTTCACAAATTGTTTTGTGAATAGTTCTACCAATTTACATATATTCATATAAAAAACAAATGATTATTTATGTGGTATCAAGTCATAACAATTTTTTTTTCATAAATTCACCACTTAATCATCAAATGAGTTGATATATATATGGGATGCTTGCCCCAGTGGAAATGGTAAGCATGACCCTGGGCTTCGGCCCAGGATCGAATCCTGTATACCCCCTTCCCCCATCTCCCTCCCCTCCACGCCCTAGTAATAAATAAAAAAAATGAGTTGATATAACAACAATATTTAATATTTAAAAGTTAAATCTAATAGCAGATCAAAGGGGCGGAAGGCCAGCTACGTCTTACCAAAATGTTTCAAAACCTCAATTATATATATAACTATATATATATATATATATATATATATATATATATATATTTTTGAGGAATATATATATAAATTTTTTGTCTTAATATTTTTAAAAATTTACTATATTTAGCCAAGCATGGACCCCTGGATCGCCCCTAAACCCTTTCCACAATCCTCACAGAGAAGCCGCCCTGCATCTTGGAGGTTAAGTACGCCATGAATACCGGTTCTACCCCTTCTTCCAAAGCCGGAACCACCTTAAACCGCCGCAAAACACCGGAAACAACCCTCTTCATCTGCAAGAACGCCATGTCCTTTCCCAAACATATCCTTGGTCCCTGCCTGAAACACCGGATATGTGTACGGATCCCTACCCACGAACTTCCACTTCCCGCCATCTCCTCCGTCGACTCTCTCCAACCACCTTTCCGGCCGAAACTCCTCCCAATCGGACCCCCAAACTCCTTCAATTCTCCCCATTGCATAGGGATGGTAAATCACTCTATCCCCCTTTCTCACCATTGTTCCGTCTGGTTAAACGTCGTCTTCTACAGCTTCTTTGGAATCCGTCGGCAATGGTGGGTATAGTCTCATGCTCTCACAAAGGGCAGCGTGGGTATAAATCATGTCTTTCACTTCGTCATATACAGGGGATTCTGATTTTTCTCTGATTTCCCTTAGAATTTGGGTTTCAACTTCTGGGTTTCTGGAAATTAACCAGAAAAACCAGGTTAATGCGGCGGATGTGGTAACACGGCCGGCTAATATAAAGCTGATTACAAAATCTTCATCAGAGTGACCGGAATTCAAGAATCGTGACAAAAGATCGATGGATGATTTTTCTTTGAGTTCTTTCCTTTTTTTTTAATGATTTCTCTAGCGAATCCATGGACTTGTTCTACAGCTTCTTTAAGTTGCTTTTCGGACCCAATATTGAGAACCCTTTTGATTTTCCATATAAGAGGAATAGGTAAAGCGAATCTCTCGCTACTGATTCGAGTAGCTTCTTCAAAAGCAGTAGCAAATTGAGCTTGCGGAAGAGAAGGCAATAGATATGCCGGATCGTATCCGAAGGCTATTTTGCAGATATTGTCAAAAGCAAATCTTTGAAGTATGTCTTGGAAATCATGAACAGTTCCAGTTTTAGCAGAATCAATCAGGATTGGGATAAGGCGTTCAGAGAACTCTGTCTCGACCACATGTTCGACGAAATTCCGCAGTGACTTTGTGTTGAATTCAGACTAGCCACTTGTCTTTGAAACTTCCAATTACTTCCGTCCGTATTAAAAATGCCATCACCGAGAAAATCAGATAGAACCCGGCGAACATCATCACCTTTCTGATAAATGTTGAAATAGGGTTTTGAGGATATGTTGAACAGAGGCAGGATTTGCAGTCATAATTGAAATTAAACCCAGTGGGCGATGAAAAATGTAAGTTAAATTGGGAGAGCTTCTGACGAGATCGGATTTCGACCTGAAAGAAGGCTTTTCAGAGTAGTTTTGGATTTGATTAGTAACAAGAAGAGAAGAGGAAAGAAGCAAAACAGAAGGGATATTGAAAGCTCAGTGTCTAAATTCACCATTGTTGATGCAGAGGAAGCTCGAAGTTTGATTTTTTTGGATTTTTCTTTCGTAGTTTTGGCTGTTGTGAAGTTGATAATTCTGGAGCTTGAGGGAATTGCTTAATTTTATAGAGCTGCCTAATCAACTACTACTTATGTAATGACTCATGGGTTTGAATTTGGTGTCAAATGAAAAAAAAATGAGACGCTGGCTCCGCTGCAGAACTGAAGTGCGGAATGAAGTAATTTCGTACGTGTGGAATTTTCCTTTTTCATTCATTGAGTCTCATAACAGATTATAACGGAGTTTTCCTCGAAACCAAATTTGATGGCAAGAACCTTCAATGTGTACACAAATAATATAAGTACTTGGATGAGGTAATGCATTACGAAAAGAGGCCACATAATAAATAATAGGACAATGCTTGTCCATTTTTTCAAAAAGACAATGCTTGTCCCTTAAGGTACTCATATGACCCGAGTCAAAGTGAACCCCGAAATTCCTTCGTCCTCTTCCTCAGGAATCATCCATCAACGTCTCTGGATATTTGAATAGTATTTCATTCTAAAACGAAGCTTTTACCCTTTAGTGGAAAAGTCAACTACTCAAAAATTAACTAGCAGTAAGAAAAAATACTAACAATTTTCCCCTGCATTTACATTTTACAAAGACCATCTCAAGTCTGTGGAAGGAAAACTAGACAAACCATACACAAGAGTGGCATTCTCAACTAGATCGTATAAATATGAAAAAAACAGATTATAAAGGAGGAAGACAAAACTCAGCTTTAACCCAAAAAACTTGCTTATAAAACAAAACTGGGATCAAGAAAATGAATGCCAAACCACGTGTAGTTCGTTCTCCTGGAAATCTTGATCTTCTCTTAAAGGCACCACTTCTCAAACGCTTTCTTCACCTTGCAACCGCGATCAACTCAGGTGCTCCACCATAGGCAGGGCGAAATCAATGATGAATTCATATCGCTTTCCTGCTGCTTCTGTTCTATCTGGAGATTTTAGATTAATGAATAATCAAATTATGAAGCTAAAGACCGATTTAAAAAGGAAGAAACGTTTATCATTAATAGAAAAGGTTCCATTTATAGTTTTGATAAAAAAGTTAATAAAAGGAAATAGAGAAATGGAAAACTACAGTACATAAGTGCTGAGAAACAGCAAGAGATGGTCTGATTCTCACCCAATTATAATCTGTGGGAGCGCTTACCCTGTTTATGCCTCATAGACATGCACGTGTAATTACAGGAAGACGTTTAAAAAAATAAATAACAGGAAATTATGTGACCAGTAAGCAAATTGGAATGAGTTCATCAGCGACCTTTTATGCAAAGATGATTATCTTCTACAGTTCTACTCTTTCTTAGTTTGTTCCTTTTTTCCCCCAAAAAAGAGATGGTTATCAATACTAACAAGTTCCTGAGACTGAATTCCAGATATTAGGTGTCACAGTTGGATGAAAGGAGTGATACTCCAAACATGTAAAAGGTCATAATCAACACTAAAATCTCACTTCTTTGTCAGGATTAGAAAATAGACTTGTAAACTTCCAAGATTAGCCTTCTGCTTTAACAGTTATTCTACTGAAGCACATAAAATCAAAGGAGGGCAAATATATCACCCTTATACTTAAAAAAAAGATATTTCATGCAACACTATGAAGCAGCCTAAACCTGAAAAAGGAAAATAGTTCGTTCATATCTGCATTAAGAATCAAAATTGAAATTCATAAATTGGAAAAGAAAGAGAATAAAGATTGAAAAATATTTATTGTAATGGAACTTTGATCTAATGTAATCAATCTAAATTGGCCAACTGATATATACATCTCTCTTCTAGGAGTAAAAATACATTTAGATAATTAATTCAAGAATTACCATTGCTTCAGCCAGTGGTAACTTCTCTATGCAGCAAACAGGAACAACAAAGAAAAGTATTCATGGACTTAAACCTCTAAGAAGGGAATAAAATATTCCAGCAGTTTCAATAATAGATATATCATCTACTGTTTGTCATTAAGGGCGATAAAACTAATAAAGAAGGTTGTGAACCTCCATACTTTATAGGGATGTCAGATTAGGAAAGGGGATCATCAAAAGCCATATATTTTATCTTGGAGGTGATTAGTTCTCGATCTAGTCAAAGAAACACAATCCTATCCTGTGAAATTGATTCTACTACTTGAAGACAACATACAAATGAAAAAGACAAGCATCAGAAGAACTTCAGTAAAATGCTTACTCAGTGATTGTTGTAGAGCAACCTTCAGGGATAGATAGGGACCTATTTTCGAATTCAAGTTTCCGTAATTCTTGTAGCTGACGTGCAATCTCTTGAATAAACTGTAATCCATCATTTTCATTTTGGAGTGTACTCAAAGCATGGCTGAGGAGATCACCGTCTGCCTCAAGTGCTTCCAGCCTGTATTTAAGGTATGTAATTTCACTTTTGAAAGTATCTAACTTTTCTTCACCTCCATGAGAAGACAATTTAAACTGGTGAACATCAGGATCCTCACTATGTTCACAAACAAGATGATTTTCTTCAACAAAATCAGCAGATTCCTCCTTTTCAAGACTTCCATTCAATGAAGTTAAATCTCTATGTATTGACAAATAATCTTCTCCTTTTGTATGGTCAGTTTGTGTCCCTTCATCAGCAAGGAATTCTTCCTCATTATCGACTTCAATGATCACCTTTTCAGAATATCCACCATTTGACAAGTTAGTAAGTGCTTTGTTCCTGGAATGCTCACGAAGCTTCAACTCCAATTTCTTCAAACACTTGGAGATATAAAGTTTTCCGTCCTCAAAATTTGATGATAGACTACTACCTTGTTTCATGGTGTAGATATTTTCAGATATGTTTGTAACTCTTGAAAGATCAATGGCACTGGGACTACTTTTAATGCGAGCAGTTTGATATTTACAAGCTGCCATTTTGTCTCCTTCTGTACCACTAGTTCCTTCGCATGGGTCATCTATGCCACTGGGACTATTTTTGTGGGCAGCTTGATATTTTTCAGCTGCCCTTTTATCTCCTTCTGTATCACTAGTTCCATTGCATGGGTCATCTATCACTGGGTCATCTATCACTGGATCATCCAAGAATTTGTTCCTGTAAATGTCTAATTCTGCTTCCAGATCTTGCATCTCTTTCTCTTTCTCAGCAAGAAGGTCATTAGCCTTTTCCAATGCTTCCATGTCATACTCTGCCTGTTCCTCCATCATTCTTAAATATTGTAGGGCTTCCATATGAAGGGATGCTTTCTCCTCTTGCAATCTTGTGATCATGGCCATTGCCTGATTGGCAGCAACAGCTGCAGCACTTCTTTCTTCCTCTAATTCTTTAAATAAAGCTTTCATGCATCTTCGATCATAGTCAACCTGCCGTTTTAGCCAGTGAAGATCAGTTTCCCCTTCAATTTCTTTGACATTGATACCATCTGTCGATTCATGACCAGAATCATGTCTTTCCAGAGCTGCTGCCATTTGCATCATATCTACAGCATCAGAGCTACTAAGGGTATCACTTCTTTGAAATCCATCATGGTTATAATTATGACTCCTAGGACTTGTATCTTTTGAGGATGAATCTATACCAGTAGATGACAGCCGTGGCAATGACTTCAAGTCTTCTTCAGGTTTCTCAGAAATGGAGGTAGCAAGTGTTTCTGCAAGCATGTCTGATGCCTTTCTTTCACTATTACTGAGATCCAAGCGGTCACCTGAGTTCAAATTGTTGGAAGTTGAAGTGCTCCTGTCAATAGGAAATTCAGTAATTGTTGTATGCTTGACAAGTAATACGTCCCCTGGCATCGCTGGTTGCAGCAATATCTGATGCTGTAAACCCATCATGCAAGGTAAAGATAAGTCATGTGCAATAAGAACTAAAGCAAACTGATTTTGAAAAACCATGAGCGCTCAGTTCAACATGCAAGAGCATAGACACACAAACACAGAGGGAAGAAGAAATTCCACTTACACTTCTCTGAAACCTCCACAATGCTTGGTGGTGGAAGGGCATTGTTCAATGACATAAGCTCAGATAACATAATGCGGTTTGATGGCGGTGCGGTAAAAGCATTGGGGTTTGCATCGTCTGCCACTTGGGGCACATCATCTAATGAAATAAGCTCGGGCAATGGCGATGAATTGGGCTTTGGATTAGGATGATACCAGTTAATTTCTTCCAAATTCTGCTGCACAAAACCACCTCGCCCCAAAGAAAGTCATACTATTTTGTTCAATTGATTCAAGCTGCACAGGTTGATCAAGAAGTGAAGGCACTGGTTCGGAAGTTTGACAGGGCTCCTTCGATGGACCTGATTCGTCATTGTCTACTCTGCGCAGTTTCTGTGAGCCCTGGTGGAATTCAGTGTAATAGTCATTTTTTCCACGAAATGCATAGGTCACATCCTCTTCATCGGAAAATGGAACCTCTGAGTCAGAATCAGAAGTGATCTTTAACTCTGTGTAGCCCACATGAGACAATTGATCAACGCCAGTACTAGCAGCAGTACGAGGTGACATTGGCCCTACAAACTTATCCCTTAATTTCTTCATGCTGTCACGACGGCTAAATCGACTACGAGCTGGAATACGAGGCAATGTAGGTTTGACATTGACTCTAGATGCCCCATACCCAGCTGAGTTCACCTGGAGCAATCTTTGAGTATTTGATTTAGCTCTCAATAATCTGCTGCAACAAGAGCAGGTCCTCGGACCTGAAGACTCAGGTTGAAAACTCTTATACAAAAGTGGGGTCTTTAAACCAGAATCCTCAATATCTACTCCCAGTTTACCCACTGATAACCGATATGATTCAGAGGTGGGCTTCCTGCTCCTTGCGAGTGACATGATACAGTCTTCACACATGGCATGAATATCAGCTAATTTACCATGGTTATCACAACATACTAGAGATGATATCTCTTCTTTGTGGTTGCTGCAAAATAAACTCCAAAGATATCCTGGCTTTTTCTTCTCAAAAACATGATCGATCCTTGAGCACAATGGACAAGGTGTTTGCAATTTGCAGTAAAGGGCAAATTTTGTAAGCAAGTATGAGAAAGCAGCATCAACAAACAGCAGAAATATCATGATCCACTCACAAGCTGCAGAAGACAAGAGACTCATAAATCCCTGCCTACTCTTTGGCTTGACAGACGAAATCTCGGCGGTCATCATTGCCACAAAACAATTCCAAGATATCGCATGAGTCCCTACTTCATCAAACTTAATAAGGTTCTGCTCAATTTCTCAATAACACGGCCAAAGAAAGATAACCCTTATCGAACCAAAAAGAGACAATATCTGAAGTGATGAAGCTCTGTGACCATTACAAATAAAATGAAATTAATCAAACTAACCCAATAGCTATCATCATGCAGGATCCACAGCTAAATTCATACATCAATGTTTTCAGAGAAAGGTAATAACTTCCATTTTGAAACAATTACTTAAACAATGCACTACCTCCATTTCATAATAATAGCAACCTTATTAAAATTTCTATGTTCCAAGATATTTGCTACACTGTAAAATTCAACACATATTTATCGCAATGTTTGTAGTCTTACCTCTAAATAATTACTCAACTGACCACCAATAATAACTCTCCAGCACTTAATGAATAATAGTGCGGGCTTTCTGATCATTTTTTTTCTTAATAAGTGTGAAAACCCCAAATTTATCAATTATTATGAAATGGAAGCAGTTAAAATACTGGAGTCAATGAAAATGCTTAACATGTGACTTTACTCATTCATACAGAAGCCAAACCCTAAGTCGATGAAATTAAAAGTGATCCAAACAGAGACTAACCATAATCCCTAATTATATGATGTAAGAACGGAAAAACTACAATGTACGTTAGATTATTGCATAAAACTTACCCGTCATTTCAAAATAATTTATTGGAATTGAGAGAAAAACCCAGAATTAAGGAGAAAAACAAACCAATGTCAACTTCGAAGATGCAAATGTAACATCACATGATCAATGATAAAAAAATCTGGTACGATGAAAGAAAAAAACTGAAACAAAAAGGGGAAATTGAAACCTGGGGAGTCTGGTGCAGCTTGATGAAGGAGGAAGAGAAGAAGATGGATCATGATGATTGTTATTGGTCACTCCCTACTACGT
Organism: Vinca minor; assembly: GCA_026122235.1. Lineage (NCBI taxonomy): Eukaryota > Viridiplantae > Streptophyta > Magnoliopsida > Gentianales > Apocynaceae > Vinca > Vinca minor. The sequence continues at coordinate 1,863,405 of JAOCZM010000085.1, read as the reverse complement.
GCAGGATACGCCTATGTATTTCCATTTCTTTACTTTCTATTGTCAGAGTCCCCTGTCGGACTAGGAAATGAAATGGTGTGGTGGGGTGGGCAGGCTATTAACGTATTTCTGGAAAAATTCGATATGAAGCTGGCCTACTAGTAGGGACATAAAGCACTACAGTCGCGATCAATCATGTCCACTCTTTTCGATTAAAAACAATAAAAAGCAGCTCAAACAATGCACTCAAAAGGGGAATATTTTTATTATTTTAATCAAAAGCGTGATGTGGTGAATGTGGGACTAGTGATCACTGGTAGGCAGGGTCCCACAAATGTAACTAATCGTATTTCTGTAACATTTTTTATTATAGTTATGTTAGCATTTAAATTTTTTAAATTTTATTTTATATTATATGAATGAAATTTACAAATTTATTTAGATAATTGTATTTTTCAAAAAAAGAAATAATGCACAAATTCATTTAGATCGTAATAAAAAAAAAAGTCAACAAGTAATGCACAAATTCATTCTATTATGGCATAAATCCAATGGCAAAGGCCTAGAAACAAAATTCCTACGATCATTTATTCACAACCTTTGCACCTTCTGCTATTATTGAACACCTTAAATTATAGAACAATTTTTAAACAGATGTTAAATCTTACAAAGGCATAGAGAACAAAATTTCTACTATCATTTATTCACAATCTTTGCACCTTCTGCTACTATTGAACGTCTTAAATTATAGAACAATTTGTAGACAAGTGCTAAATCTTATACAATAAGTGTTTTCTTTATAAACACTTGTGCTAAAGTTGCAACGCGTATTTTATCTTGATGGACACTTGTTCCTGTACATGTAACACTTGTTTTGTATAACATGTGCCTAAAAATAACAAGTTAGGCCGGTGAATTTCTTTATGCAACAAAATAAAATGACCAAAATTCACATGTAACACATATCTTACGTAACATGTATCTAAAAATATAACAAATGTCTCTACAACAAATATTGAACAGTTGAATTTTGTATCGAACAATCTAAAACAAACAAAAATTAATTTTGGCTCGTGCAGATCGGACCGGATCCTATTGGAATCCCAGCTATCCATTCTTTAATTTAGAAAGGAAAAAAAAAAAAAAAAAAACAAAGCTTTAAGAACAGTCCTTCAAATCAATCTCCAGTTTCTTGCTGTTGGGGTTTTAAATTCTGAATGCATCTTAATCAGGTCATATCTCTCAATTCCAATCCGAGTCCCTATAATGCCCTGTTCTTCGAAAACCCTAGCACCAGATTGTTTTATCTTCATGGGGGCCAAATTTTCCCGACAAAGAAGAAGAAGAAGGCGCGATATTCGACAATTATTAGTTGCATAGGAGTTGAAATTCCGGTTCCAAAACACCATCATCTTAATTCATTGAGCTTTACCAATAATGTTGGAGGAATCAAAGAAATCGATGTGTCCACCTTAGGAAATCTCTGTGTTGATATTGTGTTGAATGTTCCTAAATTGCCCCCCAAGCCTATTGACCAGCGTAAAGCTTACTTGGATGAGTTATCCAAGACTCCTCCTGATAAGGTTTGCCTAGTTTTTCAATTCCATGAAGAATGAACATGAATATCATTGCTAGAATGTTAACTGAAAGGGTCTAGTTGGATGTTGTTTCGTTTTGAATGAAACGAGCTGTGGGTCCCAAAGCCGATTTTTTTTTGTTGACAAACACTATCCAGCTAGAAAATTCGTAGTTTTTGAAAATGTTTGGGGCGATGGCCACCCCCTCTAGATCGGCCACTGGTTTATTTTCGTTACCTCTTACTATCCTTCATGGAAAAGCAATGTAATTTGAGTTGTTTTTTCATTTAGCTTTCTAAAAAGACACTAGTCATTATAACAGAATTCAATAATTGGTTGAAAGGCAATGCTTGTTCATGTACACGCTTAGCTATTTTTCTCTAGTGTGCCATTTTTTGTTTGTTTATGAATGTGGATGAAATTTGAAATTTTGTTCCTCCATTTTTTGCCCATAGCGGTTTTGGGAAGCGGGTGGAAACTGCAACATGGCAATAGCAGCAGCAAGACTTGGACTTCGTTGTTGTACAATTGGTCATGTTGGTCATGAAATCTACGGAGACTTTCTTATAGATGTGCTCCGTGATGAGGGAATAAATATGGTTGAAATGAACGAAGAAAATAGTGTTGATAGCAGTTCAGGTGCTGAATATGAAACTCTTATATGCTGGGTTTTAGTGGATCCTTCTCAAAGACATGGTTTTTGCAGGTAAATGATTCTCTTTTGTTCGTTTAGAATTGGTAAATCGTGTATAACATTGTTTAGTTAATTGGTATGAAGGAAAATGAATACTCTTCTATATTTGTGTTCCAGTCGAGCAGATTTTAGTAAGGATCCTTCATTTAGTTGGATGAAAAACCTTTCCAGTGAAGTAAAGAAGGCTATTAGACGAACAAAGATCCTTTTTTGCAATGGTTATGGTTTTGATGAGCTTTCACCAGGGCTGCTTGTATCCTCTTTGGAATATGCAGTTGAAGTCGGAACATCAGTCTTTTTTGACCCTGGACCAAAGGGCAAATCACTTCTCTCTGGAACACCTGACGAACGAGAAGCTCTTGCCAAGTTTTTGAGACTGAGCGACGTGCTTCTGTTAACTTCTGAAGAGGTTTGGTTAATGCTTTCTCCATTTAATAGATCCTTTTACTATAGTTACCTTTGTGATTATTTACTAGCGTTTGTTAATTTCATTACGTCTGTTTTTTAGGTTGATATTGTTTTGCTACTTATTGCATGGTATTTATTGAATTTTGTTAGGAAACTCTTCTTAATTCTCAAGATCCTATCTCTGCATTGTTTACTCTAGGCATGCCCTTGACGTCTTTTACTCGTACTTTTTGCTTTTTTTATTATAAATTTTGCAATATGTTATGTTTCTACAGCCATACTCGTGGCTATTATTTTTGCTTGCAAAATTGAGATTTTCTTGTGAAATGTGGTTCCCAGTCCCAGACCTTAACATCTGCTCTTCTTGGAAATTTTTTAAGATGCATTTTTTGGGATTTTTAGTATTATGTCTCAAAGTGGTGAACATACAACTTCAATGTTGTACGCAAATCTTTCAAGTCTGTGTTTCTTGTAGTTTTTTATATTGCCTTGTGCAAGTTTCTTCTTTCCATATCCGTACCTAGTTACTAGTAGGGCACTACAGATTAATTTCTATCATTCCTTCTGTTATTTTTTCAAATCTTTCTTAGTCAGTGTCATCATTTGCTTCTGGATATCCTTATTTAAGTTATGGTGTATGATAAAATTTCAGGCTGAATCATTGACTGGGATAGCAGATCCTATTCTGGCAGGGCAGGAGTTGCTCCGGAAAGGGGTCCGTACAAAGTGGGTGATCATTAAGATGGGCCCAAGGGGTTCACTTTTAATTACCATGTCAAGTGTATCTTGTTCCCCTGCATTCAAGGTCTAAATTTCTTATCCTACTACATCTTTGTGCATATAATATATCTTTTGCTGAATCTCTTGATATGGGAACCCGGAAGTTTAAATAGTTTAGATGCACAAAAAGAAGAAAAAGAAGAGGGAAATACCTTTATAACATGCTAGAATACATGTTTTCTATAAAATAAAAATTCTCCATTAGACTTATTTAAGAAAAATGGTGTACAATCTGATTTAAAGAAAGTGGAAGACCAAGGGAGCTCAACATGCTAAAAAATGTTTCTGTTTTAAATGATATTTTCCTCCCTATATTATCTTATTGTTGGATGACTTGGATCAAATATTTGCTTGAGGAACATGAATATTTTTCCATACCTAAGTGATATGGTTTCTTAGCTACTACTGAATAATTGAACAGGTGAATGTCAATGATACAGTTGGGTGCGGAGATAGTTTCGTAGCTGCTGTAGCATTTGGTTTCATACATAACATGCCTCTGCTCCATACATTAACTGTAGCGAATGCAGTGGGAGCTGCAACTGCTATGGGTTGTGGCGCTGGTAGGAATGTTGCAGCGCTGGATCAAGTAATGGAACTCATGAGAACGTCAAATCTCAATGAGGACGTCGGGTTTTGGAATGAATTACTTAACAAGGATATGGATGTAGAAGTAACAATACTCACGAAAGGGGTCATAAATGGAAGTAATAATAGTCAGCTGCATCCCCTATCCGCGCAGAAACTGATACCCGAAATGCTACCAATGCTTGAAGCTACACAGTTAAAAGGGATGATTGTTCCAACTTGATGATTCAAGCTACATTTTGGCAGCTGATTTGTTCTCTTTACAATTATTTCTACTTAGTTTAGCAGTTCTTAGGTTTTCCACATTTGGAATATTGGTTAAAAACATTTGAAATAATTTTTGCTGGCCTACGCATAGCAGATTTATTAGGTGAAGGCAGGGTGGGATTTACAAGTATAGTAATTTTTTGATGAAATCATAGAATGTTTATTGATTTGGCTCACTATACTGAACATTTTTCTCACAAAATATGAATATGTTGTACCGACGGATTCATGCATTTGGGGAAAATTGAATCAGGTGGAGCTAAAGAATTTTACTCATCTTATCGATTAGGCAAATTTTTTAAATATTAAACTCTCTGGGAGCAAACACTTTATACATTTATTGTCAAAGTTAATGTTTGTCTTCTCGCTCATAGTGTTCGAGATTGAGATAGTCGTATGGAATTGTGACATTTGAGATAGCGTCATATGGCACGTTGAGATTTGGAGGACACATCTACACCATTGTCTTTAACAAATACGCACTCTGTTTCACAATATAAGACTACAAGTCATAGTTTTAATAAGAGTATCCCACTGTTGCTAACTGAATATATTTTTGATACAAGACTAGATTTAATTCAGTCACCTAAAGGCGCAAGCAACCATAATCTCACCAATTATAACAAAAGTGTCTCAACCTTCAAGCCCAATCCTGCCTTAAATGCCACGAGATCACATCTCTAATAACCATATCCAGAACCATAGCCGGGATTATAGTCTCCATGTGCGGCATGTGACCCATGTCCGCCTGTGTTAGATTTGTGGAGAAGCATAAATTGGGCCATTAGCGTAAGGATTGTAACTTTGACCAGGAGGCCCTCCGGCAGAGTTCTGTGCACTGCTTGCAGCATCGGCAACAAAGTTCTGCAACATTCACAGGAAGCGAAATTTTAAGACTAGAAAACTAATTACAAAAGCAGGAATCCAGCAGTAATAATTCATCTTTTTTTTTTTGTGGTTAATAATAAGAATTCATCTTTGCTAATAAGAACAATAATCAAATTAGAAACCCTCCATCCTCTCGAAGTAACTAATATAATCGTACAATAAGAATACAAACAAATATAGTTAAATTGACCTGTATCAGTTGCTGTGCTGCTTGAACTTGTGATGCTGATCCATTAATTTCAATGGTCATCTCTCCGGGAACACCCTCCCTTACTGCAATAGTTGCACCACTGCTACGCCGAATGTAGCTGATATTTGCACCAGAAGTACCAATGACAGCGTCTGCGTATGAGAGAGGAATTTGCATGTTCTGACTGACCTACAAATATAACAATCGAAAAGTACAGGAACTATGATCAATCCACAGCACTGGAGATGGTAAAGAGTAAACAAAGCGCCACTAAAAATACAACTGCAGGAACACCCTCATTTTTTGCTACTCTTTATATAATTGAACTTAAAAAATGAGGTAAGATATCATGTTAGATAAGCACTAGTGGCTATTAAGTAGACTAGCCAAAAGAAGCCAACCTTTGTGACAATCGATTGTTGCGGATGACTTGTAGTGTGAGACCCTGCTGATACATCTCTGCCATAAGAAGGTGGACCTTGACGAGGCTGCTTCTCTAAAGGCATCTCTGCGGGAGGATAGTAACTGTCAAATTGACGTGGAGGTGGCATGTATTGAGGCGGTGGCCCATAACCAGGCCCACCGCCAGCATTCATGGGGAAACCTTGAGGTGGAGGGCCCCAGGGCTGGGGTGGAGGAATATTTTGCTTTGCTCGCGCATTTGGCATTTGCATCTGAACACAAAGTAAAGTATCAATACATATTAGAAAGCATTAAACATGACTCTATTTTTATAACAAAACCAACCATGTCACTTTTTATAACAAAACCAACCATGTCACTTACTTGCATTTCAAAGACTCCAACAACACTCCGATCAACTAAAAATTTCCTAAGGTGAGTTGCAATCAGTTCTACTGCTTTATGCAAACCTGCAGGCTCCCCCTGTATCTCAACAACACTATCATCCGGCAGAGCAAAAACTGGCAGGTTCTCTGCAGACAGTAGTTTTCAAGAGATGTTAGCAAGCAACCATGGAAACAAATGATAAAAAAACTGTCCAGTTCAATTACACCTAGGTTCACAGGAAGTGTGAGAAATAATATCTTCACCAAGGATGGTTTAAGGTGCTAATGATTGAGGAGGGAATATCTGACTTGAAAACAGGCCTCAACCATGCCCATCAAGCAGGTGCACAATTTGAAACCAATCTATAGCTAACATGGATGTAAATAGAAACGAACAAAAAGTACTCCGAGATTTCAGAGGATAAAGTACCAAATGGGAAAAGGAGAGGTCAACTGGGCGAGGAAAAAAACATGTACAAGGAATAAAGCTCAACCTATGGGTAAAATGGCTCATATTTCCTCAATTCCTCTAATGTGAGCTCTTAAATGTGATTGGAATCAAACTGCGCGGCAAGGCAGGAAAAGCATTGACAAAAGTACCAAAAAGGATAAAGCAGAGAACAAATCATCTGAAAAGTTCTCAACATGACACATGAAGATAGCACCTTTCAATAGATGCAGATATTCAGTATGAGGGAAAAAACATAAGTTCGAAAGCAATGTCTACCTCCTCCGATAACACGAATTGTGCAACCAGAAGAATCTTGAATGGATTTTATGGTAGCACCCTGCTTGCCAATCAAGCTCCCAGCCTGTGTTGCAGCTACAAGCAGCCTTGTGGAAACCATTTTGCCAGATTGAGCATTAGCTGGCTCTGAATCTGCATCAACTGTTCGATTATGGATTCTCAGCAGGCCCTCAATTGCAGGAGGAATAGCAAGATCAGGCTCTTCCTTTGCTGAAATCATCACCTGATTTAAAATGAACTTTAAATACAAAAATAGAATAGTGCTGTACTAGTTCCATTTTGGGAGGGAAAAGGGGGAAATGGGTAAACATAGGTGTTGTCTGATACTAGGTCCATTTACAAGTATCCATAAACATGCATGTGAGGTAAGAGGAGATAGCCTTCTCTATGCCTTTCACCTTTAACATTCGGCAAGAATTGGTATGCACTCATCAAATCCGAAAGCCAACTTTCAATGGCCCACAAAGAGATGAAGTGTTCAATACATAACTAATTCAAACGTTCAAGGTAGACCAGGAAATCTGAAAAACATATCAAGAGGCGGAAAATAGACAGGGCTGCCTCTAGGAAGTCTATATCTAGCATTGCTGGCTTACGCTTCACTTGCCAGCACAAAGGACAGGTGAATTAAGCTTTTACCCAGAAGCCTTAAAGATTTTGCCCATGATCCTTAAAGATCTGGTAAGCAACCAGATTTTTAATTTATCAAATATGCCGGTTCATTCCCATTCCTGGTTTTGTAATTTTAAACTATCAAATTTGGGAGATGAATTAGTTTCTTAAGATCACGTTAACACTTGCGTTGAATGAACTATTTAATATTTGATTTGTATTTACTTCATAGAAGTTACTCTTGGTTTAGTTTCTAGTTTTTGGCAAGATACCAATCGACCAAGTATTGAAGTTACCAGATACTAGTGGAAAGCTTCATGGTACAGATGTCCACACAAGATATATCAGACATTGGTCAGAAGAACTTTTCAGCACTTCTTATGCTCAATGCTGATCTCTGCATTCTGGATCTTTGGTTCTTCTAGTTTGAAGCCACTTTGGCGATTGAAATGTTGCCTAATTTGCAAAAAACCTGCAAACATTCATTTTGGTTATTGCAAAACATAATCTTTCTTCTCTTATTATCTTTTGTGGTCGGTATGTTTTATCTTTAACCCTGTAGCAACCAACAGCAGGTACTTTCTTTTCATTTCGCTTGGTGGCTTCTAATTTTCACATACTGGTCCTTTTCACGATTTTTCATCCTTCATTAGCCATTCTGAATGGCAGTGCGTATTTCTTATAGTAGACATATGATCATTAAAGTTAGCAAAGGTTTCATGGAATTCCCAGTTCTCCAGCTATTAGTTCTCAATAGCTGAAGATCTTTTAACCTGTACTCAAATTGCATTGGTTAATAAGAAGAGACCAAGTTTGGATTATCAATAGATTCATAGAGCTCCGATCACTGAGACTTTATCTGAATACTTATAGGAGATTAAGTATTGATATACAAGAAAGCAACCTTCCTTGGAAACTAAACATATATAGCTCAAATCAGCATGCTTTTTCAACACAAATATGAAATACAGTAATCACTTTATTATGTTCTAAATGAACAACAGGTCACACAATAGAGGAGAACTGACTAATTCGCCATAATATAAACAATTTGAGAGGGAGGGGGGGAGGGAAGATCAGAACCACTGTAAGCAACTCCTGCATTACAATCAATTGAGCATCCCAACAATTTACCAGAACTTCATAATGGATTGTTTTATTTGATACAATCATTGAATGATAATACCATGTATGTAAGCAATCATGTCCGAGATAATAGGCTATTCAAATTACAGTAAGAAAAAAATTATACTTACAGCTCTTTCAGTAGTTCCAGGAGGACCTTCAAGAAATTTAATACGAGCCCTTGTTTCCTCGCAGATCTTCTTTATGTACTCCCCTTTGCGTCCAATTATACCACCAACCTTTTGGACTGGAACTAGCATTCGAAACACGTTTTCTCCCGGCCATCCAGGCCATTTCTTATCTTCAGGTACCACCAAATTATGTTCAGGTTCATGCACTTCCTCAGACAAGGGCAAGTCTGATTGGGGCAAGTCTGATGTATGTAATTCCTCGGGGACATTATCCTCTTCTTTTACATCATTAACCCCATTAACCAATTCATGTTGCTCAAGATCATGTTGCTGCTCAAGATTTTGTTCCCCAAGATCATATTGTTGCTCAAGATTTTGTTCCCCAAGATCATATTGTTGCTCAAGATTTTGTTCCTCGTGATTCTCATCAGCCATTTGCTGAAAAAGAAGTGAAGAAACTAAAATATATCATGCAGCCCTAAAACATTATTAGCAGCGGTAACTAATGAGTAAAGCACCAAATAAGTTACTGTTATAAGGTTAAAATAACATATTCCCATTCGAAGTCAAAAACAAAAATGCAATCAAAGTAATAAATAAATATATTAATCAATGCTATGTGTTCTTCGAAAAATATACAGATAAACATGTACTTTTACTAGAAGAGTACTCTTAACAGCAATTTCAAACAAGCAAAATAACTAAACACAACTTCAAATTCTATCTTAAATACTATGGTAGGAAATTGATCTAATTTCACATAAGGACAAAAAAGTTATGTACAAGCGCGTACCAAAACCTTTCATGTGCATAAAAATTGAATAAAATACGCAAGCAAAAACATGAAACCGAATTAAGGAATAATACAAAAAATTCATATCCAAACAGCTAAGAAACCTAGAAATTTTCAAAAATATTATACGTATTTGAATGGTACGACGAAGCTGGAAACCCTAGGTATTCACCTAAAGGAGTAAAAAGAAACGCAAATTCGAGAAAATAAAAGGTAATATAACATGTAAGAATTCATGAACAGGAGAAATACCTCAGCAGAGAATTCTCAGAAGCTTTCTCGAGAGAGAGAGAGCAAAGGGTTTGGGAGGCTCTCAACGGTGGAAACAGCGGTCCCTCTATTTATGTTTTTTCATAAACTTGCACCACAAAAAAAAAAATGTTTTCTGGTTTTGAAAAGTGGGCTTTTGAGATTGATGGGCTGATTTTAAATTGGGCTATTGAAATATGGCCTTCTAAAAGATAACAATATGGGCTATGAATATTTTTTTTTAGGAGTTCAATCCAGCTTTCGGAAGCCCAGGCCTCTCAATTCTTCCAATTGAGAGACTCGAAAGGCCTTTTTCTATAGCTTTATGAAAGCCGACCTTTTCAGAGGGCCAAAAATCCTCTGTCCCGTTGATGTATGTCCTCGTGTCCCCAACCAATCACAATTCACCATGTATATATATAATTGAAACAAATATTTATATAGTAAATTCTGATTGGTTAGGGACACGGGAACATACACGGACGGGGACAGAGGATTTTCACCCTTTTCAGAGGCATCAAACTCATACTCTAATGCTTCAGCGAATATTTCGTTTCATTTCCTCTTTTTTTTTTTTTTGTTTAAAAAAAGTTTGAATGGGTTCGACTCCGGTCTACAGGACAAGCTCTAGGGACCATATGTCGCTTATAAAGGTACTTACAGATCACCCACCAATACATTCCTCACGTCGACAGCGAAAATTGAACACTTGACATTTGTAAAGACGCGTCAAATCCTTACCAACTGAGCCAACTTGTGTTGGTTCCATTTCCTCTTCATGTATATCTTTATCCGAAAATTCGGCGCACATCGGTGTCATGCCCCGTGTTCGCAGGTCCAAAATGGGATACATGACACTGACAGCAGTTACGATCACTTATTTGGCAACCGAACTTGTTATACCAAAATGGATATTTCAAGATGATAGTGAATATTTAAGTTTATACTTACATACCAGTCAAACATTACATTCTTATCTCATATGGGAGTAGAGTTTTTACATTTGAATGAATTTTTTCCAAACCCAACAAGACATTTAAGGCTGACAATCGTAATATATAGGAAATGGAAATGGTGATGATGGGAAAATTCTAATATGCCCCATATCTTTCTCATATGAGTTAAGGTGTGACTTGCTTTTCGAATAGGCTCCATCCTAAATCATGTAAGAGGGATGTGAGACCAGTCCCACAAAGATTGGTCCATGCTAAAGTGACCCATGACGATGGATGGATTATAAGGTTCTTCAACTCCCACCTCCCCTTTACTCTAGTGGGAATCAAAAGACGTATACTTTACTTGAGAACTGAGAATAAAACTCATATGTCAAATATTCTTTAAATCAAGTCAACCTTGAAAGTAGAGATTTAAAGTCAGCTTTTAATTATATTATAGTATATCATACATTAATTCTTCATCTCCACAGCAGGTTCTGCAAATAAAGAGATGAAAATGAGAACAAAATTAATCATATCAACACACAAAACTTCATCTAGATTTTAGATCAATTTTGTTGTGATCGTGACGGAATCAGAATCTAAATTAAAATGGTGTCATCATATTTTAAGAAATTATAAATATTTAAAATTTAAATATTTTGATAAGTTAAAACAAAAAAGTTAAATAGAGTATAGATATATTTAAAAAATCAAAGGAAAAATCCATTGATCTAAAAATTTGGGGTGGACATGGTCCCTTATCTAAGAGGTAGGTCCGCCGTTGACTATGCACTGATATTTAATGACATGTGTTTATAGCGATTCATGTATATATAAAAAATTATCTGTTAATCAGAAATTTGGTTGATCTGACTATAATTAATTAATTATCAAAGATGTCCTAGTTCAGTGGGGTAGGTGTTTGCCCTCGACCTCAAGGTCGTGGGTTCGATACCCACCGCCTGCGTGCGGCAAGCTTTAATCTCCCTTTCTAGGACTATCTCCTCCTCGTTTGAGGCAATTCTCTATCCCCTATATGGGGCAACCGCCCAATCGAGCTTCAAAAAAAAAAAGACTATAATTAATTAGTTGAATATGAAACTAAAATGAATAATATTAACTTTCATATTCAAAATAAACATAAATTTAAGAGGAAATACGAAATTTATCACTACATGTGAAAAGGACCCCAATGACTACAATGATTCTCTCCTCATATCATCACCTTACATGTTGTATATAAGGAGGATCCCCATGAAAAATAATGCATTCCCAAAATTAAAATCCTATGATTCATCTTCCTCTCGTCTCTTTCCCCTATAGGCCATACCTATTCTTTCACATTTTGCAGAGTTTCCAACAGCAACTGATCATCCTTCCCAACTAATTACTAGGTTTTTTTTTCCTTCTGTTGAGGGGAATGTCGGCTGGTTCAAAATCCTTCGATTCTGAAAGAGGAATAATCTCTTTAGCATATTCCAATAATCAATCATTCGAATGATTTCGACTCAGGCTTCATTCCCCTCAACTTTGTAAAGGCACACCAAATCAATTAGATTATCAACTTCTACCACACAAGATACATAATTATAGATGTTGTGGATGGAGCTTTCGATGCAGATCGATTTTTTATCTATTTTTCAGGTAATAATTTAAAGAGCGAGTGAAATTGATTTGTTAACAAATATCAACTAGTAATTGTAGCAGTTAGAATCCCATCCCATGTGTTCTTCTGCAGAGACGAAGATAGGAATTTGACGTTGGGGGTAAAAATTGCAAAAGTATGTCTAACTACATATAAAAACGGTAAAAACTCTTTAAATAAAATATTCCGAACTACATATAAAATTTACTATATTTATTAATATTTTTAAAAATATCGGGGCAATTGCCCTACCCCTGTATTCGTCCCTATTCTTCTGGTATGTGCGCATGCAGCAACCAACTTGTGTAGTACTACTCTAATTTCAATTTACCATAATTATACGTTCAATAAGTTTGAACGATGGTTCATAATTTTCAATTTAGTCGGTGAATAACTTTCGTAATACGCAGTCCTAGTATTGATCTTTTTAAAATATTTATTATCTTTTAATATTTAAGAATTTATTTTCAAATTTGTCCTCATCACTTATAATATTCTATAGAGAAGTCGGTAGTTAAAATTTAATAAAATTAAATTTAAAATGTATCTTGCGTCTCGTATTATTGGTTAAAACTTAAATTTTTTAAAGTAAGGGACATTGTCCTCCTAAGCAGCTTCAGACCTACCATATACAATGCATAAAATCATATCAACTCTTATTTTTTATTCCAAATTAAAATAGCTAAAATAATTTATATAAGGAAAGGAAGGTATTAAATACATTACCTCTTTAATACGTATCATCACCTCAAACATTGAATTTATATCTTTTTCATTTTTCCAATAAATACTTACCTAATGAACGAAGGCTGAATATGTTTCCATAATTAGTCTTATTATGTATATCTTATTTTAAGAGGACTTATTTGTTTCCATAATTAGTCATACATTACACACCATTCCATTTTATTTTCGTAAAAATTTCATTTAAAACAACGGTAAAATTCGTCATCAACTTTATAGCACATTATTTCCTAATTCTTTTGGATAAGGGTTACCACTAACACAGCCCTCCAATCTCTAATGTTCAATTTGAATTTCATATATTATTTAATTATTTTTAAATATTTAATTAAATTTTACTATCAAAATCCATTCAAACGAAGAGAATACACACAAAATAAATAATAATAATTAAATTAGATAGAATTTGATTTTAAATTAAACTCGAAACGGCCGCATGTGGGCCTCTCCTAAGCCCAATAAATTTGATTTTAGGACCAAATTCTATCCGTTTCCGTTAACCTAAAATGGTCACTGTTAGGATTTCAATCCCAACTCTGCATAGGAAATATACATACAGCATTTATATATACAGCTAGGTTGCAGTTACATAGAAATTCACAAACAAGCACTTTACTTTTTGCTCGATCATTCTTCCCCAGACCCTAATCGACCGCACAAGAATGTTACCTGAAATGAATTCCACCGCTGTCTCCGCCACCGGACCCAAGGTCGTAAGGATAACGGTGACCGATGCTGACGCAACTGATTCATCCAGTGACGAAGACGAGCCACTCTTCTCAAAACGCCCGATAGTTAAGAAGTACATCAACGAGGTTAGGTTAGAACCAATTTTTGCCAAGGATAACGGGAATTGTAACGGCGTTTGGAAGAGTAGCTCGACGGCGGCGGCAGCCGATGATAAGAAGCGGAAAACAAGTGGTGGCGCCGTCGCCGGAAAGAAAACGGAGTCCGACACCACCAAGAAGTTTCGCGGCGTAAGGCAACGGCCTTCTGGCAAATGGGCGGCAGAGATTAGAGTTCCAATAGGACGTGCACGGCTGTGGTTAGGCACTTATGATACTGCTGAAGAAGCTGCCATGGTTTACGACCACGCGGCCATCCAGTTGCGTGGACCAAACGCGATCACAAACTTCACCACTCCTCCGGCGAAGGTCTCAGCGTTGCCGCCGGAATCCACCTCCTCCGGCTACAACTCTGGTCGTGAACCTCACAACAACCTCCAGATTTGAAAGTTCTGCTTCTAATCTAATGACAAGGCGCCTCTAGTTCGAATTGATGTATGGAATCTATTATTATAATTACATTTTAAAAGAAGAATTGAAAACTTGTAAAAAAATCGTGGAATTAAAAGATTTGGTTCGCTAATCAATTTACTTTCCATATAGATGCCAAATTTACATGGAGAAAATTACGCATTTATTCACAAAGTAATGTGATCAAATCTCGCTATCTGGGCAACCATTGCAAGGGTCCTAAAAAAAGCATATATAATCTTCATCCACTTTCTTCCTCTGAACCACAACTAGGCCTTGCACTCGAACAAGAGCATCACCAACTGGATTCCCATTTTTAGGCAGCCTGCAGAGGCTTAACCTCAAAAAACTTTATCAGCAGCATCTTCAGTGTAAAAGGTGATGAAACAAAAACCTTAACAAGATCAGTAATGTCACCACCACAACACCCTAAGCACCGGGAAAGATCTTTTTGGTTCTTTAACTCCTTGGCAAAATAAAGCTTTTTTTTTTTTTTTTTTTTTTTGGTTTAAAAAAGAAATATATAAATGCAAATACTCCCTAGCCCGTAGGGATAGGGGTAAAGTTGTTATAAGAAGTCCTATCAAACGATACCTCATGGCCATATCCTGCCACTATCAGGCTAACAAAAGTTGAGTTTCCACCTTAGCAAGCCTTCTTAGTTTCCACCTGAGTTACAGAAGTTGAGTTTCAGACAGACGAAATATTGCTTTAGGAACTATTACAGTTATTTACCATTTAACAGTAACCATCCAAAAGAAACAGTAAAACTAACACAAAATCATAGTGTAAGATACTGGATGGATTATAGATACTGAATCTGCAAAATCTAGAATTTTTAATGCCCGTGTTCAAGGTGACAAACTAGGTTTCCTAGAAGACAAAAATTCAGTCAATAGAAACACAAGATTTCAATAGATCAACATTGATGCTCAATAGTAGTACCAAAGAGGGACTTGCCATTTCTGTTTGAATGAAAGACTAAATATTTTCATTGAAGGGGATGGTAAGATTCACAAGCGCACACACCAAGAAAGAAATTAAACAAATGCATCAATTCGGCAATACTACTCTTTATTTACCTTATGTGCATCAAGGACGTGCTTCTCTTCAACAATTGTGGGTTAATAGTATCAAATGATACCAAAGCATCTCTTCTTTGCATGCCCAATTTACAGTATCTAAACCCTACCTGCTACATCTTTCGTTTGTCTCGATGGAAATGTAGGGATCAAATTCAGATAATCCCTGTATTTTTCATCTGTAGATAGGAAGTCCATAACTATGTATACTGTAGAATCATCCGGTGAAATATTTCTTTCTGCCATTCGCTGGAGAAGCTCGATAACTTTTGGTGGGTCGTTACTATTACACAGACCTCGCATGAGTGTATTAAACGTGACCAAATTAGGAGGACAACCCTTCTCCTCCATCTCCTGAAACATATTGCTTGCTTTTTCCAGTTGACCTTTTTTACATAACCCATGTATCATGATGGAGTATGTAACAACAGTTGGCACCAAGCCTTTCTGGGGCAATGTCTCAAATAGCTGAATAGCAGTTTCAAGCATTCCAGCTTTGCACAAACCATTCAAGACAGAGCTATACGCATGGATGTTGAGCTCATCTCCACTTTCTTCCAGATTCCGAATTAATGTCATCGCCTCCAAAACGCAACCGTTCTTGCAATATCCATCCAGTAAAATGTTATAGGTAGAAGAATTTGGCCTAATGTCATGAACCTGCATCTCAGCGAAATATGCCCTAGCATCCTTGACCTTGCCTTCTTGGAAAAGAACAGATAACATAGAAGTAAATGTGATAATATTTGGTTTACAACCCTTTTGTACCATTTCTCTATAGAGCCTCATAGCTTCACCGGACCTTCTACACTTGCAATAACCATTGATCAAGACATTGTAGCTGACGACATTGTGTTCATGTCCCTTGGCAGACATTGAGAGAAACAACTCATTTGCATCGTCTATCTTACCCTCATTGCACATACCATCCATCAATGTGCTAAAAGTAAAAGAATCAGGCTTTTCACCCCTCTTAATCATCAAATCCAACAACCCACTAGCCGCTTCGGTCTTTCCTTCTTTGCATAGTGCATTAATCAATATATTGAATGTTACTACATTAGGACGAATTCCTCGATCTACCATCCTAATAAAAGTACCTTTCGCCTCCTCCCACTTGCCTGCACTACACAAACCATGAATTAATGCTCCATACACTACGATGTCCGGCGAAATCCTTTTACCCTCCATCTCCTCGAAAAGTTCTCTAGCCTTATCAACTGAACCCTCTTTACAAAGTCCGTAAATGATCGTGCTATAACAGACTACATTAGGCTTATATAGTAAACCAGGCACAGCCTCACTCCCCATTTTTCTATGAAAATCAAGGGCTTGCTCTGAGTAGCCATTTCTACATAACCCATAAAACAAAATCCCCCAAGTTTTAATATACGGCTGACAACCTAATTTAACAATTTTCTTAAACAGTTCAACCGCCTCACGGGGCTGGCCATCGCTACACAACCCTTTAATCAATGCTGTAAAAGTTAACACATTAGGCCTATATCCCCTCTTAAAAATAGTCCCCAAAACTGAAAAACTAAAACCATCCATTCCCAAATTACTAAAACTGTTTAACAAAATGTTGAGAGTAATATAATTAGTCTCTAAATTAGCAAGAACCATACTTCGCCACATTGAAATTACATCATCATCATGATTCTTAATTTTTGCAACAGCGCCCAATAACAAATTAAAACATGATATGGGTGGAGGCGGTTGCATTTCCAGCATCTCATTGAAATTTCTTAACGCATCAATCATATTAATCTTGCCTTCTTTACAGTTTATCTTAAGGAATTTCTCAAGTGGACTACAAATTGGCGGCGGTGTAGCTGTAATAAGCTTATTATGCTGCTTTATAAAATAAGTAGAAAGCTTACCCGTATTGGTTGAATTCCCGGCCGCCGGGAGATTTCCATAGTTTCTGAGCTTCATCTTTTTCAGAGCTCAGGAGCTGGCGGACTTTTGTCCTAAAATTAAAGAATCCATAACTCAGTGGAGAGGCCCAATAAAAGTGAAACGTGCAGGGGGATTGCTCAATTCTGGACTGGGACCAAAGAATCATTTGACTGTGTTTTGGGCCCAAATTCAGAGGAATTGCATCTAACTGTTTGTTACTCCCTCCGTCCCAAATTATTTGTGCACTTTGATAAATGAACGTATATTAAGATTTTGGTGATTTTAATAATAAAATATCAATGAAATTTTAAAATGCCCCTCATTAATTTTATTACTCTCATTTAAATTATATGTCTTTCACTCTCCTTTCTCTCACACAACATCCAACCACCTAAAGTGATAATTTTTATTAACTAATAATATTCAATGAGGATTTGGAATAAGGGTAAAATTGAAAAAACTATTATCAATACATACTTTATTTATAAATTGGACAATTAATTTGAGACAAACAAAATAGGAAATGAGGACAGTTAATGTCAATATTTTACTTTCATCATAATTAATAAGAGTAATTTGACTAAAAGTGAGTTACTATTATGTACTCATTAATTAATATTATTTTTAGGACCATAAGTTAGTGAAAAATTCATCACTCAGACATATAGGGTTAATTATGGACATTCTTAAAATTTAAAGTGAACATTTTTTGAAATTTGAATATATTCAATTAAATATGTGTAAATTGGTCTCACATGTATTTTTGAGTTGTAAGATTATTCCTATATAATTTTTTTTCATAGAACATTCTCTATATTTTTTCGACTCGCAAACTCAGACCAAACAACCACTTCTTTGGTGGTTTATGGTTAACATACTCACGTGCACAATTCGTGTGTATTTTCTGAAGGGTAAAAAATATATTTCACATTAAAATTAACCAAAAAAGGTTTTGTGCATGATAAATTTCTCAAAAATAATAGTGAGTCTTTGCTTTCTTCTCTTTTATCAAGAAAAAAAAATTGAAGAAAATTTCAAAAAACGTATAATAAATTAAGATTAGTGGTTCCTAGTTAATGGCAGTAAAAACTTAGACAAATTAATTCAAGTCAAAAGGCCAAATTAAGGCTAACTTTGCTGTTACAAAAATTAAGTAAAAACTTGAATGTCTTTCTACCACGTGTTTCAAAAATCCAAAAAAAAATCACCATAACCACTAAGCTTCTTCTGCCATCTGCAGATCATTATGCAATTAGCCATCTTGATTTTCTCCTGAAAATCACACAAAATCTTCAAGAAATTTATCTCCCATTTTCTGAAATTAAGATAAGATATGCAGAAAGGTAAAATTCTGATTAAATTTTCATTTTACATACTGTAAAAATGATGAATAAGGCATCTCTTGTGTCTAGTAAATCTTGTTAACACAGTGACGAATAATACAGATAAAAAAAAAAAAAAAAAATGGCATATTTTCTGATCCATATTCCTTTATTTTCTCAGATTGCAATTACAATGGAAAACCAACATATGTTCAGATCATTGTTGCCTCGTCACTCGGATTAATAATTGCAGTGGCAATGCATTATCGTCTGAAAAAAATACAGAGATAAGAGGATTATACCGCAGATAAAAGTTTCAGATTCCGGCCAAGTCATTAAGCTGGAGAAATTTCCTCATTACGTAGGTAAAATTGATTGCATTGATCTGTTAATTATTTTCTTAAGGAACAAACAAATTAATCTTATAAATTTACGTGTGTGTGTGCATGCATGGGGAAAATATGCAGCTAGACAAATGGGATTTGGAGATAGACATGAATGTCCAACACTCTGCAAATTAGCTTCTGAATACATTCGTAAAGCAGATGGATGTGAGGAAGAAATTTACAATTTTTTCGCAGGCGAACAAGAGGCTGATTCACTCTTTATTAAGCTTGTGGAAGAGTTTGAGAGATGCATTCTTAGTTACTTTGCATTTCATTGGAGCCAAGCTCCTAATATGATCAGTCAGGTAAAAATCCATAACCCAAATTCTTCAATCACAAACTGCATTTTTTACCATTAATTAATGTCTTGTAATCACTTTTTTTTTGGGTAAGGTTTTAAGTGTTGTTGAATCTGAGCCCAAAAAGAAGCTCAAGAACATTGTCATGGCAGCCACAAGGTAACATTTTGCAACTTAATTTAGGTTTTTTTATCTGGAATTTATGGATGCTGTTACTTGTGAAAGGTGAAATTAGTCTGGGAAAATGCAATATTGGCCAAGGATTTAGGGGGATACTAGCAGTTGGTAATCAAGTATAAATTACTCCCTCCATTCCATAGCGAAAATTAAGGAAGCAAAAAATAAGGTACTTTGTTAGTCAAAATATCAATATGGAATGGAGGTAGTAACATTTTTGTAATTGCAACAGAAACACAAATACGGTAGAAGCAATTTCAAAACAATAAAACACAAAAATAAGAAAGTAAGAGGTTGCTTCAATAACAGAAGAACGCCAAATATCTCTCCAATCCATGATGTGAGCTGAGCCTTTTTTTTCTTTTCTTTGATGCTAATGAAGGGAACAGAGATTTGAGAGGGTAACGAAGAACTTGAAGGTTGCAAGAGTATTCACAACATTAGTCGAAGAAATGAAAGCCATTGGACTTGTATCTACAGATGATTCACAATGCACAGACGTTATGGTCCCCATGGATCACAAAGACAGGAGTCCAGTCCTCCTCCTCATGGGTGGTGGAATGGGCGCAGGGAAGAGTACTGTTCTCAAAGACATTATCAAAGAGTAAGCGTAAATATATTGCATAACATTTCCATTCGCGTTTCACCCATCTCACAGGATAAAAAAGGAATTCAAATATAAGCAAAATCATACTTTTAATTCAGCTTGAACGTAATTTTCTTTCCAAAAAAAGAATTCGAATTCAGACACTTACAAACGTCTGAAATGCGCGTGCAGGCCATTCTGGGTTGGAGCATTAGCAAATGCTGTTATAATAGAAGCAGATGCCTTCAAGGAATCAGATGTCATCTATAAAGCCCTCAACTCCAGTGGCCACCATGACCTACTACAAACCTCTGAATTGGTATGAATGCTTTCACTCCTTCATTTCCCTCTCTGCAACATTCCTATCATTTAATTTCCATGTCATGTATACTTAATTATAAAAGATATACCATAAACACGATATACTATAATAGGAATGTTATGGCGAATTCTGCAGGTACACCAATCATCTGCAGATGCAGCATCATCTCTTTTAGTAACGGCACTCAATGAAGGTAGAGATGTCATCATGGATGGAACTCTCTCTTGGGTCCCATTTGTAATACAGACAGTAACAATGACAAGAAATGTTCATCGTCGTCGTTATCGCATGGGAGCTGGTTACAAAGTGAGGGAAGATGGAGTTGTAATTGAAAGCTACTGGGAACAAATGAACGAGGAACAAGAACGAGACGGAAATAGAAAGAGAAGGCCATACAGGATAGAGTTAGTTGGAGTTGTTTGTGATGCTTATTTAGCTGTTATTAGAGGCATAAGGTAAGACAAAAACAATTTACTTCTGTGCTTTCACAATATCCAAACCTAGTAACTTTCCTCTTCTCTGCTTACTTACAGGAGAGCCATCATGTGTAGAAGAGCAGTCAGAGTGAAATCACAATTAAGATCCCACAAAAGATTTGCAAATGCATTCATGACATACTGTAGCCTTGTAGACAATGCAAGATTATATAGTACAAATGCATTAGAAGGGCCACCAAAGGTAATTCTAGTATTTTGCTAAATTCTTTCGCTCTATAGATCAGTCCAAGCATTTTGGTTCCGGTGCTGAGAAGCTCCATGCTGAATTAATCTGGGCTGTCGGATAAAAAACCCGACTGTCAGAACCAGATCCGGAGTGCCTTCCGAATGTTACTAACAAAATAATACTATTGCTATTATTTCTTGAAGCTGATAGGGTGGAAAGACAAAGAGAAGAATCTATTGGTAGATCCAGATGAGATAAAATGTTTAAAGATAGTCGGAAGGTTAAATGATGAAGGGGACTCGATATATGATCTCTACAAACCTCCACACCCAGCTTGTGAATCGGGCTCCGTTTGGAAAGACATAGTTTTGTCACCTTCAAGATTGAATATTCAAAAGGAGCTCAAATTCTCAATCCAGAAAATTGAAAGTTCCAGAGGGTAAAAATCTACGACTTCCATTTCCTCAAAATTGTAATGTATCAACAAGACTTTGTTTTTGGCAACTGAATATCTCGACTGTATCTAGATTTAAGCTAATTATGGTGTAAGCTTTCAATTTCATTTTTCTCAAGCTAGCTAACAAATTAAATATAGTAAGATAATTAGTAATCAATTAGAGGCTGCGGTTGATGAAATATATCCATATATGAAGAAAAGCGAGGAAACATTTCTGACTCGAGATCTGGCAACTGAAGCAGCTTTAGTCATTCTTAAAGGTCTCCTAAGCTAAGGCAACCCCATCTTACATTTCGCCTTTATAAAACTTCCATGCTCACAGTAAGGGAAAAGATAGCTAACATCACCCCCCCCACCCACCCCCACACACACACATATCATTGTTTCCTAACATGGAAAATAAACCACTTGATTGAAACACATAGAGGACAGATGCAACTTCGGTAAAACTAAAGTATGTAGTTGCCATCGGCTCATGGATATGACATTTCATAATCATCATTGTCAACAACCAAACCTGATTCCAGGCAACCACAAGAATTCTTAAACCCCACTCTTTTTCCACACACAGATCTATCCAAGATATAAAATATAAGCATTCGCTACTTAAAAACTCAGAGGAGCAAAGAAAAAATGAAAAGAAAAGGAGTGACTCTATCGCAAAGAGGCTACCTGTACAAGAATCGCCTTTTACTGCTAACTAAATTTGACATTATTTCCTGGAAGGAGTTGCTTTGAGCTCTGAGATTTAGATGGCAGGAAAGTATCACAACCTGGGGTCTCCAATTTCTCTTACTGGATGAGGCTACTGATAATTATTGAAAAAATGGAGTTATTGGTTCAATCAGGGATGAAGATAAGCATAATAGATTTATAACTGTGAAGCATAAAAGATGGCACAAACATGTTCTAGAAGGAAAAGATTTCCTAAAATTGTTATCCTTTCCTGCCCCCCTCTCCTATTTAAAAGCCTTGTTCTCTTCTCAGAAGTGTCCAAACATTACATCGTTCCACAAACATTATCGCAGCATTTTTCTTACCACAGCTAGAGTATGCATACTAGAAAATCAGGAAGAAATAGAACATTGTTTATCAAAACTAGATTCTTGATCGAGAATTTCAGTGTCTGGTTTTACCTAGTAGAAAACTTGTCCGTAAGCTTTTCAAGCATGATGCAAATATTCAGAGTAAGTCCTATATTATTGTCTCCATGTTCCTTCATTACAATTGACTGCATTTTCCGTCAATCAAAAGATGCATGATCCCATTGCAAGGCTAGTGAGGAATAACAGCGAAACTGGCAGACAGGTAACTACGTATCAAATTGATACGTAAGCACTTAACATAGAAAGTTCAAAACAGGATAAATGCATGTGGCTACTATATATCCAAAAGTTGAAAGTCAGTGAACTTGAACCCTTCCGCAAACAATCAACTACTAGTATATAACAAATCAAGTTAATAACTTCAAGCTATTTGGAGAACACCAACACGTGCAATTATACAAACTATTCTAAATTTTGTAAACAGGATAATAGATAGCATAAGGAAAAAGTTATGGCTTCAGAACATCTACATAATATACAAAAATCGGAGGTGGGGGTGGAGCTAAATGGGAAACCATTTTCTAGTTATTGGGTGAGATTTCGAGATTTTGATCAAAATAAATATTAAGCATAAAAGGATAGATCAGAAGCCAAATAAGGCCCAACTAGAACAATGAGAAATGGGCAAACCTAGCACTTGAATCTAGTAAGAAACTGGAGAACATGCTTCGTAAATGCAGTACATAAAGCGATAGAAAGCACACTTGGAAAGAAAACTCAATCCAGGAGATAAAAGCACAATTGGAAAATAAACCTCAGGAATGGATGTTAGAGAGTGCACTACTTATATACCAGTGAAAGCGAAAAGAGAGAAGAAGTTGAAATTCAATTAAAATCAAGAGGAAGAAGTAGATATGCAGTCAGTCGCAAATTGTGTTGGTAATTGCAAACCAGAAGTTCAATTCTATATCGAGTGAACGCAGACAGTCTTTTATGAATGGATGGTCATTTTATGCTTTTCAGCAAAATCAAAATCACTGTGCAAGAACACCCTAGATGGTGTTTGTGTTTGTGTTTGGTTTTGAAATGAGATGTCTTGATTTCGTAAGACTAGTTAAAAAATATTTGAATAATTCATCAAAGCTGAAATTACATAATAAATCAGCACACATGAAGGTTTCAAGTTAAGCGTTTAGGTCTTCAAACAGTTCGAAAGAGTTGGCAGGAATTATAATATGAACAATTTTATTCAGATTTATAATGATGTAACATTTGGTTTGAGATTTATAATGATGTAACATTCTTTATAATGATGTAACATTTGGCAGTAAAAAAGTAATTCTTCTACTTATGTTGATAAATCTAAACCACGCATTCCATATCAGAATTTTCCAAATTTAATAGCTCAGCCCCCTTTGCCATGAATGATGACAGTAACAAACGTGTCTTACACTCGCATAAACGGTGAGGCTTGGATAAGTAATGCATGTTCCGTTGCAACTCTATTCAAATACACCCTTCTCCTTCACACTTGACAGCTCACACCCAACTTCACCTCACGCAACCACCACCTGCCGTATATCTCACGCGTCTTCTTCAAGTCTACCCTTTTATCTCTTGCCCCGCAATTCTTTCTGCAACGAAACGAACCAACCAACATTTAACTTGCACAGTCCGCCATTAAAATCCCAAAAATAAAAACCCTAATTTGCAGAATTGCATATATCTTTTTTATAACAACTCGACCGAACATTTCAGTACACATCTAAGGATCTTTTTTTTTTTTTATCTCTAGAAGGAAAATAAAAATTAAATAGAGCTAACAATAGTAGAAATGTAACAAAGGAAAAAAAAATCTAAAAAAACTGGTTCTGTAATTTTTTCCTAAGGGCGCAAAAAATACCATTTACACCCAATAACCATAAGAAATTCACAGGACTACCCCTACAGACAAACAACGCATTCCCTCTCATTATGTCCTCCTTCCACTCTTTCTCGTCGCTGCTTTCTTCGCCGGAGACTTAACCGTCTTTGGCTTGACGGCCTTAGCAGGAGCCTTCTTTGCCGGAGCGGCCTTTTTCGCCGGCGACTTAACAGGAGCGGCTTTCCTGCTTGGAGTCGACCTTGTCGATGTCCTTGCTACCTTGGCAGGCTTCTCCTTGGTCTTGGTTGCCTTCGGTGCCTCCTTTCTCTTAGCCGGAGCAGCCTTTGGCTTGGCTGCAACGGCTTTGGACTTTGTGGCGACGGCGGCGGTCTTTGGTTTTGCAGCAGGTTTAGCCTTGGCGGCGGGAGCTGCTGCCTTTGACTTGGGCTTCGGCTTCGGCTTCGCCTTTGTAGCGGCAGCAGCCTTGGACTTTGAAGCAGGAGCGGCTGCCTTGGCCTTTGGCTTCGGCTTTGCCTTGGAAGGAGCAGCGGCTTTGGTAGCCTTTGGCTTAGGCTTAGTAGCTGCCGCTTTGGTAGCCGCCTTAGCCTTAGCTGCTGCTGCAACAGGCTTCTTCTTAGCCGGAGAAGAGGGAGCAGTGGACCTGGAACGAATCGGTGGGAGCTTATAAGAGTTCTTAACTTTCACAAGCTTATCAGAAGCGACCAGCTTCCTCAATTGAACCAGCAAAATCTTCTTGAAGTTCGGTGTAAGATTCTTATGCTTCTCCTCGATGAATTTGGTGATCGCGTACTGGCTCGAACCTGTCCTCTCCTTCAATGTCACGATCGCATCCTGAATCATCTGCGAAATTCATTTCACAAAAACAAAATTAATCATCGATTAGATCTAAAAACTTCAAAATAATCAAAATTAATTAATCAGATTAATTAATACCTCAAAGTAAGAGGGATGAGAGGTTCGCTTCTTCGGAGCAGCGGGCTTCTTAGCCTTAGGTTCCTTAGCTTTCCTGGACTTAGCAGACTTGGCGGTGGCGGCAGGCTTCTCTTCCTCGGCGGCGGCGGGTTTCCGTCACGGCAACCTCCACCTCAACCCGATCTGCGGTCTCAACCTGAACAGCAACTGGTTCCTCTGTGGTGGCCATCGGAGCAAAATTGAAGAGAATATGGTTAGGGTATGGGATCTGTCACAGAAGGATGAAGAAGAAGCAAAATCAAAATTATATCTCGCTTTCAGAATCCAAACAGAGAAGAAGCAGACAAGCAATCAGCTGCGGTCGACTCTACTGTATTGTGGTGGTGTGAGTCGACGATGAGAAAATGGGGATGATTAAATACTAAAGCGTCCAAGAGCTCATATCTGAAAGGTGAAATCTGATTGGTGGAAATGCATTTGACGCGGATCGTGACCATGCTAAAATTTTAAATTTCCACCGTTAGATTATTGTTTATCAACGGTTTAGGTCAGTAGGTGTGATATACATGGATTTGGGATTCAAAGCTGCCAAAGCTGTTTTTGTCAACAAATGTGTGTTTTTGTGCTTGATTCAATTGCTAATAACTTGATCTACACATGATGAATTTTAATGAAATTTTTTTAGTCTTGTAGGGAATTTCATGTAGTTTCAGTAGAGTATTCATTTGTATTGTGAAGTTAATTGGTTAAGGAGATATTGTTTTCGGAAGCAAAGGTGGTCCGGCCGAGGTTTTTCTTGGAGTGTATTGAGGTTTTTGAGCATCCTAAGAAAATGTCTTGATCCAATTCCAAATTTAAACACCATATATGATTCTACAGAAGTGTATGGCACTTTAGAATCAAGAATCGCTCGAATCGGACATCATTTTGATATAGAATCATTCATTTGAATGTGATTGAAGATGAACACATTCTTACAAGTAAGAAAGTTTAGTACTAAGAGTTTGTATGCATTTCTTGGAAAGTTTAGGTCATAAAAAAAACTTTTTTTACAACATAATGACAATTACTAAATCTGAATTTGTTATGTATATCTTCATTTTTAGAAGATCAAGTTACATCAATTAAACAGTAAAAAAAATTATGCAATATTTGTTTTCTTAGGTAAATTTTGTACATTTTCAATAGTGTCATTGTGCTTCATTTTGCTTAGCCTCAAATATGACATCTGTAACCTCATCACAATCTTGCCTTGGCTTGTTTTTGTGTTTTATATATATGGTAAGTAATCTTTTATGGGATGTAGGCTCTTTTTTCATGGTAAGAATTAAATAGATATTGGACAATCAGTAAAATATACCATCTATAACTTTTACAACTCTATAAAATTTGAAGATAAATATAAAAGTTTTGCCATTTCCCAAAATGTTAGTAAATGCATTACCAAGAGACACAGACAGTCCTTCCTTATAATTTACCTTAAAACAAAATATATTCGGTTATACGGCCTAAATGGAAATATGCATTTCAATAATACATGATCAAATACTTGTGCTTTATTAAGTATACCATTAATTTGTGTACTTGTTGCACATGGTATGATAAAACTTTCAAGTAAAACTAGTATGAACTTCACATATTTGCTATCTTTTATATTTCTCGTCAAGGTCATTTATTTGTTATCTTTCATATTTCTCATAAGACAATAACACATAATTAAAAATATTTAGCATGTAAATTTACAACTCTTCCATCTCAAATATACTCTAATAAGAGTTCCATTCTTTATGTTATATATGTTGTACTTATTAATAGTTTGTTGAACATACTAATAAACTATAAGGTTATGGTAAATTCGTCTCAAGACCAACAAAATGTGAACTAACATGATATGAATATGTATTTATCATACTAATTGTAATAACTACAAGACAATATATGTATAGTAACAAAGTAAAGCTAAAAAACCAAGTAAAATGGTTTACATGAAATTATATATGCTTAGCACAAGAATATACACAATCATATGTATATTATCTTTACTAATTTTGGTCAAGCATGACAATTAAATTGAGATACATTTGGTGTGCTTCTTTTGTATATGTTCTTTTAACATATTGAATTAAAGTTTTTGAACTGTATTCAACTTAGCAAAAACATACCTCGTTGTATATGAAGTTATATATGCTTAGCACAAGAACATACATGGTAGCAGTTTAATGAAAAAATGGTCATAATATAAGTTGGACGAATATGTACAAGTTTATCATATATTACATATATTTGATGTCTTAGTACGTTTATTAGTTGTGATATATTTCATTATTATAGTAAAACGCGTACTTTGTATTTTTTGATATTGTACCTCATAGTTGGTTTGCAAGACACTTTTGATTGTTGACAAAATCCTTCAATAGATACTAGGTGATATATTTTGTTACTGTTAATAAAGTCGGAGTAGCACGAACTAGATCTTTTGGTCCTAAGTTATGCGAGCTTGGGCTTCATTATGAAGTTCGAATGGACTTGGGGCCGACATCGGGCTTATGTGAGCTTGGACCTTATAAGCTCGACCCTAATATATACTTAAAATTAATATAATTTTTCTGCTATACATATTTTATTAAGTTGTATTTTAATACATATTTTATTAAGTGAGCCGAGTTTGGGCCCATAATTTTCTAGCCGAATCCATCGAGTTAAGCTTGACTAAACTCGGCTTACTAAGCCTATTTACTGGGGCGTGGGGGTATACAGGATTCGATCCTGGGCCGAAGCCCAGGGTCATGCTTACCATTTCCACTGGGACAAGCATCCCATATCTTACTAAGCCTATTTGACAACGCTAGATAATACAATATTAGTTTGTATCGAGAACAATATTTTTGACCTCTATGTATAATTTATTCCATACACATTGCGATTAAATTAAAATATGTTTATTACCCATATAATGTTATTATTATAATTTATTGTCTTTTTTTATTTGCTTTTCGGTATTATTTTTTGCAAAAAAAAATATGAAAAAGTTGTATTATATCTCTAAGTTTCTACTAAAAAGGGACAAGCGAAAATGTTTATATTACAATGAATATCTCATGTGCATTAGGTCTGTAAACGGGTCGGGTTTAAATTCGTATCCGATTCGAATCCGAAGAAACGGTTATGTTTCGGTAAGAACTTTATATACATATGTCCGCATCCGAATCTGAATCCGTACAAGAGTAATAAAACGGTTACAAGTTTGAAATATAAAAATTTGTATCGTTGGACTCAGATCCGTTTCTATATATATATAAATGATTTTTTTTTAACCTTGGATCAGTTCACATCTAAGCCTAGATTTTTATCCTAATTTTATCATCAAATATGAAAGTATATGAATAAAAGTTATAAAACATATCGTTCTTCCGTCGTTTCCTTCTCTTTTCACCACAATTTACAATTGTTCTGAATATTTATATTGAAATGTGATCGAAATTATGCTTCTGTAATTTTATTTGAACTTTGAACTTTGAAAAGTATTATGATTATGGATTGTATTATTGTTTGTAGAATTATGCATGAATTGTAGTATAATTGTGGTGAAGTAACATCTTATATGTAAGATTGTTAGATTAAATAAGCTTATTTTTAATCAGAAAAATAGAAAGAAAAAAAAAAAAAAAAAAGAGGAGAATTTGATTTTTTGAAACGGATTTTACCGAATCTGTATCCGAATCCGAATGGACGGATCTGATAACACATATTATGTTTCCGTTCGAATTCGGTAGGAAAAATTAAAAATGGATATAAATTCGAAATAAACAATTTCGTATTAGTTTGTATCCGTTTGCAGGTCTAATGTGCATATATAAATAATAGAAATGATGAACCTTAACAATTATGAATTGACATGCTATGCAGTATCTTAAAACTTTAAAAAGAAAATCAATCAAAATTACATGGAGTGAAGGACTAATTTCACATGGGAATGTATATATCCTACGCGTTGATTATAATTTTGAAGTATTTATACTTTCTCCTACTAGTAATAGTTATATATTTCTGTAATTTGTCCAATTAATAATCAGTTGCGTAATTTTATTACCTTTATACTCTTATAATATTTTGATGGTTAATATTTTGGCAAATTGGCTCTACAGGTCCAAAAACAATTTAACTTTGGTGATTTTTGTTCAAAATCTATTTTTTTACAAAACTAGGTATCAAAACAATTTATGTTTGGTGAGGTAGGTCTTTCCGTCCAAAATTCCATCAGTCAACTGTTAATTTGAAATTTGAACATGATCAACCCTAAAACTATCAGGGGCATTTTTGAGATTTTACACATTAAATTAAACCCCTCCTAACCCGACCCACCATTCCCAGCCCTTCCCCCGACCCATCCCCTTCCCCGACCCTTCACAGCACCACCTCGCAACCACCGGAACCACCTCCACCACCTTCATCCGCAACCACCTTCGGATGACTTGTGAACATAAATCCGAAAATGTTCTTGACATGGTGCAGCAAATGGAGGTAAAAAAGCACTATTATAATTCGCCTAATAGTTTATCGCGATGTTAACATCTTTTTTTTTGTTTTGTTATTAATTGTTAATAATAGTTTGCGAAAATTTTAAATATTTCAGCCACAAGTGGAAGTTCCACAACTGGATAGAAATGAGTTCTTTGTAAGGGTGTTTTGTGAGCATAAGCCCGGGGGATTTTCCCGGTTGTTGGAGGCTTTCAATTCATTGGGCTTGGAAGTTAGCAATGTTAATGCAACAAGACATACATGTTTAGTCTCCCCTTCCTAAATTGACTTTTCTGATGGTGTTGAAGGGGGTTGCGGATGAAGGTGGTTCCGGTAGTTGCGAGGTGGTGCTGTGAAGGGTCGGGGAAGGGCATGGGTCGGGGGAAGGGATGGGAAAGGTGGGTCGGGTTAGGAGGGGTTTAATTTAATATGTAAAATCTCAAAAATGCCCCTGATAGTTTTAGGGTTGACTATGTTCAAATTTCAAATTAACAGTTGACTGATGGAATTTTGGACGGAAAGACCTACCTCACCAAACATAAATTGTTTTGATACCTAGTTTTGTAAAAAAATAGATTTTGGACAAAAATCACCAAAGTTAAATTGTTTTTGGACCCGTGGAGCCAATTTGCCTAATATTTTTTACCAAGTTATTTTGATGGTTAATTATTTCAGTATTTTTTAGAGGGGTAATATTGACACAATTCAATGTTCGTTTGTCTCTAAATTTCTCATTTTCTACAAGTTAATTTTGATATGGATCAGAATTAATGGGCGTTCAACCCCGAGCTCTGTGGCAACTGGTTGGAGTTGTCATATGCCTCACCGTTGACGAGGGTTCGATTCTCACTGTGGACATCGACTCTCGTGGGATTTTTCCGTGGTGGTAGGGCTCCGTGTATAAGAGTAGTATGGGCCAGGCCCTCCCCCGCTAGCGGTCAAGCTGCGGGCCAACCGCAGGTCGAGCCCATATTAGTCACCACGTTGTAAGTGGACACCGGGTGCCTTTCGGGGTGAACCAAAAACAAAGAATTAATGGGCGTTCAAAATTGTCCATGTTAGTACAAAATAAAGAGAGAATATCATGTGGTAATATAGTCAATTTTGGACCAAAAGGTCCACATGAATCTAATCAATATATATATATATATATATATATATATATATATATATATATATATATATATATATATATATATATATATATATATATATAAATTCTAAAAAAAATGGAAAAAGAAGAAAATGAATGCAGGAGAAAAAACCCGAAAGGTTGGGCTCAAATCTGAAAATGGGCCTTTTAAGATCCAAAAATTAATCACCAATCCATATCAATTTTGTCGCTGTTTATTGCATCCGGGTATATCCGAGATTACAGTCAGACGGAAAATATATAGGCGGGAAAATTAACGGTTTCCAAAACCCTAGATTCGCGCCACCTGATAAGAACTACCTCGTTGATTTTCCCTGCTAATCCGCAATTGGTCCTTATTTTGAAATTCTTCTGCTAGCTCAATAAAGAATCTCTGTGAATATTGATATTAATTAGGTTCTAGGATGCTGTTGATGGCGATTATGAATGCATTTCAAGGACAAGACTCTTAGGATACTGAAAGTGTTCTGGAAGCTTCTGAAAAGGTATATGCTGATGCATGCGTTAAGCGATTTGTTAATCTTCATGGTTAATTGATTTGGGGGTTATATGTTCAAGGCCATTAGATATTCTTTGGTTTTTTTTTTTAATAATTAGTTTGATCTTGTTAATATTATTGTTTTATATAGTTGCTGCTTGAGTGTTTCCATCTCTATTTACTTAAAGAGTTGGACCGCCTTCAGCGTGGGTCGTTTGTTTAGTAACTCAGACTCCATAACCCAACATTGATGACATTAGAGTATATAGATCTGTGCCATTGTTATAGAACCATGACATTTTCTTGTTCAGCTGTAGAATGAAGAAGAGAGCTAGTTGAGGCGATAGAAGATGGGTATTTATGTAGAAGGTTCGTAAATCTCTTGTTAAGTTAACCGATTTTCAGTTACAAATGAATATTAATGACTCTAGTCTCAGCCAACACCTCCTGATAAGTGTCGGCTTCTCTCTCCAGATTAATATTAATCGAAGTGGGAATGCGCTGTAAGATTACGAGTTAGCTTACATGCACTTCGTTACATCATTTTGACTAGTTGTCTTGGCACCTACCTTAAACTCTTATTAAGCATAATAAATCTTTTTGGGTAAATTCAGAAACTTCTGGCCAAGGTTTAGAACGGAAAGATAAGTTAGAAATATTCCTTTTTGATAGATATGATCTTATAAATTTGTTATGGCCTTTATCTGTGGCCTCATCTTGCCAGTTGTTGCCCTAGCTGTTACTACTGTGATACTTGGATGATGATATGACCTGCCCATATGTCCATTCAAGTTAAAGCATTTCCACCATAGACAAAACTATACTAATATGGGAATTTATGTAGCTAAGATCACTGGATTTTCATGGTTTTTAGGATGATATGACCATGTTGATGTCCTGAAACCAAGAAATAGATTTTTTTCACGAGATAACTTGCGTAAAAACTAATTTACAATAGCATTTTAAGAAATCAGATCAGTTACAAGTACTTGAACACTTTTGTTCAAGAAACAAGAATGCCGTAGGCATTGCAGTATAATTACCCTAATCTATATTAAACAATACACATTAGGTCTGAAGATTAGCCACTAATATATCCCAATGTTTTAACAAAATAAAACGACTATCCGATTCCTTTAACATTTCCAATCAAAATTTTCTATCAGTTCCTTCTATAAATCCAGCGTGTACAACAGAAAAGACCATGACTCGATTTCATATTCTTTAAATTCTTGATAAGCCCTCCAGGAGCTGAGGGGGTTCAATGCCATTATATGTGAATGTGATGCAGCAGACATGGCTGATTAAGAAGATATAACATGCCTGCATTCTGGTTTAATACTCGTTCGATTCTTTCAGGAAGTGTTTGAGAGATAATTTACCATAACATGGAATGTATGCATTTCTTGTGGTTTACTTTGGTACACAAACATCTCATAAATGACTAGTCTAGATCGAATTTACTAATCTCCCGAACTATATAAAAATACAATCTGACTGATTAAGTATCATTTGCTTCTAGGCCATTAAGGAGTAGCCGGAGAGGTATGGGTTCATGGTGGCCGCTAAATGGTTAATAAACTATGTTGATGATGCCAAGGAGGAAAGAGTTGGAACTCTTTACCTGCAATCCCTTGCATAACCATTCAATATTTCTAGAAACCAGTAAAAATGGAGTCGGAGAAGATGTTAGAAGGAAACCTGGATTTGTTATCCACCAGCAGCAAGCATCTCTGGAGGGTTCACAAAGGACCTCAGAGATGGAGGGTGCAGGTTAAATTTTATAAGTAATAGCTAAATGAGTGTGTTTTCCCAACAGGTAAAATAACGAATAAGCATCGATTGTAAAGGAATCCGATCATCTAAGAAGCATATAGGAAACATCAGTGGGAGTTGAAAATAATCCTGAACCAGTAGATTGAGGCTATAGCATATTCTTTTTTCTTTTGCTTCTAAAAAGAAATTATACCTTGGCAAACTTGGAATAGGAATAAGCTCGAAGTTGATTGCTTATGCATGTTAAGGGTTCCTCTTAATTTTTACTTCTACGGCCATAATAGTTAAGCATATTGCAACTTAAGAAAATTAGGTCATCTTATTTTACTTAAATATACAAGGATGCAATATCTCTCATGGAAGCTGTAGCAAATCGTATTAGATCCTCAATACGTAAACAAGGAGCTTTTGTTTTCATCAATCTACTTTGCACCCCTGCTTCATTTATCTTCCCATTTGCATTCACTTTTTATCTGCCTGCTTTTGTTATCGATATTTGAACATTATGCCTTATAAAGAATTTCTATCTACTAAATCATCTGGTTGCATTTAGGGCTGGATTCACATTCATTTTCTTCCTTTTACGTTTAAAGTTATCTTGTTTTATATTTAGTACCAGTATGGAGATTTCTATATGTGCTGATTTTTCTACGTCAAACTCATTGTACAATTTATCCATTGTGTAGAGCATCTCTGTGCATATGTTAGCATTACGAGTGTAATGAGATAATATTTTAGTATCAGCTGATGTATCAGCTACGGTTAATGCTGATGCAATTAATCTGAGCTCCCCCTCCCCTACCTTATCCTAGGTCCAGGTTCTTTTGCTTTATTTACTTCACCCTCATCTAGAACTATAGTTGAAAACTATATGTTTCTTCATTGTGAACGTTACATTGTTCTGTTGTTTGATGGATGTTGGTAGATGGAGCATTGAATATTGTAATTCCTTAAGCTGTAGTGTTTTGCCACTGGAGTCACGTGTTCCCTGAAAACAAATAAAATTTAGTAAATATGGTGTATTCTTACTCAATTTAGATGATATGTTCATAAGTGACCTTATACGAGTCCTTCACTACACTAAGTTCTTGAATTCACTAATGAGAATATATATATATATATATATATATATATATATATATATATATATATATATATATATATATATATTTATGTATTTTACTTTTGTCTTGTTTCTCTTCTTTTTAAACAATATATTTTTCTGCAATTAATAAAAATTTAATGAAATCCAATGTAGAAAATTACAAATCAAAACCTAATTCAACCATACTCGCATGATGAACAAAAAAGTTAAGTTGATTTATTTATAACACCTTTTGATGTATAATTATTCGTTATATTTCAATACAAACTTTTCACCTTGTGTATCACGTACTCTCTCAATGATCTGTTTTTACAATTAGTGTACAATTTCTTAAATAAAAATACAATTTAAATAGACCAAATATTTTAATTAGATGAATAACTTTATTTTTTGGCCCCCGGGAGGGGGGATTGGGTCGAAATGAAAGGATTTAAACGAGAGTCGGCCCATGTAATGTAGGGTGAAAAGTGGGTAATAAGCAAAGTTGGTCCCCCGCCAGCAGCAATGAGTTCCCAACCTAGTAGAAGTAGGCCGAAGAACTGTGGTACTACCCTAACTCTTCTACTGAAAATTTGATTCTCTTGAACAGTTTAGGTCAGAAATTGGGTTGATTTTGTCTGTTTGCAATACCATATTTTTCAGCACATGCAACACAAATGTGGTTACTTAGCAAAAAAAAACACAATTGTGGTCATTTGATGAAAAAATTTACGGTAGAAATTAGCAAGTGTTTTTAACACTTGTTAAAAACGAATCTTAAAAAGCGTTGAACAAACAAGTATTCATCTCTTAAGATCGTGTTCCAACACCTGTGTTTAGCATTCAGCCCTTGTGCCGGCGTGATTTTGTGGTCTACAAATTGACAGATTGTGAGAGAAAGAAGATGGAGTCCCGCAGTCTGATTAGCCATCACCGCACGCCTTTGATTTTACCTCTCTGCATGCCTTGTGGCTCCAGTGCGATAGTTGTTTTTGTCCGTCGGATCAAAATTTTAACGGTGAAAATTGATTTAAAATGGAATTTATTTTGATTTTACGACACATTCGTATTTTTGTGCCTCAAAACGCCTAAGGCGTTCTGTACGTGTAAATTTTTTACTGTTCCGCATAGGATCAAACGGCTCTGCATAGAATTTACTATTCTCCTGAAACTCTTTTTGAATGCTGGACTGCTACTACCTGTAATAAGTACCTTACTAACTTTCTGTGACCTATTCTTTAGTATTCATTTACTTTTTTTTTTAAAAATGTTGCTTTGGGTATGCACAAGCTGCACCAGAAAAGTGGATATTTTAATATTTGATTTGACTAATTTAATTTGATATCTACATAATCTTGAAATTAGATTTTAGTCTCACTTATAATTAATCTCATACCAAAAACAAAATTCTAAATAACCTATTATCTGAACAATAAGGTCAGCCGAAAATGATTGTGATGAACCCCACCCCACCTGCAACTTAGCTCAGCAGTGACAATCAGTAAACTAAAAGAAAAGCTGTAACAATCACAGAGCAGTAGAGGCAGCGGTGGTGTGGTCAATGGAGTCGGTTGCAGATGTTGCATAGTGACAGTGGGGTCACATGTTCCATGTGAAATAAATAAATTAAATTAGTATATATGATATATTTTATTTTATTTAAATGATAAATGTATAAGTGATTGATTACACATAATTTTTTAAATTATTGAGTGCCCAATAATTTTTTATTTTTGGATCCGCTGCTACTAAATAGAGTCGTGTACTTTTTTCTGATTTTGGCTCCCTTTTTTAAACAGAATCAGGAAAATATATTTTAAAGGAATTTAAGAATATAGGAAACGACTGTTTGGTTTGTACATATAATATAAATTTATTCTTTTTATATTATTAATAAAAAATAATGGACTAAAATTTATACTCTACAAGTAAAAAAAATATATGTTTCACACAATAACAAATCTCCTGATTAATATATATTTGGTTCGAGCAGCCGAAGCAGGCGCGTAGCCGCCGTATTCATTAAGCTATGTCATCTCGGCGGTCTGCGGATATATTTCTTCTTCTGTTTCTCCTTTCTTTCTGGTCCCACTCTCTCTTCCCTGTTGTGTGGACTTAAGACCACGAAAAATTCTGTTGTGATCCTGCATTATATGTGCGGTTATGGTTCACTTATTTCACATTGAACCACATCATCTTTTTTGATAAAAAAAAAAAAAAAAAAACCCTCCTTACTTGCACCAAAAGGGGTCTCCCGGCTCCTATGCCGGACAGCTTTGGTGTGGGACGTGTGGGACACCATCCTGGTCGTCGGATGAGATTTTTTAATGGCCCAAATTTGGAGAGAGAATTTTTTTTTTAAGTCAGCCGCAACTTTTCTCTCTCCAGATCTGGGCTGTTCAAACTATCATCCGACGGTTGAGATTGTTCCGCACGTGCAGATTTTTTCCTGTTCCGCATAGGAGCTAGACTGCAAAAGGGGGAGTGTTTTTATTTTTTTAATCAAAAAGTGATGTGACTCAATGTGGACCAAGTGGTCTATGACCTCACATATAGCCCAGGTCCACAACATAATTATTCTCAGACCACGGTCTACGACTATATGCTCTAAGTGTGATTGTATTGTGTTTGAATTTGAGATTTTGGTCTCAATTTTAAATTAGTCTCAAATTTAAATCAAATTTTATATGATTTAATACTTTAAATTTCTTTTCAAAATTTAATACAAAACTAGTTTATTTGAGTTTGAGTTTTAAA
This sequence comes from Vinca minor, assembly GCA_026122235.1. Taxonomy (NCBI): domain Eukaryota; kingdom Viridiplantae; phylum Streptophyta; class Magnoliopsida; order Gentianales; family Apocynaceae; genus Vinca; species Vinca minor. Next base: position 1,826,200 of record JAOCZM010000085.1, on the reverse strand, counting down.
CCAAATTCAATCAGACCCTCAACCATCTCCTATGAGAAATTTTATTTTGGTAGGCTACTAAGTTTGACAAGTTACATCCAAACCAATGAGTGCAGTACACCTAGGAAAGAGAATTGATGTAAGTTCATTTCTCTTTCCTACATGTATTGTACTGATTGGCTTTGATGTAAGTTATAAGTTAGTAACCTACCAAGATAAAAACTACTCATCTCCGATATGCTTATAAATAAATAATTGTCCACCACCACCATCAATTAAATAAATGCTATTTCCAAGAGATAAATACATTTTTTTTTGTTTTTTTAACTAGCGTAGGGGATTTTTAGTATCGAATCCGAGTATACTCTCGGAAATGTTTACCATTGATAGGACACCTTCCCTGAACTTTTAAGAGAAAACTACCTAAATTGGAAGAAATTGGAAGAAAACAGGAGATGAGTTTTTTTTTCCAACCGTGTCTGAAAGATATTTGATTGATCATTATAGTTGCATGTAAGCATTAGTACGGATAGAGCATTATATGAATGGACCCAGCATCTCAATATAAAATGGTTAATTTGAGGAAATTGAAGTCGCCGCTATCTCAAACACAAGGAAAAAGGAAACAAAAAATAGGCGAATTAAGCAAGAAGCATCCATTAACTATCTGCATTAATATTTCAAAATTCTTACTAAAAACCATAAATTAAACAGTCCAAGCTGACACATGATAATCTGACAAAAGGAAAGATAAAAACGGTTACAACGAAACTTGTTTAACATTCACTCCTTCTATTCCCCAATCCGGCGCCGCCTCAGAACAACGGAGCCGGCAGATTCAGATCAAAGGGAAAAGGCTTTTTTTCAGCCTTCGTCTCCTTTTCATTTTCATTTATGGCGATACCGATGTTCACTGGAGGAGCTGCAGATTCGCGGCTCCGATCGCCAACATTCTCACTGGAGGAGGAACCAGCTGGAGACAACATAACAGGAGGCGGCGGTTGCGCCGCCATCGGTCTGGGTGGTTGGAGGAAATTCGTCTTAGCCTTGTCACCTAGGAGGATCCTGGCGGCCTTGTCGTAGGCGATAGCTGCTTCCTCCGCCGTATTGAAAGTTCCTAGCCATTTACGGGTTTTTTTCCACGGATCGCGAATCTCCGCGGCGTACCTTCCCCATTGACGCTTTCTGACGCCGCGGAAGTGAGGCTCATTCACCAATTGACGGGACGGAGAAGTCGCACCAGGAACGGCGGCTGCGGCGGTGTTCTTAACCATTTGGGACTGTCTGACAACAACCTGATCAAAGAAGCGAGTGGGGTTACGGGTGCGGAAGGATGAGAGAAATGAGGGATAGGGTTAGGGGTATTTATAGGCCATAGCTGCCTCGTTGACGCCGACAGGTTAGAGAGAAAGAATTTCCAACTTTTTTAATTTTAATTATTTTACTTTTTTCGATTATTTCACTCTACTAATTCTTAAGAGTTTGTTTGCTACAAAATGATTGAACCTCGACTTTAAAAGTCATCATCTCACCGTTTTTGGGGTTAGTGAATGAGTTATATCCAGGAATGAAGCTAAAATTTTTTAAATTAGGGTGGCGAAATACTGGAATAGTATGTCGAACTAAATATAAAAACGGCAAAAAAAATGTTAGGGGGAAAATTTAATCAAATATTCCGAACTACATATAAAATTTACTATATCTATTAGGATTTTTAAAAATATAATGGGGGCGACTGTCCCCACCCGCCCCTTATCTTCGTCCTTGATTATATCCACCGGAGTTGCATTAACTAACAACTCATAAGGGTTAATTTCTATATTTAATAAAAATTGAACCAAATCATATAGTTGAAGACAATACTAGCACAACTCTAATCTTATAATCTTGTAAAATAATTCTATAAAGATAAACACACTTAAAACACATTATGGATAGATAAAATTTGTGCACTTCAATCAACTACACCAATACCTCTTATTATCTTTTTACCTTTTAAAGGGAATACAAGGGATAAAAAAATGTCATATTTTAAGTGGTCTTAGGCAGTAGTGGTAAGTAAAAAATCGGTAGTTTTACTGAAGAACACAAAGTAATAAGTGTGTGCGTGCAGCGAAAGATTTAGATTGACATTTAAAAAATCGGTAGTTTTACTAAAGAACACAAAGTAATAAGTGTTCACGCGCAGAAAGTACTGTTCACTCACAGGAATTACTGTTCACACGCGCAAAATTACTATTCACACATTTTTTTTCAGAAATTATTTTAAATCGGTAGTTTTACTGAAGAACACAAAGTAATAAGTGCGTGCGTGCAGCGAAAGATTTAGATTTACAAATGTCAAGTGTTCAATTTTCGTTGCTGACGTAAATGTTGTATTTGTGGATGATCTGTAAGTACCATTGTAAGCGACATATGATCTCTAGGACCTGCCTGACTCGTGGTGGTGATTGGAGACAAACCCACCCAAACTTTTTTGGAAAAAAAAAGCGAAAGATTTTAGGGTAACGGGGCTCTGTCCAAAGAATGAACAATCTAATTTGACGTCATTATTATTGCAATACCTTTGCCCTTCTTCTCTCTCTTTATTATAACACGAAATATATTCTTTTCACTCAGTTTAAAAAAATCATCCGAAATTGAACATTTCGTTTCTACAAATTTTATAGAAAATAATACATTCCATTTTAATGGATTAGAATATATATTTTGAGAATAAATTTAAGGTGTTCTCTTATTATTTTAAGCGGATATTTATTTTATTTTTTTGAAAATTATTTAATTCAATAAATATGAAATTCATTGACTTAAAAAACTAATATAACCTAAAAAAGTTGCCAAAATTAATTTGAGATAACTAATATGAAGCCTAATGCAAAAAATAAAATAAAATAAAATCACTCTTTGTCCCTTAGCATGTCTCAAATGACCAATGTGGAATTGTGTGGAAAGTTTAGACGGGCAAATATGAAAACAATAAATTTCAGAATATCCTCGTATGAATTTGTTAAAACGCTATTTAATTCAAATTGAAACCAATAAATAGATGTAAAGATAAAAAGTAGATATGTTGAAACATTTTTGAAACTATAAAATAACAAGTAAAATAGAAAAAAGAAATAGTTTTTAAAATTAAAAACCAGGAAAAAAATAGTTGGTCTTTGTTCTATTTTCAATCTCGGTTAAAAGTTCTCCCAAGAGATAAGCTCGTTACACATGATTTGCATAATACGATTCATCTTCTTTTGTGAATATGTGGTTTCAAGTTTGTGGACTATTACAATTTCCTAAATATGATTTACCTTGCGCACAAAATCAATATTATAAAGAAAAAAATTACATTTTTTTTTAATAAAAAAAGAAGGTGCAAATGATCAGGGACGAAATCAGGAATTTGGTGTTGGTGGACGAAACTGTAACAGTATGTCGAACTACATAAAAAAACGGCAAAAAAAAAATCTTGTGGGCGAAACTGATAAAATTTTCCGAACTGCATATAAAATTTCTATACCTAGTAGTATTTTTAAAAATCTCGGGGGCCTGTCTTTGTCCCTGCAAGTGATGGTGACTAACACCTCCCGCTACCTCATGTTCGGGCTTTCATGTTCATTAGCGTAAATATCATAAACCAACGCAAGCACTGGACCCAGTCAAAATAGCACCAACAAGGGGCAAGTATAATTACATTATGTTATAATAACATTGAATCTTCTGTGACACTTATGTGGTACTCACGAGTCACAGTGACATATTTAATTATAGTCTTATTCACACCTAAATTTATTTATTCACATTAATGTTTATCTATTTTTATTTAAATTATATAAATAAATAAAATTATAATTAAAATATCATAAAGAATGTCACAAAGATATTAACTCCTTAAAATATGTCAAAACAAATAAAAGAAGAGTAAGTGAATATAATTATGACTAAGAATCATGGGATAGCGCTGTGGTAAACGCTTTCTTTCTTCTTGACGAGGTCTAGAGATTGGTTCCTACATCTCTTCTCTCTCCCTCCCTCCCTACACCCCACCCAAAAAAATAAAAAATAAATAAATAATAGAATCACCTTAAGTAACGTAAAACAAGAAGTCATTAAATAAGGAGTAACTCAACAACTGATTTCTTCATAAATAATTGAAAAAATTAATAGTGTTTGGCTTCACATGCTAGCTAGAGAAGGAATTAATTAACAAAATGCTACAAAAATCTTTAAAACGTGCATTTAAGAAGATAAGTTCCCTAACCGTGCTGTGCTGTGTAAGTCAACCATATGCATATCATGACAAAGAAGATCGTTCACAGTTCAGTGATTAATTAATGGTGAGTGTCCAACAGTGTGAGGATTCGAAAAAGTGTATATATATATATATATATATATATATATATATATATATATATATATATATATATATATATATATATATATATATATATATATATATATTTACATCTCGTGCTTAGTAGTGTACAGTGGAGAACGCAGACTTTTAAAGCAGTAGTGGCACAATTAACATTGACAAAACAAATTTTTAAAAACATATACGCGTTTCATACTTTGATAATATTCTATAATTACATCATTATCGATAGTACTTATACATGACTGACACCAACAAAATGCTCTAATACCTGCCCATTCTTCACATAACAAAATACTACCGAAATTTCCTCCCTCATTTATATATCACGGGATTCATCAAGAAGAATAGAAAATCAGTCATCACCAATATTTTTTGATAATCACCATATAGTAAAAAATTTACAAGATTTCAAATTTTTACACTTAAGTTTGTTAATTTTTTTTTAATAAACATCGAAGTCCCATTATAGATTTAACCTTGTTAAAATTTTAATCAAACTTGTTAAGATATAAGTAGTGTTATTACTGTAATCCACGAACGACAAAATCTAATTTTAAATCGAAAACTAACTAAAAATGGGTACGCTATAAAATGCTCACGGCACGAGTGTTATAAAAACACAGCTAAAACTATAAAAATAAAAAAAATATTAGGAAAAAGGACTAGTGGAGCACTTGTCCCTCCATACCCCACCCTAGATCCGCCAATGGTAGTGTACATGTGTTTTCAAAAACTTTGGTCCATTGAAATATATCATGTGATTATATTTTTCTAGTAATTTTTAAGTACAAATGATATATAAATAAGAGTACTAAGATTAGTGTGAGATGCAAACTATACCCAATTCAAGTATACTGTCAGTAGGCTTTTTAGGAAGAAAACTGTGTTTTTAAGGACGGGGCTAAAGAGAGCGCAGCTGACATTTAACTTTAAAAAATTAGAGAAACGGTATATTTAGTCTTATAAAATTGAAAATAAAAGATATTACTAACATAATATAAATTTTATTCTTTTCAACATATAGTTTGTAATTTATACCACTATTTTAGCAAAACCGATTAAAGCAGCAAGGATCCAGCGTGTAAATATATATTTTTTAATATACATGAAGACATATTTATACTGTTAAATTTAATTAAGGTTTTATATATAAATGAAATAGTTGTAATCCTTGGATCAAATTACCTGATCACTAACGTACATTCCACATTTACTGAATAAATAAATTTGGGTTATGCACCTAATACAAACCCATTGAATGAATATGGTTATCTACATTACAAAATAACTCCGACGTTAGCATGGATCGTCTTAAATTTTACATGCATAATTTTTACCGTCAAATGTAATATTTAACAGGTTAATTTTTTTATAAATGAATATCTATGTCGTATAATAATTGTTACATCTTTTAGATGTTCATCAAGATAAACAATCGTCATATTGTTCAATTTTTTTAGTACATGCAAAAAAAAAAAAAAAAAAAAATCGGTTATGCACAGGAGGCGTGGACATACTAAAACCCACGAAAGAGATGAGGACTAACATAATTAAGGGATACGTGTTAAGATGGGAAGCTCAATCATGCTAGGTAATGTTTCTCTAATCTCACATTGGTTAGAAAAGAAAAGTTTAAAGGCAAGAGGCCTTATAAATGAATCCCACCTAAAGTGTTGAGCTTTATTTATACCAACTCCTCGAGTCTTGTGAGTGTTTAGACTTGGAGTTTTAGAAGAGGGTTTGTAATTTTTATTCCGCTCAAAAAATTACATAGTGAAAGTTTGTACTCTCCTGGGGTCGTGGATGTAGGTCCGTGTTGAGACCGAACCACGTTAAAAATTCGTGTGTTGTTTTTTCTGCTTTGCTTTTCGCTTTCCATTATAATTTGTTGTTTGGGAGTGTTCCGCTGCCCAACAACCGGTATCGTGAGCGAGGTTCAGGGCTTGGGAGAGACGAGAGAAGTTGCGCATTTAGTTTGCAGTAAGTTTCCTAGGTCGCTTTAATTAAGATTTGGTGTTATTTTAATTAAAGTTAGAGTGTTTAAATTATGGAGTCTTTAAACACCGTTGTGCCGATGAAGAGCGATGTTCCATCTCCACTCTTTGATGGAAAGATTGATTTTACCTTATGGCAATGCACGATTCAATACTATTTAGTGCAAAGCAAGGTCTTGATTCCCGCTCTGATGATGAAAAGCCGAAGGTATGAAAGATTCCGAGTGGGCTACAATTAAGAAGAGGGCGGTTAGTACAATTCGATTGGCTTTGGCTCCACAAATCAAGTTGACGGTGTTGAGAGAGACGTCACCAAAGAAGTTGTGGGAGACTCTGAGAATAATTATTCCTCAAGACTTTAACTAACCGTTTGAAGATGAAGATGGATCCGTACTCACTCAAAATGGAAGAAAGAGGTAATCTTATTGATCACACTAATAAATTTAATGAGTTAGTATCTCGACTTGAGAATGCGAGGGAAGAGATTAAGGATGAAGAACAAAGTGTTGTCGTTATTAGCTTCATTACCGAAATCCTATAAATCGTTGGTGCAATCATCATAGCGTGGAAAGAACACACCGCAATCGAATGAGGTTTCAAAAGCCTCAAGGAGAACCAACAGATGATGAATGAGGATTACCCCCGAGGATGATCGAATACTAGTCGTAGAGAGTTCTCGAAGAGGGAGGAATCGAAGCAAGAGTAGAGGTGACCAAGGAAGAGGTAAATCTCAGCAGAGAGGTGATCAGTAGCGAGGTCGAGTGCTTCTATTGTGGGGAACTTGGTCATTTTCAAAGCCGTTGTCCAAAGATGAGGGATGATTTGAAAAATCTCCGTGAATGGATGAAAGGCAAGGCAAAGGTATGTGATTCCTCTACAAATGTGGTCAACGACACGATAATTTATATTTGACGAGATGGTTTGGATGACACTCGCTGAGAATCATTCAAACCGAATTATGGATAATGTCGCCGACGTGCATATCTCGCAAGGACCGAGACGTGTTTGATACTTTGCGGATGGGAGACTTTGGCTACATCAAAGTGGGCAACAACTCGAAGCGTGAAGGTTGAGGCCGTTGGGACGAGTCCGCCTCGAAATTCCACAATGATGAGGTAAAAGTACTTCCTAATGTTAGATTTGTACCTGATTCGAAAATGCCAACATAATTTCGCTGGGTGAATCTGGGCATCAAAGTGGTTACAAGTATGTTGAAATTGGGAATTTCTGCAAAGTGTATAGAGGCAACTCGCTTTGGTTATGCGAGGTAGGAAGAAAGGGAAGAATTTATACCATCTTGATGGTCATTCCTTGAAGAAGCGGGAAGTAAAGTCGAGAAAGAACAGAGAAGGAGACCGCAAGACCGAGAAAAGAGTTAAGTTTTCTCGATTCTCATTGTAACTTGGGAATTTGAGAAAATGGAGGATATGTTAGGTAATGTTTCTCTAATCCCACATTGGTTAGAAAAAAAAGTGCAAAGGCAAGAGGCCTTATAAATGAAACCCACCCTAGTATTGAGTTTATTTGTACTCAACTCCTCGAGTCTTGTGAGTGTTTAGACTTGGAGTTTTAGAAGAGGGTTTGTAATTTTTATTCCGTTCAAAAATTACATAGTGAAAGTTTGTACTCTCCGGTAGCATTGTCAACGCAGCCCGGTCCCCGCCCTGGTCCGTCGCGGATTACTCTAAAACGGACCTGGACCGGGATTTGGACCAATTTTTGCGACCAAGAAACTCCTAGTCCATACCCATCCATAAGAAATCCGCGGGTTAAACGGGCTCGGTCCCACTTGACCAAATTAATTTTAAAAAATAAATTTTAAAAAAAGAAAATAAAGCTTAAAATGACATTTTTTTGTTTTTATTTTTAAAAATTGAAAAGAAAAATTGAAAAAAAATAATATAAAGCTTAAAATTTGAGTTTTGTTGTTTATTTTTTAAAATATTTATAAAACAAATTGTAAAAATGAGAAGTAAAACTTTAAAAAATATTTTTTATATATATTAATTTAAATGCGGGTTGGTCCGGGTCCGGTCCGGTCCGGTCCGCCTTGGTCCGTGGTCCAAACGGAGCGGGCTAAAATGGCCCGCATTTAAACGGACCATGAATAGCTTGGTCCAAATCCGTCCAAAAAATGCAGACTACGGACCGGTCTGCGGACTAGTGGTCCGTTTGACAGTGCTACCTCCGGAGTCGTGGATGTAGGTCTGCGTTGAGACCGAACCACGTTAAAATTCTTGTGCTATTTTTCTGCTTTCTTTTCGTTTCCATTATAATTTGTTGTTTGGAGTGTTCCGCTGCCCAACACAATCTAGTTACGGTTTTGAGATGATGTTGGAATCGAATGAGGCGGCGGCGGCGGAACAGTGGAATCCAAACAGTCGTCGTCGTGTGGCGCGGGTCAAGTCGGATATATGAAGAGAGTATAGTGGGCGCGTGTCCGAGTCAAAGCCACTATGGTTTGTTGTGCGTGTGGGGAAGGAAAAAGCCTAATGAAAGCAATGCGGATTTGATGCACGTGCTTCTCTCTGACGGCGGTTTTTTTTTAAACCCTCTGACGGCGGCGGTTAAGTGTAATGTAGACGGCCCCAGATAGTAATGGATTGTGTGTACTCGGAATGGATTCAGACATAGCAACTCTTATTACATCTCTCAAGTACTATGGGCCGCTTTGTCTTGGTACGAACCTGTATCAATTATCCAAGCCCTTTTTTTGTAGGGCGGCCTAAAGCCCAAAAATCCAATCATTAAGGTTATGAAGCCCACAATATAATGAGCATCGAGCCCATCTAGGCTTAGGCCTGTCAATTGGACTCAAGAGCCCATATCCATATCCAGACTCATAAGACCTAATTTGGGTCTAGATAGACTTTTCTATACTCATATTAAAATTGGGTCTGGAATCATATGGGTAGGGATCCAATCCAAGTATGGGACCCAAGAGTTGTGGGTCTAAATTATAATTGCATAGATTCAAGAAACTCAATGACCCAAAAGCCCAATTAAAATTATTTTTTTTATTTTGTTTTATATGAACCTAAGGATACGTTGCTAATGTTAATAAAACGGTGCATATTATTTTTCACAAAATATTTCGCTAATAATAGTTATTTATTTTATTTAAAAAAATATTCACGTTTTATCTATAAAATTGAATATCAATAAAATTATAAGTAAAATTAGTGAGCGGATCCAAATTTTAGATCCAATACCCAATGTGGTTGAGTCCGGACTATAGTTGAAAATATTTAGTCCCAGTCCAATAGAAATTCAACTTGGGTCTCAATTTAGTGGGCCAATATTTTAGACTCAATAAACTCAATTGACAGGCCTATCTAGGCTCCTTAATAAATTTTCAAACATACAACAATGTTACTCTCTGACAGTGCATGATTCCAGCCGATAACTCCTTCGGCCGAAACAGACATCACTCGATTTGGGAAACAAGGGGATGGATTGGTAGATATAGCCACAATGCCCGTCTAAGTAAAACCTGAATGTTGAGGAGTACCCAAATTCTCAGTTTCTGGACTGCATTTTTTAGCTCCTCACTGTTCTCTCTCATGCTTGTCAAAAGAACAGACGCACAAAAAACTCCCTAAGCATCTGAATTTCACCATGAAAAGAAATTCAAGAAACCAGTCCCCTCATCCATGGCATCTTTTAGACCATTCAAATGTGACAGCAGAATCTTACACCTTGCAAATTTTCCAATTCAGCTAATGTTGGCTAACCATATTTAGACCATTCAAATGTGAGCATACCTCAAATTCTAGCAATTTATTGTTGATAGGTCGATATAAGAGTGCTAATAGCAATGAACTATATATAATTCCAATGCTAGTTCTACCAATTAAAAATTAAATTTCCCAGAACAGTCGACTTCGAAGCAACATAAATCATCATCAAATAATGCAAGCAATCAGGACCTTCAGATTCACATAATTCTTTTGAAATGATCCAAAGGCATCATCTAATGTCTTCCCAAATCTAATGGGGCTCTAAAAGCCACTACTATTTTGAACCAGAGAATCCGCCCCCTATGTACCTCAAGCTTAAACAAGCAAAATATGTACAGGAGCAATTAAAGCCAACCTAAAAGTTCCAAAGCGAGGAGTTCTAAGGGCTTGAAACCATCTTGCAAAAACCTTGCCTTTAAAGGCAGACTTTCATGTATTTGCTGCCTGTGACGGCAACCTTGGATGGTTATGTTCCCCTTCGTAAGTTACAATGAGCATTGAAGGATCCTCCAAGCACCTCTCCACATGTTTCCTAGCAGGACAGCCTCTCATACTGCTACATTTGTAGTATCCCCTGCAAAGACCAAAGAAGGGTTACTTCGTGCATCCGAATATGGACTACTGGACTTTAGTGCACGGGTACATAAAATTCCATGAAAGCAAGCCCTTATATTCCATAAACACCCCAACAGACATAAGAAGTTCATAACAGAATAAAAGGTTAGTTTGTGTACCTGTAAGTTATAATTAGATACCTTCCAAAAAGTGCACATTTGTACCAAATATCAGTAAGGTAAAAGTTAAATTTGTACACAAATGAGCGAGCAGGACTTAACGTAATAATATAATGCGAAGTATCACGTTTTAATTTTTCAATAACATGATGTGTAAATGTTTTTCTTAGATTCACTAATGATATCTTTGTCGATCAACATAGAACTTGGGAGATCTAGACTAACTAGTTTCTGACTTAAGACAGCATAAGAAGGTCCCCATTACTCAATTTTTGCTAATGTAAAGAAAACAAAGTGCAAATCTACAAGAATATGCAGTTATCCTTAACTAGATGATTACGAGTTTAGGCAATTCATCACAAGACACGACTAAAAACAGTCCCAAAGAACAGAGAATCTTGGGTACCTGGGATGAGGTGAACCCTTGATTGGTTTCTGGCCATACTTCCTCCAGGAGTACTCATCAGGGGGGATATCGGCAAGCTTGTTACTGATAGCGGGCACTTTGATCGACCTCTTCACCCTATGTTTTCTGTTTCAGGTAAAAATGGTAACAAAAAAGCTATTAATAACAGAAACCAGATTATAAGCTGAACCGAAAAAAGGTAACTAAAAACAACCACCTCTTCTTTGAGCAATGACACCGCCCGGTGCTTCCACATTTCACACTCCCATCTTCTCCCCTGACAGAGCATCTCCTCTTGTTCTGGAATGAACTCTGGTCAGCAGATTGCGAACCCCCAATTAAATGGAAAGCGGAAGCGCTTCCATCCAAACTGGCAACACTCCCATCAACACTCAACGACGAGATAAACGACCTAGTGGACGACATGGTAGGCGTGCAAGTTGAACTATCAAAATTAAGACTAATGCCACTATTGCTCCGTCGGTACATTTCTGCAGCCTGCTGTTTCAAATGTTGCTGCTGAAGCTGAAATCTCTGCTGTTGCTGCTGATGGAGGAAGTGATAATTAGCTGGCATTGGCGTCTGTTGGGCGAGCTGAAGAGTGTTTTTTCCATGGGAGCTCAACTCGAGCGAAGAGTTCCCCAATGTTAGGGCACTTCTAACACTAGAACCCAAATCTTGATTTGGGTTTTTTAGCGAATTAATTTGAGGAAGCTGAAGGCCTTTCGGTTTGGGTTGATCATCAGTTCTACAAATTGGGTTTTCAAGAAGGATACTTTGGGGAAAAGGGGTCGTCTTAATTTTCCTAACCTTTCTAACTCTGGCATGACCCAATGTAGAACTTAGAAGAGAAACAACTTTCTTGAACTTACAAACAGCATCCCCAGTTTCTACCACTAAATTCCTATACTGATTCTGATCTTGAGGCTTAGAAACCAAATTCAGAAGTCTATGGCAACTTTCCACTGCTGCCTTGTTAGCTTCTTCCACCTCCTCCATACCTTAAAAATCTCTACCCTCTTGCTCAAAAAAGGAAAGAAAATAATGAACCCCTAATTACTAAAACAAAAAGGGCCTAACCTAAAATGAACCATAAAATCAAGATTCCTTTTTTATCTTACTAAAGTGACTAGATAGTTTTCAATAGTTCATAAAAGGAAAGAATCTAAACCAAAACTTAAGCTCAAATGGTGAAAATAAAAATGCATAATTTGCAAGAGAAATTCAATTAATCCTCATAAATTAAACTCTAATAAACATGATTTTTTATGCTAATATAGACCCCCCCAAAAAAAAACTCCAAGAAAGAAAAAAAAAACCAAGAAAATTAGAAAGCAAACAAAAAAGCTCAGAGGAAAGTCAGCATCCCAGCCAAGAAACTCGAGACCCCATATACAAAAATAAAAAATTCACTCAAGAACAGACCTCAAGTTTTGGACTTTTTAAGTGCTCCAAGAACCCTAGAATCTTCATTCTATTGCAATTAGTATGAAAGGGGAGAAAATGGGTGTGAAAGAGAAGACTTTTGGTTTGCCCATAGAATTCATTTCATAATAACAGCCAGAAAGAGAACAAAAAAATATTGCAACTTTTATTTTTTAAAAGAATATTAATTTCTTAAATTAATATTAAAGTAACAATTAGTTACACTCTGACTCCTATGATGAACAAGAATTGTTCAGTATATGCGGCCCAGACTGTCAATCATTTAATTTTATACTTTTGATCTAACGGCTGTATTAAAGCATGAGTATTTAGGGATAAACTTTGAACATTTTTTTTTTGCGGGAAAATAAAATTTTAAATTCCCCTTTTCTCTTTCTTACTTTTAATTGAAATAAGATAAATGAGAATCCCTAAAATATCTCTCATTTCAAATTGAAGTGTTCAGAATAACAGAACATGTGTTCACTGCACAAAAACATGTGTTCACAATATACAAGAACATGTGTTCTTGTAGAAAGGTGCATTTTTGCTTTTTATGCCGTTTTCTCTTACCTCGGTAACCCAACTGATGTGACGGTTGCGTGTTCCCATTTATTATTATTATTATTTATTAAGGGAAATTACATATGTACCATTTTAACCCTCTTTTAATTCGCAGCCGTCAATCCATCTGAAAAATGAAATCAACGGCTCTCGGCGTGTCCCGCATGTGCGGAACTTTGGTTGTTCCTCACAGGAGCCGGACTGAATTAGTTAATTACTACGAGGAAATAAGTAAGCAGTCCGGCTCCTATGCGGAATAGGGAAAATTTCTTACCTTGCGGAACAATCTGGACCGTCGGATGATAGTTTTAACGGTCCGGATTTAGAGAGATAAAAGTTATGACTGGAATTAAAAAATTAAAAAAAAAAGATCTCTCCAAATCTAGGTAGTTTAAATCTATCATTCGACGACCCATATTATTCTATACAGTGTGAATTTTCTCTGTTCTACATAGGAGGCGGAGTGGTAAGAAAGGAGATTAGAGAGAGAAAGCTTTCACTCTGTCACTGCTGCTTTTGATTTTATGAGAGAGAAAGATAAGGAGAAAGGGCGAAGAAGAGGAACAGAATCCATTTTTTTTAATAATAGTGCTTTGATGAGCAACATAGGGAAGCTCCGAATACAATTTTACTCCTACATTCCCTATTAATTGTCGTTTAGGAGATATCTAGGTATCCAAATTAATTGTCGTTTAAGGTTCTTTTATTAGTTGTCAACAATTTATTTCAATTATACCCTCAATATTTTCCTTTATTTTCTTTATGATGTATTAGTGAGAGAGATGGAAGGTGGGGTAATATTGGAAGTTTAGGTGAAAATGACAACTTCCTTAATTTTCTCAAATTGTCTAAAGAGTCTTATATTTAGGAATGGAGGGAGTAGTATATACTATATTTTTTTACGTCGAAAAATAATTAACTGTTTATTTTATATTAGAGCAAACAAGTCTTTTTATTTTATTATAATACATGTTGTAGGTACATAGATTAAGACATATGTTAATCAGATAAATTTTTTTTATTAAATATAAATATAAATATATTTTGTATGTACTGAATTATAATGCTGCCTTCAACCAGGGAGAAACTGCGTCTCTGTCGTCGATTTCAAAGGTGGGTCCCTACGTTGGACCTTGTTTTCCCTCTCGTTTAAGTCTTTTATTTTTTTCTTTTTCTTTTCTTTTTGTGATTTGGACCTTAAAATTTTTAGAATCGATAAATTTTGGTTCCACTAGTTTTATTTCTCCGGTTATAGTCCTTAAGGAATAATTTTTAATCAAAGTGGTCCCATTGTCACTATCTACAAGAGTTTTTTGTCAAATAACTTTTACTATGATCAGCAACTAAATCGTATTCATTACATTGACTATTCACGCTCTAATGAATATAATACATGTGATGAACAATTAACTTATAAAAAACTTAGTAATTTACTATGAATTGGTGGTTTTTCTCTTTATGTATCATATTCGTTAATAAATTTGATAAAACTATTAAAATCATTAATAGCAACATACTAGTATAATAAAGCTGGTTGTTTTTGCCTTAAAAAATTACTTTAGTTGAAAAATACTTTTAAAGCATATAAATAATAGCAAATTTAGAGATGGAAGTGGTGGCCATCCTACAATATTTTTTAAAACGATAATTTTTGTATGAGAATAAATTATATATTCTGAAATTTTCTTATAAATATTGTGTTTCACTTTCAGATAATTTTCTATTAAAAAACCGCCGTAAGTTCAAAGTTCTGAATCCGACTTAATATAAGGGCAAACATGTAAATGATCCCAAACTTTAGAGGCCAAATTGTATTATATTATCTTATCTTTGTTTTTCTTTTATAATGATTGTAAAAATTGAATAACAAAAAGTAATCCGAATAAGAACAAATATTTCTCTCTTTTCCGTTACTTTTTTTACTACTCCCAATAGAATTGTGTCTTGTCCTTTTGCTTAGGAAAGCATCTATGACTTTTTAACCACAATGCCATCCTACTCCTACTCTATTTATCAAAAAAAATAAAAAATAAAAATCATGTTTTTTTTCTTGAGCGAATTGCTTATTTTAGACTTAAATAATTTATGCTTTTTGCTTTTTAGACTTAAAATTTGTTTTCGACCTTTTGTAGACTTAAACAATTTACGAGTACCCCGATATAGATTTTTTTCAAATTCACGGGCATGCAAAACTGTGTCGTTTTAACAGGGGTAAAAAAGTATTTTCAGATTTACAAAACAAAACAAATAAATAAGAGCGAATTGCTTATTTTAGACTTAAACAATTTATACTTTTCTCTTTTTAGACTTAAACTTTGTTTTCGACCTTTTGTAGACTTGAACAATTTACGGGTACCCCGATATAGATTTTTTTCAAATTTCCGACAAAAAACTCACCGACATGCAAAACTGTGTCGTTTGACAGGGGTAAAAAAGTCTTTTCAGCTTTACAAAACAAAACAAATAAATAAATAAATAATTGAGCCGACCCAATCAAATTCAACCCAACCCATTTTCCATGTCTTCTCCCCCTTCTCATCCTACCACCATCTTCATCTTCTCCACCCTAACCACCATAATCGCAATCAACACCATCAACATCTCCAACATAACGTTTCTTTTTTAAGAACAACAAGGTCTTCAAATCTTGTTTGGGGATTGAGTCCCACTTGGAGAGATATGAGATTGAACACTGGACCTCCGTACCATGTTCGAGTAGCCTTTACCACTTGAACTACCCGATTCCCATAATTCTCACGTATTTAAATAAGTAAAATTCAATATGTTCGGTACTATAATCTAAGGGGAAAGAATCCTATAGCCGTTACAAAAGTACAACAACTAATATCATGACACGTACCGGGTCCTTTTACCTAGAAATGCCAAGAGGACCCCTGCCTAATTCGATTGAGGAACACTATCGTGCGCCGGGGTGCAGTTAGAGAAATGTTAGGACGGGATGAATAATGTGGGGCCCGGAAATTGGAAAAACCGTTGACTCTCTAACCCCACGCCGTGCTTGTGTTTGTGTTTGTGTGTGCGTTTCAATTGGCTTGTTTGGACACACAATGACAAACGTAACATTGCCGCTTGAGTCTACTTTTTTTTTCTAGCTGAGCGCGATCGCTTTCGAGCGGGAAAAGAATGGAGAGACTCTAGATAGGGTAAGATTGAGCACGCCCTCATTCCTGGGGAGGAAGATAAGCCTCATGAGGAGGAGAAATTATTTGCCCTCATTATATGGAGATATAGGAATCGAACACGGACCTCCGCCGTGTTCGGATAAACTCTTTACCACTGAGCTACCCGATTCCCATCGCTTGAGTCTACTTGAATTATCAAATTTGTCTTTTTAATTTTTAAGTTGTCTAAAAAAAAAATTAAATTATTTATTAGAGACGTGAATTTAAAATTTTAAACATAAGAGATATTATTAAATACGAATACTAAAATAACTTGATAATCGTTTTATCATAGTTATACAACCCTACATTTGAATTTATTTTCATGCAAATAAATGAACATTGTCAACTTTTTTTTTTTGAGGCCCGAAGGCGATTGCCCCCGAAGGGGAAGAGCGGAGAATACCCTAGATCGGGAGATTGTAGCATGCCCCAAACCGGGGAGGGAACTTGACCTCACAAGGAGGAGAATTTATTGCCCCATAAGGGGAGATACAGGAATCGACTCCGTCTCGCTGCCGAAAGAAATTTTTACCACTGCATGCTACTCCGATTCCTATAACATTGTCAACTTAACAAAAGCAATTTGAACACATCAACTTTTTTTTAACCTTCTAGACAAAAATTTATACTCGATTCACATTTAAATTAAAATTATGGTGTAATTGGTTTTACTATGAGAAATGAAGCGCTCCCAACTAGAATTTGATCTCTGATTATTTTGAAAAATGAATACTTGGGTGGAATTTTTATAGCATATTTCATCCCGATTACTCTATTGTTTTTTGTTTCAAAAAAGTTTCAGCCGAAAATAATAATTTCAAATGATGTTATTCCATCAGAATACATGATAGTACTATTTTGTTTTTTCTTTGACCCACATTTTCTTTCTTCAATTTCGTTAGGGCACCAATATCTCTTCACGTTTAGAACAATTTACTTTTTTTCAAAATTTGAGATAATAAAAAATCAATCCAATGTACGATTATTTGCATTTTCTAAATCGAAAGAAAAATTCTAATCCAAAATTAAACATTCGGAAAATAAACTGCTAAAACCGCGAAAGGGAGGACTCAGTACCTTTTTCAGGCACATGCAAATAATCACCTTTTCTTTTGTATGGAGTGAAAAGAAATAAAAAGCACAGCACTGCCTCGGGATCCATTAACAAAGATAACAGGGGCAAAAAACCGTCTTTCACCGTATATGTCCACATTTCTATACTAAACACATCACAATTCGACATGTATATATATAATTAGAAGAAATGTTCACATATCAATGTCATGAACTGAGAAAGAAGGAGGAAGTTTAAATATTTAAGGGAGGGAAAATTGGTTGCTAGTTAGGGAAAATCGAATTGGGGATTAGGGCTGTAATCCTATTTAAGCCTAATCAACCCAATACGACCTCGTTTCATTAATGCGCTGGCAGTTTATGTTATTTTAAGTTATAATTGTCCTAAATGCCAAACGGCATCGTTCTAACTAACTGTTTTTAGACTACCTAAATTGGGAATAGCCATTCCCAAAGAAGAAATGCCGCATCTGCTGTAAGGCTGGGATTTCAAAGGATTTCCAGCATTCAAGGATGTCTGTTGATTCCCAATTCAAGGACAGGATAAGCTGAGGTGGAGACAAGGGATATTCCTTCTTGGAATTGGAACCCTAAGTATAATTAGCAAGAGGAGCAAGGAGAAGAGTATTCAGATGTTTCTTATCCAAAAATGCTGGCAGCTTGCCTTCCCCTCTCCCTGTAAGTCTTTCACCCTTGATCAATCTTTGATCTTCTTTTCTCTTCTTCCATTTCTGTTACTGACTTGAGATCATCCTTGATTTCTAGGAGCTGAAGACTGGCTCAGCAACATTTGAATGGAACTTCTTTTGCTGGAAGTTTGCTTTCTCTTTCTTTCTCTTTCAGTTTTAAATTCATTGTTTCAGTTTACTTCATAGACTAGATTTGGGGACAGAGATCCTTTTGTTTTAAGCTTTATGGTGGAGACCGAACTCTGTTGATCTATTGATACTTATATATCTATTAAGTTCTTTCGTTTGGTTATTTTCTTGTTGTGAAGTTATCTGTTAAGTATAATCTTAGGAGTCCTAGACAGGACATCACAATCAAATTCTGAATGGTTATGTATAGAAATATGAATATACACGGGGACCGAAGATTTGCACCCGCGGGTTTCAAAAGATAAAAGAAAAAAGAGGCCCGGCAAAAGGGAGAATTGAAAATAACAGCCAAGTGGTTTTGCAAAAACTATAGTATAAAACTATAAATAATGATATGATAAACCCATATCTCTAAAACAAAGTTGAGCAATTCTTTTCATAGTTAGGTTACTTTTTTCAAGAAAATCTAGGAAATTTTGCACAAAAAAGACAAAAAATTGCTCATCAGAGAACAGCAGCCCCCACCCCCACTCCCACATTCCCTAGCTAGCTTCTCTCTCTATTCATTTGATCTTATTTGATGACTTATTGATAATTGTCAACCCTTAGCATGACCAAAAGCATCCAATTCCTACACAAAAAAGGCAATACCACACCCACAGGATCCCCACCTTCCGATCCGACAAAAGCATCCAATTCCAAGCATATGTTAAACCAGACAAAGGAAGGGACTTGTCTTTGAAATTTATACTAGGGAAAACAAAAGATAAAAAAAGTAATTTCCACAAGAAACCACAAGAAGTTGAAAGGAGGAAAAGTTTTCCTCAAAAAACAAAACCAGATGAGGCTAACATGAATTTCTACCAGTATAATTCCTTGCAGAATTGGTCAAAGTATATTATAGCTAAAGAAATGAGTTACTAATGGAATTCCAGTTAACATGAACATACCACCGATTATAAATTAAAATAGCCGAAGTACCCTAATGGCTCCTGGTGATATCTTACCTAAAACGGAACCCACTCTAGAATTTTCAAGGCGATCACTGTTTTCTTCCCCTCCCTTTCTTTGCCGGTTGTGCCTCTGTTTGTTCTTTTCCAGCTACTTCAGATATATCAGCTGCAGAGAAAGGAAAAACCACCAATCAGGATTCTTCAGTAGAATGAGAAAAGATCAAAGTTGAAAATCATGTCCGGGGAAAAGGAGGGAGAAAACAAAATTAGCAGCCAAGAATAAAAATTGACAAATTGTATTACTTTGCAATGTTACCAAAAGTATCAATCTAACAGTAATATTTGTACACAACATTGATAACTCTAGCAAAATCCAAAACATGACCATTATTAGTTGGCTTGACCGAGATTTTAGAATCATGCTTCGATAGTGACATTATTATTAGGGGATGATGCACTTACTACTAATAGATGCCAACATTATTGACCAAAACACCGACCAACATCCACAAAATCAGTGATCTGAAACATTGAACCCCTCCATTTACGCACTCTAAATTTGATGATTTTCATATGGACATTTTGCTTGTGAATTAAACAGATAGGAAATGAGTAAAGTTTGCAAGGGAGAAGGACTGCAATACCTTCAGGCCCGCGGGCCATCAAAGTAAAGAAAATGTTGTTGAGTTTCTCCATCTTCTTAGCATCTTGCGCCTGGTCAGTCTTGAACTTGATGCACTAATGCAAAAGCAAAAGGAAAAACCATTACCCGTTTGTATTTTCATAGTTTGTTTCAAGTCCTTGGATTCTGGGACTTGTTTTTCTTGATGCAACTGTGACTTGGGTGAAAATCTCATCTAAAAGATCGTAACGTTTAGGCTTAAGAAGTCTTTCAATTTCCCTTTAATTACTGATGTACCCTTTCAATCTAGTAATCGTGCTGAACAACACATCCAAGAATCCATCAATAGTATATCCAAATTGTAACAAGTAATTTCATTAAAAATTATATTACTTTAGGAAATTTCCAGTTTCCAAGGAGAAATTAATATAATATTTCAGACTTATACTTGTAAGTTATTTTTAGGCCCGGGGGGTAAACTTATAATAGAACAACTTCACCACTGTGCTAAATTTTGTCCTCAAGAATTGCAACTGATATCCATGCTATTTTTCTCAATAAACAAGTTCATGTTCATTGTGACATGGAAAATCTATTTCTATCACCAGACCCAAAGATAACAATAAAAACTTTATAAAAGGTGTTTGGACTTGACCATTAACTGCAACTGGAATTGCCAAAAGACATTGAAACAAAGAGAGAATGCAAGAAAATCGTGGAAAAACTCTACATCCATACTATGCTCAACAAAATAAAAAACAGAATGTCAAAATACAAAGGAAGAAGAGACCAAATTCAGATGCTTGTGAATTGAGGCAATCATGGAGAACGCTATTAAAAAAAGGGTTCTTTAAAACTCAGTCACAACATTCATTCTTCCGAACAAAGATTACAACCCTACCAAAATGGCAAGTTCTCTAGAACTCCCCGCATTTCATAATTGAAAATTTGGGAAAAGGACATGGAAGTTGCATCCAGCAGTCACAGGTCTGTACATAAAGCAGTAGCTAACCAACTTAGGATGTCATGCATGATCAGAAACCCCTAAAATGCCCACCTAAAAAATACCAAGCTGATCCTTTGAAGGTCCACGACTATATGAAAAAGCTTGAAGAACTACTTTGTGCACGGAACATTTGTGTCTCAAGGACCTTCTATGATGATAAAGGCAAAGAAAAAGAGAGCCCAAGTTCTCCGTGATCAACCAGTAAATATCTATGTTGAAGTATTAGCCATCCGGAAAACTTTCTCATCAATAAATGCAAATCACTATACATGGTAATATCTTTCATTCCTTCTAGACTGCTTGCAAGTCATAACAGAGTAACAGACATGAGAAATAATCGCAAAGATCCGAGGAAAATTAAAGAGAAAACGAAAGAAATAAATGAGACCCATTTGATTATTCATCCTGCTCTAGCTTCCTAAAGAGCAAATAAGCACATAAAGCCGTAAGGAAGAATGCCATAAACAATTACAGAGCCAAGCCAACATATCCATACCACTCGACTAGGTTACTATTCTAACACCAACCACAACATAGTCCCTAATCACATATCTCAACCAATTCCAATTATCATCCAATAAAGCAAAAATCAAACACAATAACTAGAATTATACTCCCTCCATTCCATAATATAAGTCGTTTAAGACATGTAGCGAGAATTAAGGCAAAAAATAAGTTACTTCGTTAGTCAAAATATCAATATTACTCTCTTAAATAGGACTTGTATACCACTAATTCTATTTAAAATAGTAATATTGATATTTTGACTAACAAAATACTTGTTTTTTTGCTTCTTTTAACTTTCGCTACACATACTATACTATTTATATATTATGGAACGGAGGTAGTAGGAAAAAAATTCATAACAAAGACGAAGAAAACAATTTGCAGATGACATTAAACAAGCAGTTACCTCTTTATCATCTGTGACCTTAAGCACCAATTTGCCGTCTGAATGTCTGTATTTCATCACATAGCGAGTCTACTTCAACATAAGAAAATCATTAGAAATACATTTAATCTGGAAAAAAAAGATTAAACTAAAAATTCAATGAATTTTACCTTCTCAGGGATCCGTACGGAACAAATGGACAGATTTTTCCACGAAGTCGTCCCATGAAGTTATGTAAACCATTCTTCTCTCCAATTAATTCTCAACTAGGTTTTAGTGTTGGTGTCGATCGGATGAACAAGGACTGTGATTTCAGCTTAGACACGGCGGTCGCCGGCGTCCTTCAGTCGATATCTGGGTTTAGGTAGGTGAGGTTTTCCAGTGTAAGGCTTGATGGGAAAAGGGCAATATCATCCACGAAGGTATCTTCCTGGGTCCCCACTTCTCTTCCACGTCGGCAGTACAAGAAGTGCGCAAGTAATGAGTTGGCTCGTGGCTCGTGGTTTTTCCTAACCATCCAAGTTTTCTTGGATGTGTATCGTGATTTTTTAAATCATTGTATAACCTTTACTTTCTGTATTTTCGATTTTTACATTGATCAGTAATGACTCGCCTATCATTTCGTGATTAATGGAAACAGAATTTATTTAGCATGAGTTGGCTCGTGAATGGGCAAGACCATGTTTGGATCGAAGGAAATTTGAACCGTCCTTTGGGAAACTATTCAGAAGCATTTGCCCTTTGATTTTACTGTTATGGTTTCCACTAGTCCTTAAAGAACCTTTTAGATGTTTAGACTTTAGCCCATTATGTCATTTGCGTATTTTTTTCCCTATATTCTCACTTTGGGTAAGATTAATTTAAGCTTAAACTGTCTCTATATATTGAGTGTGATTCTTACTTATGAAAGACCTGACACCACAAATAAAAATCAAACAAGTGACTTCACTTTGATATTAACAGTTCGCTTACCAACTATCATAAACTAGTATCTTACTTTTCACTTTGCTTAGCCCAATATATTCTTTTATAGTATCTAAACCCAAACAAGAATACGTGAACAATAGACTACTCTGTGATGGTAGCAAAAAAAAAAGTATTCCGCTTATAGTTACGTCTTCACTGTTTTATTTTAGTATATTTTACTTGCATAATTTAACTTGTGAATAATTCGTGAATTGAATAACATATTTTCCCCCTAAATTTTACTCTCTGAAAAATATATTACAGTATGCTACAAAATTAATGATTTATAGCATCACCACATCCAACAATTCACTATCACGTGTTAGTTCAATTCGAATATCGTGCAAAACGTACGAAATTTTGCAACTACAAAATATGAAGAACAGTCGGATATTTCATATGACTATACAAATTTTAAAAGAGAATTTTTTTTAATAGTTGTTAGATTTTAAAAGAAAAAGAAAAATAACTGTTTTCTCCACCGTTAGATGTTCTTATTCAACTGTTTAACAATATGTGCGAAACAACTATTAGTTCCGCATTGTAGTCATTTCAGTGTTTGTTTAGAAAACGTGATTTACATTTGGCTTTATCTGTTAACTATGTAAAAGACCCTTTTATCCTTGTAATTCAAATCACAAACTCTGCATAATCTGCTAGTCCAAACATGTCTTTTCCAACTCTAGAGTCAACTTCTTATTGTAACTTCAGCCCCCTACTTTTCAAACTCAATTTGTCTCAGTGGTCAAAGCAGTACCAATCATTCGCCGCAACCATGGACTTCTCCAAATCTACTTTCAGTTTGTAGCCGAAGAAGATGACACTTTACAGAATCACAGAGGAAAATGGTACCAGAAATTTCTGTTGCAGATAATTGTAACGAAGAACAAGTAATTACAGGAAGCGAAGAACATTCCGATGGCCACAAAATTGCTCGAGGCACATGGAAACACGCTGCTTTCCATGTTGCCACCACCATAGCAACCCCTGCTGCTTATGCTCCTCTTCCTTTTGCCGTCGCTTCCCTCGGCTGGCCCCTCGGTAAATTAGGACCTTCTGTTTCGATGCTGAGTTCCTATTTCATAAACACATGCCGACACAATCTTTAACGTTGATCCTCGATCGATTCAATAGTTGATAATCCTTATTAAATATTTATTTGTGTCCTGATATTTGTCGCATTATGCTAACATAAAATATGATTACTATTTTTGTCATAAATTATTTGTAACATTTATATCTTTTATGTATATTAAATAAATGAACGAAAAAGAATTATTATGAGAGAAAGAATCTAAAATAATCCGAATTTATATTACTCGAACCATTCGTTTATACTTGTGGTACCCGTGTCGACATGACATGGATATATGTGTATGACATACTTACCTGATCTGTTCAACACATATAAAATACTTTGTTTTTTAGATGTTTAAGTATCCCACACCTAAATAACTACCCGAGTCTGAGTAACATATATCTAATTAATAACTAGAAAGTTAGTTGAATAATACGTTAAGACTAAGACTGAAAATTTATTAATAAATACGCATTGATTTTTAAATTGTGACAAATAAATTGAGGCATGTAAAAAAAAAATGAAATATTGCAATTATTTTGAGACGGAAATAGTAGAACCATAACTTTTTATATTAATATGATAATTATATTGTTCTTGATTAGATATTGAAGCATAAGACTAATTATTTACCCTGTTTTATCTGTGTTGTGGGGGATATAGGGGTTTTGAGTTTGGTGGGCGGGACGTTGGCGACTTGGTATTCTAGTCTACTGATAGCTTCTCTCTGGAAATGGAATGGAAGGAAGCATACCACTTATAGGCATCTTGCTCAGAGTATTTATGGTTTGGTTATTTTTCCTTGTCTTTAATTGTTGAAATTGTTCCATTTCTTGAGCTTATTACTTTTCATTTATATATATAAAATAGTTTTAGTAGTATTTGTTGAGAATCCCACGTTGGGTAGTTTGTGTGCATATTTGCAATATATAAGGCTTGACAATCCTCATTTTTTAGAGATTGAGTTAGACTCTGATTCTATTTTTAACATGTTTCAGAGCCACCTAGTCCGATATTTTTGCCCTCCATTGATTTTCACGCTCCAGATATCCAACCCTGGGCGTGAGTGGTGTTGATAATCCCACATCAGCTAGTTTGAAGGATTGATTTAGACCAAAGTCCATTTTTAATGGTATATACAAATTAAATTAGACTTGAGGCTAAAAACAGAACTTTTTATTGGTTAGAAATGTACTAGAATTCAGCAAAATTATCATTATTTTTCTTATTCATGTTCCTAATAAGTTGTATGATTTTGGGTGCTTCTATTATGCTTCTAAGTTCTAAATACAAATTAGGAAGCTAATTAATGTGTTTTTTTAGCATTTTTTTTCGAATCTGAATTGTTGATTTCCTAATTCAATCTTGAAGGATCATGGGGTTACTGGTCTATTGCATTTTTTCAACAGGTGGCTTCTTTAGGCAATAACATTGCCATACATATTGCTGCTGGAAGCAGTCTTAAGGTTTATCAAAATCCCACTTCCATATTTGTTATTATATGTACTTCATTTTCAGAATATGCATTTAATCTTGTTATGCATTTCTTCTGCAGGCGGTTTACAGATATTACCATAGCGAGACTACCTTAACATTACAACATTTCATTATTGTCTTCGGAGTTTTTGAACTTATTTTGTCTCAGTTTCCTGATATCCACTCTTTGAGATGGCTAAACGCTCTGTGTACTTTAAGCACGATTGGTTTTGCTGGTACGACAATTGGGGTTACAATCTATGATGGTAGGTATTTCATTTACATTAGTACTAGGTTGATGAAGCAGAGTTGTTTAACATTCTTGTCTGGAATTTAAACCTTTACAGGGAAGAAGATCGATCGAGAATCTATCAATTATAGTTTGCAAGGAAGCTCAGCTTCTAAGGTATTTAAAGCCTTCAATGCTCTTGGTACTATTGCCTTTTCTTTTGGAGATGCCATGCTTCCAGAAATCCAGGTAAATATAATATAGAAGTTTAATTTCATTGTTTCGATTTTAGTTTTTAACTGATCATATGAAATTGCTTGTGCCTGGACTAAGCATCATGTTTTTGTAGAGTACAGTGAAGGAACCTGCAAAGAAGAATATGTATAAAGGGATATCAGCTGCTTATTGTATCATTGTATCTACTTATTGGCAATTAGCTTTCTTTGGCTACTGGGCTTTTGGTTCAAATGTCCAGCCTTATATTGTTGCTTCTCTTACTACTCCAAAGTGGACAATAGTCATGGCCAATCTTTTCGCAGTCGTTCAAATTTCTGGATGCTTCCAGGTTAGTTTTTTTTTCCCGAGTTTCACGACAGTAAATAGTTTGTGAGACTTAAAAGTGAAAATTTTGTATCTGACTGATCGCGTCCCTACCCTTCTGAAGATATATTGCAGGCCAACTTATGCTTATTTCGAGGAACGATTGAAGAAATCTACAAGAGCTGAGAAGGGATTTGATCTCAAGAAATATGTAACTCGTTTCGGATGTACCTTCATTTACATGGTGTTTATAACACTTGTTGCTTCAGCTATGCCTTTCTTTGGAGATTTTGTTTCAATTTGTGGAGCCATTGGATTCACTCCTTTGGATTTTGTGTTTCCTATTTTAGCACATTTAAAAGCTGGAAAAAAGCCTAAGAAGTTTGGTCAGCTTTTGTTTTTGCTGAATATTGCAATTGCTGCTTGGTTTTCACTTGTTGCTGTATTAGGTTGCATTGGGGCAGTAAGATCTATTGTAGAGGACATTAAGACCTACAGCTTTCTTTCATGATATGTAATTCTCTTGTTCTA
Organism: Vinca minor; assembly: GCA_026122235.1. Classification (NCBI taxonomy): domain Eukaryota; kingdom Viridiplantae; phylum Streptophyta; class Magnoliopsida; order Gentianales; family Apocynaceae; genus Vinca; species Vinca minor. The sequence continues at coordinate 1,799,619 of JAOCZM010000085.1, read as the reverse complement.
AGCTGTGTTTTTTTGTAATTATTTAATCACAAACCCTCTAATATTACTACTAACATTTTTTTCACAATAAATTAGGTGAGACTACTAACATTCTCGTGGCGGTCCATTTTGTTATGCCGTTGTCTAACTAGTTTCTATTATCGATATCGTCTGACATAGTTTACTAAGTAATACAATATCATCATTTATGTAATTTCTTCGTGTGCCAGTTAGTAAGCAATGTACAAAATAAGTGTCTTTGACCTTTGTTTATATAGTACTCCCTCCATTCCCTATTAATTGTCGTTTAGGAGATATCTAGGTATCCAAATTAATTGTCGTTTAAGGTTGTTTTTATTAGTTACAACAATTTATTCTAATTATACCCTCAACATTTTCCTTTCTTTATGACAAAGAAGTGAGAGAGAGGGTGGGCGGGGATAATATCGGAAGCTTTGAAAGTAAAAATGACAACTTCCTTAATTTTCTCAAATTGTCTAAAGAGTCTTATATTTAGGAATGGAGGGAGTAGTAATATCCCGGTATCCATCTTGTTGAAGAACTGAAGTTAGCTACTTGTTTGATGTTTCAACACCTTGGATAGTCCAATCAATTTGGTGTGTGATGGTCCTTTTGGCAAAATTTCAATGAAGTAATTTATGTCTTGTGAATGGGTCAACCCCAGTGCTCCAGTGAGGGAATGTTTATGTTTGTGTGTCCGTCTCTTTTGGTCCTTAGTGAAGTACTACCTCCATTCCTAAATATAAGACTTTCATTAAATATTACGAAAATTATGAAATATAAATTAATATATTTTTATAATCAAAATATTAATATTACTCTATTAAATATAATTAGTGATATATAAGTATTATTTAAGAGGGTGATATTTGTATTTTGATTAAAAAAACATTGTAATTTTTACTTCATTAATTTTCGCAACATGAAATGAAAGTCTTATATTTAGGAATGGAGGAAGTAGTATTTTAATTGTTATTTTCATGGCAATGAAGAATTTATTGATTCCTATGTGTCTGATATATCTTTTTTTTTTTTAATTTATTAATCTCTCCCTCTTAAGTTATTGGGTACTTCTCTCCTTGTTTTTTTAGAAATATTATTAAATGAAATTCTCATTTTAGAAATAAGGCAGGTATTTGTGATAAATTAAAAAGGCAATTGGAATTGGAATTGGTAATTTGCATTGAGTTTGTTGTTAGAGAATTTTTGTCTTGATGGTTGGGGAAGGTGAAGTGTTCGAGTGAAATATGTGAGATTTAAAGTGGCAGGCTTTATTATTAATTTGATCACCCTCTAATGAGTATAATATATATGGAAAAAAGAAGTAAACTTATAGGAAAAAGGGTTGACATGAATTGTTTTATTTTCTCACATGTTTTGTGTATAGTATTCATTGGTTAATTAACCTGTGTAGGAACTAATTGTGTCTTTGATGAAGATTTTTTTGACAGTATGAAGAATAGAGGCATTAAGATGATACTTAAGGGTCCGCCCCCGCTAACGGGCAGATCAGAGCTAGATTTTATGTGCGTCTCGCCCCGCCTTGCATCATTATGTCCCATCTATATTGTATTATTATTATTTAATTTTTAAATATTTTATTTTATTTTATTTAAGTACAATGATAATATTAATGATTTTTTATGTAAAAAAAAGTAGATCGGGGCGCGAGGTGAGATTTCTTTATCCGCGGCGGTAAGGGGAAGAGCGGGGCAGTGGATCACCTGCGCGGGGTTGGGTATTGAAATATCCGACTCAATCTGTGTGACGACCGGTAAATTCGGTACCGATTTAAAGGTTAGTATTATATTAATTTTTTCACTTGATAAGGTTAAAAATGTATTTTTAATTAATTAGTAAGGGTAAAATGGTCCAAACAATAAATTGACAATTTTATTGAAAGACAAGGGCATAATAGTAATTTTAAAATTAAGAAATAAAAGAAAATACAATAAAAGTGATACTTATCTCTAAGAAAAATAATTGTATTAAAGGTCCAAGAATTACATGTATTTACAAAGAAGGCATCTCTACTACTATAAATAGAGGCCTTCCCTCAACATTTCCTTCACACCATTCCCAAGGGAAACTCCCCTAAACTCTTTCTCTCCCTCAACATACACCAAACTCCCTCAATAATCTTTGGTTAGTATGCTCTGAATTATATCACAGTTGCTTCATATCGGATATTCTGTGAATACTTTCATAAGAAAACCAAGATATTATTGAGTAATTTTTCTAAAGTTCCTATTACTCTACCTACTATCAAACATGTACTTCTGCTTCCAATATGTTATTTTGATCCTGCATAATAAACGAACTTAGGTTAATCGGGCTCATAAAAGAAATTAGATTATATTCTCTAAGACTGTTCGTGCCTGAGGATTGTGCAAACGCAATCCCAGAAGCACTCGTGGCATACCCCACTGGTAGAGACGTATCTAATCGGCACATTTGCGGGCTTCGATTGGATAGCATATTGACCCCTATCTAATACCTCTGGGTCCACTGATGAAAGGTAACCTACACGGATCAACGGGTGAACCAGATGGATATGAATCTAAATTCTTACTTGATCCTATACTAGAAAAGAGAAACTTATATTTTAAATCCCATTAAGCAACTAAATAAGATAAAAGAATTGATTCAGGAAATTTAAAGTTAGGTTTCCTTGAATATTTGGAAATTTAACTTTTAAATCTCCTTGAATCTTTTAACCTGTTATTGAAATAAGATTTTCATAATTTTCTACTTTATTTATAATTTGAAACTAGGAAGAAATACTAGAACTTTAATTACCTTACTATCTTTCAAGAAATTTGATTAATTTATGAAACTTTCACCTAAAAAGAAACTCGATTAATTTATGTAACTTTTAAAGGAGATTAATTAACTAGATTGAATGTTATAATACATAAAAGAAATTGATTAAATTGGGGTTTCTACAATTTTTAAGAAATTTAATATAATTTTATAAAATTTTAGTAGGTTCTAAGTCTATTTTATCACCAAACATGGAAAATAATAAATAATAATAACAATAGTAGTAGTAATAATAATAACCATAACAGTAATACCGATAACAAGGAAAAGTGGGAATGATGCAAAGTTAAAGGGTTGCTGCGGCCGGAACTAAACCAGAAAATAAAATAATCTAAAAGTTATAAACAACAATAGTAAAAGCAATAACAGTAGGAATAATAGTAATACTAATATTAATAGAAACAATACATAGTCATAATAATAGTATCATGATAATAGTAATAATTATAATTATTATAATTATAATAATAACAATAAATAGTAATAAGTAACAAGTAACAAGTATAATAATAATAACAATAATAATAAAAAGAAAACAGAAAAAGAAAAAGAGCTCACTATCTTGCCGGAGAAAATGAGACCGGCCGGAGAGATGGCAGACCGGCAGCGGCGGCGGAGGTGGTAGATCTGGAAAAAATAGAGAGTTAATAAAAATAAAAGCAGAAAAAAGAAAATAAAAGAAAAACAAAAGGAAAAGCTTACCAGTCGCCGGAGAATGGGGAGGGGCTAGAGGGTGACGGTGACGGAGGAGCAGCGGTGGTGAGGGAGTAGGGTGTTGGAGGCGGCACTGGAAAAAAAAGGGAAAGCAGCGCCGGAGAGAATAGAAAAAAAAAGAGAGAGAGAAGGGAGATGGCGGCGGAAGTGGTGATGCGCGGCAGAGAGAAAGAGGAGGGAAAAGAGAAGAAAATGGCGGCGACGGTGGTTGGTATTTGTTTAGGCATATTAAGGATTACATGTCTTTAATTTCATAAGTATTTCCTAAAGAGTTGGTATTTGCAAAATAGGTACATATTTTGAAGAAAGTATGAACGATAAGAGGTCAATGTGATTTTCCTCTCAAAACCGGATAACTTGTTTTATAAATGTGTTTTATGGAAACTGTTTATAAAGGAAAAGTTACAATATTTCTGAAAAATAATTCTGGAAAGTATCTCTTAAAAGAAAAATTGTTTACAAATGATAAGTTACAGTATTTCTAAAATAGAATGATGGAAAGTATTACTGAAAAATATATAAACGGCAACTCTGGAATGTTATTGGAGTTCTGATATGATTGAAGAGGGCGCTTACACTGCACAAATACGATAGCCCCTTTTCTGACCATTGAGTGTCTGCACTGGTACGAGGCTAGTCTCCCGTAACAAGGCATCTCGCACCTTTGGATTTGGACACTCTGTTTATCGTAATGGGATCCCAAACTTGTATGGGAATCGTTAGGGCAGGGAAAGCAACTGACTGACTGTATCCCTACGTGCACCACATATGGTTCTTAATATGACTGCTGACATGTCTCCGGGGTTAGGAGGTTTAACTCATGAGCTGTTGGTTTTCTGGTTTCCAAGCCTGTGGTACCCCGGTTATTGGTTACATTGCAAATATAAGGGATGAGGTAGCTAAATCATACGTATGTCTGGTGTAATGTTGGTATTGACTAAAGAGTAATTGACTTGTCCGATCATGCACTCTTTTATTTCTGTATCTGATATACGGAATGGTCTTCTTATTCCGAAAAGTTATTTCTGAAATTGAAAAGAAAAGAATATTTCAGATAAAAAGAATGTTTTTCTAAAACAAAAAAAAAATCTAAATTATTTTGAAAAAAAATAAAGATAAGGTTTTTTTTGAAATGAAATGATTTTGGAATTGTTTTGGAAAAAGAGAAGTATTTATAAACAAAGAAAGTTTCTCCGTGTCTTCAAAATAAAATGTTTGCAAAATAAAATGAGTTTCAAATCACTGACATACACTTCACTGGGGACTCATTGGGCTATTTATATAGCCCACCCTTTCTATGTTTTTTGTTTTAGTTTTTGCAGTGCTAAGCGGATAGAACAAGAACACTATAAGGCATAGAGTTGAGACCGAGATAAAGAATTGAGTCAACGCTAGACACATACAAAGATTAGAATACTTTTGGATCCAGTCAAAGACCGGAGTCAACCTAGAAGCCATAGAATATAAAATGTTTCTTAGAATAGTTTAGAAATTTTTATCCACATGTAATTTATATGTAAAAGATATAACCCAGTGCCGAGAGGCACGCGGTATACCCGACCCGAGAGGGCTGGGGTGTCACAATCTGCCCTATTGTCATCCCTAGCGATGACAAGTCACTCAACCTTAAAGTTGTTCCTGTGGGACGGTTTACAGTTCACCAAATGAATTGAGCAGAATCTACATATACAGATAAGTTCCACTTAATTAATGTGAGAGACTATAGGACTAGTCTCATAAAACAGTCATATAATTGAATTTTTTAGCGCTGATAATCCAACCGTAAATTGTAAGAAGTATACCGAGGAAATGTCAAGTGAAATTCTAGAATTGAAAACTCCCACTTATAAAACTAGGGGGGAATCCTTGATGACATACATATCCCCATAAAAATAAAATAGTACGAATATGATATCGATATATACTATGTCTAGAGATATTTAAAAGAGTCCATATCCGTTTAGAGATTTCCAAACGAATCCAAATATATAATATATTGTATATGTGAAGAAGTAGATCCGTTTAGTATTTTTAAATTTTTGATAGATTTAAGTTTTCCCCCTTATGCTATATGATTATTTTACTTTTTTTTTTCTTCCTTTTTGCTTTTGCAGGTTGTTATTTTACAAATTTAAAATTTTAGAAAAAATTATCGTTTTTAGATTGCCATCTTTTTTAGACTCGGATCTCGATATGAAAGGTGTGAATACGAACTTACTAAAAGGCACATTATCTGTGTACTAACGATAAAACAAAAAAAAAATGTGCCAATATAAAAGTTGAAAATCACAAGATCTCCAATCCAAAGTTTCCACTGATGTCATTAATCGATTTATCCATTGTGCTCGACTTCAATAAACAAACAAAGGCATCAAAGAGGAAGAAATTCAATCCCATAAAAAATAAAATGCAATAGTATATTAATTATGCATACAGAAATCGCATAATGAATATGAAGGTTGGAAAAAAAATTGTTTGGAATTACCACATATTGTTTCTTTTGAGTTTGATGTTGACGGTGTCGTAAAATATTTAAATCATTCAAATAAGTGAGGTATAATTTTTTAGAGTACAAAATATGATTTCTAGGGATACGAGGGATAGTGATTAGGAATGGGAAGTTATGATTTTAAAATTCAGTATTAATCTAGTTAAGAAATTTATCTTTAATAATATTTGTAATAATAAAAAACAAAAAGCTTTAAGAAAATAGTACTCCCTCCATTCCTAAATATAAGACTCTTTATACAATTTTAGAAAATTAAGGAACTTGTCATTTTCACTAAAAGTTTTAATATTACGCTCTCTCACTTCTATAGCATAATAAAAGAAAGGAAAAAATAGGGATGACAGATACGGCAAATAAAAGAAATGTCGAGGTATAATTGGAATAAATTGTTGACAACTAATAAAAAAACCTTAAACGACACCTATAAATCTCCTAAACTACAATATAAATATATATATATATATGATATATATATATATATATATATATATATATATATATATAGCTCTCCCTTTCCTTGCTCGTGACTCTTCTCTTCTGTTATACCCCATTTTTTATTGAGAAGAGAGCTCTGGAAACTGAAAAGCCATGGCAAGTTTAGGTCCGATTCTCTAACTTCTTTACTTCATGATTTCTTCTGATCTCTCTGAAATCGTTGTTTTTGCTCTTGAATTATTCACATGCATGCATTTCCATTATCAATTTCGCAGATGATTGCAAAGATTTTCTCTCCGCGGCCTCCGAGGGAATCTTACGCGACTTAAGTGTACGGTTTACTTTGATTGTTGATTTGTTGATTTTTTTTTCCCGTAATGATATCGTATTGGTTTTTGATGTTTTTTTAAATGTTTTTTGAAATTATATTTCGGATTTTGTGTTAATACTTGTTGAATCAGGATTCAGGAGTACGTTTACTTTAATTTGTTGATTTTTTTTTAAATTTTTTCCCACCGTAATGATATCGTCTTGGTTTCTGTTGTCTTTATAAATGTTTCTTGAAGTTATACTTCGGATTTTGTGTTGATACTTGTTGATTTTTGATTTTATTTGTTTCCACCGCAATGATATCGTCTTGGTTCTTGTTGTATTTTGAAATATTTTTTTGAAGTTTGATTTTGGATTTCCTGAAATACTTGTTGAATCAGGGATAGTCAGACGATTGGGCAAAGGCCAAGCAATGGTGGATGCGTGTGGGAGTATCAAGGACAAAGAAGGTCGAACGGCCCTTTACCTGGCTCGCTGCAGCGGGGAAGACTGAGATATGCGAGTATCTAATTGAAAACTGTAAAGTTGACGTTAACGTGAGAGACGATGTCGGTACGTTATGGTCTTTGTGAATCCGCTTCTTTCAGTATTTCATCCTCGTTAGCAATATTAAGTTTTGTTTCGATGCCTTTTTTAATTTTTTATTCTTATTTGGGATTTGAATCATTAAACAACTTCAATTATGGCACGCTTAAACTTTTGTGTACACTATTTATTGTGACAAATGTCAGTTATATTGGTTTAATCACTATAAGGTAAAGGAGAGGTAATGGAAACTGATTTTGCAAATTATTAGGTTGTTTTCCACATTATTAAAAGGATGTTAAGATTAGAGGATTTGATTTTAACACGTTTTGGTAGTTTCGTTATTTGATGTTTGCATGCAATAATTGATAAATGAACTAATTGTAATATGAGTTAATTTGGAATTTCCGATAAACTTGCTTTGAAGATTTGATGGAAATTAATTAAGACCAAGTAATTGTGCATTGGTCATTGGTCATGATCATTGGTGCATGCTCTTGATAAATTTAGCTTTCACAGGTAATACTGCTTTACATCATGCAATTATTGAGCAATGTCAGCCAACGGCTCTTTATCTTGCTGATATTGGTGCGGGGCATTGAAAGTAGAAACCTGGGGGACTTCGCTCCTTTGCACTACGCTGCTGAAAAAGGTCGGGTCTCTGGTATAGGAAACTTTTCTTCTTGGAGTTCTAGTCTACTTGTGTTCTTGTGTTCATTATGGTCACTGGAGTCTAAATTTTCTTTGTGATTTTAGATGCGAGCGTGGTTTTAAATATGTTTTATAACAATAATTTCGTATCAGTGGGATTCTGCTCGTTTCATCATCTTTTGAATGAAGCCAATTTCATATCACTCAGATTGCGTATGTTTGGCATTTGATAATGGTAGGATAAATGCTTTATGGATCTCCAAGATGTAATAAATTTTTCTTACTGTGTTGATCTAACTAAGTCAAACAAATCTCGGACATCTATGGTCTTTTTGTCATTTAGGTGATTCACCAAAGTATAGAACCATTTTGAGACTTTTAGTTCTAGTGTTTGTTTTTATGACATGTCCAAAGAGCTTGAACCACAACTCAGGGTGATAATTGTGGCTAGTGGCTACTCCATGATAGACGCCTTTTTATTTCATTTTTTTATTCGTTTAGACTCCTGTGTGGGCATCCAGTTAGGCATAGTTTCTCTTTCTAGTAAAACTCAGACTTAATTAATTAATTAAATTTGTAAGTTATTGATTGTAATTTCCTGAACTGGCATGATGTACATATCAGGAAACAAGGAACTGTTGCAGCTGCTGATATCAAAAGGTGCCAAAATGGATATAAATTCTCAATCTGGAACACCGCTGCACCGTGCTGCCCAGAGGGGAAACACTGAAGCTTTGAAGATTTGTTTAGATAAAGGTTCAGATGTAAGACAAGCTTCTGACATCTGTGACTATTCTTCTTGATGGTTTTTATTAGCGCTAATCTTTGGTTTTAGTCTCCTTTTTCGATGGTTGCTTATAATAATTATAGTACTGTATGCTAGTGTATACAAAGTTCTGGTATTTTATCCCTTGTGTCAGATCAACATTAATGGTAAGGTACCAAGTTTATTGACTTTCAAGGCCATCACAGGAGCTTGTAACTAGTGTCTGAATAAAATTTACCATAATTTAGAATGGAAAACAAGAACTGAGCCTCTGTATTGATACAACCGCATTGAGATTCCTACCCTCGTTGTTGAGTTTTGTCCTTTTCCTTTTGGTTGCCGCTAACCACGTATTTTAAAGATCTTGAGTTTTATTTCTGTGCCTGTATATATTTGAAATACAGTACTTTTTATCATCCCACAAATAGAACACTTCAACTGAACAAGTTTGTGGTTCATCAATGACTCTTCAACAAAACATTATATTCCTATGTTTCTTCATAGTTTTTTCACCACCTAACGTTTAGAAAATGTTTCTTCTCACTTGTTTATCTTTATATAAAGTTTCAATTCATATGTCCATTTTGCGTGGTTGTAATTGAACTGCTCCTTTATTCTGGCTGTTGTCTCAGATTGTAAACAGCCTTTTACGGCGAATTGATTTTTGTTCTGAAACCAAGTTGTAAACATTGTGATTCCCCAAGTGGCTTTTTGTTTCTGCTTCTGAGTATTGCTTTTTATCAATTTCTAAGAGTATTATATCTGGATGTTACATAATGTATTTCCCTTAATTTTGAAAACAAAATTCTTGTCTGTCTATACGGTTTAAGAGGACCTATACTCCTTTCATTGACAAGTTAAATCGTGAGTTATCTGGAGGATTGCATCTGTTCTACAATGAGATTAGGATTCTATTCAATTTAATTAAATAAATTTGTACTAATTCCTGTTTTTATCTTTTTGTCTGCAGCCAAATCCAGTTACACATCTTTGCCTCTTATGCTGTCAATTACAGCCGAGTATTTTGAGTTGTTACTTAAGGTATGTTTGAAAGTTATACATATGATTTTATTTTCTTGGAAATATGGTTGAGTTGAAGAATGTTTGCAATTTTCATGTGCATGATTTTGTTCTTTGCGATTAACATGCAGGCTGGAGCAGATCCAAATGCATGTTCATGTGGGAAGACACCTCTTATAGTAGCTGCCTGTCAAGGGGAAAAAGATATTATCAATCACTTGTTGAAACTTGGGTCTGATCCTAATGTCACAGACACAGTAAGCTTTACATTTCTAGAACTTATTGAAAAAGATGTTGTCGAGACACTTGTATCCGTGGTAAAAGATGAAGGGATAGGTGAGCAGAGTGTAGATAAGATCTTCAGGAACAATTAGTTCTAGGATGATCTTGTCTCCACAGCAGCCTCTAGTTAATTTTATTTTCTGTTGTTGATTAACTAACTAGATTGATAGTTGCTAATCATTTTAAGAATCTTTTCGGCCTGTGATGCAGTCTGGTGTAACTCCATTGGAGAATGCAGCGATGCGTGGTGACGATGCAACAGTTATAGCTCTATTTCCTGCCACTTCTGCTATGTCATCCTTTCTAAACTGGAGTGTTGCAGGAATCATGAAGCATGTTCGCTCTTCAAAAGCTAATCAACAGGTCGTGCTACACTTTCCTCTAGAACAGCTATGCTAGGTTCTTTTTATTATTGATCTCCACTGACCATATTTTATTTTTTTTATCTGTTCCTCAAAATTTAATCTACAGATTTTTTAGTGTAAAAATTATAAAGGTTCTCTTTTTGTTTTATTTTTTTCCTTCTTCAGCTTTTTTAAGTTGGAAGGCAGATTTTACTTTCCATGGTGTCCTTCATCTAAGATTTTCAACGGTTCCTGCTTTAATGTTACTGCACACTCGAACTAATGCTTCGTTGCATCTCTGTAGATCGTGAATCAAACTATTATTAACAATTTCACTGTTTATTCCATGAGAAGAGCTGTTCCTATATATTTTGATTTTGTCCCTCTTTACATTGAACTAATTTACTTGTTTCTTCTGTTTCTCTAGCGTCCTCTTTCTGATCTTTATTTACGACCTATATGTGCTTGTTTGGAGCATCGGTTGTGCTTTTCATAATTATCCTGCTTGTGGCAGGAAAAACTAAAGCAGGCTAAAATCAAGAACAAAAGTTGCCTAGGGATTAATTTATGTGAACAAGGCTTTCTACTCCCCCTGAGTTCGAATTTCTTTCACAGTTGTTGGAGCGTAGTGTTGCTGCTTTTATCAATGCTACTGTTTATAAATGTCTTTTTCATTTCCTGTAACCGCGTGAGAAATACCATGATTGACCTCCCACAAGTTTAACTGTTAAGCCGTGTTCTCTTCCTGGACTTCTAACAGTTGATTATGTGATTTTTGTTGATGCAATAACAATTTATATGAACTGTCCATGCTATGTTTTGTAATTTCTGCCTGCTTAAGCTGTGGATCTGGTTAAGAAGTATGGCGGCCCTTTATTAACAACTTTTCTTATACTTTTTTCAGAGGGAACTGGCGAGGAAAAAGGTCTTTCAGATGTCAAAAGACAAAGGAACAGAAGCACTTAACAGGAAGGATTATATGGATGTTGTATTTTGGTACACGGAGGTGAGAACTTTGACCCTAACGTGGAGTGACTTATTTAAGCACCTATTGAATTTTGATGCTTCTGGTGCAGGCAAACCTTGCGGATCCACGTGATGCAACAATATTATCAAATCGAAATTTTTGCCGCGCACTTTTGGGCCAAGGGCAGCAAGCTCTGCAGGATGCTGAGGCTTGTGTTCGCTTGAAACCTGACTGGCCAAAGGCACACTGTAGGGAAGGTGAAGCATGGACGCTACTCAAAGTAAGCAGTTTTCTGTATATGCAGAACTGTCTTTTTTAAGAGCATAGTTTTATTGATATTATCCCTGTTTCTTTTCTATTTATTTTTCCGCAGAATTATCTTATGGCAACTGAAGCATTTTTGAGGCTCTGGAATTGGATCCTGATAACAAGGAATTCCAAGTGAAAAGGAGGTATATCAACTTCCTTTTTATTGATCATGCAGATTCCATAACAAAATACTAATATTTGGACATTTTAATTGGAGACTATTCTTGTCTACTCGATGCTGAAGTGTTTGTGCATTTTGGGTGTTTGATGTCATTATAGAACCTCAACAGCCCCTTTTGGTTCCCCCTCCCTTCTCAAGTCAGATGTTTGCATCTTCTTACTGAAGTAAAAAACTTTGTGCAACAGGGAAGCTATGGAAGCTGATTTTTGGATGCCAATTTCCGAGGATATGAAAGTTCTGCAATTGTAGCAAATTCATCAATAGTTCATATGATGGTTTCATATTTTGCCAAAACTCAGAGGCTCACTTATCCCCTTCTGGATCTTCTATAAGGAACAGTTTCCTTTACTGTGTTTTTTGCACTCTTTAGTGATGAACTTTTGTGTAGGGATGTTCTTGGATGCGTGTCTCTATCTTCTATCTTTCTAACTAAATTGGCACTATAACAAGCCCAGCTCAAATAAGCCCAAACTCAACTCAGGTTTTAAAATTCTCTTAGAAAGAGGAATGTACCGAGGTACCACATTGAGCTTGGGTCAGTGCTGACAATCCAACGGCAGTTACCCCATAAATTGTCAAGATGAGTGTACCAAGGAAATGTCAAGTGAAATTCCGGAATTGAAAACTCCCGCTTGTAGAACTAGGGGGAATCCTGGGTGACATTTGACATACATATCCCCATAAAAACAAAACAGAATAAAGCCACCACCACAGAAACAAAGCTCATAAAAAGATGAATCTGTGATACTAGGAGGATTGTATAACGACCTCAATAGTTGCAGTACAAATACACTACCAGATGGAACAACAGAAAGAAAATTGAGCACCTCACCCAAAGAGGAGGAGGAGGAGGAGGAGGAGGAGGAGGAGGGGGGGGGGAATGTGATATAGGGGGGTGATATTTGTAAAATATCCTAAGAGACCGACATGATTGTTCATAACCAAAGATGACATTAATATTAAACACACACATATGACTCAACATCATGAAACTCGTATGAAGGCAATAGCTTCGGATCCATTTAAGGAAGAAAAAAGGTGATTCGTCTACTTTCCGGTGGTGCGAATACGAGTCTCAGCAGGACAACAACTGCAACACCTTTTAGAACAACATCTACAAGGAACTGTCACTTCTGATCCTAAATTCTGGAGATTTGAGGTTATTGGAAGGGGCAAAGGCAGGGAAGAATGAATATCTTGGTTCAACAGGCTGGAATCCTGCGACTGTACGCCAGTACCATCACAAAGTCCTTGGCTGAAGAACCAATTACTGCAGGAACTTTCTCTGATGATGTGGATCGAAGCCACAATTCAACTAGCGCATTCAATGACAGTGTCGGGACCAATGACTGGCCCATGCACCTTATTTCAACCTACAAAACACAATCAACGGAAATCTCAGCATAATTGAGTAGCAGTTCATGAAACTCTATCCTTTGCTTGCATTCATTTTCACCAAAAGGATATGACCATGGAAAAGTTCTCTCTGATATCCACCAATGTTATCAGTAAAAGTCAAGCTGGAGTGCGAGGGGAAAATCTGGAAATGAAGACAAATAGACAATACCAACAAACAAATGGTGCAGGCAAAGGGAAATGCAGGGTCTAATCATATAACAACATAAAACTGAGGAACCAAGACTGAAGAGAATTACCTCATCTTCATTTGTAAGCTCTAATTTCCTGACCAGGTACTTTTGAATAAATGAAACCGTTATACTCCCATCTCTGCAACAGAATATAGTAGGTAAGAAACAAAAAGAATCTTCAAAAATTGACCGCGAGAACTTTCCTCCCATCCGACATTGAATAAAATCAGCAACCCCTTCACTCCCCTGGTGCTCACTACTACTGCTTTGACATCTCTCACTAGTCACTTCCATCCCAAAATGCGTTCAAGGTCCTATATTACTTGGGCTTTGCTTAGCATCAATGAGAATGAATCACAGCAATGACTGTGACTTTCCAGAACAAAACAAGACAATAACCAAAATAGGACAGAACAAAAGGAGGACTGTAATTAGTTGTCCACTACAAGAAGAGAATACACATTCTCCATATTTCTAAAACGATTTGCACATATACCACCGGAAAGATGACGAGTTAATGAATGGCAAGTCCCAGACGAAGTTCTACAACTAAGAAAGTATGCGTCTGAAGAGAAAAGACGTGACACCGAAGTACAGACAATGAAAAGTACATTTATGTGTTGATAGGAACAAAAGAAACATGTAATTGTTGGATCGCAGGAGGACAATAAATGAAGCCCATAGGCAAACTGCAAGCTGGTATACTTTTTAAACTAGGAGAGGGCCGCATTACTGTACGGTTGGAGTTGACAACAAAACATTCAGTCAAGTGTCAAACAGATATAGAGGTCATAAACGGGGCCCATAATAGATAGGTGAAAGTAAGAAGGTATTACTCAGCAATTTATACAAACTCAAAAACAGAGATGTCAAATACCCATCATATCACGTAGGCAACAACAAAGACCATGTTGTTGAACTCTGAAATTGAAGCATATATCTCTAAAATAACATCCATATGTGACAAATCTAAGTAAACTTTTCAACATCCAATGATCTATGGAACACTGGTGAACTTTGAGAAAGCTTTGGTAGCATTATAATTTGAAATTTTAAAATATGATAATGCATGAAGCAGCAGAATCAGAGTACATATTTTCATGATGAAATTCAGCTGGAGAAAGCAAGACAGAGAAAATCTGACAAACTTTTGTTTATGGAATGAAACATCTACGGTTATTTTCTAACATAACTTCCATTTGAAACAGTGTCAAGAGATACAGTGAATTTCTAATGTGAAGTGTGTTAAGTAATTGCAATAAACCATACAAGAACCAGCTGGACCACCTCCTCGTGATACAAAAATTATAAACACTATATCATAGACTCCAAAATAGGACTCTCGATCGGGCACCACCAATCTAAGAATTTATGTTCAGACCAAAAACAGACAGATGTGAATGTTACATAATATTCTGGTAATTTTTGCTTTTAAAATCAAATGTCCAGGAACAGAAACGAATTCCTTAACAGTACACATTTCCTATAGAGAAACCCAAGTAACATACGAGAAGAAACACTGGAAGATTAAAAGCTTTCAACGAAATTTCCAAAGACAAAAACTATGTTGCAATGACCACCATATCACATGAGAGGATCACAGTGTTTCTTCATTCTCATATAGTGTCTTTGCCAACAGAGTTTGAAGTAGCACGTAAATTGTAATAACATTAAGGTTAAATAAAATTCCACTGGTTCATATTGACAGGAGCTAGTGTACAGTGAAAAATTATTTTCCAGAAGATTATCCATTAAATCCCCATGACAAGAGAAAGGTTAGAGAACTTACTTTATTCTCAAGTAGCTTGCAGAAACCTGGGGCAAGGATGCATCTCCACCCCTGAGAATGATTTAGACAGTTAAGAAGATGGAGAGAGAAAGGAATGCATTTTCACATTCAATGTCCTTAAACTTCAAAGGATGCTATAGAAATATAGATTCTCACTGATCTATGGACGCCACTAGTGAAAACCAGATTGGATTATTTCTCTTCTCACATCTGGCACTGACACCATCGAGCACAGCTTGGGGCGAAACATTGAGTTCCCCAAAAGCAAGTGCCTTCTTTGGGCGAGTTTTTCGCGACTTTTTAGGTCTTTCTGACTCCTGTGGTGTAGTTTCATTAGTATTCTTTTCATCTTGGATCTTTGCTTTCTGGCTATGCACTTTGGATTTGTTTTTCCGAGTATGACCATTTTCAGCAGAGCGGAGAGGATCTGATTTGGCAGCAGATCCTGGCGAACTAAACTTTGAAGATTTACTCCTGTTTGCAACTTCCACTAAGAAATTTAAAGGTTTCCACAGATCAACTTTCCCATCCCATGCTTCAGAACCACTTTTTGTTTCTTTATCTGGTAGAGAATGAGTAGATGGCTCGGCTGAAGAATTCTGCAGAACGATACAACTAAGAATGAGCAGTAGATTTTTTTTTTTTTTTTTTTAAATTCTAGTTATGAGGAAGATTTGCAGTGAAAGAAGTACCTTATCCATGGAATAAATATTTGGAGCTTTGAGATACTAAACATTACCTGCCTAATCGTCTGGGTGAATTTATTCAGTGTCTCAGGCGAACCAGAGCTCTCAGGACGATCTTCCTGAGAATCGTCCTCCTTCTTGACAAGTTTCTCAATGGGAAAGCTGGACTTTAGTGCTTTCCTAGCTATAGATCTTGATCTTTTTCCAGTCATACCACTCTGTGACGATACCCTTGGAGTGCTAACCACCAATGACGAAAGTGATCTCTCCTTCCTTCTCACTGGTAGTGTAACTGAAGGAGTAATTTCTGGTGCCTGCACCTTTTTGCTCTTGTAAGGGAAGAGCTTTGCCCTTACATCTTGCAAGCTGTGGTCAGGCCTGGTATAATGAATAAAACACTACAAATCAGGAAAACTGACCAAGCTTTGACAACAATGAGAAGACTAAGCCGTAGAGTATATGGAAATGATGAAACTTTAATATCAAAGATAAATCGCTTCCTCTTTTATATATATCTGCCATGTCAGAGGATTTAGTGGATGCATTATTCTTCAGAGCATTACAAATCTAGGAAAATATATTAGCATTCCATAAATGGACATTCCCTAATGCATGTGCATGTTTAGCTAGTATATGTGCGTGCATTAGCATGAGAGAGAGAGAGAGAGAAGATGTGTGTCGAAGAAGACAAGCACAATTACTAAGACAGCCATAAGATTCAGATTAGAAAGCCTCTTTAAGTCATATCTGAAAGGGAAATCTAACAAATCATTAAAACATTGCACAAAGTAAAATAATTTCAAGGCACAAAACAAAATAGGCAGGCTTTACAGGTTCTGTGGGACATTCCAAAAGAAATAAATTTGTATCCAGTTGTTGTTTGATATTTAAATCCTATTCAAGTTTCTCGATTAATCATTATACGAGATAAGAAATTGCAAAATTACACCCACCCCCAGCACTAATAACATTTTGCAGTTACAGAGGCCATACATATACACAAAAGGCTATTGTATGCATATACACATTGCGATTGAAATAGAACGAAAGGGGGGTTTAAATGTATACCTCAACTTCTCCAACGGAACACAGCCTAAATCAATATTGCATATTGGACAACATTCTAGTTCCTCATCAGTCAACTTCTTATAAATACACTTCCTGCAAACTGGGTAGAATTCCAAAGAACAAAGTTATGAAACAATATCACATCCACCAAATTTGTCTTTTAAAAAAAAAAATCACATAGAAGAAGATTTGCGATGATAACATAAGTTGTGCAAATTGATATGTGAAATCAAACTGAACCCAATGCTATATGTAAGTTGTCTCAAATACTACATAAGCAAAGGCCATGCCCAATTTTGCAATGAGAAACCATGATGATTTGGCTCTATCAATAAAATCATAAAAACTGAACAAAGCAGAGTTTCTAGCAGTAAAACATAATTAATCTATGTAATGAATAAACTAAAATTTGCCGATTCCAACAAAAAATCGTCAAACGCCAGTGCAAATTTCCAATCAAATTGATAAAACAGAAGCTAAATACGAATTCTAGCCAGAAAATTCAAGTAAAAAAAAAAATTCCCACTCACGGTTACTCGTAAGAGAAAAAAAAGTCACAAATTTACCACATACGACAGAAATCTAGCAATATGAATCAAAATTCAAGCTAAACCAAATAGAGAGAGATCACAAATAACCGCAAATTAAATCAAACCAATTCGAATAAAAAAACCTCGATTAGTGATAGAGCAAAAAAGGTTCGAGAGAGCGAAGAATTGGGGAACTCACAAGTATGGAGACATTCAGAAATAGTGGTGGCATCTTTGAAAAGCTTATCGCAGAGAGGACACGTCATGCATGCCGCAATTGTATCTCTCTTCACCGTCACCACTTGATTCGACATCGTTTTAGTCGGAAAATGTATACCGGAGCTCCTCTTTTGCTTCCTCAACTATAAGAGAATAAATCACCACGTACTTAACTCACGCGGTGCATGTTAGCACCACCACCACCATCAAACCACCGATTTTACGTCCATTCCCCCTTTCTCTATCTGCATTAAAATAAATTCCACAAATTACAATCTCAAATTTGTATTCACACGCACAAAAACACACCAGAAACATGTAAGTTCGCGCCGCCGAATATATTATCGATATAAACAAAAAAACATAAATATAATCGAAAAATCGACCTGCAAATCAGCCAATACAGACGACTTGAGATTCCGATAACCGTACGTAAGGTCGGAGATTGGGGGAATCGGCGATGGGGATGATCTTCGGGAGGGGGTTTGGTAGTCGAAATCGAGAGGAGGAAGAGAGAGAAGGGTCGGGTCGCGTCGCGTCGCGTCGCGTTCACAATAGCATGAAGTGAAAATTTTATACGAGTAGAAGTATAGAGAGGAGTATTTGTAAAGGAGGATAAAATTTTGGGGGTGACTAGGAGATAACGTGCGCCGTGTTGGTGGAGTGGTGGGGAGCGGAAAGATGTGTCCAAGAATTTGTGTTTCATGTGTAGTAGATGAGAACGGGGTTTTAAACTCAACCCAAACATCATCAAAGGTGTCTTATACCAGTGGGGCAAGCGCCTACCCACGATCGTGGATTTGATATCCTCCGCATGCATGCGACAAGCTTTAATCTCTCTTTATAGGACTATCTTCTTCTCGTCTGAGGCAGTTCTCTCTCTCCTATATAGGGCAACGGCCCAATCAGGTTTCAAAAAAAAAAAAACTCAACCCAAATATCGAACGGGAAAAGTTATGCTCGGATGAGTAAGCAAATCGTCATTAACTTAATAACGTTAAAAATATTAAAAAATAAATAATTATTAATGATCTAATACTAACATAATTGGCTAACAAAAAATGTTACTTCATTCATAAAAATAGTAATCAATAAAAGTTTACAAATTTGACCAATTCATATTCATAATTTATCAAAATACCTGATAAAATTTAAATGAGTTTGACAAAATCATAAATTTTGTCAAAAAATTTAATATCTTACCACATAACTTTAACCAAATTATTTATTTGATTTAAATCACAACATATATTAACTATTCGATTGTATTATAATTTCATTATAAATTACTTTTTTTAATTAATTCAAATATCTGATTGATTTTTTAAAATCATAACTAGGTCATTGAGTCATCGATTTGGCCAAGCGAAAGGACTAATTGAATTTTGTAAAAGAAAAAAAAAATTAATCTCCACTTAATTTAAAATCTAACTCAGACCGTTTTATTAAGCTGTCGATCTGATCAAAGATTCTCAACACCATAGATGAGAACGGCGTATTTTTGCTTTTGCGGGGGAAGGTAGGAAATAATTGCGTGTGAAGGCGTACGATAGTATAACTCTCTACTTCTTTTGCGTGCTGCTCTGACCTTTAATGAAAAAAGGAAAAAATCTTCCAAGAGAACTTGGGGGATGAATTGTCTAGCTCATTGTGAAACAAAATTTACCTTTTTTTATTTTTATGACAATTATCATTAATTTTTTGTTAGTGGAAAAGTAATAAAATCAAATTATTTTCCAAATGTGTCCAAACCTTCTTCTACTTGCGAAATTTGATGGTATTTTTTTTAATTAAGATAATTCATAAAATCGAGAGCTTATGTTTTGGAGAGTTTTGAATCCTAATTGTTAAGCGAGAAGAAAATAAGGTGGCTGATTGTCAGGCTCGTCATGGACATAATTTTTTTACTATGATGTAGAATTGTCGTTTTCCGACAAATATAATGTCTGCGATTTTCATTGATCGCTTGATTCATTTTTAATGAAGTATGAACCCAGACGGATTTAAAAACAAAATGGAGATAATTTTAAAACATTCAGGAGCAAAAATTACATATTTACATGATTTCAAGTCACGTTAAATGTGTCCTATTCCAGTGGGGCAGGCGCCTTCCCACGACCGTGAGGTCGTGGGTTCGATACCCTCCCCATACATGGGGCAAGCTTTAAATGTCTCCCTTTCTAGGGCTCTCTCCTTCTCTTGTGAGACAGTTCTCTCTCCCCTTATGGGGCAATCACCCATCCCGGACTTCAAAAAAAAGAAAAAGAGTGAGCTTCATATTTTTATTATATTAGTTAAACTAAATATGTCCGACACTGATATTAGAAAAAGTATATTTTCACCTAATCGAGTGAGTCTTTTATAGATGGTGTTATTAACATTTTGAAAAAAGTTAAAAAATTCTCCTTTTTATCAATATTGTACAGTTGTTAATGTACACCATCAATCACTTGAATGTGTTTTTCTATTTTAGTTCGTCCAAAACTAAAATTTCATTTTATTATATTACTTATAATTTTTTACCACTAATTTCTTATATTTAATGGATGCAACAATTATTAACAGGTAAGTCCTATTCTATTTAAGAATGTTATAGTAACTTGGTATAACTATTCTTCTTAATATTTGTATAAATCAAATATGAAGATATAATTTAGGACACATAAAGTAATAAATATTCTAATCCAAGAAAGTAATAAATATTCTACTATTGTTCATATGACTCTGTTACCTTTTGGGAGGCCTGCGCCCCATAGAAACTGTCCCTTGACCCGTAGGTCCTGACACAAGGTTAGAATTCTAACTCTTTCAGAGTAGTATCTCACTGATGGCTCGGGGGCCTTCTTCGCCTTCCACCTAAACTGCGCAGGAAAGGCCCAAAGTCAATCCCAGGGAACAGTGAAGTTTCATAGGGTTCTTCTTAATATTTGTATAAATCAAATATGAAGATATAATTTAGGACACATAAATTAATAAATATTCTAATCCAAGAAATTAATAAATATTCTACTATTGTTCATATGAAAGCAAATCCAGCCAGCTAGATGTTTAAACTAAACATAATTTTCCTTTGAGTTGCCTTCTAATCCACGAAATTCATCGAAAACTTATCCATTTATGAATGAGTTGTACAAAGTTAACGAGTAGAAATAGAAGGTTTTGATTAAATACTATTTAGTTCGCGTTTCATTAAAATTGATTAATTTGTAAGAAAAAAAATTATAAGTATCAAATTTTAAAATTTTGTATTTTATTTTTAAATGAAAACATTGTCCAACTTCAAATTTTAATTTGTTAAATGCTCCAAATCTCAACATTTGAATATGATTAGTATACATTCATACAATTATTATGACATGTACACCCCACAAAAAGAACAACAACGTAGTTACACATTAATCATTAACGGTATTTTAACAAAGAAATCGAACTATGTTAATTTCGAACTACACTGTCTTAGCTAGATTACATAAAAATGGAAGTATTTGTAAAATTAGATGTGAAGTTTACATATCCAAAAATTTGCATTTTGTTTAAAGAATTTGAAGGGAAAAAACAAAATTCAATGATTTCATAACCATTTTGTTCGGAAACCAAAGTCATATCAATATCATGATTCCCATCATGAATTTATCATACACGCCTGCCTGCCGCTCCATTCCCAATTTTTGCAATCGGACTTTTTTTGGGACAAGTATTTTTCACACTCAATCTCTGCGGTTTAATTATTTTACTAACTTTAAATGTTTAATTAGATTATATTTGACTTTGATTTTGTCTGACTTGAAACTCAAAATAATTTTGAATTGAGCCTGAAAATTACACCTAAAACAAAAAATTAAAAATTTAATTCAAGTGTAAGACTAATTTTACGCTGAAAATAAAATTTTAAATTAAAACTCAATACAACCGTATCGTAATAACTAATTGGTGAAAACTCTTATAAAATATGGGGCTCGATCATATTCTAAAAAAAAGAGAGATAGAGGTCAAGTGGCATAAGTATTAGGTGGTGGGACGATCTATGACCAAATGAAGGTGAATGACTATGAGACCTACACATATTAGTAACCTTTTGGCCTCCTCCTAGACTTATGCTCTCTACTCTTTCAATATTCTCGTTTTTGCATTTTAGTTCGAGTTCTGTCATGTTGACGAAAGGAAAATGTTTTGGGTTAAAAATAATTAGATAAAATTATCTAAAACCTCAAATCCCTAAATTTCTTAACTGGTCAACAAATTAATTACAAAAACGCTATTAATTAATTATAAAAATATCATTCTTTATACATTTTATTCAATTAATTTTATCTGCGTATCATTGTCCTTGATACCTAGACTTTACTCCTATCTTGATAAGAAATTTCTTCTTTTTAGTTTTTACTCCTTCTGTCATGAATGAATTATTCGTATAGTTTGACTAACATGCATTATGCATATGCAAATATCAGGATTTTTGATAAAATTATATAACAAAATAAGTTCAAAAGTAGACAATATTCCTAATTAATTATTGTTAACTAACTAATCACATATTTATTTGTATTAAAAATTGCCAATTTTAATTAATTAACTAAGAGTATTAAATGAGCGATTGGACTAAAAGACTAAAATTAAATAGTTATTTTATTTAGAAATAAGAAAATTTTAGATTGTTATTTTATTTATTTATTTATTTATTGAAAGAGTAGTATGATCTGTATCTAGTAGTTCATACTGTTATACTATATATAATTTGGTAAATAATCGTATGTATTTGTGTATGTACTTATTCATATGTCCAACCATTCACATTTCACCATGTGTATATATAATTAGAAAAAATGTTCACGTGGTGAATTTTGAGTGGTTGGGCACATGAATGATTACATACACGAGCAGTGATGACCCCACTGAATTTTTTTTTTTATATACTTCTAATTATATTTTTATATAATAATTAGGTTTATATTGTTAAATTAGTAACCCCACTATAAATTTTGCAGTCCGGCTCCTGTGCGGAACAATCCCAACCGTCGGATGAGATTTTGAACGGTACAGATCTGGAGAGAGAAAAATTGCGGCTGACTTAAAAAATAATAAAAAAACTTTTCTCTCTCCAAATCTGAACCGTTAAAAATCTCATTCGACGATTGAGAGCGTGTCCCGCACCGTACGGAACAAAAGGTGTCCCGCATAGGAGCCGGGAGCTAAATTTTGATGACTCCATATTCAAACAACATCAAACGCAGAAGACAATGACGCGATGATTCAAATTTCTTGGGTATCGCGTGGGTCCAATCGCTTTCTTTATTAATTTTTATCTTTATTTTTATCTTTTTACTTTTTTTCTAAAATTTTACTTGTCTCACACATAATGTGACATTTTTTTTTAGAAATTCGTTAAAAAAAATTGTATTTACTAACTATTTTTCACCAGAGTTATTGGTATTTTTGCTTCATTCCCTCCTTTTTAGTTTTAGTCTAAAATTATTGTGTTTGTTAATTTGTCAAACCGTCATAAAAAATTAGTAATTGATAGAAATATTAATAATTAAAGGTTTATACTAAAAATATAAATAGTTTATTAAAAAAAATCTTATAGAAAATGTTACGTTTTTCTAAAATATTACAGGGGTGGTCGCCTTCCAAAACTGTGGATGCCCCTCCTCCAAAAAAATCAAATTTTCTATATAATTTTTTTAATTTATTTTATGTCTTCGTCCATAAACAAATGACCCCACTGTCTTTAAATTCTGAATCCGTCGCTGTACACGGGTACAGACGATTTTCACCCATATAATTCAAAGTATATGTCTCCACTTGTTAATTGAGGTTTTGGTCTCACTGCCAAACTACATTTTAAGAAAATCAACTATATTTTTACAGTTTAATAGCTAGCAATTCAATCATTTCAACAAAACTTGTTGATCTATCGAGGTTGAAGAAGATTTACAAGGTTCTGTATACATTTGCAGACAACAAAACATCATCAGAAACATCGCGAAATCCAGGCATATGTTTGGGCCTACTCAGTTCATCTGGGCTAGGAATGTTAATGGTTTACAATATTATGTTTGGGTCTGCAGCTGGTGGCCCGTGAGAAGATGAATGAAAAACTTCTTAGTATTTACTCAATCCGTTCTAAATTATCTATCCACATTTTCTTTTTAATATGTTCCAAAGTATTTGTTTTTTTATGGATAACCCAAAGTATTTGTTGACTTTCTAAATAAAGGGTTCAGTAATTATAATTTTTTCAATCCTACCCCTTACATTAAATGTTAGAGAGAAGAGAAGATAAAATTAAAGGAAAATGATTTACTCCTAGAATTTTGGAGATAGAAACCCTAAACCCCCAAATTGAGGGTGTTAAATGACTATCTTACCCCCTGCTGGTATAAGGGATTCACCCAACTATAAGGGCAAAAAGGTCCAAAAAACTATTTTAGTCAATCTTTTAACCAATAATTCTAGTAGCCTAGCAAGGTCCAAAATTAAATTAGAAGTAATATTAAATAGGGTCATATTTGACATTTTACGGGAATAGAACGCATTTCATGGCCAGCCATTTACCTCTTCTGAGAGCTCCCATGGCGAGGGGATTAGTCACTGCTGTCAGCGGTGGACGCCCTCGATCTCAACCAAAAAAAATGTTTGACACTTTACCATATTCCACTATAGAATTTGATGAAACCTTAATTCTTGTGCAAAATATGAAGTGGACAATTAATTTGAGATGGAGGGATTAGCAGTTTTTTTTGTGCTGGGAGATTTCACCCTAACCACATATAAATACTACCTCTATTCATTAATATAAGACTTTCAGGACAAATAGCGAAAATTCAGGAAGTAAGAATTAAAATGTTTTTTAAATAAAATGTCAATATTATTATCTTAAATAGAATTAGTGGCATACAAATTTAATTTAAGATAATAATATTAGTAGATTGATTAATAAAGCACATTGAATATTACTTCATTAGTTTTCGCTACTTATCATGAAAGTTGTATGTCTAGGAATGAATGTAGTATTACTCTTTTCAATCCAGAATTAATGTTACATTTTTTATATATACTCCCTTTGTCATAAATTAACTGTCCACATTTTCTTTTTTATTTGTCTCAAATTAGTTGTTCACCTTCTAAATAAAGTATGTATTAATGACATTTTTTCCAATTGTACCCTTTTTCCAACTCCTCATTGAATGCTCTTAATTACTCTCACTGTGTATTACTCTTTTCAATCCAGAATTAATGTTACATTTTTTATATATACTCCCTTTGTCATAAATTAACTGTCCACATTTTCTTTTTTATTTGTCTCAAATTAGTTGTTCACCTTCTAAATAAAGTATGTATTAATGACATTTTTTCCAATTGTACCCTTTTTCCAACTCCTCATTGAATGCTCTTAATTACTCTCATTGTCCCAAATTATTTGTCAACTTTGTGTTTTGCATGAGAATTAAGGTTTCATCAAATTCTATACTGGAATATGGTAAAATGTCAAATATGACCCTATTTAATTTTACTTCCAATTTAATTATATATTATTTTCTCTATATATTTTTCTCTCTCCAACATTTAATGTAAGGGGTTGTATGTGAAAAACTATCATTAATGAACCCTTTATTTAGAAAGTAGACGGATAATTTGGGAATATTAAAAGGGAAAGATGGACAGATAATTTGGGATGAAGTGAGTATTTAAAATTATCACTTTTCCAATATATATTTAAGAGGTGGTTGAATGTTGTGGGAGAGAAATGAGAGAAAAATAAATAAATTTTAAATGAGATTAATAAAATTAATGAGGGGTATTTTAGACTTTTTGCTTATATTTTTACCATTAAAATCACCCCCAAAAAAATATGACTCCCTCCATTCCCATTTATTTGTCGCTTTAAGACAATGCACTTGAATTAAGAAAATGATTGAGATACATTAATTTAAAGATAGATGTACTTTTAACCCTTTTTTTTGTTTTTTTTGTATAAGTAATAATATCATTAATTGATATCAAGAGTTACATAAGGAGGTGGAATTCCAATGGACCCCCTACCCTTTGATATGAGGCACCAAGACTTAAGAAATATCTAGCTAAACAAATAGCCAGAACATAACAAGACTCACGAACATAGAAAAAACTAAAGAATAGGTTCCGATAGGTACATATTTCTATGATCGTGCAAACAGACTAAAAAACAAAAATAAAACCGAGGTCACATGCAAACTAGAAGTCTTCCATACTTGCTAGAGTTGTTGATTGCAAACTTTCATAACTCGTAAAAATAGGAGGGGAGATCAACTGAAACCCGCGCAGGATAGCTTGCCAGCGACCATGACAAATACGAAAAGAACGTCCGCTTCCAATCCTCCATTCAAAACCACGTTGCAACAAACTTCTATCTTGATGGATATTTCTCCAAATTTGAGATGGTCGCCTCTTTTTATTGCTTACAAAAAAACTCGAAATAAAAACTAATTTAAGACAAAGAAAAAAATTAAACACTATCATGATATAAATCATAAGGCTAGCATGAGGCTTTATTATGAAGCAAAGAAAACTACTAAATTTGTGCGCCATATAGAAGCACACTCGGTCTTGAATTGTCTAGTAGTTGCTAAGTCCGGGACAATTCCATATTAAATGGCTCATGGACTATGGTGAGGCCAACTTGTGACTTCCACCTTACCTTGATAAACGACAGGAGCCCCCGTTAAAAAGTTAACATAAGTAGCTAAATAGTCCGAAAAAAGAACGGAAGTACTTGGAGCGGAATCATAATTCCAACTCGGAGGGTCTATATGATATTGGCATTCAAAATCACCAAATGTTGGGCCAACATAGCCAGACCCAGCCCAGTTAGCAAGCCCTTTCGCAGGACCTGGCTCATCCAGCCCAACAACAGAGACTTCATCATGCCCAATAGTCGGCATATCGTGGGCTGGCCTATAAGAGACTAGGCCCAGACTATATCCCTTCAGCCCGCCAACCTCTTGGTCCATACTATAATCCATCAACCCACCAGCTTCTTGGTTCTTTCGCAGGGCTCAAACCCGACCCAATTTAACCGGCCTTTTTTCGACCCGATTCCCCCAAACCAGAATCCGCCGATTGTCGGCCTTCATCTTCATCTCCGGCAACTTATCCGGATGTCCCTTCAAACAAAACTGTCCTCATCTTAACCTTCAATTCATTACAACCCGCACCCAGATTCCCATTAGAAGCCTTAATCCGATCTGGCTCTATCTTCGTTGTCTCCTCCCTCGTCGTCAAACCACAACCAGAAACAGTTCTCCGGCCATACTCAATTGCCGGCGACATAAGCTCTTGACCCCTCCGAAAAATAGTCTCATTTTGACAAGTAAACCCTCGATTTCCACCCAACCCGACTCCTCCTCCCGCTCCAATTCATCATCCATTAACAGAGCATCCCGTACAGCAACAACGTGCTCATTATGGCCCACCACCATCGCCACTCCTTTACTCACAAAAGAAACCACAGCCGAATTGGCCATAGCAGCACCATCGACTACTTCGCCGTGAAATCGGATTGGCTCCATTGGCGTAGAACACCTGCCTTTCTGTGTAGTAGAAGCGTAGTACACTAGTTTGCATACTTTGTAAAACGGCCGGGGCCGAGAAAACCCTAATTTTTTTATAAAACTTGGGGAGTTCCTCCGATTTAGTCGGAGAGAATTTGAGAGCATCAGAGCTCTCCTGGGTAATTGTGAGTTAGTATGTACTTCTAACCTTCAATTAATACATTTATATTGGGACAATTCAAATTAGTTGTTGACTGAATTAATTAAAGACAATGGTAAGTTTGGAAAAATACATTTAATACTATCTTGGTTTTATAAAGTGACAAATAATGAAAAAATTGATAAGGTATATATAGACGACAGATAATTGGAACGGATAGACAATTTTATACCGTGTAGATTTGATTTTTTATTTAAGATTTTTGTCTTAAAAATTGTGAAAAGTGATTTTTCTTTTTTTTCCCGTGGGAGAAGAAATGTAACCTAGAATTTTGTGAGTAATAAAACTATACTAATCACTGAGTAATTAATTACGAATCAAGGACAACTTTGATTTAATTACATAAGAATTCACATTGATCCATAATTATTCTTGCCTTGAAAGTTGAAATAGTGCCAGATGAGTGGCAACCGAATGTGGGGCCACCGAATCGCAGTCCGTGGCCATGTGAATGGCTGCCCTTTTCTCATTGGTTCACTGCATGCAGTCCCAGGATAAAATTCAATGATTCCTCTTATCGTATTTTTCAGAGCCTAGATTTAAGAAGAAACTAATTTCAGTTTCTGAAGTAAATATGGTAACATGGAGATAACGTGATTGGACTAGAATTTTGTGTACCACTAAATTCTAAAATATACTACTCCACTTGTAACATTTAATATTTTCTCTTACCGTTAAAATGAAGTGTTTTATTACTAATTATTACTCCCCCTTCCCATTTATCTGTAGCTTTAAGACAATGAACTCGAATTAAAAAAATGATTGAGATACATTAATTTAAAGATAGATGTACTTTTAACTTTCAATTAATACATTTATATTGGGACAATTCAAATTAATTGTTGACTGAATTAATTAAATATAGGGGTAAGTTTGGAACAAATACATTTAATGCTCTCTTGATTTTATAAAGTGACAAATAATGAAAAAATTGATAAAGTATGTTTAGACGACAGATAATTGGGAACGGAAGGAGTATCTTTTTCTCTCAAATTAATTATTTACTGTTTCATTTATTTATATAGAAATATGGACATGCAAAGCGAAACATAAAATATACTATTTTATTGATCAGATATTTAATCGATATGGTTGGAATTGATAATTCTACTATTAGATTTTGTGATAAATGAGTTGGAATTGATAATTTTACTATTAGATTTTGTGAGAAATATTAATCGTAATTGAATACTTGTGCCACTGGATTAGTTGGGTGGAGACTTGGTAGAATAAGTTTTGTTGTAGAAATGGATGGAACTTGGTTACTAGATGTATAATAACAATCAATAATGATTATTGAATCAAAAAAATTGGATCAAATAAGAATCAAAGAGTATAAATGAAAATGATTGTTAGAATTTAATGTGAGATTATGGCTTCTTGATCCAAATTTGATCTCAATTTTTTGATCCAATAATCACTATCCAATAACAATACACCTAATCGTATAACAATTTTAAAAAAAAGTTACAAATATAATTATGACAATTTTTAACCGGACTTCCATACAATAATAATAAAATCTGAATTCTAAATAATTGGGTCGACTATATGAATCAAATATAAAATTGTTGTGTGGGATCGTTAGCATGCCTTTCCTTCCACCACGACTCCAATGCGGAATGAAACTGCACGTGCGATTTTTTTATCATTCGTTAAATTAAAATTTTGATGATTAAAACTAATTTATAAAAAACATCTGTTATGATTTTCAAAACACATATTCGCACGAACACTTATTTTTAAGTTAAAAAAATATATTTTAACATATTCTGTATATATTAAAAAACAAAATCCCGCATAGGAGCAGGATGCTTTCCTTCGGGATTAGGTAAAAAAAAATGAAAAAAACTGAAAGGTAACTTCCCCAAAAGAAAGAATAAACAGACAAATTGATCATCAATATATTTTCGCTTAGCCACTTTAGTCAAAAGTCACTTTTTAAAATTTTTTTCATCATCAAAGTTTTTACGTCCAGCCACATTGGTCATTCCGTCTAATAATTTTGTTTTAACAGTCAAATATGGTGACGTGTCCAAAAGTGGGAAAATTGTCCTTTTCTCCTGAGGGCAAATTTGTAAAATTCAATTCCCAACCCGTTATAACCCTTCTCTAACCCGCATTTTACCCAATCCATTTCGGAAACAAAAAACGACGTAAAGGACATAAAATCCCCAAATTCTTCCCAAATAGAAATCCTTAATCAAAAAAATTCGAGAACCTTTCGTCGACTTCAATTCCTGGACAATGATTCACAGAAATACAGGTGACGAAGAACCGAAATACTATAAGTTTTTGCTAATCCAATATTATATGCTCAGGAATTGATTTCTTTATGTATTGTTCTGAAAGTGCGGGTTGGGTAAAATACGGGTTAAGGAGGAGTTATAACGGGTTGGAAGTTGAAGTTTTCAAATTTGCCCTCAGGGAAAAAGGACAATTACTCCCCCGTTTGGACACGTCGCCATATTTGATTGTTAAAACAAAATTATTAGACGGAATGACCAATGTGGCTGGACGTAAAAACTTCGATGATGAAAAAAGTTAAAAAAATAATTTTTGACCAAAGTGGCTAGGTGAAAATATATTGATGATCAATTTGGCTATTTATTCCCAAAAGAAAGGTATATAAAGCCTTTTCTCTCTAAATAAAAGCTTCCGAAGGAAAATAATAATTTGGGAAATCATCTCATGATACAAGAGGCTAACTATATAGTATTAAAGTTATATTCCTTTCTTGCATTGACGAACATGTCACCACCGCCTTTATCTCCGCCTTCACTGCCGCGTTTTCCCTCCTAAATATCTATTTCTCCACCTTTCACCGCCGCGACAAAACCCTAGTCTTCTTCATCTCCTCTGTTCTCACGTTACTGGAATCACAATCACCAGTGGTGTTTATGATATAGTAGTAATTGAAAAATTCTGCGAATCGAGATGCTAAGAAACCCTAGATTTCCGAGGTTTACCTACATCTCAAGATATTATTGATGAGGAGATTTCGTAAATCCACGAGGATTTTCATCCTCTCTCTGCTCCTTGTTTCTGTGTTTGTTCCAATCTGTTTACTTTCTCACCAAGTCAAATTTCTCAATTCCGGTGGTATGCAAATTTGTGCTTTTTGTTAATTAAAAAAAATTATGTTTGAATGTTCTTTTACTTTTGTTCTGAAATCTGCTTTTGATTCTTTCTGCTGCAGTCGCTAAAGGATTCGTAGAAGGTTTGTCTGTCATTGTAAGTTCATTTTTCTGTTTTCGTCATTGTTAGATTTTTTATAGCAAGTAAAAAATAGCTAAAAAACCTTTGTTAATCAAGTTCAACTTCTTCTCTTTTCAATATTTTTGGTTTTGTTTTTGTTTTCTAATAAGAGATTAAGCTGTTTGTGGAGTAAAATCCTTTTTAGTTTAATTCCTTTCTTATTGATTCGTGAGAGTACTCGATTTTTGGAAATGGGGATCAGATTTTCTAAGTTGAATTTCTTATTTCATAGTTTGGGAATAGTTGCAATCTGTTGACAAATTGCTCAGATCAGCATGTTTTTCTTTCTGCGATCCTTCTAATGGAATAAAATATATATTGCGGTTGTTTTTTTTATTTTTCTGTTGCTACTACTGATTAAGAAAATTTCCTTCTTTCCCTGTATCCTCTTCTTCAGAAGTACAGGACAGAAGCTCAGATACTGAGTGCAATTGGAGAGGTATAATTTATTTGGTTGAAGGTCACATTGTTACTTGTGTGATTTCACAACCTTGATTTTTAAGTGGAATATTTGCTTTGATGATTTAGGATGAAAGGGAAGGTCTGAAAGAGCCAGCCCTGGTGGTGTACAAAGATGACAACTTCAAGTCTGTTGTTAGTTTGAGTTCTTCTGATGGAATAAATAGTTCTAGCGGTTCTAATACTGTAGGAAGTGTTGATCTTTTGGAAAGGAATGGTTGGTGCTTTTTGCAATCTTTTGCTTCTTATTCTTTGATATTCAAGTGTGTGATATGGTTTTAATTGTTCTCTGATCATTGTTCAAGTTCAGCAACCGATCAAGTAGTCAGAGAAGATAATCATGAGAAGCAAGAGGAAAAGCTGTCCATATCCGGAGGCAAGGTATGATACCTGCAAATTAATAAATGTCTGCAAAATTTGAATGTAGCTCCTGGAATTTGAGTTTCATCTATGTTCTATTACTGGTGGACAATAAACTGCAAATGTTAGTTCATCCCTAAATTTTCTTAGTGAATGTATTTTTCGATAAATGTGTGTATGTGATATGAACAAATCATATAAATTCACTAATTTCAATTTATATATTTGCTGAGGTTATGGCCATTGAAGATTTAATTGGTTTATGTGCTTGTTAGTCCAAGAAAACATAGCTCGTGTTTCTGTTCCTTTGATATAAGCCTGACAGAATCTGGGGAACCTGTTAGTTAACCATCGGATTATCTGCTCTTGGTTGTTCAACAATATATGTGTTTTATCCTTGTCCATTATTTAAGTAGTTCAAGGTACCAGTTGGTTGCAAATATACTATTTCCAAAATAAGAACTTCAAATTTTACATTCTTGATCGGTGATAAGGTGGCAAATTGAGACCGTCAAGGCCCAATAGGAGTATGCATTTCGATATTACTTGGCTTTGGACATAACTAAAAATCTTGTGTAGATGCAGACTCCTAAGCTGTTACTTCCTGTAAATTGTAATATTTTTTAGGATTTTTCTTCTCCTGTTCACTGATTAGGTATCTTCTGTATTTTGGTACTTTTGAAATTTTAACTGTCTGCTCTGACCAGGGAATCTCAAGAGAATATGGTGTGTGAGTTTGTTTTCTGAATATGTTCATTTATTTGTATTCATTTCAGTCTGGAAGTTATTAGCTTAGTCATACTTGGATATTCACCCCAAAGTCAAACTCCAACTCATTCCTGCATATCTAAAGCATGAGAAAAATGAGTGAGTTGGTTCTTATCTTCTATTGTAGTCTGCTTATCATTTTAGTTGGCTTCGTCTCAGGAAAATAGCAAATCTGCCAAGATCCAACATGATCATAGTGTACAGCCTCATCCACAGAGGAGAATAGATGAGAAGGTGAAAGAGATGAGAGACCAAGTGATTAGGGCCAAGGCATATTTAAGTTTTGCTCCAGCAAATAGCAATGGAAATTTTGTAAAAGAGTTGAAACTACGAATTAAGGAGTTGGAACGAGCCATAGGTGAATCCACCAAGGATTCTGATTTGTCAAAGAGGTAAATGCTTCCGATTTTGTTGGTGTCTGGAGTTTGTTCCTCATATTGGGAACTTAATCGAGTAATTGGAATAATAGATTGAGCCTTGTGATTTTATATTATGTGAAATATCAAGTCACCATTTTAGCATAGCTGAGGTACCTGTTCATAGTGGTGGCACCGTGGCAGTCATCCCCTGTAACAATTATATCATAAAAGCACCACGATTAGGAATTGTTCAGGCTTAAAAATATTTAGGGGAATCTTAGGAGACCAAAATGTTGAACAGACATAATCACATGCTATCTTGAGAGTCATAAGACATTATTGTGATAAACCCATTGAACATCTCAGGGCATTGCAGAAGATGAAAGCCATGGGGGTTTCATTATTAAAAGCAAATCGTCTTTATCCTGATTGCTTAGCCATGATGAAAAAGCTTCGTGCTATGACTTATAATGCTGAAGAGCAGATTCGTGCACAGAAGAACCAAACGATATTTCTCCTTCAGCTTGCAGGGAGAACTACCCCGAAAGGGATTCACTGCCTTTCCATGCGGTTGACTTCTAAATACTTTAGCCTGCAGTCTGAGGAGCGGGAACTTCCTAACCAAGATAGGGTGCATGATCCAAATCTCTTTCACTTTGCTGTTTTTTCTGATAACATTTTGGCTTGCGCAGTGGTTATCAACTCAACTGTTTCAGTTGCTATGGTAAGCTGCTGCTTTTCAATTTCAGTTTAGGAACGTTATTCTGAATGTAGTTGACATTTTTAAAGTTCGTTTTCTTTCTTGTCCTCTATCTGTCTCTCCCTCTGTTACATACATGAAACATTCAACACTCCATTATAAAAGGGACTGACCGAATTCAAAAAAATACGGATGAAGACAATTTAGGTAATTTTTATTATGATACCCCTCACGGGGCTATTAATTTTATAATGGACATTCTTTCTATTCTTGCACGATCCATGTTCCATAGACATTTTCATTTCACCTCAATGGTTTTCTGTAAATCTGGAATTTGAAGATGAGAATAAAATATGTACTTGGACATATTTGCTTAGTTAGCTCTATTTTCACCTGGTGTCGGCTATGTTTCTTGCAAATGGTTTAGGAATGTTATTTCACTGTAACCGAGGACAATACTGAATTAGTTTCTAGGACATTCTTAATTTTTAAAAGACAAAATTTGAGATTATTTCGTTAATAACCAAGGAGAGCTCAAAATTTCCATTGTTCTGAATCTGTTTATTTATTACTTATTTAATGTCACCAACAATCTTTTTTCCTTTTTGGTTATTGAGAAAATGGATTTTATGTGCTGAACAGGAATCGGAGAAAATCGTTTTTCATATAGTGACTGATTCTCTCAACCTCCCTGCTATTTCTATGTGGTTCTTGTTGAATCCTCCTGGGAAAGCAACCATCGAGGTCCAGTGTGTGGACAATTTTGACAGGCTATCTGCAAAATATGGCGTAGCTTTTCAGAAACAAGGCTCTTCTGACCCCAGATATACTTCTGCTCTGAATCATCTCCGGTTTTATCTCCCAGATGTCTTTCCTTTCCTGAATAAAATCGTGCTCCTTGACCACGACGTGGTTGTGCAAAAGGATCTGACAGGTCTTTGGAGTACTAGCATGAAAGGTAAAGTAAATGGTGCTGTTGAGACTTGTCAGCAAGGTGACCCTTCTTTTCGTAGGATGTATACCTATATTAATTTTACTGATCCCGCGGTGGCAAAGAGGTTTAATGCAAATACATGCACATGGGCTTTTGGGATGAATGTGTTTGATTTGAGGCAATGGAGGAGGCGAAATTTGATTGAGGTCTACCATAAGTTCCTGCATTTGGTAAGGATATGTTTCCTTCTTAACAAAGTTTTGCCTGCTCATGGATTGTTTGTTAGTATGTATTTGGTTTTCTAAATGGATTATAGGTGTTCTTTTTGGATGTTCACTATACTGTCTTAGAGCATGCTATCTTGTTTAGAACTGTAATTAGGCTTGTATTTCATGAACAATGAGTTATCATGTGAGGACACCCTTAACTTGAAATCACACTTGAAAGACGTAATTAGTTTAGTTGCCTCTACCTCCACCACCAATAAAAAACTAATCTGTCATGAATCATAGGCTTTCGGGCTAAATTACCGAAAGGTTAAGTTGGTGGTGCTTTCCTTATCCTGTGCTTGTACAGTGATACGTCCTTTTATGTACCGAATATTCACGGATATGATTTCAAAAGGCTTATATACATCTAATGCTTATTACTTTGGATGATGATGCAGGGGAAGAAGAGGCCAGTGTTTAAAGCTGGTAGTTTGCCCCTGGGTTGGATAACCTTTTACGGTCATACAGTGGCTTTAGAGAAGAGATGGCACATTCTTGGATTGGGTTATGATTCTGGTATCAAGTTGAGTGAAATTGAGGAAGGAGCTGTGATTCATTATGACGGAGTCATGAAGCCGTGGTTGGATATTGGGGTTGAAAAGTACAAGAAATACTGGCGAAGGCATGTCAATTATGATCATCCATACCTCCAACAATGCAACATTCATGGATAATTAGGTTTATACATCATTAAAATCTGAAAATTTCTCTCTTCTTACACCACACATATTTGTTAATTCACTTACAGGAATTGCTAATATTCGTTTAATTCTTTTATCATTCCTCCCAAATTCTTAACTTGTACATCTGAAATGTATTTTATTTTTGTTGCTTTGTTGGGGGTCATAACATCTTAGAAGTTGAGTCTAGTTGAGCAATAATAGGGTCCAGATTTAGGAGTCTCTTTGTACATAATCCATTTTTGGTACTATTTTGATGTAAAATGAACTTCTCAATTTGAGAGATTTATTCCGATTATACTTGCTGAACTTCACTTTGCTTCATGGGAATCGGGTAGCCCAAGTGGTAAGGCTACCCGAACACGGGGCGGAGGTCCCGTGTTCGATTCCTATATCTCCCCATAATGGGGCAAATAATTCTCCTCCTTATGAGGCTTATCTTCCCTCCCCAAGCATGGGGCATGCGTCAATCTTCCCTATCTAGGTTACTCTCCGCTCTTCCCCTTCGGGGGCAATCGCCTTCGGGCGCTCAAAAAAAAAAAAAAACTTCACTTTGCTTCTTTTTAAAGTTTCTCATTGGTCTTTATTCTACAAAATTATGCCAGATGATGGTCAAGATTTCAGACAGACATTTTAAATTAGAGACGGAGCAAAGTTTGAGGAGGCTGCTCTCTAATATTTGGCCATCTGTACTCTAGCCCAAGCCTAAATGCAAAAGATAACACACAAATTTAAATCGTTCAGACAATTTTTTGTTTTGGAACTAAAATTAAATTTTGACAACAAAACGCAAATTAGGCGTTAAAACTTTTTCACTTTCAATTTGTAGATGGTAGATCAGGAATTCAAGTAATGTTGGAGGAGAGGTGGGGAACCACTATACTACCGATCCTCCTTTTAAAAAAAAACTAAAATTTAAATTTAAATTTAAAGCTTCACCTCTTGTAACAAATAAGTTGACCTGTTAATTCAACGTATTGATTCAACGCTTCTCGAGCCTGGGAGGATCTTGTGGTTATTAGATTAGGGGATGCTATCACACGTGGCAAGCCTTGGTTGGGTTTTTCCGGATGAGGGGCTATCTGATGTGTTGTTGTTACCTGTAACTCAAAATATATGTGTTCCCCATTGCATTGCATTGCATATCAAACAAATTTGATACTCTTCATCACTACCAGCTGCTTTGCTCCGCCCGGTATCAGAAATAATGGCCTCCATCACCGCCTCTGCCGCTACCTCATCACTCACATGCTCTGCTCTTTTACCCAAGGGCTCCGCGGTTCGGGCTCCTTCTGCTCTTGGTAATGAATTTTTATCCATCTCTCCTTTTATTAATGTATTTGATTCCATGGAAACACTAAATGGTCCGGATATTCTGTAACTCTTCCAGTATACTTTATAAGAAGTTTAAATTTTGAAAGTAAATCCTAAACCAGAACAATACTATATAACTAGGAGTGCTACGGAATAATAAAATGACCAGGAATAATTTATTCTTGTGAATATTTGCTTATCAGGATTACCAGCGATGGGAAAGATGGGAAAGGTTAGGTGTTCTGTGGAAGGAAAGCTTGAGAGTGAGTCAAAGTTGGGAATGGGGGCATCATTGTTAGCAGCAGCATGTGCTGCAACCATGTCAAGCCCAGCCATGGCTTTGGTAGATGATAGGATGAGCACAGAAGGAACAGGGCTACCCTTTGGTTTGAGCAACAACCTTTTGGGATGGATCATTTTCGGCGTTTTCGGTTTGATCTGGACTTTCTATATTATCTACACTGGATCCCTCGATGAGGATGAGGAGTCTGGATTGTCCCTATAAGTCTCAACCAATCTTGCTATTTTGATCAAATTTGTGTGTAATACTATTCTGTTCCTCTGAAAAAACTTCATATTAATGGTATTTTTCAGCTTCAATTTCCTATAGTATTATTATTACTACTGTCTGTTTCTTGCTTGCTTTTTATAGTAGGCAATTCTGAATTGTCAAAAAGTTTTCCTCTTCTTTTCTAGATTCTGATTCCTATTAGACCATTTTCACCAAACATGATGTTTTATTTATCTATCAAATGGGCATTGCCCCTAATAGTTTAAAGTGGATAAGTAATCAAAACAACTAATAAAGGAGGTGCAAAACCATGCAATTGCAAATGAGTCTGTTGATGCCAAAGGAAAGGATCACATGTTAATATATAGAATGACCTAAGTAGCCTGCCGGAATCCTTGATCAACTTTGTGTTCCTTCCTATCAGATGCTAATACTATGTTCGATCTCGTCTGCAACCATGGTTCAATGGTTTGTGAACAATGGTGTTAAGAGATCTCCTCCACCCGCCATTGGTTTCAAGGAGTAAAAATACTCACTCCTGTCGCTAATTAAAACTCCACTTCTTTATTCAAAATGAATAAGGTGGATATTCAATTTGGAGTAGTGGGAAGGTGCAACTGTAGCATCCAGCAACTCGAGGCGAATATACAAAACCAATGTTTTAAGCAAGTTACGATTTTTCACATAAAACAAGATTTACACAAGCTTGACTGCTGCATGCAGGCATCAACAGGCATCTGGTTTGATCAACAATATTCGGATGCTGGGAAATAACTCAACAACAACAACAACAACAATAGCATAACCCATTAAGTCCCCAATAATTGGGGGTATGGGCGGGGATGGACGGGATACAGACCTAACCTTTGTCAAACAAAGTGGCTGATCCCAGGATACCACTGAAACAGATGTATTGGAGACTAACCTAACCTTTGGCAACAAGTGCACAAAGTGGTTGCTCATATAATAC
Organism: Vinca minor; assembly: GCA_026122235.1. NCBI lineage: Eukaryota > Viridiplantae > Streptophyta > Magnoliopsida > Gentianales > Apocynaceae > Vinca > Vinca minor. The sequence goes on along the minus strand of JAOCZM010000085.1, from coordinate 1,761,550 downwards.
ACATGTAACAATGGTCCCCTATGGGAAATAACTCATACCAAATATTTTCCAATGGGCAGAAAGCAAACAAAAAGCATCCAGATACCGCTATCTGTACAGCCTCGCTAAATTGAATAAATTAGTGAACTCATCACTTGTGCGGTATCTCCAGACCGAATCATATGCAAAACTCCTGCTCTGCTCAAGAAACTTCTATGCTAAAATTTCCTCCGCAAGCTCTCGTGGCATTGTACATTCAGCCTTTGTATGTGCTACAAAAATGTACAATGTGAACCTCAGATTTCCAGTTTGAAGCAGGCGGGCATTACACATTGCACAAGTTGGTTCACCATACACTTTAAACTCCTGCAGTAGCTTTAATGTCGGAATCTGTCTTCCCCTGAGAAATTGAAGATAAATGAATCAGGACAAATACAGGTATATCTCAAGCACAAACATATTTTGACTGAACTTTCTATATGGATGATGCAATGTTTCTAGGCTGTACATATTTGAACTGATGTGCACAGCTGCAAAGATTTGAATCCTTGGGAGCCTATTGAGTACCACCTAGGAAAAAGGGGGGCGTGGTGGTGGGGGGTGTGTGTGGAAGAAGGAGGTTTACAGTATCTTCTATCGAATTTAGACCATTTCAGATATAACTATCAACTCCAGCAAATAAGGAACATCTGTATCAAGCAAAATAATAATGGGTACCATTAATTCTTGTGTCAGTCACAATTCTCACTAAAGTATACATTAAGAACTAAGGTGATCTCAAGAAAAATGTAGAGGGCACTTTCTTAATTTAACCTCTTTAATAAGTTAATGCTATTGGCTCTGATCAAATACTGTGAATTGTAGACAAACCTCAGATGAACTGCTCCGGATTTTTCTTGAAGGTGTCCTCATTGTGACAAATTCCTCTGCTGATGTTGGGTGAATACCTACTGTAGCATCAAAATCTGCCTTACTCAAGCCAGCTTTTAGAGCGACTGCAAACTCCTGGAGTTTCATTTATAGAACCAACACATATTACAAATAATTGTCAGAATTAATGTTTTGGCAAACCTGTACAATTTCCGGGGGAATCGTCTCCACACGTGCAAACCTAGAACCTTATTAGTTTTCGCACATACTACAAGCTTCATAAAAAACTCGATCAGGAAGACGGGAAAGAGTTGCGTTCAAGGGCCTGAAGTTTGCTGTGAAAATGTCGACATCACCGTATTCTTTTATAGCCTGCAAAATCAATGAACAGTAAGCATGATATTTTGTTGTAACTTTTTCCAGACATCTTCACTAGTTGCCCACCTGTTCCTCAGTGAGGCCGACTTGACCTATAGGTGGCTGTGAAAAAACTGCAGCAGGCACAGCCCTAGTTAAAGAAGAGAAGAACAGGTAAGATGATGAAATTAGGATTTGCCTATACTGATAAGGAGGCTTCCACAAGGGACAAAGCTCACATGTGGTTTTGTAACACATATTGTCTATCAAAGAAGCAAAACAGGATAGCAGCAGCACCTATAATCTGGTTTTGTTGGCTCATTTGCGAAAATAGTTTCCGCAAGTGCCCCTCCTTCAATCAAAGCAACTGGAGTTAAATTTATTCTATCAGTAACTTCTCCAACAGCCCAAATGGATGGAACAGATGTACGAGAATACTCATCAACCTAATGAGGAAACCAAGAATCAACCATATAAGCTCCAAAAATTGCATGACTTGGGCATGTAATTTATTGAAAGCATAAGCCTTTTACCTCAATTGCTCCACTTTTTGCCATTTTCACTCCCACAGCCTCCAGGCCCAAACTCTGCAATGTAAGCCAATACATTAATTCAGTATTTTATAATGAGTTCATATTCGTAGATTGAACATGCAATTCCAGTTTAGCTCTAAACAGGGTAAAGGTTTAACTCCTCTACTGGCAGATGATACTGTAACTTGATCAAGAAATGAAAGTCATCAGAATGAGTCCCATTAAAGTTTCCCCCAAGGCACAACGAAAAGAAGAGAAAACCACCACAATTAGAAACGCCGCCATTAAAATAAATATTAAACAAAAGCCATCCGTTCAAGTGTGCTGCTCAATTGACAAATTATTATGCTTGTGAGATTCTTACAGAAGAGGCAAAACACAGATGGGAACAAACCCTTGTATTTGGTCGACGTCCTGTTGCAAACATGACATGAGAGAAGCCCTCAACTGTTCCCTTGTTAGTTTTCAGTGAAAGTGATTCATCTGAAAGTTTGACAATGGCCTGCGGTGACTCCTCTGCATGGAACTCAATTCCTCGAAGTGCCATCTGTTCACCAACAAAATCTCTGATCTGCAGAAATCAAAGATGGGGGACTCTTATCATACAAACAGAACTCGTTCAATGTATTTATCGGAGGACAAACACTTCTTTACCTCTTCATCAAAGCCCCTTAAAACTTTTTTCTGGCTTATGAAAACATGGACTTCACTTTTCAAGTCATTGAAGATACCAGCAAACTCAACAGCAATATAGCCACCCCCGATTATTGCAATTTTCTTAGGTTTCGATTGCAAATCAAGAGCCGCATCAGAATCAATTGCATGTTCACTTCCAGGAATATTTGGAATAAATGGTCGTCCTCCGACCGATATAAAAATATTCTTAGCTGAATAGCTTTTTCCATCTACTTCCACTGTGTGAGGATCCACAACCTGTATATATTATGAAAAAATGCATCAAAACAAATTTAAATTCCCTGTGTTATACACTGCAGAGTCTCGAAGCAATAGTATGTCCACAAGAAATTTGGCCACAGAGGATCATAAAACCTTTCCGCACCCTTCGATCAATGTTACACCAGAATTGTTCAAAGTGTTCTTATATATGCCAGTTAGGCGCTGCAACTCGGCATTTTTTATTCGCGGTCAAGGTACTCCAGTCATGTTTTGGTTCAGTTTCATAACTCCATCCAAAACCACAACTTTCTTCAAATTCGTGAGCATATTAACTCCATCCAAAACCACGACTTTCTTCAAATTCGTGAGCATATTTTGATGCATACACAAGTAGCTTTTTTGGTACACATCCACGAAGCACACACCTTCAAGGACGAGGTCAAAGATCAGTGAAGTGCAAGCATAAGTTGAAGGGCACAAAATTCCAAAAGGAAGCAAATTAGTATCTTTGTTATGCTCAAATATACTTTTCAAGGTTCTATGACCTGTAATTAACCCAATTCCAGTAGCCACTTCCGAAATTCACCAAATGATATCCATAAATTCACAATATTTATTAGAAAGATAGCTAGTATCCAGCAATTGATATTTGAAACCAGCAGAATAAATAAAATAAGCACAAATTGATTTCAGAAAAAAACTGCAAAACAGAGAGTTGAGGCAACTTACGTGCCACCGACGCCGCCGGTGGTGTCAGAAGAGATAGTGGATAAAGGAAGTTCACAAACGGCAACAGAAGCTCCAAAATTGGCAGCGAACCGCGAAGCTCTAACACCTCCGCTGCCGGCGCCAATAGTGAAGAGGTCGAAATCATAGTGCCAGACAGAGTCGGAGCCAACGCCGTTGGTGGAATCAGCTCGAGTGGTGAATCGCCGGCGGTATTGAGAAAGAGATTGCCGGTGACCTTCACGAAAGACAAAGCGCCGGAGGTTTAGGATTTTACAGTGAGATGATGGGAAAATGGGAAAGGTTTTGCAGAGGGTTTGGAAGGTTATGGTTGCGCTCAGCTTCGGAGTACTCAGAGATGACGTCATTTGCTTCACCTTTCTGAAATTTTTTATCTCCTTAACCAAAAAAGTGTCATCGGTGATGAAATTCTGAATGTCTTTGACACCGAATAAACGATCAGCATTACTGCCCTACTAAATTTATAAATTACATTCAAACTAATTAATACATTACACGTAGAAAAGGGAATTGATATAAATTCAATTCTCTTTTCTACATTTTCTATCTTCCCTCCACCATACTTTCAGCTATACTCCCTCTATTTTTATTTAATTGTGGCTTAGGAAATATATATGTATTCAAATTAATTATTATTTATAAATATTTTATTATGTGTCAACAATTTATTTCAATTATACCCTCAACATATCTTTTATTGTAAAAGTGAAAAAGATGGAGAAAAGAATGTGTATTATTGAAATTGTGGTGAAAAAATTACTGTTTATTTGAGTATCTTAATTTTTTTTAAAGTGTCTTAAACGTCTTATATTTAATAATAGAGGGAATATATAGGACGTTTATTTATTTATTTATTAATTTTACTGATCCCTTTTCCCTCTGTACTTTTTTATTATTATTGGTTTGACAATTTCATTCTCTATTAAAAATATAGATGGTTTATAAGGAATTGTCGGATTAAAAATGTAAAAAAAAATTGGATCGGTCGGTTTGACCTATCTCAGATAAAACATAAAACATATATATTGTTTATAAGAGAGCCGTCAGATTAAAAATGTAGATGTTTTATGAGAGAGTTGTCTGATTTAAAATGGCTACAATGTAAAATTAACTGTTGCTCTGTACATACGGAACGAATGTTAAATCGTTGAATCATAATATCTAACTGTGGAGAAAATGATTTTTTTTTTTTTAAAAAAAAACCTAACAATAATTATATTTTTCTCTCTTCAAATCTCAATTGTAGGATATTTTATTTGACGGCTCTCCGTGTTCTCCACCTAATCTGCATTGTCGAGCGTTTTATCTGACGGCTCTCCGTATATCAGTGGTGGACTGGTGGTGGCATTTGAGGACAACAGCCTGTTTTTGCAAGTAAATGCAAGTTACTCTCTTCGTTCATAATTCAATGGCTAATTTTTATAGGAAATGATAAAAAAATAAACATTCAATTATAGATCAACCTTACTTTGTTACCAAAGCTTGTAGATAACAAAAACCAAGTTATCCTTAATCTTTTGGTTTTATTAGTACTTTACTGGTTGTAAAGACAAAGTCTTCTCATTTCAATTGTTTAATTTTTTTCAGACTTTATCTACAACAAACTGAAGAACCTCTTTCTTAGATCGTCTTTATTTAGAAATGTTAATCTTATTTTAGAATAAAAAGAAAAATATTTAAGTGTTAATATTATTTAGTGATGGAAGGAATAGTGGAATATGTACTTTTATATTAACCTCTATAATATTATTTTGAATTGAATTTATTATGGTGTTTTTTTACTAGCACCCGAATTTAGAGTCTTATTATCATTTATTTTAGATATTTAAGTGTCTGATGAAATTTAGAAACTATTTATACCTGAATCTAGACAACCTAAATCGATATCATAGATACGTTTCTACAAGAAAATCTTTAAAAAACTGACGCGATTAAAAATAATTCCAAAAGAATTAAAAGGCGCCAAAATGGCAAACCTCTCGCGCCTTTCCGACCAAACCCCGCGCCTTTATTTCTTCGCCACGATTACTCTAATTTTCCTCCTCCTTCTATCAGATGCCTCCATCTTAACATCACCACATAATGCGCGGCAATCAACCACACCCCGCCGCCGCCACCCCAATCTCCGACGCTTACCAAGTTAAGCGCGGGAAGAAGCGCGGCAACTATAGCTGCGGCCGTTGTGGACTTCCTAAGAAAGGACATAACTGTAATTTACCTAAGCCCACGGGAACCAGTTCCGCTACTCCCGCAGCCACTCCGTCGACCGATTCCACATCTTATTCCGTCGCTAATCCTTCTTCTCTCTTTTCCGTCCATCCTCCGCTTCTGCCGATTCATCCTCATTCCCGTCGGACCTGCTCCAGCCTCCGGCGAGCTCTCTCGTTTGATGATATAGAGGTGAGCGATGACTTGCTCGATGAGGAAGAAATGGAAGTTGAACCGGATCTAAACGGGTCGGGAAAGTTACCCATGGCTTGCCTTTGGGAGATCCTTAAAAGGCTTCCTCCGCCAGCTTTGTTGGCGGCGGGTGCTGTTTGTAAGGGATGGAATGAAACGGTTAAGCGGCTTTGGAAGGCGGCGGAGGAGCTCAGACTTAGGGTTTCGGCTAAGGCACAAATTGGATTCGCTGTATCAGTACTACACAAGTGTTCTGGACTCCTTAGACTCTCGCTTAGAATGGAAAGGTTAGGACTTTGGTGACCGATGAACAGATCTAGTGTCTTAAATGAGAAATTAAAATTTGCTGTTTTATTAACGATTTCCAAAATGATCCGATAACAATTGAATAAGAATAAGTGTGATACCCGTAACTTTTTGCCTATGTGTTATTTTACGTGTACTTTATTTTTATGTGACTAAGTGTGTAGTGTGTAGTGTATGTATTTCGTGTGATTACGTGTCTATTTATTTTTATAACATTTTACGTATTACTTTTTGTGTATGTTTTAGTGAGGATTAAATAATAAGAATATCAAGGGAGCATAACGTATATGAATATGAGAAGGCTTGTGGGTGTATTTATATAGTATATTTATACATATAATTATATAGTAGATGAAGCAATCGGGGGTTTCAAGAAAGGCAAGGGTCGTGGGTTTTTGGGAATCAGGTGTGTATATAAAAGGAATAGGGGGCAGGGACCTTTATTCACCATAACATAAAATATAGAGGGGCAGCTGCAAGGCAGAGAGAAACAGTGAACTTTGTGAGTTGAGTGTTTTTCTGGGCAGACTTTGAGAGGTCACCGAGGGAGCGTTGCTGATCCGATTTCGACCCATAATATATCGATTCGAAGGCGTTCGAATAAGCTTCGAGTGAGCTCAGATAGAATGACATTCCAAATTCCGAGCGGAAAATTATAGCTCCGAGAGTAAGACTGGGCAGTGCAGATTTTAGTATTTTCTGTTATCGCCTTAAGGTAAGGAATTGAACCCCTTCTTGTTTTTAGATAAATTAATGTTAATAAGCATATCTTTAATGTTACAGTGATTCGATTGGAATTTTAAAACGTTTATTTTTATTAGAAAAAGAGGAATCAAGTAAGTTAATTTCAAAAATGATGAATTTTATATATTAAATTACATGATTGCATGATACATATGATTTTTACCTGCTGATTATATATGAAATCTTTTTGTTATATGAAAGTTGAAGTTTAAGAAAATTATATGTTTTTTTCCTATATTACGAAACAGGTTGGAAGTTTTAAGAAAAATATATATTTTCGGATTGTTAATGTCTTGAAGATGTGATTATGTGAGGATGTGATTGTGATTGTTGTAAAATATATGTTTGAAGTATACCCCGATTGAAGGACTCGATGAGTCAAATTCCCCGCGACCGAAGCCGAATGTTTGAAGTATACCCCGGTTGAAGGACTCAATGAGTCAAATTTGATGTGTTATGAAGTTGTTATCTTTTGAATGAAAAGTTATTTGAAGAAAATAAATATTATTTTGAAAAGTTAAATGTTAAAGAAAAGTGAAAATGTTTTCAAACTGCTTGATTCCGGAAGGAGTTTAATTTCTTATTTAGTTGGAAGCTCACTCATTTCCATGTTGTTTTTTTTTCCAGGTGAAGTTAGCAATAGTGAGAATGTTGTATGAAATTGTGAGAAGTGCCTTTGATGATGATGTTATGTGCTTTATGGATTCGAGTTTTGTTATGAAAGGTTTATTCCTAATGTTCATTAGAAGTTAGTTTCCGCTGTAATGTATAAGGTTATCTCTTGTAAAGATTATTTTTCTTTGAAGTTATAGATGATGAAGTTTTAAATCCATATACTTGTTTTTAACAAGATTGAGGTTAAGAAGTAAGAGACCTTGTGTCAGTAGTATGGGCTATTGACACGGTCGTGTCTCGCCTCTCGGATTCGGGGCGTGACAATAAGCTAACAAATTTAATCTAACGGAAGCATTTAATGGAGATTTCACTTGATCTAATAGCATGAGTACATTTGCAAGTTAAATGGATAATTAAAATAGTGGATCTGCATATTGGTGGATTCATAGATCTTAATCTATTGGAGATTTGAGTTTGAATCACAGTTTAGTTCAGATGAACAATGTTTCGTGCACTGATCCATTTTTCGCTTTTGGTTGTGGTTTGCAGTGGTGTAGATGCAACAGTGCTTGCTTGCATTGCATTTTCTTGTCCTAATTTGGAGTCCATGGAGATCTTGATATCCGATGCGTCAAACAATCGGATAACAGGGTAATTAACATTGCCTACTTATGCATTTTAACTCCTACACTTGTGCTACTTAGTGTCATTTTTATCATTTATTTCTTTATGTGCTATTTTTACTAATTAGCGTCCGAATTGTTGGATTGTTTGATCTGCTTGAACTTTAACAAGTCATGCCAAAAATTTGCTTCATTGTTGTATTTGTTAAGCTGTTTAGCTAATGGAAGTTCAAACATGGTTGATCTGTGTCTATCTATTTTTTGTTAATCCTTGTAAAGCACCTATGCCACATCAATTTATTTGCTACTTATTTGTTAAAACGTGTTACTACTATGGAAATGATCCATCTAAAGTCCATTATAACTGCATTTTATAGTTACATGGATGATTTCATCTCTCCCTCTCCCATGCTTCCAATTTATACTGGTTTACACTTGCTTATGTAGAGTGATCTCTTTGTCCGTTGTTCCCTCAGATTATTTGCTTACCCTGTTGTTATTCATGTACAGAGCTTCACTTCTGTTTTTTGCCTGTTTGGAATATTACATGCCTTTTCTATGTCAACCTCTGTTATTCTATGTTGGAATTAAACATTTTTTTGGCAAGTATGCTCTAATTCATTCTTGTAGAAGCTATTTCATGAAAAAGAAAGTAAACTCAAATGATAACTGCCTGATGTAGGGATGAGTTGGGTCGATTTGTTGCTGATAGAACATGCCTTTCAAGTCTCAAAATGGAAGGGTGCTCCAATTTGGGGGGTCTTGTTCTTAGTTCAAGCAGTCTATCCACACTTTGGCTTTCAGACCTTCACTGTCTCTCTAAGATGGTATAATATTGTGTCCTATTCACGCAACACCCTAGAGTTTGTTTGCATTTGTTTTTTTTCTTCTATTCTTCTTTCGTTCATATGGTGTTTTTCTAATCCATTTTTCCTCCCTTTCTCTTTTTGGCTAGATATTCAATTGCCCTAATCTGAAGGAGATTTCCCTGGATTTTTCCCGCCAAGATAATGATGGCACAGATCTAGCCACCATGATGGATGGTTTAGGAAGAAGCTGTCCAAGGCTGCAGAACATTCACATTGCTTCAGTTCGGCTTTCGCATGCTTCTGTGCTTGCTCTTACTGATGCAAACATGAGGTTTCTAGCCTGCTTTACTTGGAGAATTCTTTTCTTTTTGGCGAAAATGGGTGAGCAAGACTAGCTTCTTATATCTGAGTTGATAATCTTTTTTTCAATCTTCAGGGGATTACGGATGCTATCACTTGTACTTGGATCAGAAATAACTGATGCATCTGTTGCAGCAATAGCTTCAAGCTACTCAAACTTGGAATTGCTTGACCTGAGCGGGTTAGTTCTATGAATATTTTGGCTCACCACATAGGTTAAGAGAGATGAACTTTCACTTATCTTTTACTAGACTTATCGTTCCAAATGGTTGTTTCAGTTGTCTTTTCTTGAAGAAGTTTTGTTCATACCTTTAATTGTGTTATGCTTTTTATTGATTTCAGGTCTAGCATCACTGATAGTGGCATTGGTATGATATGCAATGTGTTTCCTGACACATTGCGTCGGCTTCTCCTTGCTCTTTGCCCAAATATCACTTCAAGTAATTTTAAGTTTCCAATGTTAACTGAAATTTTGTTATTGCTTGTTACTAATTTTTCACTAATTTCTTTCTATTACTCTTTGAAACTTTTAGGTGGGATTCAATTTGCTGTAGCTCAGTTACCTCTTCTGGAACTCATGGACTGTGGAATGACCATTTGTGATCTCAAATCTGAAGGCCCATCAGGTGAAGAGAACAGTGAGTCTGAGTTACAGAAAACGCCCAACAGCAAGGTGCACATCATTTACCAGAAGCTGTTCATCAAACACAGCCGGTTGAAGAAATTAAGCTTATGGGGATGTTCTGGTTTGGATGTGAGAATCTCTAGTCTGAAGGATTTTCTCAGGTTCTTGACATGAGTTTATATTTGGGATTTGAACATATGAAAGTTTCATGCAGGCGCTGTATTTGAATTGCCCAGAACTCGGTAATCTGAACCTGAATTTGTGTAGCAATTTGCAGCCGGGTAAGTGTTTTGGTAGCCATTTTCAACATTCAATTACTCTTAGGAGTTTTTATGTAGCCTAACAAAATTTACTTCTGAACCCAGAGAGGTTGCTAATTCAGTGCCCAAACTTGGAAAGTGTGCATGCATCAGGCTGCCAAGAAATGCTGGTTGATACCATAAAGGATCAGGTAAAATTTTATAGTGTTATACCAATGGCAATCAATTTGCACTGCTTCTGGAATTGCATCTTCTTCTAAACAAAGCACAATAGGTGATTGATCACCTGCATTCTACAATTTGCCAATGATCAATGTCGGAAAAATAATAGTGTATGTGCCTACCTGATGGATTGTTCTAACAAAATGATGTGCTTTCCTTGACCTTTAGTCGCCAATTTATATTAGTTACTTTCCTGATACATGTTTCCATAAAAGCAACCCGTTGTCACCTTATTTTTGTGAACAATGTGACTAATGTAGTTATGACAACCCATAACCAAATTTCTAACTCAAACACTGGTTGAACCATGGATACTTGTGAATAAGTTTCAAGAACATACATTGCCTCCGATGTAGTTACCTAATAAGCAACAGTTGTGCAGGTTTTAATATATTGTTTCTCCTTTCTTTTACAGATCTGGAGTGATTCTGGATCCTTGGAAAATATGTTTTACAGTAAGCGCTTGCCTGATGGCTCCAAAAGAGTCCGAGTACCATACCTCGGTCCACAGGTAACATTTCTGCCTTTTTCGATAAGCTTTGGTGCCTTTAGACCTCAACTAGTTACTGAAGATGGTAGTGTAGGAAAGAATTTAACTGGCTATTCCCCTCGTCCTTTTGTCATAAACTTTTGCTATCACGCAAAGATGGGCTGCTGTTTCCGCAGTCTCCTGTTCTGTTTGTTCTTCAATCTCCATTTGAATTCCCTTTACATAATTCTGCTCAGTGCTTACCATGGAATCTAGAGATTACTAAAACATCATTAAGCCAACCATCTTCTTGCACTGATTTTCGCTCTCTCTATATATAGACATATTTTCTTATAAAAACTTCTACTTCTGTGCAGTCATCTGAAAGCAAAAAGAAAATCACGAGGGCTTCAAAGCGCCAGTGCATTGTGCTTGTGAACTGATCCAATTGACCTCATCATTATGAGGACTTGGCAGACTTCTTGTTGTCAAATTTAGAGGGGGCATGTGGCTCTAATGTCCACATTCATCTGTAACTGCATATACTGGCACTAGAAGCTAATGCCTCAACTGTAAAATTTTAAGTATAAAACCCCTAGCTACACAATTCTTTCTTGGTGTCAATATCTGGGAAAAGTTACTGTCTATGGACTTGTTTATGGTTCCTGGGGAGTATTTTCCTCCCTCATAATTAAAATAAGCAAATATATTTGCAGCTAGTGGATTATTTATGTACCCAAGTTTTCTGGCAACCCTGCATATGTACTTGATAAAAATACTAACTATTTACCTCAACCGTCAGATCAAATTTTGATATGATGATCGTTAATGTATCTACATGTGCAAACAAAAGGCGTCTCGTGGTGAATCCAAAATGGAACTCCTTACCTATATATGGACCTGCATGATATTTACCAGCCATCTCATACTCTCAATTGGTAGATGAAGAACTATAGAGCTGGAAATATACATATTTGGTGACCCCCTAGAAAGAGTAATTCGTTGAATGATTTCTCCATTTGGTATCACTTTGGATACCAAATGGAGAAATCATTCAAGGAAACACATTACACCAAGTTGTGGGATATTGGCTTTGTTAAGTCCGACGGAACAAGTAGGAGTAAATGCCATATTGGCAAGCACATGCTATTGCTCCCTTTCTGTTCTACCTCAATTATACATTAATTACTCATCTCTCACCTCATACATGTAGGATCTATCATGAAAAATCAGACCAAAATGACTTCTTCTTTATTGAAAAAATAATAATTTATTATTAACGGGTGAAGGGTGTTGAACATGGAACAATAGTTTCGAATCGTAAGTGCTAAGCCAACTATGCTACACTTTTTTAATCACCAAAATTACTTGAGTAATAAACTACCAAGCATTTCATTGATTTTTAAGATTAGTCTCTTAAATAGTTAGGCAAAAAAAAAAAAGAGGGAATAAAACCACTTATAAATATAGATACAATAACTATTATATAATATATCACATGTTGATGTTGATGTTGATGATTAAATAAGCAAACACCCATTTAAAGCTAAGAATAAACATGTTGTAAACAATAAAGATAGCACCAAATTTATTGGGATTCTTTGGACAAAACCACAAAAGATCAAAAGAGCAGGTGGTGAAGGAATTACTAATTAACTTGATCTTCTTCTTCATCTGATCAGCTTCTGTTCTTGCATTTTGCCAGGGCTCTTGGAGCTGATGAGATTTTTGTTAGCAAAATGGTAAAACAAAATTAGTCCAAATTCAGGATATAATTAAGATAAAGAAGATGGTGAATTAGTTCATGGTACTCACCAAGTCCTATGGCCTCGGTTCCTTTCATTATGCGAAGGCGCTTGCATGATTCGACAAACATCCTAATTGGTTAAATTTGCATTTGAATTAAGATTAAAGACAAGTCACGCAAGACTAGCGTAGTTTACATAACAATTAATACTAATATTCGGGAAAATATGTTTAGAGGATGAGGGACTTACTCCCACGGGACATCGCCGACCAGCATCCAGTCTCCGTCCTTGTCCTCGTATGTCGGAACATAATCGGAACTGTTCAAAAGATCGATCAGCTTGCTCTCGTTCATGAAGTCCATCATTCCCTGAGACTCACAAGTACCTACAAAAGTTGCCATAAATAGTTATATTTTTCTTTTTCATTTTTTCTTTTTTGGGGGATAAATTAAGACTTCATTGAAAGTATAAAGTTTAGCATACAACAAAATGATAAATCTATGGGATAATGTTTAATTAACAAATAGGAGAATAATCATATTTATCAAAACTAGTATCTCTATGTTTGGCTCATTTCCAGTGACTCAATAGTACTAACTTTATTTTATAGCATAAGTTGTGTAGGACATGTAACCAGTGTCACATGCCCCACTAAAAAATAATTTGTTTTAGTAAAGAATGTATATTTCTCCATTTAGATGATATGTTTATAAATGACCTCGCACAAATAAGGTAAATCCGTGAGTGACTCTACTGCTCTTAGGTCCTGGATCCGCCATTGCATGTAACAAAAATTATAAAAGCAAAGAACAAGGTATTTTGTTAGTCAAAATATCAATATTACTTACTATCTTAAATATAATTAGTAGTATACATTTTTTTAATGAATAAGAATTAGTGGTATACAAGTTCTATTTAAGAGATGAATATTGATATTTTGACTAATAAAGTATCTTTTTGTTTTTGTTTTTGTTTTTTTGTTTTTACTACATATTCTAAACAACTTATATTGTAGAATAGTTATTTTTTGCTTCTTTAATTTTGCTACATTTTTTTAGCGACTTATATTATAGAATAGAGCAAGTAACATATACACACTAAAAAATCTTTCGTGCAAATTTAATACTCCCTCCATTCCCATTTAATTGTCGTTTAGGAGATTTATAGGTATCCAAATTAATTGTCGTTTAAGGCTCTTATATTAGTTGTCAACAATTTATTCTAATTATACTCTCGATATTTTTTTTATTTGCGTCCTCTATCATCCCTATTTTTCTTTTTTTTTTCTTATACTATAGAAGTGAGAGAGCGGGATAATATTGAAACTTTCGGTGAAAATGATAAGTTTCTTAATTTTTAAAATTGTCTGAAGAGTCTTATATTTAGAAATAGGGAGACTAGTATTTTCATGATATATGTTAATAATTTTTTTTTTATCGTGAATGACAAAATCACGATCATGGAATTGCAATGCGCATCTATTAAAGATGAGCGAAATTTGTCTAGGGAGGAATGTGTGTACTAACCGAATGTGAAGGAGTGGAACATTATGCCTAGAGCATCAGAAAGGTCCTGGTAACTTTTGTACATATTCAGGTCCACTTTGCGGAGATAGGGTGCGCCATCCATGCTAACCTTCACTAAGGCGGCGCCTCCCTCCTCCGCCCTCTTCTTTTGGACGCCCATATTGTTCTTCCGGAAAGACCTCACCGGTGGCCAACCAACCACTTGAGCCCTGAATATATATATATATATATATATATATATATATATATATATATATATACACTTTTTATCAGTCAAATCCACATTTTTTTTTCTCTCGTGAAATTGAAGAAGAAATATGAGAAAAGCTTAGTGTCTGATTGAATTGGGCATAGTATAAAATTTTATACTAGTTTCAAATCAAAACTACTTGTTTCATTCTCAGATTCGGTTCAAAGAGAATTTGAACCGAATCCAATTCACATAACTGCTAATTATAGGCAAATTCACTCGGCAAGATATAGGGCTTTTGGTTCTTCGGCAATTGGTGCATACGAGTAGTAGTTCGTATTTTTAGTGCTAATCAAGTTGGTACTCCTCGTGGCGAGAAAAAAATAAATAAGAAAAAAATAAAATATTTAAATTAAAATATTAATATTATTTTATTAAATAAAATTAATGGTAATATTCAAAAGGATTGATTCTGTCATGACCACTTGGTCCACATTCAGCCACATCACAGTTTTGATTAAAATAATAAAAACAGGTGGGGCTTTATAAGAATTTTTTTTTTAATCAAAAGAGGTGATGTGGTTAATTCTGGACTAAGTGGTCCACAACCCCACATATAGCCCAGGTTTATATCAGAATTTTCCATTCAAAAGGGTAATATTGATATTTTAGTTAAAAATATCTTAATTTTTATTTAATTTTCTCGTTACGTGTAAAAGCTTTACATTAAAGAATTAAAGTAGTAATTATGTCTCCAAGATTTTTTTTCTTTCGAAGTTGTCACAATTTAACTATTGAATTAAAAATTGCATACTCGACTTTTAGACTATTATTTATATCACTATTTTAATAATTTTAAGCAAGAGAAGGAAGAAACGGATACTAATTCTACTCAAATTGAACGTTGGCATTTCTATTCCTTATATTTTCATTAAAACGAAAATGGCATTCAATTTATAGGTAACATACTTGGCTGGAGGCTTGGCTGTTTCATTGGAGGTGGGAAGAAGACGAAGGTCTTTCTTCAAATTTATGGAATTGTCAGTAGTCGAATCCTTCCCGGCCTCTATAGTAGCGGCCAAATTGAGCTTCAGATCCATAGCCTCAGAGAAATTTCGCTTTCCATTAGAATTAATATTATTGCACCTGATGTCTTCTTCTTCTCTATGATTATTCTTACCGCCGCCGCAACCGCCAGGTAACCCAAGCCTTAATTCCGTCTCCTGAAAGTCCAGCTTAGGTTTTCCTCCTCCATCGCCGGCTATTATGGTTGCCATTTTCTTCCTCTTTTTGAGGTTTTGTTTGTTGTGAGAGAAATTTAAGAAAGAGAGAACTGGAAGATTATTAGATGAGAATGGAGAATTGAAAGAGTGATGAGAGAGTGAAGAAAAAGAAGAAGAGGTAATGCTAAGAATAATAATTGAAGAACGAACTGTGTGTTTGGGCCAAAATGGTTCTACTACGTCCCAACATGTTTGCTAGTACTATCCCATTCCTTGTACTATCCCATTCCTAAATATAAGACTTTCGGTGTTACGAAATTTAATAAAATAAAAATTAAGATTTTTTGTAATTAAAATATTTATATTATTATTTTTAAATAATATTTATATATTATTAATTTTATTTAAAAGAATAATATTAATATTTTAATTATAAAATATATATTAATTTTCACAACATACCATAAAAGTTTTATATTTATGAATGGAGATAATACCATATACATGTTAAATTAATAGTGTACGTGAATCCCATTTCACCAATAATATATTGAACAATGTTATGTGGTTAAAATTAAGTGGACAAATTGTGGTGAAATTGTAAATAATCCGTGATATTATTGTAATTAATATGTTGACTATTTTTGAAATTCAAGGGGTTTTAGACAATTTTACCAAATTAGTTCTAGCAAAAAAACATTTTCCTAATATATTTAGTGATAGTATATGATCAAATTAAAATCTCTTAAATTTTTGTATAAGTTAGAAAATGAACATTAAATATGAAAATAAGAAGATATTATACACTCTTTTAGCAAACCCAAATAAAAAAGTACAGATTAAACGTGAGATAACACAAGGGCGAACTTAAGTGAAGGGGATTTTCTACAAATTTTTATTTGTTCTTTTCCAATATTTTATCTACAATTTTATTTCGATCCCCACAAATGTATTGGATTTTTTTTATAGTAATATATAATGTAGTTTAACCCTAACCCACCCTCCTTATTCCGCATCACAAGTTCCATAACCCAGTGGTGAGATGGTCTGCCCACAACCAAGGGGTGTGTCACACAAAATGAAGGATTTAATTTACTATTTTTTGTTCCTTTTGTGTGGGTTCTTATACTCCCCTTCTTGGGGCACCCGCTCAGCCGGGCTTCTACTACTCCCCTCACGGGAGTTCCTCCTCTGGTGAGGTCGGAAAAACCCTCCTTATTCCGCTAGTTACAAAAATTTCTTGCCTTTTCCTTATGAACACTAATTTCTTAAGAAAAATGATCTTTCTTTTAACTAGGTTTTGCTTGAGGAATTAGGAAAAGATGTACTTCCTCCGTTCCAAACTATCTGTCCACTTTGACAAATGAATGAGTATTAAAGTTTTGATAATTTTAATGGTAAAATATAAGTAAAAGTCTAAGATATCCCTCATTAATTTTATTAATTTCATTTAAGATTTATGTATTTCTCTCTCCTTCCTCTCACACAACATTCAATTACCTCTTAAATATGTGTTGGAAAGTGATAATTTTAATTAATTAATAGTATTCAATGAGGAGTTGTAAGAAGGGTAAAATTAGAAAAATTATCATTAATACATACTTAATTTACAAACTAGACGGTTAATTTGGAATAAACAAAAAATAAAATGTGGACAGACGGAGGAAATAGTAAAAGTGAATCTGAGATGGGTCATTAAAATCCAAAATGATGCTTCCAAAGCTTTTTGGGTTAATTAGGAAATAATGCTTCCATCAACTCCATTGGAATGTGCTCATATAATGGGAATCGGGTAGCCCAAGTGGTAAGGCTACCCGAACACGGGGTGGAGGTCCCGTGTTCGATTCCTATATCTCCCCATAATGGGGCAAATAATTCTCCTCCTTATGAGGCTTATCTTCCCTCCCCAGGCATGGAGCATGCTTCAATCTTCCCTATCTAGGGTACTCTCCGCTCTTCCCCTTCGGGGGCAATCGCTTTCGGGCGCTAAAAAAAAAAAAGAATGTGCTCATACATATATATATATATATATATATAATTTCCCATCATTAAAAGACAACAATATTGTCTCTTTAAGAAATTATTTAAAATACGGTCGTACTTCCTCTATAATTCCTGGACACTAGAGGGTCTAGTCAGAAGTCTATTATTAGGAACAAATTTTTTATTAAAAAAAAATTCGGAGGCAAAAGTATGTTATACAGAAATCTCGTGAAAATAATTTGTTTTGTTATTTTTAAAAATGTTGATGATCCATCGCTACTCTTATGCCTCTTAATCCTCACGAACACGTACTATTACCTTGTATGCTAGTAATTCGTAGAAGCAAGCATGGTTTGGATTCAATGTGATACAGGTATCTGATGTAATAATAAATATTTATCTTATTTTTACATGTGATTCATACTTATTTGAATACTAATTATTTGGTACTCTTCTATAACTCTCGTTTTGTATTGAATTCAAAATCTATATAAAGTATATGCGATAATTAGGTGACTGTCAAACTAAATTGTTTATATTTTTCTTTTCTTTTCTGAAAGTTTTTTAATTTTCTGGGGTAACTGGGGATAACGTGGAAAAAGAATGGAGCAGGAAAAATGAAAAATCATGTCATCGCAATGTTCTAAGCTGTTGAGCGTCTCCAGGCCCAGTTCTCCCGATCCCTATAAATTTGTCTCCTTTCTCAAGTTTATTACGTCCTATCTCCATCTTTTACTTCCTTCCACTCTCGTGTCACGTTCCAATTTAATTTTTGTCCAAATTCAATAGACTTGATTAATTTGTATCATGTGCCGCTGAAGTTTTGAGCGACTCTCTTAACATTAATCACTCTATACAAATGCAATGCAATATTTACAGTTCGAACTCTATTTGTTCTTAGGGGAGGAGGAGCACTCATAATTGTGGTCTGCTTTGGATAGCTCATTCTTCTAATTGTTAAGTCGATTACTCAAATTGACTTTTCATATGAATTATTTTAACAAATTGTAAAATCTCTGTTTTGCCCCTTGAATAACACTCTTCTAACAAAAGTAGGAAAATTCATCAGATTAAAAACAAATAAATAATTGAAAGGGAATGAAGATCCGAGCAGCTTTTTAAATGGGGTTTGAAAATGGAGCCCAAACGTAAGGGAAAAGCATGTGAAGAGATTCACTAAGAGCAGGTTGGTAACTCAAAGTGGGCATGTGAAGTTGCTGTTTCTTGTCACCTAAGGGTCAAACCCTCTTCCATGTGCGCCGCTCCGGTGCATCCCATTAATATTAGTTTTTTTTTTTTTTTATATATATAATTTTTTGGGGAAGGTTGAATATTAGATTTGCTAATTTAGATTTGCTAATTTATGTGTCGAAAATTGTAAAAATAAAAGTGTACGAAAATATAATATTTAAAGTGAAAATTTTGTATTAAAATTATGCAAGAAATACATTTTCAGAATTATTTCTAATGAACGTCTTCTTTCATTATCATAAATCGATTTAATTAACAAGCTCTTCTAACTTTAACAAATATGCATTGAGTTTGATGCAAATAAAGTATTTTTTAGAGGAATACAAATAACTGTTAACATCAGGGGCGACTGTAGGCGCAGTCGCTCCTGAGATTTTTAAAAATATTAATAGATATGGTAAATTTTATACGTAGTTTGGAGTATTTTATCAAGTTCACCTCCATGATTTTTTTTTTTTTTTTTTTACAATTTTTATATGTAATTTGACATACTTTTACAGTTTTTCGCCACCAAGAGATAATTCTTGACTTCGTTCCTGGTCATGGGCGAAGACGGGGGGCCGGCGCCCCCCAAGATTTTTAAAAATACTACTATTTATCGAAATTTTATGTGTATTTTGGAAAATTTTATCAGTTTCGCCCCCAAGAATTTTTTTTTGCCTTTTTTATTGCCCCCAAGAATTTTTTTACCGTTTTTAGCATTTGAGCTCTGTGCTTCTATATATTGTTGCAGTTTTGCCCCCCAAACACCAAATTTCTGAATTCGTCCCTGTCCCTGTCCCTGGTTAACATTGAAGTTTGGGCATCATATTTTCTAGCAATTGTAATTGAAAGATCTAACAACATATTACTACTAAGATCTAAATGTAATGTGGATAAATAATACTAAAAGTAAAAAATAGAAAAAATAATATCTCAATTTAATGGTGATTGTCCGACAAGTGGATGGTTTACAGGCCTGAAAATGCTTATTTTCATCTTCCAAAGGGGTCATGAATAATCATCATTAAACCAACCAAAATATAAAAAAATAT
Organism: Vinca minor; assembly: GCA_026122235.1. Taxonomy (NCBI): domain Eukaryota; kingdom Viridiplantae; phylum Streptophyta; class Magnoliopsida; order Gentianales; family Apocynaceae; genus Vinca; species Vinca minor. Next base: position 1,741,779 of record JAOCZM010000085.1, on the reverse strand, counting down.
ATATAATTCATCCACACAAAAAAAAATGAATATTATACATTATTTTTACATGGTCAATCCTATGCTACATAAATATTCTAAAATCTAGTCCCCCTCCACCCACACACACACACAAAAAAAAAAATCATTGAAAAGGTCACATGAATAAATAAATAAATAATAATAATAAGGTAATGTTGGAATCTCCCTACATGTGATTTATGCATGAACGTGTATTCAATTTCTAAGATTCTTGTGGTACATGAAATATAATAGAATTTTATTCTTTCTGAACAGTAGTGAAATTCCTCAATAGTTTATAGGGCCTATTTTGATTTACTCTGATATGAGATTAAAATTTAAATTGAGATCAAATTTTCTTTGGATCAAATATATTACTGAAATCTCAAATACTAAATCATTGAGAATTTGGTTTAAATTTAAACTAGTCTGAAATTGAGATTTGTAATCTCAGACTAAAACTCAATTCAATCGTACCCATAATAGTATTTTTCAAGAATATTACTTATTAAACAAACCGTTAGACCAAGTTTGACCTCAATAACTACTCTATTTTATATTCACAAGTTTTTTTCTCAAGTAATTCTGAACTTCTTCTCAGTTTCTTGTTTTTTTAACTGTAATAAATTGAGTTTTAAATGCAGTTTTTAGTAGTTTCCTCAGAACATGGCAATGTCATACATTAATGTTATTGTCATGCCCCGATTGTCACATATGAAACATTCCATGAATTTTGACTCTGCCTTTTATAGAAAATTATGCCAATTTAAATGAATAGAAGAGCAACAACATTGCATGCCCCTAGTTTTGTAGTAGTAGTTTACTTTGCGTCTTTGCAATTTAAATTGCTCCTATCAAAGGCGAAGGAATAGACAAGAATTGAAATTGGAGAGATTTTGATTCGAAACCAAACTCTTTAAACTTTATAATAACTGAATTATTTATGATAAAGAAAAAATGTATGTCAAAATCTTTATACTTTGAACTCAAATTTTAGTAGTGTGTGGATGAGTCATAGTCATTTATATACGAACCTACTCTAGGTATGCTCAAAAGAAAATAAATGAATAGAATGGAGGATTTTTTTTATAATTTTTGACACTCAATCAATATATTAGTGTTTATTTCAATACTGGCGAATAATTAGTTTGCTTTTAAGGTCGTACCCTCAGAACTCTTCATCCTCAAGATTCAAATTCGAGAGGTTAGTTAAGGGACACTGAACTCATTTCACTTGGCCATGTATAAGAGTTTATAAGTACTACTGCCTGGACCGAGAGGTCCTAGGTTCGATACCGGGTCAAAGCACCCAGCCAGCTAACTCCCCTCCACCCTAACCCCCGGAAAAAAAAGAGTACTACTACCATTTTTTTTGGGTGAATTGTAAGACTAGTTAAAAACATTTCTTTGGTATCTCAAGTATCTTAAGGAAGGAAAAAATCAAAGGTTCCTTAGCTCAGTGGGGTAAGGGCTTGCTCACGACCATGAGGTCGTGAGTTTGATACCCTCCCCATACATGGGGTAAGTTTTAATTGTCTCCCTTTTCTAGGGCTCTCTTCTCCTCTTGTGAGGTGTTCTCTCTCCCCTTATGGGGCAACCGCCCAGCTGGCTTCAAAAAAAAAAAGTATCTTAAGGAATTGTCATGTCTTCTTCGGCCCAAAGCTAGAGCCACTTGGGCTCATGGTGAACTTTTGTCATTGTGGAGCCCTCCAAACAACTTTAGTTTCAGAAGAAAATTAGGGCCAGAGTTTTTATTTTTCCTATAATCTGGTCGTTCATAAATATTTTCGAAGAAATTTTGAAATGGTACTATAGTCTATATATATTGATCGACGCGTTAGCAAACTTGTTCAGTTTACTTTCAATTTCTAGGAATATCAAGGTAAGATAGTACGAGTCACTCATAATACATACTCAGTTTATCACAATTTTTTTCTTACAAAATCCTAATTAAATTAATCAAGTCTATTACCGGATATTCACTTATGTTCCTCATCTCCTTATCCTCCTCCCTAAGGTGGATCTTAGATACATATCATTTTTTTATTCTTGATAATTAGGATATATTTGGACCTCTTTAAAATAATGAGGAATTTCAACATTAATTTCTCTGCAAAACAGTTCATATTTTATAAACTCAAAATAAAATTTTGACAAAAGAAAAGTTCCGGCAAAACCCATATCTAGAGTTTATATTGATCACATAAGTGATTTTAACTTAGGCTGTATTTTCTAAACTTGTCCATAAAAACATTGCAGATTCAAGTCATATTGGAAACTATTAAGTCACATAATTATATAATTCAGACACCATAAAAAAATTACAAATTCAAAATATATTAGAAACGACTAAATTATAAAAATATATTATTTCTGCCAGTAAATTATAGTACTTATTTATTTGGTACTAATCAGATTAGTCAGATCACAGATATACCGGTCATCAAAATGGGGAGACATTGGTCATGGCGGACCTTAATCCGCCAAAACATCAATTAGGTAGACAAAGAAATAAAGAAGGTAAAGCTAAAACTATGGAGGGACCTGCTCTGGCCGTAATTGGGGCCCATAGCTGAAGCCTAAAGTCCAACTCCTTAACCTAAATCCACGTGTGGGAAGGCCCACTTTCAACATCAACATTTATTATATCACACGTGTGTACTACTTATCTTTTGTAAAATCCTATCACATACATGTCCTCCTAAAATATAAATATTCACTTCATTAATTTAAAATTTAAATAAATTATGAATATGAACCCTCTAAATTCTAAAAGTTGGTTTAAATTTAGGGTTTAGTTTTGATATGTTACCTAAATGAAAATAGGAAAAGGGCTTAAACGGTCCCTAAAGTAAGGGACTTGTTTTTATTCCTAACACTTTTCCCCTCTCCAGCCATTAAGATCTCTAAAGATGTTGGGGATGGCTTAAGTGGTCACAACCCAGTTACAACGGTCGACTATAGGTACCATAGGAACATAAGTGAGAAAATTGATGTATGGCTTTGTTAATTTACCGATGTCCAGTTTTTTATTTATTGATTCCTACGGATTGGACAAAAAATAATTATTGAATGAGATATTCAACTTTAGGGATGAGTCGAAAAGACATATTTATTAGTTCTACCTGCTATTGTTATCCTTGAACGTAGAGCTAGAGCGACAATGCTAGTGGCCTTATTGATTTCTTTCATTGCCATCACACAATTGACTTACCCCGCCCATGGTCAGTAGTCAAGATCTACTATGAAAATAGAGTTGAAATCAAGAATCACAACAATCCGTTAATAAAAAATTGTACAACTTTGCACATTAACCTCTGCCAAAATGTTTTAAATCCACAATTTAATAAATTATGAAGGGTCGCAAGTGTAACCTACTCATTGCGGTATAAAATGCATTTTTTTTCCCCAAGAGAAACTATTTACTTCAACTCCCTTTCATGTTCTAATTTGTATAAATAAATTAAGCAACTAAGGATACGGTACGGGTCCACAATTTACGGATTGGATCTGGCAGCCCGTGGAGTTTGATAGAGACGGAAGGACGGACGGACGGATATTAAGAAGTGGGTTCTCATTGCCTCTTTTGGAATGAGACTTTCCAAAGATCCAAAGAAAGATTGAAGTTGATTAGTTGGGTTCCCAAGGAAAAGGCCAATTCGCCAGCCCAATTCTAGTTCCCACGTCAATGCATATAGGAGACCGTGATCCAAATTTTGCATTATTACAGGAGTTTCCAATTTTGCCTTCACTCAGATCGGCACGATTTTGTCATGTGATTAATTTTAATTGGATTATACTAATTTTTTTATATCGAATTCTCGTAAATTATTGAAGTTAAACAAATTTTTAGTTCAAAATCCGAAAATAAAAAATGAACGAATCACTTATTTTGTATAAGTTTCTATTTAGCTAGAAATGAAAATGCAAAAGCAAAACTGCCCATATGGCCATACATCTCCAAATGGTATTGTTTGCCCTTTAGGATGCTAATTAGGTTGAGCTTTGCTGGAATGGTCTACACGGATTTGGAATGGTCTTTCGGATCCATCCAAAAAAGTTAGCCTTTAATTCCATGTATAGCTAGGTTCCTTCCTCTTCCTCTTCCTTTCATAACTCAACTGTTTTTCCTCTTTTTTTTTGGGGAAGAATCTTCATAAAGAATAACCAAACAATCATAAATTGTGGTAGAATGGATGAGGGTTTCTCCTCCCTTAAAAATGTTCGAACCGCAACAATGACATATGTATGAACTTATTCATGTTAGGAGGGTCGCCCCCAGTGGCGGAGCATAGACTCCTGCGCCCCCCCACCCCCTGAGAATTTTCAATTTTTTTATATACTAGTTATATATATCTAATGGTTCAGAATAAAATAGATTTTTTTCTACTACGGCCCCTCTAAGAATTTTCAATTTTTTTTACTGCGGCCTCTCCTAAAATAAAATCCTGGCTCCGTCACTGGTCGCCCCCTTCTTGAACCTTTGTAGTACTCGGTCCAGATTAATTAGGTCTGTCAAATTTAGACACGAGGCTTCGATTGAAAATTGACAGTAGCATTTTATTGATTTTTGCTAAGAGATGGAGGTATTATTGCTCATTAGGAAATAACACCAAATTGACCACATGATTCGAAAGATTAGAGGGCAAGATTTGTAAATGAAGCCGACAATTTTATTTATTTGAAGTGTGATATGTCTGATTTATTTGCGAAGTGCAATAATAGAGATTACGAAATGAGGTGATCATGATCTTTAAGCCATGCGATGACTATGTGCCCTACCCTCATATATCACTCCTAAGCCACAAAAAATATAATCTACCTCTCGATTTGGGGTATCAGTTCACTTAATTTCATTACCAAGATGTCGATTTTTATATTCAATCACAGGCAACACGATAGCCCAGTGAAAACGGTTATCCAACACTGGCTTCGGTCTTGCGTTCGATTCCTGTACCCCTCTCCCCAAAAATATTCAATCAGTTTCTTGTAGTAGTAGTTAATAAATAATAATAAAAAAAGAAACTGAAAACCAATTCCTAATTCCTTTGTAAAATGCATATTTTTTTTAAGGAGAAAAATAAATTAGAGTAATTTCAATTGCGAATTTGCCCCAACTAATTCAAAGAGTGACGATATTCTCACTGATTATGTGAACATCTTTTACACCATGCAACCAGTGACGGATCTAGAAATTTTTTTTACTGGGGTCATTTGATATGCACAACAATTCACTGCGGTTATTTATACATTTATTATCTAAATAGAGTAAAATATATCATATATAATTAAAAAAAATTAAATGGGGTCATTTGATGTGCACAACAATTCACTGGAGTCATTTATACATTTATTATCTAAATGGAGTAAAATATATCATATATAATTAAAAAAAACAAAAATCACTAGCGTCATTTGCCCCTAGTGACCACCACCTACATCCGTCTTTGCATGCAACTATAACCCTTCGAAAGTTACAAAATGCATCATAGACATCTGACTTTCAACATAAATACTATTCCCTCTAATTCAAAATATAGGTCTTTTTGCAAGTTGTTATTTGTTGCAAAATATAAGTTTTTTACAAAAAATGTTCATTTATTGACTGATTTGCTCCTATATCATTTTCTCCCCATATTTATTTTGGTCAAAATGTGTAGTTCCATACAACTCTCTATTAATTTCTTTGTTCTTTAGAGTATTAATTAGGGGTACTTTAGTCATTTTGATTAATATTTTAATTGTGTGAAATTTTTTTAAAAAAAAACTTATATTTAAATCGGAGAGTTTTTAACTAGGATGAAAATTCAAACCTCTAATACTCCATGAAAGGCTCTCCCACTTTACCGCTAATTGTTTCGTATAGCTAGCCGTGGGGACTGCATCTTCTTTATTTAATTGAAAGGGTTAAAAGGGAAGAGCCACCCCTACCTTTTGGCAATTCATCATCGGGAAGGTACTTGCTGTGCCCACTGGCTATGTCCGACAATAAGAGGGACATATAAAGCTTGGTAATTTTGCTTTGGGCATTTGACAAATTATACAAAAAATAAAAAAGGTGAACTACAAAGCTGCACTAGTTGTATTCCATGCACGTGCAATTGTTAGCTGCTAGAAAATAAGGGACGAAACCAGAAATTTAGTGTTAGGGGCGAAACTGTAATACTATATAGAACTACAGAACTCGAGTGATAAAAACGGCAAAAAAATTCTTGGGGAGGCGAAACTGATAAAATTTTCCAAAATATATATAAAATTTCGATAAATAATACTCCCTCCATTCCCTATTAATTGTCGTTTAGGAGATATCTATGTATCCAAATTAATTGTCGTTTAAGGTACTTTTATTAGTTGTCAACAATTTATTTCAATTATACCCTCAACATTTTCCTTTCTTTTCTTTATGATGTATTAGTGAGAGAGGGAAAGTGGGATAATATTGGAAGTTTAGGTGAAAATGACAACTTCCTTAATTTTCTCAAATTGTCTAAAGAGTCCTATATTTAGGAATGGAGGGAGTAGTATTTTTAAAAATCTCGAAAGTTCCTGTCTTCGCACCTGTAGAAAACGATACTTATAGATAGAACAAAATCCCCCCCAACCCCATTCCCCACCTCACCAAGATTCGTTTAACCTACCAATAAATAAATAAATATTAAATAAATGAATTACTGGACGAATCATAGAAGAGTACAATACAAATTTTGATTTTGATATATGTATGACTCAATTTTGGAACTACCTAGTATGCATGAACTGATCCAATAAACTGTCAAATATTCTTTAATTTATGTTTTCAACTATAAATGCATTCGAAAATGTTCCTTGGAGGAAACTCCGGAATGCGATTTATGAATAATTGAATATAACAGTATTCATGATTACTTACTTGACACTGTATTTGTTATGTTAAAATAGTTATCCCGAAATAAATGTAATTCCTTAATTACACCTCATATATCAATCAGAATTTCAAAATTATTCATTTAGGATGAGGTTCACAAAAATTATAGCCTATCAAAGCAAATTGAGGGGTGAAAATATCCCAAAGAAGAGCAAGGCAACTGTCAATTACTTAGCAAAAAAAAAAAAAAAAAACTGTCAATCATTTTTTTTGCAAAAAGATAATGACTTCATTCTAAACTTTTATCCCTCATTTTAATCTACTAGACTAGTAAGAATTTGTGCGAAACAGATTTGTTTCATACGCGTAATTACATCTCAGTCGTTTGTATATTCGATCAAACTATTGAAATTCTAAATAAATTTCAAAATAAAAGTGAACATATGTTAATCGAATAATTGTTATAGCAATTTAATCTATTTAACAAGTTTTTATCTAATTTTCAAATAATTAAATTAAATAATTTAATATTTAATACGCGTTTTACAAGTGCAAAATGAACCTAGATTCCGAAACTAGTTTTGAACCCTTCCTCTTACACGTGTGGCTAGAAAAGGAACGAACAAAGATGATGATGATAACAAAGGAAAATTTGCGCCCCAGGTCCAAAAATAATTTACCTTTTTGACGTTAGGTCCAAAAACAATATTTTTACACTGGTCAATCCAAAAATAATTTATAATTAGTGGTGTCCATCCTTCCGTCAAAAAGTGGCCTGGTCAACTGTCAATTTAAATTTTGAAGTTAGTCAATTATGGTTGTCTGATGGGTATTTTTGGAATTTTGCAATGATAGACCCGGAACCATTTTAAACCCAACACCACCAGACCCATTTTGACCCGACCCGAACTCAATACCCGCGACCCATTTTTGGTTCCTCATTCTCATGAATTTGCCTTGGGATATCGATTGATAAAGACGAAGAAGAAGCTGGTGGCTGAGAAGAAGATTCTTCCAAACAATTATTATTATCTAAAGTACTAACTTGAGTTTCATCCCCCCAAAACAATGAGATTGAAATCACATATCTATGCATTCAACATGAAATCCATGATTACAATTTGGTAAAACTCTTGCCTTTTCACCTTCACATAGCTCACTAAGACAAACTGCACATTCTAATCCATCTTTGAAGTCATTAGCACTGAACATAACTACAGGTATGGTTTTTAGTGCTGATTGATCAAGACCTTTGCTGTTATCTCAATTGCCCCTGATTCTTCTAATTCCCTACGCACTCCCATTTTTTTATTATATATTCTGATCTTCAAGAAATTGAACTTTTCCTTTCGAAAATCTTGATCCCAGAAACAAAACCAATAAATTAATACCTAGGGATTTCTGGGGTATTCCAGGAGGTAATAAGCAAAACCCAGATCAAAAGACTCAAACTTTTTGGGAAAAAAAACTTTATATTTTCCTTCACAGAAGCAAAACCAAGAGATGATATTAAGCAAAACCTAGATCAAAAGATTTAAACTTTTTGAAGATTTCAAGAAAGGGGTTGATATATAAAGAAGGAAAATGAAGATTTTTATTTCTCTATAAAAAAATGGAAACAAAGAATCTATGTACTTGCCTTTGGTACAAGAAATGGTATCTTCTTTATTGAGGAACCAAAAATGGGTCGCGGGTATTGAGTTCGGGTCGGGTCAAAATGGGTCGGTGTTGTTGGGTTTAAAATGGATCCGGGTCTATCATTGCAAAATTCCAAAAATACCCTCAGACAATCATAGTTGACTAACTTCAAAATTTAAATTGACAGTTGACCAGACCACTTTTTGACGGAAGGATAGACACCACCAATTATAAATTGTTTTTGGATTGACCAGTGTAAAAACATTATTTTTGGACCTACCGTCTAAAAGGTAAATTGTTTTTGGACCTGGGACGCAAATTTTCCTGATAACAAATGCATGGGCACATAACTACATAAGGTTGCAGTAGGTTCCTATGCGGAACAGTTTTTTTCCGTATATGCAAAATATTTTTTAAGATAAAAACAAGTTTTTTTTGGTTAAAAATAAGTGTTTGCACTATTTTCAAAATCAGAACATATATTTTTTAAATTAATTTCAGCCGTTAAAAATTTAATTCAACGGTTGAGAATTTATCCCGCACATGTAAAATAAATACTCGTTCTGTATTGGAGTTGTGGTGATAAGCTTGGCCATGCCCACAAGTCACAGTCCGGTTCCTGTGCGGAACGCCCAAAAATCCGCACGTGCGGGACACGCTGGGAGCCGTTGATTTCATTTTTTAAATGGATCAATGGCTATGATTTAAAAGAGGGTTAAAAGGATACATATGTAATTTTATTAGAGAGAGAGAAAAGTTGCTGGGTGAAAAAGTCAAAAAGGTGGAGTTCATGCGGGAGAGAGAAAAATTGCATGCTGCTCTGTTCAGTGCTCGATGAGCAGCAGATGTTATGCATGTTCACGTGAACACGCGTATTGCTGTTTATGTGAACGCATGTTTACTTCGTGAGTGAACAGCATGTTCTTTTCCAGTGAGCACGTGTTTCTCGATTAGTGAACACATGTTTCTCGATGAGAGAGAAAAAGTTGCGATTTGAAAAAAAAGAGTCATTAAATACCCACTACTTTAAAACAATTTGTTGGATGAATCACGGCCTCCGAGCTTTAGCCCGCATATACGGACCATTCCATTTTCCGCATAGGAGCCAAGACGCACAAGTCATATCCTTTTATTTCCATTTTCATTCACAGACTCATCATTTGAAAGTCCTGGGTCCCATTTGACCAAAAATATAAAAAGCCTAGGTCTCACAACCCATATGCCCCCAAGAAGCCAAAACTCATCAACCGACACGGTCTAGGGGAGTTATGGACCCCACGCCACATGGGTTGCTTCTCTCTCTTTCCTCGTGATCCAACGTACCTGATTTTCACCCATACCTCCCCCTTCAAACGCATATTGGCCGTCGAATTCTTGGACTACTGCCTTCAATTCCGGCAGCTGGACTTGTCCCACTTTTGTTCCCTCTTTCTATATTAGTAGACCCAATCTTGCCGGTCATGTGTCGAACATTTTCTGCTGTATATGAAAATCCATGCCAGCTAACTCATATGCGCATCCGCCACCGCGTGTACCAAACTCTCGGTCAAATTGGACCACTTGAATTGAGTTTGGTTTATGTTTGTTTTAGCTTTAATCTGATTTGATATTCAAATTCATACTCACGGACGAAGCCATGAATTTGACATTAGGGGCGAAAACTACAAAAAACAAATGTTAAGTGATGAATTTGATAAAATATTCCGAACTACATATAAAATTTACTATATGTAGTAATATTTTTAGAAAATCTTAGGGGCACGCCTCTTGTCTTCGTCCATGCTAAGACCTAAATTAACTTTGGATTGAGTCTGAAAATAAAATATTAAATATTAAATCATTTAAAATCTAGTTTAAGTTTAAGATTAGTTTGAAACTTAGATCAAAATTTCAAATTCAAACTTAATTTAATCACATCCTAAAGATCTTTGGTACGAATGAAGTTATATTTATCACGAAGAATAAAATTAGAAGGTGAAAACGATTAAATGGACATAGCGTCACATTTCATACACAAAAGTATGCTCCCAATCGACTATGTTGAGAAAAGTGGGCCTGATCCTGAAAATAGGGTCAAGAAGTGTATTTTTGTGCATGAAAAATAAAACTAGACTCATTGGACAAATCTATTCTTGGTTACCTAAGCCAATGCCTTAATTATTGTCCCTAGAATGGTATACAATTGGCCAAATTTTAACTTCTCGAATTGAATTTGAACCCTAACCCTCATGCCTAACCCTCATGCTTCAGCAATAAGATTTATCTTTTAATTAATTCAATATTGAATTATGCCTCGAAGACGTTAAAACTTACTTTTTAAGTATATTATCAACACAATTCAAAATAAAAAAATTATCATTTTTAGATAGTAATTTAAATAATTATTCACTTATTTAAAATTTAGTAATGAAATCGTATTGATGCGACAAATGATATTATGTTGAAAAAAATAACTCTCTTAATTTTTTTCGCTTTTATACAAACGCGTGTCGAGAAGGCGAGTGGGAATGTAATAAAACTGGTGTTATGAAATTAATGCACAGAGAGAATAAATGAGCCTTGATATTGTCTCACACCATACATCCTATAAAACTCTTTGACTCATCATCTCATTTCCCACAACTTGCAACACCTTTTCATTCCAACAAGATTTTCTCTCTAAAGTATTTTCACCAAATCTCACCGGAATCTTCCCCGCAGTTAATTTTCCGATCGAGAGTTTCATAAAGAGAAAGCAAATTTTCATCAGCTATATATATTATTAAATGGAAATGGAGAAGTCAGCTATTTATGAGAATGATCTGAACCTCAAGGCAACTGAACTAAGACTAGGGTTGCCCGGAACAACAGATGAGCCGGCGGAGAAACAGTCGTCGTCGGCCTCCGCTGGCCTGAAAATCAACAACAAGAGATCTTCATCAGAAATGGAGAGCTCTTCTGATAAGAGTCATGTTGACCAAGACTCATCATGTGCTCCCCCTCCTAAGTAAGTATTCTTCTCATATACTTTGTAAATTCAGGCGAAAATTAAGAAATTAAAAATCAAAATATTTTATCAGTTAAATTATCAATATTACTCTCTTAAATAAAATATGTATACTACTGATTAATATTGATATTTTGATTAAATAAATACATGTTTTCTTAATTTTTGTAACATGTTTTAAACGATTTATATTAAATAATAATGGGAGTATGCAGTAACGCAATTGGCACTGAATTATCGACTAATGAAATTGTATATATATATATTTACTTCAGGGCACAAGTTGTTGGATGGCCACCGGTTAGATCTTACCGGAAGAATGTTTTCCAACAGAAGAAATGTGGAGAATCGGACGTCTCTGGGATGTATGTAAAAGTGAGCATGGATGGTGCTCCTTACCTGAGGAAGATTGACCTTAGGGTTTACAAGAATTACCCAGAGCTACTAAAGGCCTTACAAAACATGTTCAAGTGTAGCATAGGTGTTTATTCAGAAAGAGAAGGCTATAATGGATCTGAATTTGTACCAACTTATGAAGATAAAGATGGTGATTGGATGCTTGCTGGAGATGTTCCATGGGAGATGTTTATTACTTCTTGCACAAGGCTTAGAATCATGAAAGGATCCGAGGCTAAAGGCCTAGGATGTTTATAAAACCAACATATAAGAATCCTCTCGTGTTTTTAAGCATAGCACTAGAGAAAAGTCAAATCCTGACTTTCATCATCGGAAACAGGCCTCCCATCTCCGGAAACGTAAGTGGATGATGGAATCTTAACGAAGGATAGCGCGATTGGTACAATACTTTTGACTATCTGCTTGTCAAATCTTGCGCTCACGTATGGATTTTAGGGCTTTGTGTTATATAGATCTTTAATTTACATTTCAAAGAAACACACAGCACGGAATAGAAGTAGATTCAGATTTCTTTGTACAAAGGATAACCATTCCGTTTTTTATTTTTATTTTTATTTTTTTACGAGTATCTATTTTGTATTACTCAAAAGTATACATGGTAAAATTATATACAATTAGGAAGTGTGAAATGCCACTCTTATTAATACACAAAAGGTTCCATTAGCTATATGCTTTAGATTTCTCCTTCCTGTATTGTTTATTTTCACCATTTGATGGTACTTTATGCTAAGAACAGATCTCGGTCCCATATTTTTCTCACAAATAAATAACTTTTTCAATCCCCAATACAGAAAATCCAAAATAAAAAACTATCAAAATGCACAAATTTACCCATGTACCTAGGTGTATCTCGCAGATCTAAGGAAATAACATAGCCTATCTTCCACGGTATGAAATCAGATTTCACATTCTAGTATGAATTAAGCGTTATGTGCATCACTTTTTCCTTAAGGGTTTCTTCATCTTCTTAAGGTTATAAATTATTTTTAATAATAATAAAAACGTGGCAAGTTGTTAGTGACGGGACAAAATGATTTAACATTAGTGAAATAGAAGATCCATACTGCTCTTCCATTCTTATCCACCGAGACAATCATCCACATAATTGATAATCATCAATAGGACTAATTCCAAATTCACTGTATAACAAACGTACACCAATAAAGAGGTTGGAGAATGCTGATTTGTTCAACATCACGATGGTAAACAATCTTAAAAGATATCGGCATACCCCAAGCAACTAAAAAGGGAGACTATCACTTAAATGCATACTAGCATTTTGATCATGAAGAGATTCCATCCTCGAATCTAGTATAGAAAGTTGAGATTTTACCCAAGGTGGGTTATACCTGCCTTCAACCCATAATGCTTCACCTGTATCTTTGTGCTTGAAGTCTGGATAGTTAGGACTTCTCTGTAAATCAGAATAGGAAATTATGAGAATGCAAATTATATATCTGGGATTTGCATATGAATTCATATCAGGATTAAGATTGAAGCGGAAACTCCAAAATGGCATAAAAGTTTCAAGTATGTCACTCGCCTATTCCTAAGGTTCTTTTCTTTTTGCCTCTCAAGTTCTATCTAATGCATTAGCAAAGAACTGAGGTACTAGATTCGGAACATGTTCATTTATGTGTCTTATTATGTACTACTTTCTGATTTCCTCCTACAAAGCTGCAAACAGTTCAAATACTTGAATTGGAGCTTATCTTTTACGAACACAAATTGACTTGTTGCAGCACAACTAATATTGCGGTATCCTATTTCCAAATATTTATGCAAACCCCAATAGTTACTGTTTGAAGCATGGGAGCAATATCACAACTAAATTGTATAGTAGAAACTAGGTGACAAATACATTTTTACCATTAAGTTAGTGAAATACCTTGTTTCTTCTATTGTCCCACCATTCTAGTGGATTAGCAAAGAATGCTTGCCATAGTTCCTCCATAGATCCTGTACTATTTGCAGCAAACTGGCCCTTTTTCTTGCCTGCAATGGGATTCCAAGAGATCCTCAGAAAGTTTCCATTTCAAGGAAAACAACAGCATTAATTGCAGATATTATCATAATGATAGTGAAACAATCATTGCCTGACGTGAAATTGCTAGAATCCCCGTCATACAGGGCCACAGGTGAAGCACTTCGCTCAACAAAATTTAGTTGCTGAACAACAACCTGCCAGAACATAAAATTGAGAATCCTTTCAGAAAGGGCAATTGTGGTAGTATATGATGGCCTCAAAAAAGTCTGAAAACTATCATAATGGTCGAAAGAAGAAACCTTATAATATATCTGTTGTTTCCCATCATCACTTTCAACTGTATCTGATACTAAACGACCAGATACATATATCTGCTGGCCTTTCTCAAAATGCTGAATAGCAACGTGAGCCAATTCATCCCAGAACGTCAAATTTATCCTGAAAGTCGTGAGCATAATTGTTGGTGATCAACGCGATGAGGAGTCAACTAAATATGTCATATAATGATAAAATATAAACAACACAACTTGAACGATAAACTTATGTGTGTTGATGAAGAAGTTGAGCTCAGATTTAAGTCAGGCAACACCAGTAAATAAGTGGAGAAATAACGAGCCTTCTACATAGCAAGCACCTGTGGTCTGAAAGCCTGATATATTCTTCTAGAAAGCAAAGACGGATAGTAAAAGATAAACAAATCCCACTTAATTTTAAGTTACTTCAATCTTCCTTATTTTCTTGAAATTGGAATTTTGGATCATTGTAGCAAATGTAGCATGTGATTAAAATGTCTGGACTTAAGATTCTTGGATAGTTCTATAGTGACAACAAACAACATAATACTTGGATATTTCAATTGTCAAACCAGCTGCAACAGGAGATGTTAACAAGGGTCCACAAAAATAGTAGGACAAGACTACAATCAGATGAAACTCAAAGCAACCAAGGCTTTTGATCATACAAATATCCATAAAACAGTTCCAAACTGGGGATAGAAGAAATTTTAAGAGTAGAGACATCACAGAAATAAGTAGCAACGTCAACATCCGCTTACAGATACTGGAAAACTGAAGCATACTCCAATATAGAACACTAAGAACTTGAGAATGGGAGTCGATATGAAACTTAAAGTACTTGAGGTTTGCAGTTCAAAGTTTACACAGAGGCTTTGCAGTTTCTAGTGAAGATGAAAGCTTAAAGAGAACTTGGTCCAAACATTAAGGACCTGTTATGGGATTGGTATATATAAGCATAAGAAAGACCCGCTGAAATGATCATACCAATAACAAAAGTTATTCTATGCCTTTGAAAATACAATAACAAGAACACAGGCACTGATGAAACATGTCCTGTGCAGAAGCACACTGGTCGTCTCCGGATTTGTAAGTATATCAACATGAACAAGTGGGAGGCTGAAAAGAAAAGGAAATACTCCCTCCAGTCCATAATATAAGTTGTTTAAGACATGTAGCGAAAATTAAGGAAGAAAAAAATAAGGTATTTTATTAATCAAAATATCAACATTACTCTCTTAAATAGAATTAGTGGTATACAAGTTCTATTTAAGACGAGTGATATTAATATTTTAACTAATAAAGTACCTTGTTTTGCTTCCTTAATTTTCGTTACATGTATTAAACGACTTATATTATGGAATGGAGGCAGTGCAAGACTTATTGGTAGCATAATTTGTAGCGAGAACTGAACAAGCAAACATAAAAATCCCAAATTTAAGAGGGGGGGGGTCCCTTCAAGCTTCATAGTTAAATTAACAAGCATAATTCCAATCAAAGTCAATTACTTGGTAAAGCACAATGAAGCATTACCTCCAAATTAACAAGCAAAACATGTCAAGACCTAAATAGAAGATAGACATTGCTGATTATAATCATAAAACACAACCAACAATCCAGTTTCCAAGAATACTCCACAAAGCCATAATTTTTCCTATTTTTCCGAGCATTTCAGTAATCTAACATAACTAGAAACTATCAAAATGTTGAAACCTTTTCAATTAGTTCATACAAAATACTATATTCATTTCATAATATAAGTTGTTTATGACATGTAGCGAAAATTAAAGAATAAAAAACACTTTGTTAGTCAAAATATCAATATTAATCTCTTAAATGGGACTTGTAAACCACTAATTCTATTTAAGAGAGTAATATTGATATTTTACTAACAAAGTAGCTTGCTTTTTTTCTTCCATTAGCTATACGTTCCAAACCACTTATATTATGGAATTGAATGGTAAAAAATAGAGAAAATACCAGGCGGTTTCGTTCTGAGATTTCTTGACAGCTAGGCGGGACCAAGCTACCGCCTTTCCGGAGTTGAGGTGCTTGATTTGAACGGGCGTCGCGACAATTCCGATAAGTTGAACGGAGTTGCAGAGCTCTTTCTTCCACTGAATCTCGGCGGGTCTCGGGTACTGTGGGCCCCCACCAAATCCATCATAACCATTAAAACTACTACTTTCATTGTAATCGAATGAGCATTTTATCCGGCCGCCAGAAAGGAATCGTTTGTTCTTATTATTTGGGGAAAAAGGAGAAGGGGAAACGAGCAGCTGTTGCAATTGTAAGAGGTTTCCGGTAAGGGGAACAACTGTTGGAGATAAGATTGATATCCTTTGACAGTAGAATTTTGAATTCCATGGCCGCCGCCGCCGCCATTTCTAATCGCCCTTTGGTCGGTCCGTACGTCGTACCGCCGCTAGTGTTATCTTTTTCTCGCTGTGTCTGCACGGCATAATTATCCAGAATTTAAATGGGGTATGCATTTTTTTGGAGTTAATACTTAATTGGGCAGAGGAGCACTTTAGTTAGCGTTGTTTAAATGAGCACTATTAGTCTAACAGCTAAAATGGTATGCTTTCGTGAAATATATATGGAAATGATCCATATGTCAGACCACTTATATTTGGAAATGATATTATTGTTTGCGACAATATAAGTATGTAACTAATTTTATTTTTTTTCTTCAGCTATTAATTACCGAATTATAATAAATATGTATATGCACTGAAAAGAGAGATTAAAATTAATTACACACTTACACTAGTATAAATAATAATGACATTTTCAAATATAAGAGACTGACATATTAGTATTTTCTATGGTTATTTATCAAAAATTCACTATTTTAATTGTTGACTAATGATCTTGAACCAATAGATCTCATTTTTTAAACAAATTAGACTAAAGTGCTCCTGTCCTCTAACTTAGGGGTACTCAAATACAATTAACCATTTTTTCTTGGTAAATCTTTTTTTGTCTGGCAAAAAAGATGTCTTTGTTGGTTCCGACTTTTGATAGAGCATACTAGATTAATCTTCATTCATGAAGGAATAAAGTACTGGACAAAGTGACAGCTTCATACGTGAAACGTGAATCGATCCCCAAACCTCTTTTAAAGAGTAAAACTACTAAATCAATTACACCAGCCAACTTTGATTTTTTCTTGATAAATCCACTATGAATTATGAATATAAGCATGCATTTTGGATTGCAACATATACTGTTTAAATAGATTATTGGATGAATTGGGCCATGGTCCTCAAAGTTTTACATGTCCACTCGAACTTCTATTAGGCCCAATCAATCATGTTCTAGCCCATTCCACGCACGGCACGCGAACAAGCGACGTGTGCTCAATACGCACCCCGCGCATGTTAGCTTCCCCCACCAGAGGAATTAGAAACCATACCAGCGCATTTCAGCCGGACCTTCACCTGATTGCTCCGACGAGTATCAGTTAATCCGTTGAAGAAAGAAAATGCTCGGCCGCCTCGCCGCCCAACGCCTCCTTGAGATCCGCCAGGCCTTCCGGCTAGGCCCTCGGGTTTTCTCCTACTCCCTAGGCATCTCATTTCAGCTATGTTTTTCTATGTTAATTTTCTGATTCGATTTTTCCTTTTGAATCTCACCCAGGCATCTCGATATTTTTCCACTGCCCTAAATTATGTGAGTTCAATTTTCAATTGGCTGTTTTGTCATTTTGTTTATATTATTGCCTTTCATTTATACGATTTTGGATGCTTATTTAGTAATTTGTGTGTATAGCATATTGATTCGCCGGATAATAAATCGGACTTTCCATGGAAATTCACGGAAGCTAACAAATCAAAGGTGTGTGCTGTTGTGTTCATTTCGTATTGTTATTTGTTCGGATTGTCAAACTTCCGTTATTGTTTGTTTGTCCTCGTAATGGGGAGTACTGTTGGTTGATATGCTGTGTCTTATCGGTTAATTTATCTAAGTTTTCATATAATGGATATGTTACAAAGTAATCGCCGTTGTAATCTATAGAATGCTAGTTCCTTTATGTAAGAAAATTCCGTATTTCACGAAGAGATTCGAGTGTGCCGTGACTGCATTACAGTTTATATATTCTAGATTGTGGATTCTGGGTGGCATTTGATGAATAAGAAGCATATTTACTGCTTATGGATACAAGTTGCATCCATGTGCTGGTTTGATGTATAAATTCTGGATAGACGATAATAGATGGGCTATTTATGTAGTTTTGCCAAGTATTACGCTCTTGAAAGGGTAATATTTGGTGATTAGACTTGACATTTCTTCTATTCATTAAGAAAATTTACATTTAAGGAATAAATTAAATCTCTGGTATTCAGGATATATTTTCAAATGGAATGGTAACAAATTAGGTTACGTCGTCTTTAGTCATGCTTGTAGGTCTGAATTGATTTTTCCATTGCATAGATATATACTGCGGGAATGAAAACTTTTGATGATTAGCTTTTTTCTTGAATTTTTTAAATTGTTCTCAAAAGATCAAATATGGACCCCATTCTAACCCAACTTCACAAGCCAAAAAAGAAAGAAAAATAGTTTTCAGATGAATGTTGTACTCTTCTTGTTTTTTCTTGGGAGACGAGATAGTTGAAATCCTCTCATATTGATCGGAATTGATTATTTTGTGAAGTTCTATTTATTGATTGGCAGATCCTACTATTGTAATGCCATTATATTTTGTTGATTCTGATATAAAAAGGAATCAGATCATTCTAACTATGGATCATGCCATGGCCAGGTGAACGAAATAATATCTCACTATCCATCTAACTACAAGCAATCTGCAGTCATTCCTTTACTGGATCTGGCACAGCAGCAACATGGAGGGTGGCTTCCAGTATCAGCCATGAATGAAGTATGTTGCAATTGACTGTAGCTACAATCTCTAGTTTTTATCACTGCATGAATCACAGCTAGGATAATCAATTTCAGGGTATTTTATAAATTAATCCAGCATAACTACACCACGATCGGCTTTCAGCTAATAGTTTAGAAATAGAAAATTGGTTGGCATTTAATACTTCTTTTATTGCTTATAGCTTTAGATCAGCTCAATACTTCTTTTATTGCTTCCTTTTCTTAAAGTAATTATGGACTTCTCTTATTCAAAAGTTGCAAGGAAACCTACTGGTCATTGGATATGTACTTCTCTTATCAGCTCAAGGAAACTTACATTTAAGGAAGGCTTCAGAATACTTTTCTAACGTTTTAAGGACCTCACTAGGACTCATAAATAGTTACTTGGTTAAGGGAAATTACTGTCTTTTAACAGCTTAATCTGGATAGCTAAGTGGAAGAAGCTGCTTTAACCATGTGCTCTTGTTTTCCTGTCAGAGATATATAAGTTACTGAATAGTTTTCTCTGTTCCGTTCCATGTCAAGTTTTGTACTCGTAGGACATTTTGGCATAGTAGTTGAATAGACTATGATTATAATTTCCTAACTAATTGCTACTGATTATGCTGTTCATTTTTTAATTCTCTTCCGGATGATAAAGGTTGCCAGGATTATTGAGGTTGCTCCTATCCGTGTGTATGAGGTTGCTACATTCTATTCCATGTTCAACCGGACAAAGGTAAAGTTCAGCTTCATGTACAAATGTCATTGCCTTTTTCTTCTGATGCTTTGATCAAGTGAACTGCTTTGTGGTCCTTTCAGGTGGGTAAATACCACCTTTTGGTATGTGGTACAACACCTTGCATGATACGTGGTTCAAGAGATATTGAAGATGCATTACTCAAACACCTAGGAGTAAAGCGTAATGGTAATTTGTCTGGAAGTTTGTTCATCTCTTCCTTGATTAAAAAGGTTGTTCCAAGCATGTCCTGATTTCCATTTGAATCTGCTGTTGTTTATTATTCGCAGAGGTGACAAAAGATGGTTTGTTCTCCGTTGGTGAAATGGAATGCATGGTAAGCTTTTTTAGATTTCTTAGTTCTTTCTCCCCCACCCCCCTTTCTGTTGGATAGCTTCTTCCTGTTTGAGGAGATGATATACTTTCTTCTTTTTCTTATCTCTCCTCATTCTGATTAGAAGCTTTAATTTTTCATTAGCCTATGAGACTTGGTATACTTACGATATTGAGGTCTGAAAGGAAGTTGAATGGAATATGCATTAAGGAATGAACTTGGTTTATTGAAATGTAGTGTGGCAGCCAAAAGGTAGATGTAGCTTGTCAGTAGTTAATGAGATTCAATTTTTTAGACAGTAGAAGTCAAGGAACAAGAAAAGAGCCCGTTGTTATGACCTTTCTGCTACTTACTTCATCAGATAATGGGTTTCCAGCTCCCGTAGCATTTAAGACTTCCCAGAAGCATGAACACACTTCGTATAGGCGGTGTTAACATTCTCTTCCGCTAGCTTGGTGACATTTTTGGCCGAATTCAGTCTGATGAGTAGCATGATTAATTATGCACTTTTTGTTTCAGGGCTGTTGTGTAAATGCTCCAATGATTACAGTTGCAGACTATTCTAATGGATCCGAAGGATACACCTACAACTATTTTGTAAGTAGATTTTACGTATGCATGATTGTATTTGCAGATTTTTCTTGAGCTCGTATTTTCATTCTTGTCTAACTGGTTAATTGCAGGAAGACGTCACTCCAAAACGAGTTGTGGAGATTGTTGAGGCACTGAGAAGCGGAGAAAAGCCGCCAGTGAGGCCTCTAATCCAGAGCTAACTTTCCGTAATGGTTTTAATCAACATATTAACCTATGTCCTTTGTATTTCAGCATGGTACACAGAATCCTAATCGTATCAATTCAGGACCAGAAGGAGGGAATACTACATTATTAGGTGAGCCAAAGGCCCCACTATGCAGAGATCTTGATGCTTGCTAAACTATAACGTGTTTTTTGGTTTAATAACATGAAGTTTGGATGTCAATCGTCATCTTTCAATTGTAATCAGTCATGACCTTCCATTTTAAAGATTTCACTCTTTTTCAGCTGTAATAGCCACCAGTCTGGATACTGGTGCATGCTTTTGATCATTTTATGGTTTATTCATAAATGTTGTATTAGAAAGATTTATATGGATGCCCCCCTCCCCTACACGTTTAGAAAATGCAGAACATTGAATCGAACTATCATCATTCTAGAAACCATTTTTGCAAGTCAGCCGGCTACTTGGGTGAGCTCTTTCTCTCTTTTCGATTAGCGCACAGAGGGTCTTGAAACGACTATTCATTTAACTAGCCAATGATTCCTTTCCAATAATGATTTTGGAGAATTGAGAAAGAAGTCAAAACAACTAGCAAAAATCACCCACCACCTTTACCTAGGAGACATACAGGCCCCATCAGCACTATCTGGCTTTTATTGGACTAAAAATCCTACTTTCTGGGGCTAAAAATACCATGTGCATTATCTATTCTAATTTTTGATGAAAAGCATTATCTATTCTAATACAGCATTCCATTTCAGCTGAGAAATACATTACAATTATACAGTACCAGAATAATACATGTGCAAGTGCAACCGTCCCTTTACAAGGGTCCCATCATCCACTATCAAAATTAGAGCCCCCACTACAAAGGTGCTTCCATCATTTACCACTACTCCCAAGTCGCATCATTGATACAAAAAAAGCACAGCATATAAAGATAACTTTTGACAATTTCATCTTCTACTTGAATCCAGTAAAGACTCAAGAAGGTGTTGAATTTATATTATTTTAAGACATGTGCTTGAGCCCTTTCAGAAATAAAGCTAAAAATAAAAGCCAAAAGGTGGGATCATGGCATCTGACTTAGATTCCAATTAAAGGCGGCGAAAAAAACGATTTTATCAGAAGAGACTTACGGCTGGGCCTGGGAGATCAACAGGCTCCAGTAGATCTTTTTAGGAGTTGGGACCCTGGGTAGTCCGTTTCTGAAGTCTATGGAGAATGATCTGTCTCAGGTTTGACAAGGGAGGAACCTATGGAGGTGGTTTCTGAAGGTTGTGTGTGATATATAGCTGACGCAAGCGATATAGGCATTATGCAAAGTGCCTTGGACTGGATAAACTGCATAGCTGCCCCAACATTTTCTTCCATGAGCTTTGCTACCTGACGTTCAGTGCCATCAGTTGACCACTTCTCCCAGGCCGGGTGGGCTCTTCCTCCTTCACTGCCGTCTTCCTGCACATACATTGCAGCATAAAAGATGAATGTGTTGGCCAAATGAGACAACTAAGCTAAAATATTATCACCACCCAGGAAAAAAGAGAGGCTAAACTAATATAATCTTCACTACCTCAACCGATGATATTGGAATTTCGGTCACAAGTGGTGCTACTGCACCAGCTCCTCCCAATCTACTCATGCTCAACACCTGTAAGGTTGACAATTTAAAAATCAGGAGTACTTAAGTTAAATGAAGCAACATAAAAAATGCTGGTGCACTGCTGATTAAGCTCCTTGGTGACACACCTACAACCCCAAATCAAACGCCAACCACTTCCGAAAAAAGAAAAAAGAGCAGGACATTAGAGTTCCTGAATTTCAATACCAATCAGCATGATGTCACAGAGAAAGACAACATTATTAGACAAAAAATTACATTTTCAGGATGTAAAAACATCAGAATACTATGTGGAAGTAAGGGTGCATCATGTTAATCATACCCTCAAACAATCAATAGAAACGCTATACGTAAAACGCTACTATCACTTCAAATATCTAAGACAAGACTAGAGCACCAACGTTTCACTCAAATTTAGGATTGCCAATCAACTCATTTGTAGGACACTTGCCACTACTCGATAAGGAACAATCTATACAACTTCTGGGATTGTAGTATCCTGGTCAAGTGACTACCTAAATATCCAGTCAAAAAAAGAAAAAAAAGTGCACTATCTCAAAAGCTCTGGAATATTTAGATGTCTGATGAGTTGGAGAAAAAAAAAGACAATTAAGCAAACAACGCAGCAGCAAAAGAATTTACCTTCACTTGGAGTCTAAGGAACTTTACGTAATCTACAATTTCATCGAGCATCACAGCCCTATCAGTCTGTAAAAGGAAAAAAATACAGATGTAAGCAGAGGGTTACGAAAAGTTTCAATCCTTTAAAAGTTTCAATCCTTTGCATCAGATTCAACCAAGTAATGTGTGTCAACATGTTGATCACACAAAATCTTATCTAAGAGGAGAATATAGTTAGAAAGTTCCACGAAGAATAAGAAAATATGATCCTAATATGTCCATGTCTAAGTATCTATAAGGCATAAGCACAGAAAAAAGGTAGCACACTTGAAGCATTTGAAAGGGCAAATCCAGATATTAGTTAGATTATTGTGCCTGAGATTTGCTATAAAAAAAAAAATCCTATTTCACGTGTTATCCATGCGAAGTTAGGATCAGAACAGCATAATACACATGGTACAGAGTTCACCTGATACAACTAGAATTCCTAAGCTTCCAGATTATGTTTTTCAGGCATAACCTTTTACCACGAAGACGAGATGGAACTTCAAGACCACAGAGAACCGAAAAACAACGGCAATGATGACATGGAGCAGTATCACACATACAAAATTTAATATACTTATTGAGCACCATCCTTCAAAATGTGTAACTGGTCAAATATAACACATAGTGAACCACACTGAACATTGTGGTAAAATTCCAAAAACAAATAAATGAAAGAATCCCAGAAAGAGTCTCAGTTTGGTCCTGGCAACTAATTGTTGTAAAGTGCAAACCAAGCAGAAGTTCTCAATCAATGTACGGTTTTAAGGGCTAACACATTTACCACTTTGTAAATAACCAGAGGCTTCTAGACAAATTTTGTCTCAAAATATGCAAATGTTTGTTTGAGTAGATGAATATTTGGTTTACTCTTGCCCCATAGTTGCACAGGTCATATACTCTTTAGAGTACACTAGCGATGCTTAATTCCTTGATGAAGAATTTTCGCATGAGAAAAGAGTTTAAAGGCATCGTAAAGCTAAAGACAAAACTAACCTTATTGACACTGGGAACCAGATCTTGCAATGCCCTAATGCGTTCAGCTATTCTTTCTCTTCGTAACTGCACCAAAAGAATAATTTTTTGAAGAAAAAAAAGGGGCTAACAAGCATGATCATATAATTACTTTACAAAGAGTCAAAATGACATCACTATCCAGGGGCACGCTAGCCCAAATCTAATAATCGTTTTCCTTTTCCTCTTTTCATTGACTGGATTGACCTCGAAGAATTGCACACAAACTTAGATGGCAATCAAGGTTTCCCTTCTCTCCAAGAATAATCCAACTAGTTACACCATCTCTCATTTACTCAAAATCAAGTAACTTATTAGTTATCTATTAACTGAGCGGAGAACTTATTCTTCTCTTTGATGCTAGAGACCACACCTTAACATACTACTGTTTAGCTGCAGCAGATTCCTGAGCTAACCAACTAGACCAGTTTGTAGAATAGTATTATTTTGTGAATCATACCCTTTCCGCTATACTATGGGGATCCGTAGCCTGACCTCGCCTTGCACGAACTCTTGGCCGAATTGCAGGTGGATGGGGAACTCCAGGAACTGTGCCTGGCACTGGCTGTCCACGAAAACCCTGAAAGTATGACAGCAATGCAGAAGTCAATAATATTCTACTTATGGAAGCATCAGGTTGCGTATAGTTTGTAGCTAGAACATTATCTGGTTGACAAAGAGAACAATTTGACAATCTTAGTTATGCCTGAGCTTTCTAAACAACAAGAAAAAAATCCACCTTCTTTCCCATAACCTGGCTTGCTAAACTAATAACAAAGAGAAAATCAAGCATCACTCCACAATTCAGTTTCTGCTTTAGGAGCCGACTCTGCTTCAGTTTATTGTGGTCATCCCCAATTAAGTTTCTAAAAGAGTGCATGAGCATCTAGCATCCCCAATTTTCTTAATTGATAAGCATCATAAATTCATAATTAGTACCATTCGTCATCCATTTATTCAAAAATAGAATTATGGACATTCAATTTGGACAGAAGAGAGTAGTATTTTGCTACGGAATTGTCACCAAACTGACGCCAAAAGTTAAATTACAAATGAAATTTCGCACTTACTGGCTTCATAGAAGAAGGTGCAGCTCTGCTATCCATCATATCGTCTCTGAACCTCCTTCCGCTCCCCGCCGGTTCATCCATCTTCATGAACCCTCCTTTACCT
Source organism: Vinca minor (assembly GCA_026122235.1). Classification (NCBI taxonomy): domain Eukaryota; kingdom Viridiplantae; phylum Streptophyta; class Magnoliopsida; order Gentianales; family Apocynaceae; genus Vinca; species Vinca minor. The sequence continues at coordinate 1,716,444 of JAOCZM010000085.1, read as the reverse complement.
AACGGAAAACCGCCTCCGTGAAACAAACCACCACTACCAACGCCAACTCCTCCAAGGTGCGCTGAGCCGTCGCCGGAGCTGAGTTGTAGCATCATGGGAACCTGTGCTCCAGCTAACGCAGAGGCATCATTCCCCGGCGCTAAATTCATATCCGCCACCGCTCCCGCTCCGGCGTATGCCGGAAACCCTAAAATTTGGTCGAGAAAGTCGTCAGTAGGATGATTGTTAGCCATAATGAAGGTGGTGAGTTGATGAATTTTTTTTGTATGAAGTGACATGAATGTAAAAGTATTTGTAAGGAAGGTATCATAAAAAAATAGGGGTATTCTTGTCCATCAATATTAATAATGATATTTTTTTCTATTGACGAATTTTAGTGGTAGACTAAAAAGCTCAATTTATGGATCAAAGTATTTCTACATCTAACTTAGGAGACTAAATTGCAATAAACCTTTTTTTTTGGGAAGCAATATGTATTTTCTACATCTATTATATTTTGGTTCACCCCGAGAGGCACCCGGTGTTCACTTACAATGTGGTGACTAATCCGGGCTCGACCTACGATTGGCCCGTAGCGTGACCGCTAGCGGGGGAAGGGCCTGACCCATACTGCTCTTATACACGGAGCCCTACCACCACAGGAAAATCCCACGAGAGTTGATGTCCACGATGGGAATCGAACTCTCGTCAACGGTGAGGCATATGACAACTCTAACCAGTTGCCCCAGAGCTCGGGGTTTCTACATCTATTATATTAGGTCAGATCCAACTTTACATTTTAATGGTATGTCATCAATTGCTTAAAAGCATTCGTTTATAGTTTATGACTTTAAAACAACTTAATTGGATAAGTTTATAGCTTAAAATAAGTTCAAATAAACTAATTTGGAACATCAGTACAACACCTAGGGCTTCTTTTTTAACATGGCTCGAATTCTCTGTAACACTCCTTATACCATTTTAATTATGAAAACTCTTATTCAATGATCTAAACTAAAATGGATAATTCTTAAGGTGAATCTCTAAACTCTAAGCTTTAAGAATGTTATAAAAAAATGTCACTGACGATTTCAATATTTTTTTTAAATAACTTGTGTTGAAAATATATCTTTTTTTACTTAAAAATCATAATATAAAATATACTAAATAAAAAATAATCATATAAATGTATTTTCATTTCTTATTTATCCCTCAATTGGATTGTGAAAGAAAATTTATTTAATATTACTCACAAAATAATATTTTAAATAAAAGCACAATTCAAGAATATCAATATAAACAACTCTATGCACGTATTAGTAATCTCAAGTAAAGTTCCACCCGAATATTTCCTCACTTTCTGAAGCTAATTTAAGGGGCAAGACGATCATATTTCAGCCACTTTAATAGAAATTATAAATATGCGACAAGGCATGGGGACTTCTAATGGTTAAGGATTCTAGTAATACAAATAATTACAACGTAGACAGCAAATCCTTTGAGGATCCAAATACAGTCTGAATTTATACGCAGTAGAAGTAAGAACACAACATCACTTGGTCATTGCTGCTGGAGCTTGATAAAAGATTGCAGACCAGCTTGGACCTTATTCGAGAAATGTTGTTCCAATCTGCAGGTAGATACAGAATATGTTGTTGATATCCAGTGTGTATACTTTAAGAGAATTGATGGAGAAATGTAGTATCATACCGGGTTGAACATTTATAATATATGGTCTCAGGAGAATTGTAGGTGCGAGCATTGGCAAACATCCTCCTAGCATCCGCTAGAAACATCTCAAAAGTCACATAATACTGCTCCGATTCCACTCTCTTAGACATTGTTTTCAAATCTGCAGGAAAGACGATGTAACCATGAAGCCTTCTTCAAAGTCAGGATTTAATAGTTATGGCGTTCTAACTTTCCACATTATGCTTTACCTAATGAGCTACAAGGCTTTTCAGGATTTCAAACTAAGAGCAGTAGAGGAAAAAATATTTGCATCCCAGAACATGTAATCGTAATTTTGAACCAAGATATTTCAGAAAGATTAAGATAAAATTCAAACCAATTAAAAAGAGGGAAAACAGATGTGTACACAAATATTTAGCGTCAAAAGAATGAAACACTTGCCCATTGGATCCTTAATGATGTCATAATAATCAGGCACGTCACGTGCATCAACCGGTTCCTTGAATGGCCAAGCATCAGGATGGTCATGCGTTATCTGCTAAAATAAATAAATTATTAATCGGGACGTAAACGAAAGATATGGTTAAACAGGCTACTCCAAGACGACTACTCTGCCATCCAAGTTTTGGGGTACTTAGACCACGGCTGGAGAGAGGGAGGAGCAACAAACGTGAATAACTATGACATAACTTTTGGAACAGGGAAATGGTCTTCCCCCCATAGGGAACCGGAACAAGATACTCCTATTCATGTCCCATTCTCACCCTATCCAGGGGGAATTAGACATCACATATTATCAGATGTCTAACAAGTAACTAAGACGAGCATAAGAACCGTTAAATATTATTAAGAGAATGACCTTCAAAAGTGATCGCATAAATGCAGTCATGGTCTTCAGATGTGAGCCACCATCTGTTGAAGTGTTAGCTATCTTAAACCGAGAATGCCCATACTGCTCCGGAGTCCACCCAGCCTCTCCTGTTACAGGGGGGCACATTTTTCAATAAGTATTCTGAAACTATAAAGACTGCATGAAACAACATAGTGGACAGCTGAAGAAAACAAATCAATGGCAGAGGACAACACCGCTACAAAGGTGATCAGTCAACTCCGTGACTTTGATAACAAAAAAAAAAGCACAAGGCAAGGCATTCAATTTCAGTAGAAAAGTCACTCAAAAGACTTGCAGGTATAAAATAACTTACTCAAGCCTGGTATGTCCTCAACCTTGATAGCCTTTTTGGGGACGCCGGCTTCTTTCTGTACGATTTACACTTGCATGATTTATTCAGGGACTCAAAACTTAAAACAACAAAATCATATCACAGAATATGACAATATGTAAAAGTGGTAAATTTCAGAAGCAATAGTAAGAAACTGCCTATGCCAGTTTTCAACTGGTTCTCAAAGGAATTAATCAAAGAACAGAATGTTTATTTTGTAAAAATCTCTCAAGTTATTTTACCAGGTAAGTCCTCTGTCTATCAAAAGTGTTGTGACAGAACATCAGATTATGAGAGAGTTTAAAAAGGGAAATGCGGACCATACGTCAAACAAGATGAGGTAAAAGAATCATATGAAAAAATATTGAGACGGGGAAAAAATTATCGAACTGGGTCTACGCATATTCTATCCTATTCAATCTCTTATAAGAATGTATCATCCGTTTGGTTTCACAGTAGGTAATATTATTTTGAGAACACGTTTAACTCTTTCCTTTTCCTATTATGCCTCTTCTTCCTTTTCTTCTCCGTCTACTTCTGTTCTAGTCCTTCCTTTTCTTATTATTATTAATCTTACAATCTATACTAAAGAACTATAGCCTAAATCATACACCCGGATTTCAGACCAGAAGATAGTATACCTACTGCAGAAGTTTAACATCATTAGGCGCTGAATTAAAACCAAAGGATAACAAGAAACAAATAGGAGCCCGTGGATACTAAGTTTAGTTGACAGGATTTACCTTCTGAAAATCAATTCCTGGGTAGACGATGTGACAATTTGAAAGCTCTCGGATCTTTTCGTCTATTGCCTAGCAATTCCAAAACAGCTCAAGTTAAAGGCAGCCAATCTTGCATTTATAGATGCACGTTAATGATATATCGGATGCAATACTTCCTTTCCTTATTCTTTTCTTCCCAAAGCATTCTTTTTTTTTCTTCTTTTTTATGTGCGTGTCTCTGGGGTTGTGTGGCGTTTTCCAATACTTCCTCAAATTTTTTCATCTTGTTCTTGTGCATGTTCCGTATTTACATTGACCAAGTTCAGTTCATCTTACCTGCCTTTGACGGCGTACCATAATTGATAAGTCAGTATATGGAAGCTTTGGGTCAATTTTGCATTCCATAAGGATTCCTCCATCATAATCTTTAATATAACTGAAAGAAGCACAAACAACACAAAGTATCAATGTAAATAAATTATAACTTCTAAAGAAAAGGAAGTACATGAAAATTAAAGAATAAAATCTTCAAAGCTAACAGAAACAAAACATATCTATCTATAGTTCAATTAGTTGTATTTTTTTATTTTTTGGCGGGGATGGGGTGTGGGGTGGTGTGTGTGTGGGGGGTGGGTGGGTGGGTGGGTGTTATGGGTTTAAGTTATTATCAAAAGTTGGAAAACATACCCATGCCACCTTTCCTTCTCCAAGTAAATCTGCTTGGTAAAGCCCTACAGATTACCCAGAGTAATCAATCAAAGAAATCCTTAAGATGGATAAACTAAGATCGTCATCGCCTTTTCCATATGACTGTGAAGACTCGTACAGAAACAAATATTTGTAGCAATATGCATACGCAGAAATTACTAACTGCCCAGATAAAATTACAATAATACGAAAAGGAAGCAAAATCCGCACCTGTTTGATAAAATAACCAACAGCATTATTGTCAGCATATGTTAGAAAATGAGTTAGCCCATCCACATCACGCGCATGCTGCTTTAAGTGGTTCATCAACCTGGTCCCATAGCCCTTAACTTGCTCATCTGATGTGATTGCACAAAAAGCAATCTCTCCAAACTTCTGGCTGCAGATTATCAAAAGAATAGTACCAGAGGTATGATTTGCCGTTTCTCTAGACGAGACAATAGCATCATAAACTGATTTCTCTGCAAATTGCAATCATAACATCACCTCAGATGGGGCCTGTATGTTATTCCACCAACGACCTGATTACGCCTCACGACCATAACAGATTTGTGGCTTCTGAAATGCATAGAAAAGCAAAACAAATTAAATCAATTCCAACTCCTAATAACTAAATGATACACAGCACAGTATACCACTACTGCTAATACCAGATTTTCCACAATGCATGGTGTAAAATGAAGAACTGAAGGTCAGTCCCTAACAATTGGGCTCGCTAAAATGCTCCAAACCAAGTAAAGTCTATTTTTTTTAAAGCAACAAGAACTAAATACCTGTCCATCACCAAACGAACAATGTACTCCTTGGGCATGTTCGGGAGCTGCCTAGCAAAGATATTCTTCAATCCTATCAACCTGCCACGGAAAAAAAAACCCCGCCATATATTCATAATCGGAGCATAATATAAAAATTCAGGCCAGCCAAAGAAATAGTGATATTATGACAGTAAAGAGAAATAGATACCAAACCATATGCTCATCAATACCGTCGTTCGAATGGCATACGAATTTAAGCCTTCCTGCTTCCTCCTGCCAAATTGCGATTAAAACCCCATTGTTTCACCAACATTTTGAAAAATATGGAAACTGAAAATATTTTTAAAAACAAATTACACAGAACTGATTCCTATTAGTTTACCTCCCTCTTTAAGCTCTCCTCCCTAGCACTATATGCTCCACTAGTTTGTAAGTTATCTGTAAAAATATTCTTCAGGTTACTGGGATCGTCCTTAACCACAGTACCGGGTACGGAACCTCCGGAGGCAGGTGTTCCAGCATTTCCAGGGTTTCCACCATTCGCAGCATCCTTTGTACCATCAGAAGGTTCGACTTTAACCGAATTCTCAGTCTTGAGCTTCGTATTCCTCGCGGACGGAGCCACACTGTTCTCCAGCCTGGAAGCCGTGAAATTCCTCATTGAGGAGTCGTCATACTCCTCCTCATCGTCATCAACAACCTCCTCCGACTCTTCATCGGAGTCGGAGTCAGCGCCGCGGGCACTGATGCTCTCTAGGTCGTCGTTTGAGGTTAGGGCACCGTCGCGTGTGTCCGAGAACGATGAGGGGAAAGGCGGAGCGTGGTCGTCAGACGCTAGCTTGCGCTTGTGCAGAGACGATGTTGCTGACGCTGTAGAGTGAGAAGGTGACGGCGTTTGTGAGCTTCTCGAACGGACTGATGCCGTTAAGTGATTATCCATTGCCGATGATCGATTGATGCTTTACCAATGGTGCCTCAGGTGCAACTTATTTATCAAAAAAATACAAGAACTTGATTGAGGATTTGTTGAATTTTGAAGCAATTTAGGACTTATGTGAATTTAGGGTTTGTTGAATGAACGTCGTTATTTTCTTTTTGCCAGATGTTATGACAGTAAGTATTTATTTATTTTCTTTTTTTGGTGATTTTTAATTTAATCCCCAGAAATATATTACGAGTTGAAAATCATCTGTCATCGATTCACATCACATCGCTCATCAAAGTAATCAAAATTTACTTATATAAATAGTTTTTTCGATTATATATACTGCATGGTGGATTGTGATTGGCTGGGACAGGGATGGGGACAGAAATTGGGGACAGAGGATTATTTGCCATATATTACTATATCCGTCCCAACTTTCAGTAAGACTTCTATGCGGAACAGATTTTTTTCAATATATACGAAACACGTTAAAACAAGTATTTTTAGTTTTAAAACATGTATTTTTTACTTAAAAACATGTGTTCGCGCGAAGAGGTGTTCTGAAAATCATAACAGGTGTTTTTTGAATCAATATTATCCGTCAAAAAATTAATCCAACAAACGAGAAAAATTTCGCATGTGCAGAACTTTTTCCGTTTCGCACTGGAGCCTGGCTTGTTTGTCATATTTGGAGTTTTTCACAGAGATTAAGAAAATGATTGAAAAGCGATTAATATGACAAAAAAAATCTTAAATACCACTCAATTAATGGGGTGAACTTTATTTTTATCCCCATAAATGGCTCGCAGTGTCAAATTCGTCCTTAAAATTTCAGAAATGTCAATCACGTCCCTAAAAATGGCTCACAGTGTCAAGTTTATCCCTGTAAATATCTTGCAGTGTCAAATTCGTCCCTGAAATTACAGAAATGTCAACCTCGTTCCTAGAAATGGCTCTCAGTGTCAAGTTTGTCCCTGAAATTTTAGAAATGTCAACCTCCATACCAAGTGATGTTATTATCTGTAGAAGTTTTTGTATATATATATATTGCAGTTTGATTCTGATTTCATTATAATGGATTTTGAATTTCGTTTACGGTCATTTTCAATTTTCTAAATTTTCTTTAACCTCCAGTATAATATTGATACATATATTTCGAATGATATGTTGAACATGAAATTGTTATTTACCCCAATCGAGTATATGGAAGATGTGATAAAAAAAAAAAAAGAAGGATTTCGGAAATTGTGAAAAAAAATGTCCTCTTTTCTCAAGAATATACTAGAGATTAAAGAAATTTAGAAATTTGAAATTTTTCGTAAACGAAATTCAAAACCAATTATAACGAAGCCAGAATCAAACTGCAAAAATATATATACAAAAACTTCTACATATCGCAACATTACATGGTATGTAGGTTGACATTTCTTAAATTTCAAGGAGAACTCGACACTGCAAGATATTTACAAGGACGAACTTGACACTGCGAGCCATTTATAAGGACGAAGTTGACATTTCTGAAATTGAAGGGACCTTGACATTGCGAGCCATTTATAGGGATCAAAATGAAATGCACCCCAATTAATGACTAAAATGTTATTTTTAGTAGTTAATCGAGTAATAAATCAGGGGTATGAATGAAAAATAACAATAAAGATGAATTGATTTTTGAAACGTGACAAATAATTTGAGACGTCTCCAAAATTAAAACGTTGCAAATAATTTAGTACGGAAGTAGAACAATCTTAAATAAGGACCTCAAATTCTGCTCGTCTCAAACGAGTTCCTCATTTTTGCTTGGTTGTTTTAGTTCAGGACCTCCGTCCACATTTTCATCGTCATCTAAACAAGCCCTAGTCAATTAGGACCTCGCTAGTTAAGATTTCAAATTTATTTTACTTTTCTGTCCTTTGTTTTTGTACTTCCTTTCCATACTACTTTAATTAATAATAGGTGAGCATGACCAACACAACTTGATTAAGAAATGGTCACAGTAGGAAGATGTTCTTGATGAATGAGCTACTTGTATATACGTTTATAGACCATCCATAGGTAACTCTATTAGAGGTAATATGAAAATTTGTGTATAGAGATCAACCACGGGTGAGTATACACGTTAAAGAGAAATTAGAAAGAATCATCAATAAGCGTAGTAGAGTTCAAACACAAATATCATTGCATACAACAGACAACAGACTTTACTTCCAGATTGTTATTAGCAAGTCATGGCAGGGTTAGAGATAGAGTAGACCAAAACACCTTTGTTCATGCATTAATTACATGTCAGTTTAATATTCTTTTTCTGAGTATCTCCGTGGTGGCAGACACATGATTTAAGTTGCGTCGAGTCGAGTCTTAGAACACTTGGTTCAATTCTTACCACTCCCATTTGAAAATGTAAATCGGAATCAACCTAGCAAAGGACTTGTATCAAAATCTGGAAACTCACCCGTCACTGTTCTGTCACAAATTGACTCATTTTGACTTGTATCTTGAATGCCCCGAAAAGTCATCATAAAATCCATAAGAAAGACATATTTCAATGTGAAATAGAAAAGAAAATGTCATAAAAATGACAAAAACCACACAAAAGATCAGATGATTATAGAGCAAATCACGAGGGTTGGGAAAACTAAGAACACGAGCCAGCTTACCTGGGGAGATGGTATGGTAAGCTGAGATGTGAAGAAACGAGGAACCCTTATACTTCTGTTTTAGTGACACCAGAGTCACAATTCAGGCATGTCTCTCAAGTTTCCTAAAGACTTTCTTAAAAAAGAGGTTCAATTTTTTAGGAAATCATCCAAGTACCCAAACTATCAAAGTCATGCATACAAAATCAAGTAATTTTGCTAGTGCTAAACCTAAAGGGGAAGCTTAAAATATACTACCTCTGTTTCATAAAACAAGTAGTTTCAGCTCCATTTCATAAAATAGAAAGGAAAAAAAAAAAGACGTTTTAGTTCCTTGTGCAAGGATTAAGGATTATGAAGACAATGAAATATTTATAACAAAATACACCCTTAATAAATAGGAAGAGAGGGAGAGAGGAAAATAATAAAATAAGAGAGATGTAGAATTGGAAGAAACATAATAGATACTAATTGAAAATTGTAAAGCGACTTATATTACAAAACAACTCGAAAGGACTTATGTTATAAAACAACACAAGTATATAGTAAAGGAGCAATTTCAACTATTTTCCTTCGTCATTTCTAGACCAATTACTGGTTGCCAAGTATTGATCTTATTTCATTATATGTTATGGTTTTCAAATATGTAGGCCTTCAATTTAGATACATGCATCAAAGAAAATTACTTGGATGCCTTTTCTGAAGAGGGAAATAAATTAGAACAGATAAGCTTGATTAGTGCAAGAATAGTGTTCGTGAATGAAATTAAGGTTTAAACCTCACCCGAACGTTCATCTCTGTCTTAAATGAAGGTAATGTATAAAACTTCCGGACTTCTAAAATGATGCACCTGAAGTAAAAAGGATATATGTGCCGAGTAAAAGTCATTTGATATATATTTGAGAACCAGAACATGTAATGAAATAAGATCAATACTTGACAAGAAGTTACGGAACTAGAAAGGCCGAAGAGGAAATTGTTCAAATTGCTCTTTTTACCATATACGTTTTGATTAAAATCCACAAGAAAGGCAGATTTCGCCATGAAATAGAAAAGAAGAAGATTCCATAAACATGATCAAAACCACACAAAAGATCATGAGAGTTGGGAAATCTAAGAATGCAAGCCAGCTTACCTAGGGAGATGAGGAAGATGCACAATTATACAAACTCTGCAACTTCTGTCAGGGACCAATTCACTATGACTAGATCAGTGACAGACAACAACAATGGAGGTGAGTTCTCCCAATTTTGATTCAAGTATTTGCTAGGTTGATTTCGATTTTACTAACAACGTGCCTTGATTAAATTTGGATGGTACTGCGTACATAAATAAAGCAAATTCTGTTAACAAATGTGTTTATGTTAGTCTATTTTGTATGTTCACTTGTTAGTTGATCATATCGTTTCATAGGTTGATTCTGATTTATGAGGATAGAATGCTTTTTTTCTCAATTAGAAAAGATTAGCCTAATCTAGTGCAAGAATAGTGTTTATGAATGAACCTTACCATCTCCCTAGGTGAGCTGACTTACATTCTTAATTGTTTGGTTTTGATCACTTTTATGAAATCTTCTTCTTTTCTATTTCATAGTGAAATATGTTAAAAAGTTACGAAAATCTCAATCTGATTCTAGATATAGTCCAAGAGGGATTAAATGAACTAGACTCACTTTTAGTGTTGAACAAACAAATTTAATGCAAGCTACCTGGCATGGCATTTTCAAGGTCAATTTTGTTTAGGGGGAAAAAAACAGAATCTGTTACTTCATAAAGAGGGCTCTATAGCCAGTTTTAAACAGAATCTGTTATTTCATAAAGAAAGCCCTCTAGCTAGTTTTTGTTTCTCAACATGTCTGCATAAATTACCTCAGAACAAGTGTCTCAATGGCAAAGCACAATCTGTTGTAACGGTTTAATACAGAATATCAATGAAATTACCAAATTTACTAGTAATTTGGCACTAAGTAAGCTGCCTGGTTCTATGACACTTTGCAGGGATTACATGGTGATTGCTAGTCAGCAATTGATCTGATGGGGTAGAAACTTTGCACGGATACGAATTCTGATAAACAGAGGTCAGGAAAGTTCTCAAGTTAGATAACAGTTCCAAATAGAAACTGCTGGGACTAGTTAGCCATATGCTCAGAAAACCTCTGGTGCAAGAATAGTGTTCATGAATGAAATAAATTAAAACAGATACACATGATCTGGTGCAATAATAGTGTTCATGAATGAAATTAAGGCCTAAACCTCATCCAAATGGTCATCTATGTCTTGAATGAAGATAATGCACAAATCTTCGGATGCATAATAATACTTCTAAAATAAAATAATCAAATGATGCTTTATCTATCCCTCCATCTGAATAACCATTGCTTTCAAATATTTCAGAAGAAGAACCATAGTTTTCAAAATGAATTCAAGAGAATAATTGGAATTTCTAGTAGATTACCTAGTTGCTAGCCAACAATTGATCTCATAGGGTAAAAGGTTTGCACGGATATGAATTCTGATAAACAGAGGAGAGGGGAGTTCTCAAGTTAGATAACAGTTACAAATAGAGACTACAGGGACTAATTAGCCATATGCTCCGGTAGGTAGTGGTTTGAGTTAAAGTTATGAAAGAAAATCTCAATCTGATTCTAGATGGGTGCATTTGGTTACACTTCAGCACAATCTCCAATAAAAAAATTCACTTCGGGTCCCACATCTCCCCCAAACCAAACGACCTACTTTTTCAATCTCCAGTAAAAAATTCTCAAAAAAAAAACAATCAAAGTACGCCTTAAAGTGTTTTTTTTTCCAAGAGAGAGTGAATTAAACTCGACACACTTTTAGCACTGAACAAATAAATTTAATGTTTGCTACCTGAATTTCAAAGTCAATTTGTTTAAAGAAACAAATTTCAGCTAAAAAAGACCAGAGTCTATTCAGTTACTCAAGATGGCTACAGAAATTGATTTTATATTTCATCAGATTCAAGGGTGAAAAAGCCCACTCCCTTACAAGGAAATGACTTCAGAATATTGCTTGTGTAGTAATTCTCTGAGACGAAATAAACAAGTTTAAACTTCAGGCATATCTCTCAAGTTTTAGGACTTTCTTAAAACGATGTTCAAACTTTTAGAAATACCTAATACATCAAAGGATCCATATCATCAAAGCCATGCAGATATCCAGGGCAAATTCAAGTAATTTAGCTAGTGCTACCTAAATGAGAAACTTATAATTCTCATTTTAACCTCAAGAATGCGTGCAGGTCATCCAGTTGAATTAGGTCCTCCGATTACAATTCATGACTACAGATTACTAATTAACTAAATTAACGAATTGAGACAAAAGAAGAAGCTGCCTGACATAATGAATATAAGGGTTAGCAGTAGGAAAACCGAACAATCAAAATCCAATTAAACTGAAGTGTTTCTAAGCAGTGAGAAGAAGACCTCAGATGGGCACGGGAATGATGAGAGGGCAAAACCGATACCGTAAGAGGTGGAGGTTTGAAGAGCTGTCAAGGCAAAATCCACAGTACTTTTCAATGATGCAAAGATGAGAACAAAGAACTACGTAGTCTATTTTGCCGACGGGAAAACTTGCCAAATTAAATAAGTCAATCCCCCTTTGTTAAATTTCATGCAAAGTCAAATATGGACATTCATTTTGGGACGAAGGGAGCACATGGTAAAAAGTAGCAATTTGAAAATTTTCCTATTTGTCCTTTCAGCTCAATAACTGGTTGCCAAGTATTGATGTCATTTCATTATATCTCCGGTTCTCAAATATATACCACATACCTTTAATTGATACATGCATCCCAAAATTAATTGGACGCCTTTGTGCAAAGGTTTCTCAAAAGGAGGGAAATTATTTATAACAGAATTATGAACGAGCTTAAGTTTTAAGCCTCACCCGACAAAACTTCTGATGCAAACTAATGCTTCTAAAATAAAATAATCAAATGACGCCTAACACCAACCATCTGAATAACCATCACTTTAAAATATTTCAAAACGAATCAAAGAAAAAAAATTGGAAAACCTATTAGATTACCTGGTGATTGAACCTTGGCTCCCATACAAAATCTGATAAACAGAAGAAAAGAAAGTTCACAGTTATACAAAAGTTACAAACAGAGGCTGATGAGGCTAGTTAGCCAGATGCGTTCACAGGAGAGGTTTGAGTTAAAGTTACGAAAATCTCAGCCTGATTCTAGATTTAATCACAATAGAGAGTGAATGAAACTAGACTCGCTTTTAGTCTTGAACAAATAAATTTAATGTTTGCTACCTGGAATGGCATTTTCATAACAGAAATTTAACTTCATAAAGATAGCTCTATAGCCTGATTTGTTACTTAACATGGCTGCAGAAGTAGATTCTGTATTTCCATCTCATTCTGGGTGAAAATGCTCACTCCATTACACGGAAATGACTTCAGAGAATCAAGGTTCATGTTGTATACATCTCCGAAACAAAATATAGAATTTACCATTAGAAGTTGTGTATGCATAGCCCTCAAGTAGCTAAGATCACAATATCCATGAATAAGGCCATTGCAAATCATTTAGTCAAAATGCTAAATTATCCTTAACAGAAGTGCTCTAATACCATTTTTTCCCTTAACAAGTAAAATGCGAGAGCGTATTTGCAGTACTGTCCGCGTCCGTACATCTTAGTTATAACTTATAAACTCAACTTAATTCAATAAAATCATTAGCTTGAAAAATATTGAGAATGCAGCCTATGATAATTCTTTTATCACAAATTAATCAGGCGATGAAATGTAACGCTTTAATATAGAATATCAATGACCTTACCAATTCCATGTAAGCAGTAAGCTGCCTATAATTTGCTGGATTTTTTTCCCCATTCATCACGCCGTCGGAGACGGGAGAGTTCTTTCCCGCCATATTATCGACTGAGGACGGCGATGATAGAAAGAAACTTTGGCACTGAAGAATTGTTGATGGAGAAGCCATTTTCCTTCATTAACGAAAACTTCCTGATTTTGTAAGATTGCATAAGTCTTCCGCCACAGAAGAAGGATCGAAAACCTGATTATTATTTGTTTTATTTTTTTTTTTGCAGATTGTAGAAGTTTAATTAGGGTTTTGAAAACTTCGCCATAGAATGTTGATGATGTTTATGGTGATCTTTCGTTGAATTGTTTCAATTATTTCTCTGTTACAAATGAAATTGGAAGGTAGGGCTTCTGCAACCTGGGTTTCTTTGACAGAAGATAGAGCACTTCGCGGGAAGGTGAAAGATTTATTTATTTTTAAAAGGAAATGTATTTATGTATTTTTTGGTTTTTCCTGAATAATATTACGCTATATAGTGTTAAATGTCTTTCCCACAATGGAACACCTCCCGGATAATGATTGTTATAAACATGTGTTCAAATACTGCAATATGTGTTCTCTCGATATAGATATTTTACGTAATATGTGTCTGAAAATTCACAAAATATGTCCTAAACAAATCTTGGACCCTTAATTTTTTTTATCCAAGCACCCATAATGACAAAAAAATTATTCATTATATACTGGAAAAAAAAACTTATTCTGCACAATAATTATTCTCATATCAATGTTCAGACATTTTAACTTAATTAGTTGGGTTGAAATTTAGAGTGTGATGGCAAATGCATCACTTACTCCAATGAGGCGGACATTGCTGGATAAGGAATATTATTATGATTCTTTCACCTTTCTTTTAGTTCTTTTAGAAATTACACAATTTTCATTCACTCTTTTAATACCGATATTTTCAAATTACTCAAATCAATACTCAAATTACTCCATACTAGATAAAAATGAACCTCCAGCCCGTATGAGGTATTATCTCTTAATATTAAACACAGAATATTATTGACAACTTTCATTCACTTAAATTTGCTAATATCGCTGGAAAAGACAGAATACTCTATAATGTTGTTTAGTAGATAAAAGATATCCGTTTTGATACTTCAGTATGAAATATTGTTTTAAAATAGGACTTATCAGCTTCTAACGAGTATTTCCTTATGAGGTATTATCTCTTAATATTAAACACAGAATATTATTGGCAACTTTCATTCACTTAAATTTGCTAACATCGCTGGAAAAGACAGAATACTCTATAATGTTGTTTAGTAGATAAAAGATATCCGTTTTGATACTTCAATATGAAATATTGTTTTAAAATAGGACTTATCGGCTTCTAACGAGTATTTCTAATTAACTAGCTAATTTTGTCTCCTTTAAACAATAGAGTATTTTTTTTAAAAAAAGAAAAGTAACACGACTATTTTTAGAAAAGAAAATGGGAAAAAACGATATGACTATATTGTTTTTAAACCCATACACGTGCAATGCACGGTAACCCCACCTAGTGTGTGTGTGTATATATATATATATGCGTGTGTATATTCTTGAACATAAAAGGAAAGGAGAAACTGAGGTTTTAAGCTCAACTAGACTACCTTCCATGGAAGTTTCAAATGTAGGGTTCTAACTGGCAAAGATCCCAACAATAGGCAAGCCAAGAACTCTTGCAGTCATCAAACGATTAGTAGAGTACTAACAGTAGGGAACAAATCAAAGTAATGGGAAGGTTGTCGGCCGACTTTTACAACACTAGAACAAAGTAATGGGAAGGATCATGGCAAAAGTAAAAACATTTTGGCCAAATACAAACAGTACATCCTCTTGATAAGAGCTACTCCAGTCATTCCAATATAAGTCGGTGGTAACATTGAAAATGCATATTACCAACGACTTATATTATAGAATGGAGGGAGTACTAAAAATCAAACGAAGTTAACTCATGATAACAAGTGAATAATAGAGGTCTCTCCCCCCACCCAAAAAAAAAAAAACAATCTACACGTACAAAAAGCGAGTAAAGGAGGTTTCTTGCTTCCTCTATCCGCTGAAGCTGGAAAGCTACTTTGGCATTTGCCTAATATGTAGAGATAAGCAAGAAGATTTTCCTAATATGTAGCCAGATAAGAAAGTAGCTGAAAACACCAAGGGTTTCCTTTATCATCAACCTTGGTAATGCTCTTTCGGCATTTCAAAGTATAGCAGCAGCTATAACATCAGATGGTGACAATAACAATGTTTTTTCTAGCAATATGAGGTACTATAGAATCAGAACAAACATTGTTTCTGATTCTCCGACACAAAAGAAATGTAAAGCACAAGCCAAATATGCTACCAAATGAATAAAGTTCGGAAATAAGCTGAGAGGTCTTACAAAATTAATAGCATACTTCAATGCAGTTTTAAAACAACGCAAGAAAGAAAAAGGCATCAAAAGCTCCAAATACTACATTGGTTCAAACAAACTACGAATAATAAAATACGCAAGCAAGACAGCCTAAATGGAAGAGGAACAGGCACACAGAATAGGTCTGAATCTTCCCTCAGAAATGACTCTTAGCGGCTCTCCACCCATACCTTCATCGTTCTGTTACTCATTAGAGACAAACAAGAATACAACACCACAATAAGTAAATGAAGAAAGTTTGAATTCAACATTGATAATGCATGACGTCTATAAGTCATTACCGGCATTCATCCTCAGCGATTTGTATGGTTTCTTTCGTTCACTGCTGGAATCAGCAGAGCCACTAGTTACTTCAACAGACTGTTGCGCTGGTGCAGTTACAGCTTTTCTTTTCTTGGAGGCCTTTTTTGCAGGACGCCGAGGATTCCAAGCATTCATTCTCAAAGATGGTCCGCTGGCAAGTTCCAGAAATATAGTATAAGCTCCCATGGAAAAGAACCAAGAGCGCACTCACGCAACTAGAAAATATGCAGTATAGTTGGAATTTTCAGCCTGGGATAAAACCAAAGAGTACCCTTGTTGATTTTACTTAATTCGTCCTTCACAACTGTTGCAGGTATTTGTTTACACAAAAATGTCCATGGCAACTACACAGGAAAGGACAAACTTTTTTTGTTCAAGGAAAAAAGAAAATCACTTCTCCTCCATCCTAAAAATTGAGGGAAAAAATGAAAAAATCAAGAAATTCATATGCACACTAAAGGGATTCATGTTTGTTTTTAGAGGAATTAGAATAAAAATCTTATTGAGTGGAAAAAGTTAAGTGTAAAAATAGCCCCACGGTTAAAATCAGAAACTAAGGTCTCAGATATATGAATAACTTACCTTGGAGGTTCGTCTTCAGGCCTGCAGGGTGACAAAAGTCTGAGCAAGTCCCTCTTGATAACTCTCTCAGTCCGGCCATTTTTGTACTCAACCTGCAAGAGAGAAGCTCAAAGAAAAGAATCCTGTCAAAATAAGCTTTCCTTTTTTAAACAAAGCTCCGGCAAGGAAATTGGTGGTAATGAAAGACTACAAGTGTTGAAATGAGGAAGACGTCTTGATTCCTCATGTATATAGTAATAGAACTGATAAAAGATGCATAAATATATATTTATTAGCATCCGAGTTGTTTACTTTGCATTAAGAAGATATCAAAACCGTAGCTCTGTCTTAGTTTAGGTCTAGATTTCCTTAAGAGCTTAGACGTAATAAGAATGCATCAAATGCATGCTATATCTA
Organism: Vinca minor; assembly: GCA_026122235.1. Classification (NCBI taxonomy): domain Eukaryota; kingdom Viridiplantae; phylum Streptophyta; class Magnoliopsida; order Gentianales; family Apocynaceae; genus Vinca; species Vinca minor. Next base: position 1,699,253 of record JAOCZM010000085.1, on the reverse strand, counting down.
GATTAAGCTAACAAGAGCGTTTTCTTAATCGAGAGATTATACCTCATAAATGTTTGTCTCGCTATTGTAGCTCTTTATATGTCCTTTGATCTCCTGCATCCCAATCATCTTAAAGACAATCCAACCAACCATGTCGCTGATGGGCTCCATGCTACTCCCTGTCACAGACTCCTGAAAAATATGCAAAATAATAATAAATGACAAATAGACTGTTAATCTGTACATGGTCTCTTAAATCGTTGACAATTAAGTAGCTCAAGTAAACCACTACATTTTAAACAAAAGTAGGTGAGCATGACAAAGACCTATACCTCATTCCTCGCAGTAGGAAGATGTTCTGCCATTGATGAACGAGCTACATGTATATACATTCATAGACCATCCATAAGTGATTCTATTAGAGGTAATAGGAAATTTTGTGTAGAGAGATCAACCAAAGGCTAGCAAACATGCTAAAGAGAAATTAAAAATAACCAGCAATACATGCGCTGTAGCGTCCAAACATAGATCATTCCGTACAGAAGACTTTACTTCCAGATACTTATTAGTAAGCCTTGGAAGGGTTAGAGACAGATCAGACAGAAACCGCTTTGTCCATGCATTGATTACGTTTATTGCCAATTATTTCCATGCTGGCAGAAACATGTTTAAGCTGACTCGAGCCTTAAAACACTGGTTCAATTCCTAACACTCTGAAACTGAACGTACAAAATAGACTACCATCATCATGTCAATAAACAGAATCAACTTTATTGATATCCAGCATATTTACAATCAAAATTTGAAAAAACACTTCATCCTCATAGAATCAACCCATGAAATGATATGATCAGTTAACAAGTGAACATACAAATAGACTAACATCAACACATTCGTAAACAGAATTTGATTTAATTATGTCCGCAGCACCATCCAAATTCGATCAAGGCACATTCTCAGTAAATCAGAATCAACCTAGCAGCAAATACTTGAATCAAAATTGGGAAAACTCACCTCCATTGCTGCTGTCTGTCACAGATTTAGTCATAGTGAATTAAATCTTGGAAATCCTGAAAAATCAACATACAATCCATAAGAAAGACAGATTTCACTATAAATTAAAAAAAGAAGAAGATTCGATAAACATGATGAAAACCAGCTTACCTAAGGAGATGGGAAAGTGAACTCAGATGTGAAGAACTGAGGAAGAGGCACAATTATACAAACTCTACAACTTCTGTCAGGGGGCAAAATCAAGTGATAAACAAACAAGAAGATCAAAACATATAGGGTAAAAAGAGCAGCTTGAACAATGTCCTCATTGGCCCTTTATAGTCCAATAAATGTTTGCCAAGTATTGATGTTATGTCATTACATGTTCTGGTTCTCAAATACGTATCACAGGCCTTTTACTTGACACGTGTATCCCTTTTTCCAAAGTTGAAACATGTATTTTAAGAAATTAATTGGATGCCTTTTATGCAAATCTTTTTAAGGAGAAAAATTAATTAACAACAGATAAGCCTGATCTGGCAAAAGAATAGTATTTATCAATTAGCTTAAGTTTGAAACCTCGCAAAACGTGCATATATGTCTTAATTGAAGGCAATGCAAAAAGCTTTTGATGCAAACTAATACTTCTACAATGAAAGAATCAAATGATGCCCAAAACGCGCCATCTGAATAATCATCGCTTTCAAAGAAAAGGAATTGGACATCCTATTAGATTACCAAATTAAATGAAACTAGACTCACTTTTAGTGTTGAACAAATTAATTTAATGCAAGCTATCTGGCATGGCATTTTCAAGGTCAAACTTGTTTAGGGAAAAAAACAAAATCTGTTACTTCATAAAGAGAGCTCTAAAGCCAGTTTTAAACAGAATCTGTTACTTCATAAAGAGCTCTATAGCCAGTTTTGAAAATGCTCACTCCATTACATGGAAATGAGTTCAGAAAATATGGTTTATGCAGTACGTCTCTAAAAGGACCGTCCATTAGAATCTGTGTGCGCATTAGTCCTCAAGTAGCTAGATCATTCAAATTCATGAACAAGGCCACGGCATATTATGCATAAGAGAAATTCTCTATCATTATTATTATTATTATTATTATTATTATTATTATTATTATTATTATTATTATTATTATTATTATTATTATTATTATTATTATTATGTTTCTTTTAAAAAGTAAAATTCGTGAGGGTAACAGCTAATTTACTCGCATATATCGGTTATTGACACAACTTAATTCAACATAAGATTTAACTTGAACAATCTCGGGAATGAAACATATCAAAACCAAAATTATTGATAAAAAAAACTAATCATGCCAACAAGTGTCTTAAATCGAAAACAAATTATGTTGTAACTGCTAATTTACTAGTAATTTGGCATCATCCATAGAAAAGAAGACTAGTAATTTGGCACTAAGCAGAGTAGCAAACTGCTTAATTCTTTAACACTTTGCAGGCATTACCAATAAGCAAATATTTTTGCTGGATACTTTTCAAATTTCACCACACTTCCGAAGCCAGGGCGTTATTTCCCGCCATTTTATCCGACCGATCACGGCACGCCAATTTCTACCACTGTAAATTGTATTATTGGCTGAGGGCGCCATGGTAGAAATAGATATTGGTACTGTAGAATTGTTGATCGAGTAGCCATTGTCTTAATTTTGAGAGATATCTTTAGAGTGGAGATGATGTTCTGGTGAGATTTTGTTTGAATTGTGTGTTTCCTTTCAGTATTATGAAGGAATTGGAAGTTAGGGTTCTACAGTGCAAACTGGCTTCAGAGAAGAAAGGGGATTTCGCGGGAAGGTGATGAAAGCGAGAAAGTTAAGTTCTAATGGCCATTTATACCTGACACGTACACATAAATTTTATTCGTCAAATTAAAGAGTGTTTCACCATGAAATAAGAACTTAACCGGCGTAATTTTGTATACTTTGACATTTAGAAATAATTTTTTAGTTGTCAAATTAAACCATATTTCACTATAAAATAAGAAATTAACCTCCCTAATTTTTTATGCTTTGACATTTACGAATGATTTTTCAGTCATCAAATTAAACTGTATTTCACTACGAAATAAGAAACAACCGCCACCACTCTAATTTATTAAAATGATGTTGAAATAACACTGACGCCTATTAATTTCTAACCATTTCCTTTGCTTTTGGTAAAGATTGATGTATTATTTATCAAAAAATATTTACAAATTAAGAATTCACCTTCTCTTTACTTGATTCTTCCTAAGAAGTTTGAACTACTACGAGTTACGCAAAAACAATACCTTTTGAAGAAAAATAAAATGAAATATGACTACATACATATATTCACATTTGGATAGACGTTTATAAAAAATATCAAGTAAACTAAAAAATTTAGAAGCTCAACATTCTCTTTACCCGATTATTCCTTTGAAGTTTGAACTACTACTTCGGGACGAAGTCAGAATTTATATGTTGATGGTGAAAATTTGCAACAGTATAACGAATTACATATAAAAACTGCAAAAAAACAAATGTTGTTAAGCAATTTTGATCAAATATTCCGAACTACATATAAAATTTATTATATCTAACAGGATTTTTAAAAATTTTGGGAGCGACTGCCCCACCCGTCTCTCATTTACCTTGTTATACAACAATAAATTTTCAAGAGAAAAAAATACGACTACATATTGACATTCATTTTTAGATAGATTTTTTATAAAAAAATATCAAGTAAACCAAAAAATTTAGATGCTAGCTATGTTTTTACTGTCTTTTACCGAGAACATCTAGCCAAATGCAACAGTGTCATAAGATTCCTAAATGGGAAACTTGGAACATACATGGTAAAAAAAAAAAAGCAATTTGAGAAATTTCCTTTTTGTCCTTTCTAGACCAATAACTGGTTGCCATGTATTGATGTTATTTCATTATATGTACCCCAGGAAATTAAGGATAGTTCTGATATGCACCAGGTACATTGAATTATGTCGTACATAACTGGTCACATTACTACAAGATGAGGATAAAGACAATTATGTGATGGCGTGGCTAATTCTGAACCACAAGGTCCAAGTGGACCTAGTCCATATCAGAAAAATCCAAAAATTAAATGGATGCCTTTTATGCAAACCTTCTCCATAAGGGAAAATTTTGATATGGACCTTGTGGTACTGAATTAGCCACGTCATTATATAATCATCTCTCTCATCATTCTGTAGTAGTGATTTGGTCAGTTTTGAACCACATGGTCCAATGAACCTGATCCATATAAGAACAATCCAGAAGGGAATCAATTATAACAGATAAGCCTATAGTCAGTTCTAAACACAATCTGTTACTTTCTAAAGAGGCCTCTATAACCCAATTCATATGAGGGGTTGTGATGTTAGTCTCACAAATACGGTCTTATAATTAAATTTTCTCAGAATTTCTGTATCAATATTATTATGTTTCTTTTAACAAGTAAATTTCGAAAGGGTAACAACTAATCTACTCGCATATATCGATTATTGACTCAACTTAATTCAACATAAGATTTAGCTTGAACAATCTCGGGAATGAAACATACTACCTCCATTCCTAAATATAAGACTTACATTACATGTTTTGAAAATTAAAATTTGCAATAATTAAGATATCTTTATAATCAAAATATCAATATTATTCTCTTAAATAGAATTAATGGTATACAAGTCATATTTAAGGAATAATTCTGATATGGACCTGGACTACCACTTGGTCCACATTCAGCCACATCACAGATTTGATTAAAATAATAAAAACAGGTGGGGCCTTATGAGAATTTTTTTTTTTTAATCAAAATAGGTGATGTGATTAATTCTGGACCAAGTGGTAGGCCAGGTCTATATCAGAATTTTCCATATTTAAGAGAGTAATATTGATATTTTAATTACAAAAACATCTTAACTGTTGTTTCCTTAGTTTTCGCAACATGTAATGAAAGTCTTATATTTAGGAATGGAGGGAGTATAAAACAAAATTATTCATCACAAAACCAATCAGACCAAAACAAAAGTCTTATTACTAAATTGACTAGTAATTTTGAACAAGTAAAGCTGCCGTTACACTTTGTAGGCATTACCAGTAGATCAGTAAGCAAATAATTTCAAATTCACCACACTTCCGTAGACCAGGGATTCTTTCCCGCCATTATTATCTGATCGATCGCGGCACCGTATTTTTAGCTACTCTGCCGAGTGTTGGCGAAGAAGAAAAAAGGAGATTTCATGGGAAGGTGATCTAGAAATATAGGAGTATCAATTATTTTCCTCAGATTAGTTATATAACCCACTAAATCAAATTGATTACAAAGTTTAGTTAAAAATAAAATTATAGTAATTATGATTGATCTTTTCATAGAACAAAAAATATATTTATAATAATATAATAGTTGTTATGTTATTTCAGGATAAGTAAACTATTTACGCTTTGCGATTTTTTTTTAAAAACTTCAAAACAATGTGATCCCAATGATTCACCAGTTGACTGTAAATTCCTCAATGGTAAAAACCCTTGATGCTCTACAATGAGGCTAATAATAACCCTTGTTCAGAAAAGTAAACCTATTATATAGTTTATAGTACAAATTTTCCCAATACATTTTGCTTCCCAAAGTACCTATATGGGTTTAACTTACAAATTTGGGTAAAATTTGACAAATAATTTTGCTATTCCAAACAGGGATTTCTACAAACAACAATACATCATGGAGCTGCCAATATATATACCTTCAATTCTTCGCGATCTCCCTCTCGGATTCAGATTGAAGGAATAGTTGAGAACAAAACATTTAGCCAGCGTGCTTCGCGTACTGAAAAAATGGAAAAGCGCGCTGAGCTGAACTACATAACGCAAATGAATAGCTCACAAGTAATTCATTCTGATCTTCTTTGATCTTTATGATTGTTGTATAGAGGTAATAACCAATGTGATCCGTGTTTCTTTCTCCCATAACACCGCCAATACACCACGAAGACTGCAACTATAAAACATATTGGGATAGCCCATCTGTTGATGCAATACAAAGGAATGAAGTAATGGTCAGGCCTCTAAAGTGTGTATTTATGCATGGGGGAGCCATCCAGCTTAGTTCCGGTGCTGACAAAACACGATCCCAGCCTTTGGATCGTTAATCCCACGGCCGAGAATAGCTGTTCGAACTACTGCTCTCGAACAACTATTCACTTATTTCTCAGCCATTTGATGAATGACTCGAATGCTGAGGTCGTGATGGCATTGTTAGCACCGAAACCAAAATGCTCTCCATGGCAATTACCAAAAGTTGTCTCCGTCCCAAACTGAATATCCGCTTTTCTATTCCTGGACATTGAATTTGGGATGAAGGGAGTATGATTTATTACCTGTCCAAATCGAGTATAGGGCTGTAGACAACGGTTTCCCAAGTCGCAACAATTCCGTGCCAGACAGAATTGTAATAAAGAGACTCTGCTGACCAAAACATCCTCGTATATGTTTCTAAGAAGATGAAAAGTATCCATGCTCCAATCTCTAGTAATATAAACTTTATGATGAACCGACCGACCACCACCATTACGAGCGAGAAGGCCACTAACCAATTGAATAGCCTGTGATTATATTCTTTGATGAAAAGAGTTTTTGACTTTCCTAACATCTGCAATATAGACAATTGACATAGAAAAACCAGTGAAACCATGACCAATAGAATGTCGGGAAAAAAAGCAGCATCTCCAATTTTAATAGTGAAGCACATAGAACAAGAAAGGTCATTCCAATGGGAACTAAGTTGAACAAGAACAAAACTTATTTGCCCCTCCAATGCATAAAAGAAGACCTCATAATACGTGAAGACTGTGTTTAATTATACAGCACGCTCATTTTGTCTTTTTTCTCGTTGGAAATTATGACCAGCATAAAACATAAGGAACCCAAAAATCTCAAAGGAAAAGTAATTCCACACCTTCGTCATCCGCTGCTCATAGTTGCTTTTAGAAGGTCCAACACATTCCATTTCAAAACTTTGGTTGCACTGAAGGAAGCCCGCATTAAATTTTGCCATAGATGGAAGTCTGAGGACTTGGAGTTGGTCCATTTTGTCCTCGCAATTTGTGTATAAATTCTCACAGAGCTTTGACGAGTGGTATTGGTTTGCCAAAATGAAATTCTTGTGCACCTGTATGTGTGCCAAAAGGACAATTGATCAGACCTCTAGATTTTTCGTTTTCATAAAAAGAGATGAGAACTTTTATATGCGAAATTCAGACCTTGTTGATTTCATCATCCAATTGCTCTATAGATTTTTTTGCATGATGACGGCCAAAATGTTGCTCATCAAAAACTGTCATGGCTGCTCCTCTAGAAGCTTCGTGAGCTCTTTGCAGATCTTCCTCCGGCATTGGTAAACTCAAGTTACTCATGCGGTCACTGTATAGTTTTAGACAACGCTCCAAAATTTTCTTATTGAAAACCTCCACAAGCGAACCTGTTGATGGGATCTCCCCTTTATTCAAAGCTTCAAGAATCTAAAAGGTAAGAATTTTCAAAATGAGCAAGAATGGAGAACCTAAATTGTTCATTTCAAGAAAAATAAAGTTCTTTTAAGAAATTAAGAAACTTCTCAAGTGTGCTCACCAGTGCAAATATTAAGCTAGTCTTAGGCAGATGGATAAAGATGAAAAAATAATCACTTGATCTGAAAACAGAAAATAATTTACCTGCTCTAGAAATGAGACAAACTCCTTTCCATTGCGATGTTTACCCTGGACAATCTTCGGACGGACAATTGAGGCAACAAGTTCTTTCAGTTGGTCCCTCTTCCTAACGTAAGCTGGGTCAAGCTCGTCATCCTTCATCTCACACAGTTTTGTCCGTTGGAGATGGGGCTGCATGAAAATCAAGATTATGTAATGGCAAAGCTTATTTGACACTCAAATGTAGTTATTAACCCATCATTTACATGAATATTTACAAGGTGAAAGAAAAGATAATGAAGAAAACAGCACTACAAAGATTGTCAAGCCATTTATTTATAATATTTAAAGGGACACGCGCAAAAGAATAAGATCGCATTAATGAGAAAGGGAATACCTGTGGCAAGCTGAAGGCAGTACTGTTGTCACCCATAACAGCCAAAGAATCACGGATCTGGTTAACCTGATCTATGTTTTTGTCCCCTGTGAACAAAATAAGGGAGCAACAACCAAATTTTTATATGCAGATTTGCTTATTTTAGGATCCTTCTTGTATGGAAAGGACCAGAAGAGAAACTAACCATCAGTATTCGGCACACGTTGAAGAGCTTCATTAACCATTTCTTGCACAGATTTTCCCTCTGCATAATGATAATGGTAAGAGAAACTCTATATATAAAAAGAATGGGGGCGTAGTTCGACAACAGAACCCATATTATGTCAAGAATATATAATAGAGAATAATAACGCTTATTTTGCTGTAAATCTTATGGTCATTATGTATGTCAATTTACACCAGTTTATGGTAGACTGTTAATACGAGTATCAAGTATCTCAAACTCTTGAGAGCTATTTACACCACCCCCTCCCCCACCCCACCCCAACCCAAAAAAAAAAACTAAACAAATAAACAAAAATCTGAAGAGCTACTTCACAATGTCAAATCCAAACATACGTAGAAAGTCGCGTTGAATAAGCCATAGCAGCTTAGCAGGTTCAAAAGCAACATCTTGCCCCTGCACAAAAAATCACCCGATCAATCATCTCTCCTTTTACAGTTACTCTTTGGAATAGACTTATCACGACGGAGATTAGGCAAGATAACCATTTGAAGAAGATATAACAATTACCTTCACTCTGCTCACCATGGACAAACAAGAAACATGAAAAATGAAATAATTACAATGTCAGAAGAGATGATGTCAAGGAAACAACATCATCATAAAAGGCCAATCAATGAAACGTGATGAATATATAAGATATATAAGAATTGCACACCTTCCATAGAATTCTTCAGCAAGCTCAACCGCAAAAGATAGCCGAGATATGTCAGCTTCACGAATCTAAACATAGAACAAATTTAACGCATTACAATCTCAATTCAAAGAGGAAATTTGCCCCATAACACGTTTGATGAAATAAAAGCACCAGGATCAACAGGTAGAGCAGATATGAATTAAAAAGCCGTATTTGTAACGATATACAACAGCGCACGTTGCACTGGTATTACCAACAATAAACTTTTAAAAGCAATCAATTTACCTAGGGATCTGTAACTTTCTAGCTTTCCAAATGTATAAATCCACATTAGATTGACATCTTATTGTAACAGTATTAACAAAGACATAATCTTTAGGTCATCCTAACATGCAGTTCTGGATGAAGAGAGAACAACTTACCGTCTCAGGTAGGTTGTATATGAGCACAGAACTCAGAACAGTTGCCAAGGCAAAAATCCTGCAAAAGATGAATTAGAAGATAATTCAGACATACTTCAACCGGCAATGCACATAATATACATGCTTAAACGGAAAGTACCGGTCATCATATACATTTGACTTTCCAACGCTTTCAAATCCTTCCGTGTCGAGGTAAAAGACAGAAGTTTTCTCTCCATCAATATCCATTTCTACTGGGGTTCCCCAAACCCATATCCCTGTGTAAACAGTGTATACTTTTTAGTGCTACTGAAATTTGCTAGTTCTACTTCCATGTATTCACGTATTAAGTACATAGAGAGGCAAAACCTCGTTTTTACCTTTTGTTTTAGTATCACGCATGTGCCCGACCCCAAACCCTGAAACGAATCAAATTATCAAATAAATGAATGTGTGTGTTTGTGTGTGTGTGTGAGAGAGAGAGAGAGAGAGAGAGAGAGAAACATAGAGACACAGATAGCAGCAGAGTTGAGCACTTCAAAGCGAGTTTCCAAAACTGAATGGAAACAAGTTAAATGCCGAAAACTGACAGTTTACAAGGGACTGCACCTTCATAACACGACAGGGAGAGTAGCTGATTAAGTAGAAAAGATTTCCCAGAACGATAAGGGCCAATGACCTGAAAAATAATCACAAAGATGAAGTCAAGAATTAAAAAGAGGATGACTGAAAAGGAAATTGAGTCATAAGAGCTGAATTCCTCTTGAAAAGCTCCATTTTAACTTCTTACCCCGGGCAACAGAATAAAGAGAGAGTATAACAAATACTAGAATAGTGCAAAACATCAAATAATAATACATTGTTGACGCTGCCTGAAATCTAATATGAAACAACCGCCCCACCATAGATCTTGCTCATGCATACATAGACAGGAATCCATAAACCAAAATAAACAATTCTTCTTATCTAACAAACTTACAGCAACAGCTGCAATAGGGGTGGTTATTCTCTCAATTGCCTCCAGTCCTGCTCTTGAAAGACGAAGTTTAGTATGACCAGTATCAGGTTCTATGATGGGGAACCTGCAAGAGAAACAGACAAGGTGAACGGGCCAAATTAAATACTGAAGTCCATGAGTTTCAAAAGGAATATAAGCCGCACTCACAATAATGTCAATAGCATGCCGACATCTCACATTATAAAGCCTTACAGGTTGAAAGAAATGATAAACAAAAATTCTGAAGTACATCTCAGATAATAACAGCATAAAAAGGATTTAATCATAGTTACCAACAACGTAGTCCAAATTCCAGTGGCTAACATCGCGATATCAAGGAAGAATAAATGCTTTATCAATGCCTCTATATAATCTGTACCTACACTACTGATCTTCCTACAAACCTCTGTTCCATTACAAAATACAATCCACTTTCCCAGCCAAATATACCGACTTTTCATGACTCTTAGCAAATTTTGCAGCCTCGGCATGATTAAGTCTTCTAAGAAACTCCATAACTCCAAATGGCTAGGGAATTTGATGTCATTCAGGATAAGAATGAAAAGGTAAATATGAAATTTAAGGTTAAGATTTATCCTTCTATAAAACTCTTATCACACAGGAGCAGCTACGGCCATCAATTATGCCATACCCCAGAAAAGTAATGGCATAATGTGGACAAAAGCAGATTATGCTTGAAGGAAAGTTTTAAGTCCTGCATGGTGGCATCCAATTACTTGGGATTAAGAAGTCGCCGTTGTTGTTTTGTTGTACACAGTCTCCAATTATTTGCATCAATTATGTATGCAGAAAGTAAGTTTTAGGTCTATTACTTGTCCTAATCTAAAAAATAAAGGTTTTTGGGATCAAATTTACTGATCTCAGGCACAGCAGGGCCAAAATCATAGTACATAAACCTTTAAAAAATAAAAGGACGCAGTTTTTATTCATTCACATCGTGTATTTTTACTCGAACTTGAAAGACAAATAGCAAATCGATCTTCTCCTATTACATTTGCTACTCATTTATGTCAGTTTAGGCCACTGTCTTTGACATGAATGCCGAATCCTGAAACCTCAAAACCTTTTCTGTTACTTTAATTACACTAGAAATTTTGGAGCTTGAATACGTGAAACAACAAGATTCTAGCTCAAGAACAACCTAAGTGCAAAGGCCAATTTACATACATTCACTGATAAAAAAAAAAAAAAAGCAAAATCCTAGACAACTTCAATAAAAAAAAAGTAATACTCCCTCCATTCCATAATATAAGTCGTTTAGGACATTTAACGAAAATTAAGGAAGCAAAAAGCAAGATACTTTGTTAGTCAAAGTGTCAATATTACTCTCTTAAATAGGACTTCTTTTTTTTGGTGAATATCTTAAATAGGACTTGTATACAAATGATTGATACAGCCCCAATATTAAACTGCAAGAAACCATGATTGATAACCAATATCATAAACAATAGGAATCATATCCAAGAATTTCAAACCAACTCCCTATTTTCCACATAAAAAAATGTACAAAATTTTTAAATTTCTTTTTTTTTAGTAATTGGGAATGGGGGGCGTCACCCTGAAACAATTATTCTGATTTAGAAGTGTTGCACCGACTAAACTAACCTTCCTTTTGACATAAAAAAATGTAAAGAAATTTGCTGATGGAAAAACAGAAGCTTACGCTTGACGAAAATCATCAATAGAGAAGGACCCAGATGCGAATAAACAGAAAAGAATCGAACAAAGAACAACCCATGTCGAAATCTGCACCATTGATCTGTTCAACAGAGCTCTGCAAGAAGCTCTTGTTATTTTACAAATGCAGTGTACAGTTACAGGTGGGATTTTGGATTTGAACAGAGAAACAGAACATTTAATGTAGATTTAACCGAAATTCTAAAAAACAAAAAACAAGACTGGTTCTGCAGATCTTTGTTTTCAGACAAAAAAATTGAAAAAGGAATTGAGAGAGGGGATCTCAAGAAGAAGCCATAACGGATCAAATGCAGGTTAAGAATCATGGGACCACGTGATTTTTTATTACAACGAAGACTCCGTTACCGTTTAGTAAGAATTTTGAGAAAAAAACTTGAGCAGTGGAAATTGTAGGGGGATTCTTGCCCTTGTAAAATGAACATGAATCGACGTCGTGTTATCGTATCAGTAGGGGTATAATCGTCCAGGTAGGAAGAACATAGCCTTGGAAACGACAGGTGGAGCATCGTAAGCCTTACAAGTGAAAGTCCGGAGATGGAAAATTCTGATATAGACTCTGAGATATATATGTAGGGGATTACTGTGGCTGCAATTAACCACATCACCTCTTTTCGATTAAAAAAAAATCTTATAAGACCCCTCACTTGCTTTTTATTATTTTAATCAAAATTGTGATGCTATTGAATCATGACTAAAGTGGTCCCTACTTGCCACCTATGGCTTCGCGTCCCACGACAGAATCTGCCGACGGGGATTGGAGGAATGCAAATATATTAATAAAAGTTTTAATCAGTGCAGAAGGTTTTTGCGAAGGCTAATTGGCAAATTACATCCCCAATGTTTATCACGTTTGCGGCGAAGGTCCCCATTGCATATTTCTTTGTATTTCTGTCCCCAAACAATTTGTGTTTGGTGAATGTGGTCCTTCCGTCCACTTCTGTCACAGAAAAATTGAATTTTGAATTATTTTTTTTAAGTTTTTGAATGACCATTTTACCCCCTCTCATCCTTTCCCACTCTACCTCCACTCTCCCTCTCCTCCACTTCCACCCAGTCCCGCCACCCAAGGTTGTCAAAATCGTATTTTTGACTCGGAACGGGAGGGGTCTCAAGAATCGTAAACTCGAGGATCGTAACACGGATCGGAAGATCCGAAAAAATTATTAAAAAATAAATATTTTATTTTAAAATTAATATCTCAAATATATTTTATTTTAAATCATTCCCTTAAACATCTCATTTTGTTTTAATATCCAATTAAATACTGAAAATACAAAGTAAATAGTTTAGGACTTGTTTCAATAAAATTATTTTATAAAGTTTTATATGCTAATATTTTAATTGCACTTTTAGCCCTAACTATATATATACTCCTAAGCACCCTAACCCTAACCCATCCCAGCCGCTCCCTTCTCTCTTTCTTCTCCGCAAGAGCAAGACCCCTCAGCGGCTCAGCCCCAGCAGACCCACCGGCCACCGCCATTTTCCTCCCCTCCCCTCTCCTCCCCCATCCTTCCTTTCTTCTCCCCCTTTTCTCTTCCTCCCCGCCTCAGTGGAATCGTCTCCTTTCTCCGTTTTCTCCATCACCGCCGCGACTCAATCACCGCCGCAACTCCATCACCGTTTTCTTTCTTCGTTTTCTTCATCACCGCCGCGACTCCATCACCGCCGCCGTCACAGTTTCTTCTTCTTCTTCTTCACAATTCCGTTTGTAAAAAGAGAAAATGTTGGATCGTAATGGATCGTTCGATCCTACGATCTTACGATCTGGATCGACGATCCAGAACGATCCAACACCACAGCGATTTTTACAGCGATCCAACACGGTTGTAGGCCTTAGGATCGTAAAATCGTACGATTTTACGATCCAGAACGCGATTTTGACAACCATGCCGCCACCACTTCCTTCCCCACCCTCTCACTCCTTCACTGCAACCCAGTCCCACCACTGCCTCTCTTCCACCTCTTTGAACCCACAAACAGAAAATTTGGACAACCAAAATCCTCAAAAGCAAAGAATTCCCATCAAACAAAAAGAAATATTTTTTCACAAATACAATCACCAAGAAAATCTATAAATTCACTATAATAAGTAATTGAGATTTTCTCCTTCCATAGAAATTCATAAATTAAAAAAGCAAACTTCTCCTAATTTTACACTTGAATGACTTGAGAAAAACTAAAATTCACATAATTAAGAAGAAGAAGAAGCAGCCATGTTCAGTCGTCGGAGAAATTAGCAAAGAGATTGAAGCATATATTACTATGCTTCAATTGAAACATATATCAAATTGAGAAATAAGAGCCAAAGCATCATCATTAATACATTATGACCACTTTCTTCACTGGCATAGGAAAACCCTAGGGGGACTAGACCTACATTGCCCTTCACTTCCTTCTCCGGCAACAATGTCGAAGAAATCAGCAATACGAACTGAGAATCGCCGATGTTGGCACGAATCTGGTCCTTGGACGAGGAGGATTCGGCTCTGTTTACAAAGGAATACTACTGTCCCGCGAGGTAATCGCGGTGAAGCTCAGATTAGACACTTCAGATTTTCACCCACCGTAACCGGAGAACCACCGGAAGAATCTGCCGCCGGAGTAGTAGTGGGGAAGAGGAACAAAAAGAGGAGAAATTAAAAGAGGGATTTCTTCCCATTATTGAATTTTTCTTTTTTTTTACTCTATAACAGCTCACATGAAACTTTTGGACGGAAGAACCACATTCATTAACTACAAATTGTTTGGGACGGTAATACAAAGAAATATACAACGGGGACCAACGCCGCGAACGTGCCAAACTTTGAGGATATTTTTTGCCAATTAGCCTTTTGCAAATAGTAGAGTCTGGAAAATGTTTCGATTTACGTAAATGTACCCTAATTTTTTTTAGGCCAATTGGTGCATATATCTCAAACAATTTACTCTAGCAGACTTTGGCCCTCTGATGATTGTTTCATAGCTTTTTACATCCCTAACTATTTTACGGGACTCGAGATTTGGTCCTTCCGCCTATTTTTTGGAATTTTGAACGTCAGTTAAGATTTATTGGAGGGGCAAAAAAGGAATTTTAAAAAACAACCCATACCCATTAATCCGACCCGTCCCATTGTTCCAACCTAGACCACTCAAATCTATATATTCATTCATAAGATTTATGGGTTTGTTCTTGAGCATCAAAATTTGAACTTTTTAATCAGCTAAAAAATCAACATGGGTTCTTCTTCGGCTGCAAATTTATTGGTTTTACTAGGTTTAGGTATAGCAGGGACGAAGAAGCTTAAGAAAGCTGTTAAAGCTGAATTTTGGGGCATTTGTTGAACGTCTTCAGCTTTTGGCGCCTCCTCCTAAGGCTCCTCACCCTCTTAATGGCCTCACCTTCGCCGTCTCCGACGTGTAAGCTCTCAAGGAATTTTTTTTTTTCATTTGGGAAATCTCTCTTTTTTTATGTTAGTATTGTTTTGCTTGTTTTAAGTTGTAATTTGGGCACGAGTGATTTTCCCACGAAAAAAGAAGTCGTGATGGGGGCGGGGGGCGGGGGGCTTAAGTCCACCTCTGGTGGCAAAGTGAGTCTAGGTCTTCTAGGGATGGGTAGGGTTAGGTAGAAGAAAGAGAAAATAAATTTCCAAATTTGCCCTCAGGATTTAACGGGATTTTTATGACTAATAGTCAAAATTCCAAAAAATAGGCGGAAGGACCAAACCTCAGTCCCGTAAAATAGTTAGGGATGTAAAAAGTTGCAAACAATCATCAGGGACCAAGTCTGCCAAGGGTAAATTGTTTCAGGACTATATGCACCAATTGGCCTTTTTTTTATAAAGAGGTTGATTTCGATATTCGAATTCGTGAACTAGCGGATAGAAAGTAAACACTTGACATTCACGCCAAACACGACCTTCAATGCAAATATATTAATCTTAAAAAATGATGTTTTTTTCTCCCAAGAGACAAAGAAGAACTTAAATATGGCAAAATAAATAAATCCAGTCCAAGTCTGGCCCAGCATAGGATTGGTGGGGTAGAGTACTGGTCCGGACTAGCCTTTCCAAATCAGACCCAAGTTAAGCTCAGCCCACTCTAATCCCAGTCACCATATTGGGCCAAGCCAACCCGTCAAATTCCAGCCCATCTCGCTCTAGGCCTGCTAAACTGGCCCAGTTGCATCTCCATTCATTCATATCTATTATAAAAAAAGTTCGTAGCTTATATAACTAGCTTTACCGGCTGAGGCCTAGGCCCAATATTATTTGGATTGCCTTCAAACACAATACTTGTATTCGACTCAATACTCCCTCCATTCATTAATATAAAACTCTCATTACATATTGCGAAAATTAACGTAACAAGATACTTTTTAGTTAAAATACAATTATTATTCTCTTAAATATAATTTTGAAAAAGGCAAAATGCGGTATTAAAGTTACTTGGAAACAAAGGCAGATAAAGGAAGGGCGTACCAAACTTTTGCAGGAGCATTCATTCGAAGAAGAAGAAGAAAAAAGGCAGGAATGGAGAATTGGAGAATTCTGAATTCCAATTCTCCACAGTGATAGTAGTTAGTGTACTTTTGGTTTGGTGAATCATCTACATTTGTATTGATGTGTTATACTTTATCTCGAAATACAAATTTTATTTTTCGTTCTTGTATTAAAATTTTGATGTTATAAAAATATGAGTCTACCTAAAAATTTACTGTCGCATTGAAAAATCTATTACAACATAGTAAAAATGATTATGAAATAGATGATAATAAATGTTGTCACTCGTAAGCCACCGGCCATACCCGTAGGTGGTCGTAACTAGAGAATTGGGGCCTTATTGAATTATGAGGTAGTCTACTTTAATTTTTACTGTATAATTTAACTATAGCCTCTATGAGTCATGGTTCATATGTCATTTATAAGTACGCCTTTATAATCAGACGGTTAGATTGCTAATAAGTACATTTTAGTTGGATCGGCTCATCCACTTTTTCGGGAAAAAATTATCTGTTCCAGAACTCTATATCCTTTTCTGTGCCACCATTAAAAGTGTGTCACATGTCTCATTTAGAGAATAAGAAGTAGGAGAAAAGAGAAATTAGGAGCATGCTGTAATATATGAGGTATTTGTGTTATGAATGACTAAACATATATTCCATTTTTAATAGTAAAATAGGGAAAATGAATAGAATTTCGGGACAGACTATTTTATGCCCACTTTTCCCATCCCACTTCTACTTTTCTTTCGGTCAAAATGATGACATTATACAATTTGATGGGTGCAAGAAAACTCTTGTTACTTGACTAAAAGGGAAAGTAAATGTACCCTAAAAAAGTATCTACTAAGGTTTGGTCCAATTTATGTGGTAAGATCTGATATGGAAAGTTTGAAGAATTCAAAGATATGGAGCAATATTTGGATGAGAAAGAGCTCTATTTGGATGAAGAATCCCCATCTTCGTCATATTAATCTTGTGATGTGGGTTGGGTGTAGACCTGCAAACGGATACGGAATTGTCTATTTCGAATTCATATTCGTTTTAATTTTTTCTACTGAATTCATATCCGGATCCTAACGGATCCATACTATGTATTATCATATCCGTCAATTTGAATCCGGATACGGATATGGTAAAACCCGTTTCAAAAAGTTAAATTCTCCTATTTTTTACTTTTCTATTTTGGCTGATTAAAAACATACATGTTTAATCTAACAATCTTACATACCAGATTCTACTTCACTCCAATTATACTACAATCCACAAATAATTCTACGACCATGATGAAAAGAGAATGAAACGACGGAATAACTATGTTTTATTCGTACTTTATATGTGAGGATAAAATTAGGGTAAAAATCTAGCCTTAGATGTGAAATGTTTTAAAGGTTAAAAAAATCATTCATATATAATAATAATAATTATTTATTTACTATATATATATATATATATATATATATATATATATGTGTGTGTGTGTGTGTGTGCGTGTGTGCGCGCGCGCATAAACGGATTCGGGTCTAACGGATCCGGTTTTTTTATATTTCAGATTCGTAACCATTTT
Source organism: Vinca minor (assembly GCA_026122235.1). Classification (NCBI taxonomy): domain Eukaryota; kingdom Viridiplantae; phylum Streptophyta; class Magnoliopsida; order Gentianales; family Apocynaceae; genus Vinca; species Vinca minor. Next base: position 1,681,160 of record JAOCZM010000085.1, on the reverse strand, counting down.
ATTACTTTTATACGGATTTGGATTTGGATGCAAGTATATAGGTCTGAAGTTCTTACCAAATCCTAAATTTTTTATCGGATACGCGTTTAAACCCAACCCGTTTGCATGCCTAGTTGAGTGGTCCAAGCACAGACTCCAGTCATGTCTCTCTGATCCAATCAGATTCGAAATTATCTGTTACACTCTCCGTCTTATTAAAGTATTGAGAGATTTCATAAAAAAATTGACCGTTAACTGAAACAAAATTGACAATTGAAAATATAAATGATAAAATAACAAATTTTGCACGAAATAACCATTTTTTACCCCCAAAAAAAAGTTATATTCTTTGTGAAAATAGGCATTTCAAAACCCAAGAAACTCTATAATAGTTGGCACCGACAGATTCTACAATAAAGATATGAGCTTATGCAGGGACGTACATATACAAAAGAAAAAGAACAAAGTCAAATATAAGATCAAAACAAAATAGGACTAGGGCGGTACTCCCAGATTTGCAGTCTTATATTTGGTAAAGTTTATGTGCATTGCTTTGCCTTAAAAAATAATTTGTTTTCTTTCTTTGGATGAATTTTACCTTATATGTACATATACATATAGAATGGGAACACATATATCTCAATTTGATATGGTTGTAATTTATTATATGTACACGATAACTCATAAGCTACCGGTCAAATAAGAATAAGAAAATCATAAAGGTAGGAGGAAGGTACCGGTGGCCTAAAAGAACAGGAATTTGACAAATCGGCCGCCGTAAAGGGCTACTTAATTTTTAGGATAATTAGTTTTTTTTTGTTTAATCAACTAAAGATCATCAAAAGCCTCACCATAAAAATATTTTTGTTACACAAATTTCATGTGCTCAAATTATTATAACAAATTGTGGTAAATTATGTGAAAAATATTCACAAAAATCCAAGAACTTTAAGTGGTCGTATGATGCTCTTTTTGAAGCTCTGTAAGGCGTTGTCCCCGAGGGAAGAGAAGCGAGCAGCACTATAGAAAGCGCCGATTAAAGACGCCCCACGCCCTGGGAGGGTGATTGCCTCACCGTAAGAGGAGCGACGCCACCGGGAGGAGGAGATTATTGTCCTAATAAAGGAGAGATATGAGAATCGAACACGGGACCTAAGGCCCGTGTTCGGGTAGCTTTACCACTTGGGTTACCAGATTCCCATGTCATATGATGCTCCAGTGCCTAACATCTTTTTTTATTAGTACATGCACAACTTAATTTTATTTGTCGAATTGAAATTTTAACTGTTAAAATTAATTTAAAATAAATACACATACAACACATGTCTTATTTTGTGTGACTCGTAAATTTGTTCTGAATCAAAGACATTTCACACGTATTAAAAAAACATTCTGCATAGGATCTGGACGGTAAGTGGTAATAGTACAAGAAAGAACTAGAGACCAGAGAGCGCTGAATTCAATACCAAAAAGAGACTTCAGTGCCCGCTTCTGTTCTGAGCCCAAAAGGAACATCTTTTAACGCAATTTATTTTGAAACTATAGAATTAAAAAAAAAAAAAAAAAAAAATTGTTATTACCAAAAAAAAAAATAGAATTAAAAAATTGTAGTACTTACTAGTACTTGTTTTGTTAGATTAAAAAAATTGTGGGTGATTATATTAATTCTCTAAGATTTTTTTGTCACGCCCCGTTCCCGAGAGACGAGACACGACCGTATCAATAACCCATATTATTAACACAAAGTCTCTTATTCGTCGAAACTTAAACTTCCAAAAACAAACCTCAAAGAAACTTCATATATCTTAACAATATATTCAAGATAAGTTATTACATCAAAGTCATTCGCAGCGGAAATAAAACAAAGACATAAATTGCTTATCAAAACTAAATTGAAATATAAACGCATCACACCCTTCACCAAAAGGGAACTTCCTCCCACTCTCCTAAATTATTCTCATCATTACTAACTTCACCTGAAAAAAATAGGGAAAGGAATAAGCTTCCAACTTAGTAAGATAACTGATTTCTTCCGGAACCAAGCACTTGGGATTTAAAAAAAAAAAACTTTTATCATTACAGAGTCTTAAAATAAAGTTCTTAGACACATGAAAACAATTATAAAAATATTGAACAAAACCTTTACTAATATTAATATATAAAGTTTTACCTTTTTCTTTTTAACAAAGAAACAGTGAAGATCACAATGGTTTGGCACGAAATCATTAAAATAATTAAAATAATTTTCATCAGTATACAACAAAAGAATGTCCATATATGCCTCTATTTTTTTTTCCCCTGAAAGGAACCATCCGTCTCAGATAGCCCAAAGACCAAAAAATTGTTTTCAATAATATATATATATATATATATATATATATATTTATATATATATATATATATTTAACAGATGACCAATTTAACTTTGTAAATGCAGAAGAATTCAGAAGAACTACCCATGAATCAGGAGAATTGTACAGTACATTAAACTTGGTAACGAATTGCAGTAACTTCACATAATTTTTAACCTTGACTCCTTATTAGCATCAACCATTAGGACTTGACCAAAAGGTCCTTCGACTGGGGTTAGTACTTCGATCGATCGTCTTCAGTCGCTTCTAACGGTTATCATTAATTTCGAAGTCACAAAAATTCATTATTAAAACATATGTATATCATACTTCACAAATAATAATATGTGCTTGATTCTTTCTTTTTCTTTTTACAAAATATAATTTTCGACAAAACATAATCTTTTCATCAATACATTAAAATCATATATATCTTCCATCCATACTTAGCTTTTGGTAATATCTTAGGCTTAAACCAAGAAGAAATACGATATCTTACCTCGAAATTGTGATGTCTTCCTAAGTGTAAAAATTCTAGAGCTGACTCCCTAATATTCATGCCTCACTCGCTTTCGCAAAAACACCGGCAGAGATATTTGAGAATCTGCAGCTCCCTTCCTTGTTATTTTATATATATTACGCAAACAAAACTTTTGTTTTTTTCTTTTTTTTTTTCCTTCTTGACGATGAGGAGGGAGTTATATACTCCTCTTATGACTTCTGCCATCCCATGAATTAATACACATTCAATTCCCCCCAAACTAATGACACCCGTTACATCTTCTCTCATTCCCAACTAATGAAACGCGTTTTCTAGCAAACAAATCTTATTGCACTTAAGTCCCTAAAGAATGTAATTATTTCCATCAATCCCGATTCTTAATTCCCATTTTTTTTTATATCCTTAATAACTAAAATTAGTACGGGGTTTCACATTTTTATTCATAGTTTTAAATTAGTTTTAAATTCAAATTAAATTTCTAATAATTTTGTGTTTAAAATTGTATTTTCTAAGATAAATTTAAAAAATATTTGAGTCTCAATTTGAATTTTTATCCCAAACATAACTCAATTCAAATGCATGTTGTATTTCTACTAGTATTGATTTCTCAATTTAATATTGTCATACACAGGTTTAATTGCAGCTTTTAATTCTCATATCATCATTGCCTTCAGCTCTCCGTTTTACTATTTTTGTTTTTATTTATTTTTTCTTCACTGCCGAAAGTGCATTTACAGGACTAGTATTATAATGGACTTATGATCGCTTCTGACGAAAAAGCCCCCACCACTTTCCTTCGGAAATTGTAATTTTCATTCTCCATGCGGGGCAATCTTCTGAGATTCACAGCACCTGATAGAACCCAGAACTGTTTTGGGTCAGGTGGAAAGTTCGCGTAGATTTATAAGTACTAGAGAAGCAAAGGAAAGACCAAAAAATTATATTAGAAGTCAAATTAAATAAGATAATATTTGATATTTTATCATTTTTAATTATAGAATTTTCCGTTTAATACAGATAATTTAGGTCGGGGTAAGTAACTAGAGAGCAAAGGAAAAACGAGGAAACGAATGAAATCTTCAATAATATTGGATACCCTTCCATTGGAACTGGAAGAAAGTGATTCACAAGATTACATATTTCGTCGTGAAAAAAGAGGCAATTAGAGTGATGAACTGTTATATCTACGATTATTTCTTGAAATCTTTCTCCATTTAGTACTAATACTAAGTATTTATTAGTGTATATTAGATTAACCTGACCCTTTCAATTAAAAATTATAGAAGGGATCATATCTAGTAAGCCGATTTATGGCAAAAAAAACACCCAAAAAAGTTGAAAAGATCAAAATTTGAAGCTAATCTTCAATCATAGAAGCCAAACCAGAGCTAACTTTTGTTCCAATTTGAGAGCTCTTCGGTTTAGTTTCCGGCAGCTCCCAGTGCTTTGTCGCCGGCGGAGACTTCTCTTCATCATTGCCAGAACAATTAGACATGTTAAACATATGAGTAAGGTCATTGGAAATCTCAACTGCAAAACCTTTTCCCTCTAGAGTTCCTTCAATTTCATCGGACTTGGGTGCCGAAGCAGGTGTAGGACGGGTGGGATTAGAGAGCCATTTGGCTTTGACATACTCGGCTTTACGCCATGGTGGGAAGGGCATCCCTTTTTTCTTCAAGCTCCATTTCGCTGCCTCTGATACAATGCTTATAATCCTCTGAAGACGATCGGCTTTCCCAACAAATATGATCGGAAGGACTTGGAGGATTGATTTGTAAGCTTTGGTGGACCTTGCAATTTCAAACTCTGATCTAAAATCAATGTCTATTATCACTCTTTCTCCATCAATGATCACATCCACATAATCGTATTCACCTATGCATCATAAACAAAGCAAATTCTAAGTTTTTCAATGATATTTTGATAAATTGGAAGGAAAAAAAAGCCCCAAATTCACTTGTGATGTTTACCAGAGGGGAAAGAGCGGGATCTTTCCCAGCGAGACTTGCAGATTGAAGCATCATATCCAATGGTCAACAGGTTATCGGTGACGATCTTTCTGCTAAAATCGTCTTTACGCTTTGAGATTTTGTTATTTTCAACTATCTTTGCAGTGTCCGCTAATAGATTCCTTTCAGAAACTGAAGCACAAGGCACCAAACTCTGCTGCAAAAAAGACGATTTACAAAATTTAGAGGAAACAAAAAACAACAGTTTGACCTAAAATTATACTACCTCCATCCCGTAATATCAGGAATTGTAACGAAAATTAAGTAAGCAAAAATTAAGATATTTTTTAATTAAAATATCAATATTACTCTAATAAATAAAGTTAAGAGTATACAAATCCGATTTAAAATAATAATATTGATATTTTGACTAATAAAAATACCTTATATTCTACTTCTTTAATTTTCAGTACATGTTTTGAGTCTTACAACATGTCCCGAGTCTTATATTAAAGGATGCAGGGAGTATGTTAAATTGAGGATACCTTGAGTAGTTCACAAGCATCAAATGAAGAGTTATGGTTTGATTCACTGAATTCGTCATCTGAGCTGTCTGTGCCTTTTCCGTTGAAGCAAGTGCATCTGTTCCGGCCACACTTCTGCTCTTTATCATTACTTTCCTCGATAAAATTCTGAACCATCTTATCCAAACAGAGTGAGCTCGGTTCAAATTCTTCAACGCCATCCTTGTTGTAATAGGATTCATCGCCACTTCCGGCAACGGCACCAGACGGCTTTTCCTGCGCTGATATTTTCAAAACGCTCGAGAATTGCCTCTCGAACAGCCTCTTCAAGCGAGACTTCACTACCGGCTTCGCCAGCTCGAATCGAGTTGATTCTTCTAGCGTATTGAGATCGATCGGTTGAATTTTCATTGGGAAATACATTATTTAATTGCACTCCTCTTTGTATCCGATTCTTCTGGTGCTTTTATTTTAAATTATTTTCTCTAGTCAACGATGATGACTTCAAAAAACTTTGATCATCTAAAATTAAAGCAAAATCAACTAGAAAACCTAAACTTTTTCAAATCGCCTAAATGTTCCAAAATTAGGCTACTGATTCTCATACACCGATAACAAAAATTCAGTGCAGATTAGCTCGGAAATCACCAAATTCAACCAACGCAAAAACTATGATCAATTCGGCGAATAAAAAAAAAACAAATCTACCACACAATCCAAGAGTCTCAAGCTAAAATTGATACCTTCACCTACTCAGATTATCATTAGGAGTAATAAAATAAAGACTGTTTGTTTGCTATTTGCGAGACAAAGCATGGAATAACTTGTAAACTCTGCCAAGTAAACATATCGCGTTTGCTTAGGGTTTGAAAAAAATACGTCGGCTAAATCTCGCATACCTGCCATCATCGCCACTCCTAAAAACCTATTTAACCGGAATCTCCATTACCGGCGACACGATCAACTTTTCAGGCGCGAAGATCGCAGCTGTACCTCCGCAATATGGATAAAAAATCACGTAGTAGTGTGTGAGAGAGAAGGAAATGAAAAAGGAGATATTTCGGTGTGTTGTTTTGGACGGTTTTTTTGTTGTTGTCGTTGAAGGTGGTTAAAGAGCAGAGTGAAGGGGAGGTGTTCTTTTTGAAAGCTAAGGGGAGGAGTGCTGACTAGGATTAGAGGGTACGTGTCCATAAAAGAGGAGTAGTGTGTTGATGATAACGGCCTCAGGACGCCACGTCTTCCTCGGAGGACGTAGTTGTGGTTTTTTTTTAAATGTCGAAAATGCCCTCGGCCCTTTGGTACCAGACATGTTTAGTTACTGGTGTCACACCTCGTGATAAGCCGTCCTTTTGAAACTGCTTCACGTCCGTGGTTGATGAGACTTTTTTAAAGTCTTTTGATTGTTTTTGGAAAATTGATTTGTTTGATCTCAAATTATTTTTAAATAATTGTGTGGTTTTCAGATTTTATATTTTTTTTTGGTATTAAATATTATTTGGCACTTTCTAATCGGTCACAGCATGATCAACCACGGTTTTCGACCAAATCTCTCGTTACATATTACTTATAATTCATATTTGATCACAGCAATATTTGCAAGTTTCCAATATAATTCTAGTATCATCTTTTTCATTGTCCAAAGATATATTGCCGGTTAAATACAACCAACCAACACCGTCCACCCACCATTTCTCCTAAGCTTTCATCAAAATGAATACTTTCACCTAAGCTGTCACCCCTTATCTTTTAAGCATTAGCCATAGCTACGAAAACTTTATCATAGGACCATCCCATTGAAGTCAGGCCCTCAAATATTATTTGAGGCATTGTGCTATTTATTAAAGTTAGATTTCTAAATTTTTTTAAAAATTATAAATTATAAAAGGGTTAAAACATAATTATATACCTAAGTTTCAAATGCGAGCAATCCTTAAATCATATTTTATTTTTAAAATGAGCATCCTTCTAACAACACCCTTTAGAGCGAAATCGCAAATCAATTTCAATTTATAAAAATTTATCTTCGTAAATACAACGGTATAACCAACAAAATTTTATATGCAATAATTACGTTATGAAAAACATCAAGATCTTCAATTTTTTTAACTAATAATTATATACAAATTAAGTAATATTTAAAAAAATTGGGGGCCTTCAAAATGAGAGGCCTGATTCCGGATGTCACCTTAAACACCCTTGGAGCCAAGCCTGATTGAAGTCTTAGTATATAAATTTAATTTTAACCACACTTATAAAAGTAGAATATATATCTAATTGCGAGGGACTAGTTTTATGTAAAAAGAGAGGGAAAATATGCATTGGGATCGTTCTAACAAAAAATTTTTTTTTGTGTTGTGCTGGGGTGTCGTGGAGAAGTTTATCTCAGTAGGTGCGTAAGTTTAAAACTTACGTTCAAATCAATGAATAGTTGAATACAATACACATAGGAAAGAGAATTGATTTTTTTCTTACGTGTATTATATTTATTGATTTGTATATAACTTTTAAATGTAATAATCTACCAAAATATAATTTCTCGGGTGTCGTGAGGGATGAAGATATGCATTGGTTTTAAAATGAGTCTCCTGGTTATGGGTATAGTCGGTCATTTTAGTTTTTCTTTTCCAGAAAAAGTTTGGGTTGGTTATACTCCGATCACCACTATAGGTCAAGGACAGGCTCTAGAGACCATAGGTCACTAACACATATTCTTACATATCACCTATCAATACAGCCATCACGTTGATTACGGAAATTTAACGCTTGACATTTATAAAACGTGTCAAATTCTTACCAACTGAGCCAACTTTTATTGGTGTCGGTCCTTTTAGTTAAGAGGGATGGCAAGTGTTTTATGGTTTTATTTGATGGGTTTCTTAACTCAACATCTGTTATTTTCTGCATCATTTCTTTAATTATATAATTTCTATTACAGAGGTTTTTTCCACAATTACAAGCAATCCATTACATCATAAGGTACATGTCTATAATGGAGTAGGAATTTCCGCCGACCATCCCTGAAAAGGAAATCATTTTGAAAAGTCATGGCAGAAATCTAACATTCAACCTCTTAATATATTATCTAATACACTAATTAATTAGCAATGTTATAACTATATTGTTATCTTTATTCTTTAATTACATTTAGTCATTATATACAAGCAATATTTAAAAGAATAATATTTGTATTTTAATTAATAAAGTATTTTATTTTTTATTTTCTTAATTTTTGTAATATATAATAAAAGTCTTATATTAAAAGATGAAGGGAGTATTATAGTAAAATAAATTTATATATTTAAACTAGTCACATTATTTTACATATTATTAGAAGATGAACTAGAAGCTTCAAAATTTTGAAATATCTATTATCAAATTAAAATACAAAGAATATTTTTTTATAAAAGTCAAAATAAAAAATAAACAAGAAATTAATTTAAGTACATTAGCACGCCTTTGAAAAAATCTGGAGTACTGTTATAAAGAAATATATGGAGCAGGCGACCATAAGGTCATCAAAAGATTACTACGACCCAAAATTTATTGCTACCCACGGAAATTGCTGAAAATGGGGAATTGTTTACAACAACAATGGAAAAGGTTGAAATTTCGACAAGGTGAAATTGTAACGTCTTCCTCCACTAACAAATTGTTCCTTTAAAAGATAAGATCCGAGAGACAGATTTTTCATTTAAACTAGAAGAATTTTAGTTAGGTTAGTAATATTGCCAAGACAGATTTTCTTCTGCCAAGGCAATATGCTTTCAAATGATCAAACTATCATTTTGATGAACATTCAACTCTCTCAATTAGTTTATCTTTCTAATGTTTTCTTCCCAGGAAAATCAGTTAATGATATCTCCAATATTTTCTTTCATAATATATTCATACTGAATCTTTAATTTATCTCTCTTATAGTGGTAGAAATTAAAAAAAAACAAACGATATAAACCAAAATAATGGTATAAGGTTTGGATTCATTAAAATTAATAATCAAGAATAAAGGTTGTAAATTTATAGTGCTCAATACGCCTTTAATTATTTTATCTACTTAATTCATCTGTGAAAACAAGATTAATGTATAAGTATCATAAAAATATTAAAGTAAAAGAAGAATCTATAGCGTTTGCTTATTTTTTTCCCCTTTTGTAAACTTCTATTAGTATAAAAGAGAAAATTAGAGATTGAATGAGAATAAATTAGGTAAGAAATATTAGAGAGATAGTGAGATGATTTTTTAGACAAGTGAGAACAAATTAGAGATTAAATATGCATAGATTAAGGAAGAAAATATTAGAGAGATAAATTAATTGAGAGATATATATTCACTAAAAGGGTATCTTGGTCATTTGAAGACAATTTGCTTTGGCAGAAGGAAACCTACATTGACAATATCACTAGCCTTCTAGTTAGGTACTTGTTCCGTCCCAAATTATGTCTACTATGACAAATACACGGGTATTTAAGTTTTATTTTATTTTAATGTTAAGATACCTCCCATTAATTTTATTTAAAATTTATATATTTCCCTCTCCTTCCTCTCACACAACATTCAACCACCTTTTGTTGTAAACTGATAATTTTGATTAATTAGTAGTATTCAATAAGGACTTGGAAGAAGGATAAAAAGTGGAAAATTTGTAATTAATACATACTTTATTTAGAAAGTGTACAGTTAATTTGGGACAAACAAAAGAATGCGAATAATTAATTTGGGACGGTGAGTATAATTTAAATCATGAGTTATGCACGAATTATTAGATATATAAGTGAGAGAATCGACAAAATACCAACTCAAAACAAACCCCCGTAATATTTTAGTGAAAAATTGCTATAAACGAAGTTCGAATTTGCATTCACGATATCGCTAAACCCACATCATCCCAAATTTGTCAACTCACATGCGTCCTGTAGGCATAGGAAAATTCTGATATGGACCGGATCTATGTAGACTATGTGGTCCAAATTTGGTCACATCTCTGTAGAATGAGGAGAGAGAAGGAAATACAGTGATGTTGCCAAATCTAAACCGCATGGTGCAGTGTACCCGGTGCATATCAGAAGTGTTCGGGCATAACCTTGCTGTTTTCGGTGACTCATGAGTCTTGAGCTTGCATTTTTTTTCTTTATTACCACCGTTGGAGTTGGCATTTTGGTCCATAATATTTTAGTAATGTAATAGTTGTTGATACATTGTAAGTTACTGTTAAAAAATGACAACAAAATGATTTAATTGCTCTTGCATTTGCAATTTATTCCCTTCAATAAATAAAGATGAAAGTAAAAAGTTCTCAAACATACTTTTTTTTTAAGACCCTTACACTGTATTTTTCAAAAACTTTAATTACTATCAGTCTAATAGTCACAACTGGTATCATGATTACTGCATATTTTTCTATCATTCTATATATTAAGGTGTGCTTCCTCCGTTTTTAAATAATTGATAAATTTTACTTTTTCACACGTACCAATAAAATGATTGAAAAACAATAATTCTTTAAAAAAAAGTCATATTGAGTCAAACCTGAAGAATTGATATTGGGCTGGTCTTCTCCCACGTATGGTGGGTCTCTTTTGGGCTTTATTGAGCAGATCCAAAAAGTGTGAAAATTTTGAAACTTATATTTTCCCACCAAAACCAACCCGCCAAATAGTAGGCTCGATTTTTCAAAAGGCCCAGAATCGCATAAGTCTCTCGAAATAAAGAACCATTCATATTCTTTTACTGCGATTTTCCCTAGTTTCCAAAGCTTTCAGGTAAAAAAAGCCCTAATTTTTTCATTCTTTCACTGCGATTTTCTCTAAATCGATTATCTGGCATTATAAATGGTGTTCTCATGGTTAATTTCTGTAACTTCGTTTTGATTTTTTATGTCTTTTTAATAGTTATTTGAAGAAAAATGGCTGGAAAAGGAGGGAAGGGGCTTTTAGCTGGAAAAACCACTGCTGCGGCGGCAGCTGCTAGCAAAGACAAAGATAAGAAAAGGCCGATTTCCCGGTCGTCCAGAGCTGGTCTTCAGGTACTGGAAGATTTTCAATTTGTTTTTTTTTTCTTTTTTTTTTTGTCAATTCATTCAGATCTTTTGGAACTATGGGATATGTAAATGCTATTGTGCGTTTTCTGATCAGAGTTGATGTTTGAGTGGTTTTACGATGTCTTTTGGCCACAATTTTTTTTAAAATTTGGAGATCTGAAATTTCTCCTCTTTTTGCCTTTTGGAGCCTTCTTTTAATTCAAACTGTTAGCCCTACAATTTCCTACTACGTTTCTAGCGAGCCCTTCTATAGTGCATAACAACTAAAATTCAGTACATACTAAATAATTTTGGCATCCGTTGGAGACACATGTTAGTAAGACAAGTATTACATGTCTAAGTACAAGTTTTCATCAAAATAAAACACGGATTGTAGCTTTAGACAAGTGTTTATAAGGCGAGAACTTTTCACACGAATTTAATACATGTTCAAAAGTATGTTGTCCAAAACGTGTTCCTACGTACTTAAAAAACATGTTTAGCACTATAGTTGTGAGTTTTCCTATTTTGGGAAAATAGATGTTTTTGGATTGAGTTTTTATTTGGGAATCTTTTGTCCGGAGTTTCTTTTCGGTACATGATTTCTCTTCTTAATTGTCTCTGATTTGTCAAACACACTGCAGATTTGCGATCGCAAACTCTATTTACATGGCTTTTTCAGTAAACACTACGGTGTTGACCTGAATCCGATGTATAAGTTTAGCTAAGTTGTGTTACTGAATTACTTCTCGCTGGTAATTGCTTTTCTACTGTTATCTAATTGCTTGTTTAATTTGAAGTTCCAATGTACATTCAATTTGTAATATTCTTATAATTTGAATTCACTAAGCCTTTGTTGTGAATGTTATATGCTTATTGATATCTTTAACCTTATCAATTTAATTTTGCATGTGCGACTCTTAGTTTCCAGTGGGTCGAATTCATCGCCAACTGAAGACGAGAACCTCAGCCCATGGAAGAGTTGGTGCTACTGCTGCTGTTTACTCAGCTGCTATCCTTGAATATCTGACGGCTGAGGTGCTTGAACTGGCTGGAAATGCTAGCAAAGATCTGAAAGTGAAGAGAATTACTCCTCGACACTTGCAGTTGGCTATTCGCGGAGATGAAGAACTGGATACACTCATCAAAGGAACAATAGCTGGTGGCGGTGTGATTCCTCACATTCACAAGTCCCTCATCAACAAGACCACCAAAGAATGAATTCGTTTGTCTCTGTCTTGAATTTCCGTTAACTGCTGATGATCCGTGTTTAATTTTATGACTGTTGGTGTGTAGTCTAGTTTCTTAGGGTATTCTTGTTGAAATTTGCAGTATGCTTAGGTAGTTAGTTTGAATGTTGATACCGTCATGCCCTAAGTTTCGACTAATTTGCTTTGAATGTTAATTTGTGTATGCCCGTATCTTCAAGCTTTTCAGTTGTTCATGCTCTTTTCTTTGTCTTAATTGCTCCGGTTGATATATTTTCAGAAAATTTCTTCAGTTTGATTTGTTTTTGGAAGCAATTCCTATGCTTTGAAGATTAGTGATCTAAATTTGGAATATATGTTGCTCAGGTGGTGACAATTTGATCCAAGTTGGGTAGTTCTAAATTTAATATGTTGCCTCAAGTACAAGAAGTTTGATGAAGACTTCATCATTTTTCTGTGTGTCAAATATAAATAGTTTTTTGTTCTTATTCTTTAACTACAGTTGTTTGCAGTAGAGTTAAATTCTTTAACTGGTTTGTTTTAGGCCTTCTGCTTCTCGGTCCGGTTATGGTGCATAATGGATAAAATTCAGTACATACTGAACAATTTTGACCGTTGAATTAAAAATTTCAACGGTTCAAGATTTTTTTGTGGGGCATGTGTTGTAATTTTTAGACACTTATTACGAAACTCATATGTTATATTCCTAAGGATAAGTGTTCATCAGGATAAAACCCCACGTAACGTAGGTGTTTCATATCTAAACAATTGTTACATATCTAAGTATAAATGTTCATCAGGATAAAACACAAATTTCTGTCTTAGAATCTCATCTTCTCTTACACTTTTATTGGATTCATTGGTTAGGCCAATAGTATATATCGCCAAGAAGGAGACCTTGTCGTCTTTGAAAAAAAATATTGCAACAGGATTTTGATTGATCTGATATACAATTTATGTTGGGCTTAGAATCTTATACCATAAGGATGGTAAAGTAATTTTTTAAAATAATGCACTTTTTTATGTCAATGAGGCTTTGTTCACTCTTCCGAGTAGCCTTAGGTGGCTTTACAAAATAACTAAATTGAAGACTTTAATTAATTCGATTTGGTACTTCCCGGTTTCCCTTGTTCGATTGATATATATTACTCCCTCCGGTCATAAATATAGATCGTTTAAGATACCTTGAAAAAATTAAAAAATTCAAACAAATAATAATTTTTTCATCATAATTCCAATAATACCATTTCATTTCTCCTTCTCTTTCACTTTCACTTTTCTAATAAAAATTATGTTGAGAGTATAATTGGAATAAATTATTAACACCTAATAAAAAAATGTAAATGACCATTAATTTAGATAAATATATATCTTCTAAACGACAATTAAATAAGAATGGAGGTAATAGTTTTTATTTGATTAGATGTATTTTTCATGACTTGTAATTCACGAAATATGTGAGATCAAATTCTAACTTTAAAAGAAGAATGAATTAAATTAATTTACTAATATGAAATACATTCCATTTAGATTGTGTTTCGATCTGAGACTTTTTAGCTCAGTCTTAATTTACATTCCCAATCTAAATAAAGTTTAAGTCCCCATTTGAGTTTCAAACTCAAATTAGATCTAATCCTAATGCATCAATTCCTTCCACGGCTGAAGGACGGTGGGAATTGTCTGTCCCACCGTTCAAAATTTATCGTGTGACAATTTTTTTCAATTTTATAAACACATAGTAAGTTGTGAGTAGTTATATACAAATATAGGGACATACATGTACGTGTATGGACGATTTTTTTTGCTGTTGAAGGAAGAGTTAAAGTTACTCAATTTCCAATCAAAATTAGCCGTATAGGTATCAAAAACTAAGGGAGTTTCACTAATATTCCTTTCGTTGTTTTGTCCTTTTTGGATTTTTCCCCTTCTCTCTCTCTCTCTCTCTCTATATATATGTTCTTCTAATAATATTCTTTCCTAACCTAAACACATCATCCTTCTCTCTCGTGTTCTAACGAACATGGACTCCTCCAAGCTCGGTCTATACTCCCTGAACCATTCAATGCTACCTGCCGGAGTTAACCACCGGCGCCGGCGCATGCATAAACCCAAGAACCATAATTCCTCATGCGTTGTTGCTGTACTTAGCAGCAAACCGCCAGATGCCAGCTTAGAATTGCCAAGCACAAGCCCTTCTAATAAAAATGTCTACGTGGATAATTGTTATGACCGTCTCGCCATTAACCATCTCTCCCAGAGTTTGCAAGCAGCCACAGGTTCGAAAATGATACCATTATATTACTTGAATATTTTTTTTTAATACATTGTTTTTGTCTCATACGCCGAGTGATTTCTGGAACTACATCCTCCACGTTTGCATATATACTTTGGCATTGGTAACTTTGATTTTACTAACTCCGTTTTTAAATAATTAATATATTTATTTTTTTTAAATGTTTTAAATTATTTGATATATTTTATAATTTAATAAATAATTGTTATATTTTTTTTTATCAATTTTACCATTAGTCAGATTTATTTAATACTTTAATTTTCCAATAATTCCATATTTATCCATTCATATCAAAACATGCTTTAATAATTATAAGTAGGGAAAATTTGGTATTTTTATTTATAATTATTGTACTTCATTCATTTTGTTGGTCTGTGTGAAAAAGTAAAATGTATAAAATATTTAGGACGTTCCTAGAGAGTTAAAATTTAGTCAATTGGTGGCAAAATGATAAATAAGTGGGTGAATCTCTTATACCAACCGGAGGTGAATAGTGTTAAGTTTAAATTTTTAGCCAATTTTACTTAGCCGAAAAACATTATCCAAATATTTATGTACGGAGTTATTACTTCACAACATGGACAGCAGCAGTTTGATTTTATGTTATATTTATAATAGGGATGGGAAGTAGAAAGAATGGGTACGATGGTTTGGTGGAAGTAGCGACGGTGGCTTACCGGAAATTCAGTCCGGCCGAACAAAGTGATGCCGTTATTCTAACTCTTCAAAAGGCCTTCCCTCGGCCTATTCTCAGCTTGGCAAGTTTTCTTCAATTTTTAATTTCTCTTACAATTGTTTTGGCGCAGTCCATCGAGAATTTCTCCGAAATGAGAGTATTTTAAAGTTGGATACGACATTTTTTAACTGTTTTGGAGTCATTGATTGATCATTACGTCCTTCTATGTTTCCATTGATTTTAATAATGATTCTTTTCCCCATCACGCAATTATTAGAAAATGACTTTCCATGTTATATTATTTATATTTTCCTAAAAAAAAATGTTATATTATTTATATTTTAATTTGATATAAATGTTTAAGAAAGAATGGAAAAGGATGGTTGTTATTCAAGACGGCAGAGCAAATAGTAGCCAATGGAAATTAGTTTTCTTTTACTTAGCAAAAAAAAAAAAAAAATTGTTTTCTTTCACTATTTATATTATTGTTTGTGTGCTGAATGAGGATGGTAGGGAAAATTCTATGGTAGAGTCGTCATTGTGGAACTGATCCCATAACCCTCTCATATGAGTTGTGGTGTAGTCTACCTTGCAAATAGACTATGCCTCAACTCATATGAGAGGAATGTGGAGTCAGTCCCCAAAAGAACGGTTCCATACAAGAACTATCCATATGGTAGGGTGCACACTCATGAGTCAATTTTATAATAATAATATTTTATTTGGAGTGGGGATAAGGAGTAAAAATCATGAATATTAGATAGGCCTTGCTATATACAAATTAAATTTTATTAGTATACTAAACCATATTTTACTAAATGTACCAGAAGGCCTTCAATCCAATTTCAAATGTATTATTTGAGGGACATATTCATAATTGTTGGATCTTCCACACCCATCCAATTTCTCCGGTTCTTCTTTACACACAAATTGTTTTGAACCTTAGAATGTGATAAAAGAAAAGAAGAGAAGGAAAGAAAAAAAGAAACCCAATTTTGAACTGTCATTTGCCAATCGTAATGATCATCTATCTCATTATGCGACCCGGCTAATGTTCAACACCTTCTGACCCTAATAATACACATAGGATTTAGGAACTTCACATTCAATGGCCATAAAAGCCCGCTGATTTTAGTTCCAAAATAGGCACTGAACACATGATCAAAACACCAAATAAAACGTTGAATAGTAGTATTGTTCAACTTCCTCTACAATCCACTTCAATTTTAACGCAGCTTTACTCACGATCCCCCACCAATTCCACCTTCATCTTCCTCCATAACTATTACCCACGATTTCCATCATTAAACCATCTAAGATTTTTATTCTTTTTTATTCTTTTTGAAGAACGGGAATTTTATCTTCATCGATCAATCGCAAATCCCTCTAACCTGCAAATGGAGATAAGAGTAAAAGCATAAAAGTGAGAAAAATAGAGATTAAATTGGACCAAGCCTTTTTCTTTCTGAAGAATATGACAAAAATAGGAAGATGGCAGAGCCAGTTATGCAAGAATATAGAGGTCTCGTGAGAAAACCTCATTTAAATTCACAAAAGTGAGTTGTTTATAATCAAATTGGGTAGTGTTTATTGGATACAAAAATTGAGATCAAGCAAAAAATCTTTATAAGACAGATTATAGAATATTTGTTTATTGATATTTGATTGATAATAGACTGTAGCAGAGTCGTGGTGGTTTCGATGATTTTCTTTTGGATTGATTTTTGTGATTAATCAGCTGGAAGAAGACGGTTGTCGGGTGTTCTGTGCATTTGTGAATTTGTCGTATAAAATTTTTTATAAGACAAATTCATAATAGATATTAACTTGGCATATACTCCCTCCGTCCCATTTTGTTTGTCCAACTTTGGAATTTCCACTTATTAAGGGGACATATTAATTGCTAGTTCTAAATCATTCCCAAGAAGTTTTTTTTCCTAAATTACCATTGAGTGTAGTTCCAATATATGAAACAATTATTATTTTTATGAGGGTATTTTGGAGAATTTAGTAAAACTACCATATTAAATGCAATACTAAAAAAAGAAATTGGACATAATTTTGGGACAACTTAAAATAGAAAAGTGGACAAACAAAATGGGACGGAGGGAGTAATAGTTATAAGATAAATTCATAATAGCTAAAAAACTCATAATAGCTATAAGATGAATTTATAATAGCTATTAGCTTGGAATATAATAGCTATAATACAAATTCATATATAATAACTATGAGACAAATTCATAATAGCTATTAGCTTTACATATAATAGCTATAAGACAATTCATAATAGCTGTAACTAGTCTACATTTTAAAATATTATAATTAAGATTATACAACTGGAATAGATTGATTTGCACGTAACTCGGTGAATGACATCGAATGACAAAGGTGATTTACAAGTTCAGCATTGTCAGAATCACAAGTTCAGCATTGTTAGAATCACAGAAGCATTTTCTTCTTCCTTTGTCTTCAAGAAACAGCTTTTTTTTTCTCTTTTATTTTGATGAAATTTGCAATAATCTTTTCATCATCTTTGGTGGTTTCCAACAATCAATAAACGAATTCTCCATTGAATGAATCGGAAAAAAATGCAAAAAAAAAGAAAAGGAAGAACAATCCTGAAAATAAGAGAGTTTATGATTTTTTTGGTATATTGAAACTCCAAATTATAGACATTGTGGGGAATGATGATGCCGAATTGTAGGAAAAAAAATCGAGATTTTTGGAACAAGATCACAATTGAGATAGAGAAAATTAAGGAATTTGAAAAAATTCCAATATGAGATAGAGAAAAAATGAAGAAAATTAAGGAATTTGAAAAAAAAAAAAACTAATATGAGATGGAGAAAATTAAGGAATCTGAAAAAAAATCTCAATCTAGGCGGGAATAGGGGATTTTGAAGCATTTGATTCAGTGTGGACGGCTCTTCATGACAGCCGAATGCGTAATGAACATTAGATCCAAAACAAATGAATCTGATGGCCACAAATGCATGCTGAACGTGCTGACTGTCACTGTATCTTTTTCGCTCATTATGTATCACATTTATTGTCTCATCAATAAGGAGTTGAGTCAATTTTTTTTAATTAAAAAATCTAAAATCTAAATAAAAAAAAATGTAAATCTATTAGTGGGACGGACATGTGTTTGTTTGTTTTCTCTCTCTCAGCATAGAAAATGGTTGTAACAGAAACAAAGGTTGAAATGCAGATAAGGATGCTGCTACCACAATCAAAATTTGCAAGAGAATATTATGCCCTCTTCACTACTATTTTCTTCTCCTGGCTTATTGGTCCTTGCGAGGTAATACATTCTGAATATATTCTCGAATTTAAGTTAAACCTAAACTTTTCACGTCCCATTTTATACCGTACGAAAGATGTGGCCTTAAATCAATGAAAATTTACTTGCGTCTTATATTTTTGTGATTAATTTGCATTAATTCATCAAAGTTTCCAATTGCCTATAATTTGTTTTGTGATTATACAAAGGTGAGGGAGTCAGGGTTAGACGGCACAAAAGAAAGAAACGTAGTCTACATAAAGAAATGCAGGTATTCTTTTTCCGTCTTTGTCCTTCAACAAATTAATTTAATTATATCGTACATAAAATATTTTATAAGTGACTCAAATAACTCGTAGTTTAGATAAATTCATATTGCATTACTTATTCTTGATCATCCTTCTAATGAATGTTTGAAAATTCAAGGTTCTTGGAGGGAACTAATTGTGTAGGAATGTGTACCAATCTTTGCAAAATGCCATCTCAAGCCTTCATCAAGGACTCCCTTGGGATGCCACTCTATATGGTTCCAAGTAAGTTTATCTGGTTTTAGTTGCAATTTAATATTTCAAGAGCTTAAAACTAAGTGTATAAGAAGTCAAATTCAATTGGCGTAGTACTTTTAACTTTTTTTCTTTGAGCGCCCGAAGGCGATTGCCCCCGAAGGGACCCTAGATAGGGAAGATTGAAGCATGCCCATTCCTGGGGAGGGAAGATAAGCCTCATAAGGAGAAGAAATTATTTGCCCCATTATAGGGAGATATAGGAATCGAACACGGGACCTCCGCCCCGTGTTCGGGTAGCCTTACCACTTGGGCTACCCGATTCCCATCATAGTACTTTTAACTTGATATTATAAATTTTGAATTCGACACTTGTGCCCCTCCCCGATAACAAAAGAATTTAAAAATGAATATCATTTACATTAATTAATTTAAGGACGAGAATTGTGACAAGTACTAAGCTCATACCTAAGGAGTAACAGTAAGGGCACTAAATCACAAAGCAAGCAAATGGGGAGGGCCACCTCCAACTCCAACAGCCACTAGAGGAGAAAATCTGCATCCATCATAAACCTGTTGAAACAACAATATAACATCAATATAATAACTCAATAATTATCATATGGGCGATAATTAATAGGAGACAAATCTAACATTTAACAATAAATACACAAAGTGGATGTACCAGAATATCACTTAAACAATATTTCCCATATATCGTTACGTTAGCTACAAAACTATTCCTTCAAATCAAAGCCAAAAGACATCAGAGAATACAGATTAATTGCCATTCTTCTTTCATTCAACATTAAGAGTATTTATGTGCATTGTATCATAGAACTATTGAATTTTTCTCTAAAATTATTCATGCAATGTAAATTACAACTGTCATTTATTACTCATTTTTATGAGAAAAAAGAACCATTTCAAATAAAGGAACTATTCCCAGATACTAATCAACTCAAGAACTATGGAAATGATCATAATCAACTCAAAAACTATCTCATCATCATTCTTCTATACTATTGATGCTTCATCTGATTTGAGGTTCCATTCATTTTTTTTAATGAATGCAACAGACCCTTTATCACCTCTGTCATGCATGTTGTGACTGGCTGGCTTTTATTTAATCAAGAAGTATAGAGTTACGCCAACTGCGCAAACTTTGATTTGCAGTGATATAATATCAATTATTTTACCGTTAACACATGTTTTAACATTACAGATTTTGAAGATATGAGCTGTGAGATGATATTCGGACAGGATCCGCCGTTACAATCCGATGACCCTGCATTTAAGCAGCCCTGCTACAAACTATGTAATTTTCTATTTGTCCAAGTTGAACTACATATAACAAAGATTATTTCCAAATGTCACATTTATTTTTATTTTTTTTGCAGGTAAAGAAAATAGAAAGCACTTTAAGAGCTGCTCCAGCATATAATAATGATGACATTCTTCATTTATTTGTAGCTGAGCAAATTCGCAGTAGTTCTTCAATTTGAGTCGGTAAACTATACTTCATCTGTTTACTTTTCTATGCAAAATGTAATAATTTAATAAACATGTAAGTTAGGACCACAAGAGTATAAGTTTCTTTTCCTTAACGGGTTGTGAAAAATAGCTCACGTGTCTTCCTGTCATCTCAAAACTAATTGGTAAATTTATATATGACTGGGATCTTTCTTAGTCAAGTGATGTAGAATTTTATATTTCAACACTCCGATTCACATCGATGTGGGATAAATTCAACTAGGCACATGTCCAACTAGCTATTCATTAGTTGCAATATTTTGTAAGGATTAGAGGAGAATGACATATGTTAAAAATACTCATTTACCTAAATGTAGAAGCCAATAAGGAACCTTATACTAAAAAAAAGTGGTTTAACTAGAGATGTATTGTAGGGATCAAATACAACAAGAGGTAGACATAAAAATGTCCCCCATTATCTCTTCCCCTTGCATAATACCATACCCAAGTTAATATTCTTTTGCAGAAATTCTACTTGGGGAAAAAGAAATTAATGAAGAAAGTAAGATAATTTTTTTAGTTAAAATATTAATATTAGTACTGTTTTAAATATAATATGTATGCAACTAATTTTATTTAATAGAGTAATATAGATATTTTAACTAACAAAATACCTTATTTTTTGCTTCATTAATTTTTACTACATTTATTAAACGACTTATATTATGAAATGAAGTGAGTATTTGTAAACATTTTTTTAAAAAAAATAAATAAATAAAAAATTTGGTTACATTCTTTTTTTTTGCTAAATAAAAATTTGGTTACATTCACTTTGGCCTACCATATGTATCTTTTGGAATAACAGTTAAATTCGGGCAGAGCAATATTGGTCCTAGATCTAATTCCCCACTTATTCTTCTTGCTAAGAATAAGATTATTAAAAGGTGTTTACGTGTTTTTTAAGTTTCATGTACTAAATTAATTAAGAACTTAGAAATTTATTAGGATAAAGAATAAACACAATATTAAAATAGCATGATATTTCTACTAGTAGCAATATTTATTAGGAAATTTTGATAGGTGTTATATGTTTTTAGACAAGTGTTACATTTTGAGCAACAAATATTTTCTCTTAATTAACTTATGTCCTAAGATATTTAATACATATTTTACGCAACAGTTGATATAAAATCATAATAATGTTTACTTCAAAAAAATCTGAAATGTCAACTTTTTATCCGAGAAAAAATGTTTCTCGTGTGCTGGATTTTTTTACGTACAATAGCCGGACAGTGTGATGGTGGGCTTGAAAAGACTGCCGTAGGCCCAACTGTGCCCAGGAAACGAAAACTAAAACAAGGTATTTGGGCCAGACAGGCTGAGTTTACATCTAAGACCAGGCCTCTCTATTTTTATTTTGGTAAAAACAAGTTATATTACTCAAAAGGGGTAGTCAACAAAAGTAGAGTTAGAGATATTACAAATAGACCAAGCAAAATAAGTATCATGGGGTATAGACTGGAAAATGAAGAAGTCAGAAGAGGACATGGAACCTCCATCTTTGGTGAGACCGTCAGCACACTAGTCCTCCACTATTAGATATGAGTGATGGTAGTCTTAGGTATGGCCTTTAGTAACTCTCTGCAATCAATAATAAAAACATATAAAGGATGAATAGTAGAATCAACATGAAGTAAAGGATGAATAATCACTTTATCATCAAGTTCCACCGCTAGCTTTTGGATCTTAAGATTGTTGGCCATGTTTAACCTGTCTTTGAGAGCCCATAATTCCGCAACATTGTTAGAGCAGGTCCCGGTATTTTTGCAGAATCCACTGATCCAGTTCCTAACAATGTTGTTAAGAAATTCCCCCACCTCCCACATGAACCGGGTGACGCTTTAAGGACTTCGATAGATTCCTTGAGTAGGCCGCCCATACATGTTATGTACTTAGCCTCATCATTTGACACAAAAAAAATCGGCGTATATTTCAAAAGAATTAGTCAGGGAATCCTGATCACCAATCTACCCAACCAAAAAAAATTTCTTCCAACTCGGGAGCTAATGATAAGTTAATGTCACATATGGGAAAAGAGTTAAAATATCTTCTTTATGAGATTATTCTCTCACTTCCATCATAAATAAACGAATTGGAAAGAAAAAAAAAATCATAGTTACATACATGCACTACAAAAAAAAAGATCATAACTCGAAATCTATTTTAATTTAAATTATATAAATGTTACAAATATATAGACATTCTCAATCGAATTAGTGGCTCGGACACAACATCAATAGACCGTTGTCCTCAGCCCAGGTCAACGTAATTTGATGGCTGAACACGAACTAACTCATCGAATCACAAACTCAGGGATTAATGTTAATTTGGTCCCCAATATTATCACGGAGTCTCAATTCAGGTCTCCAAAGTTACATTATCGTTTTAAAAGAGTCCCTGAAAAATGTCTTTTGTCTCAAATTAGGACTTTTGTCCAACTCCAATACTTCTTGACCATTTTAGCACTTATTGGCTGGTATTCCAGACCGTGAAATCTACAAAACGATTTTTTTTAAAAAAAGACCAGTTCAACTTAACTCACTTAGTAATAATTTGACACATTATAAGATTACAAAGGCTTGCGCTGATTATTGGAGTCGAAATCAACAAATTTTTTTATTAAAAAAAAAATTAAAATTTAAAATAAAAAATCTGACATACTCTACTTGTCACCCTCCAAAAGCTGTGGTGGATTACTTAACAAACACAAGATTTTTGTCTTTTTGTACTTTTCTCTCTCTCTCTCTCTCTCTCTCTCACTCACTCAACTCTCATTTTTGCACTTCTCTTCAAGCGGAGAAACCTAATTTAGCTATTTGAGTTTCAAATTCTCCCAATTGGGCGTTTTTTGGGGTTAATTTGATGGCTTCTTCAATGATCAACGGGGCTGAAAATCTCACTTTAATCAGAGGAATTGTTCCAACCAGTTTAGGTTGGATTGGGTCTGATTTGGAAGGCTGCAAGAACTTCCCCAAAAAATTGGGATTAGTATCTTATTCAAGAAATTCAAAGCTTAGAAGCAAAAGCCCATGTTCCAAGATGCAGTCTTTCAGCTTCTAGACCAGCTTCCCAACCCAGATTCATACAGAACAAGAAAGAGGCATTCTGGTTCTATAGGTTTCTTTCAATTGTTTATGACCATGTAATAAATCCTGGGCACTGGACTGAAGATATGAGGGATGAGGCACTTGAACCAGCTGATCTAAGTGATAGGAATATGATAGTTGTGGATGTTGGTGGTGGTACTGGTTTTACTACTTTGGGTATAGTTAAACATGTTGATGCTAAGAATGTTACCATTCTTGATCAGTCCCCTCATCAGCTTGCTAAGGCTAAGCAAAAAGAGCCCCTTAAAGATTGTAAGATAATTGAAGGTGATGCTGAGGATCTTCCCTTCAGAACTGATTATGCTGATAGATATGTATCTGCTGGGAGGTATACATCCCTTTTTTCTTGAGATTTCTTATCTGTTATTTTCTAGTCATGTGTAAGTTTTAGGGATAATATGCACATAGATGTTTTGGATGCTGAATGAAAGAAGAATGATAATATGCACATAAATCAAAATGGTTCTTGGGTCTGCCTTCACTGATGCCTTTTGACTTTGATTTGAGAGCATGATTATGTAGCATACGTGACGATATAGAGGACTACTGTTTAGGGGTATTTGAGAGCAGCCACTTTGTGCAGTTATTGCCAAAGGTTAGGTTTGTCTCCTATCCATCCCCGCTCATACCCCAATTATTGGGACTTAATGGGTTATGTTATTGTTGTTGTATTGTGTAAGCTTTAGGGATAGTTAAATGAACTCAGCAATCTGCCTGCTTTGATTTTGCATTTCTATTTAGGTTGTTCTTGAGCCATAGTTCTTTACTTCAGTGCATATTCGTTTGATTATATTCAACTGATTTTATGTGAACTCCAATTAGTAAACCCGCTTCTTTTGAATGCCAAACTGAAATTTTATTTGGAACAATTCTTGATTTATACTTATGAACCTTGAAATGATGATGAACATATTGGAAACAGGAATTTATTGTGAGTAAAGGGGTTTTCCCTCTCTGTCATTGAAAATGTAGAATTAGATTCTTCTTGTTGTATTATCTATCTATGCGAGATCATTGGCTGCATTTATATTCTTCTCAGTATTGAGTACTGGCCAGACCCGCAGCGTGGCATCAGGGAAGCATACAGGGTTTTGAAACTTGGAGGAAAGGCTTGTCTAATTGGTCCTGTTTATCCAACATTCTGGTTGTCTCGATTTTTCGCGGATATGTGGATGCTCTTTCCAAAGGAGGAAGAGTACATTGAGTGGTTTGAGAAGGCGGGATTTAAGGATGTTCAGTTGAAGAGGATTGGCCCAAAATGGTATCGTGGTGTGCGTCGACATGGTCTCATCATGGGATGTTCTGTTACAGGTGTAAAGCCTGCTTCCGGTGACTCACCTTTGCAGGTAATTCCGGCTTGTTTTCAGTATACGATCCAAGGTTGCATGTAACTGTTCTTCTTTGCATCCATGAACAAATGATCTAATCTTCCATTACTGTTCCACTGCTGATCCTTTAGAAATATTCTAGCTTTGGCATGGTGGTTAAAAGAACAATCATCTCCCTCAACTCAACCATTTTACTAAAATTTATTTGCTTGTGACTTCAAGTTCATGAAACTTTTGGGTATTTACCTAAGATAATTCAAGGGCACCTCTAAAAGTAATATAACCACAAATCATCATCGATCGGGACTATGATGTCTGCTCAGTTGGTTGTGACTTACTAATCTTATCAGTTAAAGGTCTATTTGCAAATCAATCTGTCATATTTATGTGGGCTACGTTCTTGTGTTGCAGCTTGGTCCAAAGGCAGAAGATGTATCAGAACCTGTAAATCGGTTTGTCTTCTTTGCGCGCTTCATTATCGGTGCATTGGCAGGAGCATACTTTGTGTTGGTTCCCATCTACATGTGGCTGAAAGATCAGATTGTACCCAAGGGTCAACCAATAACCCCGACTCCTGCACTGCTCACTTCTCTCGTTTGAGGCAACCTATCGACAACCTGCACTCCTCACTTCTCTTGTTTGAGGCAACCTATCGACAAGAGTTCCTACGAGCTCTCGTAAATCCTATGTAAAGAGCGAAAATTACCTTCTCTGAAAGCTTTGCTTGTCTGGGACAATGTATTCTTCTCTTTTTACTGCCATATCTAAGCTTAGTTTCTTTGTACTGTAATCCTAGGCACTTTGTTTTATACAATTTGAGAAGTAGGAAACTTTCTGCTCTTGTTATTTCTCATGTTTAGAGCAGCTTTCAAACCCCGTGCATAGTGTGATATAATCCTGCTAAGGCAAAAACAACACCGACAACACATCCATAACAAGTCTAGGAAAATGCAGGATCATAGTATTATAATTTTGGTTGAAAATCAGACTTCATTCGCTTACATTTATATTGGGTGTGCTTGGAAAATGTTTGGTTTGGGTTTGGTTTGGTCTCACTTTTGGTGGGAAATGCTCAAAATTTGGCCTCTAAAATAGGCGGGAGAAATTCAATTTCAATTTTTTTTTCAAATAATTGTCTAATTTCAAATTTTGGCCTAAAAAATTTGGAATTTGAACATCTCCCGACAATTTTAGAGGCCAAAATTTGGAATTGGACAATTATTTAAAGAAAAAAATTTGAATTTGAATTGCTCCCGCCACTTTTTTAGCTTCTCCCGCCAAAACTCAAACCCAAATCCAAACCCAAACTCAAACCAAAACCCAATTCAAGTAGAGCCATTATATTCAACAAGCTAAAAAAAAAAAAAAACACTTACATTTATATTATAATTGTAAGATTATCTTAACTTCACAAGCCCACACCCCATCATTCGGTTAATGTAGATATAGTGTGTTATTGGTTTTCTTTTTGAGTTTTCCTAATTTATTGTCCTTAATCCCTTTTTTATTTACCCTCAACTACTTATTTAATACTCTCTTTTTTCTCTTTTCTTCTTCCTCTTGAAGTTTTCTTCATTTTTTAACTTTCATGACTAGATCCAACCAAAAGCTCCGACTCTTGATTGGATCTAGCCATATTTCTTTCACTTTTTGTGTCCTCATCCCCTTCTTTTATCGTAAATCGTGATAAAAAAATTTCAAGGCATCATTATTCAAGATTCAAGACTCAAACGCAAAGCTGCAGCTGTTGGTGTTTCCCGCTCAAAACAGTCGCCATCAGTCAACTCCTGGGCTGCTGTGCACTGTGCTGGCAGACTGGGCTGCTGCACTGTTTTGGCAGCTTGTGCAGATTTTGAAATTTTGGGAGACTTTCTTCCCTCTTTGTGGGTCAGATTAAATTCTCACGGGTCATAGACATTAGCACACGGGTCGCTGGGTCGTCCAAGGTATTTCGCGGGTCAGCAAGCTATTTGACGGGTCAGGAGCAATTTATTGAAT
This sequence comes from Vinca minor, assembly GCA_026122235.1. Lineage (NCBI taxonomy): Eukaryota > Viridiplantae > Streptophyta > Magnoliopsida > Gentianales > Apocynaceae > Vinca > Vinca minor. Next base: position 1,653,909 of record JAOCZM010000085.1, on the reverse strand, counting down.
TTCATCAGGTGCTAGACCTACTTCAGATCCTTCCAGATTTGGAGTTTCTCTCTAAATCCGGAGTTGTTCTGGGCCCTTTCTCAGCTTTTCTACATCTTTCCGAGACAATCTATGAGACGGTTGATAAGCCCATGGTTTCGTAGATTGTTGACTTCTAAGAAAGGTGTTGAAACTGAGTTTGCTACTGTTTTTCCAAGATCTTGGAGAACCTGCTGCGAAGAATTTTATCATGTATTTATTTTTTTTACTGTTTTTTTTGTGTTGTTTACCTAGTGCGGGGTGTGGACTTTTATCTGTTATCATGGTGTTTACACCATTGTATAACTTTTATTTTCCTTGTATTTTCGTTTTATCTTTTTCTTGTGTTATTGAATTGAGTCTGGACTTGGATTTTGTATGGTTTGAGAAACTCACTTAGATTAAGTCTGGAATTGAAATCTTAACTTCAAATCATCTAGAATTTGATTTGAGTTTACGATTGGAAATAAAATTTCAAACTCAATCCAATGACACTCATACTTGGACAATATTTCTATTCTTAAATCAGTAAAAAAAATGTACCGTCACATTTTCTTCCACTAAGTCAACATTCCATTGTTGAGTTATTATTGATGTATTTTGATCATATTTTTAATTTTGAAATGAGTAGAAATTTTACTATACCAAACAAAAAATCTCAAATAAAATCACACTTAAATCACCTTTCTTGTATTTGTTTAGGAGTATATGTATGTATTCCCAATGCAAATTAATTATTCGAATTTCTATAGAACCTTCACTTAAGTCTTGAATGTTGACTTTGAATTACCTTCCTTCCCATTTTCTCGGGCATGAACTTTGACTCGTCACGTGTACTATTTGTGTGGAAAATGTCTTAGTTGCAATTTTTTTTCCAAGTACTTTCGGCCATTAATCAAAGTCTATATAAGATCCCTGGAATTATTCAATTTCTATTTTAAGTACTACTCATTTTTTATTTTTTTTCTTCAGAGTTTCTTCCTCTTTGTTCGGAGACACACAAAGAAACACACTCTTTATTCATCTGTCTATGGCGGAAGCATTGACTGAAGATCAAGTTGCTGAGTTCCGGGAAGCCTTTTGTCTCATCGACAAGGATTCTGATGGTATATTTATTTATTTATTTATTATTATTATCAATTGTGTACTTATATATTACATTCAGTCAAAAATGTTTACTCAACTGTGCTAGTTATCTCTTTAACAAAATGATAAATTTTTGGGGTAATTGTTACTTATTTTTTATTTTATTTTATAAGAATGGGGAAGGGGTTGGGGTAGATGATTGATGCATTAAAGAGTGATGACGGGAATTTGATAGTGTTTGATTTAGAAAATATTTGTCGCAGTACAAATTTTATTAATTTGTTTGTCGTTCTAAAACTAAAATCTTGCGTTTTTGGACAGGTGTGATAACAATGGAAGAACTTGCAGCAGTGATCCACTCTTTGAATGAGAGACCAACAAAGGAAGAGATTCAAGAGATGATTAATGAGGTTGATCGCGATGGAAGTGGGACAGTTCATTTTGATGAGTTCTTGAATATCATGGCTGTAAAGATGAAGGAAAACGTGACTGAAGAGTTGAAAGAAGCTTTCAAAGTATTTGATCGGGATCAAGATGGTTTCATTTCTGCTATTGAGGTAAAAGCTTAGGTCAATTTTCACATACTTTTTTTTATTTTTTATTTTTTAAATTACGAGTTAAGTACTGATTATTTTTGCTCGTATTAAAATGATAAAATGTGAATTCTATATATGCAGTTAAGAATTGTAATGATAAATTTGGGAGAAAAATTAACAAATGAGGAAGCAGAACAGATGATCAAAGAAGCAGATTTAGATGGAGATGGTCTCGTAAGCTATGAGGAATTTGTGAGGGTGATGATGGCTTCTTCTTATTAATTAATTAATTTCTAAAATTATCACCATCGGATGAAATAGTCAAATACAGTGCCAAACCATATGCTATACAGCTTCCATATAACTGAATAATGTTTTTTTTCCCACATTCAAATATAATATATATTTTTTATTGCATGTAAATTACTCCCTCTATTCCTAAATATAAGACTCTTTAGACAATTTGAGAAAATTAAGGAAGTTATCATTTTCACTTAAACTTCCAATATTATCCTCCACCCTCCCTCTCTCTCACTTCTTTGTAATAACGAAAGGAAAATATTAAGGGTATAATTGGAATAAATTGTTGACAACTAATAAAACAACCTTAAACAACAATTAATTTGGATACCTAGATATCTCCTAAACGACAATTAATAGGAAATGGAGGGAGTATTAGATTCCTATTAATTATGTAATTATGGGACTCACTACCTCTTAAATTTACATGAGACTGAAAAGTTAGTGGTGGAAATTTACATAAAATGTGTATTTATTCTAAAAAGTAAATAATTTTTTATATCCTCCGCCTGCGTGCGGCAAGCTTTAATCTCCATTTCTAGAGCTATCTCCTCCTTGTATGAGGCAGTTCTCTCTCCCCTATATGGGGCAACCGCCCAATCAAACTTAAAAAAAAAAAAATTATAATTATATCTCAAAATAAAAACTAACATTTGAATCTCACCATTAACGTTTCTGGGACTGAAATTGGGTTAATGTCTCTGGCTCTTATGGGTATTTCCGTATTTGGAGACTTTTGAGTTAGTTCCCGATAGAAACAGTCAGACTATTCACGTAGGTGCTGCGATTTTATTGTTTCTTGCGGTTCAAGAAATTTTGAAATTACACTAAATCAATTAAAATTTCTATTTGCACTTTGTAAATTGATGCCGTTTGATACTGTGTGGAACATTTTTTTTCCCCAAAAAATTACTCCCTCTATTTTTTAATATAAGACTTCCATTAATGTTGCGGAAATTAAGAAAACAAAAATTAAGATATTTTTTAATTAAAATACAAATATTACTCTCTTAAATATGACTTGTATACCACTAATTTTATTTAAGAGAATAATATTATATTTTGATTACAAAAATATCTTAATATTTGCTTCCTTAATTTTTACACCATGTAATGAAAGTTTTATACTTAAAAAATGGAAGTAGTATTAAGTAATACAAGATATTAGTATATTAACGATCATAAGTCATGACAAACAAATAAGTTACTGTTATTAGGAGATTAAACTGCATTTATTATAAAATTATAAAAAAGAAGCTCAAAAAATTCAAAGGCAGATATAAAATTATAAGCAAAATATATTAAAATAAATACTTTTTTTTTTGTTTACTGAATAAGAAATTATACATTAATCATAAAATAGACGATGTTATTATGAAAATACTAGAAAATAAAATTTATCAATAATTTAGATAACTATAATAATAGATAAAAGTCCACACACTGGGACTGGGTAAAAAACACTAATAATAGTAGAAAAAAGTAAATACATAATAAAATTCTTCACATCATCTTCTTCGTAATTCTTGAACAACGATAGTAAGAGAAGTTCAGTTTCAACCTCCTTCTCATAAATCAACAATCTATAAGATCATAGGCGTATCAACCGTCTAGTAGATTGTCTACACGTTATAAAAACTCTTTTTCCTATCTATCTATCTATTTTTATTTTTCGGAGAAAGGAAAGAGTCATTTTCTAACGGGTGAAAATCCTCTGTCCCCATTTGTCTGTATCCCCGTGTCCCCAACCAATCAGAATTTACTATATAAATATTTGTTTCAATTATATATACACATGATTTAATCGCGATTGGTTGCGACTACGAGACACACACAAATGGGGACAGAGGATTTTTTGCCTTTTCTAACATAGCCATGTCATGTGGCACGAAATATTATTTTCTAACATAGCTCCACGTGGGAGAGAAAATTGGGAATCCCACAAAATCATGGACAAGTGTAAAACTTCTGAGTTTACCACTACGACATGCTATTTTCTTTCTCAGTGCCAATTTTTTCCTCAATATTAATTATTCATGTTTTGTTAGTATTTTTCTTGGTAAATTTTCACGGTTGTAAATGCTATTGAAGATCTTTTTATTTGTTTATAGTGTGACTTTATCAAGATGTTAGTTTAAAAGAGATATTATTGACTCTAAATTATACTCCCTCAATTCCTAAATAAGATTAACACTTGAACATTTCACATGAATTAAAAATTTGCTGAAAACAATAAAAGATTAAAACTAAAAAACTATAGTACCCTTTTCTATTAAATAAAGGAGGAATAAATTTCCTCAAATCTCTCTCTCTCTCTCCTCTCTTGATTTACGGAAGATATGTATTCTTCAACTTCCTTTAATAAACCTTTCAAATGCACACTCTTCTCAAAAGTATACTGGATTGAATATTAGATTCATTTCCAAGGTAAAGTCTTAACTTTAGTTTTGAAATTTGGAAAATCTATAAATTGCATATGTGATTAAGAGAAGGGTGGAAAAAAGCCATTTAATTTCTCTTGAAATTGTAAGTGTTAATTGATGAAAAATTGTAAGTGTTAATCTTATTTTGGAATAAAGAAAGAGACTCAAATGTTAACCTTATTTAGGAATGGAGAGAGTAACTTTTGATACCAAAATATCGTAAATTATTTGTGACTTTTAGCCTTCTTTAAAACGTGTGGTAAACTTAGTCATTGACAAATTAATAGACGCTGGTTCATCGCTAGTAGCAGTAACTAATGTTCCTCGCCACATAAACTGTTATGGATACTAATCATGGAGCAAATCAAGGAATCAATCAAGATAATAATCTCAGGAGAAAATCACTCGATTAATTGATTGTGATTGATTGTAATTGATTATTTGTATATTTCTTTCCTTTATTACATAAATACGATTACTATATATAGGTGATGTATTATAGAGTTTAATTCATTCAATACAAAAGGAGTTCTTTCTCCCCATTTAATCTTTATTCTTTATGCTTTTCTACATGGTATCAAAGCAAACCTTTTGAGGTTTTCCGGACTTTTATTCTTATTCTTTTTTCATTTCGCGGCTTACAAAAGCTATTTCTTTTATATATACAAAAAATAAAAATAAATAAATAATAATAATTTTGAGTCGTGATGTCTTCTGCTATTCCATCACTCGATAGAGGCAACAATGACGGTTCTACAATCCGATTTGGTGGTCACTGTGCTATAGAAGAATTTGTCCAGTCACCACGAGTCTCAATAAATGTTGTTTCTGCCACGGATGTTGCTTCTTTTTTCGGGTAATAAGTGTGTATCACCTATAATTAATCGATTATTGACTCGGAGCTAGTCACCATATTTCATGTTCCTTACAATTATTTACTTCTTATCGTACTTTATCGCATACACCGATTCGTCTCCCTGATGGTTCATCTACTTCTGCAACTCATATAGGTTCTATCCAACTAAATCCTAATTTAATTCTTTCTAACGTGTTGTATGCTCCTCATTCTCATTTAATCATGTATCTATTGGGCAATTACTTGTAATCCCAATTTACTTGTCTATTTCAAATCTAACTCTTGTGTTATTCGAGATTGCACTAAGCTAAAAATGATAGGATTAGCCACATTCATTAATGGTTTATATATATTGCAGCCCAAATATTGTTCTCCTGTCCCCTTTGTTTCGAACATTCTTACCGACTCAAACTCTTCCTCTCATGTCGCCAAATTCTCTAACACCTCCTTATGGCACTATCGTTTAGGTCATATTTCCTTTCCCAGATTAAAAATGGCACAACATATGGATTCCAAAATAAAAATTACACACAATGAACATTGCTCTATTTGCCCCATGGCTAAGCAATACAAGCATCCATTCCCCCTTAGTAAATCCACTTCTCAAGCGTGCTTTGATTTAATACACGTAGATATTTGGGGACCTTATAAAACCCACACCGTTCACGGCCACCTATATTTCCTCACCATCGTAGATGATTTTAGCCGTTTCACTTGGATTTATTTGATGAAAACAAAGTCTGAGGCCCGATCCCTTACCCAACACTTTTTCCAATATGCGCTTACCCAATTCCAAAAGAGCATTAAAGTAGTACGTTCATACAATGGACCCGAATTTCACATGTCCGAATTTTTTACTTCCAAAGGTATCATTCATCAAACCTCTTGCGTAGAAACTCCTCAACAAAACGGAATCGTCGAACGAAAACATCGTCACATCCTAAATATTGCTCGTTCACTTAAATTCCAATCGCATCTGCCTTCCGCTTATTGGGGGTACTTTGTCACCCACGCTGTCTACCTTATAAACATTACCCCTACACCTTTACTACAAAACCAAACTCCTCGCACACTTTTATATAATAAACCACCATCATTATCTCATCTCCATGTTTTTGGTTGCTTAGCCTATGCCTCAACCCTTTCTGCTCATCGCACAAAATTTAACTCCGTAGTCGTCCCTCTATTTTCTTAGGCTATCCTGCACACACAAAAGGATACACTCTCCTAGACCTTCACTCACGCTCTATTTTCATCTCTCGAAATGTCATCTTTCAAGAAAATATATTTGCTCATCCACAACAATCTCCACTCAATCCTCATTCGAACAATATTCCTTTACCAATTCCTTTCATTAATGATCTTCCTTTTGAACCTCCATCATCACATCCAACTCCCAATCCCATAATCACTCCAACCCCTCATACGTCACCTTTAAATAATGCTCAAAATTCTCCTCCTAATTCCACTATCTCGCCTCCTCCTCTCCCTACCCATCCTCCTACTCGGAAATCTACTAGGATCTCACATACCCCTTCATACCTGGACGATTATTATTGTTCTCTCGTCCAAGCTTCATCTACTTCCACTATTTCTATCACAAAAACATCTACTCCTCACTCTTTAGAAAAGGTTCATGATTATCAGTCACTATCTCCAAATCATAAATCTTTTGCATTATCAGTTTCTACTCACTTTGTACCTAAGAGCTACAATCAGGCCGTCAAGCATGCAGATTGGAGGCGATCCCATGCAAGCGTAAATTGATGCATTGGAGGCCAACAACACTTGGACACTTGTTCCCCTTCCCCGAATGTTAAGCCCCTCGGGAACAAATGGGTTTACTCGGGTTAAAATTTAATTCGATGGTTCTATTGAAATACCTAAGTCTCGTCTTGTTGTCCAAGGTTTCACACAACAACCCGAGCATAGATTACATTGATACATTCTCCCCAGAGTAGCAAAAATGACCACCTGTTCGAATTCTTCTTGCTATTGCCTCTCGCCAAATGATGGTTTTTGGAGCAGACTTGATATCAACAATGCATATCTTCATGGTGATCTTAATGAGGATATTTATATGCGGCTACCTCCTAGTTTTTCTTCTCCTCAACTCGGGCTCGCCTCGCAAACTCATAAAATCTTTATATGGTCTCAAGCAGGGTCGGGCCAGGGCAATGGAATCACAAATTGACCACGAGTTAGTGTCACAAGGTTTCTCTCAAGCCGTAAGTGACCATAGTATCTTCATTCACCGCAAAGGTTCTCAATTCACTGCTCTCCTCGTTTATGTTGATGATGTTATCTTCACTGAGAACAATTATGATGACATCTCCTCGGTCAAGCAATTCTTGCACAATACTTTCAAAATCAAAGACCTTGGTCCTGTCAAATATTTTCTCGGTATGGAGATTGCTCGCTCTAAAGCTGGTCTAAACATTTGCCAACGAAAATATACATTGGACTTGCTTGAGCAACATGGCTTTCTTGGTTGCAAACCTGCCATTACTCCTATGGATTCTTCCTACCACTGTTCCAAAGATGATTCACCACTCCTTACCGACAACACTCTCTACCGAAGTCTTATTGGCAAGCTTTTATATCTCACTCACACACGGCCGGATATTTCACACGCCGTCCAACAACTTTCCTAGTTTCTAGATCATCCCACAGAATTACATCTCAAAGTCGCTCATCGTATTCTACGGTATCTCGAAAGGCTCTCCCGACAGAAAAGGTCTTTTTTTCCCCATCATCATCATCATTACACCTTAGTGCTTTCTCCCGATTCTCGATTAGGGCAGTCGCTCCGACACGAGACGCCTACAACGGGTTATTGTGTTTTTCTTGGTTCTTCTCTTGTATCTTGGAAGTCTAAAAAGCAACTCACTGTTTCTCGAAGCTCTTCCGAGGCGGAATACCGAGCTCTTGCCACCACCACTTGTGAGTTACAATGGCTGAAGTACCTCCTCAATGACTTACTTATACCACATTCTCATGCCATACCATTGTTTTGCGACAACCAAAGCGCTTTATACCTCACAACCAATCCCGCCTTCCATGAAAGAACCAAACATATTGAAATTGATTGCCACATAGTCCGCGAAAAAACGCAAACTGGCCTTGTTAAACCTTTACCCATTTCGACCCACTCTCAATTGGCTGACATTTTCACCAAAAATCTTGCTTCCCCTCGTTTCAACTTTCTCATCCAATCTCTTGGTCTCATTGACATCTTTTCTCCCAAGCCCAGTTTGAGGGGGCGTGTTACGGATACTAATCATGGAGCAAATCAAGGAATCAATCAAGATAATAATCTCAGGAGAAAATCACTCGATTAATTGATTGTGATTGATTGTAATTGATTATTTGTATATTTCTTTCCTTTATTACATAAATAGGATTAGTATATATAGGTGATGTATTATAGAGTTTAATTCATTCAATACAAAATGAGTTCTTTCTCCCATTTAATCTTTATTCTTTATGCTTTTCTACATAAACTATCCAAAGAAGTAAATGGCTAATCATAAAATGCGTTACATTTTCATAAATATGAATCAAACTCTTGACCTCATGATCGATAATTATTATTGGGATACACTTGTTAAAGTTCACATACATAATAAAAGAAAGAAAAAAAGTTGTCCCTATGATGTTAACTTTTCAACGTGACTAAAAATATAAGGGTAGTGCTAGACAACTAGAATATAGATAATTAATTGTCTATAATTATCTATAATTGGCTATAATTTGAGGTAAACGTATAAAATACCGTGATTTTTTTTTTATAAAAATAGGGGGACAAGAGTATTTTATAACATATTATAGCATTAATGTAAAAAAAATTTAACGTATTATTTTAAAATTTTGGGATTAATGATATTTTATAGACAATTATATCCAATAGCCTTGAAGGCATTAATCATTTCCCAAAATATAAACTATAATCTAACATTTTACATTAACATAAACAAATACCGGGTGAATTATCAAAAGTTTAAAAGACATAGGATTTTATTTGTTAAAAACATAAACCACAATGACTATAAGGTAATTAAGACTATCAAAATCAGCACTACGGCGTCGTTTTTATCCACGGCGGACGAGATCGATGGGATTTATTGGAAACTCATTTACCAAAAAAAAGCTACTGAAATCTCTGGAACCCCGTTCTGTAGATGGCCGCAGAACCGGCGCCGTCGAATCTCGACGACTATTCACCGCCGGCGACACTCATCCCATTCGACCTCCCCATCCCTCTTCTTCGAGGACCCATTAAGGCGAATCCATCAGACGACCCAGAATTATCCGGTCCATTTGTCCTGGCATTCAAGGACCCAAAATCATGGGCTATAGCATACAAGAACTGCGAGTCCAAAATCATCCAGCAATGCGAAGCCGGAGTTCGAATTGGCTGCTCACTTTCCGCATCCAACAGTTGCAAACCCCGTTGGTGGAAAACGGCGTTGGGCTTAGCTAAACAAGACTTCAAAGAAAGAGCAAAATGCGAAGAACGCGAAATGGAGGCTTGTTTTGTAAAGTCCAAGGAAAAATGTGGCGAATTGGCGGCTCAGAAATGTTCGACGGCGTTTAGAGACTCGAGAATTGCTGTTAAGAGGTTTGATTTAATGAGGAATAGAAGGGAGGTTTCGAAATTGATTTCTTGGGTGTGTTTGGAAAGTAATAAGAGTAGAGTGGTGTTTGATATTTTGAAAATTGGGAATTCTTGGGAGGAATTTGATGTGAGTTATTGTAGAGGAAGTGATTTATTGGGTTCCAATAATGTGAATAGTTTTGATTATTATCTGAAAAAATAGCATTTGAAAACTGTAAACTGACTTGAGTCTGATATGAGTTTGAAACTCACATTGAGACCATATTTTCTTTATATTGAGTAGGTGAATGAAACCTCAAGTACTAAATCATGGATCTTTGCTGTATTCATGTTTGTTGAATAGTTTTATGAGAAATGTATCATTATGGCCTTCATCTTGGATTTCTTATACTATATCTTTCTTTCTAGAGTTAGTTTCCAAGTATTTTTGATGTTGTAAGAATACCAGTTTTCAGATAGAATTGGTAGAAAAAAACTAATCCTGAGAATACTGCATTTCTGGATCTCAAAAGTGGTTCAAATCGCTCTTTTTTTTTCTCTCAATACGGACTGAAATTAATCTCATCTATCGAATTGAAATTTTGACGATAAAATTAATTTAAAGCGAATATTTATTTTAATTTGTACGATACTTATCCTGTTTTTTAAGGACATCTCTCTTATTTTTTTGTGAAATATGTACTGCCTAGTATCCGGACCGGAGCCTTCATAATATGATAATGGCAAAGTATTCTCCCATATTCAAGCCCAATTTAGAAGTCTGGGCTCTCAGTTGGAGTAAGGACAAATAATTTTCTTAGTATAGAATTTTAATTGTTAATTTTTTATTAAATGGTTAAAAATAATAGCATAGTTAAAAACTTTTTTAAAATAATTATTTTTTTTCATTCGAATAATTATTAAGTTATTTTAAATTTAGTTGACAAATTAAACTCATATAACAACATTTATCAACGTACAAAAAATCATATACATCCATACTTTAATTTACAGCTTAACCAAATTCAGACATGGGAGCATTGTTGATTATTTGTACATGTATTTGTTGTAAAAATAAAGGAGTTCCCAATCTATTTTTATAAATCATAATCTAGCGGTATCTTTTAATTTTAATATTTTTCATCTTGCATTTATTTGAATAGAACTTTTTTATGTTCATTTTCTTTTAGATGTAATTATTATAGAATAATTTGGGACAGTTTTTATAGTTTACACCAAAAATTTGATTAATTCTAATATGAATCATAATTCAATTGATTATGTGATCAGATTTATCCACACCATAACATAAATATTTTTCTGTTGACGTGGATAAATCTGTACCAATGAATGGTTGTGCATATCATATCAGAAAAAATCCAAAAAGTTCCCGTTGTTCTCGGGTCCTTTTCCTAAAGGGAAACGGGTTAAGCATCGGATGGACATTTCGGAGTCGGACCACAAATAGTAAAACCTTATTAACAGGGCAAAAAATTCTATATCCCCATTTGTGTGTGTCCCCGTGTCCCCAATCAATCACAATTCAGCATGTGTATATATAATTGAAATAAATATTTATATATTAAATTCTGATTGGTTGGGGACACGGGAACACACACAAATGGGGGGGACAGAGTATTTTCACCCTATTAACAGTACTTCTTCATCTATAGATGTAAGATTTTACTGTAATTCTCCAAACCCCTTTTACGGGCTTTTCCGACAATTTCGTCCTACAATTCAGATTTTTTCCTTCTCAAATCCTCCGTCACTCATCACGGGGTTTTCAATTTCAGATTCATTCCGGCCCGGCTACTCTCGGGCAAAGATCTCCGATCAGGTTTTAATTTTTTTTTTTTATTTATAATTTTTCGATCACGCCTAATTCAAAAGTTTTTTTTTTTTTTTTTTTAATTTATTTGTGGGAGAGGGGAATTTGTTTTTCATTTTTGTTCCTCAAGTTTCGATCTTTGTACTCAACTGAATTTGTAGAGTTCCAATTTTTGCTCAATTTATGTGTTTTTATAGATCGGAATGGATTCCCAGCTTCAAATAATTCTTTTGATTCTATACTTGGTATAATTATTTTCATGTACGATCTTTTTTTATTTAATTAAAATTCACCCGTGCACTCAGGCAGGGTCATGGGAAGATCCCGAGGTAACGCCTTACCCTTAATTTTTCATAAAGAAGCTGTTTCCAAATTACAGGGTTCAAACCCGTGACTTAGCGGATAACAAGTGACCATCGCTCTAAGCACAACCCAAGTGTATTCATGTGCTATGCTATCGAAGATAGTGAAGATAATTAATGGAATTTGAACATGCTGATTAAGTAAGTAGGTAATGTAATGTCATAGGTCACTGATTTCTTTTGAGAATGGTGTTTGGTTTGTAGTAAAGATTGTAACTTTCCCACTGATACTTGAATTATGCACCTGAGTTGGGAGTCTGTAATGCTTCTTGATTCAGTCTCACTAGTGAACAGAACAGAAATAGAAAAAGGATAAAAGAAAAATTAGAAATAAGATGAAGAATAGAGTAATGGTGTAAGAACAAACTCAACTGATATGTCTTAAGTTTGGGGAAGATAAAGATAAGGGAAATTACAGCCAAAGTCTGTAAATAGCTACAAAATATCTGAATACCTACTACATTTAGGAAGCTACTATATATAGCCTTTAATACTAATCTAATCTCAGCCCTTAAATTACTACTTCTAATCTGCACCGTCCAGCTCAGCCATTCCTTTCGTACTGAGCCCTTTTGTGCCAGCTGGAGTACTATTCTGTTTATAACCGAATCTGAGTGCAGCTGAGCTGCTGTTGCTCACTGCTGCTGCTCACTCTATGACAGAGTCAAAAGTTTGTATTGAGTTTTCTAACATATTCCTATTAGCACTTGAATGTGAGATGTAGAAAAACTTTCGGGGGGTAACTAATTGGTTTAACTAGAGTTTATGTAGACCTGCTCTGGATTCTATTCACCTGTCTGGAAATTTTATGATGGCCATAGCTTATATTGCATAGTAAAATTTATATTCTACCGGTCCTTTTCATTTTTTACTTGGTGATCTCTTATAAACATCGATTAGGTGCAGATTGCAATTGATCTCCGCTAATTTATAACCTGCTCACCTCCTACCAGTTAAGAAAAAATGAAAGAAAAGAAAAGCAAAAGAAAAAAAAAAAATAGGAGGGTAAAGAAAATGTCTCCGGAATATGATGCACTTTTGCTGGACTTTTGCATGTAATAGGCTTGCTGTTGGTACTAGAATATGGTTGCTTGCTTACGTAATCTTGGTTACTCATGTTTCACTTGATGGAATAACGTGTTTGTATTCTATCTTCTCGAAGGTGTATTTTTTTTGAAGCTATTCATTGTGACGATTGTGAGATCTCGAATTCCATGGGGGACTGAATATCCTAACCGTCCAAATTTCCCTTTAAGACCTACCGCCTCACCGTTTGGTGCTCCTCGAGGTGCTTCACCTTTTTCAGCCTTCCCGCCTCGTGGTTGGAGCGAAGCCTCTGCTTTAGGCCTACTCCTCCCGTTGCGTGCTCTCGGGTTCCAACAGCCTTCCTTCACCCCTCGGGCTCGTGGGTCGGACCTAATGCTCGTTGGCTTTAGACTCGTACCTCCCTGCCGGTGATCCAAGTAGGGCCACTTCCGCTGAAAGATCATATGGTCCACCACGTACTGGACCTTTTCAGCGTTTGCCGAATCTCGACGACTATTCACCGCCGGCGACACTCATCCCATTCGACCGCCCCATCCCTCTTCTTCGAGGACCCATTAAGGCGAATCCATCAGACGACCCAGAATTATCCGGTCCATTTGTCCTGGCATTCAAGGACCCAAAATCATGGGCTATAGCATACAAGAACTGCGAGTCCAAAATCATCCAGCAATGCGAAGCCGGAGTTCGAATTGGCTGCTCACTTTCCGCATCCAACAGTTGCAAACCCCGTTGGTGGAAAACGGCGTTGGGCTTAGCTAAACAAGACTTCAAAGAAAGAGCAAAATGCGAAGAACGCGAAATGGAGGCTTGTTTTGTAAAGTCCAAGGAAAAATGTGGCGAATTGGCGGCTCAGAAATGTTCGACGGCGTTTAGAGACTCGAGAATTGCAGTTAAGAGGTTTGATTTAATGAGGAATAGAAGGGAGGTTTCGAAATTGATTTCTTGGGCGTGTTTGGAAAGTAATAAGAGTAGAGTGGTGTTTGATATTTTGAAAATTGGGAATTCTTGGGAGGAATTTGATGTGAGTTATTGTAGAGGAAGTGATTTATTGGGTTCCAATAATGTGAATAGTTTTGATTATTATCTGAAAAAATAGCATTTGAAAACTGTAAACTGACTTGAGTCTGATATGAGTTTGAAACTCACATTGAGACCATATTTTCTTTATATTGAGTAGGTGAATGAAACCTCAAGTACTAAATCATGGATCTTTGCTGTATTCATGTTTGTTGAATAGTTTTATGAGGAAGGTATCATTATGGCCTTCATCTTGGATTTCTTATACTATATCTTTCTTTCTAGAGTTAGTTTCTAAGTATTTTTGATGTTGTAAGAATACCAGTTTTCAGATAGAATTGGTAGGAAAAAACTAATCCTGAGAATACTGCATTTCTGGATCTCAAAAGTGGTTCAAATCGCTCTTTTTTTTCTCTCAATACGGACTGAAATTAATCTCATCCGTCGAATTGAAATTTTGACGATAAAATTAATTTAAAACGAACATTTATTTTAATTTGTACGATACTTATCCTGTTTTTTAAGGACATCTCTCTTATTTTTTTGTTTTTGAAATTATCTTGCGTTCCGCACGTACTGAAATATGTACTGCCTAGTATCCGGACCGGAGCCTTCATAATATGATAATGGCAAAGTTCAAGTTCTAGATCGTATTCTCCCATATTCAAGCCCAATTTAGAAGTCTGGGCTCTCAGTTGGAGTAAGGACAAATAATTTTCTTAGTATAGAATTTTAATTGTTAATTTTTTATTAAATGGTTAAAAATAATAGCATAGTTAAAATTTTTTTAAAAATAATTATTTTTTTTCATTCGAATAATTATTAAGTTATTTTAAATTTAGTTGACAAATTAAACTCATTTAACAACATTTATCAACGTACAAAAAATCATATACATCCATACTTTAATTTACCGCTTAACCAAATTCAGACATGGGAGCATTGTTGATTATTTGTACATGTATTTGTTGTAAAAATAAAGGAGTTCCCAATCTATTTTTATAAATCATAATCTAGCGGTATCTTTTAATTTTAATATTTTTCATCTTGCATTTATTTGAATAGAACTTTTTTATGTTCATTTTCTTTTAGATGTAATTATTATAGAATAATTTGGGACAGTTTTTATAGTTTACACCAAAAATTTGATTAATTCTAATATGAATCATAATTCAATTGATTATGTGATCAGATTTATCCACACCATAACATAAATATTTTTCTGTTGACGTGGATAAATCTGTACCAATGAATGGTTGTGCATATCATATCAGAAAAAATCCAAAAAGTTCCCGTTGTTCTCGGGTCCTTTTCCTAAAGGGAAACGGGTTAAGCATCGGATGGACATTTCGGAGTCGGACCACAAATAGTAAAACCTTATTAACAGTACTTCTTCATCTATAGATGTAGTAAGATTTTACTGTAATTCTCCAAACCCCTTTTACGGGCTTTCCCGACAATTTCGTCCTACAATTCAGATTTTTTCCTTCTCAAATCCTCCGTCACTCATCACGGGGTTTTCAATTTCAGATTCATTCCGGCCCGGCTACTCTCGGGCAAAGATCTCCGATCAGGTTTTAAATTTTTTTTTTTTTTTTTTTTTTTTTATAATTTTTCGATCACGCCTAATTCAAAAGTTTTTTTTTTTTTTTTAATTTAATTGTGGGAGAGGGGAATTTGTTTTTCATTTTTGTTCCTCAAGTTTCGATCTTTGTACTCAACTGAATTTGTAGAGTTCCAATTTTTGCTCAATTTATGTGTTTTTATAGATCGGAATGGATTCCCAGCTTCAAATAATTCTTTTGATTCTATACATGGTATAATTATTTTCATGCACGATCTTTTTTTTATTTAATTAAAATTCACCCGTGCACTCAGGCAGGGTCATGGGAAGATCCCGAGGTAACGCCTTAATTTTTCATAAAGAAGCTGTTTCCAAATTAAGGGTTCAATCCCGTGACTTAGCGGATAACAAGTAAACACTTGACCATCGCTCTAAGCACAACCCAAGTTTATTCATGTGCTATATACCTATCGAAGATAGTGAAGATAATTAATGGAATTTGAACATGCTGATTAAGTAAGTAGGTAATGTAATGTCATAGGTCACTGATTTCTTTTGAGAATGGTGTTTGGTTTGTAGTAAAGATTGTAACTTTCCCACTGATACTTGAATTATGCACCGGGTTGGGAGTCAAAAGTTTGTCTTGAGTTTTCTAACATATTCCTATTAGCACCTGAATGTGAGATGTAGAAAAACTTTCGGCGGGGACCTGCTCTGGATTCTATTCACCTGTCTGGAAATTTTATGATGGCCATAGCTTATATTGCATAGTAAAATTTATATTCTACCGGTCCTTTTCATTTTTTACTTGGTGATCTCTTATAAACATCGATTAGGTGCAGATTGCAATTGATCTCCGCTAATTTATAACCTGCTCACCTCCTACCAGTTAAGAAAAAATGAAAGAAAAGAAAAGCAAAAGAAAAAAAAAATAGGAGGGTAAAGAAAATGTCTCCGGAATATGAAGCACTTTTGCTGGACTTTTGCATGTAATAGGCTTGCTGTTGGTACTAGAATATGGTTGCTTGCTTACGTAATCTTGGTTACTCATGTTTCACTTGATGGAATAACGTGTTTGTATTCTATCTTCTGAAGGTGTATTTTTTTTTGAAGCTATTCATTGTGACGATTGTGAGATCTGAATTCCATGGGGACTGAATATCCTAACCGTCCAAATTTCCCTTTAAGACCTACCGCCTCACCGTTTGGTGCTCCTCGAGGTGCTTCACCTTTTTCAGCTTCTGGCCCTGTGGTTGGAGCAGAAGCCTCTGCTTTTAGGCCTACTCCTCCTGTTGCAGGCTCTCAGGTTCCAACAGCTTCCTTCACCCCTGGGCCTGTGACTGGACCTAATGCTGTTGGCTTTAGACCTGTACCTCCTGCTGGTGATCCAGTAGGGCCACTTCCGCCAGCATCATATGGTCCACCACGTACTGGACCTTTTCAGCGTTTGCCGAGTCCGCAATTTTCCCCAACAGCTCAAACGCCAGTAGCTCCTCCACCAGTTAGACCTTATATGGGCGCTACGTCATCTCCTCCAGTATCCTTTCATTCGCAACCCCAACCATCAGTGCTCATGGGATCTCCTACACAAAGTATGAATTCCGTGCAGTCAGGCATGAATGTACCTCAGTCATCTTTGGATTCACCATTTGCTGCTCCAAGGTCAAACTTTCAGCAATCGCCACCACCGATTAGGTCGTCTTATCCTGCTCCCAGGGGCACGTTGCAGTCAGCTCTTCCAGGGTATCCTAGTATGCAACCTAATGCGGTTCTACAAGCTCCACCTATAAGCTCTGCAGCCTTCCCTTCTCAGCCAGTTTTTTATGGTGCACCGGTTCCAGCTGCATCTATGCCTGTCCCTACTCAACAAAGTGGATTCGTACAATCTCCTCCACTTGCAATTCCATCAGGTTTCTATGGGAGGGAACAGATGCAACATCCAGGCTCTATGCCTCCGATGGCTGGAGCACAAGGCTTGACAGAAGACTTCAGTTCGCTCTCTCTTGGGTCTGTACCAGGATCATTTGATGCAGGAGTTGATTCTAAAGCCTTACCTAGGCCTTTGGATGGAGATGTGGAGCCAAAACCTTTTACAGATATGTACCCCATGAATTGTAGCTCTAGGTATCTACGGCTGAGTACATCTGCTATGCCAAGTTCTCAGTCCTTAGCTTCAAGGTGGCATTTACCTCTTGGTGCTGTTGTGTGTCCTCTTGCAGAAGCTCCTGAAGGGGTTTGTATCCTTGCATTTCCAACTATTACTGTTCATTGATATTTAATATGTTGTAGTTCATTTTATAACTAACTGTTATTCATGTCCAGGAAGAAGTTCCAGTAGTTAATTTTGTGACCACTGGTATAATTCGTTGTAGAAGGTGCCGCACATATGTGAATCCATATATTACATTTACAGACAGTGGAAGAAAGTGGAGGTGCAACATATGTGCATTGCTTAATGATGGTAAACTTTTGTAACACGGAGATGATAAATGAGAACTTTTTAAATATATCTGTGAAAGAACATATCATTGTACATCCTTTGTCTGGATCATGTCGTATTTGCTCTTTTTCTTATACACACACACATAGGTACCATTCTGCATTCTTTTTTGGGGTTTTTTTTTTTATGCTTACTGGTTTTTGTTTTCCCCAGTAATTTATTCTTCTCAATCCTTCTCATACTTGTTATTGGTAAGGCTGATGTATATCAAACTTTGAATGACTATAGTTCCTGGAGAATATTTTGCTCACTTGGATGCCACTGGGCGAAGAGTTGACATGGATCAAAGGCCTGAGCTTACTCAGGGAAGCGTGGAATTTGTTGCTCCAGCTGAGTATATGGTCCGGCCACCAATGCCTCCTCTGTATTTCTTTCTTATTGATGTGTCAATATCTGCAGTCAGAAGTGGAATGCTTGAGGTATGTACTTTTAGTTTTGAGTTGTTAGATAAATGGGTCTCGTCATCTGATCATTTTCATACCTATAAGATGATTGAGGTCTTTGGTGTTTCTTACCCTAAAGGGTCTCCTCCATTTAGAGTACGCTTAGATAACTCTTAAACATTCAGCAAGCAATTATGTCTTCTTGATCTCGTGTATGATCAACATAAATTTTTGCAGACAGTGGCAGAGACAATTAAGTCTTGTTTGGATTCCTTGCCTGGTTTTCCCAGAACTCAGATCGGCTTTATAACGTATGATAGCACAGTACATTTTTATAATATGAAGGCAAGTACTTTCTTTATGATTTACTCGTACTATTCTTGTTTACTAGCCTTTTTTCCCAATTGTGTTTCCTTTTTTGGGGACTATGTTGCATAACTTGAGCCTTTTTTCTTTGGCCAGTCTACTTTATCGCAGCCTCAAATGATGGTTGTCCCTGATATCGATGATATATTTCTCCCACTTCCAGACGATCTCCTTGTTAATTTATCTGAATCAAGATCGGTGGTGGAGGCCTTCCTCAACAGTTTGCCTTTGATGTTTCAGGACAACATGAATTTAGAATCTGCTTTTGGTCCAGCTCTTAAAGCAGCATTCATGGTTATGGTGGGTTGATGCCTTTGACATTTTCCCCTCCATCTCTCTCTCTCGGACTGGGTTCAGAAATATATGATCCTGTCTTTCCATTTATATTTATTGAACTCGGACCAACCCCCATTGCTTTCTGTACTTTTTAACTTCAATCTCATCCTTCTATAAATGAGCTAAACATGGATGCTACAGTATTCATCCCTCAGCATTCATGCGTGTGTGTATATGTATATATTTGTGTTCGTGATCTACTTACTTGTAATGTTCTTTTTCTCCTGCCAGAGTCAACTTGGAGGTAAATTGTTGATTTTCCAAAATACACTCCCATCGTTGGGTGCCGGGCGCCTAAGGTTGCGGGGAGACGATGCTCGTGTGTATGGGACAGATAAAGAATATATGTTAAGAATACCGGAAGATCCATTTTATAAGCAAATGGCTGCTGATTTCTCTAAATATCAGATAGCAGTAAATTTATATGCATTCAGTGACAAGTATACAGACATTGCAACCTTAGGTATGTTCTTTATCTTAAGATTCTGATGAGGAGAAAAACTTTCTTACATTATATTTTATATATTTGAGGCACACTCATTATCGAGTTTCTTGTACTATGAACTACATTTTATACCCGTCTGCTGTTCAGTCTTATTACCTTGTCTTCAAAGATTGGTTCTTGAGCTTCTACTTTTTGAATTTTTTTTGTCAGCAATGGCTTGTGAGTCGAGTAAGGTTTACTATTACATTGGCCATTATGTTCTGGTCCTCATGCAGTAATTTTTCTGCAGAATTGCTTGAAAGCCAAACATTCTCTAGCTCAAGATAGAGATCATAGTTTACCTTGCTCTTTCACAGGCTCCATTTTCTTTTTCTTATCCTCTTCAATCATGGATTGATCATCTGGTCAAACGAAATTTGTCCTTATGCATTGAGACAATAGGTTCCCGTTTAGAAGATTCTTTCGGTGAAATCATTGGAAACTGACCATGTATGGATCTTAGAAGTGCAGTGAGAAGCCGATGAATCTTTTTTATGATGTTAGAGTAAATGCTTTCCAGATGTTTTCAGTTCCATTCAAAACAATCCAGTTGATCTTTGGTCTTTAATTATCTATACTAGTTCTATTTGACCCCGACATCACCACTTTGCTAATCGGTTGACAATTTTTTTTTTAATGCTGCAAATTTGTGAGCATTTTGGTTCTTATCTTGTTTCTATTTTGAGCCATAATTTTCTTTTGTAATTCTGTACAGGAACTTTGTCAAAATATACAGGTGGTCAGGTATATTATTATCCTAGTTTTGTCTTCAGTCACAAAGATAAATTGAGACATGAACTAGCAAGAGATCTTACAAGAGAGACTGCATGGGAAGCAGTCATGCGTATAAGATGTGGGAAAGGTTAGTTATCCTCTTATTATAGGCAAGAGGTCTTCAACTCATACCTCCGGAGTCTTTTTAATTTCTGGGATCTCCTTTACTTTTACAGATTGAGATTGACTGAGGATTTATAAAATTTGTAGGTGTGCGCTTCACTTCTTACCATGGGAACTTTATGCTACGATCCACTGATCTAATGGCACTTCCAGCTGTTGACTGTGATAAGGCATATGCAATGCAATTATGCCTAGAAGAAACACTATTGACAACACAGACTGTGTATTTCCAAGTTGCTTTGCTGTATCCTTTATATGAAAAGAAAGTTTATACTTCTCAATGCCTTATTCTTCTGTATGCTACTATGCTGCTCCCTCTTTTCCAAAATGAATGTCCTCATTTTACTTGGCAAGAAGATTAGAAAAGCATTTTAATTAATTATTAACAATAATATTTTTTAATGATTGTTAGACCTTTGTGAATGATAATGCTCCCACCACCTTTTCGCTGTAAAGAAGTGCTGGTAATAATGGAAATTTAGATTGGAAAGCATGTTTATTTGAAGAAAGTAGACATCATTTGGTAAAATAGAAATAAAAGCAGTCAATTTTTGTAATTGTATTTGACAAAGAATGTATAACAGTATATCTTTCTGAAATTCTGGAGCTCTGTAGCAATGATGACTAGTTCTGTTTTTTTTTATCTATCTTTTTCACCAGTCTTTGTTGCATGCTGAATTGTGATTTCCTTTTCTTTATTGGTTTCCTATTTTGATTTTTCTTAAGGATGTCTATGTTTTTCGGTTCTCAAATATTTTGTTATTGCTCCGTTTCTAAGAGGGAGTTTTTTCAACATTTAGACGTGACCTTTTCTTGTTAAGCTCCAATCTTTGCAGCTTTATAGCAATGGAAATTAAACGATATCCTAGTATTTCTTAACTTTCTTCAGTTTTACATCTTCTTCTGGAGAAAGACGTATCCGGGTACACACAGCTGCAGCTCCAGTCATTTCTGACCTAGGGGAAATGTATCGTCTGGCTGATACTGGCGCCGTCGTCTCTTTGCTGTCTAGGCTTGGTAATTTATTTTTGGTCCCCGTTGTGCCCTGATCTAGGTTTCAGCTCTGATTTGAGTTTCTTTTAACTCTCTAGTGTCATTTTTTTTGTTTTGCAGCTATTGAGAAATCGCTGTCTTATAAGCTTGAAGAAGCTCGAAATTCTATTCAACTAAGAATTGTCAAAGCTCTTAGAGAGTATCGAAACCTTTATTCTGTGCAGCATCGGTTGGGAGGACGGATGATATATCCTGACTCTTTGAAATTCTTACCATTGTATGGTTTAGCATTGTTCAAAACGGCATCCCTACGTGGTGGATATGCTGATGTTCAACTGGATGAGCGTTGTGCTGCTGGATATACCATGATGGCTTTACCTGTCAAAAAACTGTTGAAACTTCTATATCCTAATCTGATTCGGATAGATGAGCTTCTGCTAAAAGTAAGTAGTGTCTTTTCCAAGTTTTGATATAATGTGTGGGAAGTAGTTATCTCTTATGATATCTTATTCATATGTATATAAATGGTACTTTCAGACGACTTCTTTGGCTGAGGAGTCAAGTGAAATATGGAAGAGGCTTCCTCTTGCTGCAGAGAGCTTAGATTCGAGAGGTCTTTATATTTTTGATGACGGTTTCCGCTTCGTCCTGTGGTTTGGAAGAATGCTTTCGCCTGAAATAGCCATGAATTTACTTGGAGAAGATTGTGCCGCTGACTATTCGAAGGTACTCTAAAGGCTTTTTCTTTCCCTTTCTATCATGCTCTTCTGGCTATTCTTGATCTGACCCATTTGATATGGATCTCGTCTTTGGTTGGAGAACCAGGTTCGCCTTACTGAACGAGACAATGAGATGTCAAGAAGGCTTATGAGGATAATTAATAAATATAGGGAGAGTGATCCATCATATTATCAACTATGTCATCTTGTGAGGCAAGGTGAGCAGCCTAGAGAAGGCTTCTTCCTCCTTGCAAATCTTGTTGAGGACCAGGTTGGTGGTACGAATGGCTACGTCGATTGGATTTTGCAGTTGCACCGTCAAGTTCAACAAAGTGCATAACTTTAAAGGTACTGCTTATTTACTGATTTAAGCAGATTTATGAGCTAGAATTCCAGTGTTGCATAAAGACTTTCCGGTTGCAAATATTATATCCAGATAAAGTCTATAGGAGAAGAAAAAAACATAAACATTTTCGTTTGTCTCAGGTTGCTTGTTGCGGCTAATTCTAGTTTTTGACATCTTGATCTTGAATGGGTTGTGGTTTCCATATCTTTCAATCAAGCAGAGATAAATGTAGATGCTTATCTGGGTTTTTTTTTTTTTTTTAATTTTTTTATTTATATACATCTTATGTATTTTATAGGGGTGTATTTCCCACTTTTTTGGTTACTTGTATAATTTGGAATTTTCATGAGCTTATTTTTTTTTTTGAGAAACCAAGAACTTTGCAGTTTTATAACAGGGATTGATTCCCTTTGTTCCCGTGAAGAAAATTGAAAAGAAAGTATGTAAAAAAATCATTTAATTTCCTCATCATGACCAGTTAGCTATTATTTGCAAAATATGTTGTTTAAGTTTATTAACTTTCGTCAAGAGATTGGCAGCCCCAGGGGGAGCGCTCTGTCTAGGTCCCAGGTTCGACACCCCTTCCCCAAATATTAAAAAAAAAAAGTTTATTAACTTTCCACTCGACTGGAAGTGTTTGAAATGTCAATAAACACAATGTTAGGATGTTTTATTCTTGGACATTGCTAGGCTACTAGAATTATTGGCTAAAAGATTGATTAAAATAGTGTCTTTGGACCTTTTTACCCTTATAGTTGGGTGAATCCTTTATACCAGCAGGGGGTAAGATAGTAGTAAAGGATTTTCCTTTATTCTTTTATCACAATTGAGCCTTTATATACTTTCATGACATCTATTTGCACTCCCTAGTTTTGAAATAATTCAACTTTCTATTAAGAAAAAATAATAACTCAACTGCCAAAATTGTGCTCGTACAAAATAATAAAATTAACTGTCTATTAAGAAAAAAAATAATAATTCAACCGAATCACCATCTTATCCAACCGCAACTAAAACGACTATATGCGCATCACTTACCAAACTTCAGCCATTTATTTTTTTCTTTTGTTCATTGTTGGGAATTTTATTACTCTCTTTTTTTGGTTATCGTCTAATTTTGAAATGAATAAACAAAATTTCAACATCAAGACTATCATAAGTTGTGGGAGCTGTCCACAAAACATGGACCTCCAAGTTCCTATGAGAGTAAATTAAAAAAGTTATCTCCAATGACAGCAAATTACGTAGTTCCCAAACGAATATTCAACAAGTGCTTTTCCTTTTCACCCTTCCACTTGTTCTTTAATCCTCATTAATTTATTCTTTCATGATGGAGATTATTGATTACACATGTTAATTAAGCATATTGCCATCTATTGCCGGAAGATTGCACAATTGAAAACTTAATGCCGGAAGATCAGTCTCTATAACTAATGTCACATGTGATGATCGTTCTTTTGTTTCTTACAAGGCACACTCCTGAATCTTTTTAACTGAAGCCCGGATGGGCGGTTGCTCTATAAGGGGAGAGAGAAGCGTCTCAAAAGAGGAGAAGATAGCCCTAGAAAGGGAGACAATTAAAGCTTGCCCCATTGCATGAGGAAGGTATTGAACCCACGTCGTGGGCAGGCCCTTCCCCACTAAGCCAAAGAACCTTTGATGACTGTATTACCTTGATACCTCTTACGTTAGGTAAATCCAATTTAGACTTTCTTGTATCGTACTTTTTTTTTATTTAATAATCTAACCTTTTCTTCTTAAGAAAGATTATAGATCAAACCATTTTAAAAAGTAAAAAAAAAAGAAAAGAAAAAGAAGTATAGGTTATGTCTTTTATATGGCAAAAAATCATCTGTTCCCGCGTATGTCTTCATTCTTATATCCAACCAATCATAATTTATCATGTGTATATATAATTGAAAAAAATGTCCGCATACCAAATTTTAATTTATTGAATACAAAAATAGGGATATAGACAGAAATATACTATTTTTGCCCCTTTGATATGATGTCAATGAATCGAGAACATACCATCTCCTGGGGTGTGGGTTTTTATCCGTTACTTTGTGTAACTTTATTTTTCTGTCTTGTTTGTCTTTCTCCCTTTCTCAAATATTCTCTTTTGTTGTATCAGAGAAAGAGTTTGAGAATTTTCCAGGTTGTAATGGCCCCAGCCATTTTATTATTAATGGATAATCCTTTATTCATAAAAAGAATCGAGAACATAACGAACCAATGTGGACGTTCGTGATGGATAAATAGAGGGATCTCAAAAGCACCAATCCCCTCCACACACCCTCCGCCATTTTTAAATATTTTAACATTAATCAATAAAATAACATTATTAAACATCTGTGGTCTTCTCTTCCGTCTCCTCCTTATAAGATTCCCCGGCACAACTATGACAATTTGACACGTTCAAAAATGCTGTTCATCAATCATCTATGCAATTTCAACAACTCCCAATATTTCTTACTCTCTCTTTTCTGAAAAAAAAAATAATGAAAAACATATCATGTATGATTGAATTAATTTTGGATAATTAAAATGTACACATATAATATTGATTAACTCTTAAACCTTAAGACACAGAAAAATAAAAAATAAAAGAAACAGATCCATGTAATGCTGTGGAATAGTTTTATCTTGATTGATGAATAAATTTAAAATTTATATACATGCCGATAAGTGCAATGCACGTAGGATGATAAAAAAGTCAATTCTCTTTGTTGTGAATTGATACTTTGATATATGTGTATTGTACTTATTGGTTTGGATATAAGTTTTAAACTTACTCACTAAACAAGATAAAACTACTCAATGCTATAGTATCAAAAGAAGTACCGATGAATGAGGATTAATACCAACACAAATTGACTCGGTTGATAAGAATTTGACGCGTTCTTATGTTAGCTACAAGAATAGTACCGTGGTTCAAATTCATAATTTTGGAGATTAGGGTTTTTAAAAATATTATATATATCGAGCAAGAAAGAGGTTTGCAATTTGCAGGTTTACGTGATGGAAGCAAGAGGTGAAGCTGTCACCATGATCTCATAAATATTCCTCCATTAAAGGAAGAATTAGTTAAGATCATGCTGGCAGCTTCAACTATTACTGCTGCACGACGATTCCAACTTTCAGTGCCGCCGCCGCCGGTCGATCCAAGAATAATTATTTAAATATATATATTATTTTCACTCTGTGAAGGTAAGGTAGCAGGAGTGAGTATGTTGGAAGGAATGAGGAAATGCATGGTGTATATATAGTGAGAGGGAAGTAGTAGAAGAGGCCATAATTTTAAAGGCATGTTTAGCCAACTTTGTACTAGTACTTATTAACTACTGAAATGCCTTTTTTTTGGGTAGAATAAATGCCTAAGTTAATTATATAGTACTCCCTCAATTTTATAATATAACTCGTTTAGTATATGTAACGAAAGTTAAAGGAAAAAAAGTAAGATATTTTGTTAGTCATAATATCAATATTACTCTTTTAAATATAACTTGTATACAACTAATTATATTTAGAAGAATAATATTGATATTTTAACTAACAAATATCTTATTTTTTGCTTCATTAATTTTCCCCACATGTTCTAAACAACTTATTTTATAGAATAGAAGTAGTATTCTACTACACTCCCTTAATATGGTGAAAATTGTCTGTCCACGTATATATTTCTATTCCACCATTCAGAACTCGTCATGTGACACTTTTTTTCAATTATATATATACATGACAAATTGTGAGTGTTTATAATAAAAATGGGAACATGTACGGGGATAGACAAACAATTATTTGCCTCTTAATATAAAGGGAATTAAGAGAAAGGCAACAGATGGCAGGCCCGGTGGTCCATCCCTAGTGAGACAAGCTGAATATTGTCACACCCACGCCACAACAACAATCCCATTCAGACTTTTTTTTCTTTCTTCTAAACTATACCTTCAACTTTATTTTACTTTAGTTGGGGAGGACCTCATCTTTCCATTATTTCTCCATTTTAACACCATATATTTATATACATACAATTAGATATAGAACAAAAAACGATATTGCACCACATGGTATCCATTGGGGGACCATTTCCATTGTATTTCCAACATGTAGGAGAAGGCAAAGGCATCTCACCTAACATGATCCCTCATCATGTGACTTTGTAATATTATTACAATTCTTAATTCATATTTAGTTGATATTACGGTATTATATCAGTAACTAAATGAAAAATCATTTGAGAGACTCTTTTAAAATTCCACACTCACATATATTTAAAGGATTGAGCTGCTTTACGAAGAAGCAAAAGTGTTTATAAGGAAGTAAATGACACCCTATTTTCACGTAAAATATGTGTAAAATGGATTATTAGAAAATTAGTGTCATCTTGAACTAACACGCTTTTTTTTATCCGAACATTATTTTATTTGTGTAATAACTTTTAAATCACACCAAAAAAAAAGTTGCATTATGTAAACCTTATATGACCAACTTATGTTTTGAAAAAAATATTTTAACCCTAATTGAGAGTTGAAAGTTTCACCTATCTACCAATGAAGCAAACTCCATTTGAGGACATATATATGTACCCTACACTTCTTCGATTGTGATTCTCTTGGGTATCTTTCCTTTTGTTGAATAAGGGATATCTTTTTCTTTACAAACATGGAACGCCATTTGTCGGTTGCCTGCCTCTTCTGCAAAAACTCTTTAAAGAAATCATCATTTTTTTTATTAATCAGCAAAGTGAACTTGTCTATTATAAGAAATAAGAGAATTTAAGAAGTAGTAAGGGGATTTAAATTCATTACCTCTACGTTATTGATGCACATATCAATGCTTCGCCAGCTTTAAGACATTATCATGGGATGGATTAAGTAGCTTAAATAACAAAATATAGGTCGTCTCTCTTAATCAATCCAGAGTTCTGGTGTAATTTGTTGCGGACTGTTAATATTACCTCATTAACGAGGGTTCCAATTTTCTTAGTGGGATTTCAGTCCTCAATATTATCCCGGCTGTTAGTGCCGTGTAAAGAACCTCATGGGTAAAACTCTAGAGACGGCCAAGTCCATATTAGTTTCAAAATGAGGACAACAGGCACCTCATATGCATTTAAAAAAAATAAAAATTATGTCTCTCCTAATCTTTAAAGGCCCCAATCATCAATCCCATGCTGAAAAATCAGAAAATGACAGGAATTCTTTTGAAAGTTGTGGTGATTTTGACATTATATGTTGGTTTTAGCTTGTTTTGATTCCTTTGGCTTTAGTAGGTTTGTTGGAATGGAACCAATGGATGAATGCAGAGTCACACCCCCTTGTCAAAGCATCACAAAGTAGCAATTTTTTTATATTCTCAAGAAAAGTTCCTAAAATATTGGCCCCAATCACACATCTTAGAATCCATATCCTTTTTCATCTTCTTAGAAAAGAATCCATACCATTAAGCCCCCCCGTATGCTAATGCGAATCTTACAATATTGGGAAAATTTATTCTAAACCTCACTTATTAGTCATAACACACATTAGTAGGGCCGGTGAATAAATTTATTTTGGAGTTGTAAGGATTAATTAATCAAGTTCATATCCGTTGAAAAAAATGACAATGGATAAGTTTATTAGTCCCGATCTCAAATTCACTCACACAATCACTCTCTGCATGTATATTTAGGGCCTACTAAGTAAATATTTATGAACGAGGAATGTGGTATTTTTTAAAATCCACTTGTTGAGAAAATTATACGTGTGTATGTAAGTTAGGTGATAGAATATATTGATCTGATTCCATTTTAATATTCTTAGAGATTTTAGATACTACCTACCCAACTAAGGGAAGGCATCAAATTGTTGAATTAGGGATTGGGGATGGAAGATTCATAGTACTTAAAAATTTAATGTAAGGGTGGGATTAGATACTATTTAAAATTCACATTTACAATATATAAGAAAAAAATTATCAAATTGAAACTCATTAAAAAATAGACACTTGTCGTATTTTTTAAGGACGTGCATATTTTTTGATGTTATACATAGGATCCAGACTGATAGATAGACAATGAATGTATGGAAAATAAAGGGGAAAAGGGAAAAGAAGAAGAAAGAGGACACTGGTTTCAAAGCAGAATGGAGTAATTTCGCACGTGCGAAACTCATTCATTAGATTAAAATTTTGACGTTTAAGATTAATTTAAAACGAATCATGTTCTGTTTTTTAACGTTCGGAACACCTAAGCATCCAGAGACACATGTTTCGTATGTACTGGGGAAAAAATTGTTCTCCATAGATTCGGACTGAAGAAAGAGGAGGAGGAGGAGATTGACAAGGGTGCTGCATCGATCTTTGTGTACATTGTGAGAAAGAGAGGAGAGGAGAGGAGAGGAGAGGTAGGCAGTAAGGAATAAGGACCACCGGAGCTACATATAAGTTACACTTAGATGTGGTGGAAGAGTAGGGCGGCGGAGAGGGTGGGACGAGGTTGTTCTTTTTCCAATCTTTATATTATATATGCTCTTTAATTATTAGGTTTAGGATCTGCAGGTTGGGCCAATGTTTGAAAATATAGGGGTTTTAGCTCACCGTTTATGGTACGGCAATTAATGGGTTGAATTTTTGGCTTTACAATACAATACTTACATGCATACGGGCATAGGTGATCCAGCTGCTACTGCACAATTCCCGCAACTCCTTTTTATTGTTAGAAATTAATATTTGATATTTATGCGAGTAATATTGATATTTTAATTAAAAAAATATCTTATTTTTTTGTTATTTAATTTTGAGGGAGTATGAGACATGCAACTCATGCTGGGACGATTCTAGGTGGGCGGGGAGTAGTCGCCCTCCGATCGGAATTTTTTATTAAGTTTTCCCCCCAAAATTTTTTTTTTTTTGTAATTTTTATAGGTAGGTCGACATACTGTTGTAGTTCTTCGCCCCCAAAATACAATTTCTGCCTTTATCCCTGAACTCATGGATACTCTTTAGTCCATTCCACTCTACCAACGGTCATTAACCTCGGATAGAACTAGCTTCTTTCCTTCCGTTGAATGTTTTCTGCCATGAAAGTTGAATTGCAACCAAATAAAATTCAAATCAGACGTTCTTTAACTATATACATGCAGTGTCGTTTCATGTTCGTCAGACAACACAATTCCCCCCCTCTTTCTCTTTCTCTCTGAACAGAGAAAAAAGAGGTATAAATTTTCAAGACAAGGGCTCAGGCAAGCCCCTGATCACAATACGACAAAAGAAAAAGATCAACCAAATTAAAGAGACCAAACTCGTTGCCATTACGTTCTTACATTACTACTCACCAATAAATGCAATCCATTGGTTCCCAATTTGATTTCAATACCAACACAGATTTTCATCCTATTGACACAATCTCAATAGTCAAGTCACTTTAATCCGACACTTAAAGTTAACAATAGTTATCCCTTAAATAACTATTCAATTATTCTACAACTACTAAATCGATATTACAAGTCAAAATTATGTTAGCATAATGCAAACAATAACCCTTGTTAACACCAAAACCAAATTGTTGCTTTCAAACGACCAAAGTATCTTAAATACTCTTTGGTCTCAAATTATCTGTCCAATTTGTATTTTACACGGAATTAATATTTCATCAAATTATATAATAGAATATTGTAACATGTCAAACATAACCCTATTTAATGCAAGGGGTGTGATTGGAAAAAACATCATTAACGAGACATTTATTTATAAAGTGGACAATTAATTTGGGACAAATTAAAAAGTAAATGTGGACAAATAATTTGGGACGGAAGAAGTAATACCTAAAAACATTTATAGAATGGACTAATGACATAAAATACTTGAATTATCCAAGTTTAGCGGCAACTAAACGCATGTGGTATTTATCTTTCTTCCCCTAAGCCAATCAAGAAAGAAACTTTGGTGACTAAAACATTCCCTTGGCTTTGGTATGCTAAACTCCTAGAGCTGCTCAAAGTAACCCAAGCCAGAAATGGTCTCTCCTAAAACAGAGTTTTTGTCACAAATTGTTCCGACAAGATTAAAAGTGAGAATGCGGGTTTAAATTTAATCAAAATTTCCTCATTCCAATTTGTTCGGAGAAAATAAAATAAAGAGGAGAAGCATTGGAACCTCCTTTCATATTTATACAAGAAACAAAAGAATTGGATATTTGATGACCATTCAAACGAGGGACATCAAATTGCCCTATCCCTCGTGGAAAATGAACTTCAGCAACAAAAGAATATCCGCTGCTGTTAAAACTAAAATGATACTCACTCATTTTCCAGAAGACACCACAAAATATTAGACAACACTTTCAGCTATACAACCTCGTTGCAGCTTTTCATTACCTACAACTTATGTACAACAAACTTCAGGAACGTAGTCTATTTCCTCTCCAACTTCTGCAACCACCCATCTTCCGAGTCCTTGTCCCCCCGACGAAACCTTAGGTATCTGGGGATTACCACTGTTGTCGTGCTAAAAAACTCTCTCAGCCGGGGCCGGCACTTGTATACAGACGTTTCTAGCTCACGTGGCATGTAACTAAGTATCCATCTTTCATGGGAAACCCGGGCGTCAAACCCGGTTCAGGGTCCACTAAGAAACATAAAAAAAGTCTTCTTATGTGGTGCTGAATATGAAAAACTATCTCCGTGTAAGTCAAATGATTACCCATGATTGATTGAAGATCTCAAGCTTTCATCTGGCAATGTCCATGAGACCAAATTTCCACTAGAATCCCCACTAATCAACTGTTTTAGATCACTGGTAAGCTGAAGAGCAGTAACAGGATGTTTGTGGAACTTCAGTACCTTGTGCAAAACTAACCTGTACTCTGGCACTGCTTCAAGCACTAAACCGCCACTTCGGGTTCCAGTGAGTTTGCTTTGGCCAGGGTCCTCAGTGCAGTGAACCATTTTCCAGACCTTAACCGCCCCACTTTGGTGACCCGAGACATACCAGTTAGTATCCTTCCAGTCAGAGAAGGTACAGCCAGTAAGTGACACAATGAAATCAGACGGAAGTTGTGATGCATTGACTATGGAAAGGCAGTCTCCATTTACGCTCCATACAGCAAGGGTGACACCAGCGGCAGTTACAATTTCCCCAGTCAAATCATTTACATATATTGCTGAAACGGGAGACGTGAACTGAGGAAGCTGCCTAATGAAAACCAAAGAGCTTAGATCCCATAGCACCACAGTGCAATCATCTGATCCACTCACAATTAACATGTAAGGCTGACTAACACGAATGCATGTTATTTTTCCAGTGTGGGCACAAAGCGCCTTTTCCAACTTCAACCGTCTCAAGGCACGAGGTCCATCTTTGACAATTCTCCAAACATTAACTAACCCATCATCAGCCCCAGTGACCAGAATTTGACCATCATGGCTAGCGCTGGCACACAGTATCTGGTTGCCTCCATGAAGATTTTCATGAGTAGTTAAAAGTTTATCTTGATCATAGCTAATAAACCTCAAGCTACGATCAGGAAAACCCCATGCAACATACTTGGTGTAGGTTCTGGGCTTCAGCAAACTGTTTGCTCCAACCACAAGAATCTTATCATTCAATGTCACAATCTGAGATATAGAAGATGAGCTCTTACGAATCTCATGAGGAACAAGATGCAGAGAGTGCTCAAGTGGATGAGGAGGAATTCTTCTATCAGACCGCCTTTTAGGATGTGGTTTGAGGAATAGTTGTTTTGGTGTTTGTCCAAAGTGATTAATTTGTGCTAGAATTGACGCTTTCATGGCAGGATCCGTGACTGAGTCTATATCAACACTGCCTTCATATGTGTAGTGATAGAAAACATTGACAGCTTCCTCGGCACCCTATTATTACAAAGAAAAAGAATTAAATCATTATTAAAAAGAAGGGGGGGGGGAATAGATAATAAACATAAACAACCAAATAAATGCTATACTTTTAGATCAAATTGGATATTGGGAACTTTCATTTTATAATGTTAATAAAACAATTACAACAAGAACTTGGGCAAACTGGACACAACTTTGAATCTCATAGGTTTTCTGCAATCTAATAGAGCAAGGGGGCAAAGAAAGTCAACTTTCTTCAGGGAACCTGGACAGAAAGTCAACTGCGCAGGAACGATCTGGAATCAGCAAGCATGCCCAAGCACTCCTTCATAACCTGGGAGGAGGCGGTGCTGAGCAGATTACCTACGCGGGACAGACTCGCGTTTCTGGGCATTGACCGAGAATGTCAAGTGTGCGGGAAGAATGCAGAAAGTCATGGGCACCTTTTCTTCAAGTGTGACTACAGCCGTGCAGTTTGGGAATAAATCAAGAGGTGGTTGGGTATTCGAAGACATATGACAACACTCACTAGGGCTCTAAAGTGGATTTAAAAAGAAGCCAAGGGGAAATCGTGGCTCAACAAGATGAAAAAGGAAGCCTTCACGGCTACCATTTATCACCTATGGAAAAAAAGTAAGAAAAGATCATTTGAGAAAATTGCCCTCCGATCGGTACAATTAGTTGGTAGGATAAAAACACTAGTATACATGGTAATCTATGCGTTGTATTATCCTTATGTTTTGACCCTCATGGATGTTAGTAGGGGGGATTTGATTGTGCCTTTAGACTAGACAACTTTTTGTACATCGGCACTATAATAGTAATGTTTATCTTTTGATTGGTACAACTATTTAATTTGATCAAAAAAAGAAAAGAAAAAAAATCAAATGTTCCAAAGAACTTCAGGAGTTCAGAATAGGCATAAAAAAACTAACTACGAATCCAGAAAAGATAAAAGCAGAGCCAGAATGACTGAACACATTTACTAAAAACACCCACCTTCCCTCTCTGTTTGCATCCAAATATTAGATCTATCCAATGGTGCAGATTCTCTGAAACATAGTCTGATTCTAATGCTTCCCTGTGCTTCTGAATGAACTCTCTCACACTGCCTTTCGACCAAGGAGGTAATACAACATCATTGACCTAATAAAAGATAACACATTGTTACCCTGTGAAGAACATGAAAGAGGAAGAAGCGAATTTTAGAACCGGGAACATAAAGAACTAACACAAACCTTCTCTCCTGATTGTTTCTCTCCCAGGTCAAGATGAAACCTATTCTCAAGGAATTCAGGCATATAGAAGAACTCGGGAATTAGCTCCTTCACATCTGATGTGTTTCCTTTTCCAGCAGCACTTAGCCATGTATCGCTTATACTATTGAAAAGACGATCGGCATGATCAAACTGTCCACCTTGCAGCTTCTGATTCTCGGCACTGAACGGTGGCAGTCGTATAAGGTAAAAGAGGACAATCCCAGCACTCGAATAATGAGAACCATAATGAAATTTGGGAACGTCAGGATCATCCCAGCTGTCATATCTGGTGGAGAAAGAAAGCAAATAAAGCAATAAATCAAAATCTGAACAACAGAGCTCCAAAAAGAAAATAAATTTAAGGTTTAGCAACAACATTGACAAAAGAAAATAAAAATGGAAGTTTCAAGTCAGCGGACTAGTTAATGAGCAGCTTAAAACACCTTTTCCTAAACTCCTCTTCTCCTTCCAATGTTTGGCAGCCCATCGGTTTATCAAGTCTACGGAAAGTCTTGGGATCTGAAAGGTCCAGATCCTCATTCTCATAATCAGCTAGTACCCAAGGAAAGACTGGGTACTGGGTCAAATCACTATAACCACGACCAGCTAGTGTGTTTAGATGCATGAGATACTGAAAATTGCTAATCTCCCCATTTTGCCATCTTTTTGAGAATGACTTGGCCATAACCTTAAAAAGGCGACTGCCTTCATTACTTTCTTGTTTCGTTGACCCAGAAATTGTAGTGTCCAACCTGTTAAATACATACAAGAGTAGGAAATATTTCTATCAAGTTAGAAGGTAAAAGATAAAGTCAATATGGTGACTTAGAAAGCTATAGATACATGAATTAGAGATTGATTATAACATAAAATATAGTCCATGTATGGGAAATAAGCATTTATTGTATGGGAAGTAAACTCTCAAATCATTAGACTATTATTTATCAAAAAACAAATAAAAAATAAATCACAAGACTATCGAGTGGTGCACCGGATAAGGAAACTCATACATTGACAGCTACCCATTTTGGATCTAGACATCTATCTAAAAGGTATTGTTGGGGACTTAATGGGTTATGCTATTGTTGTTGTATATCTATCTAAAAGGTCGATCAAATAAAAACCAGAAGATATAGCAGTTTATTCTATAAAATGGAAGAATTACCCTAAGCTATCACTAATGTGTTAGGTCATAGAATTATTCTGAAAGCAAAAGAAAATTGATCCTAAGATTGGACTTGTGACACATGAATATGTTTGTCAATATTGTATATGCAGGTGATGTTTGAGATGGTGCGTGAGGCCACAGGAGGTCTACTACTAGCAACCTAAATTTAAGCATTTTGGGTCAGCTGTTAATAGGAGTCACTACAATGTTATATCATTAACCTGCTAGATTTATCTTCTCTAATTAGATATGATCATATACATCAACTATATATTTGATAGTGCAAATTGACAACTAAAATTAAGAGAATAAGCAGTCACTTACATGCTGTTTCTTGGAAGATTCATAGAGACCAAATTTCTAAAAACTTCTTCCCTTTCTTTTTTAAGGAAAACAAGAAGGTCGTTGCAACCATCCATGCTAAATATTTCAATAGCAACAGGCCGGAGCTGGTAATCACGCTTCAGAAGCTCATGAACACTATCAAGCTTCCACATACGCCAAAGGTGAGGCACATTACCACTAGTACACACCTTTTCTTTTCCCCATGCACCACCATTGTACGCCCATGCCCTTCCCCCAACATATGTTTTTACTGTTGCACCACCCCAGGAAGAAGATTGCTTGGAATGAGAATCCATACTAAGAGAAAAATCTTTCTTCACACCCAAAGCCTGATCAATGATAGAAAGTTCATCTTCGGATTCTTTCTCACATATGCACCCCGAATCATCTATATAGAAATTTTCAATGACATACAGTGATAACTCTCCAATCAGAAATATACCATCATGCTTATCAAGACCCACCACTCTCTCACAGTTATATTTGTACTTTATCTTTTCAAGAGGCTGCAGATAAGGCCTGATCAAGTATTCACCATTATCATTTAACTCCTTGTCAGATTTCTCCGCTACTCTCACTTCATCAACTCTCACAGAAGAAGATTGCCTTGGGGATCCTAGATCTGACTTTCCTTGGACACTCTCTGTTCTTTGATAGGAGGCAGCACTGGACTTTGGACCAAATTCAGTAGCAGAGTGAAGACTTGGCTCATTTATACTACTATCTCTATCATCATGCCACCCACCTCTACTGGAAGCTACCTCTCTGACATCTTCTGATTCTCTCAAAATTGAATCATCATACATCTCACCATCGTAAGATTCCTGTTTTGAATTACCATTTAAGAGATTGAAAAATGGATCGGACCCCCTCAGAACCATTGAGTTCATTATCTCTTTTCTCCTTGGACAATTCTAAGTCACCTAACTCAAACTGCCCATTTAGAACATTTTGGATGGTGTTGATCTTTAGTTTGCACCTTTCAAGCTTCTTGCGCATTCTGTATGGACCTTCAATGGGGCAAAGCTGCCATTCGGGCTCTTCACTTGTTAAGGATTTACATATTGGAAATATTCCTCGCTCATGAACAAGTTGCTGGAGGTGTGCTTGCCACTCACTTTCAGCATGGAGCACCCAACCATACTTGTCTTGACGAACAACTCTCAGCTCAGTAGCCATTGCATCACGAACAAATTCAAGGGCAATTCTCCTTTCATTAACCTGCTCCCAATGTTTTTGGTCTAATCTTGAGATGTCCCGTGACTTTCTCCCTATTTCTCTTTTACGACGACCATCCATGCCCTTTATCCTCACTCCAGGAAATTTTGTTGAACCTGCAATGTACTGTACCCACATGATTGCAGCACATTGTTCTAATACTTTGTTGACACCTTGTTCAGAGCTGTGAAGCCACTCATAGAATGCAGATAAACTTCTAGTTAAAAGCTTGTCAAAACCACCATGCAATACATCCAGAGAAGGCCCTTGGTTTGCCTTAGTGACAAGCAAGTCTTCAAATGCAGCTCTGCGATGCACCAAAAGGTACTTGAGAATCTCGACAGCCATGCTCTTAGCATTTTGTCTATTATCCTGGAGCAGCGATATGAGATTTACACAGAGGCAGCAATTAAGATCAGTATCAAGATTGCTGGGGCAAAATATTATACGCCTATGAGCAACTAGTAACTGTAGAACAGTACAAATATCAACCCCTTCAACTTCTGTTGACGAGTTCAATGAACCTCTTTTCTGTTCAATTTGCAAACCCAGGATTGAAAGAAGTTCTTCTTCTCCTATACTCATCAGGAACGAAGGAAGGAAACAGAACAGTATCATTCTGTTTGTATTTTTAAACATTGCATATATATAAGAATCAAGTTGTCTGCTTCCTCTTCCAATCGATAGAAGCCCTTTTCCAATTGGTGCCGTCTCTTCTATCCGACCATCTTTGTTTGCTAACTGTAACATGGATAAAAGAAATTCCAGAGTGTGCAATACATCAGCAGGCCGAGGGAAAGCACCCATGTAAACACGATCCACAATCATCCAGCACAACGCATCTAAGTTCAACGACCATCGACTTTTATCTAGCCTTTTCTCATCTTCCTCATCATCACGCAAGAGACGCCTTTCCAGGAAATTCATCAATCTAGCAAGGCACAATCCTTGGAAAACTAAAACAGATTCAGCATCCACATATAAGGGGGCACTTTCCAAAATAGACTCAATTATGGGTGTAGATTTTATTTGCTCGGTGGCGAAATCAGAAAGGACTTCAGCGATAAAATCCAAAATAGCAGTAGCACCAGCAGAGCACGGACCACCACCATAGCCAGAATCATCCACTTCAAGAAGCAGCTTTGGGCTCACTGCAAACAATGCGTTTGCAGCAAATTGTCCATGTGAACTAGTCTTCAAATCAGAGGAGGGATCTACTTCGCTAAAGGATGCAGAAGAATCCATGGAAGGTGTGGAGGTGAAATGCCCTTTTGATTCATTTTGAGCGACAGACCCCAGCCATGAAGTCAGTGCTATAACTGGAGATGGAGAAGGAGTGAGTGGGGATTCTAGAATTAGATTTCTCAGATAAAATAGGGGATTCAAATGTTGTTAATGACACAGAACTCTGCGCATCAGCCTGGTGAGGGTGATCTTGTGTGCTTTTTAGATCACGAAAAGTGAATTCATTACTACTGGAAGATGCAATGGAGGCCCGGTCACCTGGTTCACCGTCTGGATCTTCTTGCGGTTCCTTCAAGGATTTATGATCTACAACAACATTCGCCACAAGAGGCCCATCCTCAGAACTTGTACTAACCTGCTCCTGTGGAAAGCTCCCCATGCTTATTGAGGTCTTACCAGATTCTTCCTGCTCAAGAGGCAAGCTAGAAAAAGTGTTCTGTGAACTACTGGTCTCATCGGCATCATTTAGATTCTTCTCTTCCACCTTTACTGAGAGATCTTTTGCCATCTTCAGAGCATGAGCAGCCCTACAAGTTATACCAATATACTCTTCAATCAAATTCAGACCAGAAAATCACATTTTAAGGTTATATCATACTATGACTTAAAGATCTTTTGTGGTCATGTAATTATAGTTTAATAAGTCATCAACCTTTTCAAACTCACTGAAAGAAGAAACCAATCAAGAAGACAGGCAGAGAAATATTTTAACACAGACCTCACACAGGAGAAATACAGGTCAATACAGCTTTCAAGAAATTCAGCCCGTCTACAGACAGCAGAAAAGGGAGGACACATTTTTGCTAGATCAACCATGAATCTAAGGACTGAAGTAGCAGCAGCAGGTGCTGCGGCCTCTCCGCCCATAAGCCGAGCTGCATAGGTTTTGTGCATCAACGCTTCACCTTGAAGATCCCCAGCCATGTCTACATTTCCTTCTACAAGTTCAGCCACCAGACCAGCGCCAACCTGGGAAAGATTACCAGTTTGGTGCGCAAGTATTGACTGGCTACACAACTTATCAAATGTCGATTTTGCCATGGCAATTGCTGAATCCAACAATTCAACAAATTTCACCTCCCTGTAGTTTCCGTCGCTAGGCATAAGAGCATGGAAGTCAAGCATGCGGACTTCTGGTAGTCTAGGATATACAGGCTTGCCAAATATTAGACAAAACAGAATGTAATAGATATCAGGGGAATCATAAAAACTTGGAAGGACCCGCACTAAACCTTGATATCCCCCACTTGAGCGAAATTTAAGTGTGAATGTTGGGGAAGAGACAAGGCACACACCCAGAAGAGTCATGATCCATCTCATACTTGTCGGATGAACTGCTTCATCAAGAAAATAGGTAATCAATTTTGATGAAACATTTTTATGCCACTGCTCCAGAAACTCCTCTGATTTTATGGTCACTTGTAGATCGATTAGCATCTCAAGTAACA
The DNA here is from genome assembly GCA_026122235.1 of Vinca minor. Taxonomy (NCBI): domain Eukaryota; kingdom Viridiplantae; phylum Streptophyta; class Magnoliopsida; order Gentianales; family Apocynaceae; genus Vinca; species Vinca minor. Next base: position 1,614,729 of record JAOCZM010000085.1, on the reverse strand, counting down.
TATTCCTTACAATGACATGTTTACCCATTGTCTCTCGTATTATTTGATGATGAGATGTTAGTTCAGGTGAATCAAACGTCATAATTGTGAACCCAACCACATGTTCCAATTCAGAAGGTAGAAATCCATCTTCTAAAATGACCCCTAGTAACACAACTAACTTCTCCAGCACAGGAACTTCAACGTCACCCCTCTGAAGAGTCACCAGTAAATGTTGAACAAGGTTAATTCTGCGCAAAATTGTCAGGTTATGATTCCTGTACCAATGCATGGAGACCAGATGTTCAAGAAAGCCCAATAGAGTGATCTGAATAGGAACTGGAGCTTTTACCCAGAGGGTCCAGTCCAACAAGACGTGCTCAACCATGTCAGCATTTGACAGGACCATGCAGTTGGATGTTTCAGTGGGGATTTCTGTAGTTTCAAGATCTGAGACCCGACTGAATGAATCTTTAGGTGCAGAGAAATCACCCATATCTTCATGTGACCCAACTGATGAAAATTCTTCACGAAATTTAGATAAATTAAGATCCTCAAAGGTGCCTTCTTCAAGAAGTGATACAGCAGGTGACAGATTAGTCTGAATATTTTCTAACTTATTAGGTTCAGCAAAGGATGCTTCACATGCAGCAATCTGAAAAAATATCTCTAGTGATTGAATGTCAAACAATGACATGCGACGGTGCAGAAACAGAGCCAGCAAGTGGTAACCTCTGTATTTCTGCATATCTCTCACATTCTGAGGATTCTGATGAAGTGCTCGGGCAAGTAATGTCAAGGCCATGTGCAACATATCCCTGGTTTCAGCAGCTTCCACAAGAGCAAGGACAACGGCCATTCCACCAATGGGCTGGATAGTGTCACCAATGACGCACTGCTTACAAACATAAACATCCCCGAGGAGGCGTCCGAAGCGTGGTATTCCTGATGCAGTAGAAAAACGGAAACAACAAAAGATAATCAACATACTGAGATATATGAGGACTCGGGACAACAGTAAGGAAAGAGTAACCAAAGGTTATACTCACCCCCAATAGGAGAAGCTGCTGCTGACATTGGATCAACTAGATTGAGCAAAGAAAAAGTTCCAGATGCTCGAAGGAGTTCTGCACTTGTACCATCAAATGCAAATATTAGCTTCTTACCAGAAAGCTGTAGTGAGAGGTTACCCAGTTTTTCATTGTCCCAAACAAGCCCACTACGATCCATCTTTGAGCCCCCTAACTTGCTTGCATTTTCAGGCTTTTGTGTGCTAGAAGCTAAAGGCAAGTCAGCATCTAAAGCATCCAAAATGGCCATACTGCCTCCGCCGCAGGCTTGATTTGGAATAAATTGTAGCAAATCAGTATCCTGAAACAGACCCTTATACCCTCTTCCAAGAATGTACATAAAACAAATGGAACCGGGTGATAGCACTTCTTCAAACAGATAGCAAGACCTAAGCTTCCAAGACATGTCACCTACTCTGGCATAAGTCGCAGGAGTTCCAATTGTTACCTGCAGAGCCTTCCCGGTAGGAAATGGAGCATATCCTAATTTTCCTGTGTGTCTAAGCTTCCCATTAAGATATACATAAGCAATACTAGCTTGGAATAGTCCAGCCAAAGCATTCGGTTTACTATGCACCACAGCAAGGTGATGCCACCTGCCTTCCTCCATTTCTAAGCCAGAGAATGATAACGAGGAAGAGTTGCTTGTGGCAAGTGTTAGAACACCATCCTCATGAAGACGAAGTTCTGCATAAAAGGTACTGTCACTATCGGCTGATCTGACAGAAAATAGCCGGAGTATATTTGCTCCATGCTGTTGTCCACCAGTTATGACTTGCCATTTTGAAGACCCGTGCTTGGAAGCTTCTGTTTCTTTTGCTTGCGATTTCAGGAAATTCCGAAATTGGAACCAACAGACGAAGGAATAACCAGCTGCAGGAGGCCATGATCTTTCCCCGAGTGGCACTTGAATGGAAGCATGACCAAGCTTGCTCATGACCATCTCCACAAATGGTGCTAAAGAAACATCTTCCATAGCCATATCCTCCGAGAGAATCAACTTTTCCATCATATCCGCAAGCAAACGGCCAGAGCTTGCTGATCTCATTTGCAGGATATACCTAACAAGCACTCGGAGTTCTAAGGATGACAACCTGTCAAAAAGCGGAACTGCTAAGTCAACAGAATTGCATAACTGACAGATGCACGAGAACAATTCCATAATTGCAAGCAAGTGTTTTACCTATACGAGCCAAGCACCTCCACAATCTTAAGTGCGTGAGAAAGTAGTGGTGATGAGGCAGAGAGGAAGGGGTATATCATTTCCAGCAGAAGTTCAACACAACCTAACAGAACTCAAACAGAAAATGAGTATAAAGTTATTTGACATTAGCAATTTAAAGAGAGTGACCATCATTTCGCACCTACAGATGTAAGGTTCTCCTGATTAAAGAAGCTAGTTCGAGCAACCTTTTCAACAAAGTTCAACAGTTCTAACTGCATCTTCGGGGTAAACAGCAACAAAGAGCGTATCAACACTCTAATAGCACCAGCATTATACACCCGTTGCTTATCACAAACTGGAGAACCTAATGGAGTGATTAGAAGAAAACTACCAGATTCTTTTTCCAACTCATCAGATGGCGCAGCAGCTTCTGATGTCATGAACGGTGGAAGCACTACCTCAAGAGCAAGCTCCAGCAGCAATTGTATAACTTGCCTTTCACATTCAACACATATCAATCTAGACTCAGAGAGAAGCTCATAAAAGGTTTGTGAAGTTATAACTGGGTGCAGCTTTGCTCTGTTAACAGCATTGTCACAAACTCCAACTGTCATTACACGCAGCAAGTATGTAAACACCTTACTGTGCACCACTAAAGAAGACCGATTTGTGCTTTCTTCATCACTCTGAAAACTGTGAAGAGTAGTTAGCAGAAGAGAGAAACCAGTAGCTTCACCAAAAACCTCCTGAGCTGAATTATTAACACCTAGGATTCGCCATAGGGCCCCAAAAGTGTCGCATTTTGCATCATCTTCTAGTTTATATTGAGACCCAGACGAACCTGTGACCATCCCACTTTTTAGAACTTCAACAAGTGCTCCCAGCTCTTCTGGATGAGCCTGTTTCAAAAGAAAGTCACAATGTGAGAAATAGCCGCAACTCTTCTGGGTCCAAGATGGTGGATTTCCCACCATCTACCACTTCAACCAAACAAAAGAGAAACAAAAAAAAAAACTTAAAATATGCAGCAACACTATCACATCGTAAGTAAATCTTACGTGAACGAGACTGAATGTTCATGCATGAATCGTGATATCACCACCCAAAACTAAAATAGCTAGACGAAGCTAGCAGACATGACTGTTAACTTCTTTCATTCTGTAGTCTCCTATATTTTAAAACTTTTTGCTTATCTTCTCAAATCTCACACATCCTGCTATGTTGTAGATTAGCTTGCAGCTATTGCAGAATAGTAACTGTATATTTGTGAAAAAACCATAACCAAGTTTGGCATATATCAATTTTTTCTTTTAACATCAAACTACTTGAAAAGTACAACCCTAGAATAAGGACAACAAAGTATGAGGTAAGGTCCACCTCCTTCCTGTGAGGTCTTTAAAAAAAAAAAAAAAAAGGTCTCAAATTTGAGAAAAACACAAACAATTCCAATTCATGATTACTTAACCTTGTTAAGAAGGCCGTAGCCCAGTGGGGCTCCCCTTTGCTCATGACCGAGAGGTCCTGAGTTCGACACCGGGCCACATCGCCCAGACTACTAACCCCCCAAACCCCCAAAATAAATAAATAAATAAATAAAATTTAACCTTGTCTAGCTGAATAAACGCTCAAGGAATTTCTTGGACACAGTCAGTACTCAAGTATAAAGTAAATACAATAAAAACTAGGGACCAAATCACTGTCTGACAATATGTATCAGTTAGGTATTTATCTTCAAATAATTGATCTAGCACGTGAGATTAATAGAAGGGGGAAAAACAATATGGGTGTTACAGAACTCATACCTGCTTCTACAAGACTATCGTATTATTAAGGTTACATTGAGACGAGATTACAATGCAACTGTTTACTACCGATTGCAATGGTCAAGCATGGATTAAATTACAAGAGAAGTACACTCTCCCATTCGATCATAATGGGACTGTTTGAAATAGAACCAACCAAGTATGACCAATTGGAGCTTCGCAGGGAAATTATACGTATTAATTCAACCAAGAAAAAGTACCCTTGTCCCCAACCAAGAAAGGCCATATAAAGTGTTATAGAGCTCAGCAAATTGAATTCTCAAAATCAAATAACCTTAAAAATTCTTTATTTGCAAGAATCCAGTAACAAATTTAACTGACGTAGACCTCTAACGACACGGTACACAGTAAACAAGCAATAAGATGTCTATATATTGCTGCACCTCAGTCTTGGCAACCCTAATATTGTGTTGATTACCAAAAACAATTATGCATCTTGACACCAAGATTTTAGCAATAAAAGAAGAAAGGAAACCAATATTCACTGAGAGACACCCACTCAAAATGAGACTTCAAATTAGAGTCAAAAGCACAAAAAGGACAAGGACAGAACCGCGAACCTGCGTCGCATCTTCAATAATCAAGCATGATAACACCCGAAGAACTCCAGGACGGTGGATATCAGATACCAGAAAAGGAAGGACAAAGGTCAACCCACCAGCACTACGGAATGATGCTTGATTAGTTTCGGCTTTTCTCAATAAGGAAACCAAACAGTCCCATGCTACTGCAGTTGTGCTTTCTACCTCAAAAAGAAGAGATTTCCCAGAACCAGATTCCAAGAGCTTGGGAGAAGAGAGAATTGCATCCTTACTGTCCAAGTGTTTCTTGAAGCTGCTTGAATTTGATTTCCTCTCTAGATGATCAAAATCATTTTTTTGCTGATCCGGACCCAAAAATAATATATTCTGCTTCAGATCATCTAATAGAACCTCAAGTACACCAACCTCTCTTAATACTTTCTTGTACTGCTGATCAAAGGATAAGAGTTTCACAAAGAAAGAAAGAACAGTATGCTTCAGTTCAGATGTTATTGGTTGCTGGAGTAAACAGCATAAAGAAAGAAGCTCTTGTTCAGGTATACAATTGACAACAGTCACTGCATACTCGAGAATTTTTAGAATTATGTCCTGCAAAGATTCAGGGAACCCGGCCATATTGAGGATCATGAGAGGTACTGTGCGCAACTGCTGACATAACTTGTAATTTTCAATATGACTTGAAAATATCTTAAACATTCTACTCAGTACTTCCGCCTGAAGTTCCCTGCTATCTGATTTGATTAAAATGTCTTGCAACATTTGGACAGCTTCAAGGTCCTTGACTTTGTCATTATCTTTTTCCCAAAGTTCATCAACAATTCTATCGGACGAAGATGTCCGACTTCTGCCATGACCACTGGTCTTTGGATGAGAAACTTTTGACACCTTTGACCCAGATGAAGTGGAAGTATCAGCACGGCCTGCTAGAGCAAGATTAACAAGGACATCAAGCAACCTAGTGAGTGTAGGAGAAAGACTTTCCAGCACAGCATAGTATCCTTTTTCCCCAGAGTTCTTCCTTTCCACATTATTATCAGAATGCAGATGGCTCAAAGCAGCAGCATCTTGATTGGAAATATTGGAACAAAAAGGCTGAACACCTTTATCCTTTGAAAGAATTAAAGTAAACTGAACCAGATAGTGATAGCCATGGGCATTATGGATATCCTCTCTAAGTCTGGAACCACCTGCCTCTACAAGTCAAAAGTTGCCCCGGATCAGCATTAATAATTATACGACTGTAGAACACAGCCATAATAATGTATTTGGATTAGGTTTTTGTTTGAGATATTTTGTCTTGGAAATTGTGAAAGCTGAATGTTTATGAGAGAAACGGGGCCCGAAGTAATGGGTTGAGAGGAAAAACAAATACACCCAAGAGTCCATATTTCAGTTCAGGGGATTTTAAAAATAACAAACTAGCTAGAACCTTGGGATGAAAAATAACAAACGCACAGGGGAAAGAAAAGCCATCAAACCTGGTCTATATGACAATTCAACACATTCAAGAAGTAAATCCACAATGCCGATTGTGTAGGCAGCATCCCCAGAATCTGGGTTAAAATCCTTTACAGCAGTTAAAAGTACTTTTATCTGACAGAGAGAAAGCAGAATAAGTAGAGAAGACCACGTGAAATTATCATATAAGCAAGAAATTTACTGGAAACACAAGATTTCAGAAAATAAAAGCACACAAGGAAAATAAAAGAAGACAGAAAGGCCGAGAAAGAGAAAACAAATTAATGGAGATAAGCATTTCATGTTTCCTTTTCACGAATGTGAAAATTCGGATCTTGCTTAGGCACTCGATGTGGGACTTTATATTACACTCCCCTCACATCGAGGTGGGAGTCAAATTCAAGGCCCGGCGCGGGGACAAAGAGCCCACACATCCCACCTAAGGGCCTGCTCTGATACCATGTGAAAATTCGGAACTTCCTTAGGCACTCAATGTGGGACTTTATATTTCAACACTCCCCCTCGTGGGCCTCCATATCCTCTCAAAACAAATTGGCAAGGAGAGGTGTTAACCCGCTTATAAGTTATTCAGATCTTCCTTAGGCACATCGCGTGGGACTTTATATTTCAACAAAGAAGAAGCTAAGCTATCAAGAAACTACAAAAGGGTGCAAGATAAGCATTTCTCTTGGGTACAAGCACAAAATGTTATTGGCCAGGAAAAGGAAATTCCAAATACAAGACACAATTTGAATTCCATTCAGTATCAGTATCAATCATCATTAGTAACAAGAAGAAATTTGCTTAGACGCAGACATTTTGTATTCGCCAACAATTATCCTTCAACTTCCACAATCACAAGCAATCAGAAAGGGACAAAACCAAAAGGTAAGAAAGCCACATCCAGGCTGCTTCATCATCTCAAATATGTTTTCCCTACTACTTTTATTTTAACTTAAAGGTAGGTGTGTGTGTGTGTGGTGGTTGGTGGGGGGGGGGGGGGGGACCAGAAAATTAGTCGAGTTATCAATAATTCATAATTACAAAAGCTGATTAACACCACGAAAATAGATTCTTACCAGCTGATGCTTGCGTATATACTTAGCTGTGCTACCATTGTCATTAATCAGGAGAAGACCAAGTATCTGGAAGATGAAAATTATCAGATCAGGAGGGAGAAAACACAAGTTTGCAATTTAATCCCACGGATACATGCAACAGTTTCTCTGATACTACAATTACATTGAGGAACGGATTGATTGTTTACCTGCATAGCATGTCTGTGTAGTTGAATGGTGTGCAAGGGAACAATGCCTTCCTTGTATTGGGAGAAGACCATTAACGATCCATTGGCAACCATTTGAAAGAGTAACTGAAGTGAGTTGTCCTCAATCAGACTTTGTGCAGCTGAACTATGGCTGGCTAATGCTTTCATAATATGGACAACACTTCCTTCTACCTACATCAGCAAAAGCAGCTCTGAGAAAATTTCCGAAACTTTCATAAACATTCTTTTTCCGAAAATTTCCGAAATTTCCCAAGTCAATAGAACATATTAAGCAATAAGCACTTGGTTTTAAGGGTCTTCAAATAGTTTATTGCTGTTGTTATACAAGTTGGAACAGGTGGATGGAGTAAAATAACATAACTAGGTAAAGGCATGACAACATGATTTGAGAAAAATCAGACATGCATAAAGAAATAAAATATAGAAATTATTCACCATAGTGGAAGGAGTTTCCAAGCGCATAGTGGTACATGAAAGCAGAGACAACAAGATGGATAAAAAAACATACTTGATTATTACGCTAAGTGCCAAGGAACACAATTCAAAGACACAATCCAATAGGAGTAACAATGCATGAAAAAAATGGCAATTAGAAAAAGAACAGAAAGTTAGAAAATAAAAAAGGTAAAAGTTGAAGTGCAAAAAGGAAGAGCAGAGAACTCTGAAAGAGGCTACCTCAAGACGACGGGCAGATTCCGTTTCAGCATTTCTTTGTGTAAGCAAAGTTTCCTGATTATTAGGAACATTCTGTCTCTGATTGCCCCTAGGAGGACCCAGAAGAGCGCTCAAAACATGAATGAGACAGCACAAGATCCCAGAATCAAGGAGAGATTGTTTATCAATAGGCTGTAGAAAAATAGTCACCAAATTACAGGTTAAATTTTGAAACGGTAAAGCCAAGGAAGGACTGTGACTATACAACTCATTTCTCCTAGTTATGAAATAGTTCAAGCAAGAACATCTGAAAGTATTAAAGAAACAAGCCTCTATGTTCATTTTTATCTCTGGTCAAGCACTTGCTGATGGCACAATAAGATCAGTGTCCCCTAAGACCTTATCTTAATTATGCCATTTGTTTTTGTTCCTCGACTTTTTCTCAAACTTTCAGACATGAGAGGTCCTTGTGACCATAGCATAGTGAAAAATATAGCAGTTCAAACAGCAAAAGGAAAACGTGTTAAAGTGAGATAAGGAACATTATAGCTGTAAGACCAATGAATATACCCCGGATACAAGAACTTCCACCGCATGTAATAAATTTGCACCAGGTCGAATGCCATCCTGTATAGAATTGTAAGTAGCAATCAAAATGGTTAGAAGGTTCAGAGAGGATATAGGCACAGAGAGGGATAGAAAAGAGTGAAAATGATCTAAACCTTTGTGACTTCCGAGAAAAAGCTTAGAACTCTACCAACTTCCAAAGATCTTGTTTTGCTGGTATGTTTCAACTTTTCAATATCCGTTACAAATGCTCTTCCCACCACAAACGAGAATATATGTGTTTCTACCAGCCTGTTAGAACAAAGCGCAGAAGTAGCCAAAAAGAATTCATCAGTAGATGTATTAATTCGTAAAATAATCCAGTGCAGGAAAATTCAGAGTATTATAGAATGCCCAAGATTAAGAGTGCATTTTGACTGGTTTTTTATTTGAGAATTTATGTATGGAGGATTGGAAAAGTGAATTGTTTGTGTGAGGAGATGTAAGACCCAAAGTGAAAATTTGTGTTGGAGTTTGAAATGAAAGTGGAACACAAATGCACCCTAAATCTTGTCATGCACCAACAAGAATTTACACTATGGTGCCTGAATTTGATGAAGCTATCTTGAAAAATCACTTCTTAAGATACTCGACTAAAATTGTTTATTGGAATGGGAATTTTTTTATTGAAAGCTGTGTCGATAGAAAAAGCAAAGGTTGGTTGTATTTTTGTACATGCACTAAAGAGATGGTCATCCAGAAATATTCCACACTGACACTACAAGTTCTGACAAGCAAGGTAAAAATAAACATAGAACTAAGAAAACAAAGGAAAACAGTCCTCATACATTGTAATTAGTTGAGCTACATTTGCGTGCTGCGTCATTAATTGACAGAAAACATCTATGGTCAAATTCAAGGCCTTTTCCTTCTCCTGCATGACCAGAGAAAAATCATAAGCCTATATTTTCTGCAAATACACCACTCAAAAGATAAGAGCCTAGACAGATGAGTGCAAAAACCTTTTCGGAACTTGAACATCGGAACTCCTCCCAATATCTCTTGAAATCCAATTCCAGTTCATGTTTGTCTCTGCTTTCAAGAGGCAAAATGGATAGATATAACAAACGAATTAAGGCAGAGAAAGTTTAATGGATACATATACACACTTCTCATTTGAATACGTAAGTAGTCAGAAGAAATTAGGCTGAAAAAGGTACGAAGCCACAATGCCATACAAGCAAAATAGACACACAGGACCTCTTGTTTAATATTAAAAAATAATAATAAATAAGATAAAAACTAGATGGAAAAGAACTACCAAGGATCAAATATTAGCAACAAAAAATCACTTAAAGTGGATTGGATTACAGATTGCGGAATAAACTTTTGAGCTAATCAATACCAGGATAGTCAAATCTGACATTCACCTCTGGCAAAACCCCCGCTGCCCCCAAACATGTAGAAAGAAGGAAAAAGGTCATCTACTACTAATAACAACAAATTATCAGCCATCATAACAATTTTTTTAGAACAACAACATAGGATTCTCAAACAGCTAAGCTTTTATATTCTTATCCAATTCATCATTTTAACTATTAAGTCGGAATCGTCATCGCACAACATCGTAAGTAGAGTAGGCGCGAGCTAAGGAAACTTATACCTAAGCAGCAAGTAAAATCAGCAAGCACGTAGCATAAATATCATCAAGTATTAGCTCATTTCGAAGATAATAAGGTCGAACCTTGAAGGCGATGACGTGAACTCTTGGTAGGATGAAGTGGCATTGTTGTCTGTGAACGAAGATGAAACAGAAGACGCAGCAGGAGAATGCGACGACGATGCAGATTGAGACGGAGATAAACCAACCTTTTCTTTGAAGTCTTTAAGCAATGTTACCCATTTCATCGTCGATTTCTTCTGAAACACAAAATGTTATTATCCAAGTCCTCTCTCATCCGAGAACTCTCTCCGCCGCCCGCCGTCGATCCAAATGCCCTAAATTAAAATCCTTCTAGCTTAGCTAGAAGGATTTTCTTAGCTCACCAGCTCTCCGAATATTAATTAAATCTTAAAATATCCAAACAATTTCTATAAATGTGATCGGAATATCAGATTCTCCGACTGGTCGATCGGAGAAGAAAAGCCGGCAAGATCTAAATATCTTTCAAAAAAATATGTACGAAATTAGCAATTTCTCTGCTGATCTAACTGCGTAATTTGGGAAAATATGAAGAAAAAAAAACCGTTTCCTAATTTCAGATTAACGAGGAAGATTAGGTCGATTATGTATTTGCCCTAGAAAATGGGAAAAAAAATCAAAAGAAAAAGCGACGACGTGAAATTGAAAGAGAAAATTTGTAGCAGCAACAGCTCTCTCTCTCTCTCTCCCTGTGTAATGTGTTTTCGGACGGCCTTCCCCGCCTTGTTTCTCGTTCTATATCTTTTCTTTCTCTCTCTCTCTGCTTTTCTTCTTTTTTCTATTTTTCTATTTTTCTATTTTTCCTTTTGGTTTTCCCTAAACAGTCTTCTTTTTTTTTCTTTTTTTTTAAACCCCTAAACAGTCTTCGATTGTCGCTTGTTTAACGTTTATAAATTCTTTTTTTTTTTTTTGTGAAAATTTATAAATTCTTGTTAGCTCTTTTTTTTTTTTTTTGAGTGCCAGAAGGAGAAGAGCGGAGAGTACCTAGATAGGGGAGATATAGGAATTGAACACGGGACTTTCGCCCCGTGTTCGGGTATCCTTACCACTTGGGCTACCCAATTCCCATTTTGTTAGCTCGAAAATCAGAGATTGCACTATTGCCAAAAAAAAAAAAGATAGATATTAACACGTCAGCGTCGGAAATATCTGATATGGGCCAGATCATGTGGGACTAATGTGGTGCAGATTTGGCCACATCCCTGCAGAATGAGGAGAGAGAAGGAAATGCAGTGATGTGGCCAAATCTGGACCGCATGGTCCAATGGACCTGGTCCATGACAGAATAGACCCAACAAGAACTACTACTAGGAGAGTAATTCAAAAAATCAAATGATGTCCACCTTAACAATTAACATAGATCAATGGTGTCCTACCCCAATGGATAGGCGTCTATCCATAACCTTGAAGTTGTGGGTTTGATACCTTCCGTCTGCGTGCGGCAAGCTTTAATATCCTTTTGTTGGGTTATCTTCTCCTCGTCTGAGGCAGTTTTCTCTCCTCTATATGAAATAACCGCCCAATCGAGCTTCAAAAAAAAACAATTAACATAGTCCCCACTTTAGCTTTTGAATTTGATGTTTGGAAGGTAAATTTTTAGGTTTAGTTAGTTCACCCGAAGAACACAGTGACTAATCCGAACTCGATTTATGATTGGATCGTAGTGTTTTATTATTGAAAAAAATTTGACTCATGCTGTTCTTTTATACGGAGGTTACATTGTGAAAAAAAATCTCATATATTCATTGAGGAAATCAGACACTCGTCAACGGTTAGATATGTAACAACTACAACTAATTATCCCACAGCTCGGGGTTAGTTTATTTCTTCTACTTTGAAACTATAACATTTTACAATTAGCAATTTCGATCTTTTTGTTCAATTTTCTGGTAATCATCTAAACAATTTTTAATAAAATTAGCAGCGATTTTTTATTTGGGTTATATTTCTGAGACGTGCTCAAACCATGAACTGCAAGAGAAGATCAAAAGTGTTATTCTCCCTTTGAATAATTCATCATTTCCTGCCATCATCCTTACCATATGACATATTTACTCTACTCATTATATTCATATTAGTTTCCTTAATAAGTGCCTAAAAGGTTATCATGAGTCCTTTGGTCTTGGGTCGATTCCTTTATCCCCCATCCCCTTCCCCCCCACGCCCCTCCCTGCAAAAAAAAAAAAAAAATTTGCCTAAAACATTATATTAATACAACTCGAGTACATAAAATAAACTTTGGTTCAGAACTAATGGAAAAATGGAATTTAAATGATATTTGGCTCAGCAAAAAAAATGTATTTATTCAGAACAAGATAACTCGTGCTTAATATCCGAAGCTACACATATTTGCATGAATTCTTATCAAAATACCCACCACGGCTCCTATGCTGAACAAGAAAATTCAGTATATACGGGCCAATTTGTCAGCCGTTGAATTTCGTATTTTTTGTACTTTTTTATCCAACGGCTGTATCAAAACAGGGGTATTTAGGTATTTTTACATTTCTACAAAAATACATGTTCTTCGTTAGAAAACACATGTTCTTGTATATTGAGGAGAGAGAAAAGTTACTTTTCAGCCGCAACTTTTCTCTCTCCTCAATATACAAAAACACATGTTCTTATATATTGAGGAGAGAGAAAAGTTGCGGCTGATGAGAGAGAAAAGTTACTTTTCAGCCGCAATTTTTCTCTCTCCTCAATATACAAGAACATGTGTTCTCTAACGGAGAACATGTGTTCTTTTTCAGCCGCAACTTTTCTCTCTCCTCGGTAACTCAATAGATGTGACGGTTGCGTGTTACTTTTTGTTGTTATTATTATTATTTATTTGTAAAATTACATATGTACCATTTTATCCTTTTTTTTAATGACAGCCGTCGATTCATTTGAAAAATGAAATCAACGGTCCAGATCGTGGCCCGCACGTACGGAATTTAGGCCGTTCAACACAGGAGCCGGACTGCAAAATAGCATTTATATCTAAATTAATCAGACCAAAAAACGTTTCAATAACACTATAAAAACAAGGGAAAATAGAAAAAAAATGAAAAAGAGCCAACAAAATGTTAGTAACATTTTTTGCTTCTTTTATTAGAGGGGAAAGATAATTTTTGATCCTGTAACTTGAAACATCAATTCAACATACGTAAGAACTACAAAAGTCAAATCAAAATACACGTTATGAAATAGATAAACACCCAAGTGTAGCAGGCAGTATTATAATGGATCAGGTCAATTTGTCAACACCATAATTCTTTGGATTTCTTTATGCCCCAAACATGGACGAATTCAGAAATTTGGTGTTAAGGGGAACGAAAAAATATAACAGTATGTCGAAATTACATATAAAAATTGTAAAAAAATATATTAAAAAACGAATTTAATAAAATATTTCAAACTACATATAAAATTTATTATATTTAATAATATTTCTAAAAATCTCGGGAGCTACTTCTGTCTTTGTCCCTTCCCCAAGTAATTTCTTTGTGGAGTCGCAGTACTTCCACTTTCTGGTTCTTGTCCACCTAATACACTCAAGGAGGAGTCAACTGTCGACGCAAAGATAATCCCAAATGAGTCGATGAGTAATTAATGCACAAGGAGCCCATAGGTTTGGATCCTTATGACATTTTAACTATGGAAGTTTTTATTCATATAGTCTAAATTAAAATAAATTAATAATAGGGGTGAATAGATATACATTAGGTGTAAACAAGATTGTAATTACAAATATTATAAGGAATATTACAGAGAATGTCACAGAAAATCCGTCTCGTAAGTAAAGTGGGAGGCGATGTGCAGAGATTTTCTTGGAGTGAATTCTTATGGAGCAAATTCTCATTTTCTTTTTCCTTTTTAGGTAAAAAATTAAACCATTGAATGATCCAATTATGAATTAAGGTTACATTTAGTGTTCTCATTATCATAAGATAGCACGGGAAATATTTTACGGGGCTAAAAAGTCGAATACTGAATTAAACTTGCAGGTACACTTTACTAAGATATGGGCTTGTTTATTGTTTATCCTTGTCTATTACAATCTCTACCAATAAATTATACTTTCTAAAGTTTGTTCCTCTAGAGTAAAATTAAAATATTATTTAAGCATATTTTGAGATTTATATACCATTAATTCTCTCACACTGTCATCGGTAACACATCTCTTAATTTAAAATCTCCATTGTTTAAAGAAAGTAGGTTCACATTAGTGATGGTTTTACCTTCGATCATTTTCTCCTTTTATAATAATGCGTAAGGAATTTGTTTTTTTTGGGTCTAAATTAAAGGTGTTCATCGCAGACATTAGAAACTAATTTCCTTAAGTGCATGACTTTTTGAAGAGATAAATAACTAATTATGAAATAAGTTTTATTCTCATTGACATGAATCGAATTTTTGGACTCATAATTAAGAATCGAAATGAGTTATCATCACGACACATGTATATTCACAAGGAAATTTGAGATTACGGTACTGCCGGAAACGTGAACAATGAGAAGTGGCAGATGGTGGAGACAAGGGCCCAAGAGGCCCAAAAGATCTGGTGCGGGTCCATTGTCTAAAAGTGTTGAGGGTGGACCCACGCGGTTTGATTTTTCGAAAGCTGAAGGAAGCGTAAATTGGGGAGCAAAGGAAGGAACAGATTTTCCTTTTTACGGAAGGGACAAAAAAACTGTTTTAATATTTTGAATTTATGGGGTGTTTTTTTTTTTTTTTTAAATAATTGAATTTAGGGTGTATTTATAATGTAAAATTTCATACTTATCAAAACTAGCCATAGGAGTTGGTCAATGCATTCCGGTTTGAGATGTAGAACTTAGCCCACCTGACAATAAAGAAATGAGTAATTTTATTTTGATTTATAAGTAAGTTTAAAATTTAAACTCAAATTAATGAGTATAATATATTTATGTTGAAAGTAAATTAATTTTTTATCTTAAATAATTACTCGAAAAAAATACATTAACGCAATAAAATATTTCATGCACCATATATGCATATTACTAGTTAATTATATCAATAAGTAAATAAATTAGCAATGTACACTACTTCTTTCGAAATAATTTTAATTAGATTATACTTTCTTATAGTGTCAATTAGAATCTTAGGCACCAAAAAATAAATAAATTAAAATCTTATTAAAAAGAATACCAAATCAATTGAGCTCATACAAGGTCGTCACTGACATTTACTTAAAAAGGTCGTCAATGACAAATGGCAAGAATAGTAGAGGACTTATCAAGGAAAGACAAGAATAGTAGCGGTGCTTAGGGTGTGTTTGTTTCTTGGAATTGAATTTCCAATTCTATGAAATTCCATGGAATTACAAGAAATTGAAATTTTAAGATTTTTCAATTCTATAAAATTTTAAGAATTGAAATCTTAAGAAATTCCAATTCTAAATAATTGAATTCATTTGTTTGGTAAAACTATGGAATTGATGTGGAATTCAATTCTAATTTTAATTGATTTGTTTGAAACACCAAAAAAATCACATAATTAAAAACAAAATTTAAAAAATGCATTTAGTGTGAAAAGACTAATATTTTGCTAATACAAATATCCAAAGTACCTTTGAAGTAAAATGACAAAAATACCCTTGTTAAAAGAAATATCGATGTAAAATAGAAAAAATATTTTTTGTTGCAAAATTAAATGAATATTCATAGTGCTAAAGATAATCTTTATAATATGAAGTGGATAAAGTACCATTGAAAAGCGAAAATATTTTTGATGAAAAAATAACGAAAATACCCCTAATGGAAAATGACGAAAATTTTCGGGTATAAAAATGATGAAAATTCCCTACTAAAGTTAAAAAGTTACCATTTTGTGTAATATGAAGAAAAAATTTATGGTCCAAATTTAAAAAAAAAAATGCTTTCGTTGCAAAATGACAAGCACACCCTTATTAAAGTGGAATTAGCTCATTGTGCATAATAACGAATATATACTTGATAAAAAGATGATAAATCATATTCTGATAAAAATGAAGAAAATACCTTTTGCACATTGGTTTAGAATGGATAAAAAACTCATTTCCAAAATGACAAAAATACTCTTATTGTAAAATTTTCATTTTTTAAAACGATTGGAATTTTGTCATATTCATCATGGTTATTCTTTTTCATTTGATATGAATGACATTTATATTATTTCTCAACAAGTGTATTTTCGACATTTTACACCGATAATATTTTAAGCATTTCAAATAAACGAATTAATTATAATTTGTATAAAGGCTAATTTTTTTCTTTTTTTTTGTTAAGTGAAAATTTTATATTTTATTCAAAGTTAATTTTATCATTTTGCACAAGAGGCATTTCCCTATTTTTTTTTATGGGAACGTTTTTTGTCTTTTTGTATTAAGAGCATTTTCGTCATTTTACGTCAAAATATTTTTGTCATTTTTCATAAAAAAAAAATTAGATCATTTGAATTTTAAACTATTTAAGTCAAAAATATTTTTTTCTATTTTGCGCGAAAATATTTTTCATCAAAACGGCTCAACTTGAGAAACCCTTTTCGTTTTTCTTTTTAATGAATAACTTGGATATTCTATGGGCGTTTAGTCAGACTACTGAACCGATGCAAGACGACATTGAAAGAAACTCAATTAGTGGGCTTTATCTTCTTCAGAAATACTCGAAGTAGAAATCTGCAGGGCTTGTACCCAATGGGTCTGTAGGCCCATTCAAAATATGAGGAATAGTATGCAGGGTGTATCGGCAAAATTGCCAATTTGGTCCTATACGTATTTTGAGTTTGGGGATAAGGGACCATTCGTATTTTTTATTATTTTAAGGTCCAATATGATTTTACGTTCTGCCGTTTAAGGATTTCCGTTTAAATCTCGATGATGTCCAAAATAAAAAGATTGAGATGAAGGGTGTATAATCAAGGAAAATTCTAATATGGGCCTGTCCTTGTGGGGTCAGTCCCACAAGGACCGGTCCATGCCAAAGCTCCACAAGAACCGGTCCATACCAAAGTGACCTGTATAATCAAATACATCTTTTTGAATAGCAGGCTTAGTGAGATCGCAAGTTTAAGTCACTTATGACAAAGAAAACATACGTAGCAGTAAGGATGGGAAAATTGGCGCTCCAGGTTCAAAATCTATTTACGATTTTTACGAAATGTCCAAAAACAATATTTTTACACTGTTCCATCCAAAAACAATTTATAATTGGTGGAGTCCATCCTTCCGTCAAAAATTGGGCTGGTCAACTGTCAATTTAAATTTAGATAGTTGACTAACTTTAAATTTTAAATTGACAGTTGACCAACCCAATTTTTGACGGAATGATGGACTCATCAATTATAAGTGTTTTTGGATAGAACGATGTAAAATATTGTTTTTGGACCTTTCCTAAAAATCGTAAATATATTTTGGACCCGGGGCGCCAATTTGCCTAAGGATGATGTATCACCTATTTCTCGCACTTGCTCGGGGAGCTAAAACGAACACCCATTCTACCTACTGTATTGAACATTTGACTAGACATTCTATGTTTTAATAACGGTTCACTTTTTTTAATGATATTTTTTATGTTATGTCGGCGATGATAGATGGATCTGTTAATTGATCTGTTCCGACTGATACAGAGCGCTAACATTTCATTTTCATGATTAAATAATATTTTATTCTGATTGTTGCCACCAAGTCTCTTCCTCCTGTTAAGCTCAATCTTAGTAGAAGTGAGTAGCATACTTCAAGTCGCATCCTCAAATTTATTTTACGGACAAACCACCAGATTAATAATTTGTACCTGAATACCATTTACCAAATACACATATATTTTTTTTTCCTTTTCCCTTAACAAATGATTACATATGTATTTAATATTCTATGTATCATAATACAACGCTGGATAATATAAAAGGGCCAGAGTACAACTAGGAATAGAATTGACTGCCAAACACCACATTACTCCATTCTATTGAAAAAGACTTCTTCGATCTAGAGAAAGAATGTTCCCCTAAGCTAGGTGAAAGGTGATGATTGATGATAGAGACCAGATATTTTTGGATAAATATCTTACAAGGTGAAAAGGTTGCATCTATCTGGAGAAGCAAAAGCCAACCACCATGCACCTCTCTTTAACAACAACTGTGGAGCAAAAAAACAAAACAAAATAAAAAAATCTAACCGACCATTTATGAACAACTTCCACTTGAATTTGAAGAACGGGGAATCTCACCCAACTTCTCATCAGTGATCTAAAGGACAAAGTGAAACATACACATATTACAACAAAAGACAATCAAACACTTGTTCCCCATTAACAAAGATGCAAGTGCTAATATACAAGAAAAATGACCTTTTAAGACATCTCAGGAATTTGTATTGATACATCTGTGCTGAGCTGTGCCTGCAACTCATATTGAATTAATATAATATCTTTCGTCTGAAATTGAATAATCATTTTCCTATTATTTTACAATATAGAAAAGCAGACATTCAATTTTCCACGAAAAATGTAGTACCAAGCAGATCAATTTGTTAGGAATGCAGGTAATAAATGGAAAGTGAATGAAGAGTAAGGAATTCGGAACCCGGGACAAGATTTCTGAGGATTTATAGGGTGATAGGAAGGTTCTAGACTTCCATTCAAGGCCTTCTTCTCTTCCCTTTTCCTTTCTCATATTCTTTATTATAATTTATTTTTTTATGAAAAATATAATTTTTTTTATTCTAACATTGCTGAATCACCCATTTTGGGAATAGTAATATTTTAAAAGATTCTTAGTGTATAATTTTTTAAATTGAATATTTTAATAGGGCACTTTCTTCTTTTAGCAAGGAAACGTCTGGAAGTTTATGGGGGAGATAGGATATTGTGGGAATTAATAGCCATTTTGATCATCAACTTATTTTTGTCTAACCACTTTGATCACTTTTCACATTTTTTAACTTTTTTCATCACTAATATATTTTCAGACTGCCATTTTCATCATTCCGTCAAATAGTTGAGAATTTTCCGTCTAAACTGATGACGTGGCATAACGGTGTTAGAACCCTCTCTATCCTGCAAGGGCAAAATGGGAAAATTAATCTCAACTTGGAGCCTTGATCCGAACTAATATGAATCCGAACAAGAAAACCCGATCCGAGATATTCATCGTCTTCTTCAATCGATTTGTTCCTGTGGATCCTATTACACTTCTTCTCTCTGATCAATCTCCCATCTCTCTGTGCTTATTCTCCATAGATAATCTGCAGAACTATTACAAACACCATAGCAATATTGTGGCTTCAGTCTCTCAATAACTTTTTTTTTTTTTAAGCTTTTGTTTTCTTTCTCCAGCCATACCAATGGTTATGTTCTTCATTGTGAATGTCTAATGCAATTACTAATAAGAAACTTTTAGTAATTTGCATCTCTTCACATACTGATTTTTTCTCAGGAAACCAAAAGGATGCAATTGGAATCACAACAATTGGAACCTAATTTCTTTTCACTCTCTCAATTCATCCATTTGGGATTTCAAAGATTGGGGAAAAACAATAGAATTTTTCTGGGTGTGTGAATATTTTGATAATTGAGAATTGATTTGAAGGTTGGAGTTGGCAAGATTTTAATGAAATTGTTTTGTTAATGTTTTACAGTTTTTTAGGTTACCGACTGGTGAAAGGAGAATAAGAGAAAGGCGGCGGCGGCATGTTGTCTAGATCCGAGCAGGGAAGGGGATGGTAGGTCGGCTTTTGTACGGGGTTAGAGAGAAAACGAATGATTTTATAAAAATTCTTGCAAACCCACCATAAATTTACAGTTTAAAAGCAATAAAGATTCAGACTTTATAAAATTTTAAAGATCCATAAGCAAAAAAAAAAAATCATGTAATAAATAAACATCCACATCAAGATCTATAAAATGAATGGACAGATAGTACCTTAGAGTTTTAAAGTAACAAATCATTGAAAGTAAATTTATTTTGGGGACAAGAACAAAATAGCAAAAATCAAAACCAGTACACAATTTAATGTGAAAAAAAGATGATGATCATAGGGTGGGTGGTGAAGTGTACATGAGAAATACAGAGAGAAAGAAAGAAAGAAAGGGATAGAAATAAAGGAGCTTGATTAGAGAAAAGAAGTTTAGCAGGATGCACGTGAACAAATCGATCGAAGAAGAAGATGAATAGTCCGGGTCAGATTTTTCTTGTTTCGGTTTGATATCGGGTCGGATCAGAGGCTCCATGTTGGGATTAATTTTTCCCATTTCGCCCTTGAGTTCTAACACCATTATGCCACGTCATCAATTTAGACGGAAAATTCTCAACTATTTGACGGAATGATGAAAATGGCAGTCCGAAAATATATTGGTGATGAAAAAAGTTAAAAAATGTGAAAAGTGATCAAAGTGGCTAGACGAAAATAAGTTGATGACCAAAATGGCTATTAATTCGATATTGTGGAGTGCCAAGAAATGGTTGTAATTTTTTTTGAATTTTGATTGGTTTTCATTTTATGAACACAGGTTTTGGAGAATCCAATTGGTGGAAGGTGGGGTCTGCTTATTATTATTATTGGAAGGATTTAAGAAAACCACCCAATTGGGTTAATTTGTGACGCATAAATCAGGAAGGCCAAAGGTGCTCTTGCCGGATAATGGGGAGCAGTAACGATTATTATTAGTACTTTTTTCTTTACAAGGGATTGAGATTTTTGGCTTCATGCGGTGTTAAATCTCCGTGGAGTTAATTAGCACCATTGGCCCACCGCTCATTGACGACAATTATTATTACTAATATCAATACTGTGTGGAAAATAAATTGTTTTTTGAGATTAAATTCTTTTTTTTTACAAGATTTTTCGCTAAAGACTATTACAAGTATTATAAGATTTTTTTCCCGAAAATTAAAAATAATTATGGAAAAATTCTTACATTCTTTCAACATAAATGTGCAATATAAAACTTTTATTTTAGAATTCAGACATCTTAATAAATTCAATATTTAGATTTAATAATTTAGAATTCATAACTTAAATAATTCATACTTTAGATTTTAGATTTTAGATTCAGTTTTTTAAACGAGACATTATCTTCAGCCCAAAAAAATAACTTTCACATGAAATGTAAGCTAAACTCAATCATTTTCGCCCTGGTGAAGTACTTCCATTTCCTATTTTACTTATCTCCTTGTAGTTCGAACAATGCTTTGATAACCTCTACTAGCCTTATTTGATGCAAAGAAGAGAGAAAAAGACTTCATTTCATATACTTACTGTAAGAGCATTTTTTTGCCTTTTACATTTATTTATGTTTGAAATGCAAAAAATTGTCTTTATAACTGGTATTCAAAAGTTAAGGCATGTAGGCATATCCGACAATTGACTTAATGCTTAATAGTTGATTCAAATTTTAGGTTTCATGTTCAATTTTACGAAACAAGACCTAAGTTAGAATGGATAGATAATACGTAAGGATTTGTCTTGTAATACAAATTTATCTTTATTTTTTTAAATACTTGCATGTGCACTATAAAGCAACTAATATCACCATAGATCAATCATAAGAAGATATTTTCATATTTAGACATTGTTAATAATTTTTATCCTCAGGTCAGGACTATTTTTGGAATGTAAAATATTCAATCCAACGCCCTAGAGATTGTTCCGCAGAGTATTTGACCCACAAGACCCTTGGCCTAATGCGCCCAGTGACAAATATCCACCTAAGTAGCATATGAGGAACCAGGCCGAATCCTATGCGGAATAGTAAAAAATCAGTACGTACGGCACACCTAACGATATGTGTCATTAAAAAACATGACAAATATCATAAAATAATAAGATATACATTTTAAATAAATTTTTATTGTTAAAATTTTAATACGGTAGATGATGATAAATGAGGTACGTACAAAACTTACCATGTTTTGCACTAAACAACGAGGAACAAGCTATGATACCCATACAAAAAAAAGAACCAGCTATGATAGCCGATAGGTCTACACGTGTTCATTGGCTGCCTCATCACGTGACACATGGGCAAAAGTTTAAAACACTTCTCTTGGTTCGCTAAAAAATATGAAAAATAATTTTCGACTAAGTAAAATTAATTAAAAATTCAAATTAAATATTATTTTTCCCTGTTGGTATAAGAGATTCATCCACTTATTTATCATTTTGCCACCAATTTAGTCAATTAATTGACTAAGACTTAGCCACCTAACACTACTCAAAAAATATTATTCAATTCATGCAAAGCATAAGAACGCGAAAAATGTATCTTGGTCACTCAATACTTAGTACTGTCATTCTGTGATTAACCCCACAGTTTTCTTATATGAATTAAGTAAAGTCATATCTATTAGGTCTACCCAATTTATATGAAGGATTGTGAGATTAATTCAATAAGGACGATTTTATAATTGAATTTTTCAAGATTAATGCTTGGCAAATATTTTTCTCGTTTTACGACTTGTGATCGGTGAAGTGTAAACACCACCCGGTGGGCCACCGTTATGTCATCGCCGTCTTATGGTAATTAATATTATAATAATAACACCACACAGTCTTATGTGGCTCAAGCACAAGAAAAATTCTGATATAGACTTGGACTATATGTGGGGTTATGGATCACTTGATTCACAATCAACCACATCACCTTATTTGATTAAAAAAAAAAAAAAATGCCTCATAAGATCCACCAAAAGGGAGTGTTTTTATTATTTTAATTAAAACTGTGATGTGGCTGGATGTGGACCAAGTGATCCATGACCACTTGGTGGTCCAGGTTCACAAGAGAACTGATCCAAGCACAATGAGCATCAGCATGAATTCACAGAATCACAGAATATTTTACTTTATAATTGGTTAAAATAAAAAAGCATAAACAATATTTTCTAATTAAATAAGCATAGACAATTGTATAAGCTAAGAGGGTCACATATAATATAATATACATAGAAGTTGTAGAGTGGAATGTTCTACACTGTTCTAGTTTCTACCAGATCTTTCGTGTAAGCAAATATTTCCACCTTGGCTCGAGTCGTTTGAACAAGAAAATTCGAGTATATACGGGACATCTTGTCATCGCATTGGATTTTGTACTTTTTGATCTTGTTTGATCCAACGGTTGTATAAAAAAATAGGGGTATTTTAGAGATAAACTTTGAGCTCTCTTTTTCTCTTTTTACTTGTAACTGGGTGTTCAATAATCGAGAACATGCGTTCGATAATAAAAAAAGCGTGCGTTCTATAATAGAGAACATGTGTTTCTTGACCGAGAACGCATGTTCAATAATCAAGAACATGCGTTCACTAATAAAAAAATGTGCGTTCTCTAATAAAAAAATGTGTTTATTGGCGAGAGACGTGCGTTCTCGAGAGAGAGCGTGAGTTCTCTGAGAGAGAACGTGCGTTCTCTAATAAAAAACATACAAGAACGTGTGTTCTCTAACAGAGAACATGCGTTCTTTTTTCAGCCGCAACTTTTCTCTCTCCTCTGTAACCCACCTTTTTAACTTTTCAGCCGCAACTTTTCTCTCTCCTCTAATAAAATTACATATGTACCCTTTTACCTTTTCTCTCTCCTCTAATAAATCTCAACCATTGATCCTTTTAAAAAATGAAATCAACGGCCCATATTGTGTCCCGCACGTACTGAATTAAAGGCGTTCGAAAGACTGAGGCCGGGATCGAAATATTTCACCTTGGCTCGGAGTCTTTGAACAAGAAAATTCGATATATACGGGACATGCTTGTCGACCATTGGATTTTGTACTTTTATCTTGTTTGATCCAACGGTTGTATAAAAAAACAGAGAGTATTTTAGAGATAAACTTTGAGCTCTCTTTTTTCTCTTTTTACTTGTAGCTGGGTGTTCAATAATCGAGAACATGCGTTCAATAATAAAAAAGCGTGCGTTCTATAATAGAGAACATGTGTTTCTTGACCCGAGAACGCATGTTCAATAATCAAGAACATCGTTCACTAATAAAAAATGTGCGTTCTCTAATAAAAAATGTGTTTATTGACGAGAGAACGTGCGTTCTCGAGAGAGAGCGTGAGTTCTACGAGAGAGAGCGTGCGTTCTCTAATAAAAAACATACAAGAACGTGTGTTCTCTAACGGAGAACATGCGTTCTTTTTTCAGCCATAACTTTTCTCTCTCTCTCGTAACTCGCTTTTTTAACTTTTCAGTAGCAACTTTTCTCTCTCCTCTAATAAAATTACATATGTACCCTTTTACCTTTTCTCTCTCCTCTAATAAATCTCAACCATTGATCCTTTTAAAAAATGAAATCAACGGCCCATATTGTGTCCCGCACGTACTGAATTAAAGGCGTTCAGCACAGGAGCCGGACTGCAAATATTTTACAACAATCTAAATTCACATTGTCCGAAGGTGCTCCAAAAAAAAATAAATCCTCGATCCCATAAAATATCATAGTCAGTATACAGCTGGTAACGGTGAATATATATATTATGTACAATTTCATTTCAACAATTAAATCATATTTTATTCTGATTATTGTCACCAAATCTCTTGCTCCTATTAAGCTCAGTCTTAGTAGAAGTGGGTAGCATACTTCAAGTCGCATCCTCAAATTTATTTTACGCACAAACCACTAGATCAATAATTTGTACCTGAAAACCATTTACTAAATACATATTTTTTTCCCTTTTCCCTTCGCAAATGATTACATATGTATTTAATATACTCTGCATCATAATACAACGCTGGATAATATAAAAGGGCAGAGTACAACTAGGAATAGAATTGACTGCCAAACACCACATTATTCCATTCTATTGAAAAAGACTTCTTCGATCTAGAGAAAGAATGTTCCCCTAAGCTAGGTGAAAGGTGATGATTGATGATAGAGACCAGATATTTTTGGATAAATATCTTACAAGGTGAAAAGGTTGCATCTATCTGGAGAAGCAAAAGCCAACCACCATGCACCTCTCTTTAACAACAACTGTGGAGCAAAAAAACAAAACAAAATAAAAAAATCTAACCGACCATTTATGAACAACTTCCACTTGAATTTGAAGAATGGGGACAGCAACAAATGTCCAGAATCTCATCCAACTTCTCATCAGTGATCTAAAGGACAAAGTGAAACATACACATATTACAACAAAAGACAATCAAACACTTGTTCCTCATTAACAAAGATGCAAGTGCTAATACAATATCTTTCGCTTGAAATTGAATATTCGTTTTCCTATTATTTTGCAACATAGAAAAGCAGACATTCAATTTGTTGGAGAATTAATTAATAAAGTGGACTGATTTGATCAAATTTAATTGTGTGTTCCACCGCTTAGTTTTAAAGTGTTTTGAATTCATCGTGTAGTGGGTTGCGCAAGCTTCACGGTGATATATAACACGTGAGGAAACTAATTCTCGGTGTGAATGAAAATTTTGGTTAAAGTGGAGAGGTTATGGATGGAGGTGTGATGGTATATCCCACATCGGTTGTGAGAATCGATTAAAACTGGTTTATAAGCACTAGCTAGACTAGTGATCTTAAACAAGTGAGTAAGGGGGTACCCCTCGCGCGCCGTCCGTCCTTCCGTCTCGCCACGCCACGTCTCGCCGCGTCACGCGTGTCCCTACCGGGAAGGCAGTAATATCTTTTTGGATAAATTACCGTAATAGTCCCTAAAGTATTGAGTAACTACAAATGAGTCACATAACCTTTGTGTAATTGCAGAATGGTCCTTCCACGGTTTCTCCAGCAGTTTTGAGAACTGCTACATTACCCCATTCATAATTTACTACTGCGAAATTATTCTCCCTTCTACATTTCTGCATTCCATACATACTAATTAAGAGAGTTCTGACACAGAAAGGTTCGAAGTTCTGCTACTAAGCTTCTGGTAAGCAGAGTGTATGGGCGTTGTACCTTGGGAACTCGTTGCTCTTGTAGGCCTGAAGTAATTAGGCGAGCAACTAGAGTTTAAGGGCAAGTGGTGTACTACTGCCTCGTCCAGGATTAAATCCGAATTCCTTAATTTGTTCTGTTCTGTTCAATTTAATTTTCTTTTTAGTAAACAGAAGGACAACAATCTTAAACTCTATTTATTTGTTTTTTCTGTTCTGCTTTAATAAATTAAAAACAGAAACTTAAACACTAGTACTGGAAAATCAGAGTATTTATTCAGTTTATTTTCCTTTATGGTTTTGTTTTATATTGCTACTAACTGTTTGTTTTGCAATATATAGAGAAACAAAAATGGCTGCAAATAATTCAAACGCTACTGGTACTGGAACTGGAACTGTTCCTTCAACTGAGACTCCAGCAAACGGAGTTAATCTGAATGATGGTCAGACAAGCGGTATTGAGGCTGCTATGTCTAAGCTGCCTGCTTTTGTGCCTCCAATGGCTTCTCGTCCTATTCAGTTTGGATAGTTTGCACAATCCGAGAAGTTTAATGGGGGTTGCAATTTCAAAATGTGGAAGGAAAAGATGATGTTATATCTTACTACGCTGAATTTAATTCGCTATGTAAAAGAGGATACTCCTGTGGAGGATAAATCTGATCCTCAATCTGTAATAGCTTATAATGCTTGGATTAGTAATGTTTATATGTGTCGTCATGCTATACTTACTAGTTTAGATGATTCATTGTACCAAATTTACTATCAAAATGATAGTGCAAAAGAATGGTGGGAATCACTAACTAAGAAATATACAGTAGATGATGCAGGTGCTAAGAAGTTCATTGATGCTCGCTTCCACGACTTTAAAATGGTCGATGGAAAATCTGTCCTCGAGCAGAGTGAAGAGCTGCAGAAGATTTATCACGATCTTGCCGCTGAGGGCATGGGAATCAACGACTCGCTGCAGGTGGCGTTGATGATTGAGAAATTACCCCCTTCTTGGGATGAATTCAAGCACTACTGATAACTCGTAAATTTATCTATATTTTCTTCTACTTTAATAGTAATTTTGAGCTTCAAAAAGTATTTACATATCGAGTTTTGAGTTTAGAATTGTATAATCCTCACTTTTATGTGTTTGCATTTGTAGGGGCAAAATAGTCTTTTGAAGAGTAAAAGTGAAATGAACTGGCAGAAAAAGAAAGAAGCTGCTGGAATTGAAAAGACATCTTTACATACTAGAAGAGAAGATATGGCAGCTACTTTAAAGGATGTTGATGAGTTTTGGTTTATGGCAACTACTTCAAAGAATCTTGAAGAGTTGTATTTTATGTCAACTACTTTAAAGGAGGGAGAGTTTTGATCTATGTCAATTACCTTAAGCTAGCAGGTTTCTAGTTCTATAAATACTCTTCAATAGTCTTAGGAAATATAAAGTCATTATTAGATTATTCTAGGTTTTATTTTGTTATTGAATTTTTCTCTAGTATGAGCTAAATATTTATTCTAAGGCCATGATGTAGCTAGATTAATTTTATATGTTATTCGCTTGATTTTGTTATTCGATTAGTGTTGTGGAATTAATTTCTTATTATTGTTCTTAATGCTTTTGTGTGATTAGCTACCACTCAAATTGTCTTTACATTAACTTGGAAGATTTGCGACAGCTGACCTTGTTAATTAGGTTAAATAATCTGAACATAAATTGCATGCAAGATAGACATATACTTGTATGGTTTGTGCGGTCTTTATGATTTCATATGTTTAATGCGTTTTTATGGGTTAAAATCAACATAGAAATATAGTTGGTTTATTCATGAGAATAGGTTTAATAAGTCTTGAAAGAGGTTATTAGATATAATTGGAAATCGGTCGATTAATGAAACTCACTTTAGAATAACATATCGTTAGGATAATATATTGGTTAATTTAGTGAATTCATGTGCCTTAGATCTTTCTCTTATCAAACTTCTTATTCAAGTTATTTGTTTTATGTTAGTTAATTAATTTAGTTTAATCATCATCAACCATCGGATCTATTTTACTTGCTTTTGATCATTGTAGAATTAGTTACTTAGGAATTAATTAATCATTATTCTCTGTGGGATCGACCTTGACTACTACAACATCGACCTAGTATACTTGCTAGTTTAGATTTTGCGTATCAACTACCTTAAGCATAAAAAGAAGGAAATGACACTTGAGGATCTAATTTTGAAGTTGAGAATTGAACAGGATGTGAGGAAGGCTACAAAAAGGCCTTATACTTCTGTCTCAAAGGCAAATGTTGTCGAAGCTGCTGGAAAGAGAAAGCGCTTGACTGATTCAAAGGCATCGAACTCCAACAAGAGGTTCACAGGAAGCTGCTTCGTATATGGTAAGCAAAACCACAAAGCAAAGGACTGTCGAAGTCGTGTAGACGGTCAAACTAATAACTATAACAATAACAAGAGGTTCAATGGGAATGGGAACAAGAACAAGTACCAAAGGGATGGCCAAGCTCATGTATCAGAGGCCGGTAAGCTGAACTCTGGAATGGAGGACATGCACATAGTTGCTGTTATTTCAGAGGTGAATATGATAGGAGGAAATTCAAAGGAATGGTTTGTGGACACAGGGGCCACTCGCCATATTTGTATCAATAAATGGATGTTCAAAACGTATGAAACTGTTAAGGATGAAGTATGCTACATGGGGAACTCTACATTCTCCAAAGTTGAAGGAAAGAGGCGATCTTGTCCCTAAAGATGACTTACAGGGAAGGAGCTGACTCTCACCGAAGTGCTCCATGTGCTCGACATTCGAAAGAATCTCATTTTTGGGATTGTGCTAAACAATAAAGGATTCAGGCTTGTGTTTGAGGCAAACAAATTTATTCTAGCAAACAAATTTATTCGACAAAGAATGGAATGTATGTAGGAAATGGGTACTTAGGCGATAGTCCGTTTAAAGTTAATGTAATGACTGTACTCCCGAGAGCCCGAGGCTACGGGCGTGAATGTAGCGAGGCTTCTACTAGCTCAATTTTGGAAAGAATGTTGCCCGAGAGGCTAATGAATTTAAACAAGTTGCTTATTTGGGTTGAGTCTTTTTAATTTATGGCATGATAGATTAGGTCATGTGAATATTAAAAGTATACAAAAAATTAATTTCATTAAACCTATTGCCAAAATTTAATGTTGATAAAAACTACTGAAGTGTGAGACTTGTGTAGAAGCTAAGTTATTTAAGTCATCTTTCCGATCAATTGAGAGAAGTTCGAACTTTTAGATTTAATACACACTGATGTATGTGATCTAAAGTATGTACAATCAAGAGGCAGTAAGAAGTATTTTATTACTTTTATCGATGATTGCACGAGATTTTGCTATGTCTACTTAATGGGAAGTAAAGATGAAGCAATAAACATGTTTGTTCATTATAAGAATGAAGTTGAAAACCAACATGGTAAGAAAATAAAAAGGTTAAGGAGCGACAGAGGTAGAGAATATTAATATCCATCCGCTCAATTGTGTGCTGAAAGTGGCATTATACATGAAACAACTGCGCCATATACTCCAGAACAAAATGGAATTGCGGAGCGCAAAAACAGAACATTAAAAGAAATGATGAATGCCATGTTAATTAGTTCTGGTTCACCCTAGAATTTGTGGGGTGGAAGCTTTGCTTTCCGCAAATCACATCTTAAACAGACTACCGCATAAAAGGCTAGACAAAACTGAAGGGATTCATGGGCGGAAACTCGTTCCAAACACCCATGGATCCTCCCCTGAAGGATCCGCTCATATGAAACAATTCGAAAAAGCAGCAAGAAAAACTTACGTTTTGGATTCAAGAAGCTACTTCTTGAATGGAGGATGACGTTTCTTGGATCGGATGTTGCTACCGATTGATCTCCCTTTGCGGAAAGTCCCTCTACCGGTATCCACGCGACGAAATGGGCAGCGATTTCTAGCTCTTCGTCTTTTCTGATTTTCGGGAATTAGAGAGAAAAAGGGAGAGGCTAGAATAGAAAACGGTTTTCTGATTCTATGTCTTATTTCGGCTGAAAAACATTAGCCATCTAGGTTTCGGCTAAGAGATGTTATATAGAGTGTGAGAGTTTGTAACTCAAACAACTCCCACCTCTACTCAACTTCTCTCGGCAGTGGGAGTCTCAGAATCCCACGTTCCCTAGACTTTCGCTAGTAGTGGTGTAAGCCCTAAGGGCGAACGAACTCTGTTTTTGATATTGGACAAACATTTGATGTTGTGTCTAATGATCTTAATCTTTGTGATAGAATATTGGAAATCTTGTAGGAAGCTCTAAGTACTTCAATCAAGCCATGTTCAAGATTCAAAGTCAACTATTCAAGGCTCATCTATGAAGATTGAAGATTGAAGACTTAGGTTTGGTTAGTTTAGCTTTGTTGTCATTAGTCGCAATCTTAGAAAGCTCTAACCAAAGCTCTCATGAACATATGCTCTACATTCAAGTCTTGCTTGCACACAAACACGTTTTCAAAAGGCAAAAGTTTCAAATAAGTTTCCTTATCCAAAAAGCCTTTGTTTACAAAGTATAAGTCTTTAAAATGGTTTTTCAAGTGTTCTTACTTGTTACCTTTTGGGAAAACCTTTTACACTTCAAAAGATTTCAAAACGTGTGAAAAATCAACACTCTCGAGGCTCGAGAAAGGTTCGGTCGACCGAGCTCAAGATCGGATCAGCGAAGAGAAAGCTGAGAGATTTGTTGATGAGGTTCGGTCGACCTTAGGCATGGTCGGTCGGCCGAAAGTGGCTTGGACGGTCGACCGAGGTTGGCTTCGGCTCAGCCGAGGTGACCTTCGGTCATCCGAGTGCGTGAACGGTCAGCCGAACTCTGCTTTTACTAGCCGTTATTTGACCGTTGGAGACTCGATTTTCAGCCATATTTTGATATGTATATATACTCTAAAGCTGAAAATCATTCCAAGACTTTGAAAAACAAAAAAACATTGATATCTTATCAAGTCTAAACACTTTCAAAGCAAAATACTCTTCATCCTTATGATCTAAAGCATTCAAGAGTATTCTTTCAAAAGCAAGACAAAGAGTGGACCTCATATGTTCAAGAGCTAAATTGTTTGTGCTTCAAAGGTACTATATCTTTCACTTAGAAGAGTGAACAACCTTGTACTTAACCTTTCTTAATTCCCTTTCTTAGTGATAGGGTTATTATTGTAAGTCCTACTTTGTGTGGGCATCCTTTGGTTGTAAAGTCCTACTTTGTGTGGGCAATTGTAAAAGTCCTACTTTGTGTGGGCATCTTCTTAGTGAAGTTTGTTGAAATCCTTGGGTGCGGCTCGAGGTAGTGGATGTAGATTCTAAGTGAATCGAACCACTCTAAATCCATTTGTCTTGTTGATTGGGTTTTGTTTTAGCTTTCATTCATCTTGCTCAAGTTCTCACTTGCATTGATTAGTATTCGAAAAAAGTTAGCAAGATTAGTTAAAACCCAATTCACCCCCCTCTTGTGTTTTACAATTGGTATCGAGCTTCGTCTTCAATTTTAGTTTAACCACTAGAAGCAAAGATCATGGCGGTATTTCGCTTTAGCCTACCAAGAGGGTTCTTCTACAAATAGACCACCACTCTTTGATGGAAACAACTATAATGCTTGGAAAAACCGATTCAAGATATATGTGTGCTCCATTGATTATTCTCTATGGCATATATTTGAAGAAGGTCCTTTTATTCCATTGAAGATTGTTGATGGTACTTTAATGTCAAAACCGGATAATGAGCTAAATGAAGTTGAGTCCAAGAAAATGACTCGAAATTATATGGCAATGAACATTCTAAGTTGTGCCTTGAATCCGGATGAGTACAACCGTGTTCGTGGAAGCAAATCGGCTCATGCTATGTGGAAAATGCTTGAAGTTACTCATGAAGGCACAAATCAAGTGAAAGAGTCAAAGTTGAATTTGCTAGTTAGAGAGTTTGAGCTATTCACCATGGAGCCAAATGAATCAATCAATGAGATGAATACAAGATTCACCAATGTGGTAAATGGTTTGAAGTCATATGGTAAAGATTACACTTTGGGTGAAATAAATAGGAAGATTCTCAACTCTCTTCCCAAAAGTTGGGAAGGAAAAGCTCTAGTCATTGAAGAAGCCAAGGATTTGAAAACATATCCTACGGAGGAGCTTATTGGTTCTCTTCTCACATATGAGCTAACTCACAAAAAGGAAGAGCGTATTGACAAGTCCAAGATGAATATTGCTCTAAAATCTTTTCTTGATCTAGAGGAATCAAATTGCTCAAGTGATGAGGAAGACATCAACCTAGATGATGAGACTATGGATTTAATGGTAAAAGCGAATGAAAAAGATGTTTTCCCGGAAAGGAAGAAAATTCCATCAAAATAGAAGAGAACTAAATCTAATGGGATGGAATGCTATGAGTGTGGAAGCAATCAACATCTCTTAGGAAATTGCCCAACCGCCAAAGCAAAGGGCCTCAAGGAAGACAAAAAAGAAAAAAATTCTTCAAATCAAAGAATGCGAAAGGGC
Organism: Vinca minor; assembly: GCA_026122235.1. Taxonomy (NCBI): domain Eukaryota; kingdom Viridiplantae; phylum Streptophyta; class Magnoliopsida; order Gentianales; family Apocynaceae; genus Vinca; species Vinca minor. The sequence continues at coordinate 1,582,115 of JAOCZM010000085.1, read as the reverse complement.
ATGCTATGCACATGGGATCAAGATGAGAGAGAAAATGAAGAAGGAGAGGAAAACTCAAATGTTTGCTTCATGGCTTTTGGTAATGAGGTACATCTTTCTCCCTCCCCTTCATATTCTAATGATGATGATGATGAGGAAGATCCTAATGAGCTTTTATATGATATGTATGAGCAAATGAAAAAAAATGTGCAAAAGCAAAACAAAGAGATGAAACTTAAAATTGAATCCTTGCTTGATGAAAGATCAAAGTTGATTAATGAAAATGAAAAAATTGTGTGATGATGTTAAATGCTTGAAATGTGAAAATGAAAATCTCATTACTACTTGCAAAACATCTTCATTACAATACAAAGAAGCATGTGATAAAATGTCATCTCTTGAATGTCAACTTGTTGAATTTGATAGTTTGAAAATCAAAGTTGTTGAGCTTACTTCACTAGTTGACAAGTTCTCCAAAGGAACACAAAAGCTTGATCATATTCTTGTTATGCAACGTGCTTCACATGATAGACATGGTCTTGGTTATAATGCTAATCACTTTGATCATGCTAGCTTTTCTAAGTTGCCTAAGAATAACTTTGTGCATGCTAGTTCCTCACATAGGCAAAATAGATATTATGAGCATGTTCACAAATCTTCTAAGCCACACATTTGTTGCACATATTGTGGTAAACATGGTCATACCAATGCTAGATGCCATGTTAAGAAGAAGATTGAAAAGGGGGTAAAAACTATTTGGAAAGTTAAACGTTTTTTAACTAACCCCCATGGACCCAAACAAAAGTGGGTACCAAAAGCTACTCTTCCCTTGATCTCATAGGTTCTAATAAGTTAGATGAATGCCACAAAGCTTCAATGGACTTGATTCAAAAAGAAGTGGCATTGGGGAGAAGTTAAAGGAGATGTGCCAAAGGAAGAAATTCAAAAGCACTCCTTAACACTTGGATTCTCAAAAGCTCAAATGTTAATCAATTGGAGAACCAAGTTGCTTAGATACAAAGAGCAAAGCATCAAGTGATGACAAGAGCCAAAGTGTCAATCCAATGTCTTCATCACTTGGTAAGAAAGCAAAGGTATCAAAATCACCTTCTCATAACACTTTGATTAATGAGTTAAGTGTTTTTGATATATATACATGCTTGCTCTTATATAAATGTTGCATCTCACATGCTTGAATTCATTTATTATATAGATGACCTTTAGCATGCTCTTGTTTATTCATGTCTATTGAGCTAAGGTATCTATGAGATGTAGCATATGCAACTTGATTGATTCTTGTTTTGTTATGTCATATTCATTTAAGAATCTATCTAGTTGTTTCGGTTTTTGATAACCATGATCCTTAAGCATATGTGTGTTACTTGATGATATTAAGCTAATCATGAAGGACCTTTAAAAAGGTACCAAATTTGTTATCAAGAATTCCTTGTAGGTAACAAAGAGTTCTATTCTTCAAGAAGAAGATATGAACTACAAGGAATGGCACAAGTGAGCTAAGACTCCAAGAAAAGAGTCAAATGCTAAGGATTACAAAATTGTGATGATCAATGAAAGTGATCACACAAAAGGCCTCAATGGACTTGTTGATAAATAAGATCTACCAAAATGGTAAGAAGTCCAAGCTCAAAGAGCATTGAGGTACAAGGCTTAACTCATCCTTTGATTAGTGGTCATTATGTTTTTTTTTATCCTTATGAGCTATAACATTCCTATATGATGAGTTTAGTTAAATGGCTAAGAAGTATTTGCTCATTCAATTTTCAACTTGCATGATCACTTTGTGGATTGTTAGTGCAAGTAGTTTTAGGATATACTTCTAGTCTTTGTAAGTCAAAGAGAGTTTGTGCATTTTTGCTTATGGTTTATGTACATCATATTTTGCTTGTCAATATACTTATTGTTCATTCCAAACTTGACAAGAATGATGATTTAAAAGCATAAACTTGATTATTGAAACTCTCTGTTTTTATGTGCATGGGTTCTTTTATCTTGATAATGTGTCGTGTGTTCTACTTATAAGATCTTAATTGCTTAAAGTACAAACTCAATCACAATTGGTATCATTATCTTCAAGAATGCACATACCATATCTCTTTGGTGCTTGATCCTCATTTACATATGTTTAACATGATGTGCTTGATTTTTTTCATCCTTGATCATCATGTTAAAATGTTGCATCATTTAGAGATATTAACACTTGTTGGCTTGGTTTTTCTTCTTTCATATCCTTTAGCCAATATGTGTTAGTTATTTTGGGAGTTACACATGTTATACATGTTCATACTCTAACATGTGTTCTTCTTAAATAACCATGAGATCATAGTCTTTACAATTGGTATTCATATCCTTTGTGATCTCATTAGAGTTGTTGGTTAGGCTTGCTTCTAGAGTTGTAATACTCATTTAGCTAACCATTAACTTATTAGAGGGATGTACTTGAAGTGTCATCTTATACTTCCTCTAAATCTTTTGGTTGCAATACATATGCTTTACTTATGCATTTATGGTATTGCTTCCAACTCTTGTTAGCTATATTTTCAAATGTATTTCACAATTGGTATCAATGTGTTTATGACTATTACAATTGGTATTCAACTTGTTTCCATCTCAAATAGCTAACATGGTATGTTTGATAAAAGGGGAGATTGTTCTTTTAAGTTTTATTCCTTATCTCCTTTTTGTCTTAGCTTCACAACAAGCATGAGTATCCCTTTTCCACCACCAAAGCGGACTTAATAGCCGCCGGTAGTTGATGTGCTAGAATTTTATGGATATTACATACTCTTGTTGTTGGATGAATTCAAGCTGTGTTTACTAGCATGTTCCCATGTTCTGAACTGTCTTATTTTCTTTGGTGTTTGAAATCTTTTTGATTATGCCAAAGGGGAGAAATTTAGGGGAGTTATCTTTACATGCTTCTAGCTTGAATGTAGAAAAAGGGAAAAGATATGTAGGAAGTTTTCTTAACATGTTTCTATCTATATTGTATCTTTTCACCCGGCATGTTTTGAGGGGAGCTTTTATATGTTTGTATATATCATTTGTCTCAAAACTTGCTTTTGATGGAAGGAAGGAGGCAAGGAGGATGGTTGGGAAATAGGGCTCTTCTAAGAGTCCACTAGTTTATATGGCAAAAAGAACTTATAATGCTAGTGCTTATGTCTTTGCATATATTTGTCTTTACAATTGGTATCGTATACAATTGGTATCTTCTAAGCATTAGTCTTTGTACTTATTTGTTCTTAGATCCTTTTGCCATGCTTCCATGTACTTACATTGTCCATATTCTATCTTATTACATCAAAGTTTGTCATAATCAAAAAGGGGGAGATTGTAAGCCCTAAGGGCGAACGAACTCTGTTTTTGATATTGGACAAACATTTGATGTTGTGTCTAATGATCTTAATCTTTGTGATAGAATATTGGAAATCTTGTAGGAAGCTCTAAGTACTTCAATCAAGCCATGTTCAAGATTCAAAGTCATACTATTCAAGGCTCATCTATGAAGATTGAAGATTGAAGACTTAGGTTTGGTTAGTTTAGCTTTGTTGTCATTAGTCGCAATCTTAGAAAGCTCTAACCAAAGCTCTCATGAACATATGCTCTACATTCAAGTCTTGCTTTAGCACACAAACACGTTTTCAAAAGGCAAAAGTTTCAAATAAGTTTCCTTATCCAAAAAGCCTTTGTTTACAAAGTATAAGTCTTTAAAATGGTTTTTCAAGTGTTCTTACTTGTTACCTTTTGGGAAAACCTTTTACACTTCAAAAGATTTCAAAACGTGTGAAAAATCAACACTCTCGAGGGCTCGAGAAAAGGTTCGGTCGACCGAGCTCAAGATCGGATCAACCGAAGAGAAACCGAGAGATTTGTTGATGAGGTTCGGTCGACCTTAGGCATGGTCGGTCGACCGAAGTGGCTCAGACGGTCGACCGAGGTTGGCTTCGGCTCAACCGAGGTGACCTTCGGTCATCCGAAGTGCGTGAGCGGTCAGCGAACTCGCTTTTACTAGCCGTTATTTGGCCAGTTGGAGACTCGATTTTCAGCCATATTTTTGATATGTATATATACTCTAAAAGCTGAAAATCATTCCAAGACTTTTGAAAAACAAAAAAACATTGATATCTTATCAAGTCTAAACACTTTCAAAGCAAAATACTCTTCATCCTTATGATCTAAAGCATTCAAGAGTATTCTTTCAAAAGCAAGACAAAGAGTGGACCTCATATGTTCAAGAGCTAAATTGTTTGTGCTTCAAAGGTACTATATCTTTCACTTAGAAGAGTGAACAACCTTGTACTTAACCTTTCTTAATTCCCTTTCTTAGTGATAGGGTTATTATTGTAAGTCCTACTTTGTGTGGGCATCCTTTGGTTGTAAAGTCCTACTTTGTGTGGGCAATTGTAAAAGTCCTACTTTGTGTGGGCATCTTCTTAGTGAAGTTTGTTGAAATCCTTGGGTGCGGCTCAAGGTAGTGGATGTAGATTCTAAGTGAATCGAACCACTCTAAATCCATTGTCTTGTTGATTGGGTTTTTGTTTTAGCTTTCATTCATCTTGCTCAAGTTCTCACTTGCATTGATTAGTATTCGAAAAAGTTAGCAAGATTAGTTAAAACCCAATTCACCCCCCCCTCTTGTGTTTTACAAGTGGGAGTCCTTATCGGATAATAACTCCCACGTAATCCCAGCTATAGGTAAAATACCGAAATTGCCCCTATCTCTAATTCGAATGATAAACACTTTATTATTTTCAGAAAGACAAATGTCAGATACAATGAACCTAGACACATTCTAGATTCATTGAATCTGGACATAAAGCTCGTTAGCTCGTCTATGCGTGTGACCCTGTAGGTTCATTTCGAAATCGCATTTTAGGTTACACGTGCATCATTCCTACCAAATATCATTCATGTGGGGGATTGTTGGAGAATTAATTAATAAAGTGGACTGATTTGATCAAATTTAATTGTGAGTTCCACCACTTAGTTTTAAAGTGTTTTGAATTCATCGCGTAGTGGGTTGCGCAAGCTTCGCGATGATATATAACACGTGAGGAAACTAATTCTCGGTGTGAATGAAAATTTTGGTTAGAGTGGAGAGGTTATGGATGGAGGTGTGATGGTATATCCCACATCGGTTGTGAGAATCGATTAAAACTGGTTTATAAGCACTAGCTAGACTAGTGATCTTAAACAAGTGAGTAAGGGGGTACCCCTCGCGCGCCGTCCGTCCGTCCGTCTCGACTCGCCAAGCCACGCCTCGTTGCGTCGCGTCGCGCTGCGCGTGTCACTGCCAGGAAGGCAGTAATATCTTTTTGGACAAAATTACCGTAATAGTCCCTAAAGTATTGAGTAACTACAAATGAGTCACATAACCTTTGTGTTTTGAGAACTGCCACATTACCCCATATCTCCATCAGCTGGATCAAAAGCAGTCTCCCCTCTCATAATTTACTATTGCGAAATTATTCTCCCTTCTACATGCATTCCATACATACTAGTTAAGAGAGTTCTGACACAGAAAGGTTCGAAGTTCTGCTACTAAGCTTCTGGTAAGCAGAGTGTATGGGCGTTGTACCTTGGGAACTCGTTGCTCTTGTAGGCCTGAAGTAATTAGGCGAGCAAATAGAGTTTAAGGGCAAGTGGTGTACTACTGCCTCGTCCAGGATTAAATCCGAATTCCTTATTTTGTTATGTTCAATTTAATTTAATTTTTAGTAAACAGAAGGACAACACAATTTCCCACGAAAAATGTAGTACCAAGCAGATCAATTTGTCAGGAATGCAGGTAATAAAGGGAAAGTGAATGAAGAGTAAGGAATTCGGAACCGGGACAAGATTTCTGAGGATTTGTAGCTTCACAAAGTTTCCTGTCAAATGGAAAGAAATTCAAGTGAAGAGAAGACAATCTACTACTGGTAACAGGTAGGCCTAACGTATACATAAATTGTACCATATCTCCATCAGCTGGATCAAAAGCTTATGATTTGACGAAGAAATCGAACATCTTCGTCTTCGGGCATTAACCTAACTACACAGATTAACAAATCATCAAAAAAACATAACATTAGTGGATTCATTCCATTTCCAGGAAATAAATTTATTCAGATCCTATTTGGGGCTTGAACCCAAAAACCCCAATCTATCAGCCAATACATTGACATCTTCTTCACCTTCTTTAACATTTCCAGATTCTTCATCAAACCCTTCATTCAATAACTCTTCCCAAAACCCTTCATCGAGTTCTTTATCTAGCTCTTCCCTTTCTTCCTGATGATCCCTTCTTGCTCTGCTAAATCCCTGCATTTCTAATGCTAATGCTTCGAGTTCAGAAACCTGATGATGCCCACCATAATTATAATAAGGATCTCCAAATTCTGAAGACTCGACTTTAATAGGATTAGAATGAGACCCTTCACAACTCGGCCCTTGATCAATCGGTCTTCGCCTTTTCTTAGTAATGGCTTCTTCAAGTTCTTTTCTTTTATCCTTCTGTTGGACTAATTGATGAATAAAGTCTGGATTTTGCATTGCTTTAGCTAAGAAACTCATCGTTTGTTGCTGTTTTTTCTCTGTTTGTTGTAACCTTTGTTCCATTGATTGAAGATGCGTTTTTGTACTCTGTTGTTGTTGTCTGAGTTTCACAAGTTCCATTAATAAGACTTGCTTGTCTCTCCTCAATCGTTCGACTTCGCCATCTAATCCAAATCTTCCTAGTTCAAGACATGAACCCAAAGCTTGCTGTTGTGTAGAGAGTGGTAAAGGAGGAGCCTTTCTTCTTCTAATGTTCCTCAATAGGTGCTTTTGTCCCTTTAGAAAGGCTTCATTTGCAAATTCCCACCTATCTGGATCAATCTTTCTAAAACCCTGTAGGATTACTCAATCAGACAGTAATTTCTTGGAGACATCTTAGTATTCTACAAGTTCGCAAATTAGGTCTCCAGTGCAAAAGATATTCTCAGTTAAATGTCTGCCCTTTTATACAAAAATAAATAGAAAAATGTATATTTATGTTTCTATACAAAATTAATATGATATTTGCGTTTTTTTTTTTTTTTACTTTTTTCATCTTACTTCATTTTACAATTTGCACGTTAGGTTTTTTTATTTAATTTTTTACTAGTCAATTGTTAATCGACTTTTAAACATGACATTTTTTGTAATTCGCTAAAATCAACCATCACCTGCTATATCGGTAGAAAGTTACCGGTTGATACGGTTAATCATATTATTAGAGAAACTTGTTAATTATCTTTTTATTAAAATTTCCAAGGTGAGATATTTAAAGAATCCTAACACGTGGTCCATAAAAAAGACAAAAATCTAGTAGAAAGGAAATTTGTAAGATAAATACTTACATAAGTATTGAGCTGCCTGACGAAGCTTGAGAAATTGTTGTGCTTGAAGAATCTAGGAAGAAGAGCAGTAGAAAAGGCATGTGGATCCCAAACAACAAAGCTATTACCTCCTCTGCTCCAACAAACAATGTGATCAGTCCCCGAATCATCCACCATTTCAAATGTCTTCGTCAGAAATGGCGGAGGACCCATGTCATGTAGCCCCTCTATCGGGGACGGCATCATCCGCGGGGGCGGGGGCGGGGGCGGCCTATTATCAGAGTACTCTGTATACTCTTGCTTCACTGAAAACAGAGGATCCATGATTAAAATTCCGACCAATGTACTAAATGAATTGAATTCAAGGACGATTAAATTAAGGAGAAATGTTAGAAGATGGAGAAGTAGTAGTTGACAAAAGAAATGGGATTTTTTTTGAAATGTCGTTAAAAAAGAGTAGATTAGGTGTTTGATAAATTTCCTGAAAGAGAATCAGTGGAAAGGCTGCACAAGGGAAGCTTCGACTGTGAGTGTTGGAGGTTTCTATTTATGGAAGATAACTTTGCACTAAAATATTTATAGGGTGATAGGAAGGTTCTAGACTTCCATTCAAGGCCTTCTTCTCTTCCCTTTTCCTTTCTCATATTCTTTATTATAATTTATTTTTTTATGAAAAATATAATTTTTTTATTCTAACATTGCTGAATCACCCATTTTGGGAATAGTAATATTTTAAAAGATTCTTAGTATATAATTTTTTAAATTGAATATTTTAATAGGGCACTTTCTTCTTTTAGCAAGGAAACGTCTGGAAGTTTATGGGGGGAGATAGGATATTGTGGAGTGCCAAGAAATAGTTGTAATTTTTTTTGAATTTTGATTGGTTTTCATTTTATGAACACAGGTTTTGGAGAATCCAATTGGTGGAAAGTGGGGTCTGCTTATTATTATTATTGGAAGGATTTAAGAAAACCCAATTGGGTTAATTTGTGGCGCATAAATCAGGAAGGCCAAATGTGCTTTTGCCGGATAATGGGAAGTAGTAGCGATTATTATTAGTACTTTTTATTTTTTTTTTTCACAAGGGATTGAGATTTTTGGCTTCATGCGGTGTTAAATCTCGCTGGAGTTATCAAATTTCTTTTAGCCCAGTAGGACAAGCTTTAATTGTCTTCCTTTCTAGGGTTTTTTTTTTCCTCTTATACGGTGCTCTCTTCTCCTCTTATGGGGTAAACCGTCCATCCGGACTTAAAAAAAAAATCTCGGTGGAGTTAATTAGCACCATTGGCCCACCGCTCATTGACGACAATTATTATTACTAATACCAATTCTGTGTGGAAAATGAATTGTTTTATGAGATTAAATTCTTTTGCAAGATTCTTCGCTGAAAAGTATTATAAGTATTTTAAGATTTTTTTTTCCCAAAAATTTAAAAAAAATATATATAGGAAAAAATCTTACATTCTTTCAACATAAATGTGCAATATAAAATCTTTATTTTCGAATTCAAACATCTTAATAAATTCAATATTTAGACTTAATAATTTAGAATTCATAACTTAAATAATTCATATTTTAAATTTTAGATTTCAGATTCATTTTTTTCAAACGAGACATTATCCTCAACCGGAGGAATAACTTTCAAATGAAATGTAAGCTAAACTCAATCATTTTGGCCCTGATGAAGTACTTCCATTTCCTATTTTACTTATCTCCTTGTAGTTCGAACAATGCTTTGATAACCTCTACTAGCCTTATTTGATGCAAAGAAGAGAGAAAAATACTTCATTTCATCTACTTACTGTAAGAGCATTTTTTTGCCTTTTACATTTATTTATGTTTGAAATGCAATTTTTTTCTTTATCACGATATTCAAAAGTTAACGTATGTAGACATATTTAACAACTAACTTAATGCTTAAAAGTTAATTCAAACTTTAGGTTTTATGTTCAATTTTATCAAAGGAGACCCAAGTTAGAATGGATTAGATTAGATAATAAATAAGAGTTGTCTTGTAATACAAATTTATCTTTATAAGAGTTGTCATTATAAAGCTACTAATATCACCACACACTAGATCAATCCTGAGAAGATATTTTCATATTTAGACATTGTCAATATTTTTTATCCTCAGGAGAGTATTTGACCCACAAGACCATTAGCCCAATGTGCCCAGTTACTAATATCCACCTAAGCATCATATGAGGAACCAGATCGGATCCTATAAACAGCAAAAAATCAGTATGTACGGAACGCATAATAATATGAGTCCTTAAAAAACATGACAAACGTCATAAAATAATGGAATTAATAGTCAATTTGGTCATCAATGTTTTTGCACTTAGTCAGTTTCATCATTTTTAACAAAAGTTACCATTTTTCATCCCCAAAGATTTTATGGGTAATCATTTTCATCCTTCCATCCATAACTTTCAAAAAAATTGTTAAAAGCAGTGACGTGGCATAACGGGGAGAATCTGCCTCTTTCTTCCAAGGGTATTTTTGAAAACCCACAAAATTATTAAAATAATAAAATTATCCCATCATCCCCAACTATCTCCTCCTCCAGCTCCTCGCCACCACCACCACCATCAATGGCTTCCATTTTCGATCACCCTCTGCTATTGCTATCTCTCCTATTCCTCGTTCTCTCTGCCACAACCACCTGCAACAACGCCCAACCACCACCGCTGGTCACCATCTTCAAATGGTTCTTAAAAAAATTAGTTGCAGAAAAATTAAGAAGACATAATTCAACCCACATCATCAAAATTTGCACAAACATTCAAAAGAATTAACGAGTTTTCGTTTTTTGGGTGCTTTGACCTCTTGAAGGGTTGGATTGGATATGCGATGACGAAGGATTGATTGTCTCCAAAAGAAACTTTCAATTGAAGGATTGGATATCATATGCGATGACGAATTTGGAAGTTGTTGTAGTGTTGTAGGATGTCTCTATTGGTGGTGGTTGTGGTGGCTGGATTAGGCGGAGGTGGGGTGTGGGGTGGCGGGATTAGGCAGGATGAATGAGGGATAATGAAATTTTTTTTGCTAGGTAATGGAATAACTTTATTATTTTAATAATTTTGTGGGTTTCCAAAAATACCATTGGAAGAAAGAGGCAGATTCTCCCCTGTTGTGCCACGTCACTGCTTTCAACGATTTTTTTGAAAGTTATGGACGGAAGGATGAAAATGGCTGCCCGTAAAATCTTTGAGGATGAAAAATGCTAACTTTTGTTAAAATAGATAAAATTGGCTAAGCGAAAAAATATTGATGACCAAATTGGCTATTAATTCTAAAATAATGACAGGTATACATTTGTAAATTAATCTTTATCGTTAAAATTTTAATTCGAAATATGATAAATCACATAAGTACAAAATTTACCATATTCTGCACTGAACGTCGAGGAACAAGCTATGATACCCATACAAAAAATAACCAGCTATGATACCCGATAGGTCAACACGTGTTCATTGGCTGCCTCATCACATGACACATGGGCAAAAGTTTAAGACACTTTTCTTGTTGGTTGGCTAAAAAATATTATTCAATTCAAGCAAAGCATAAGACGCGAAAAATGTATCTGAGTCATTCAATACTAATATCGTCATTCTGTGATTGACCCCACCGTTTCTTTATATGAATTAAGCAAAGCCATATCTATTAGGTTTGCCCAACTTATATGAAGGATTGTGAGATTAGTTCAATAAAAACGATTTTATTATTGAAATTTTCAAAATTCATGCTTGGCAAATATTTTTTCCGTTGTCATGAGAGTGGCAGCCACAGTGAGGGAGCACTTGGCCTGGGACTGTGAGATCCCAGATTCGACACCCCATTCCCCTCCCCTCCCCGAAAAAAAAAAGAAAAAATATTTTTCTCCTTTTACTACTTGTGATCGGTGAAGTGTAAACACCACCCGGTAGGCCACCGTTATGCCATCGCCGGCTTATGGCAATTTAATATTATAATAGTAACACCACACAGCCTTATGTGGCTCAAGCACGATGAGCATCAGCATGAATTCACAGAATCACAGAATATTTTACTTTATAATTGGTTAAAATAAAAAAGCATAAACAATATTTTCTAATTAAATAAGCATAGACTATTGCATAGGCTAAGAGGATCACATATAATATAATATACATAGAAGTTGTAGAGTGGAATGTTCTACATTGTTCTAGTTTCTACCAGATCTTTCGTGTAAGCAAATATTTTACAACAATCTAAATTCACATTATCCGAAGGTGCTCCAAAAAATAAATCCTCGATTCCATAAAATATCATAGTCAGTATACAGCTGGCAATGGTGAATATATATTATATACAATTTTTGTGACAGTATAAGGATATTTATTCATATTTTATAGTTATCTTCGTGAAACTTGAATTTGTACCATTTGAAATTTTAGAAAATAATCATTAATCATGGATACAATATAATGAAATTCATCGGGATATAATATGTTATGAAGGCACCATTGAATATCATCAGATCCACTAGATCACTACAAATTTGTAGAGGAAATATACATCCATGTCGATAATAATATTGGTCGTGAATGTGGTTGTAGTTAACCATGTCGGTTATTATGACTCATCGAATTCTCAAAGAAAATATTCTCACCCGAAGTTAGAAAATAGTAAGGAGGAAATAGAATGTATGATTCCAAAATTTTATGAGAAAAAGATTATTTAAGCGATATACAAATTTTTTGTCACATACCTGTTGTATGTTGGACATCTTTTGAATCTCTCTACTAAGCATCACTTTGAGAAAGAAAAAAAAATGTCATTTTGCTTCTCTCTAAAAGTAATTGTGCTACTTTAATTTTGGCATATGTAAATGTAGTCAATCTCTTTGAGTATTCAGAAAAATATAACTTGATATTTTATTTTTGTATTAGAACTTGTCAATTGCATATATTATCATGTTATTTTAGTTTGTTTACATTCAAGAATAATAAATATATAATATGTACACATTCGGGATAAGTGTCAAATACCAAGTTCTGGAAGAACTACTTGATTAAATAGCTCCAGAAGAGTTATTTGTTTAAAGGCTCCAGAAGAGCTAATTGAACTACAGGGTTACATATCAACATGTAAATACACGACTCTCCATAAAGTCTCTTAGAAAATTATTTTGATATTTTTCATAGTGAAGATTATTTAGGGACATTGGATTGAGTAGAGTTTTAAATATTTGTGTATTACTAATATTATTTAAGAGAATAAATTAAGTTAGAGAAATTATCATTTCTCTTTATTGGCTTATATTGCCACAAAATTTATTTAGTTAAGATATTTTATTAAGTAAACCTGAAGTTTACTGATTTAGTTGTTGGCATGACCGATTAGACCATCCCGGGTCACAAAAAATACTTATACTAAAAAAAAAACGAAATATAATTAAAAATTCATGGAATATGAAGGAACCAAAAGTTTCCTTATCCGATGAATTCTTTTGTGCTACTTATTTCAAGGAAAATTGATATAAGGATATAACCAGTACAACTCGGGGTTGAATATATTCATAGAATTGAATAAATAGTCGATCGACTCGCAACCAGAAGTTTGTGATATATTGATAATGAGCTCAAATTTTATATTCAACAAATGACATAATTTGTCTCGACTATACTGGTGTCATCATATGAAAATTTGGTAGAATATTTTTATACACTAAATGGTCTGGTAGAACCATAAGTGCCTTGAACTTGTTGATACGAATTATTTTGTAGCATTAGCTCGTATTTTTCCAACAAGAATACTGTGAATTCTCCTCTATTAGATTAGTTTCTGGTCAATAACTAAAATTTTCCCTCTCCCATCTAAGAGTTAAATGTACGCTACAAAGTAGTAGTCACCACCAGTAAAGTATTAATATGGGACCTTAAAGATGTTAAGAATATATCTTGGGTATGAAATATCAAGATGAGAGATTTAATGTATAACCGGATAAAAATATGAGTTTGTGTCTCATCTTGATCCTCAAATACTTTAAACCACAAGTTCAAAGGATAAGCCAGACATATTTACTGACCAAAATCCGCTAAGAAGGCTCCTATTTGACGTCCTTGTAGGGCGATCTACCACTGCTGATAAGTATGAGACAGAATTAAAGAGTGGTAGACTAGACAGTTCCAAATATTAAAAAAAATCCTCGCATATAAAAAGGAGTAAATATTTAGATGGTCAGTATATGGTAGACATATATATATATATATATATATATATATATATATATATATATATATATATATATATATATATGTTAAAGTCGAGGATTCCCTAGACATGACCAATGTAATATCTCCATAAGAGATTTAGGTACCTGAAAGTTGAGATAATGAGATCTCTACATAATGTCATGATTGGGAACTATGGAACTGCGAAAGTGTAAGATATGATAAGTATTAATGCGCATAAAATGTGAATCTAAAGTGAGGATCTAGATTTAAAGTCTGCAGAAACAAAATTTTGAGATTCGAGAAAATTAGCCAAAATAGATTATATATGAGTTCGCATGAGAAATATGAAAAGTCCGGACAATTAACAAGTACACCATAAGTGTATGATATTCTCAGTATGTATGATACACTTGAAGTGTATGGATAGCGGGACAACAATGCGAACTATAAAAATGTAAACGTCACTACTAGTGGCAAAAATGTTCTTCTTAAAAGTCTTGCAATGGTTAGAAAGAAAGAAATTTTCAGGTGGTGGATGCAAGTATGTTTGTGTTTTAATAGTATAAAGAATACTTAGCACATATGTGAAGTATTTGAATGATTTGATATGCCTGAAGCATATCCGTAAATTGTTCCTGAAGGACGTAACATTATTTCCTTAGTGAAAATCTATCAAAATTATATGATAGTGTTAATGTCCATGTATAAGGAAATTTGGATAGGATTTAATTACACATACAATTATTTGTCTATTGACGAAAGATGCCTAAATGTCTAATTTGCTAATGGACATTATTAGTTGGTGATCTCCATATGAGGGGGAGAAAATCGGCAATGTAAAGGACTTTATTTACTAACATCATTATCTTAATCTACGCATTAGGCATTAATGAACCAGAAGTTCATAACTTATTCATTTGCAAAGGATTGCAAATACATAGCCTAATTCATTTATAGACTCTATAAGTAGATGTATCCATATGTGGAAAGTAGGATAACGTATAAGTTATGTAGCTAAGGAGCATGCCTGGAGCGTGATTGATATCTTAAGTCTTAGCATATAAGATCCTTGAAAGAAATGACTATAGATTTATCAAGATGTTACTCCTAAATATGTCATAGCAACAAGTGATTGCTGAAGGAAAAATTATGATCTCGGGTTTTAGAAATTCATGATTTTTCTTGATTTTACAATTAGACATCCAGAAGATGATATATATGGACAAAGAACATCCTTTAAGTATCCTAGTATTTGTCTAATCGTTAGATATTACTAAATATCACTCGCTATCGCGAAAGAAAAAATGAAGAGCTGCTTGGTCCTGAAGTGCTATATTCAGTGCTATTGGAGCACTAATGTATCTTGAAAATATTATTTGTTATGATATTTCATTTATAATGAAATTCTTTGCAAGATAATGTTCTTATTCTACTCGATGACATATTTTGACATTAAAAAATATCATTTGATATCTCCAAAGGAAAACAGGTATCGGATAATTTTGTTTAGATGAATCAAATTCAACATTAATTAGATATCCAGACAATTTTTTATTTATTTATCTAATCTTCATAAGACGCACATTCAAGACATTGATATGTGTTAGAAACATTATATCACGGTTTTCTATGAAGCAAGTGGATGACGCTTATGGTTGAGATTCAATGATTCATCAGATGGAGAAATCTCTATGATATTGTATGAGAAGAATGCATCTTGTATAACTTAATTGAAAAGAGGATATATGAAGGGATATATGAAGGAATATACGACAAGATCGGATTTCACTAAGTTTTCATTTATAAGGAGGTGAAATCGATTTGCTATAATGTGATAATCCAGAAGATTTATTCACTAAGACATTACCGACTTCAACTTTTAAGAAGTTGATTTATAAGATTGGCATGTGTCGGTACAATGATCTTAATTCTTAAAAGGTCTAGTCAACGAGGGAAGTAAAATATAAAGAATGATGTACTCTTTTTCCTTCACTAGAGAATTTTTTTTTCCCACTGGGTTTTTACTCTAGTAAGGTTTTAACGAGGCGTATTCTTTATGTTAAGGACTCCAAGGGGGAGTGTTATGAAATATCAAATAATGGAGTCCTTATGGATTTCATAACCCCTTATACTTTATGGATCCCCTAACTCCCCATTGATAGAGGAGTTACAAGGAGTCCATGACCTCCCATTGATGAGTCCACTAACCTACCTATTGATGAGAGGTTTCATAACCTATATTTTCCATCCTTATAAATAGAGAGCTTTGGTTGATGTAAAGGGGTGATATATGAATAATATAGAAGCACTTATACTATCTCTTGTCTTTTGTTCATTCTCTTCAATTTATGTTTTAGTTTTGTGGTGAAATTCATTCTAGAATTTCATCCATTTTATAACAGTAAATGAATTGTTATTACGGCGTATCTGAATTATGTTTAGTCGCAAGTAATAATATTCTTATTACATGTAAGATTTATATATTCTCTTACAAAAAATATTCGCTCATGTTTGATAACTAATTTAATACTTAAAATTTAAATTTTTAGCATTTATTTATTAAGTATGTTTGATAATAGATATTATTAAGCATTTATCTTTTTAAGTGCGTTTGATAAAAAAAAAAATGTTGCACAACTCTTAATTGATTAGGACTTACTTAATTGTACCAGTATATTTTAAGTGAAATAGTGACTGAAGTATGATGTCTAAATCTGAATATGTTATTTCAATCATTATATTATTTTACACATGTTATAAATTTCACCAAAAAACACGTTACGAATATTAGGGTGAATTTCATTTTGATCCTTGTAAATGTCTCACAGTTTCAAGTTCGTCCCTGTAATTTTAGAAATGTCAACATCGTACCTAGAAATGGCTCGCAGTGTCCAGTTAGTCCCTGAAAATAGCTTAAAGTTTCAAGTTCGTCTTTGAAATTACAGAAATGTCAACCTCGTCCCTTGAAATGGCTCGCAATGTCAAGTTCGTCTCCGGAATTTTCTTAAATATCAACCTCCATACCAAGTGATTTGCGATCTTTAGAAGCTTTTTTATACATATTTTTGCAGTTTGATTCTAGTTTCATTTTAATCGGTTTTGAATTTCAATTTTCTGGATTTCTTTAAACTCCAAATTAGTATTTGGAAGATGTGATAAAAAAACAATAATTTCAATTTTTTTTGAAAAAATTGGCCTCTTTTCTCAAGAATATAATAGAGAGTAAAAATATATATACAAAAACTTATACAGATCGCAACATCACTTGGTATGGAGGTTGATATTTCTGAAATTTCAGGGACAAACTTGAAACTGAGGGTCATTTATAGGGACGAGGTTGACATTTATGTAATTTCAGGGACAAACTTGAAACTGAAAGCTATTTTCTGGGACGAACTTGACACTACAAGCCATTTCTAGGGACGAGGTTGACATTTCTGTAATTTTAAGAGCAAACTTGACACTGTAAACTATTTACATGGACCAAAATGAAATTCACCCTCACCCTGAATATTATTTCAAAAATAAAATTTATAACAAAATACAATGTTAAACTTAAAACAAAACAAAAAAAATCATCAAATATTAACTTTATATTTTTTTTTATTTATATCGAAGTTTTATGAAATCAATTTTTTTTTGCAAGATTCTTCGCTGAAGAGTATTACAAGTACTATAAGATTTTTTTTCGAGAAAATTAAAAAAATATATGGGAAAAATTCTTACATTCTTTCAACCTAAATGTGCAATATAAAATCTTTATTTTTGAATTCAAACATCTTAATAAATTCAATATTTAGACTTAATAGTTTAGAATTCATAACTTGAATAATTCATACTTTAGATTTTAGATTTTAAATTCAGTTTTTTCAAGCGAAACATTATCTTCACCCCGAAGGAATAACTTTCAAATGAAATGTAAGCTAAACTCTATCATTTTCGCCCTGGTGAAGTACTTCCATTTCATATTTTACTTATCTCCTTGTAGTTCGAACAATGCTTTGATAACCTCTAGCCTTATTTTATGCGAATAAGAGAGAAAAAGACTTCATTTCATCTACTTACTGTAAGAGCATTTTTTGGCCTTTTACATTTATTTATGTTTGAAATGCAATTTTTTTCTTTAACACGATATTCAAAAGTTAACGCATGTAGACATATTTAACAACTAACTTAATGCTTAAAAGTTAATTCAAACTTTAGGTTTTATGTTCAATTTTATCAAAGGAGACCTAAGTTAGAATGGATAGATAATAAATAAGAGTTGTCTTGTAATACAAATTTATCTTTATAAGAGTTGTCACTATAAAGCAACTAATATCACCATACACTAGATCTATCCTAAGAATATATTTTCATATTTAGACATTGTCAATAATTTTTATCCTCAAGTCAGGACTATTTTTGGAATGTAAAATATTCAATCCAATGCCCTAGAGATTGTTCCGCAGAGTATTTGACCCACAAGACCCTTAGCCTAATGTGTCCAGTGACTAATATCCACCTAAGCAGCATGTGAGGAACCAGACTGGATTTTATGCGGAATAATAAAAAATCAATACGTACGGAATGCCTAATGATATGAGTCTTTAAAAAATATGACAAACGTCATAAAATAATGACAGGTATACGTTTTAAATCAATTTTTATCGTTAAAATTTTAATCCGGTAAATGATGATAAATCACGTACATACAAAACTTACAATGGCACTGAACGACGAGGAACAGGCTATGATACCCATACAAAAAAGAACCAGCTATGATAGCCGATAGGTCAACACGTGTGCATTGGCTGCCTCATCACATGACACATGGGCAAAAGTTTAAGACACTTTTCTTGGTTGGCTAAAAAATGGATGAAAATTGTTTGTATCCGTCTATATATTTATTTCGGTGCCCCATCAATAAGAATAACCATGTGATTATTTTTTTAATTATATATACACGTAGTGAATTGTGATTGGTTGAGCACATAATACACAGACGGATACAGACGATTATCTGCCCTAAAAAATATTATTCAATTCAAGCAAAGCAAAAGAACGCGAAAAAGCTGGGTCACTCGATACCAAGAACGTCCTTCTGTGATTGACTTCATAGTTTTCTTATATTAATTAAGCAAAATTCATATCTATAAGTAGACTCCGCCCAATTCATGTGAAAAATTGTGAGACTATTCCAATAAAAACAGTCATATAATTAAATTTTGACAAATATTTTTCTCGTTTTACGACCTGTGATCGCTGAAGTGTAAACACCACCTGGTGGTCCGTCGTTACTCCATCGCCGGCTTATGGTAAATTTAATATTATAATAATAACACCACACAGTCTTATGTGGCTCAAGCACAATGAGCATCAGCATGAATTCACAGAATCACAGAATATTTTACTTTATACTTTTGTTAAAATAAAAAGCATAAACAATATTTTCTAATTAAATAAACATAGACAATTGCATAAGCTAAGAGGATCACATATAATATAATATAGATAAGTAGTTGTAGAGTGGAATGTTCTACATTGTTCTAGATTCTACCAGATCTTTCGTGTAAGCAAACAATTTACAACAGTCAAAATTCACACTATCCGAAGGTGCTCCATAAAATAAATAAATCCTCGATTCCATACAATATCATAATCAGTATACACCTGGCAATGGCGAATACATATTATATATAATTTTTGTGACAGTATAATTATGTAATGCCAACGTAGGTATTATGCAATAAGGAGAAGCCATCGAATTAGTCCAATTATGTAGGATTTTCGTATATGGACCAGGTTTATATGAACCTCATTATGTAGGTATTATGCAATAAGGAGAAGCCATCGAAATATCCTATTCTGTTGCAGAACATACACAATTTTCGTACATGCAAAAATTTATATGATTGTTCAAATTTGGAGAGTGGGAAATTATAGTAATAGATGTTAACTTAAAAAAAGAAAGAAAAATAACTATTTTTCTCCACCGTTAGATATTTTTATCCAACGGTCTAACGATTGTTCTATATTGCGGAACAACAGTTAGTTCCGAATTGTAGTCATTTCTCAACTCGAGAATGTAAGTACTCAAAGTATCGCCTACAGAACAAATGATAGTTCCGCATTGTAGCTATTTCGTCACTCAAACATGGAAATATTTAACGAACATTGAATTAATTCTATTTAAATTTGGAGGTGTTTACTCAACTATTAAACTTAGAAGAAACAATTTTTTTTACCTTGAACTTATAAGAAGTGCCTATAAAAAAAACTTATAAGAATGTGCACTAATTCTAGTGGTTAGAATGAAGTTTTATAATTAAATGTTGAAAGTTAGACTCTATTTGATGTAGAGGAATAACAATTATTGTAAGTTTGCAGAAATTTTTGTACCTTTCAAATTTCAATCTGATAATACATTCGTATCAATAATAACAATACACTGATCTATAGTAAAAAAAAAAAAAAAAAAATACTAGAATGGGCCTTTAGAATATTTGGTCTTTTCTTTCTGCTTTCAATTAAAAACTTTCGGGCCCACAACGAGTATGCATCGGCCCATCTACAAGGGCCTATAAAGATCCATCGATTTAATTTTCCCTCTTCTTCACTTCCACCTCCTTCCAATTCTTCCGCACTAGTCATTTATTTCCCCTCCTTTTCCCATCTAATCGATTCCAATAATGTTTCTTCCCCAATTTCTTCTCGCAACTGCGTTAGGGTTTCTGATCTTCGTGAATTCTGGTATTAACGGAGAATCATTGACGTGCTTGACGGTATACAAAGAAGGCGGAGCTCCGGCGGTGTTTCAATCCCCGAAATGCCCTCGCTGGAAACTCTCGAATTACCGTTCCAACCAACGGACGGAAAAAGGTTCGCCGTCCGTCAGATGTCAATCGGCGATGCACCAGGGTCGCCGGAAGACTCAGGAAGATCGGATCCTATGCGCTCTCGATATTCGCATCCCGTTTCCCGGTAAACACTTCTCTTCTCATCTTAATTTTGCAACCGAAATCGGAATTTAACTAAGCAATTGTGGAATTATTTGCCTGCGTATTGGATTTAGGGTTCGTTTATAGTTGTTGTCATAATCTGGATAATTGTTTTTGTTGCGGCAGGTCCTATAGGAATTACTGAGGTTACAGTTGGCATTATAGCAGTATTTGATGGTCATAATGGTGCCCAAGCCAGTGAGACGGCTTCTAAATTATTGCTGGAGTATTTTACACTGCATACGTATTTTCTTCTCGATACCACATTTGCCCTTTTATTGGATAAATATAAACATAAATCTATGGGAAGGTTGCCAAGTAAAGGAGAAGAAGGATATTTCTATCGGAAGCCCAAGTGGGAAGAACTGGATCAGCATGTTATAAATATTGGGAGGTCCGTTGTTTTCCGTATTACTACACTGACAATTAGTACCTCACTGAGATTACACCCCAGAATTACCTCGAATTGAAATCTTGTTATATACTTTGGATTTGCTAAATTATTTCATGCACTCATATCTCAGAAAAGAGGGAATATTACCTTTTAGAGTGTTACAGCAGTAAAAAATGGAGACCACTCTAGATGAGACTAGAATATCAATTAAATAGTTAATTTATCAGTGACTATGTTTTGCATTGTGATTATGTTGTAGTCTTGTTGAAGAATGATAAGCTGATACAAAGCACGAAAGTTAAAAAAGAATCTCTAATATTGGATATAGAGTATAGACTAGTGCGATTTTCATTGCTTTGTATGAGGTGTTATCACTAGGCTGTATAAAGCGAGACAAAAGTGACTGTATGCATGTGAAAATGTGGTTTAGAATTAGAAACTCTTCTCTAAATTTTCAATTGAATGCATTTTTTTTTAAAAATAATGCGTGGCATCATATTTGAGGGCTAAGAGTTTAGCGTTTATATTGAAGTTAATAAGACTTCAATTGTTTTCATGCCATTTTCCTGCAATTTGAGAAGTTGGGTGGATAATGGTTAATCCTTTATATAGAATTAAGCTGGAGTTATCGCTTATATCAAATGGAACATTTCACTTGAAATTATTGAGAGAAGCATTGCTGAAGTCAATTCATGATATTGACTTGGCATTTGCTAAGGTATGTGTCAGTCTTGTATCCTCTCATTTTTTTATTTTTTTAATTTTCACCGAGGATTCAAAGGTTCTCTCATTTATGTTGTGACAATATGCTAATTTAAGCTATGAAGGATGCTTTTAGAGGCAATTTTGATTCTGGTTCCACGGCCACAGTCATACTTATGGCAGATAGCCAAATTTTGGTTGCAAATATTGGAGATTCGAAAGCACTTTTGTGCTCTGAAATACATCAACCTCCTCATGAAGCTAGAGGTTAGGATATGTGTTATCTTCTTCCCTTCTTTTACATTTACCGTGGTTACTGGGATGATGGATTTATAAAACCATTATAGATATCTTCTGTTATGATTAAATGCCTTTTGTTGTAGTGCATGGCTGGACGAACTGCATCTTCATACTCTTTTAAAGGATTTCTTATGACTACAAATGTTTTAGTTAAGAGTCAGTGATGATTTGACATTTGTAGCTTATTTCTGTTTTCTTCTTAATTGTAGCCACTTTCTTAAGGTTGTATAAACGGAGCAGAAATGATGGGGCTTTTCCGTTACTGAAAGATTATCGCCACCTTAAAACTGCAGCTGCAAGTGGGTGGAACTTTTTGATTGCCAAGGAACTGACAAGAGACCACCATCCGGATAGAGATGAAGAAAGAGCGAGGGTGGAATCTTCCGGAGGATATGTTTCTGAGTGGGGTGGTGTAGCTAGAGTCAATGGCCAGTTGGCTGTGTCTAGAGCCATTGGAGATGTATTCTTTAAAAGGTGATCTTTTTTTTGTTCGACTAAGCTATACATGCAACTCACTGTTTTTCATTGGTTAACATCTTATGCCATTGTTACACTTCCAGTCTCTCCTTGTTTCTGTTCTACAAAAGCGGTAGTATGAGTTCTTTGTGGAATTAATAGCCAAATTAGTCATCAACTAACTTTCGCCCTGCCACTTTCATTCTTTTCAAGTTTTTTTTAACTTTTTTGGTCATCAATTTATTTTTGAACAACCACTTTCATCATTTTTAACTTTTTTCGGCCACTTTCACCCCAAAGATGTTACGAGCAGTCATTTTGGTCATCAAATTATTTTCTAGCAGCCACTTTCATCATTTTTAACTTTTTTCAGCCACTTTCATCCCCAAAGATTTTATGAGCAGAGTAGCCATTTTTATCATTCTGTCAAATAATTGTCTAAAAATAGTCAAAATTGATGAAACTGTAGATCCACAACATTGCAGCTTGGAGTGAAATCACCATTTATCACCCCAAACTCAAACTTAAGATCTTGAAATTCATTTACTGTTCGTGAAAAATGTCTACTCGTAAAATCTTTGGGGATGAAGAAAGTTAAAAAAAGTTAAAAATGATGAAAGTGGCTGCTAGAAAATAATTTGATGACCAAAATGGGTGCTCGTAAAATCTTTGGGGATGAAAGTGGCTGAAAAAAGTTAAAAAGGATGAAAGTGGCTGCTAGAAAATAATTTGATGACAAAAAAAGTTAAAAAAACTTGAAAAGAATGAAAGTGGCAGGACGAAAGTTAGTTGATGACTAATTTGGCTATTAATTCGTTCTTTGTGTGGATACCAAAAGTCTAATTTGGTGTTTCTCTTCTTATCAGCTATGGTGTTGTATCTCTACCTGAGGTGAATGATTGGCAACCTTTGACAGCCAATGATAGTTATTTGGTGGCTGCAACTGATGGCGTATTTGAAAAGCTGAACTCACAGGACATATGTGATGTATTATGGGAATTGGAGTCGGAAATCACTGGAAGCTCGGAGTTGGCTTACTCTTGCTCATACTCATTGGCTGATTGCATAGTAAATGCTGCAGTTGAGAAAGGCAGCACGGATAACATGGCAGCTGTTGTACTTCCTCTTTTGTCAATTGCTCCATCTGAAGCTGAGGTAGATAATGCATATCAGAAGCACCTTAATGAGCGGTCAGGTGATGATGGTTAATCTTAGGCTACATTTCTCTGTTTCTTGCTTTCATGTTTTCTATTCTCAAACAACTAGCTTGTTTTCTGGTATGATCTGTTATTCAATTTATGATTTTCATTTTCTACTGCTTAGAAAAAGTTATTGCAGTTTGTAGATTGGTTTGGTTGGCTTGTTTCTGATTGCATGTAAACATTCCTACAAGATCCTTAAAATGTTTCCCCTAACAACTTCCACTTTTTTGTATTATGATTGGTGGTCTGGGTTACATATCCTTATGGTGATCTTGTTATGCCCCATTCATCAGCTTTAAAGTTCACTTCTGATGGTCAAAACAATCATTTTTTTTCTCCCTTTTTTTCTTCTCCTCTTTTTCTAGTCTAACTTTTTATTTGATGGTCATACTTCAGAACTCATGGAGTTGGAGCAAGCTCATCCCGCTGTTGCTGCATTTGACCGATTATTGGTAAGGCTGAACGCCGATGATTAACTTTTGACATTGGTTCTGGGAAAGGTTTAGGGTCTGGTTTGAAAATTTTATCCGACCTATAGATGTTATCATCTTCATATCATCAGAAGTTTGATTATCTTCTATTTGGGAGGTTTATGCAAGCTTGGCACACAAATGTTTCCCCAGTTATTTTGTGTCTTCTTTTAGGATGGGTGAGAATATGGCGACTGGGTACTACAAGTAAATTAGGTAGAAACTTGAAATTGGGTACTGTTAGAATTATCACATGTTGGAGATTATGTCAATATATGGTCAAGCTCAGATGCAAATTCTTAATAGAACATGCTCAAGAGAACCTTTCTGCTTTTCATGTTCTCACATTTTCCCCACACTTTCTTCACTTAAGAAAATTGTCATTCAAATAATATCTAGCTATCTCCATGAACACATATACATACGAGGAAGATGAGAGTGACTTTTGGAGCTGGAGAGAAATAACTTTCACGCTCCTGTGTTGCTTTTAACCAGATTTTGATGTCATAAGCATATCAAACAGGTGGATTTGATATTCAATTTCATTCTACTGTAGTGGAGGGTCCTTTGGCAGGAAATATATATTCTCTGTGAGTGGCTTCTTGAACAGTGACTTGCCACTCATTAGTGTGATATGTGATTGTGTTCCAAATTTGTCCGTATAGCAAAGGATGTCTACCTAGTAGATGTATTTTACCTTTTATCCAATTTTCTCATTTTTTTGGGAATAAAATTTTATTTTTAAATGCTTATGTTACTAAAATTACTCTTTTGGTGTATTTAAGAGACGATTTGTCAATTTGCTTTCTTGTGTAGGTGGAAAGAAGACAAAGCAGCTCTGGATGTTTTTATTTATCGGAAAACTTGGATGAAGTTGATGATTACACATTCTGGATTGAAAAAGACAATGAAGAATATAATTATCGTCAGCGACATGCTTTGCCTGGTAGTGTTGATCCTAGTTTTGGTAAGTAGAGTATCACGTGCATTTCCTGGTAGTGTTGATCCTAAAACTTGGTGAGGTGCCTTCTCACTTGATCATCACGTGGGTTTGGTTCTCTCTTTCTTCAGTTTGGTATTCAAAGTGAACAAGAATGATAGGCCATTCTTTTTTCTCAGTTACTCTAGGAAGTCCAGGTCCCTTAACAGCTTTTCCCCTTATGTTCTTCATTCTGTTCAAGTCTTGTTTACTTTTTGGTTTTGATCTTTTGACACCAATTCCACACTAAGTTGCATATTGTATTGTTTCCATTTCCTTTCTTTCTGATCAATACACATTACAATCTTGTCCCTGCTTGTTTCATACTTAATCTATGCTTTTTTCTGCATGTAACTAAGGGGATAAGTTTCACATTCTATTGATTCAGGTGGAACCCTACATATGTATAATGAGCAGAACATGTGCATGCTCTTTGGAATGAATGTTGATGCAAATTATGATCAGTGCACAAATGCGGAAGAATTTTCTAGGTTCCTTGGTTTGCTTGGATCAATCCCTCTCCATAATAATGGCTCAGATGAAGACACAACTCCAGATTCAAGGTAAATGTTTTATGTTTATCGGGAGTTGATTACAGCAGAGATTGCTTCAGTAGAGAATAATTCGGATATTGATGTTCTATCTAGCACTTCGGTAATTCGTTTCTAGGTGTACTTCTACATTACACAATACAGAAACTTTCTGCCTCTCCTTTTCATGGTTGCCGAATCCATAGCTTTTATCACATGATTGTCTCCGTAATGATGGCTTCTGTGTTGATCTGGGACCAATACATGAAATTTGTTTCAGCTATTGGATTTTAGGTTTTGATTCCAATGGAGATAAGCAGAAAAGATTCATTATTTGCAATGAGCTAAGGATTATAACTGTGCCATGTCTCTCTTCTTTGACATTCTTCTGACCTTGAACCCAGTAGGGCACATTAGTGGATGTAGTGAAATATGCTCCTTTCACATGATGACCGTACTGCGTGGTAAATTGACAGTATTCAAGTAACAGGTTGGATTGATTTCAGTTCATGTTTAGCTCCCATGATTTGGCAAATAAAACATATTCATTGGCTGAGATGAGTATGCACTCGAAAGGAGGCCAGGTTCTCGGGTTAAATAGAAACTAGAAGCATCTGATATGTAATGGGCTGGTTAGCTTTGACAATTTAGTTAGCTTTTATGATTACTAATGTTATTAATTGATTTAAGGTTGCTTTTGAATTAACTGTCTCTTTCTGATATTGGATTGCGCTTTCGAAATAGTGTAGATAACTTTTCAAAGAATTTTTTTTCCTGTCTGCATTTAATATTTCTATCATAAATTCTTGAGATGGTCTCCTGTTAGGTACATACTAAAGAAGAGGTACGGCCGTGGATCATATGGTGAAGTTTGGCTTGCTTTTAAATGGAATTGTTCAAAAGTGAGCAAATCTTCTGCGGATATAGGATTTCATTTCAGTACTATGCCATCGAGGGACTGTGATGAACATTCAGAGACAGGCCCTTCTGCCAATGATTGCAATGATGAGCGTCGTGATGAAAGCATGTTTATTTTAAAGCGCATAATGGTAATCGACTAAACACAAAATGAGAACTAAACTGCAGAATAGCATTTGTTCATTTATTGAGATTTTGTGGTGCAATTAAGCCTTTGATGCAAGCCTTACTATTCCTAGGTGTGACTACTTGGTTGTTCTTTTATTTTGTTGGTTCTTAAATCACTTTTTAATTTCATTCTAAACTACCACTCAGTAATGATTTGGCTAAGGTTATTATCTGCCACCAAACAAGGGAAAACGGTTGAGCAAATCAAGTACCTCTTTCCTCTGTCCTCTTTCCTCTGCTCCTTTTTTCTGTTTTCAAGTGAATATAATCTCGTAAACATGCTGCCAAATCCTACTAACATTAATCATTGCGGCCATATTCCCAAGCTCTCTTTCTTTCCCACCCAAAAATAAATGTTAATTTCTTATGGCCAAGAAATATACTTTGAAGAATATCCATATGCGCTTTCTGTGGCACTTCTTTAAATAGAAGTGTTCTGTTCGGTTTTGGGCTGAACCTATGAAATGCTTTATGCATAGGTGTTCATCTTCAAATGATATATTTGATTATTTATTTATTTATGTGGTTATATTCTCTATGATACTGACATACTGTACTAGATGAGTAACTGTTATCTTTCACGCTCTTTACTGATTCAAGGACTGCATTCTTAAGGAAGAATTTCTGCTACAGGTAGAAAGAGGAGCTGCTGTCTACTTAAGTGGGCTAAGAGAGAAGTATTTTGGTGAAATTTTCTTGAATGCCTCCAGGTTTCTGAGAGGGTCATTTTCAGATGAAGTGTCTAATTCTTTCTATGGCAAGTGTCCATCAGATGTTTGCCATAATTTACACTCTAATGAGTCTGCTGAGCAACAAACTGATAATTGTTGGGGTTCAGAAGATAGCTTTAGACAAAAGAGACTACTAGGAGCTGCTTATGACAATGGTTTGAACCATATTGCAAGATTTGTCGAGTCTTTTGAGTCTCGCTCTAATGAAATATGGCTTATATTTCGTCATGAAGGTGTGTCCTTGTCAAAACTTCTGTATACAGCTGAAGAAGTGGGTACTGATGAACAAAGGGATGAACATGACAAGCGTGTCCAGATATTGCATCCATCAAAGTGGTGGCACTGGTTGAAGACAACAGAAGCAGGGGCAAGAGGAAATGCGAAATCTTATATGGCAATTGGTATTTTGCTTGTGTATTTTGCTTTCACTTCTAGCATATGTTTGAAGCTTGCGGTCTTTCTTGGTTGCATTGTCTTTTTATGTTAACCTCTTCTGGTTACGGTGTCAAAGTTGTCAATTAGTTGATTATAGTTTTGATAGGCTGATAGTTTTATTATTCTTGAAATCCATTTGCTTTACAAAAGAATTCCCTTTCTTTTCTTTTATGCATGATGCATAACTTTCTCCTCTACCTGTTTGCTCAGTTGGTGGCGCTAAAGGCCTGTCACGACCGGAATATCACCCACAGGGATATTAAACCTGGTATGGCAATATTGACCTTGGAAATATTACTTGTGCCAAACTTTCCAAAATAATCTTGTTGGAAATCATAAGTATCTATTGTTCTCATCTTGCTTTGTCTGGATAATGATTTTCTCTAGTGTTTGCAATGAATTTATTGCTATTGAAGATGTCATCTGCTATAAACTTCAGAGATTTAGTCCTGAAGTGTAGTGACCCTCAAAAAACTTGATGTGAAATTTGCAAGTGCACAAATATCAACAAGTAATAAAGTGATGAGTACAAGATCGTCCCAACGAAGATTGTTTATCTAACTGGAAAATTATTTTACTTATAACCTAACTTAAACCAAAATAAAGATGGATTAATTAATTAAAACTAATAATGAATAACAATTAAAATAAATTAAAAAATGCAATTTAAAAGAGATAAAAATATATGGAATGAATGGACTAATACACCTCTAATCCACCCTACTCCTTTTATATAAAATAAATGATTCCTTAATTTAAGTCTCAACTAGGTTAATGGTAGAATCCCCGAATATAAGCTAGACCCAATCTCTTGGCGAAAAGCTCTTAGCTTTAGAGAATTAAATCAGTCAGTATCTCTACGTGATTTTAAGACCTAAAACCGCATAAAACTCTGTGGACTTGCCTAGCTTTTGTTTCCTACTCGCTAGAAATCACACAAGGAAATCGAATCTATCTCTAGTCAATTTTACGTTGTGTTGTTATTATCCTTGATCCAATTAAATTTAGAACTTCTCAGCCTCTAGAAGAAATTTAGGTTCATGCAATAATTAATCAGAAAATTGTAAGCATTAAGAACAAATAATAACAATTAACTATAATGTCGAGATACATAAATTAATCGAAATCAAATATATCCATAAAAGTTTCGACCTTCAAAGAAGGTCATCTTTAGAGAAGTTATCTATTCTCCATGTTCCAGTGACATAATAGTTATATTAAATGCGTGTTATTGAAGCTAACCATTTGTTTTCTCTGGGTGACACTTATAACCTTGTAATTTTGTTTTCCTCATGCATAGATAAACCCTTGAAGTTTATTGTTTTGTCAAAGTACTTACTTGGATTATGTTTACTTTTTTTCCCCTCCAAAGAAAACATGGTCATTTGCATTGAGGATCAGGATTCTGGGAGATGCCTGAAAGAATTTCCAAATGGAGATAAGAATTACACTGCTAAAATGTACTCGGGTGACATCTCCAATTCTTATTACTGTTATTTTAGTTCCGTCTTTTTTCCTTCTTTCTGAGATCTATTGCCCATTTACATGATCTTCTTCTGCTTGATATACAGAGGATGCATGTGACCTTCAGTTGCTAATTTCTCCAAAAAAAAATGTCTTTTAGCATCTTTATTTATCTATTGAATTCCTTTTCCTCAACTTCTTCTAATGTGAATGATGGTCTATTACTTCACGAGTTCTAAGATTAATAATTGAATGGATCAAACTTTTGGTGGCCCTAATCACTTGAAACCTAGCTGGAAATTCTGGAAGTTTGTATTTGGGTTTGAGAAGGAACGCAATGCAACATAAAGGGTTACCTGAACTGCCAGAGAGGCTTTATGTTTGGTTAAGTGGTCCTGGATGACAGTTACAATGTCAATGTATTGGTTATGTGAATAAGAATTTGTCCTGCTTGACGTTCTCCTAAAAGGCTACTATATTTAGATGAAGATGAAGGAGCTCAGATACAAGGTCAGGAAGATTAACTCGTTAATTTAGACTTCTCCAGTGTTGTCCTTGACAATTTTATAATCAAAATCACATCCTTTGATTGTTTGTACGTGATCTTGGTTGGTAACAACTGTCAGATGAGCTATAAAATCTGTTTTCTTAAATTGGTTTTCGAACGTTCAGCATGCATCTCCTCTAAATTATATTCTGCGCTTTTACAATATTCTTGGCTCTGAAGGTATTTTTTGATTGTGCTAATGTTTTGTATTACTATCAGGCGCATTATTGATTTTGGTAGTGCCTTGGATGAATTTACCATGAAGCATTTGTATGGATCTGTGGGCCCTTCTAGGTAATCTTCTTATTCTTTGTAGGTTAGAGACATGTACTTTTTCTGACAACCGATGGGAGTTCTATCTGTTTGCTGTTCCATCTGATTACGAGAAAATTGCCCTTGCATATAAATGCAGATAGCATGGTTACCTTTCTTTTACTTGCCTGCCTTATCACTTTCCACAAATTTTACCCTGCTAAAACATGCTACGATGCTCGGTAAAGGCTTGTTTATGGTGGAAGCTTTGTCAAATTAAAACTGATCTGCATTATTGTTTTATTTTTGGTGTTTCTTGGCCTTTGTTGAGGTCTGCGGAGCCTACAAGTCTTATATTCCAACTGGGGCTCCACTAATTCCATCTCAAATTCAATTTGACACTTTAAATCTGTTACTATGGTCAGAACTTCAATAAGCTGTAAATCCCCCCACCCACCCAAAAAAAAACACACCATTTCAATTCTAAGATTTGGTCTTAAGGAACATTTAGGTGCTTTGCTGGTCAATTATAGTTGTCTCCTCTTTCCTCTGATATCAAATGCAAAACATAATTGGATTTCTCCCTTAGTTGGTTAATATCTCTTCTCTGATCCTGAAGAATGCATAAACACGGTGCAAAATGTTTTCTGCTTTAGATAGTGTTCGATTTGATTTTTCTTTGCTCTCTACAGAGCTGAACAGACCTCTGAGTATGCTCCTCCAGAAGCACTTCTTAATGGCAGTTGGCATCAGGGCCCAAAACACTCCATTGTTAAGTAAGACAAACTTCCATTTTGTCATTTTGAATTTGCTCACCCTTGATCTTCTTCTGTTTTAACTCTAATATTATTTTACATGTAACAATGTGCAGTTGTCACGTTTGTGTTTCTTTAAGCATCACTTGAATTCAAACATTATTATCCAACATCTACATTTTGTGATTCTCTATCTTTTTCTGAAGTATCTTATTATTTGTGAGAAATAAGTGAGGTGCAATTTCAAGATTCTTGTGTGGGTTTTTATTGAGGAAATGAATATTTATGTGGACTTCCATAATCTATAGGTTGAGGATCTTCCACAATTTTTCCATTTCAATGATAGATATTATTCCATTCCGCTCAAGGGTTTCTGGGATGCATGTTTACATTGCATACTGCTGCTGATATAATTAAACTTTCTGACATGAAATTCTGATGTACTTGTCTTTTGTTACTGCCTTGGGTAGGTATGATATGTGGAGTGTTGGTGTTATCATGTTGGAGATGATTCTCGGATCGCCAAACGTGTTTCAGATAAATGCTAAAACACGTGCTCTTCTAGATCAGCACCTTGAGGGTTGGAATGAGAGCATACGGGAGCTTGCTTACAAGTAAGCCCATTTTTTGCTTAGAATGACTGCTCTAAAGATGTCATATTTCTCTGAGCAGCTGGAAGATAGCACCAGGAGTGTCTCTCTTTGTCCTCTCCATTGCAATACTTGTGTTGAGTCATAGTTGTTACTTTTGTGTGCAGACTTAGATCCTTTATGGAAATGTGCATCCTAATCCCTGGGATTCCTACAAGACTTCACCGCACTGGGGGAACAACAAATAACCATGTGAGTTTGTTCTTCGTCCTTGAATTCATGTGTATATTTGCATACAGGTCAGATTAGGAACGGGATGCTGCGTGCTTTCATGGAAGACGTCATGCAGTTGCGTCTTTAGATCAATCTTTCCTTTCTAACCCAGATTTCCTATTTGATGCTTAAACTGTCATTTGCAAGTAAATGTTTCCCTCATCGCATTGTTTTAATGGACACAAGGTCGTCAACGCTCCAGCGATTTAACTTGCAGCTCTACGAAAAGTGCCTTTAAATGGTTTATTATAGATGTTTCACTTTCTAAATGTGAAATTGAAAATCAGTTTCTTCCAAATAAAGGACCTTGTGTAAGATGGAAAACTTGGAGGATGTAGGAAATATCAATTACTTTATGGACAATGCTATTTGTCTCAAGTTGGCCAAATAACTTGGATCAGCCAAGTGTAAAAGTATAAAATGTTGCAGAATTCAAATTGAGCCAAGAAGTATTTTCCTTCCTTTATTAGTTTATTGAGTATGTCCCTCGTATGAGATGCAACAAGCTATTTCACTCTTCTCTGATTGGAGGCCTAGTTGAATCTTCTAGGTTGTCCTAACTGTGCATTAAGAAGGTTTATGAATATTGAATTTGTTCCTCCTTTTGTAGCAGAAAGATCCAAAGTTGTTACTTCATCCGTCTTACAAAAGTGTAAACTGATGAAGATTTGCCATAATATAGGGTTATGTTTCTCCAGTTCCTTGGAAGTGCTCTGAAGAGTTCTTTTCTAACCAAATAAAGAGTAAGGACCCTCTTAAGCTAGGGTAAGTTACTCGATCCTTTTGACTTCAGTGTCATTACTCTTGAATTATAAGTACTATAAGACCAGGATTAATTTTGGGATATTTGTTTTGCTACATTGCACTATGTTGATCTTTCATCATTCACATACTGGGATTTCTATTTCCTCAGGTTTCCTAATGTATGGGCTTTGCGATTAGTCCGTGAATTGTTGCATTGGGATCCAGTAAGATTAAGCTTCTAAACCTTTTGAAGTGCATTGAGTAACAATAGCCAATTTTCTCCTGCTTAATATTTTCATTGATTTGAGCTTTAACGATAATGTCCCTCTTGTTTCATGATCTGGTCATATTTATATTAGCTCTTTATTGACCATTTCCCCTTTTATTGCATAGTCTTAAATTTAAATCATAACCCTGTATTCTTTAACATGCTGGAATAGGAGGATAGGCTAAGTGTCGATGATGCTTTACAACATCCTTATTTTTCCACCCCCTTATCAAGTACGAGGTAGCATTAAGCTCCAAGGATATGTTACTTTTGCCTATAAGTGGTCCTGTTCTTAAAAGGTACTCGGTATGCTCTATCATTTATAAGTATTCATTCTTCCTCTTGGTTTCTTAGTCCTTCAAACTCTGTGCTCTTTTTTTTTTCCTTTTTCAGTTGCCAAAAAAGTTTAGGGACATGAGAATTACTACTCTAACGAGAATCATTGGACAACAGACGGATAGTTCCTCAATTCGAGTTGTGCCATGCATTCTCCTGGTGGACCTTTTAAAGAATTCCTTGTACATGAAAAATTGCAGAATATGTGAAGTGGAACGCTAGTGTTTGTACAGTTAAAGGCAAAGGAATAGAAAACGTTCTTTTTTCCTCCAGTGTATGCAATGTATCTATTCAAAGAGTATTCCCTGAGAAATACTCTCAAGTGTCAATATTAGAGACTAATACCTACTTTCTAATTGTTTTGCCTTCTTAACGGAATGTTTTCACCGACTACTAGAAACTAGAAAGGAACAAGAAAAGTTTCTACATTTTTCGTCTCTTTGGGAACTTTCTACCTACTCTTGAACTCTTCGTACAGCTATCTTGAAGGATTATGTGGTTCCAGTGGAATGACAATAACTGACAAGTTGTCTGTGCTGCCCTTGTCAAATGCAGCATTTACAATACGTTCTGCTAGTGTAGATGAAGACAATGCTGCCGAACTAGAATATTTACTACCCGAATCTCTTGTAGAAGTCTGTCTGGTGCAAAATTTCACAGATCTGTTGGGGTCAAACTCTCAAATATTCCATCTGATGCTACGATTAAGCATCTGCTATGAGAGGTCAGATCCCTCCAACCGATTATTTCAGGTTCAGCAATACCCACTGATTCTGCCAAAATCAGACAAAATATACTTCATTCCACCGATTCTGCCAAAATCAGACAAAGTATACCAAATGAAGTAATTACTTATGAACGATTAAATAAACTCTCTGAATAAAGGAAAATTGGCCTCTTAAGCCATTTTAGACCTGGATTTGGACTCGATGAGAATAGATTAGGTAATGCACCTCTTTAAGCAAGGGTTACCTATGGCTCGGGTCACAGCCAAACGGCCAATTATTGATCCAAGGCATACCCAATAGGCGGACAAAATCTTTGATTCAGGCCTTCTCTCTGGACGGTGATCTCTTGTCAGTTCTTCGGCACAACTTCCCACCAAATTATCTTATTTCATTTAAGCAGAAGTGTCTGTCAATGGTTCCACAACATATTTTGTAGAAAAAACCAGAGAAATATTTAAGGTACGAAATTTAACAAAAAGATCAGAAATCCGAGCTCATCATTCCATTCAAGAATAGGATAGAGTAGAGAGATGGCAAAGCAGACCTTCAGTGTCATCAACTGGACGTTGATATAGAATTGCCTTTGAATCGCCAACATAACCGACCAAAACTTTACCATTTACCAGCAGAACAACGGTGCCATTGGATCCTGCGCTATCAAAGCTTACTGAAGATATCAAAATGAAAGAATTAAAAGTAGCCTCTCAAGGCACAGTGAACAAGCAAATGCAAACAAATTATATACCTGAGTAAAGTCTGATTCGATATCATCAAATGTTCTCTGTAAAGCTTCCGCTAAAATTGCATAAAATGAGTCATCATCCGAAGGTCCAATGCTGTCAGTAACATACCAGCAAAACAGAAACTATTTGGTCAACACCCAGCAAGAAAGAACAGGCCTTAATAAGCATGTACTGATGCAATAGCTAACGGATGCATGATATGTGTGAACCAAACATAAAAAAGAAAGGGGAAAAAAATCTAATTAAGGATACAATACACGTTTTAACTGCAGAGCTAAACATACAACGGAATGCAGAAATCCAGCGTAATATTAGCAACCGGAATCTACTGGCAATTGTTGCAAATTAGAAAACTTTCTACAGATTCCCGGTTTTCTTATTCCTTTGCCTTCTACTGATTTGTAACTGTGGGGAGGGGGGGGGGGGTGTTCAACTGACTACTAGAATGGAATAAGAAAACTTTCTACAGATTTTGCCTGCTGGGAAATTACCCTTGAACTCTTCGCGTATAACTAATTAACTATCTTCAAGATCTTTGAGGTTCCAGAGGAATGACAATAACTGATATGTTATCTGTGCTGCCCTTTTTAAATGCAGCATTAACAATACATTCTGCTAGTGAAGGTGTCGGTGAAGATGAAGACAATGCTGCCGAAATAGAATATAAGTTACTAGACGAATCTCTTGTAGATGTCTGGTGCAAAATTTCACAGATATCTGTTGGAGTCAAACTCTCAAATATGCCATCAGATCCTACGATTAAGTAGCTGTTCTGAGAGGTCAGATTCCACCAACTAATTTCAGGCTCAGCAATAACACCGTATCTGTCAAAAACAGACAAGTTAATCTGTTTAGTGCAAGCTTCTCAGGTACAACAAACGCAGTATTACTATGATTCTGTGAATGAGTGAAGAATATTGGACTTGATGGGAGTAGATGATGTACCTCTTTAAGGGAATATCACCTATAGATCGAGACATAGCCAAAATGCCATTTACCCGAGGCACACCCCATACGCGGACAAAACCACCTGCGGCTTCTATTCGAGCCTTCTCATCTTCTCTATCTGGATGGTGATCTATTGTCAGTTCATCAGCACAGCTTCCCACCAGATTACCTTGTGTCATTCAAGCAGAAGTCAGTCGATAGTTACACAACATACTTTGTAGAGAAAACCAGAGAAATATTTGCAGTAAGAAACTTTATGAAAAGATTAAATTCAAGGTTATCATTCTATTTGAGAAGCATAATAGAATAGAGACATGGCAAAGCAGACCTTCAGAATCGTCAACTTGATGTTGATATAGAATTGCCTTTGAATCGCCAACATAACCAACCAAAACTTTACCATTTACCATCAGAACAACGGTGCCAGTGGATCCATCATGATAGCCTCTTCTCAAAGCTTCCTGGAGATGACGAGATGAAATAATTAAAAGTAGTTTCTCAAGATATAGTGAATAAGCAAATGCAAACGATATGTACCTGAGAAAATTCTAAATCGATATCTTCGAATGTTCTCCGTAAAGCTTCCTCTAAAATTGCATAGAATGAGGCGTCATCCGAAGGTTCAATGCTGTCAGAGCTGCACAAAGATTGAGAAGGAAGGCCCTCAGAATATACACAAACTGTTTGATCAATGTTCAGTAAGTTAAATAACTAGCCTGATACTGATGCAAAAGAAAACAGATGTATAGATGAAGGAATGCAGAAAGCAGCATAATATTAGTAACTGGGATTTTGATAAAGCAATAGCATCTGTTAAAAGTTACAATTCTTCGAAAGAGAGGTAAAATAAAGCATTCAAATATTTGAATTCATAGTGGATTCTTAAATTCAACAGAAGGAGATTCAATGTGACACTGCAAGTATGCTCCAAATCCAAATTTAACAGTTAAGAATGCTAAACAGATCTAGAATACCAACTTTTCACTAGTGATCTTATGATGAAATGCTCTCTTGTAGTTGATGAAGACAACATGCAGGGAAAAGTAGTCCAGGAACTTCTTGGATGCCAGCTCACTAGCTTCCTTACCTCCATGACCATCAAAGACGCCTGCTACACTAATTTCCACATCTTTCTGTCCTCCTTTACCTGCAAAACAATTACTAGGATTATCGGAAAGAAGATCATTTTTTTCTTGTTGAATTTATTTTCTACTATAAAAACATATAGGTGAAGGGGAATTGAAATTACTACCTAAGAATGGTATCTTCATCGCAGGATTACAAGCCATTCGGTCTTCTTGGTAATCCCTCCACCCTTGAAGGGTAGCAGACTCGCACTTCTCCAGTTGATTTTGAGAAGAAGACTTAGTAGGAAAGACCCATTGAGGACAATTTGATGATCTGAAAACAGCAGGAGCGCCACCTTCCTCATATGCCATCATACACTCAACAGAAACATCTTTTGCAGAACATGTAATAGCACAGAGAAATAGTCCTACTAGTAGCGCAACCTTGTATCCTTCCATCCTAAATTTAACTTTCTGTCAGGACATTCGTTGGAACTTGGAAGGGAAAGACGGATTATGGAAATCTGTCTTTTGATGCCAAAAAAAAAAGTTTCTCCAAAAAACAATACGATGCGAAACACACTCTCCCAAAACATAGTCATTCTGAACTCTAAAAACGAGATAAAAGAGTCTCCGCAATCAAATAACATCAAACTATTTCCCAAGAACACTATAGTTGATTCAACTCAAGCAAAGGTTTCTCAAACATGATGATCTCAAATTAATTTAATAAATTTCATCATCAAGACTTCAATTTAGAAAGGAAAAACAAAAAAAACAAACTCACTCTTTGATGTCGAAATCCTCGGATCTTTAACACGACCAACCGCTAGTACAAAACAATACAGAATTGAATTGTAAAATTCTCTCTCCAAATTGTTTCCTAATAGGTAAATAATTCAAATACATATACAATTAACCAACAGAAAATGATTGAAACTACGCCAAAAAAAAAAAAAAGTAGCGATAATCAATCATCTATAGCCATCTTCAACGCCTTGTTACTGTAACAATTGTGAAATTAAATCTAAATTCCAATTCAAGCAGAAACAGAAAAATACATTCAGATTCAGAAGAACATTGGTATAGAGAGAAAGAAGGTACCTAAGAGGAGAAAAAAAGTGAACAATTTTGGCGGGAGACGAGAACGGGAATTGATTGCTTCTGCGGTAAGAATTTCCTTATTTATTTATATAGCTTTTGGGTTTTTCCCTTCTCCAAGCAAGCTGGATCACAAATCGGTATGTTGTATCGACTCTTAGTCAGCCACGTAAACAGAAGACGTCGGCAAACGACATTCTTCTATTCCGTTTCACTCACATCTCTCTGTTTGTAGGCAATGAAAGGGCACCTTGATATCGTATTCATGGCGAATTTACCGATCACAAAACGTTTTTTCCGTTCATAAGAATACGTTTTGGGCTGGTGTTACGTATTTTTGTACAAGTGTTAAATTCAATGCAACAAGTGTTCTTCCATTACAAACACATATTTTAACGTTGCAACAAATATTCTTCAATATAAAAACTTGTCCTAGAGCATATAACACATACCTATGTTTTACATAAAAGATGTCTGAAAATCACAACAAATGTCCAACGGCCCAAAAGAACATTTTTGTTCTTTTTTTTAAAAATCTTTTCTTACATGGTTAATTGCACTTTTCTCTCCAAGTTATTGCTTTGCCCTTTAGTGCAAAACCCTCTTGGAAGATCCAACTCAAATCCTTTTTTTCATATATAAATGAAGTCAGAGAGGATCACAAAATATGCTACTACTTTACATGAATAAATTATATCAGCAAGGTTTTTCCAGCATATTACAAATTTTAAGGGGGAAAAATGGATTATTTACACATTGCTGAGACAGTTTCATAGAGGCTCTTTGCCTTTTTACACAAAACTTTGTTACATCCCTTTTTTTTTGGTCTCCATTTTCCTTCAAGGTTCTTGGCTGTTTACTCTGCTATGCAGTTCAAGCATTTCTTGATGGCTTGGATCAACTGAGAGAGCAGCTCGACAGTCTCTCAGGGCACCCGCAACATTGCCCACGTGCTCGTGAAAGGCAGCTCGTAGATGCAAGAGATGAAGGTCTGCTTTAAACGCAATTGCCTTTGATAATTCTGCAATCGCTTCCTTCTCTTGCCGGTTGTCCATTAGAACTGTCATCCGGGACAAATCCCATGTCAATACTTAGCCCAGTGTAAACTTAATTTCCTAACTATGAAATTTGAAAAAGGGAACTTGGGTTTAAGATCAAACCTGCAGCTCGATATCTGTAAGGGTAAACTCTGAGAGGATCTAACCGGGTGACCATCTCTAGATCCGCCTTTGTGAGTTCACGATCACAGTACTCTGATCTCTTCTCATAGGCAGAAGCATTATTCCGGGCTTTTTCTATCAGCTTTGTCATCTCCTCATATGCAGCATTCTTATCATTTCTCAAGAAATGAACGCGAGCAAGGCCCTGGTGAGCTCGAGTGTGTCGTATCTTAAGGGCATTAATGTAGCAATCTGCTGCTGCATCTAGTTTTCCACAGTCAACATAGACGCTTCCAAGATTGTTCAGGGCCTAAGAAAAACAAAAGTAAGACGACCTCAAAAGCACGTTTTTGCACGAACAATAAACAATTACAATTCAGGCAGAGATAAGTCTCTGATCTATTACAGAGACTTGACAATCATCGAGCGTGCATAGGTGACATGATTTATTTTCTCCACAGCATACACTTTAGTTTATCTTTCTTTCAAATGGAAGGCCACCTCAAACAAAACCTGTCACGCCCCATGCCCATGGACCTGAAGCGGGATCCATGGGTCTGGCAGCACCCATGACGACTAAAAAACTGAAGCATACTAGTAGAACACAAAATCTAAAATAATAGCATGAAAGACATCAGAAATGTAAATTTAGCAATCATGACAATTAAACAATTTTTTGTTGTATAAAGCTATTATTCGCCTAAGCCAAACATAACAAACAGAAATCCACTTCCTGATGTAAAAGAAAATCAACCATACCTGACCTTTGCGAAGCCTATCAGAGGGGCATTTGAGAGCTTCTTCAAGAAGGCTTACAACCACAGAGGAACAAGACGGATCTAGGCTAGAATCAGCCAGTGCATAGGCTTTCAAGAAGAAGGCTTCAAAAGATCTCTTGAGGCTAATGGACTCCTCAGCTTTTTGCAGCCCTTCTGCACAATGGCCTGTATCATATAGAATCCATCCCTCATAAACTAGGCGCTCATGATCATTAGATGCATGTTGGCGAGCCAATTGTAAACTTCGCATGGCTGCTTCTGGACAATTCAACCTGCAAAAATCATGGAAATTTTTTTAAGAGGTGAATTTCTCTGATCTATTATTGAGTGCAAGATTTTCTATGAGAGTTTCTGGTAGAATGAGTAAATCATTTTAAAGATGACTGCAGGACCAGTCTAACTCATGACCAACCCCCCCCACCCCAACACCACAAAAAAAAAGAGGGGGAAAAAGCAAAAACAAAAAAAGAACTGCAAATACTAATGAATTTACCTGAGGAGAAGCAAAGACTGTCTAAAATATAAAACCCCTTTTGTTGTATCAGACTCGAGCATCTGGTATATCACGGATAGTGATCCAATGTCATCAACCGAAGACCACTTGTCATACAATTGGAGCCAACAATCAGCTGTTGTCCAATTCTCGACATGCTCACGAACGAGAGTTCGTAGTTGGGATGCTGCAACCCGTCCATCAAATATCCTATATTCAGGAGCAAGGGTAAGAATAGCCTGAATATCACAAATAGCTGATTGGTAGTCCTCCAGAGCTAGGTAAAAGCAAAACCGGAGTTCCAAGCACTCTAAAGCTAGTTTAAAGCCAAGAACACGATTGATTTCTTCGAGGGCTGCTTGGGAATCTTGTTTCCTCATTAAGGATGCAGCTCTATACATATAAGGATAAGTCAGGGTTGGGTCCAGCTCAGTTGCTTTCTCAAGGTCCTGCCATTTCCCTTCACCTTCACAGTAAAGTGACCTCTCTTGATACATCCATCCAAGTGGAGCGAATGAGGAAATGACTGAACTTAGTTTCTCGTATGCTGAAAGCTTATGACCTCTGATGTAACTTAGTCTAGCCAAGCCGACAGCCGAATAAATATGCCCCGCACCTAGAGCAACCTCAAAGAGTGGTTCAGCTTTGTCATATTCTTTCCTAAGTAGTCTGACACATCCCAACTGATGATGTGAAATTATTTTCTGCCGAGTATTTTCCGCAGAGTCAACCAACTGTTCCAAGATGTTAACTGTGTTATCTGACCTATGATCAAGATTCATTGAGACTTCACTTAATAAAGAATACAGAGAAAACGACGCTGATCCAACCATAATAGACCGTTGCTGCTTATTTGCATTGCATAACAATTTGACTACCTGACTATCCTTCAGGGATTCAGGAAGTTCATGTAGGAACACTTGCAAACAAGATGCAGCAAGAACTGGGGAATTTTCCTCAAGGGCACATTCGATGAGTTCCAGTGCATCTTGCCTAGACGAAACCAAGGAAGCTAGTTTTCTATCACAAGCATCCTTCAGAGTTTCACAGCAAAATTTATTGGCAAATACCAATATTTCTAATAAAAGACAGGGAGACGTTTCTTCTAACTCGCCTGTTATACTAAATTCACGGATTGCCCTCATACCTGAGGCTGAAATATTGTTTTCAGACAAATCGATGTCCTCAAGAAATGATTCTGTAAAACATCCATTAAGCATGGCATGAAATGGAGCTGAAAGACAAGCAATCTTCTGCCTGTCACAGACAATTCTCTCATCTCCAATCAGAAAAGAAACAGTTCTAGAAACAGTCTTCCCATTTCTCACAGTAGTTCCAGGAGAACATAAGTTTGTGCTTGCAGGCAGTTCAGAGGCAATATCAATCATCTTGAATTCTTTAGCGCACTTTCCACAAGACGATAGCAAGTCAGAAATGAGCTCTTCTCCATGCTTCTCATACTTTAACCATGCCCCAAAAACAAGCTTCTCATAAACAGTGCCTGCTTTGAGCCAAGCTGAGTGAAGACTTCTCCGCATAAATTTAACTTCGCCAAGGCCTTTAAAGACCTGATACTGAAATAAACAGAGATTCGACCTCTCCTGCGGCGAACATGATTCTAGTTCTTCATGGAGCTGAGCTAAAACTTCTACATAGTCAACAGGTTTGTAGAATGGAAGAACAGAAGGCTCAGGGACCTTGATAAGCGATTCTCTACAATCATAACAATATTAACGAATTTAATTACACCAAAAATGTGCAGAAACTGAACATTTTATGAAATTAGAAGAATAAAAAAGAACATTACTTACATGGAAGAGGGGGACTGAGACAATTTGGAAAGTTTGCCTCTTTCAACTTGAAGCCAAGACTGGGGATTGATGGAATTGAGCTGTGGCTCCTTATTACAAGACTCAGAAGGAAAGAAAGTCCTCATGGGACATAACAGATTAAACAAGTCCCAGATCTCCACAATAGCCAAATTAGGTTTTTCTCCACAATCAAAGGAAAAATGGAAACTTTCCTCACTCCCTCTAGAATCTTTAACCTCAAAATCCCTTATATTCTAAGACAAAAAGCAGCAAACTTTCGAATAAATAACTACAGAAAGATTCTTAAAAACTACTTATTCAAACTCAAAAATCCCAATACCAATCTGGGATTTTTCTGTATATGAATCTTCTAAGCCCTAAGATTTCGTTTACAACACAACAATGGAAAAAAGGAAAGCCCTTTTCACAATCTGCGGAAAATATTTCCGGGTTATTGATACAAATACAATCAGATGAACAAACTTTATTTGCCCACAGATTTACAGAAAAATCAAGAAAGGCCCACAACAGATAAAAGTAAGATCTCTGCCACAAAACTACCAAAACCACATCTAAACCCAATCTAAAATCCTACTAATCAAACCCATTAAATAAAGCAAAGAAAGAGACCCTCTAACCTCTCTTCGAAATGATAAGCAAAAAATGAGGGTCAAAATCAATAATAAAACCAAAATCAAGACCAAACCCACCAATATTTTGCGCACGAAACCGTAGAGCCCAAATTGGAAACAGAGCTGGAATGCAGAGAGCGTGGAAGGAAAGTGAAGGAATCCAAAGGGGAAAAAATCAGACTTTCACTTTTCTTTGTAATCTTTGGTTTGGGTTTGAGTTTGGTAAAAAGGGAAAGTTTTTACATTTGCTTCTTTTTTGCTGTGTATTTTCCACTTTCTTTTTTTTATTGCCGTTGGAGAGACTACAAAAAGGTTGCAGCTTCTTCTCTTATTAGTTTTTTTTTTTTTTGCTAATTTTTTTCTCTTATT
Source organism: Vinca minor (assembly GCA_026122235.1). NCBI lineage: Eukaryota > Viridiplantae > Streptophyta > Magnoliopsida > Gentianales > Apocynaceae > Vinca > Vinca minor. The sequence continues at coordinate 1,539,250 of JAOCZM010000085.1, read as the reverse complement.
AGTTGCAACAAGTACAAATCATCTAACTCCAATCCGGATTTGATACGGAATAAATATTCAATTTACATCTGTAAAACAAATTTTAGTAATTAAAATTTTGTATCAGACTATTAAAAGAATAGTAAGTATCAAATAATATAAATCTTTTCTTTTTAAATAAACTATATTATTAAATCGACTAATCTATTTCGTACAAAACACAAATTTCGTATTAGATTCTTCCATCATTATAAATTAAAAAATAAAATTAATATTTGGTAGGGAAAGAAAGTGACAGAGCTCTGACGACGTCGTATAGTAGGCTGTACCATGCATGTCTGGTCGCCGCTTGTGGAGGCTTCAATGGAGGAGGGATACTGGTGGGGTCCCTCCCTCTCAAGTAAATGAATAATTAATGTGTTTATTTGTTTTCCATAAATTGAATGAGACTTTGGTAAGTGGAAAGATATGGATTTTTACTTTATTTGAGGAGAGAATCTTGCAATTTTAAGAACTGGGCCCACTTTAGGTAGTGTTTGATTTCTAGTTTCATTCAAAATTCTATTCATGATTTACTCCATCCAAAGTCGGGAGAAAATTTTGAGTAAAATTGCTGCACCACGTCACTCACAGCTAGCCAATCTCCAATTTACACATGTCAACTTTTTTGTTGATTCATGCGCCACATCTGCTAACGGGGACATTAACGGAAATAAAGCCCTTTTCGAAGTGGAAATCGCATATGGTTGGGGGATGAAATCATTCATTTTATAGGAATAAACCATTATTTGTGTTTATAAGAAAGAACTTAAATCATTAACTAAGGTCAATAACATAAGGAGAATAAACCGTGTGGTTCCACATTTTTTCTCCGGCATAAGTTGAACTCTCGATTAAAAGAGAAGCACCTTACCGTTTGAGGTGCGTCTTGTTGTAAAAAAAAACACACCTCTTCTGAGATCTCAAATCTCTACAATCTCATTTTATCTTCTTTTTGGTGCACTGTAAAATGATTTGGCATGAAATTACGATTGCTGAGTTACCGGAGAAAGAAGAGAAAATGAAGTTTCCGTCAATAATTCCGTTAGCATATGGGGCACATGAATTGAATTGAGGATTGGTTTGCTGCACCATGAATAGTGAGTGACGTGATGCAGCAGCTGCACTCAAATTTAATTTTTCTCCAAAAGTCGGGAATCGAAACTGTATCACATTATTGTCAATCAATTGAGTGGATTAATTAGACGCAGTAGCTGTTTTCCGCTCACGGCTCCTATGCGGGACATCATCCCAGACGTCGAATGAGATTTTTAATGGTCCAGATTTAGAGAGAGAAATGTTTTTTTTTAAGTCAGCCGCAACTTTTCTCTTTCCAGATCTGACCCGTTCAAAATCTCATCCGACGGCTCCAGTTGTTCCGCAGGTGCGGAAAAATGACTGTTCCGCATACGAACCGGACTGCTGTTTTCCACTAATATTGGTTAGAGGTTTTTACATTATTATTACAAGTTAGAGAAAAATGCATTGCCAACAACAAGGACTAGTTTATAGAAACGATTTTGTGAGGCCGCAAGTTTTACCTATCCCTTCTTTCCATTTCTTCATAGGAGAAAAAACTGGAAAAACCTAACAAGACAACAAATTTAGGAGTGGGCTATCTGTTAAGCTTAAACAAAAGGATTTACATCTTCTGGGCATGGCTATTACTTAATAAGATCACAGAGCTCGCGGCTGCAATATCCAGATAAAGATAAACTCTAAAGTTACATATCTGGGGAGTTAGTGAACCTAACCTCTTGAAACATCCTTGAGAACTAGAGCCTTCAATGAAAAGTTGCTAAAAGTAACAAGAGCCTCTTTATCATGACAGATTTCCAGAGCTTTGAAAAGCAAAAAGATCGCATCAACCAGCCAGAAACTGGCTCGCAACTGACAGGGAAAAACGATTAACCTCATAGTAGGACTACATAGGTTAAAACTTGATAAAGGATTACTTCATCTGCATCAGATCATCCCGATGGATATAGCCTCCACCTCCCGTGGCATAAAAAACTTGTATGAACATATCTGCTCACTCACTTTTTTCTATCTGGGGAGGCAATAGATAAGTTTGATAACCGAATATTCAACCACTGCTGCAAAGCTGTTATAACTAATTACATCAGAAAAAACAGAGTATTGATGCATCTAGCACCATCTAGCCAACACCTAAAATGTCAGCTAGAATATCAATATATACACTAAACCTAAAGGAATTAAAATACCATAGCATCATCAATCTCTGCAAGATAAGCCCATGGGCTGAGCTGAGCTTAAGGGAACTACTGTGAGTGAGGGAAGGGGGGGGGGTTAAAGGTAAAAATAGGCAACGCAAATAAAATGATATAAAATAAAGAAGACAATAAGTATTTGTTAAGTATTCTTCCTTGGCTAGGTGCTTCTCAAGACTGGATGATTAGGGAATTCCGCATATTCCATGCAAGCAAGGGACATATTGGCTTAACCCAAACAAAAAAAAGGGACATATTGGCAACCCGTAAAGAAATAAAAATGACCTCTATACATAAATTAGAAAGACAATATGCAATGCTGAGATAGAAGGAAGCATTTATGTCACATGGAGAATCTGGAAGCTTTTGCAAGCCAAAGTGAAGTCAACCTTCACCAAGAGGATAAAGGAATGAAAGTCTGCCTCAGAGTTTATTGAACACACAAAGCGAAATTGTTTGCCCATAGTTGGGACACTACTTTTGAGAAAACCTTTTTGGATTTGGATGCTCACATATGAAAGATGTCTAAGGAACTTGGGGAAAAAAGGAGATATTTTTACAAGAACAAAAATATATGACTAAAAAAACACCCAATCTTTTGCCGGGAAAAAGAAAAGGGGGTCTAGAGACCTGAGAGAAAAAGGTGAACACCATAGGATAAACATATTACCTTTCTCAGTAGGGTCAGCAGGGAGATTTGCATTCTTGGCAATTCTATTCTCCACAGAGCTGCACCTTGTAGGTGGTCTAGCATGGGGTGGGGAGTAAGCTTCAGCCCTACTTGAGTGCTCATTTCCGGCAGGATTCCCTATTTGATGGTTTATAAAGGCGTCCAAGCTACTGGATGAAGTCATTCCCGCCTTTCTCTTGCTCTTAAACCTTCATCTAACAGAGTCGTGAGAGACAAAAAACACACACACACACAATAGAATAGATGCTCGAATTTCTTATCCTGTTTTACAGAATACTTATTTACTTATGTAACATACCTGTCTTTCTTCTTCTCAAGATATCTTTGAACATATGCCTTTCTGCTTGCCGGACCTTCCACTGCTTTTAGCAAATTGTAAAAAATAAATAAGTCATACTAAAGATGGGTGATTACATGATAGTGAACTCTTTTCAATGTGCCTTATGAATGTAAATTGATCCCTTGCTCCAGAAAAGGGAGGGGGGGGGGTTGTCACTAGGCTATATAGAAGCGAAAAGATTTGAACCCCAGTCCAGTTTCCCTGGGAATCCAAGAAGTTTTACAAGGAAGTAACGAGAGAAACACTGTTTAGGAGGTCAACATAACTTTTGCACTTATAAATTCTCTCTGTTTTCACTATCCCTCTGGTTGCTCATATTGATTATTTACATGTTCTGCTCCTCTTTAATGTAAAGAAGAAAACATCTGGAAAGAAGGTTGCAGACTAAGATTAATCAACCATGTGTGAAACCTTGGATAGGATAACTTCTGTAGACTGAAGGGAAGGCTTGTGCAAGAGGACAAAACATGAGTTCTCGAGGTACATCAATCCTAAAGAGAGTCGAGCAATTGGAAAAAATCAGGCTTACTTGATCGTCATATAATCACCTGTTTGTGCAGTAGGAAAAAATACGGTTGCAGAATCTGAACTGACTTTGACACCAGTTGTCTGTAAGTGACATGCAGGTTGCACTGCCAGAGAACAATCAAATGGAGATTCCTGAGGCTCATGAAGTGGACTTGCAGCAAGATGCATAATTGCTCGTGCCTAAAAGTTGAATAAGCTAGAATGTTAGAAGCCTATGATAGGAATAACTAGATATTAAGCAGTGCAATTCTAATTTGGAAGCTAGATACCTTATCAGCTGGGACATCATCGTAGACATTCACTTTACCACAATAGAAGATTGTCATTTGTCCAACGGGAGTGTTTGCTGAGTTTGAGAACCTGAAGAGGTGGGTTAAGTAATCTTAGTGGTTGTGCTACTTGGAAATAAAGAGATTGCCCCAATGAAATGGCATTCCTAATTGCCATACACAAATTCTCAACTGCAAGCTGATAAAGGCCCAAAAATATATTAGGAATGCCATTTCCTCTATTGTTACCCCTCTTTATCTAATTTCTATCTATGTGCAACTTCCCAAGAGATCCTAACCAACTCATCCCTGAACTCCCAATAGCATCTGTATTGGCCAGTCACAAGAACAAACGTTTTGCTGTTAACCTTTCCCGTGGACAACCAGGGTACAAGAGCAGGGACATAAAGTTAGCTGAGAGCAGATACCACTTAGAAAGTATAATCAACATTCTAGGCCACAACTGATGCAAGAAATTCCGAAGCACGTTCCTATAAGGATTGAAATCTTTGTCCTCATCGTGGACTCAAATGTCCTAATCTGGCATGCGTCTAAAACAAGCATCATAAAAATAAAACCACTACAAGAACCGCATATTTGCAAAAGCTGCTCTAAAATCAGGCACCCCTTATCAATGACGATATCCACTTATGGTGGTATACATTTATCAAATCACACACATTTGTATTATCAAAATAATATAGATATCGACATTCTCTCTACAAACCTTCCCAAAGATTTAAAAAAAAAAAAATACACAACAGGCAAGAAAAGGCAAGTTAAAGGTAGAAACCATAAGACCTAATGGATAAATGCTGTATACAATATACAACTAGACCAATCTCTTCAATTTTACATCATAACTTGAGAATTGAACTGAACTAGACATATAATGAAGCAAACCTGGGAGAATTAGGATCATTATCAGGAGCAATGTAATTGCCGGAAACCTCAGCTTTGTCTGCATCTTTTGTGTTTTGTGGCACCGTTTCTTCGGCCGATATAGACATTTCTGTATCAGCACTTGTTCCCCTGGGAACCTACAATTCATATTGGTTACATACTAATCAGATCAACAATCGTGCATCAAACTACCAAGGAAAATAAAAATTAATAAAAAATGCATCCTGTACACAAAAAGAGAGAGTCAGAGAACGAAAGGAGATGAGTGAAACGCACACTGGTGATTTGATTGTTATTACTGTTACAGTGAACATTATCAGGGCGGGGAAGACGGGGAATGTAGAGTTTCCGGTGTGTTCCAGCTGAGCTCGAGTCCGGCGGAGCTTCAAGGAGCGTTTTAAGCGATATCACTTGCTGGATCGCCTGCGATTTGTTCCACGACGGCCTTCTCATACCTGTACGGACACATTTTTGTTCTTAATTTCGTAAATTACAGTCGGCGGAATCCATTTCTTCTAAGAGTATAAAAAACATGCTAAAAATATCACTTAATTCAAGCTTCCATTTCTTCTACATACAATAAATTTATTCACTTATATTTGTTTATTTTGCAATTCCGAAACGAGTACCTTTCTGTTTGAGATAACGCCGGCAATCTTCGCGAGTGAGCTGAGAAATGTCGTCTTCGGTGAGTTGGTGGAGAGGCTTATCGAGAGGAGATTTCGTCGCCACTGGTTCTTCCGGCGGCATGACGTCAGAATTGAGCCAGAATTTTGACTCGTTGGTCTCCGATCGAAGATGATAGTTGGAATTGACGTACTGAGGAATGGCTCCGCCGGCGGGAAGGTGGAGGAGCTGAGTAGTAGAGTTGAGAGTGAGGGAAGTGTGGGTTTGGTGGCGCTTCGAATTTCGGGGGAATTGGCCTCGGCGTCACCGCTATGTTTTCGGGGTTTTTTTAACCATGGCCACCGAATGGGAGCACGGGCCATGAAGCCTACAACCTCGGGACGCCACGTAATCGTTAACCCAAATATTACAATCATGTCCCTTTCCATCTCCAAATTTACGGTGTTCTCCTTTACAATTTTGTGGAAAATTACAAAGCAGAGACTCCTTGTGGTACTGGCCCCACAGTCATTTGACATAGTTGAGGTAGGTTTACTTTGTAAGTAAGTCCTGCCCCAACTCATGCGAGAGGGCTGTGGAGTTCGTCTCACAAAGACGGCTTCAGGGCCGATTGACCCCAATTTTGTGGGGAGGTGACAAAGTTGTTGTAATTATCAAACAAGTCCTTAAATTAGGGAAAATATTTACCTAGTATTATATGGTTGTGTTCTGAATCACTTTCTACACTTATAAATTAATTTCAACACTATTTATAAAAGTGAATCTTTCTTCTTCAAGCGATGTTAGTGTTGAATTTATGAATGTAAGAGGTGTACCATGACAATTGAAATGATTCTAAGAAAAAATTAGCATTAAATATACATTTGGATACCTGATTTGTATATTTTCTAATTATAAAATTCTTTCTTTGGGCCTTGCTTTTCCTCTAAAGAGAATATATGAGAGTACAACAACAAATTTCACTTTTTATGTTTGTGTCATGGAATCTTTTTAAGCCCTTGGCAGCATGAACAATTTGTGTGTGGCTCATTTTATTAAATTAGTGAAACAGACTTAGATTCCAGCAATTTACTAGAACGTGTATGACATATGTTATCATAGGCGAGCAAATTATGCAGTACCTGATAAATTCACTAGTATTGGTTGACCAACGCCGGGACGGTAAAAGTGTTAATTCAATGTCCTAATTTAAAATGTATATAAGTGAATATATATATATATATATATATATATATATATATATATATATATATATATATTTCTTTCATTAATGATATTCAATTTTTCTTTCAAAGAAATTGGATAAATTAGTCCTTAAAAAAATGCGGACTTTCCTTCATGTCAAAGTAAGAAGCAAAGAAAAAAAAAAAGGAAAAAGAAAAAGAAAACTGGAAGAGCAACCGAGAGAAGTCTGGAATGTTAGGTAGTTGTTATAGATAGTCGGTTAAATAGCATTTTCTTTCTCTTACCAAAATCAAGAACTTACATATAATAAATCCTCTCTCTAATTCCTTCCCCAAATTTAAAAGAAATCAAAAACCCACTTTTAGTAATTTGCCCTCTATTTTGGATTGTTAAGAATTAATCAAAGAAGAAAGGCAAAAAGGATGTGGAATCAAGCGTACCGGAAAGATGACGTGGAAGCCGGCGTTTCAAGACCACTATACCCGATGATGCTAGAGAGTCCTGAACTCCGGTGGGCTTTTATTCGGAAGATTTACTCAATTTTAACTATTCAGTTGCTTTTAACCGTCGCCGTCGCTTCCGTCGTCGTAACCGTCCGTCCTATTAACCAATTCTTCGCCACAACTGGGGCTGGTCTCGCTCTTTGGATTGTCCTCATCATTACTCCCTTCATTGGTACGTATCCGAGCCAGATTTTTTTGGGCTTTTCTGTTAATGTTCGTAATTAGAGTTTCCTCTTTTGTTAAAAAAATCTAAATATTGTATATGGACATAGTAAATATTTACTATTCTGTCTCAGATGTAGTCAATTCCTTGACGAATTTCTTTATTGTTTCGATCTTGGTTTATTTCCTAAAAAAGTGTTTGGTGGTTTGATTTTTGATTTTTGTTTTTTTTTTTAATTTGCAGTTCTCTGTCCGTTGTATTACTACTACCAGAGGCATCCAGTGAATTACATTCTACTTGGGATCTTTACTGTTGCCATTTCATTCGCAATCGGCTTAACTTGTGCTTTCACTAAGGGTAAGAATTTATATTTCAGATATTGTGACCCCATTTACTTGTCTGATTGTTTTATTTGAAGTTAGGTTTTGTAAATGAGTGTAAAATTTATATAGTTGAAGTGGGAGTAATTAGAAATTGAACCAGCTTAATAAGGAAGCAAAAACTACAGTGTTTTTTAATCAAAATATTAAGATTACTCTCTTAAATAGAATTAGTGGTATACAAGTCATATTTAAGAGATAAATATTGATACTTTGACTAACAAAGTACCTTGTTTTTTGCTTCCTTAATTTTCGCTAAATGTCGACTTGTAATATAGAATGGAGGTAGTAATAAGTAGCCAATCAGCGATTGCCAATAAATTGCCCCCCCTCAAGCCCAATTAAGGGAGTGTTGTCTGCTAGTCTTGTGATGTGTTTAAGGTGGTCAAATGCCAAGAGGAAACCATATCCGTCGCTTGTACTTTTCCCTGCGTTTCCAATATCTGAAATCCAGATGTTAGCATGGATTGAAATCTTAACGTGGGATGCTGGTGATGAGGCCTGCCTAGCTCTTTCACATTGTTTTGGCAATTAAGTGTATAATAGGGTTTAATTACAATCTTTATTTACTTGTTCAATGCAAGACCGGCATCTAGATTCTTGAACTTTTAACAGGGGAGTTATTGTAGGATCAGTATGGATATCTAACTTTATACCTGAATTTGGACAGGGAAAGTAATACTGGAAGCGGTAATCTTGACTACTGTGGTGGTAGTTAGCCTCACTCTCTACACATTCTGGGCTGCAAAGAAAGGCTATGATTTCAATTTCCTAGGCCCCTTCTTATTTGGTGCTGTTATGGTGCTTATGATCTTTGGCCTAATTCAGGTTTGTCGATTTTTCTTCGTTTCCATTTCTTCCCTGATTATAAATCTATAATGGGCCAAGGGAATGCTGATCTCATCTCCCTGTTTTGTAGATTTTCTTCCCACTTGGAAAGATCTCGGTGATGATATACGGGTGTCTTGCTTCTATAATATTCTGCGGATACATTATATACGACACTGATAATCTGATCAAGCGCTACTCCTACGATGAATACATATGGGCTTCTGTATCTTTGTATCTGGATATCATCAACCTCTTCTTATCGCTATTGACTATTTTCAGAGCTGCTGATAGTTGAAGATTATGATCATATAAGAGATGCAAAATCCTTTGTAATCTTGATGTATTAAATCATTTTCCTACTGTATTTCCTTTTCTGAATCTTTTGGGAATTGTTTTAATGGTACATAAATGTAGTTTTTCTTGCACAAATGGGATGATCATTCCGTATTCTAGTTATTATCTTGGAGGTTGAGCCATTGGTCGTTTCGAACTCTTGATTTTTTCTACATCTTCTAATGCGCTGTCTAGTAGCACAACCATAAAGAAATTCTCATTTCATCCTGTGAAAACTTTGAAACTGAAGTTACTAAACAAGTATTACATCCAAGCCATAATAAAACCAAACCCAATCTGAATTGTAAAGAGGAGTTTATCCTACTTATGATTTAGGGGCATTAAGGGTGACAATCAAATCCAATCCTCCCAAGGTTATTCCTAACTGTTAATACATTATCATTCGATATGTTCTCTTCCTCTAAGCGTCACTAGTTTCCGTTTAGGTTACTTCCTATGTTTCGTTTTTCTTTCAGACACAATGGATAGAAGCCTTGAAACGCCTTGTGTCCAAATATCGTATTCTTTCTGATTCTTGCATTCAAATTCGACCATTCCTCGTACTGCTGTCTTCAACCCAAAGTATCGACGTTTCTCCCCATCCTCAAAAAGATGTCTTCCCGGCCACGCTGGGAGGTCTCTGCAGACTTCCAACACCAAATCTGCATAGAAAACAGCAACCAAATGAGATGTTAATGGGATACCTAGTACTTATTTTGAGCCAATGCATAGAACTTAGTTTTCTTTTTCCTAGTACTTATTTTGAGCCAATGCATAGAACTTACTTTTCTTTTTCTTGGTTATGGTACTCCCCACATGTTTGCTCTTCATTTTCAGCATCACCTACAAATTTATGAAACCAATCTGTCAGACAATTGAACTAGAAAAAGATCAACCAGCCAAGAAAAAGCAGCTTGAATTGATTACCTGTCCAGTTCGATGAATATAAACAGAGACGATTTTCCAGTGAAGATCACCTGAGATATAGACAAATAGCATAAGCACAACTCCAATAGGAGACAGTCACTAGAAATTGAACAATGTCAGTTCCATTGATTACCATTTCGGGTTCTTTTGAGTAGTTCTCTCCCTCGCGCAAGCAATTCTTGATTACAAACACCCAAAAAGTTTTCTTCAGGAACCAGTATCTTGCCATAGCCACCGTATGTACAGTCATTATCGTTGTTGTTGTGACCTGTGCCTATGGCAATCCCTCTATCCACAGGAATCACAGTTGCAATATTCCATACTTCCTTAAGTGCCCTCGCTTTCAAGGTAGCTACTCCTCTTAAAGCTGTAAAGTTAACAACAATCTTATATTATAACTCAACTCATAAACTCTTCTTATCTTTTTACCCCTTGCTCCTCCTCCCCCCCTCCAATTCAAGAAACGGCTGTATGTAAACTAAATAAAAAAGTGGACATTCAATTCCAGACAAAAGAATAATACATTAAAATATTAACGTATTTTCTTGTCATAAATGTTAATAAGCAATGGTGATTTTTCGAACCTGTGGCTGCAGCTGCAGTAAGAGTTGAGATATCTCCGTGTGAACGAACATTAACAGCAGAGCTAATAGCAGAGATGAGGAGTTCTCTATCAGCTCCCATGGCTTCTGCAGCTTCGACACATTGAGCAGCCACCAATGTTGCAGCTGAAGCCACTGCCATATCTGTTTTAGCAACCTGTTCATCTTTCCCTGTGGTGGAAGATGCAGCAGCAGTGGCTGCTGCAATTGCTGCAACAGCTGCAGCTACGCCAGCTACTGATACGGTAGCATGGAGCTGTGCATTCTGAGTTCTGGTTTCTTCTTTCTTTTTTTCTTTTCTCTCTTTTAACCACCTCCCAACTGTCTTGCCACCAGGAGTGTTAGCACCTCCACTATTAATATAAGTGCCATTTCGAGTGCCCGTGAATAATGGTTGCAGAGAGTTGTTAACACGCAAATACTGCACGAGTTTTCTGAGCGGTCAGTACAAGAAAGTGGATATTCAATTTATAAACAGTGGAGTATTTCTAAAGGTAAAACTAAGATGTCATACTATATCTAAAACCAATATTCTCAACATTTTTTATCTGTATTGTAAGAGCAACAGATTACTTTTGATACATATATTTTCACTTCATCCTGAATTTTTAGTCTTCTTTCTGTTCGACATTCATAGATTCCGAACATGTATTCCTTGAAATTGATATAGGTTTTCATAAGCTAGTGGAACTACAATTTTGTGGCTGCTAGCTATACAGTGACGATTAAGGAAAACTATCAGTTGGCGCAATGCTTTCAACGCAGAACAATAGGCCTCGGGATATCCATTTGAGCATAGTGAGTTCGGTGACAAAGAATGTGGTTGTGACTGCTGTCAGATACATATACACATGTGTCGCGTTTCGGTCCGGTGAACATGTCGCCGAACAATATGACTATTTAGCCAAAAGTGGATTCATAAGACGCCTAAAGCAAGTAAAGTATAGTATCGAGAATAACAAAAGCAGCTTATGTTTTTCCACTTTTGAAGAAAACACAAAAGAGAAAACGGTGGCGCCCTATGCTATGTAATGTTAATCCCTCTTTCAACTTTTTATCTGAACATTGAGGCGCCATCATTGACTAATCAATAGTTCAATACTACTTCACTCCTCTTTCATAACAACAACAAAATGAAAAACCCAGTTCATGATATATTCTTTTTAGGTCCCAGAAAAATGAAAATATTGCAGAATAAAAGAGAAAAGCACAATGGATTAATCTCGATGAGAAAAGATAAGGGGGGATTTTCTATTCCAGTGTATATAGAAAGAAGAAAAAAAAACATTTAAGGTTCACGTCTCCTTGATCAGAGACGAAGCTAGAAAAGTTCATGTTAAGGGCAAAGATAAATTAGCTCATGGGTCTATATATCCTCTCACAACTAATTGGCAATAAGAATGTCTCTTCTTGGGTCACACGGAGACAGTTCAAGGCCTGTCGTCGTACGGGGATAATTGAAGCCTACTTGGACATTATGAGTCCACGCATACTTCTTTAGGACCTGCTCTGATACCATATAAAAATTAGCTCATGGGCTTTCATATCCTCTCAAAACACGAGCTTACGAGTTATTTGGATATTCCTTATACACTCGATGTGTGACTTCATATTTCAAAAAAAAAATGATAAACTTTGTTAATAAAATTATCACAGAAATTCAATCCAAATATGAAAGAAGCTCAGAGTAAAGGTTACCTTGACTACATCTTCCAACTCCTCGGAAGGAGAACAGGTTGGGCTATCGGTGTCTTCAGTCCGGCAATTGAGAGGTCCACTACTATGAGATAACCTTCCTGATGTTAGTGGTGATATTTCCTGCCCAATTTTATTTTCCAAATATCACTTATGAAACAATATAATTAACAAACTTTATAGACATATAATAATATAAAACTATATAATGATATCAAAAAAAATATAAATATAAATATAAAACTATATGTCACAGCAGAAATAATACGTACCTCAAAGCATATAATAAAAATAAACAAGAGAATGAAACAATGATAACTTAAAAGAACGTTATTTTCTCCTTAAATGTTACTATCTCCGTTCCTAAATATAAGACTTTCATTACATTTTACGAAAATTAAGAACGGAGAGAGAGAAAGATTTTGTTAGGTAGCATATGTTTCAATATATCATACATTAATAGTCTTGTAATTTTTCGCCTGATATATTAACAAAAAATGCTACGAGGACTATAATTTCGTCTCCATGGTTTGGAGACCCTCTGAGTTCCTCCAACTACATGTTCTCTACGATTTTAAAACGTAAATATGTATTTTCTCGTAAAAAACATTGAGAGATAATGTTGAAATGCTTTTTATTTTTCTTTTTTCTTTTGAATACTGTATCCACATATTATTGACTCGACTATTTTGAATAGATTAGAAAAACATGTTGGTTGGTCTAAAATACATTTTGAATGACCAAATAAAATTCATGCAAACCTACTAAACGTAGGCGCACAAGCTCTATCTAATTGGCAAAAAAAATATTTGTTTCCGTTTATGTTCTCATTTTTTGTAAATAATAACTCATAATTTTTTATGTGTATATATAATTGGAAAAAATGTATATATAGTAAATTCTAATTCGTTGAGCACACATGAAACATATACGGAACCGGCGATATTCAGCCAAGAGCAAGAAAATGCTATTTTAAGAATGTTCCTCTGTTTTGATAACTTACAGACTGAGCCATAATACGTTCAAGCACAAGCTGAGAAGTAGCAGACGAAGCAAATGAAAAAGTATTCCCGGAAAGCTTAGCAGACTCTTCCTCCTCCTCCTCCTCCTCCTCCTCCTCCTCCTCACCGCCGGGGTAATTTTCCGGTATGTCGTTATTGTTATTTGATCGGTAATTGGCCTTATGAAGCAATGCCGGAGTTGGAGATGCAAGTGTCTTACAAACCTTTAGAGCAGAGGAACTCCATGACCTTGAAAGGAATTCCATAGGCGCTCTTGGACTTTCCGGCAACTTAATCCCACCGGCGTCGGCTGAACTCTTATTTTCCGACGACCATTTTGAGTCCATCATGTTAAGAGTCAAAAGAATTGGGAATGGTTTTGTTTTGATTTGATTTTGAACCCTTTTTAGTTTTAGAGACTTTGTGTAGTTATATAAGCCTGTGAATGTTATATAAGAAGTTTGTGACATTTATTAAAAAAATTAAAAAAGTAAAAAATAATATACTCATTCAGCAAAAAATATATATATATATATATATATATATATATTTTATTAGTTAAAATATCAATATTACTTTCTTAAATATAATTTATATACAATTAATTTTATTTAAGAAAGTAATATTAATATTTTGAGAGAAAATTGTTATTTGTAGCATATATCTATTTACGTTCCACCTTTAATGACACTATCTTTTTATTAGGCTATTTATAGCGCTATCTTTTTACGGGCTACTATAAGTGTCCAATTAGTGAATCCGGTGACGATTCAGGCCAAAATGGAGTCACGTGCCGTGCACATGCGATCTGAGTTAAGGGTAATTTTGTCCAAAATTAAATCTACCCAAAAACCTACCCGAATACAGAAACCCATCCGAATCCCCATCTCTCCAATTGTTTGGTCGCCGGAATCCATGGCCATCATTCATATCGTCGGAGCTTCGAAGGAGACCATCACTGCCGCCGGAAATCACCATCACCAAGATCTGGATCCTCGAAATCCCACTCTCAACAAAATCCCAATAAAACAATTTTTTTTTTAATTACAGTAAACCATTCTTGGCTAATTTGTTTGGTCGCCGGAATCCATGGCCATTCTTTGTGGCCTCTACTGCCTTATTTCCACATTTTCCAATCACATCCTTCACATACACCATTGTATCTAAACTTTGACATCCAGCTGAAAAACATAATTAGCCAGACTTAAAAATAAAAATAATTAGCATAGTTTCCTCTAAAAAACAGAAAAAATTAAGTAAAGACTATCAGGAGTACTACTAAAACTCGCGACGGATTCCTATGCTGCTGCTTCGGCAACGATTCAATCGTAGACGGAGAAGTAATATTCGGCGGCGGAGGATCGGAGGTGACAGGAATGGATGTCCAGGTCTCGGCGGGAGGCGGAGCGACGTCGTTAGGGTCAAGTTTGGGGTAAGAAGCGTAGTCGATGGAGTGAGGAGGGGGGTGATGTTGTGAGGGTTTGAAAGATTCCGATGGATTTGGATTCATTGTTTTGTTATTATTTGGTGATTGGAGGAAAAATCGAGAGAAGGTTTCAACTGGATTCTTGTTGGTGGTGGGGGTGAGAGAGATAAAGAAGGAAGAGGGAGTAGGGGTGGTGTGGTGTCGGTGGACGGAGGGGGTGGGGTGAGAAAGAAGAAAAAGGTTTAGTGATTTGGATTTTGTGACGAGTTGCCCCGGATCCGCTTAAATTTTTGGACAAAATTACATTTAACTCATATTGCATGTGCACGGCACGTGACTCCATTTTGGCTGGAATATTGACCGGATTCACTAATTGGACACTTATAGTGGCCCGTAAAAAGATAGCGCTATAAATAGCCTAATAAAAAGATAGTATCATTAAAGGTGGAACGTAAATAGATATATGTTACAAATAGCAGTTTTCTCATATTTTGATTAAAAAATATTTTATTTTTTAATTTTTTAATTTTTACTATATTTTCTAAACGAATTATATTATGTAATCTATAGTATGTAATTGTGCTGCTTTCTTTTCTTTTCTTTTCTTTTTATGTGATTAAAGATAGAATAAACAGAGACTGGACATAATATTTTGGAAACATATTTCTAATACAACTGAGGCATATGGCATCTATGGGCTGGTCCACTTTGGGCCGCTCAAGACTTTTGTAGGATATACAGTCATTATTTCTATGTCCGCAGATTATGGTTTTACTTGGATAATGTTTGGTTTGAGTTTAGGTTTGGATTTGGATTTGGTCTTAAAATTAGTGGGAAAATACAAATTTTGACCTAAAAATTGGCGGGAGAATTTCAAATTCAAATTTTTTCGTTCAAATATTCGTTGAAATTGAAATTTTTGAAAGAAAATTGGCGGGAGCAATTCAAATTCAATTTATTTCTTTCAAAAATTTCAATTTCAACGAATATTTGAACGAAAAAAATTTGAATTTGAAATTCTCCCGCCAATTTTTAGGTCAAAATTTGTATTTTTCCACCAATTTTGAGATCAAACCCAAACCCAAATCCAAACCAAACATTGTCCAAGTAGAGCCTATGTAATGGTCTGACTCTTTGGCTAGATAGTATTTTTTTAAGGCTTAATGCCTCACTTTAAAGGGTAAGGGATCCATTGAAATTTCACTACCCTCTTGTAACTTCTAATATCAATTAATGATATTATTATTTTTTTCCAAAAAAAGAGACCGGACACAATAGAGAAGGATAGCCCATATTTGTGATTTAAGGAACAGTCAAACAGGTTCGTTTGACCATCTGTTAGGCGCTCAATCTTGCAAAGAGGCCTTTCATGCAAGGTTTTGAAACCCGGATGGAAAAGTTAATGGGTTACGGGTTAAAAGATTCGACTGTTGAATTTTACTGAGTTGAACAAATAAACACATGTTTTTTATTCCTATCTGTTTTAGAGGTCAAACTGGACCGCAAAGCATGTCGGTCGACAGTCTAACCGATCCGATTCGAAATTTCCAACCTTGCTTTCATGGTTTTGCTGGGACCCGCGGATGTTCTGATTTAAACTTATTTATATATAATAATAAAAAAAAGACGATTAGTTGAAATCCTCATTCTGTGGTCTCTCTCATAGAAGTCTCACATCGGGTTATAAAGGGAGTTGAAGATTATACATAATTAGTGTTAATAATGTCTTTTTCCATCAGCAATTACCTATATAGAGAAATTCTTAGGTTTTTGGACATAGGAAGGAATGCAATTTGTTTTTTTTTTTTTGCCCTGAACAAAATAAAAAGGGACAAGTCTATTTCGTTCCTTTGTGATTGGTTTTCCGATCTCTTTTTCCCTCCATTCCTTATCCTTGATATTCCTTTTAGTTTTGAACTTCAAACGGAAGATTAGAATCTATACATTTTCCCATTCACATTTTTTAATCTAAAGTGTAGATTTTGGGGTCTACCACAATAATGCTAGTGATCTGCTTCTATGATAATGGAATTAACCAGAAGTATTTCAACTCCCAATTTCCGCTCCCTGCTCCTATGCGGAACAGCTTTTGTTTCGTACGGTACGGGACACGCTTTCAGCCGTCGGATGATATTTTTTAAAGGTTCAGATCTGGAGAGAAAAGTTTTTTTATTTTTTAAGTCAGCTGCAACTTTTCTCTCTCCAAATCTGAACCGTTCAAATTCTAATCCGACGGTTGAGATTGTTCCGCACATGCAGAACTTTGACTGTTTCGCATAAGAGCCGGATTGAAAACTCCATCAACCCACATGGATTTGTGCTTTAAAGTTCCTAGGCTTAATGATGGTAGTAGCTACTTTTTCATCGATCCCACTAAAGGTGATGTTATATATTGCTGAATAATGAGCAAATGATATTCATTAAAAAGATTAATGAGCAAATGACACCAATCTCTCTCTCTAGACTTCAGTCAAAATTTCATTTTACTCTACAATGGTAGGAGGTTTAGAGTTCACCTCTAGAAAATAGATACTCTTATACTACAATCGTTCTTAAATAATTGATACATTTTATATTTTCACAAAGATAAAAAAATAATTAAAAAACAATAATAACGAAGAAAAATGTCCAAATTACCTATAATTAAAGTATAATTTGATGTGCATGTGTAAGTTGTGTAATAGTTGAAGACACTAAAATAATAAATTAAGTTGACTAAGGGTAAAGTTGGAAGAAATATAATAAATATTCATCAAATTTTGAAATGTATCAAATTATTTGAAACATACAAATTTTTTGAAATGTATCAATTATTTTAAAAAAGAAGTAGTAATATTTATATATTCTCTTGAGTTTTTATATTTTTATATTTTTTTATAAAAGACGTTGAATAGTTTAGAGATTGAGCTATAATTCTTATTTGAAAGGTCAAACATAAAATTTGAAATGGCAAATGGTATTCAAACGCACTCAGATGTCTTCAGGGATATGCAAAGGGCTCGACTCACAATATTCCTTGTGATACACAATTCATCAATAATTAATTATATTGCAAAACATAAATGTATTAGTTGAATGGTAAAAGTGTATATCTATATTTAAACTAATATATTCTAATTATTATTTTTAATTCGAGTGCACTGTATTAAAGCGACATATAAATGAGAAAGGAGGGAGTAGTACAATAGAAAATCCGACCAACTTCATGCAAACTGAAACCTCATAGCCCGACCAAATTCCTTGTTAGAAAATCCGGACAAATTTCAAAAGGAATTTGTGTACCCTGTAAGAATGAGAGTTTCTCAGGCGTGCCTGAATACGTCATCTCCTCTTATCTTTTTACATCATTCTCCATTCTTATTCTCTGCTCTTTTCTTTTAAAATGTGGAAAGGAGGACGAAGATTGGAACTTTCTACCTGTATTAGAGGTCTTTTAACCAGACATGTTTTAAAACGAAGGATGTGTAAAGATATTTGGGAGAAAACTAACAATACACGAATTCACAACAAACATCTATAATATTTTAGTGAGAATCTGCCTCATCTAACATCATTTCAAGTTTTACCAATTCGTCTATGCATCCATGGCGCTCTTTTCTTTTCTTAATCTACAACTGTAGCCAAAAAAAGTCGTAGCTTAATGTACAAGACTCACGCATCAGTTGAGTCTGAGGAAGGTCCGATATATGTAGCCTTACTCTTATTTTTTCATAAAAAAATTATTTCTGAAATTCAAACCCGTGATTTAACGGATAACAAGTAAACACTTGACCATCGCGCCAAAACACAACTTCTAAAACTACATTTGCAGCGATCTAAGCTTTTTAAAGAACAGATCTTAACCAAGGAAGGGGAAGGGACCATGATATTTGCTGTGCTCTGCTCTGACTATTCAAGGAGACAACTTTTATTCCATTTGCCTCGAATCCTAAACCATTATCCTTGTTCTTTCACTTTCCTAGTACATCCAATAATTCGGTGAAAATCCTATGTCCCCATCCCTTTTCCCAACCAACCAAAATTTATTATATAAATATTTTTTCAATTATATATACATATGGTGAATTGTAATTGTTTGGGAACAAGAGATGGAGAAAGCAACGGGGACGAAGGATTTTTTGCCCAATAATTCTGGTCTGATCGTGGAATTTGGATTTTACTTCTTTATCTCATCTTTTTATACGTCGTAATAGCCCGCAGATAGTCCTATAATATAGCCCTTCATCTGATTAAGAATAATAATGTCAGAGTGATTACCACTGCAACGTCTTGTATTAATCAGCAAATAATCGTTTGTACATCGTATGTTCTAATTCATATGTTCAATCACTCATAATTTACTATGTGTATATATAATTAAAAAAAAAATTCCACATAACGAATTCTGAGAGATTGAACACATAAATGTCAATATACACAGGTACATACAATTCTCACCCGTATTAATTCCCTTCACCTGTGCATTTCATTTCCTCAAATTGGAGGGCTTGATAGGGATTAGGCAAGAAAAAAAAGGGTGAAGAGCACAGGCCTCAAAATAAGACAAGGTAAAGACAAATATAACAATATATACCCATTAAGTCCTAATAATTGGGTTATGAGCGGGGATGAATAGAAGACAAACACAACTTTTGACAATAAATACACAAATTGACTTTTACTAAAATACTACTGAAACATATGGATTAGAAACTGAAATCCACCATTGTATTCAAATTGCTCGGATTTTTTCATCCGGATGCTTAGCTAAAATAAGATTTTTTTTTTTTTTTTATCAATAATTCCTTTGTAAAAGTTTCTTACAGGAATTTTAAAGGAATAAACATTTGATGTCTACTGTCACCTCTGTCCCAAATTAAATGTCATTTTCCTATTCATTTTGAATAAAGAAAGTTAATATCTGATTGGGAACTAAATAGAAAAGTTGAAAGATTAGAACTAGTTTTTTCAAGTTGCAAGCAGTCAATGTTTTCAGTAAGCATAGTAGTGAGTATTATTAGGCAACATTTTCCTTGAAACTCTTTGTCAACCAAATAGCAGTTTCTCTAGGGGAAGCCTTTTCTGCTCCAAATTGCTTCAGTAATACAGCTCTAAGAGCACGGTCACAGATTCGGGATGCAGCAAAGGCATTGTCGAGTATTTGGAACTTACATTTGTCGGATTTTTCTGATATGTACCAGGTCCACATGAACTTTGTGCTCCAGAATTAGCTACGTCATCACATAATTGCCTCTCTCCAGTGACGGATCCAAAAATATAATACACTAGGAGCACACAACAAAAATATATCATATATAATAATAATAATAATAAAATTTGTGGGGTCATTAAATTTTTTGTGTGGGGTCATTTATACATTTATCATCTAAATGGAGTAAAATATATCATATATTTTTTTTTCAGTGGGGTATCCGTCACTGTCTCTCTCCTCATTCTTTAGTGATGTAGCCAGTTCTGAACTATATGATCCAATGGATATGATACATATCATAACTAACCATATTTGATCACTCTTTTCTGATCCACAACTTTATTTCTAGTGGCTTTGCCCACATTTCATTTCTATGTGAATCCAATTGACTTCTCAACCCGACATCAATCCAAAAGGGCCCTCACACATGGTTTTAATTCTTAAACTTGAATACTCAAAGTTGGAAGCTTTTTTAGCCATAAATTATCCCTTAATTCCGATGATGCATTGGTCTACTAGTTAGTGTTGGTCTATATTATTCGAACTCTTTGTTTTAGTTGTTGTATCTGTGTTTAACACGATGCGATATGAGTGTGGGTGTGAAATTCTTATCGGATCTGGTAAAAAAATATTGAGTACTTTGACGGAGACTATGTGCATCTACAATGATGATATTGTCCATCTTGCTGATAGTGAGGATGATATTAGAGATCTATTTTCAAAATTAAGGCCCGTGTTAATTCGTTAATTTCCTTCCTTAATTATTTTTGTATCTACGTACCTGTGTCTGAGTTTTTAGAAGTGTCACTGTACCTTATTTTTAGAGATATAATCATATGACACATATATATGTACTCGTTTCCGACACTCGTACCTCGAGTTAGGTATTGATAATGGATCAACTTACCTGATAACTGATACAGATTCCATACGTCTAAACACAATAAATATTCCACATTAAACCCAATAATTTTTTAATAAATTGATATACATAATGTTGCAAGGAACAGTTTCAAGGATGTTTAGATGGGCCCATATCACATGTGTTGCTCCCTCAATGGTACCAACTGGATCTTGCATTGTCTTGGACAATAGAGAGTTGAAGCAGAACCAGAGATTGTTTTAGTATTTTCTGATCTCACCCAGGCCCAGCCCACAGTCCGCATCACTCAATAATTCTGATCCCTTCTCTGTATCCACAAAAGGATTTATCACTTTTCTTGTGCACTTAAAGGCCCCTACTTTCCAGTTCAGTCCGATGAAAATTTGGAGGATGTAAATCAAGGTAAATTAGCGGCCTGACCAGATGTGAGGACTTGTCTTACCCCACCACAAAAAGTCACGCCCACATTAGATAGTTGAAACTTTCACACTGCGGATTTATCACTTTTCTGCTCTTACTGGTTGATTGTGCCTTCAAAAGGTTTGTTGGAGTGGGAAAGTCAAAGGCAAATTGGTGAATTTAGTCCCCAAAGTGGAGCACTTTTGCGACGACGGTCCCCATTTAAAATTTCTTTGTATTAAGGTCCCCAAACAATTTACGTTTAGTGATTATGGTCCTTCCGTCCATTTCTGTTCAGTGAATTTGTTAGACCGAAAAAAAAAAGGAAAATTCAAAAATGGCAAGGGTATAATGGGTAATCTCTATTCCAACGAGAGATCCAACCAAGTTACCAATGAGACAAGCAAATTACCCATGTAAAAGCAATTCAACTTGAAGAAATTAAGCTCATAAAATCACTCAAATAAGGAGCAATACACACTTGAACAATCTGAAAATCTGGGCAGCCTATGAAGTTCACTAAAAACAGTCCAAGAGTCTCCTTTCTAAACCAAAGCACCAAGTGTATAGTCAATATCCAAAACAAATCACATTAACCATGTAAAAACAAATCATCTTGAGGAGATTTAGCTCATAGTACCTCCCAATTCGCCATAAAAACTCAAAGGAATCACCAAAAAAACAGCCCAGAATTTTTTACATTAACACTGCCAAAAACCAGCAAAAACCCATGTTCTACAAACCATGAATCAGCAATTTAACCTTAAATACATGTTCACAATGAGAAGACAAATTAGGGTATAGAAATAGAGCATCAAACTCTCCAAGAATCCACCAAAAATCACTTAAATCTATGGACATTCAAGCTGCCAGAAAAACAGTGTACAAAAACTGAGAATTTCCAAGGAAAAGCCCAATCTCTACAAACCATTTCACTTTAATCCAATGATATACACATGTTCATAGTTAAGTTAGGAAGGTGTCTGCAAATTTATAGCCTCAAACTCATAACCAATCAACCAAAAATCGACTAAAACCCAAGAACCAAAAATCGGCCAGAAAAATTGTTGCGGAAAACTGAGACATTCAAACCAAAAGCCCAGTCTCTACAAACAATTTCCCCAAAATTAAAGCACATGTTCTTGTTCACAGTTAAAGTACGAATCTAACTGTAAATTTTGAGCACAAATCTCTTACCGAATCAACGGGAAATCGCAATAATGTGAGCGCGGCTCTGTTCTGCCAGAAAAACGAGAAACCCATATTTTGCTCTAAAATCGCGAAACCCAGCAACGAAACTCCAAAATCAACCTATGTAGCCTCATCCCAACATCATAGAGAAGTTAAATCCTTGATGAGAGCTTCCAAATCTTCAATTTCATCCAAAAAATCGAGTCTTTTTGACCAAAAACAGCAAGAACACCAAAAATGGTAATTTCACCAAAAAAACCCATCTTTTCTTCAAATTTCTGAGTAGAATCAAGAGGTAAATTGTATTCCAACTATATCTCTTAAAAAACTTATCAGTTATACCAAGATTTTGGCCGAAATTTTTGTTCTCCCTTCAAAGAAGAACGTCAAAAACGAACCAGCAGAAAAGTGCCCCAGGGTAATTTTGGGTGTGAATTCCCTTAACTACCCCTGGTAAAACCCAAAAGATTTAAAAAATAAATCAAAATTAAACTTTTCCGTAACAGAAATGGACGGAAGGACCATAATCACTAAATGCAAATTGTTTGGGGACCTTAATACAAAGAAATTTTAAATGGGGACCGTCATTGCAAAAGTGCTCCACTTTGGGGACTAAATTCACCAATTTGCCAAAGTCAAATAAATAATGCAAGAGAATATATGTTCTAGTCAGCTGCTTTCTTCAAATATTAATTATGATATGAATAATAATCTAATGAATCATGTGCTCCAAATTCATCCAAGCTATGATGAGGAGAAATCTGAACCATATGATCCATATAAAAAAATTTCTTCTTCAAAATAATACAAGAGGAAGACGATTAATCCGATGTCCTAATTCTCATTTTATGTCTCGTTTCATATTCTATCAATACTAAATTTCCAGATGTTAATTTTTTTCCGAGTGTTTCACTATTTTTTTTAATTTAAAAATTAACGCATGACATTTTTTATTAATGAGATAGAGAAAAAAAACACGGAAGATGATTGTTACGGCATTTGATGAGGGATTCATGCTTCCTCATTTATATCATATATATTCGAGATATGTGAGATTAATACCAATAAGTCAAATATATGACACAATTTTTTTTTAGAAAAAAATATCGCAACAAATAATTTTGTTTTGTATTATAGCAATTGTGCCTTTTGCCATCATTCAACAGTATTTATCTGCAGAGTCGCATGGTAGTATATGTCCAAAAGAACATGTGCAACATATGCTTAAAAAGGTAGACATTTAATACTTTGAATTTTTTGAGATTAATACCATATGGTCAGATTTATATGCAGTTTAGAAGTTGGCTAGACGTACCCAAAATTATGTGTTCTTCTTAATTAGTGCTCTAGCTAGTGGTATTCCTTCTTTACTGCTTGCGGGTTTGAAACTTAGAAAGAAAAAAAATCAAAGCAATTCTAAGGTAAAGTACTGGTACATGAAACCTATATGTACCAGATTAATTCTGATATAGATCGAGTTTATATTTCCACAAATAAATTTTATAATTCAGAATTCACCATAACAGATAAACAATTTCATATAAACTGTTTTTCTCGCTTTTCTAATCTTGTGTTGATGTGGGCAATTTCCAACCAAAAAGTAACGAAACTGATCTATGAAACAAGTATTACTATGATCTCACAGAGATACGTGCAACTTTTGGATTTAAGCATCGAATTCAATAAACAACGTCTGTTGAATGGTGATGATGATAAGAGTAGTAGTATGTGAATTTGATTAATTATCTAAAGCGAACAATTCTGATATAGACCTGGATTACCAAGTGGTTCACATTCAGCCACATCACAATTTTAATTAAAATAATAAAAATACTTCCCCTTTTGGTGAGTTTTTTGAGGCGTTTTTATTTATTTTTAATCAAAAAAGGTGATGTGGTTAATTGTGGACCAAGTGGTCCACAACCCCACATATATTCCAGGTCTATATCAGAATTTTTCATCTAAATCTGCAACGGCTGGATCAATCTGATTTGCGTGGGCTGGGTATCAAAACGTGGACAATACCGATACTTTCTTCTCATTTTTTTTGGATCCCGCAACATACAGGCCGAATATCATACTATATTACCAAATATTCTGGCGGGTATTAATAGATTTTTTCTCACGTTCCTCTGAATAAACTATTAAATTTTTTTTTTTAGCAAAATAAATTATCACGCTTGTTTAATCAGGCAAAAAATCCTCTGTCCCCGTTTCTATCTCCATCCCTATCCCCAGCCAATCACAATTTACCATATGTATATATATAATTGGAAAAAATGTTTATATAGTAAATTCTGATTGGTTCGGGAAATGAATGAGGACAAAGAATTTTTTGCCTGATTAATCATAACTAGAGTTTGGTTACACTATGGAAAAAACTACCAGAAAATGGGAGCATTTTTTGGGGTAGTTGAGACCTTAATTAATAGTAATAAAGCCCTTAATTAATTAATAATTGAATAGCTGAATGTTTATGACTTAGAATTATCAATTTATTACAAGGCAATTCGTATCCCACATGAAACAATTGTTTTTTTTTTTTGCCAGAAAACATTTCCAAATTGGGAACTACCTGGAATCCGGATGTCCACAATTAGTGGCACCATCTTTAGGATTAGTTTGCGCTTTTGGAACTGTGAATTTAGGGTCAGAGACAAAGCACTGCCTAACTTGGCAAAGCAATCGAAAAACAAAATCATCTATAATTTCACACTCATATCAGATTAAGACACGTGCATGTAATTAACACCTTACCAATATTTCCCTTCTAAATGACGACGTCATCTTCATTCACAAAGTACAAAAACTGTCTGCTACTCACTCCGTCCCAAATTATCTGTCCACTTTATATTTTGCACAGGAATTAAGGTTTCATCAAATTCTATAGTGGAATATGGTAAAATGTCAAAGATGACCCTATTTAATTTTAGTTAAAATTTAATTATACCTTCTCTTCTCTCTATATTTTTCTCTCTCCAACATTTAATGTAAGAGATAAGATTGGAAAAATCACCATTAATGAGCCCTTTAATTAGAAAGTGAACAAATAATTTAGGACAGATTAAAAATGAAATGTGCACAGATAATTTGGGACGGAGAAAGTATTTGAAGATGTGCAAAAACTTATGAAATTATATCCTCAACTCGTGTTAAGAGGTAAAGCAAAGTACAACTAAAACAAAGCTTTCAACCCATTTCTAGGAAAGGTCAATATTGATGAGTAGTAGTCATAAACTTGAATCAGCAAATTTTGGTCAATTCCTTTTTCTGAAAATATCGGAATAGGTAGGCACAGTCACAGAAGAATCCAAGTTACTTTTTTCATAAACCTGATAAAAGGCAGGTTCAGTTGATTTTTTTTTCGGGATTCATAATTATGGCATCCAATATTAGCCAACCACGATGTCCGATCTCGGTCAGCCCAATATGAAAAGCTAACTGACCTTCCAAAAATAAAAAAAGCATGACGTGGATCAAAAGACGTAAGTGGAGAAATTCACAAATTTAAAAACCTTTTTTTTTTCTCTTTATAAATCACAAGTATTCAAATTTGACATGTCTGACTAATCTAAATCAGGTGCTAAAAGGGCGATCTTTCCAAAATCAATATATTTCTAATCAAAGAAAATGATGAAGAATCACCGAGGCAGCCTATAGAACGTAATTTTAGTGTAGAACCGGGCCACCGGCCACTTTGTTTCCTTGGTGCTAGGAAATGGGTGAAAATTGTCATTCTCCGTGTATATTTTTATTTGTGTACTCAACTAATTATAATTTGCTATGTGAATATTTCTTCCAATTATATACACATGACGAATTGTAATTAGTTAGGTATAGAATGATGGACATATGATTTTTTCCCTAGGATAGGGAGGGCTGACCCAAAAATGCCCCCTTATGGTGGATGGTAGTTAAATTTTGAACAAAACACTTATATTATTTTATTATGCAAACAAATCAAGAATTGGGAAATTTGGTCCCACAAAGCACTAAAATGAGATCCAAAATTTCACTCATAATCTCCCCTATAAATCTCCTCACCCCAATTCCTTAGGCCACCACTCCTCTCATTCTCTCATATCTCAAATCCAATTCAATCTTCTTCTTCCCTCCAATACACAATTATTTAGTCTTAGAAAGAAAAAAAGTCGGAGTTAAAGTGAAAATTTTGTATTTGAATTTAAATAAATGGGGAACACGGATTATAATGCGTACCCATCTTCAAATTGCGAGAGTACTACACATAGAGCTGCAATTCCACCACCACAACCATTTATAAAGTCACTCAAGAACACGGTTAAGGAGACCTTATTTCCGGACGATCCATTACGTCAATTCAAGAACCAGCCAGCCCGGAAAAGGCTCATATTAGGCCTTCAGTACTTCTTTCCCATTTTGGAATGGGGTCCTCGTTACACTTTGGACTTCTTTAAGTCCGACCTTATAGCTGGGATTACCATAGCCAGTCTAGCAATTCCTCAGGGCATAAGTTATGCCAAACTAGCTAACTTACCACCAATCCTTGGCCTATGTAAGACTCTTTTTCTTTTCTTTTTAAATTCGGGACGTATTGTTCTGTGTCGGAAATATTAATGGAATTTGGTATGTTTGATATATATATATATTTTTTTGTAGATTCGAGTTTTGTTCCGCCACTGATTTACGCAATAATGGGAAGTTCTAGAGATTTGGCAGTTGGGACAGTAGCTGTTGCATCTCTTCTAACTGCTTCCATGCTGGGAAATGAAGTTAATGCAAGCGAGAATCCAACACTTTATCTTCATCTGGCTTTCACCGCCACGTTCTTCGCCGGAGTCTTTCAAGCTACTCTCGGGATTGTAAGGTCAGTAATTTTGTTATTCCATAATTGAATGTTCATTTTCTATTAGAGACCGTATAGAAAAATGAACGTTTTTGAATTTTCACAAAAAAAAAAACGTATTTTGTAATGTTTTCTTCCAGTACTCCCTTTGTCATTTCAAGCGCTACGGTTATAATGTTAAACGTTTTAAAATAAGTACATATTAAATACTTTTTAGATATGTGTTGTGTAATTTTGGACAAATTTTAAATCTTATGTAATATGTATTCTCTCCTTATGAATACATATCATAAGGATATAACATGTGTTTTATCCCAATGAACATCTGTCATTATGCATGTAACACATGTATTACATAACAGGTGTTTAAAAATCACAATTGGTGTCTCCTAAAAAAAATCTTTTAAAGAATATTAATCTTTTTTCCAATTTTTTTTTTTGGGGGGTTTCAGATTAGGATTCATTGTGGACTTTCTATCCCATGCAACGATAGTAGGTTTCATGGCTGGCGCTGCTACGGTTGTCATCCTTCAGCAACTAAAAGGCATACTGGGACTTGACCATTTTACCCATCAGACTGATATTATCTCTGTTTTGCGTTCCGTTTTCACCCAAACCCATCAGGTAATTTGTCTCTCAGGCTTCTGTCCCATGTAACGAACTAGAAGTTTCAGTACTGATTGAATCGGGTTTTGTCTGGCTTGAAACTCAAATTCATATCTAAACCAATTTTGAAAATGAAACTTAAAGTATTAAATAATTTACAATTTGGTTTGGGTTTGATATCGAGGGAAAATTCTGATATAGACCTGGGCTATATGTGGGGTTGTGGACCACTTGGTCCAGAATTAACCACATCACCTCTTTTGATTAAAAAAAAAAAAAAATCTTATAAGACCCCACCTGTTTTTATTATTTTAATCAAAACTGTGATGTGGCTGAATGTGGACCAAGTGGTCCATGGTGGCCCAGGTCCACGACAGAATCAATCGATATCGAGACCAAAATCTCAAATTCAAACCCAATCCAATAACACCAAAACATTTTAAAAAATAATTTTAAAAAAGGATAAGAAATAAATTTTGTTAATAACTTTTTTAAGAAGAAATATATTTCATTTTTATAGTGTAAAAATTACAGTTTTCAAAATAATAGAAGACGAGTACTACTTGAAGTAGTATTATGTGTTACGTTTCCTGTCCATCACTAAAAAATTAAAATATGTTAATTTTTAATTAAAAAATTATAACTCAAAAGAAATAGTGAAACACTCAAAGAGAAAAATTAACACATGTCAATTTCTAATTGATGGGATGGAGAATGAGGACACGTGATTTTTTGCCGTATTAGCATGGTGTGCTTAATTAGTACTCCCTCCCCATTCCTCAATATAGGTCGTTTGAGACACTTTGAAAAAATTAAGGAACTCAAACAAACAAACAATAATTTTCCACCGCAATTCCAATAATACCCCTTCCTTCCTCCTTCTCTTTCACGTTTCCAATAAAAGATATGTTGAGGGTATAATTGGAATAAATTATTGACACCTAATAAAAGACATGTAAATGACAATTAATTTGGATACATATATATCTTTTAAACGATAATTAAATGGGAATGGAGGGAGTATGTAATTGTATTATCTGTGGTTAATTAATTTATAATTAGTTGGCTGACGGCTGGAAAATTTTGGATTGCAGTGGAGATGGGAAAGTGCAGTGTTGGGATTTTGTTTCCTTTTCTACATCCTCGTGGCTAGATTTTTTGTAAGGAATTCAAATTAAAGTACCTCTTTTTCTCTTCTCATTTGGTAATTATTTTCGTTAAAAGTACTCTTTATCAGACCATACATTCGCTATTCAGTACAAATTTTCGTATCTCTAATGTTTAAAATAAAATAAAGGAAAAATCTAAGACGCTTTTGACGTTGAATGATTGCAGAGCAAAAAGAAACCGAAGCTCTTCTGGATATCAGCAATGGCTCCTTTGACATCTGTTATATTAGCGACTCTTCTTGTTTACTTGACACATGCTGAACACCATGGGATTGAAGTGGTGAGTATCTCCTTAAACAACTCGGAATTAGTCACGTCAACAAAAAAAAAATATTGTTTAGCTAGTAAAATACTCATTATTATTTTAAATTATTAGGTTCAATGAAAATTTGAAGAAAAAATTTGTATCAAAATTAATTACGCAAAACCTAATGGACCCCCATTTTCTGTTTATGGGCTTGCTTGGATTTGGAATTTTGCTGTTGGGGAATCTTTTTCAAGATAATTATTGCATTATTAAATTATATGATTTTTAGCTGAGTAATTGAGTATAAAACAGATCAAGTTTAGGATTTATATGAATCAATTTATTTTTCTTTTTCTTTTTTCTTTTTTCTTTCTTCTTACACAAATTACACAAATGGTGTATTTAGTCCTGAAACAATTCTCGCATGGCAATGTTGGTCCTTAATGATTGTTTGCAGTCTTTTAGATCCTCAATCAATTTACGCTTGGCAAGGTTGGTCCAATTTTACCCACATCACTTGTTGACTAACATTCAATATTTCAAAAAAAAAATGGAAGGACCAATTCCCGGCCCGTAATTTAATTGAGGATCTAAAAAGATGCAAACAATCATTAGGGACCAACCTTCCCAAGCGAAAATTGTTTCAGGACTAAATACACCGTTTGGCCTTGTTATTATCAAGAAAAGTAAGGTGGGCCGGGTTTTTACCAATAATGGTAACTTTTTTTTAAGGGTAAATAGTGCTGACGCCCCCTAAATTATTCCCTTTTTTGGTTTTTGACCCTCAACTAAAAACTGTCAAGTTTACCCCCTTAAACTATTTCGGTTTTTGGTTTTTGACCTTCCATCCATATTCTCCGTTACATCATAACGGAAGTCCCAAAAATGGGGGCATTTTAGGAAAATCATATCATTCATAATAAATAGAATTAAATTTAAGGGGAAAAAAGGCCTTTTAAATTTTTTTTTAGAGGTTGGAATTTACAGTTGGGGATTGGAGAAGAGGAGTTGTACCCGGCTTCCGGCTTCTTCTGTCACTGTTCTCACCGGCGACTTCTTCTTTCTCGTCAGAATAATAGATTTTTTTTTATAAAACAAAAAATTTAGGATCTTATACAGATTGCCCAAAAATGCCCCCATTTTTTGGACTTCCGTTATGATGTAACGGAGAATATGGATGGAAGGTCAAAAACCAAAAACCGAAATAGTTTAGGGAGTAAAACTTGACCCTTTTTAGTTGAGGGTCAAAAACCAAAAAAGGGAATAGTTTAGGGGGCGTGAGCGCTTTTTACCCTTTTTTTAAATAAAGAGTTGTGGGCTTTGGAAGAGGTGGGCCCTATTATTGTTGTTTCTTGAGTGTGGGGGCCCTTGTTCTTCGTTAGTTGATCATTTTGGGTTTATATTCTTTTTATTAAATATTAAATAATATATAAATTGCAGATAGGACAATTGAAGAAAGGGATAAATCCTCCGTCAATGATGGATCTGACGTTTGGATCATCTTATTTGACAACGGCAATTAAAACTGGCATTGTTACGGCCGTCATCGCTCTTGCTGTAAGCCCCTCTTTCCCCGATCCGTTTATGATGCTGAATAAAAAAATTCAATAATATATTAAATACTTTTTTATTGAATAATAAAAAGAAATTGACAGTCCAAATTATTTGGAGCGAAATATTTTATGATTTTGTGACATTTATTTCGTAAAACAATGTTACATGATTTATGACATATATTAACACATATTATATAGAATGTAACACATGTCTAAAAGATTGAAACACATACCAAAAAATAAAGTTGACAAACTTACTACTTTTGTACAGGAAGGAATTGCTGTAGGAAGAAGCTTTGCAATGTTCAAGAATTACCATATTGATGGAAACAAAGAAATGATTGCAATTGGAACCATGAACATTATCGGCTCTTTCACCTCTTGTTACCTCACTACTGGTAAAATTTATTTTCTCGATAAATCATTTCAATGTGAAATGAATTTCAGTGCAGAACAACAGGGTTCAGTCTGCACGTGCAGATCATATAATGAATATGTATTTATCACGGAAGTGTTTATGAATACATATTGTTTACGGGCCTGCTTGTGTATGCAAATAGCTCGTCATGCACTGTGTTTCGGACCGAAACAATTGACTAATGAGTTAAAAATGAAATATTTGCAGGTCCGTTTTCAAAATCAGCAGTAAATTTCAATGCAGGATGCAAAACAGCAGTATCGAATATAGTAATGGCATTAGCAGTGATGATAACACTACTGTTTCTAACTCCACTATTCCATTACACCCCTTTGGTGGTCTTATCATCAATTATAATCGCAGCCATGCTTGGCCTCATTGATTACGAAGCTGCAATTCATCTTTGGCATATCGACAAATTCGATTTCTTAGTCTGCATTAGTGCCTACGTTGGTGTCGTTTTTGTCAGCGTCGAAATTGGCCTAGTCATCGCGGTAAAGCTCACAACGCAAACTACTCTCTCTCTCTCAAATTGAATATCTATAGAAAAATGAACGTTCAGTTCTGTACTAATTTGGTTTGAATTGGGAATACAGGTTGCGTTGTCTTTGCTTAGGGTGCTGCTTTTTGTTGCGAGGCCTAAAACTCTAGTTCTTGGCAACATCCCAGAAACTAAGATCTATCGCAATGTGGATCAATATCCTAATGCTAAAACAGTTCCTGGGGTGCTCGTACTCGAGATCGACGCTCCAATTTATTTCGCCAATTCAGGCTACTTACGAGAAAGGTAATTACTAAAAGTACCAATTAGTAAAAGTGTTACCGATGATGTTATAGAAGATGTATCGGTAACCAAAATCAAATTGGTTTATTTTATAGGATTTCTAGGTGGATGGACGAAGAGGAAGAAAAATTAAACTCGTCGGGAGAAACCAGCTTACAATACGTTATTCTTGATATGAGTGGTAAGCAAAGCAATTTTATAATGGTACTTACAAATTGTAATTTTTAATTTTTTTTCTTCTTTTGGGACAAAGTACAAATTGTAATTTTAATGTATATATAGACTTCAAGATCATACATATTAATATGGTCAATGTGGTAATTTTTTTTATTGGCAGCTGTGGGAAACATTGACACTAGTGGAATTAGCATGCTTGAAGAGGTGAAGAAGAACATTGATAGGAGAGGGTTAAAGTTGGCACTAGCAAACCCTGGAGCAGAGGTTATGAAGAAGCTCAACAAAGCCAAATTTTTAGAGGCATTCGGACAAGACTGGTTGTTTTTAACTGTTGGAGAGGCAGTCGGAGCTTGTGATTTCCTTCTACACACGTTTAAGTCTAAGACGTTAGAAAATGAAGCACAAAAATGGAGCAATAGCGTTTGAGCTGTGTTGAAAACACAGTATTTGATATATATATATATATATATAGAAGTTTTGGCCAAAGGGTCAAACAAATTAGTCATGTGTGCCACCTAATTTAGGTACCTATGATGCTTTTATATTTTCAAAGTAATGTACTGATTTTGCGAGATGTATTTACTTGTATAATGAAAAATGTTCGACACAATTTTGATCCCAAAAGTCCAAAGTGGCTGAAGGAATTCCTAGAAACTCTTGACCAATAAATCTCATCTTATTATTTTGTTCTGAAAATAATATATATTCTTTTTTTTTAATTTTCTTCCGAACCAAGATAAAAACGTCTCATATAGCTTATACGATAATGTAGTTCAAGAAAAAAAAAAGATTAAAACAAAAATTAGAAGTATGTCGGAATATGTTGAATTGAATGCAGTATGGGCTTTAAAAAACAGGGATGGTGAGGTCTGGTGGGCTAAAAAAGGCTTGACAACTTAGCAAACGTTTGGGCCGCAAGATTATATCTATTAGGACACGTGGACCTGTGGTGGGTCAAAGCTTGGGCAAAAAATATCAAGTACGCAGTGGAAAAATAGCACCAAAAATGCGTCTGCCGGGAGTCGAACCCGGATCTATTGCTTGGAAGGCAATTATCCTAACCGTTGGACTACAGACGCTGATGTTTTTTAATCACCAAACAGTTATAATGAGTAGCTATTGCTTAATATAAATCTATTATGTGATTAAGTTAAACAATTTATTAGTCAAAATATTAATATTACTTGGGTACTACTAATTCTATTTAGCTAAAGATTTGCAGCAAAAGGGTACTTGATCGACTCTTGTGATCCGTTACATGTTCCCACTTAACCTCTTATGTTGTAACTGTATGATGTATCTATGTTGATTTGTCAAAGAAAGCTAGCGTTGTTGCATTTTTTATCCATAGGTTCGCGTTTGACCCCGGGGCATACGTTCATTAGAGAAAGCAGCAAGGAGTTAGGGTCAAGATTATTATTCGGGATAGAAAAGAAATGAGAAGCCTTTGATATACTAGAATAAAGATCTCAATCACATGAAGAAAAGCCAACTTATTTTGTGGAGAGAGGCCTTAAATATACAGCCTGTTTCCCTATTGTGTATAGGAGATAAAGAGAAAATTGTTTGCCACACAATAACATAGATGCTCTAAAACTAGTGCTTAAAGGAAAATTATGGACAATTTATGCTACTCAACATAAAAAGCTCATCTATGAATGTAAACGTACTTCAGTCTCCTTTAGTTGCAGGCTGGACACACGAACAAAGGCGTGTTTTCTTTCGCCGTTGTTTGCTTGAGCTTGATCTTACTGCACTGCCGTATAGATAGTCTCTGAGCCGTGCCCTTCTGCTATGCTCGGAAATTTTGGCTTTCCCTTTGCTTTCATTCCCATCATCAAGTTTTAATAACACAAACTGTATCTTCTGCACCTCCATCTGCAATCTTCCGATCTTTTCAGATATCCTCCGCGCCTGTTCTGAGATTCTTCTTCTTCTAACACTACCATTTTCTTCCTGCTCCATTGAAGACTTGGCCTGAGAAGATAACGGGGTACCTTCAATGTTTTTCGTCAGCTTGCCATTGAGATCATACAACTTTGAGATGGCTGCTTCTGTTTCTTCCAGCTGCTCCTTCAAAATATCGCATTCATCCATAGATTTCCCCTTTTTGCTGTTCTCGATGATCTCAAGTTTCTTCTTTAAGTCCTGCACTGTTATTTGAAGATTTGCCAATTTCTGAACATCAGAATTAAGTCTCTCCAAGACCTTCCTCTTGTTCCCTTCTTGAAGTGGCTCAGTAGATTTCTTTGAAATCTCTAATTTGTCAACCACCCCTAATTCCTTTTCAATGAGAGCATCTGAAGCGGGGTGATCACTCTTCTGTTTCTTCAATAATTTAACTCGATGGAAATTTTCATTTTTCTCGGTGGATGGATGGGCCATCTTATTTGCCTTACTAACAGTGAGATCTATGATACCATCCTGATCAGCAGCATCCCAGGACTCGAAATTTTGGTTATCAGCTCCAATCTGTTCCCTCCTCCTACTAATTCCATGCGATGAACTTTCAGATGCCTGGTCCAGCATAATATCTTTCGTCACGAGTCCATTGTCCATTTCAGATATTTCAGATGTTGGATTATAGTTTCTCCTAGCTAGGGTGCTCTCGGATTTTAGATCTGCAATCTGCTGCATTGCAGCCTCCAGCTCCGAATGCACATTTAGATTTTCCTGCACCAGGAGATGTTCTGCTTGAGTTACTGCCTTTTCAATAGACTGCACTTTCTTTTGCAAATCTTGCAAGTCTGAGATTGGATCAGGCACTGTTGCATCTTTATCACCCTTGATGTTGCTTTTGACTGAATCTTCAGCATCCTGGGGAAAAAATAACAAAAGAGAAGCAAAACATCATCAGTCACATATGTCAAAGAAACTACACCTATGTTTTGGAAGTTTTATTGGCCCAAAGTAGGAAGGCTAATAGTTGATGTTCATTTACCAGAAAATTACATCAGTTTTTTGCATTTTATGCATCAATATGAGAAGAAATCCCAACGAAGTTAGATAAGAAATTTAGGTTAAAAGGCAAATAGAAGAGTTTTGATGTATGAAGTAACAAATTAGAAATTTAATTCTACTATTGTATCTGATGAAAATGAAAACCAGAGATTGTATGATGATAGGAAACTAGTGTATATTTATATAGAAATGCTCCAGTCCCCCTAGAGTAGGCCAGTTTGACACCACTATTTCCCAAATTCCACAGAGAGGATTGCATCAGATTCAGAAAGCTTATAGTATGTAGAAAGGAAGACGACGTGATATAACAGCAGAAGAGAGAAATGATCCCTAACTCCCAAGTAAAGCAGGTTATGCAATTGGCAATAAAGAGTTTATATTTATTCAATAAGGTCAAAGCATCAAAGAATCACCAAATAAACAACTACTCCAACACAAGAAATGTTTATGGTTTTTAAAAGTGAAAGATGAAAAAAGCTGACAAGTGGCAGTTTATACTTTACATAGTTTTGGTTCAGGGGGTTATGGAAACTCAAAAGAAAAGAGGAAAAAGAGAGAGGATGAGATAAAGAAACCTAATATATTCAATTTTTGTCATCACAGAAAAGAGCAATCAAGCGTGATTTCTTATTGAATATTTCAGAATGCAATCAATAATTGAGATTAGAAACTTTAGAATATTTTCATAATAAAAATGTTGGGATAAATTAAGTCAAACTAGCCTTGTTTAGCAAATACATACCTCCAATTCTCTATTTTCAAGTTTCTCGAGCTTTCCGTGCAGAAAGGTGCAGTTCTCCAAGGATGATATGGATTTCCTCAGAGAAGAAATGACAGGCACATATGCAGACAACTGTGCATTTAGACCTACATTTTCACCGGCTAATATACTCGCTCTTTCTTTTAGAAGCTTGACATCAATGTCTCTGGAAGTGACTTCACTTTTAACAATCGAACAAGTTTCACTGAGTTCACGAACCTTCTGCTCACATAGAATTTGGCAGATATTAGAAGTCTGCAATTCCTGGTAGACTGCCAAAGCATTCACCTCCCACATTTCAGCCTCTTTCATTAAAATTTGTAGCTCAGAACGTGAAGTTACCTCTTGAATTTTTGTTTTCTCATTCTCTTCACGAAGTTCCCGCAGTTCCATCTCCTTATGGGCTAGCATGTCCTCTAACATCCTCTCTGTCAAAGCCAACTTTTGTATAATGTTGTCATTAACACCATTTAGATTTTGCAAGTCATTGGTCAGTGCTTCAGTTTCCACAGACTTCTCATCCACACAATTCCTTAGCAAAAGTGAGAGGAAGCCAAGGGATAACATTTCCCCATAGTAAAGAGAGCCTTCCTCCTGTAGAGTTCGATTCTTTTCCCCCAAGAGTATGAACTCCTTTTTCAAGGATTCTTTCTCTTCCAGAGATTTTATATTTTGTGTCTGCAAATCTTGACATGACCCTTGTGACTCCAATAACTTGTTCTGTAAATCCAAAACTTGCGTTGTCAAAACTTCCTCTTTGTGGTGTCCCTCCATCACCTTTGATCTCAATTCCTCATTCATCTCACGAAGCATGAGGGCTTCACTCTGCAATACAACCAACTGCTCACTCCTGCCTTTGAGCTCCTGGTCGAGGAAGTGTTTCTCCTTCTCAAGATTTTCTGCCTCCAACTTTAGTTGACTAAGAATTATAAGAAGAACAGAGTTCTCCATAGACAGCTGCTGATTTTCTTCCGCAGTTTCACAGAAAGATTTGTAAGTTTGTCCAACTTTACTGAATATGTGATCGAAATCAATTTGGTCTTGGTCTAAATCAATGTCGAGAGATTTGAGCAACTGGAATATCTTCATTCTCAAAGTGCTGGCTTCATCAGACATAGACTTCATTTCAACTTTTTGACTAAGATTAGTTTGCGTCAACTCTGAAATTGTGTTTTCCATTGATGAGGATGAGTCCGATAGTTTCTGATACTCAGTCCACAAACAAAGACTCCTTTCTTCCAGGTCCTGAGCACATCTTTTCAAGCTAAATATCTCGATTTCTGACTCAAATGCTTTATCCAGCTCCTTATCAAATTCTGTCCTTGTCCATTCAAGCCCCTCTTGCAAAAGATTCATCTCACTTTTAAGACTAACCAACTGTGACTCGTTTAATTTGGAAAACATGGCATGTTCATGCTTTTGTATTTCCAGAGAACTCTCTAGCTCTTTTATCTTAGAAACAGATACCAGTTTCTCCTTCTCCAGAACAGAGTAATTCTCTGCCAGTTCTGCATATTTTTTTTCCAGGTTATCCAGTCTCACTTGGGTATCTCCTAATTCAGAAGTCAAGCTATCATTTTCACTGGCAAGAATAACTTTCTGACCCACAAGTAACTGGTAAGAATCTTCTAGA
Organism: Vinca minor; assembly: GCA_026122235.1. Classification (NCBI taxonomy): domain Eukaryota; kingdom Viridiplantae; phylum Streptophyta; class Magnoliopsida; order Gentianales; family Apocynaceae; genus Vinca; species Vinca minor. Next base: position 1,501,797 of record JAOCZM010000085.1, on the reverse strand, counting down.
CTCCTTGACTTGGTCCTGAATCCTTGCAGTTCGTCACGAACATCAGAAAGGGAGTTCTCAAGCACAGTATTCTTCTCTGAAAGTTTCTCTAGATTCTCATTTGCTACCTCCAGCTCAGCTTTCAATGAAACGTTCTCATCAGTAAGTGATGATTTCTCCTCCAAAAGAGATTGACAAGATTCCTCCAGGGCTTTTATTTTTTCCCTAAGAGCTTCCAGTTCAGCATTTAAATCTGATAAGGAATTCTCCAGAATGGAATTTTTAACAAGAAGCTGTTCAAGAATTACCAGTTTCTCTAAAAGAACTAATCTTTCAGCTTCTTCTTTCCGGCAGGTTTCTTTCAAACTTGAGTTTTCATCCTGCAATTCTTTCACCGATGACCCCAAGCATTCTGTATTCAAGCCAACTGCATGCACCTGTTCCACAATAGCTGAGTTCTTTTTGCTCAAATCATTCAATTCTTCTTTCAGACAGTAAATTTCTTGCTGAAAAGCGTTTCTTTGGTCCACTCGAAGCTCAGCCTCCTCCTCCAGTTTCTCTTTACCTTCCCTTAGGTTAGAGATTTCACTTTGCAAGTCTTTTATTGTGATTGCTGAAGTTATATTAAGATCAATGAGGCCCTTATTGTCATCCTTGGCCTTTAGAACTTCATCCTGCAAACTCTTGTTATGAGTTTCAACCTCCTTTAGGTTATGGACCTTATTCTGCAGCTCCGTAGCCAGCGTCCGCAGCTCTTCCTGGGCTTGAGCATGCAAATGATGCAATGTTTGGAAGGCAGTTTCAGCCTCTACAAAACGCAAACGCTCTTCTTGTATGCAAGTCCAGAGCCTTCCCAGTTCTTTCTGCTTCTCTGTAAGTGCTTGACTTTGATTCCCCATCTTGAGCATCAAAGATTCCAACTCCGAGTGAAGGGATTGCTTAGATTTTTCTAACAGAAGACATCGCTCCTCAGCACCCTTTAAATTGGCAACTCCATTCTCTATCTCAACATTTAGCCGTTGAGCCTCCTCCTGAGTAGTAGAAAGGTTATTCTCTAGAACAGAGATGGTCTCCAAGCACTGACGGTACTGAGTTTCTGCAGATTCCTTCTCCTCAGCCAATTTGGAAATAGCTTGCTTCAAATTTCCAACCTCATTTTCAGCTTTTTCAGCACGCTCTTTCAACATCTTGGCATCCTCTTCAGTACGTTGTAACTTGTGCTCCAAGTTTGATATCATCTCTAGAGAAGTCATGTACTGATTAAGTGCAACATCTTTTTCAACTACGACTTTCGCAAGTTTATCTTTTAGGGTTTGAGTGTCAGTCTCAGCTTTACAGGCCCTTTGCTTATGCTCTTCAGCGTCCTCCTGAGCATGAGAAAGAGTACTTTCAAGATTTGATATCCTGTTCAGGCACTGGCGGTACTCCTGAAGATTAGCTTCCTTTTCGGTTATGAACTTCGCTAGTGCTTCTTTCAGTCTTTCAGCTTCAGCTTCAGCTTTAGTTGCACGCTCACTAAGGCCTTTTGAGTGCTCTTGGGCACGAGATATTTCTGATTCCAGCACTGACAATTTCTCCAAACTCTGTTGGTACTGGAGCATGCCAGCCTCCCTCTCTGCTTCTACCTTGGCAAGGGCTTCCTTCAAGGTCAGAATCTCCTTGGAGTCCACCCTCTGCTCAGCCTGGTCCTCGTGAAACTTGAGGCCTTTCCTCACCTTACCTTCTGCAAATTTAGCATGGTCTCCTGACCCAGAGAGGCCAGCCAGCTGGTTCAAACCTTTTACACCATTCCTCTTGGCATCATCTGATTGTGCAACTGAGAAGTCCAAATCATCGAGCTCAAAAAATGCTCGTACAGGGGTGGATTCAGGTGTTCGAGGATCCCCAGCAGCAGAATTTGCAGGTGAATCATCAAGCATGGAGGGAACTTGATTGGGAAAAGCTTCCGCCATTGTTCGGTGCGCATGGCGAATGACACCAGTTGCGTGCTCATATCTTTCAGCCAGTGCACGATATGTTCGGTAGAATTCTTCTATCAACTTCATAAGCTCTGGGCGTTTCTTATAATACATTTCTGCCCTCCTTGCAAAAGAGTCTGCATCTTCTTCAATAAGCTTGATCATCGATTTGACTTTGCCATCCATATCTGTCAAGTAATTCAGAAATCTATGAATAACAGAACAAACCACACATACAAAGAAAGGGAGAAATAAAAAGCATTACATCTCTGATTAAATTAACCAATGACAGAAGACAAAGGGAGATCGCTAATATGATAGTTCGCTGGAACTGTAAAAACCACAGCAGGCATCGCCAAAGGAAAGACGATAATTTCATGCATAACACGCCAAGTTCCAACGAATAATAATATAAAGCATCCAAGAACCGAAAGTGAAGATGGCATCTCCTTCTTTGAGTTGCCAACAAAATCAAATATTATTAAATGGATAGAGTGAGTTAGGATTAGGAAATCATACCAGTTAGATTCTCCTGAAGCCATTTAGAATTTTTGGGGCTAATGTGGCTGTCCCACCACCAAGAGTACATCCGTCTAGAATTAGTGTGTGATAGATTCGCCATGCTTCAAACTAATTCGCCAAATTCTTTGTTGCAACCACGCAATCAGAGTATGGAGCTCAGACCTGGATGAATTGAGAAATTTCAGTACCCAATTCTATAGTAACATTCAGAAATGGGGATTTGATCTCACGATAGTTGCACTTGATCAAAGAGAAGGCAAAAACACACCAAAACGAAGCGAGAATTCAATTTCAAACTCTCTATAAAATAAGAACAAACCATAAAACTATGCATATGAGGAAGGAAAACTATACTGACAAGCAAAGTACCTGATTAGGAAAAAGGAAAAAACTCTCAAGTCCCACAAATATCCAGGGACAAGAACTATAGCCTGTTGCCTTCAATGAAGTAACAAAATTACCTGATCAAACAAATACAGAGTACGTCAGATCATCAAATTTCTAGTTTATTTCCAAAATTTTAAAGCAGAAGCAGATCTTTGAGACCACTTATTTGAATTGAGTCTGGTCTTAAATTTTGTCTCAGTCTCGTACTAGTCTCGAAGGTCGTACTTGGCGCTATGGTCAAGTGCTTACTTGTTATCCGCTAGATCTCGAGTCCAAACCCCAGAAACAGGCTCTTTACGAAAAAATAAGGGAAGACTGCGTACAGGCTCTTTACGAAAAAATAAGGGAAGACTGCGTACATCGTGATCTCCCAAAAAGATCCCAACTCTTATGCGGGAGTCTTGCGCACTTGGTACGACTTTTTTTTAGTCTCAGACTAAAACTAGTTTTTTCTAGATGATACCTCAATGCAAAAAAAAAAAAAAGTTTGGAAATCGGTTTGAGTTTCAACACAAACCAAACTGATACCAGACTCGATCCAAATACACGCCAAAAAATTGCATGATCATCCAAAAACCAAATCGATTTCAAATTCACTCATATACCTGATCATTACCACTTTGTGCAGCTGATCATTAAACGATTAAATATTCTGACAGAAAATTCACAATAATCAACATCACAACTTGATTAAAAACAAAATTAAACAAATTAAGTGAAATTAACCAAACAAAAACGAAAAAAACATCAGTAAACCTGCAAATTTCATATGCATCTCAACTAGAACATATAAATCATATATACTAGTAATAAAACAAATGAATTAGTGAATTCTAGAGGTTGATCTTGCAAAAATAGTGGAAAATAATCACCTGAAAGAAAAGAAAAAAGAAAAACCAGATGGAAATTCCGTTAAGTATCTGACCAAAGGTAGCTAATGTGTCACCCCATTTGCCTTTAAGCTTTGCTTTGCTGTTAGATCTTTGTCCTCCTCTTCTCTACTTTCTCTCTCTAGCTTTTGCTTTACTAGCTTTTATGCTGGTGCAATAGTTCTTCTTGATGAAGCGTTAAGAAAAGAAAGAAAGGGGCGGAAATAGAATAAAATTTTAAAAATAAAAATATTAAAGGAAGGAAAGACAATAATTTACGTCACCTTGGATTATTTCCTTTCATTTCCTAAGATTCGTTAGAACCGTAAATGACGATACTGTCCCCGGGCTGAACATTTTGCTAATCTAGGGTTAATTTGGAGTTTTTTTTTTTTTTTTTAATTTCCTAAGATTCGATAGAACCGTAAATGACGATGCTGTCCCCGGGTTGAACATTTTGCTAGTCTAGGGTTAAGTTGGAGTTTTTTTTTTGGGTAAAATGTGTTGACGCCACCTAAATGTTTCACAATTTTGATTTTTAATCATGAACTAAAAAATGCAAAGTCCTTGACCCTAAACTTTTATGGATTGTTAATGTTTCCCTTTCCATCCAATTTCACCGTTAAATCTAACGGAATAGCAACATGTGACTCTCACATGACTTTAACTTAGGGGCATTTTAAGAAAAAATAGATTATGACCTAGGAAAAATTCAAAATGAGATAACAAAACAGTTAAAAGGTAATTAACTCACTTTACTCTAAAAAACTAGTGAACAATCTAAAATACATTGCACTTCGTTCAAACATTTATCTTGACATTTTCCACCTAAAGAAAAATATATTATCATCTTCTGTCAAAAAGAAATATATAACATACTACTAGTAATATCTCTGTTCAAAAATATATATATATATATGTATTTGGTCCATTCTCATGTTATTTGAAAAAAATTGAGAAATTCATAACAAAATAGGTTTACCAACAAAATATGATGGAAAAAATTTGGCGTATTTTTCTTATCCCATTTTGAATTTTTTTAGGTCATGACCTATTTTTTCTCAAAATGTTTATGAGTTAAGTCATGTGAGAGTCGCATGTTGCTATTCCGTTAGATTTAACGGTGGAATTAGATGGAAAGGGAAACATTAACACTCCATAAAAGTTCAGTGTCAAGTACTTTATGTTTTTTTTAATTCAGGGTAAAAAACCAAAATCGATAAAAGTTTAGGGAGGGTGAACATTTTTTACCCTTTTTATATATAAAAAAACGAAGGATAAAATTTGTTAACCCTTTTAAATTATTTGTGTTTTTTTATTTTTGACTCTTGGATACAAAATGTCAAATTTTGCCTAGTGAACTATACAAAATGTATCAAACCAACACTTTTATCCATTTATACCGTTACTCTCTAACGAAATGGTAAAAAGTAATCTATATTAGAAACTAAAAAAGAAAAATAAAATGGTTCAACACCTTTATTTTTTATAATACTTTTACAATTGTCGGTAGGGGTGAGCATCGATTTCGAAATCGGTAATTCGGTAGTTTGAAATCGGTTTTTTGGGTATTTTTTTTGTTGAAATTACCGACCTATTTCGAACCGAATTCCGATTTACCGAATTCGAATTGACCGAATTGGCGAATTCGGAATTCTGTTTCTACCGATTTGACCGATTTGGAGGTTTTTTTTTACTATTAAATATTATTGGCTATTGAATATTATTATTATATATATATATATAAAATTAGCTAATATAAATAAATATATATAAATAAATATATATAATATATATATTTAAATAATATTATAATACGAAATTGAATTCAAATTCGGTAATACCGAATTCACTAAAATCATATACCTAATTCGAACCGAATTCGAAGTTTTCAAATTCGATATGATCCGAATTACCGAATTGGTCCGAATTACCGAATTCGATTTACCGCGGTAAATCGGTTTTTACCGAATTTGCACACCCCTAATTGTCGGCGCCCGATCCTTTTTTGTGTTATTTTTTCTTTTCTTTTTAGTTGAAAATATCTTTAATTTTTGTCTTTTCGTCAGAAAGTAACGGTAGAAATATATGGAAGGGGAATGTTTGACACATTTAAATAGTTTAGGGAGCAAAATTTAATATTTTCTTTTCGTTAGTTAAAAATAAAAAATACAAATAATTTGTGAGACGTGGAGTTGGACACTCTTTACAAACAAAAAAAAGATCTTAATTTGACTAAGGTACGCATGCCGATTCCTATCCCGAATCCTTCGCTGGTCCGGGTCGTGTGTTTTTTTAATTAATTCGGAGTAAGGTTCTGTTTATTTTTAATTGTTTGGAATGGTCTGTCTAATAAGTAGTCAATGAGTCGTCTATAACCATGTTATAATTACTCCTCCTCCCATTACTAAATATAAGACTTTTAGAACAAGTAGCGCAAATTAAGAAAATAAAAATTAAAATACATTTTAAACAAAATATTAATATTACTCTCTTAAATAAAATTAATGGTATATAAGTTCTATTTAAAATAATATTAATATTAATATTTTAATTAATAAAAATACCTTACATTTATTTCATCAATTTTCAATACTTATCCTAAAAATCTTATATTTAGGAATAGAGGTAGTATTTTTTTTCTTTATACAGGCGCTTAATTAAACATTTCCATGGTGTGCTATTCGTGAAACCCAATTTTAGCATAATTTGTCATCCTTATGATGACTGCATTGTTTTTAAAAAAAAATTCAGAATATACATGATCACTTTTTTCATCATATTCTCCTACACTTTCTCGAAAGTCAATGACTATTTATATATATTACCTTGAAATAATAAAAAAAAAAAAGTTCGACTTAATGTTTAATTTTGTCTTAGTTGATACCGATCCAATAACAAAATACATTTGTTGGTAAATACTATATATTTTATTCCTTCAATAAATCTATTTTCTTCCATATGAGTTACAATCTCATCAGAATATTGTTTCTCACTGTTCATATATTGTGTTATGAATATACCATACCAATTCGTTAGGTATGGACATGAGATTCCATTGATACATAGCCAATTGCAATATACTTATTGGAGCACTACAACAAAAAGGTCTATTGCGACATTTGTCATATGTCGTAAAAAGGCAAAAAAAATGTCGATATAGATATATACCAACATTTATTCCAAACGTCACATTTGCCTGTGTCGTTTTGGGTTTTTACGACATTTGTTACAAGCGCCGGTACCTATCTATTACGACGTTTGTTGCGTCATTTTAAAGTGTATCAAAATGTGTTTTTCCCGACATTTGTAAATAATCGTAACAAGTCGTCTATTATGATGTTTTGTAAATATCGTGAATAAGTAGTTATTCCGACGTTTTTAAATAGTCGCAACAAGATATCTATTCGACATTGGTAAAATTTGAAACCATAATGGTCGTGCCGACCCAAACTGAGTCAAGACGGAGCCTAGACAAGTCGAGTCATCGAGTATATCCACCTTTGAATAATCGGAACCGGAGCACAGAGACAAGTCGAGTCAAGTATCTCATGCAATGGGCCGCTGAGCTAAATGATCATTTGTTATTTGTTTATCCTCCTATTATATTTATTATAACGGAATTTTGGATTTTGTACCTTTACTTATTTTAATTTCTTTTTGTGTTTTGATTTTTAATATGAATCAAATTAAAATCAATACACTCTCATTAAAATTTTAATAATGAAATGTCTTTAATTTTTCTTTCAAAAATATATTTCAGAAACATAATCTATGTATTTGTGTTTGTCTGAAAATGTCACAAGATCTAACGACATAGTATATAAATGTCGCTATATGAGTCGTAAAAAGTAACAATTTATAAAAACATGTAATGTAAATGTCACTAACTAACATCAAATTGTCATATAGCGACGTTTGTATGAAATGTCATATTATTTAACGATGTTGTATATAAATATCGCTATATGAGTCGCAAAAAGTAACAATTTACAACAACATTTAATGTACACGTCGCTAATTAATATAAAAATCACGATTTTATCAACAATTATTGTAATTAACACTACGAAATATCGTATAAAATTATTATATAAATGTCACTATATGAGTCACAAGATCTAACGACATATTATATAAATGTCACTATACGAGTCACAAAAAGTAACAATTTATAACAACATTTAAAATGTTGCTAACCAACATCAAAACGTCGGTGTGAACAATAATTACTATAACCGTCACTATGAAACGTCGTATAAAATCCGAACATAGCGACGTTTGCAAAAATATTGCTTTAACTTAGTCTTTTTTGTTTTAAGTGACGTTTGAAAAAAAGCGTTAATACAAAAACATCGCAAAAGACTGTTTTTGTTGTAGTGGACGTTCTAGCTATATAAGAAATCATTGATTAATAATAAAATAAGTAATTTACTTTGAAAATCCATAGATTTGTGGAATCGGTGACTGTTTATGAATTTCAAAAAAGAGATAAAAATAATTAGGGATATTATGTGATTAGTTAGTATTGAAAATTGTACTATTAATTTAGTTGGTATTTCAAATATCCGATTCAAGTAGGCAAAGAGATGGTAGAATAAAAATAATTTTGTTTAAAGTTGGCTTTTTTTTTAGAGGGGACTTTTGTATATATTAATTGCAGATTGTAACTATGAATTAGTGTTGGATATGTGTCTTTAATTGTTGTTCACCAAGAGCATAAAAGAACTAATATTATTTATTTTAACAGAATAAAATAACTAATATGTTATGTTCTGTTTTTCAAGGGTAAAAATAACTAATATGAAGAACAATTAATTATGTCATATCATTATCAGCCAATCTTGTGTGAGACATTATCATTTATGCTCTCTGACAATAATCATTTACAAAATCAAATCACAGCCGGATCTATGCACGGCAGACTGGGGCAATTGCACCACCAGAATTTTTTTTTTTTTTGCCTTTTTTATTGCCCTCCAAGAATTTTATCAGTTTCGCCCCCCAGATTTCGACTCCTACGTCCGCCTATGAATCAAATACAAGAGATGTGTAAGATTTTGTAGAAATAATATTGATCAAGTATATCGTACTTATAATCCACAATATATCAAAGAGATTTTTAATGTTAAGGTAATAATTCAATCAATTAAACATCTTCTTTACCCGACTGTAATGTTAAAAGTTGAGAAAATTCTGATATGAGTCTTATAGATTATTAATTGTTTACATCATTATAAGATTGGTTTTCTCCTTACTCTATAATAATGTAGATAATTCTACAACACAAGTTCCATCGATGGTATATGTCAGAACTATACTTTAAGTCGGGATCACAAACTATAGAACTATTTTTCATGTAAAATAATTATAGACTACATGTTTAGAATTGAAGAGAATAAGATATTGTGAACTATGTTACTCGAAGTTTTCGTTTATATCTGTCGTACTTGTGTTAACACATCACAACATGAATATAAATATAGCATACTTATTGAATCCGATCAGACACTTTATTTTATATATTAAAGTAACCAATTTTATATTCATACTGAGTCCGGTAATGTGTGAGTGTGATCTTTCAAAAGGGTATATAGATAAATAACATGAGTGGAGGTACACATGGCATACAAAACGAGTTGAGGACCCTTTTAAAAGGGTAAGGTTGGCTTTGGACGGTGCCAACGGTCGTCACTTGTCATTTCTCACAGGTCAAACAAATTCTCCATCCAACACTTAGGCCCACGTTTCTCACGCCCTTACATTATTTTATTTTTATGAAACCTCATATTATCAATCAATACCGTCTTCAAGTAAAAACGTGTTGTAGGATATTTTCTCCAAACTCTATTCATTTACCGTTGAGTATAATTGTAATAGTTTAAATTCAGATCAAGATGAAAACTCATTAAAAACAATGTTAAGTTCTGATATTAATTATAACTTAATTAATGAAAACTGATGTATTATTCATCAAAAAAAAAAAAAATCTTCAAGTAAAAACAATATTGGTAAATTATTTATTATAATCTTGAGTTGTATACTGATGACATTTCTATTTCTTCTCCCACATATTAAGATTTATTTCATTGATTTGTTGGGGAGCATTGGGACATTTTTATTTTTAATTATTATAATTTTTTGAAAGGAAAATGAATTATTTGTCTAATCATAAAAGTATTTTCATATGAATTTGGATTAGTCAGAAATGACAGCCTTCCACTTCTTGCTTGTCTGCTCAACTTGTCTTTTTGAAAGAAGGAAAAAAAAAAGATTAGACGCAAGAATTAATAGTCCGGTTACTATGCAGAACAGGTTTTTTTCTGCACATACGAAATATTTTTTAAGTAAAAATATGTATTTTTTTGGCTAAAAAACAGGTATTTGCTAAATAGGTGTTCTCAAAATCAGAACATGTATTTTTTTTTAAAATCAATCTCAGTCGTCAAAATTTTAATCCAACGGCTGAGAATTCATTTCGTACATGCGAAATAAATACCCGTTTCGCATAGGAGCCGTGATGATTAACATGATGAAGAATTAATCATTCTTCTACTTTATCATGATCAATGAAATTCTAGAAAGTGCGATTGAATACTGTCTGTTTTTTTTTAAATCGGAGTAAATTTTTTTATTGCGTTTGAATGAAATATATAACTAACAAGATAAACCCGGAAGAACTAAGGTATAGATAGAAGTTAACTTTTTAAATAAAAAAATAATAATAATTAGGAGTTAGGACCATCAAACCATTTATATTGGTTGGACCTGAAGCTGCTGGGAGACAGAAAAGACAAATCTACGGATCAAATTCAAAGGTCATACTCAAGATCTTGATGAATAAACCACATTTTTTGTCTGGTCACAAGATGTTTTAATTAATTTTAATTTTTAATAGATCATATTATGCTCGTATTAAATCGGTTCACAAATAAGTAAAATGCTGATTAAGGTAACGATTTCATATATAAATGATAATGAATCTTAATTTTTCTTAAGGAGAAAAACTGCTTAATCAGATACCATAATCAAAACTTTAGTTATAAACTGGAAATTTTGGTTATTTTTCTTCTTACCCAATTATTACATTTGTTTTTTTGGTTAAAAAAAGTTTAGGTGGGTTCGGCTCCGATGTCCAACCCGGATTTGGGACAGGTCCTAGGGACCATAAATCGTTTATAAGGGTACTTATATATCATCTATCAACACATGCCCTCACGTCGGCAGCGGGAATTGAACACATGACCTTTATAAATGGTGTGCTTGGATTGTGTCTGGTTTTGATTTGGTTTGGGTTTGGTCTGGTTTGAGACTCAAACCCAGACTCAAACTAGCTTTGGATTGAGTTTGGGAATGAAATCTGAAGTGTTAAATCATTCCCAAACCAAATCTCAAACTCAATCCAAAGCTGATTTGGATATGAGTTTGAGTCTCAAACCAGATCAAATACAAATCAGACACAATTTAAACACACTCAAGACGTATCAAATGTTTACTAACTGAGTCAATTTATGTTGATATGCATTGCATTTGTTTCTATCGCGGAAATTCAAGACAATATTGAAGTGGGCCAGACTGGCGGCCTCCATAGTAAGAAAACTTAAAGGTACATCTGTACCTTGGCCCGCATAGCACGTGTTTGTTTCATTAAAGTCTACGCTATTAAATGCAAAAGGGTGAATTTTCAGGGGGAAAAAAGGTGAAATCCCAGCCCCATCACTTATACTCTTTAAGAGATTTTATCATTCTTTTTTTTGTGTGTGTGGATAAATTAAGAGATTTGACTGGAAGAACCAGGGCGGATCCAGATTTGAGGCCAAATGACGTAATTAATTTTTTTTAGAAAGGGCGAAATGTAATATTTATAAAAATTATTATTTTAAAAAATATTGGGTACTGCTTCAGGTAAGTAGGCCTCATAGGAAAAAACCGTGATCTTTTTGTGTTCATTATTGATGGACTCAAAAGGGAGGACCAGCCCAGAAAGAAGGGCAGGCAAACCCTTCTACTGACCTATCCACAATATTGGGTCTCAAAAGACCGCAATTGTCCCTCACCAGCCCATGTAACCGAGCCCAACAACCTTTTTTTCTTTCCCCCCTTTCACTAAAATTTGAACTAAAATCCAAATGTTCTTTTTTTTAGTCGTTACTGATTCGGGACTCTTATTCTTTAATTAAGGTTAGAAATTTGATCTCCGTTTATGTATAAACACACTACATTGATCAGAACTTTTCTCTTTGAATGAGTTGATTCTGTGTAAGTGGGGATTACACTAGCTTCACTTTAATCCTTAAAGATTTGTCTCATTCTTTAAAATCAAAATTTTAAATCACCCAAAAACGTCAGCTTATTGATATAAGTCGTTTAAAAAATATAGTAAAAAATAAGGAATTAAGAATTAATTTAGTTTATTAGTCAAAATATAAATATTACTCTTTTAAATATAATTAATGGTATTCAAGTTTTATTTAAGAGATTAACATTGATATTTATCATAAACGACTTATATCATATGACGAAGAGAAATTCAGAAAGATCTTTATCAATATCTTATTCATTGCCACGTATGAGCCAGGTAAGCCAAGCACATCCTTTCCTAGACAGGAAAAGGAAAGAAAAAAATTCCAACTCCAACTAGGATTAGGATTGAGGATTAAACAAACAATAGAAAAGAAAAGAAAAAAAGAAAAGGGAATTAAGGGGATAAATTACATTCTTGTCGTGGCGAAGATCATCACAAAAAACTGAAATTTCAGTCTTCACTGATTACACTTCGGAAACGAGCAATGTCTTCGATCGCATTCATTTTCCGGCGAACACTTCTCCGGAACCCTAACATTCTGCAACACAAAATGTTCTCCGCAAATCCAGTTTCAGAGAATCAGAAAAATCAAAGGATCGAGAAGATATTAATAGCGAACCGAGGCGAAATAGCCTGTAGGATTATGAGAACTGCAAAGAGATTAGGTATTCGAACCGTCGCCGTTTTCAGTGACGCCGATAAACACAGCTTGCATGTTAAGTCCGCCGATGAAGCCGTTCGTATTGGTCCGGCGCCGGCTCGGCTCAGTTACTTAAGCGCTTCTTCGATTATCGAAGCCGCTTTTAAAACTGGCGCTCAGGTGAAAACGTAAATAGAAATGAAAAAGGAAATCGTACTCTACTTATTGATTATTTTTAGTGATGAATTGCATTAGAATATGAAGTTTTGGTGATTGAATAGGTGATCAATAAAAGAATTAGGCTTATCTAGTCTGGATTATCGTCAGGTGGAGTGTGTTTCAGTAGTTGAGAACAGGAATTAAAAAATTTAAAAGTAGAATTTGCAGCACTAAGTTGTTTTTCAATGAAATTCTACCCGTAATCATCACGATTTTTTCAAGATATTTATTGTTTTTTAAATTATGCACTGGCAGGTCTTTATTTTCGAGATATCATCGATATCATAGCATCTAGACTTTCCTGAGTAAGAAATGGATTTTTATATACATGTATTTGCTTAAATGGGATTTATATAGCCTATTATTTCAACTAATGTGCTTTATTTTGACCAATCATCATGAGTCCAACCTATAATTTTCGGCTTAATATGGACTTCATTTTCATGCGTGATCGTCTGCTGTAAGATCAATATAATCTGCTACTTTTCTATGGGGGTATTTGTGAGTTATTTTGTAATTAGTATAGACACAACCAAAACTGCAACTGATCATTTGTTCATAGATAATCATCTTCCTTGATGACCAGGCGATCCACCCAGGTTATGGTTTCTTATCAGAAAGTGCTGAGTTTGCTCAACTTTGTGAGGACAAGGGATTTACTTTTGTTGGACCTCCTGCATCTGCAATTCGGGACATGGGGGATAAAAGGTGTGGACTTTGTCCCTCATTGTTCATATGCTTCTTTCTAACACGCACTCGCACATTGTCTGAAAACCAAGTTGTTTGAACTTACTGCTGGACCAATTTGTTATATACATTTTTTTCATCTATATCGCACAGTAGAATCATTGTTCATTTTTACTAAGCTTTGTTACGACCAACTTATCTTATTCTTTGGTTCTTCAACAGTGCATCCAAAAGAATTATGGGTGCAGCTGGGGTCCCTCTAGTGCCTGGATACCATGGTGAGGACCAAGATATTGATCTTATGAAATCAGAAGCAGAGAAGATCGGATATCCTGTTCTCATCAAGCCAACTCATGGTGGCGGAGGAAAGGTATCCCCTTCTATGTGCTTCATTTTATTGGTGTTTTAAATGTGAAAGTTACAGAAGTTAGTTTGCAAGGACATGTAAGTGAGTGAAGAAGGGACACAAGACATGGCAAGAATCTAGTGGATTATGCTTGATACTTCTGTTAGAATTGTTAGAACCGTTTGCGTTGGTTTGGACACATTAGACGAAGGCCAAGTGATGCTCCGGTTAGGAGAATTGAAGGATTGTGTAATATAGATGGCGTAAGAGGTAGAGGGAGACCGAGGAAGACTTGGACGGAGGTGATAAAAGGGGATATGAATCTGTTAGAACTAGATGAGGGTTGTGTTTGGGATCGAAAGAAATGGAGAGAATGCATCCATGTGGATGACCTTACGTGATTCTTACTTTGGTTCATGTAGCCGACCCCAATCTGTTGGGATTAAGGCTTGGTTGTTGTTGTTGTTGTTGTACTTCTGTTAGAATTGTTCATCATACACTTCGTCAACTTAGTTAACAACCATTTTCCATGCACTTTTCTTGTCAACTACAGGGTATGAGGATTGTACAGAAACCTAGTGAATTTGTTGATTCATTCTTGGGAGCACAACGCGAGGCTGCGGCATCATTTGGTGTTGATAAAATACTGCTCGAGAAATACATTACAAAACCGAGACATATAGAAGTCCAGGTACATTCTACATTATTTGATCTATCCTTTCTGTGTGTCTTTATTGTTCTTTTTTCTTTTCCATTTCTTTCAATATTTTCTCTGGTTCTTTATATTAGTCAATTCTCGCTGACAGAGCTGTCCTTTATAGAATACTATTTGAAAACAGTGAGATGTAACTATGTATATTCTGTGGCAGTCCATCAAATAACTGCATCCGGTTTACCTTTTAAATGCTTTGTTTTGTAGATATTTGGGGACAAACAAGGTGATATAATATATCTGTATGAGAGAGATTGCAGTGTGCAGAGAAGACACCAGAAAATCATTGAAGAAGCTCCTGCTGTATTACTCTCCTTCCTCCATTTTTGGTTTCTTATATCATGTGTTTTCTTTGCCTTCTCATGTTTGATGCACTGATAATTTGGATTATGCAGCCAAACGTTAGCAACGAATTCCGGTCCCACTTAGGTCAAGCAGCAGTAGCTGCTGCCAAGGTGATTTACAATTTTACATATGCTCTTAACTCCTGTCTTTCAGATGATATGATTTGTTGCTGACAGGTTGGGCTTTAACTACTGTTCTATTATTTCTCTGATTATTTCATGATGAACTTATTAAATAATGTCTTTCAGATGTACATTATGATTTTCTAATTTTTTTAAAAAATATTCTCCTGGTGTTTATGCCCTTAACAATATGTGAGCCCATGATGTTTTGTGCAAGTTAGGATGTTAATGGTGACTGTCAAGTTTATTTGAGATTCCTGTGTCTCTTGTCACTTTGTCTATTAGCTTTGTCTTTGTGGAATTTGTGATGGAGGTGATGATGTTCGATAAAATTTTAGATTCTCCTGTACATTTTCTTTCCATAAAGAGCAATGGTAAGGGTAGGAAGGGGGATCAAGTAGTTGAAAGGAAAGAGAAGGGAGAAGAAATGCATTAGGCAACACTTTTCATTGTTGTAATTTGTACTTTTCTCATTTAAGCCTTTTCAGTTTAAAGCCTCGGATTCTGGGGATCGTATTGTATCCAATTTTCATGCATAGAAAATTGTACAGGTCAAAAGAAATGCTCTAGTTGGACGTAACATAGGTTTCTTATTACTCAGGCATAAAGAGGGGAAAGATTATAGACTATATCATCCATAGAACAGCAGCGTAGAGGGCGGAGAAGATCTTGTGATATATAAGATGAGGAAAACCGACAACTAGCTCCATCTACTGAAATTGTAGAGCAGCATACTTCATATGGATATTCGAAGTGCTTTAGAAGTTCCATTAAGAAAGAGAAAAGTATGGTTCTAGGTAGAATTGAGGGAATAAAGAAGAGGGTAAATTTAGATAATTTGATACAAGGATTTTGTTTATTTGAATTTTTTTTTGATTTTTTTTGTTGATTTTCTTTGTTCATTAAACTTACTTTTCTCCTCCTGTTTGATTGTTCAAGGCAGTTAATTATCACAGTGCTGGAACAGTTGAGTTCATTTTTGATACTCTTTCGGGGGAATTTTATTTCATGGAGATGAATACCCGTCTTCAGGTGATTTGATCAGTTTGAGCCCTCCTTTTTCTTACTCTGGTCCACTGCAACTAGAAAGGACCATAACAACTTGTTATTTTTCCAGGTTGAGCACCCTGTTACCGAGATGATTGTTGGGCAGGATCTGGTCGAGTGGCAATTGCGGGTTGCAAATGGAGAACCTCTCCCCATAAGCCAGGCACAAGTTCCTTTATCAGGTTAATTCTAAGTCATTATCTTTCCGACAATTCTGAAATTTATTCTCGTGTATTTGCAAATGGTTGATGACGTAAGCTGACACAAAAGCCCAAGGAAAAAACACATTGATGTTCATAGTTACATTGCTGCATGTCTATTGTATTATGTGCAGTCATGCTGAATGTTTAACTGTTGAAGAGTTTTCTTATTTTGTTTCGTGTAGGTAGTAGGTACTCTGTTCGGCTTTGATGCAAATGGTTTATAATCTGAGATCATTATGTGTTTTCCTTTCTTGTTTTTTTTGTTTCGATTTCTGATAGTCACCTCTTGATTATTTTTCATTTCATTTGACATGGGTGAGAAAATTAAGGTTACAGGTAGACAAAAATATCTTCAGATTCCATGATGCCTTTCTTGGTTTAATATCGAATTCTTAGAGATTATTTTAGTGCCCCCAAAGGACAAAGTTTCTTACAAGTTTTAAAAATTATCTGCTCAGCTAGTTAAAAAATAATCAAGTGCTGCAAACTTTGGTCACATGTTTGTATTTTTCTAAGAATTACCTCAAAAGTGATGATTATAACTTGATATTTTGTTGGTAGGCCATGCTTTTGAAGCACGTATATATGCGGAAAGTGTCCCAAAAGGATTTCTTCCTGCAACTGGTGTTCTTCACCATTATAATCCTGTGCAATCATCTTCATCAGGTACACTACACAAAACTTGGTACTCACGTTAAAGAGCGCTCAACATTTTATTGAGGAGCTTGTTGTTACTACACACCATCATTGATTCTCTCAAGGAACAAACTACCAATATTGTCTATATTCAAATCTTTATCTAATTTTTTTACTTGGATTTAGTCCACTGGTTCACCCATTAGCATTTCTAATTTATTAAGAATTACAACAACCTGATAGTTATAATAGGTAGTGTTCGCATTCATTTCATAACTCATTCTTTTCATGTTTTATATGAAAATTTCCTCATAGTGAATCTATCCCATTAAACAGTTAGGGTTGAGACTGGAGTAGAGCAAGGTGATGAGGTGAGCATGCATTATGATCCTATGATTGCTAAACTTGTTGTTTGGGGAGAAGATCGTGCTGCTGCTCTAATCAAAATGAAGGATTCCCTTTCAAAATTTCAGGTAAATTGATATTATGTATGATATAGATATTGCTGCATGATAGTACTGCGCCTCGATCTCGTGTTGGTAATTGCTTGTTTTGTATCTTTGTAGCTCACGGAAGAGATATATCTTGCATTGGTTAATCAAACCTATTAAAGATTGCACAAAAACATCTAAAGTTCAGCAACTCTTTTGAAGCTTAAGCAACAGGACATTTCCTGTAGAAGGGTGTTCTGTGACTCTTTTCCAGTTTTGCTGTCTCCCCAAAATTATTTAAATATCTGATATATGGTATTCCTTGAAAAATTAGTTAGGCAGTTGTTGCTCTCTAATTCTTTCTCTAAGCAAGATGTATCAAAACACATACATCTTCCGTGGCCATCATGGGTCAAAAGCAAGATTTCCTTTTGGATGAATTGCTTCACTTTTTAACCACCTTAAATATCATATGGAATCTAAAACTTTTTATGGATTTAATCTGTACTTCCTCTTGATTGTACAGGTTGCAGGTCTACCAACCAATATTGATTTTCTCTTAAAACTTGCAAACCATGGGGCTTTCAGAGACGGTGAAGTTGAAACTCATTTTATTGAGCACCACAAAGACGGTCTATTCTATGATTCACATGATTCACATGATCCAATGCTAGCCCAAGAAGCTTATGATGCAGCTAAACATGCCGCGTCTATAGTTGCTGCTTGTCTCTGTGAAAACGAACATACACCACGGGAAGAAATCCCTGGTAGTTTCAAGAGAAATCCTTTTCTGTTGTAGTACTTTGTTTTCTGTAAACATTCTTAGTCATCAATTGGTTGTTCTGGACAGGAGGCCTCTCTCTATGGTATGCTCATCCTCCTTTCAGAGTCCATAAATGTGCCACACGAACAATGGAATTTGAGTGGCATGATGAGGGCAATAACAAAAGCCCAAAACTAGTCAAGATTTTCATCACTTATTTGCCAGATGGAAAGTATGTAATCGAGGTACTTCTGTTTTCTGTTCAGTAAAGTGTCAATTGAAATTACTTGGTGCATGGACCACTGTCTTACTTCAAGATATTTTCCTGATCCAAAACGTCTCTTGATGGATTTTTCTTCTTTTCCCTCTTGCTAAATGACTCTCTGTGGATTTGCAGACTGGAGAAAATAATTCCCTCCAACTGGAGATAGATGTAGCCCACTTGAGCAACCTTGATTTTAGAGTTGAAGTTGGTGGTCTAAGCATGAATGTCAGTCTGGCTGTTTATTCCAAGGTAAAATCACTCTGCATTGATTTATTCTTAATGAAGTACTGATAGAACCAGATTTAACTGTTTCTCTGAGACCGTTTTTTGTTGTTCTGTTCTCTTGCAGGATCAAACTGAGCACATTGATATTTGGCACCTTTCAAATCATCACCAATTCACATGGAAATTGGGGCTAGAACTCTCTGTTGATGATGAAACCCATAGCAACAAGCCTGTCCGTGAATCAGCATCTCATCCTCCCGGGGCTGCCTTAGCCCCCATGGCTAGTTTAGTGATTAAACTTATGGTAAAGGATGGCGAAAAAGTCAAGGAGGGGCAATCTGTATTAGTTTTAGAAGCAATGAAAATGGAGGTTTGTACTAACCATAAAATATCTTCTTGCCTTCAAATGTATATGCTTGTGATATCTATTCCTGTATGAGAGATTTGCCTCCGTTCTTTTTGTTATACAGCACGTTGTAAAGGCACCAGCTACAGGTTATGTTACTGGTCTCCGAGTCACTCCTGGCCAGCAGGTCTTTGATGGAAATGTTCTCTTTGCTATTCAGGTCTGACATCTTATAGACTTCGCATTGCTCACTCGAGGATATCAATTTATTTGTGTGTACGATATACCCTTGATGGTTCACTTGAACTTCTGTTTGAAATGTTAATTTGGAACTATTTTTGTGCTTCTGTCTATAGTTAGATTGAGGTGATTGTGTGTCAAATTAATTTCTGAAATTATCTGGCTGTCCTAGAACCAGTGATGCGGAACACATTCTAACTTCTAATCCAAGGACTGACTTTACAGTTTGTATTTGGTCTTGAAAATTTCAGTTTAGGATATTTTATTTTGATTGTTCTGTTTTGGATAAGTCTAAGAATTATAAGGTAGGTATTTAATTAATTTTATACTTGCTGTAGTTTTCTGAGAGTCTAATACATTTGTGATTCATAATATTTAAATTGAGTTGGTATCCTGGTATCCTAATACTATTGGTTTTAGGGTCTTAATAGAAGTTTACTCCTTGTTGGTTGGTTTCAGTCTTTGAGTATACCAGTAGAGGAGCTCTCAGTTCAATAATGTGTAATGCCATGTTTATCCAATGATAAAGAGTCTACAGAGAGTTCTCTGTATCTGGTAATGTGACTAAACCAAACCTAAGAAGTAAGAAGCGGACCGCCTTAGGGTCCTAGGTCTGACACCTAGGGTCTTATTCTCTTAGTGTGACACTAAGGGGTTTATCTTGTGTTCTCTCTACAATTTTCTTGATTTACAGCTTGAACCTAGCATAATTTGGAGTTTTCTTGTGGGTCAGCTTTTGTCGAGTTTGTCCTGCAACAAATACTTTACCATTTTGTCATTTTTTAAAAATATATACGGGAAACAGATATTGAAGCCAAATTGTGGCTATTCTAAATTTTTCTCTAATTACATGTTTAAATTTGGTGTTTTGTTTCTGTACCCGCTGAATACTTTCATATATGTACAGGGGAAGTGAAAAATATATCGGAGGTCAGTTAAAAAAGTGTACAACTGTGCAG
Source organism: Vinca minor (assembly GCA_026122235.1). Lineage (NCBI taxonomy): Eukaryota > Viridiplantae > Streptophyta > Magnoliopsida > Gentianales > Apocynaceae > Vinca > Vinca minor. The sequence goes on along the minus strand of JAOCZM010000085.1, from coordinate 1,481,591 downwards.
ACTGTAACTGGACCATTTCTAACAGAGTTGTTGACTAGAGAAGAAGGCATCGCTGCATGGCCCCTCGCCCATCAAAGAAAGGGAGAGATTTTTATGCATTTTGTAAGTAAATGATAACCTTGTTCGCTTAGTAATTCAGAAGATACCGAATCATGTTTATGACTTGAAACTTCAAAAAGAATGTATACAACTTGGACTTAATAATGTCTGGAAAACAGACCTTTTACAATAGTGTCTAGTGGTTATTCTCTCTTTCATACACCCCATGAGTTACTCAATTTTAGGACCGTCTTTTTGGGACTGGCCCCACAGTTCCCTCACATGAATTGAGCGGAGCCCATATCTCAGTAGGGTAGGTTACGCCCAATTCATGTGAGAGCTGTAGAGCTAGTCCCACAAGGACGGTGCTAAGATTGAATTTTCTCTGTCCATTGGTGTATACTGATAATATGATTTAGATTATAGATACAATAGGAGATGGTAGAGGGTAGAACGTTTTTTCCCCTGCTTCAGATTTTTTCAAATTTAGTGAGTTTAAGCTATGTATATATGATTAATATCTATCAAGATATTCTTTGCCAGAGAAGATTTACCACTTCTATCCACCATCTCCTCAGCTCTACTATGCAACTGTCTGATTCTTCTTCTTCCTCCATGACGTGACAGTCTCTTAATTGCAAAATAGTAACGCTACAATATATAAGTCGTCATCGTCTTCCAAATGAAGACTACACTGCTCTACCCTAGTTTTCCATTACCCTAAAATGGTCAACCCAACTACAGTTCCAAGCGGTACACAAATGTCTTCTGAGCACAAATACCATTATTCAAAATTCACCACTGTCTTAGCAAAAAAAAAAAAAAAAAATTCACCACTGAAGATATACAAATTTTAAAGATTATATATCTCCTCATTATATGGAGAACTTTGCATCACAAAAGTTCAAAAGCATTCAAAGAAAAAAAAGAAAAATCCCAATACCATTACCATGAACATATCAGGCCCGAAGATAACAAATCGAGAAGCCTGGAGAGGATGTACTGATCAGGCGGTGGGCTAGAATACTACTAAATGTATTATGACGATGACACACAGTTATAAGGCCCACAAGCCCACTTTTCTTGACTTGGGCTATTAATGGGCTTTTACATAAGAAAGAGAATGTGAAGGTATCAAACAAGAATTTTCTACATGGGCTGCATGGCCCATACACGTCGGACAGACGTGTTTGGTTTGGAATCTACTGGTGTTGCTGTATCATCTCTTGCAAGATTCCAAAGAAAGTAGGAATCTGATGATCTCATGTAGTATGGTCACCGCACCGTTCCTCATGGAAAAATTCAATCCAATACCCTTTTTGTTGGACTGACTCACAACATCTCACATGTCTAGATGTGAACTCCGCTTAATTTATTTGAAGAGTGGTGGATCAACCCACAAGGACGGTCTGATTGAGTGAGCCGTGTGCCGTTCCTCATTCCTACAAAGCAACAACCAAAGGAAACTTACCATGATCCTGTTCGGCCAAGAACTCCAAGACTGTTCACCGTTTGACAATTCTGGGAAAAAATGAGACGAATCCCCGTCCTCAAAACCAATTTATGAAATAGTATTAAATTCACATAAAAATTGAAAAGCTCAACTCACGCTCAGTCCGGAAAAGTTCACAAACATTTAGCTCACGCTCATCTCACATTAAAATGTGAGCTCGAACTGAACTTACTAGCTAAATTTATTATAGCAAAAGAAACAAAAATCATATAGCAAGAATAATATAATACAATGAGTAAAGAAATAAATTCTGACAAGAATACAAATATACATAATAATACAATGATATTTAATTTTTTAAGCAAAATAAACTAATAAAAAGATAACAAAAAATAAATACATAGCAAGACAAAAGGTTAAAGAATCTACAACGTAGACAAAAATCCTTATATATACTAAAACAAAAGAAATGGATTGTATAAGTCTTCTTCTTTTTAATTATTATTATTATTATTATTATTATTATTATTATTATATATATAATATTTAATTATATTATTCTTATTCGTATTCGAGTTTTTTTCGGGCTGAGCGGGATAAAACTCTCGCTCAGCCCACATAAAATTCGAGCTTGAATATTGAGCTCACGCTCACATTTTTTCGAGCTATGTGCCCGAACCTAGTGACACCCCTATATATAAGGATTGTATGTAGATTCTTTAACCTTGATCTTACTATATATATATTTATCTTTTGTTATCTTTTTATTAGTTATTGTATTATATTATTCTTGTTGTAGGATTTTTGTTTTTTTTTGCTAATATAAATTTAGCTCGTGAGCTCAAGGTTTGTGAGGTTTTTTGTGTTGAGCTTTCCAATTTTTATGTGAGCTGAGCGTAAACTAAGTCAAACTCGACCCACGTACCTCAATTGACACCCATAAACTCATATTTGAATATTTTATAACATCTTAAAACCTTCATAACTCATAACTCATATATTGCTTCTTCAGTCTCGAAACAAAGAGCAACTAATATATACAGGGCACAGACACCCGACTTATAGATAAACCAAAAGTTAAACTACTACTAGATACGCCTAGAAATGCATGGCTGATTCCCAAAACTTAACAGCATTGCATTGAACCTATACAATTTGTTTCTGAATTCATAACTATAGATAGAGAAGTACTCAAAAGTCCACAACTTCATGGGCCAGAATGAATCTTCTTCACATTGTTAGAGCTTGTTGGAACTCTTTCTGCAAGTTTGTCCAGTGAAATCTGGATATCACGGCATCCAGCAGAGCAGAATGCACTGAAGTCTCTGCACAACATTTTTTAAATTCATGTTAAGATTAAAGTAGCTAAATTCTCAAAATTAATAGCAGTAAAAAAACAAATTGAGCGCTGGCTTGCAAAATCGCCAAAATCATATTCCAACACGTAATAAGTAAATCAAACACGATCGTTAGGGAGTATTGACATAAAATACAACTGAACTTTATAACTATTATGCGCAATTCAACGGAGATACAATTGAATTGACGGAAAGAGATGTTGTATTTGTGATTTAAATTGTTCAAAAAAATACATGATTTACATTGTTATAATTAAGCAATTGAAATTGGAGTTGAATAATGCTGCCAAAATAACAAATCTGCTGATAAAAATAATTATGAGAGAGATTAGTCACAGGTAAGACGTGCATTAAGAACAAATAAAGCAATAATTGATTTTCCGTACGAAGCAAAATCGAGATCTATTCCAAAGCGGCAAGCGGCGGAAAAGAGGCGGAGAGGCTTACTTGTACATAAAAACTTCAACTCCTTCCGGAATTCTCTTTTTGCAGTACTGGCACCTCTCCAGAAAACCGCCAATTCTCGATCGATTACTGACACCAGAATTCTCATGAACAGAAGAGGAGGAAGAAGAAATAACAGTTCTCAACTGCGATTGAACGACGGCGGCGGCGGCGGCGGTTTGGTTAAGCGACGATTTCGCGGCTGCCGCGGCCGGCACCAGCTCAGTCTCGGTGCTGGTTCTAGTTCGCTTGACCGTCATTGGAAGTTCCGTGCACGGAAGCTGAGAGTTACGAGCTAGGTGGTTTTTTTTTCCTGAGGGAGAGAATTGGGGTTGAGGAAGGTGAGATGAAGGAGGACTGAATTTGGGGTCTGTACGGAAGAGGTTTATATAGCGGGTTGGTGAGAGGAAAATCAAAAGAAGGGAAAAGAGTAAAGAAAGTGCTAGACGTCGACTACTTATAGGCTACTGTGGGACCCGTGAGCACTTTTACAGGTGAAAATCCTCCGTCTCCATCCATATTCCCAATCAATTAGAATTTATTATAAAAATATTTTTTCCAATTATATATATACACATGGTGAATTGTGAATGGTTGGAGACAGAGATGGGGATAGGAACAGGGACAGAGAATTTTTTGCCCTTTACAACCAACTACTCCCTCCGTATTAAATTATAGGTACACATTTCTTTTATAATCTATTACAAATTAATTATTGATGTTTTTTCTAATTCTACCTATTATACTCAACGTTGAAGAGAATAAGAGATAAAGGAAATAAAGTAGAATTAAATTAAGAGTCAAATTAAATATTGTAATGCTTGATATTTTACCATCTTCAATAATAAAATTTTAAGGTTAAAAAGCGCTAAAGCCCCATAAACTATTTCCTTTTTTGGTTTTTGACCCTCAACTAAAAAGGGTCAAATTTTACCCCCTAAACTATTTCGATTTTTGGTTTTTGACCTTCCATCCATATTCTCCGTTACATCATAACGGAAGTCCAAAAAATGGGAGCATTTTGGGAAAATCATATCATTCATAATAAATAGAATTAAATTTAAGGAAAAAAGGATCTTTTGAGATTTATTTAGAGGTTGGAATTTACAGTTGATGGTTGGAGAAAATGAGTGGTACCGGCTCAAACTTTTCCATCACTTTCATTCACCAGTGACTTCTTCTTTCTCGTCGAATAATAGGTTTTTTTTTAATAAAAATAAAAATTTTAGGATCTTATACATATTGCCCAAAATGCCCCCATTTTTTGGACTTCCGTTATGATGTAACAGATAATATGGATGGAATGTCAAAAATAAAAAATCGAAATAGTTTAGGGAGTAAAACTTGACCGTTTTTAGTTGACGGTCAAAAATTAAAAAATGGAATAATTTAGGGGGGCGTCAACATTTTTTATCCAAATTTTAATTCTCGTGCTAAAGATAAAATGAACACATAATATGTGACGAAATGAGTAAAATAAAAGCATATTTTATTTTCAGGAGGTGGTGCGGTGCAGTCTGTCGCTTTCGAGCTCTAGAACTTCAACCTACGGGACGTAAGCGTCCAAGGTACTCTGCAATAACCCGTCCAGTTTTTATATTGTGCATGTGCCGAATAAATTGTGATTGTCCAATTTTAAAATTTACGGCTGAATTTTTTTTTTAAAAAATTTTGTTCTTATCTTGCAACATTTGTTCATCTATCAAGAATTATGTGTTAGTTTTAGGGGTGAAAATGATCTGAGTTATGGCTAGTTTAGACTCAATTCACACTAAATTTGCTCAGCTCATAGCTCAACTCATAATCGATATGAGCTAATTTCTCAGCTCAATCTCAACTCATCAGTAGCTCACGAGCAACTCAACTCAGCTCAGCTTATTTATCTACAAATATTTTTGAAAAAATACGATTACTTATAATATGAGTTTAATATCCAACTTATACAAAATAAATCGAAAGATTTTATTAGTACAATGACATTTAATATAAGTTTATATATTTCTACTAATTATACTATGTAAAGAATCCGGTAAAAAAACTTAACAATTTATAAAATTAAACCAATGTAAACCAGCAAAAGTCTAGTTACAAAATATTATAATCCTTATTAATAAATGTAAAAAGTCTCAAAAGTCTTCTTATTTAATTTTGGTGGCATGTTTTTCCACCTGAAAAGATAAAAATATAATATTATCATAAAAAGAGTATTTTGTAGACTGACAATTAATTATCATCAGTAATAAACGAAAATTAGTAATATACTTTGAGTTTATTTGAATATCATAAGTGACTCGAGTCAACCTCCTTCACAACTCAATGCTTGAAGTGTTTTCGGGAAAAGAAGCTCGATATAAATTAATAACTCTTACATTTTGAGAATATGAGAAGATTATAAGAGATTTCTAGGGTTGTCTTTGTTTATTTTTCTTAAGAAGATGTGCGGCTACTTTTTTAAGGGGTATGTGAGGCTATTTTGTTTTATATATATTGAGCCAATTCATGAGTCAAATGAGTTGAACTCCATCTACCTCAAACTCGACTCATATTCATATTTTAGATGAGTCAAAAATCTTGGGGCGGCTCAACTCACTTCAAGCATTGAGTTGTGAAGGAGGTTGACTTGAGTCACTTATATCGAATCGAATCGTGAGTTACTCATGGGGCGGCTCAACTCACTTTCACCCCTACTCAGTTTCTTTATAACACGTGTTTTTAAAGAGATAAACAAGTGTTTCTTATAAAAAAAAACTAATAAATTTTCATATCTAACAACTAATAATTTGTCTGTATTGCGTGAACCTAATGTAACCCCTCTATTGCTACACGTGGATTCAGCGCAAGATATAATTTTTGCCTGCGCTTGCGGAATTCATCATGGTTATACACACGAATAAAACATATTTAAAACGTAGTTTATTGGTCTCTATATTTTCAATCCACTATTCACTATTCAAAGAATTTTTAACAGATTCGTGAAGAAAAAATAAGGGCTAAGATTGAAAAATGTGAATTTTTTCATTAAGCATCAATTAAAGAGTACAACAGACGAGATTTATGATTAATTTGACGCAGTAGTTATGAATGGAACTTAATATTTAACATATTTCTCTCTGTGCACAAAAATAATATACTTTCCTTTAGAAATTCACCAATTAAAAAAGGTTACAAGTTCATCGACACAAGTAAATTTTACAATCAATACGTTTACAAGCTAGCTAGTTATGAAATTAGTTCCGAAAAACTATAACCGCGATCATCATTAGCAAAAGAGATGGTACATAATTGTGAGAAGGAGGTGAGGCTGAGGACTCCGGGTTAAACACGGGCCTAATGCCTGGATGTACACCCGGAGCTAATGTATGTGAAGCCTTGGGTGAAGAAGCTGGTGTTATTTCTGAAATCGTATAATCAATTGGAGTTGGTACCAAAGGGGATGATGCCTTCGAAGCTGTTTATTTAACCCACAAAAAAATAATAATTTAAAAATAGGAAATATAAGAGAAAATAAATGAAACATAAAGTGAATTTTTTTAGATTATTACCACTTGGACTAATATGTGGAGCATGGACCGAAGGATGAGAAGTAGGAGGCTTGGAAGTGGGAGCATGGGTTGGCCCAAGTAATATTGGACCTGCAAATTTGAACTATCTGATTAATAACAAAGCTGCAATCTACCCCCTTTTTTTTTTTTGCAAAATATCGTCCTCGTTCATTTACTCAATCACTTACAATTTTTCATGTGTATATATAACTTGAAGAAATATATACATAACGAATTCTTATTGGTTTGATACAAGAATAAGAATATAAACGGGGACATACTATTTTTTGCCCCCTTTTTTGGGTCAGTACATCATACTTGCAGGTTGATGGCCCAGTTAAGTACAACACAATTTTTTAGGGGTGTACCGGTTTGACGAGGTTTTATCAAATTTTCAAACCGCACCACATTTTACTGTTTAGAAAAGTCTAAAACCACACCAAACAAATTAAAACCTCAAACTGCACTTAGTGGTTTACTATGGTTTGATGGGCAAAAAATCGCTCCGTAAAAGTCAGATGTACCCCTACAAATGTCATCAAAGTCAATCACGATTCATCGTATGTATATATAATTAAAACAAATATTTATTTAGTAAATTCTGATTGGTTAGGGACACGGGGACATACACAAACGGGGACAGAGGATTTTCACCCGGTTTGATGTTGTTTGGTGTTAGTATATTTATAAATCATGACAAACAAATAAACTATTAGTTGAAATCCTATGTATGAGATATATTTCAATACAGAGTTAGCAAAAAAGTATTTTTTTTGAGTAAGTAGATTATGGTCTATTCTGTCATGGACCATGCGGTTCAGATTTGGCCACATCACTGCATTTCCTTCTCTCTCCTCATTCTGCAGGGATGTGGCCAAATCTGGATCACATGGTCCACATGGACCCGGTCCATATCAGATATTTCCGTAGATTATTAGAAGTCTTGAAAAGGTGAAAATTTTATTGTATTTTTTTCATTTTTGTAGGGAAAAAATAATAATTTGAATACAATCACAACAAATAAAGTGTTATAAATCAATCACAAAAAAAATCTTCTTTAAACTAAATATTATACTAAATTAACTATATAACATATATGCGGTGCAGTGCGGTTTCAAAAAAAGTTCAAACCGTACCAAATTTACAGTTTGAAATGGTTTCAAACTGCGCCAAATCAATTAATAATAAAAAAAATGCATAATTGGAATTAATTAAAAATAAAAAAAACGCATAATTGGTATAATTTTGTGCGAAGTGGTGTGATTTGAGTTTTCTTATACACCCTACAGTTATGGTTACTTTAAAAATTATTATTGTTATGGATTCCAGTTTGAAGATATTCTATTTCATAATCAATTGCAACCAGATTTGTCTCCTCTCCTGTTGATCCTCCGTACCCTAGTAGAAATTTGATGGTGAAAATTCAATCAATTGATAAAATTCTATCAATTCTAGTAAAACACTCCCAAATATAACGCACTTTTTGTCGTTATCACCGGAAGAGCAAAACGCCAAATAAGAATAAATACAAGTTCGAATCTTATCTAAGACTCATATTTAGAAAAATAATTTCATTTATATGTATCTTTAACTAAACACCGTATACACAGAATGTTACAGGGAATCCAATTCTGTTAAGCATTGAGAGGGTTCAGTGGTACCTGGGGGTGGCAGTGGAACACCGGAAGCTGCAAAAATACCAGAAAACTCAATTAAAAACTTCCTGACCCGAAAAAACTACAGAATAAAAAAAAATTATCGGGAGGGAACTATCTATTACAAGAAATAGGGAATTCAAGAAGCGGTGAGTGGGGATTCGAACTATCAACTAGATCAATGCCTAATTGGCAAAACTGCTGAATCATAGGTATGAATTCTTTAAAAAAAAAAACAGTAAAGAAAGTAGTACATTTGCATCGTATTGGGACACCGTCATTACACGCTTGAGGAAGTGAAATAAATAAGGTTGGATTAAAAGGTAAGGAAAGAGGGACATTTCCGGTAATAATGAGACAAGCACAATCCATACTATCAGTAACCATAGATTTCAACGAATCGCAGCAATCTGAAGAAGGAGAAGATTGACCATTTGACGTGCTTCCGGTTATGAAATTAAAGCAAGGAGTGAAGCTTTTCATCACCATTGAAGCCGTGCACGGCGTGCTAATCATCTGCCCATTAATTACTTTATAAAATAAGAAGATAATTAGTACTAGTATGGCTGCATATAATTGTTTATTTAGACTTCTTGAGCTTTCCATAATTAAGAGTTGAAAGAGGAAATTTGGGCTAATTAATGATCTTGAGAGTTGGGTTTGTGATTATGGTGGTATATAAGTCTATAGGGTTTGAAGTGATTTGGAGGGAAAAATGTGGCGGTAGTTTTGATTTGTGACTGGAGTTCAACTACCTTAACCATCCAAACAACTATTTCCGTTTCTGGATTTCTCCTCCTTTGTCTTGAGTCTGTTCTTAGTTTATTGTATTGTAATAGTATCCATATTAACTACTCTCTCCATTTCATAATATAAGTCGTTAAGTAATGTAAAGAAAATTAAAGAAGTAAAAAATAATATGTTTTTTTGAATCAAAATATCAATATTGCTCTTTTAAACAAAATTAGTGGTATACAAGTTCTAATTAAAGAAGTAATATTGATATTTTGACTAACAAGATACCTTGTTTTTTTGTTTATTTAGTTTCACTAATTCTCCTGAACGATTTATGTTATGAAATATAGGGAGAAGGCTTTGAAACCCGGACCGAACATCGACCCGAAAAAGTTACTGGGTTACGGTTCACTGGTATGACCGGTGGGCGGACCGTCATCGATCCGTTAATTGACCCGGTGACGTCATAAATATTATAAATAAAGAAATAATATGTAATTATGATTTAAAATGAAATAAATGTTAAAATTTTCAACTAATATGAGATGCACAAATTCAAAGTTTAAAACACCAGATTAATATAAATTTGAAAATTAACAAAATGCTATATAAATTCAATCACAATTAATAGGTCCTTATAATAAAACTCTAAATAATCAATAAAGTTTCCAAACAAGATTAAATAACAAACCTAAATAATAGGCAATCCAACAAGACAATAACAATCTCAACTAGAATAATCAATTTTTTTTAAAAAAAAATTTACACCATATTAGATCCGGTCGGTTCTACTAAACCCGTTCCGATTTTTGGGTTAAACTGACAAACCGCCAAGTTTTATCGAGTTGAACAAAGGAAACATGTTTTTTATCCCTACCAGTTTGGGAGCCAAATCGAACCGTAAAGTATGCCGGTCGGCAATCCAACCGGTCAGTTCGAGCCGGATTTCAAAACATTGATAAGGAGTATGTATTCACGTGCTTTATGTAATTAATTAACTTTGAAAATGTTAGGATGCTAGGTATATTTTCTTAAGCACATGCTAATGACGACGTATCAGCTCAATTCGTCAATTTAGAAATTAAAATAAGTAACTAACTAACTATTCACACTAGGTGAATGAACGACTAATTTTCAGAAGATAAATCGAAAATAATAATCGAGATTGGATTACCATATACCACAAAAAGTAAGTTTCAACGTGGTAACCCATCCCTAACAACACCCCTTATAATCTTAATAGTTGGCCAACAGAATCACCCAATATATGTTTTATTTAATTTAGAAAAAAAGAAGTTTAAATTGATTCCAAAAGGAGTTCTAAGTCCTCACTCAATCTCAAACTTCCAACCTAGCATACCCAAATTTGGGACATTTCTTTGGAATTCAATAATGGCTTCCAATTTGATTCTGCCATTTCTAGTCAAAACTCTCATAGCAATGTATTTGACTACTTGTACTTTAGCTCAATCGAGTTGTACAAATGAATTGATGGGTTTGTCGCCTTGCCTGAATTATGTCTCTGGGAATTCCTCTGCTCCGTCGTCTTCTTGCTGCACTCAGCTCGCCGGCGTCGTGAAATCGCAGCCGCGGTGCCTCTGCTTGCTGCTTAACGGCGGCGCGTCCAATGTTGGCATTACCATTAACCAAACTCGTGCACTTGCATTGCCTGATGATTGTAATGTTGAAACTCCACCAGTTAGCAAATGCAATTGTAAGATATGAAATTAAACTTTGTTCCTCATTTTAATAATACTATTTTTTTTGTTAAATAAAAAATTATATATTAATCATAAAATAGCCGAAGGCATTACAATAAAAAGATAAAAAGAAAATAAAAGTTATACAATGGTAGAGACCACCATGATAACAGATAAAAGTCTACACTCCGGATTAGGTAAACACTATAAACCGTAGAAAAAATAAATACATTTTAATAATATTACATTCGTTATATAATATAATATATGAAACGAAAATTAAGTAATTAAAAAATCAAAGTAGTTCGTTAGTTAAAATATAAATATTACTTCATTAAATATAATTAGTGGTATACAAATTATATTTAAAAAAATAATATTGATATTTTGACTAACAAAAAATTATTTTTTATTTATTTAATGTTCGCTACGTGTTATAAACGATTTATATAATAGAATGAAAGGAGTAATATAGACTATAGATTGTGAATTTACAATGTTAACCCTGTTTATAATATTTAAATGGGGAAAATGCAGCTGGACAAACTCCATCAGCTAGTTCTCCCGAGGGTTCTTCTCCAGCAGATTCATCCAATGAAACACCTACAAATCCAGAGACACCATCTACCACATATACTCCAGCAGGTACGCATTTTGTTCTCTAAGTGTCAAAATATTATTTTATTGCGGATGTCAAACTCTGAGATATAAGATTTTAAGTTGAAAGTGCTATGTTAACTAACGGATTTTAAGAAAAATAAAATATGAGAGAAACTGGTTCTATAACTGCTGTCCCACCTCCCCTTTTAATTTAATGAAAAAAATATTCTTGCCATTTTAATGAATGAATGCAGGAAGAGGAGGATCAAAAACAGTGGATTCCTCTGCTGGAGGTAATACCAAATCATGGTTTCAGATTATAGGTTTCCTTTTATTATATGCATTTCCTGCAGCTGCTTTCTGAGGATTCAACAAGATGTTGGTGATGAATATTTGATGTGCCATCTCTAATTCAAGAACCAAAACTCTAGCATTTTTTTTTTATATTTTTGTTAATCTTTTGTTATTATTTGTTGTACCTCATTCAGAAGAAGAATATTTTATTGCAACTTCATAATCATTATGATTATTTTTTAAAGATCAAATCTATTTTATCTATTTTCATCAAAAAAAAATCTATTTTATCCATCATAAGATATATGTGTCTTTAGATTGCAGCACAACATTTCTATTCAATACTCAATATTTAAAACACTAAAGGTGTCTCTAGTTCAATTTTATGACAGAGATTTTCGCCAACTCAAAATCCAGGTTAAACATAAATATTAATAGTTATTGTGTTCTAGATTTTCTAATACAACTTTTAATACACTAATAAAATTGATCCCCATGTAACGATATTATTAAACAAAAAAAAATTATTGGGTTGAGAATTAATAACATTACCCCACATGTGATAATTTTATTAATATACCAAATATCCAATTATTGACTTTATCATTTGATAGTATTTTAACGTCTAATTTACTCGAGAATTCATTACACAATAGAGAATCGTACATAAATAATTTACTTTTACAAAATTTAACACAAACCATTAATCAATCCAAATACAATTATCTATATGAATTGGGCGGGCGATCACAATAGATAAAATCAAAGTCACTTTCCATTCAATTTCAATTAAACATAAGAAAGGTCAAACAGGAAAGAGAGAATACTATTTATTCATCATCAACCTAATGCCAAAACCAATTACTAACTTACACCCTTATTCAGGTCCTCCAAATATCAAACATAATGATAAAAATTATGATTAGGTTTATTTTCTTATAGTCATTTACTTCATAATAAAAATTAACTCCATAATCGTTTATAATATTGAGCCAAAATTAAGAAAAATAAAATAAAATACTTTATTAGTTAAAATATAAATATTATTTTCTTATATGATTTGTATACCACTAATTCTATTTAAAAATAATAATATTTAAATTTTAACTAACAAAATACCTTGATTTTATTTTTTTAATATTCATTATAAATCTTAAACGACTTATATTATGAAATAAGGCATTACATCACAAGATCAATGAGGCATTAGTCTAGTGGCCAAGATTGATGACTCATGACGTAGAGGTCCTGAGTTCGAATCCTCTCTCCACTTCTTGAATTCCCCATTTCTTATAATAGATAGGTCCCCTACCCAATAAATAATAATAATAAAAGTATTACATCACAAGCTTCACTAACCAATATCCACGTACCCCTCATATTCTTCCAATATATTCATAAACTAACCAAACTTTAACCATCTAACAACAAATCAATCACAAATTTAGACAAGTTTGGTCAACCATAAACACATTTTTAAAATCCTCTACATAATAAGCATAGACTTTTATCCAATAACCCTGCAAAATTAAACAATTGAAAAAATCACTATCTTTAACAAACCAAAAATTTTCAGTCCAAGGAAGAAGAAGAAGAATTAATCAGATGGGTTCCAGAAGGATTTTGGAGATGGTGTGGGCCCTGTTTTTCTTTATGACCGGAGCCGGGGCCCAGTCCAATTGTACTAATGTAATCGCAATCCTGTCGCCGTGCTTGGACTACATAACGGGAAATTCGTCGTCGTCGTCGTCTCCGTCTTCAGAATGCTGCAATCAACTTTCTAATGTTGTGAAGGAAAATGGTGAATGTCTATGTGAGGTTATTAATGGAACTTTACCTTTAATTGGAGTTAGTATTAACCAAACTCGAGCTTTGGAGCTCCCCGGATCTTGTAATCTTATGACTCCATCCATCAACCAATGCAACGGTAAGAATATCTTGATCTCAACATGTTTCCAGTTTGACCGGTCCGATTATGGCGTAAAATGGTTAAAATTTAGTACATATTGAACGTTTTTTTCATTTTGGATAATTGGATAAAAATTTCAACAATCCAAATTTTTTTTTAGAGACATATGTTATATAAGATATACGTTAAATGACTAATGACAAGTGTTCATCATAATAAAGCACTTATTGCAGCCTTAGAACAAATATTCATAATAAGAGAACACATGTTGCATGAGATTTAACATCTATCAAAAAGCATGCATTACCTGCCCAAAAAGTTGCATATGTATTGAATTTAAGGCGTTCAACACTATAACCATGATTAATTTGACTGTAAAATTTATTCTAACCCTAACAATATTACTCTTGATTTTATATCTTTCTCACATATTTTTTAACCGCTACTTGTACAAATATAGTTAATGTGTAACGAATTTCTGCGATTAAACCAATAGTTAGCTCTAAAATAGAATTTTTTTTAAACGATATTTTATTTTAAAAAGTACATAAGATTATAAATTTAGTACTCATATTTCCTTGCTCATACAATTTGACTTTTACAGAAATCAAATATCTCGTTTCAGTGATTTTGATTGATTTTCTTGATCTGGAATTTACTTTTATAGTCACAGCTAATGCGCCTCCTGGAACTACTAATGGATCACCTGGAACTCCGGGAACTCCCTCAGGTGGAGGTGAGCCGTCGGATGGATACAAGATCAAGATGCCCTTTGTTGATGATCAGTTATTCTTGATTTTACTGATTATGGCAACACTTGCTTCAATTTTTACTGCTATTGTCTGAGCTTTGATTGCCTTGTACCATGGTCTTAAATCTACATGCATGTCTAAATAGCTAGATGTTTTTTTCATTTTTCTTTTTTTAAAGTAGAGTTTGTTCTGGTTTGAGACTCAAATTCAAATCTAAAACATATTTGCATTGAGTCTGAAAATGAAGCTTGAAATATTAAATTATTTAAAATTTGATTTGATTTTCAGACTGATTTGAGACTGAAACTAAAATTTCACACTCAATCCAATCACATAATGAGTTTCGTAAACTTAAATGGTGGTATGCCAAAGATGATGTAAATTTCAATTTTTAAATTTTGTGTTTTTTTTTTATCTATACAAGACATTGGAATAAATTGCCATTTTGGTCATCAACATAGTTTCGCGCAGCTAATTTCATCCTTTTTCTTTTTTTTTTTTAACTTTTTTGGTCATCAATTTATTTTCAAACAGCCATTTTCATCCCTTTTAACTTTTTTCAGCCACTTTCATCCCCAACTGTTTTACGAGCAGCCATTTTGGTCATCCAATTATTTTCTAGCAGTCATTTTGGTCATCAAATTATTTTCTAGCAGCCACTTTAATCATTAAATAAGTATTTTTAAAAATGATGAAAGTGGCTGTTTGAAAATAAATTGATGACCAAAAATAAATCGCTAGAAAAATAATTTGATGACCAAAATGGCTATGATAAAACGATTGGGGATGAAAGTGGCTGGAAAAAGAAAAAATGGATGAAAGTGGTGTTTGAAAATAAATTGATGACCAAAAAAGTTAAAAAAAAGAAAAAAAGAAAAAGGATGAAATTGGCGCAGTTGATGACCAAAATGACAATTAATTCCAAGACATTGTCTAATCTCAAAAATTTGAGAATAGACTATCTAATATCTATCCACACTAGTATTTTCCTAAATTATTACTTAGACCAAAGCTAGATAAGGTGTGCGAGGGTGTAAATCTCTAACACCGTGCAAATACTTTTCGTGTTGATTTAGAAATTTCTTACCGTTATAATATACAATTATTTTGACTAAAAATAACTATTTTATATTATAGTCATCAAATTTTTCAATTTAACGGATTCAAAAATATTCGCACAGTGATGAGAATGTAAGATTTGCCCATGAGTACCTTAACCAAAATCCTTGGACCACCCTTTAATTCAACAATCCTCACTCTAACCAGGTTGTGCACCACACCAAATCAAGTAGAAAAAGACTCAACACCAATTTAACTCAACTCAAAGGTCAAAAGAAGAAATAAGAAAATTTTATCAGTCATAACCTTAAAACAAGTTGTGCGCACGTGACAATGTTGCCAGGTTGTCCACCGTTCAGTTAGGATACTTAACACAAAAAATTAGTATACATTAAAGAATTTTTTTATCATCCGATAAAATTTAACAATCCAAATTTAATTGGAGCAATTATATGTTGTGATTTTGTAAAATTTATCGTATAAAATATGTGTTATATGTCTTTGTACATATATTAATCAGTAAAGAACACTTACTGTACAGAACGTAACATATCTATTTAAAAATATATAACAACTGTCAAACAAATATTTCAATAGTTACTAAATTTTAGTGTTCTACGTTATAGTCGTGTCCGATTGTCCACTCACCAAAGAGAGTAATGGAATATCCTCATCGTTCTCCAAAGCCTATTCTGTTCTCTGTTACATTTTCTTTATTAGGGTAAACCAAACGCGGTTACGTTTTTTCACCTTCCTTTTGAACACTCGAAAAATCGCAAAGAGAAAAAAAAACATTTCCAATTGAAATTACAAAAAATTGCTTCTTCTTATATTAAAGTTAGAATAGAATTAATAAAAAGAAGGGAAAAGAAGAGAGCTTTTCATTTTCCCCATCCATTTATTCTTGAAGAAGAGAGCTTATAATTTGTGTTTCTTGGTTGGCTCTGTGTGCTTTTGCAGGTATTTTTTTTTTTTCATTTTTTTTGGTAGAATTGGATTTGGGGTTAATGATTTGTAATTGGGATTTTAATTTTAGGAATTGGGTTTAGACATTTTCGTTTAGAAATTGAAAATTCATCTGTAACCCGGTTGCCATTTCCTAAAATTATAGGGCTTTAATTCCAGATTTTTTCGACTAGTTCATTTGTTTAATGCCCTTGTTTGAATTATTGCATCATTTGATTTAATTAAATGATTAAGATTTAGGCTTTTTTCAATTCTCTATGGTTTTCAGGATTGCTGCTGGTTTGAGTATCGATTTCGAAGTTTTTGATCATATGCATGTGGAATTCACTGTGATTTCAATTAGATTTATCTCCACTGTTGAGATTATAGGTGTCTAAGAACTCTGATGAATGTTTCTAGTTGTGGGATTAAATGTTCTGCTTTACTAGTTTTCGATTGAGAGTTTGGTTTTCAGCTCGGGTGTCTCACGATTACCATTTTTCTGATGGACTGAGGCTGTTGCTTGAAGATTGAATTTCCTTTTTTGACTTCTAATGTAGCTAACTCCGTATGCTTTTGATAAATCAAACGAGGTGTGTTGGCAAATTTTGGATCATAGATAACGGATTTCACTAGGGTTTAAGAGGGAACTTAATTTCTTGATGACATTGGATTCTTTTTATGTAAATTGCTACGTTTTAAATGCGTTATTTACATGTCCTATATTTTCTCAAATCCTTTTAAAATACATGTTGGAACTGATCCTTGAAGAATGTTATTTTCCTAAAGAGTAATTTCGGTTCTTTCTAACCTAGTAATTGGCCTTGTTGGCTGAGAGAAACCAGATTTTGTTTCTCTCAAAAGACAGGTTTTATTCCTTAAAATGTGATGTGTTTGTTGATATGAAGGGAATGTTGCCGGATTATGTTTGCCAGCATACTTATCTCCTGTAATAAAAGTAAGAAACAAGAGTGACGGCATTTTGGTAGAGCGCCGTTTCCTTTTCGCTTTATATCGGTGCCAAAACAGAATTTGATGGCATATCACGAAGCAATTTTGTTATTTTATGACTAACTTTAATGAGTCACCTCTGGCGGTGATCGTTTCTGAGATTATAGGTGACCTTTTTTTAAAAGTTGCATCAGCCTTTACTTTGGGTTCTCTTTCGTGACGCGAGCCTTTACTTCATGCTCTTTACGTGTTCGGGAGTTGTGTTTGAATTCTCTTTCTACCTTACGTTAGCTTCATTTCTCTATAAACGTCATGGTAGTGACACTAATGACCTCAATGGATTCTCAAAGCAAAATATTCTTACCTCTTGGTGAGCAAATGGTACGTCGGGATTGCTAATATTTAAGCTCTGACTCTTGTTATATAATTCCATAGGTTCGATTCATTGTATATGTAGTTTTTCATTCCTCGGGAAATAATATCTGTCCCTTTTAGATAAAGGAAGAAAGTTTACTATTGAAAATAAGAACTACATTAGGACATCCTTCCATCTTTTTGTAAACATATCGAAGATTGAACGCATATAATCTGTGTGCTTAACTTCGTTTTTGGTAAGAGACGACGTAGTAGAAGTATGCAGGATATGCTCAGTTGATAGTCTGATTTTTCTGTTCATATCAGCTGTTTACTGCAACTCGTACCTGCTGAATTCTGATGTATATGTCTGCATTTGAACAGAGAACGCATCTCTTAGATTTTTTAATTTGTGCAGAAATTTCCTACGTGCAAATCAACTAATGTTCAGCAAATAACTGAATTAAATACAAGTCTGGCGAGCATGTCTGAACTCATTGAAGGTCTTCCTGATGCTGTTGCCCTCATATGTCTTGCACGGGTTCCCTTTTACCTTCATCCCAAGCTAGAAGTTGTTTCGCGCTCCTGGCGAGCGGCCTTTCGAAGTGATGAACTTTTCAGGGCTCGGGAAGAAGTTAATGCGACTGAGGACTTTTTATGTGTCTGTGCATTTGATCCAGATAATCTATGGCAGCTTTATGATCCTCGACGCGACCTTTGGCTTACTCTCCCTGTTCTCCCATCAAACATTAGGAATCTTGCCCACTTTGGAGTTGTTTCTACTGCAGGAAAGCTGTTTGTGCTAGGCGGTGGTAGTGATGCCGTGGATCCTTTGACCGGAGATCAAGACGGAAGTTTTGCAACTGACGAGGTCTGGTCTTACAACTTTGTAAACAGGCAATGGGCCTCGTGTGCATCCATGATTGTGCCACGGGCCATGTTTGCTTGCTGTGTTTTGGACGGTAAGATAGTTGTTGCCGGCGGTTTCACCAGCTGCAGAAAATCGATACCAAAAGCAGAAATATACGATCCCGAAAGGAATGTTTGGGTGTCGATTCCCGATCTGCACCACACTCACAACTCTGCCTGCTCTGGAGTTGTTCTTGGGGGCAAGGTTCATGTCTTGCACAAAGGTTTGTCCACCGTCCAGGTTCTGGAGAACCCAAAGCAAGGCTGGACAGTTCACGATTATGGATGGCTCCAGGGCCCCCCGGCGGTTGTGAAGGGGGAGCTTTACGTGATGAGCCATGGCCTCATCTACAAGCAGGAGAAGGAATCAAGAAAGGTTATCGTCTCAGCATCCGAGTTTCGTCGGAGAATTGGGTCAGCAATGATTGGTTTGGAAGATGACATTTACGTGATTGGAGGAGTGATTGGGCCGGAGAGGTGGAACTGGGACATCAAATTGATGTCTGATGTTGATGCCCTGAGCCTTGGAAGTGAAAGACCGGTTTGGCGTTCTGTCGCTCCAATGACTCGGTGCCGGGGAACCGTCCTTGGGTGTACACAGCTGAGGATTTAGGGCAACATTTGATTGTATTAATGATTGAAGTTTTGTTGTTGAAGGTCCTCCTGTTGTAACGGTATAATCCATATTGCCTTTTTATCTTGCTGGTTGTTTATGTGAAAATTTAACCTTGGAAAAATCTTGCCTAGTTTTACCTTTGCAATAAAAACCGCATTCATTGTTGTAACTTGAGAAATACAATGTGTTAGCAAGGAATGGCATCTTCTTGTTTGTTTTTTTTCAGGTTGAGGATAGTTTGTTTCTGAAGCTCAGTGGGGGATTCAATTGGTTGCTATGTTCTTTTCATGTATTTAGTTTTGTTGAGGTTCATAGATTATCAAATGAACAAATTGAATTCATTCATCAACTGCTTGTAATGGATAGTGTTTGGTTTGAAAAATTTCTTGTAGTTTGAAAATTGTTTCAAGTTTCATAAAAGTTGGGTTATTTGAAAGAGAAGATAGAGAGTCAAATTTGAGATTTTACTTTTCGTTTTAAGATGGAAGTAGTTTGACTGGTACGATATCAGAATATCCATACATATAAGAGGATCGGTCATATACATCAGTGCTCTACTTGCAACTCTTAGATGAGGTTAAATATGAATTGGAGGAAAAATGCAATTATTTAAATAAAGTGAACATTCAATTTGAGACCGAGATAAAGTTGTGGCCATTCCATTTCTCGATTGATACTCCATCCCACTCAAATTGAATGTCGCTAAAGTAAATATTCAATTTGAGACGGAGGGAGTAACAAAAGGCAAAGTTTTAGTTGAGTTTCATATATTCTTTTTCCTAGTATTGCAGGGGTGAAAAAGCCTTCTGCAGACATGAATGTGGCTGCCAAGAAATGCTTTTACTGCGAAAGAAGTGAAGAATCGCAAGATGGATGAATTTTCCATGGATTAGTTATCATCATGAATGCTGTTATTTCATGATAATTTGAGAATTCAACATCAACATTTGGAACTAAATTTCCAGATAATAATGAAGATTTCCAAAGATGGCAATGACAAAATTGGGAGGAAGATGCAGATTTAATAAAGTTCTTGCTCATATCATTTTTTCCCTTTTTATGTTGTACTGTTAGTCTTTCTCTTTGATCCTCTCCCATGCACATAGGGACAAGGAAAGTTTGCAATTTAAGATTTACTACGCAATCAAATTATCTAACAAAATTTTCTATAAGAGAACCCAAATAAAACGTAAAAGCTTGAAAAACAACTATTGTAAGTCTGCAAGAGGAACATCTAGCTCCACCAGTACAATAGACACAACAGATAGACCAATAACACAAAAACTAGAACACTGCATGATAAACAACGATATAAAAGGTAGAACACTGTTTGAAACACAGCACAAAAGAAGAACACATATGGCTATTCCATAGTCATTCACACAATGCAAGGAAAGAGGACAACAGGGATGGTGCAGAGCAATTGAGCTTTTAGTTCAACAATAACTCGCTGATCATTCATCCGGGTCAACTCCGGTGAGAAAGCTCTGTTCACAAAATTTCATAAAAAAGTTAATTAAGGAGGACTATATGCAGATGACATGATGCAAATATCATTTGACCATAGAAATACCACAAGAAAAGTTTACCTTGGTGATTAGCTTGGTTTGATCAACCACATCCAGTAGCGACTTGAGGACTTGATGCGAGCAACGAAAGGAAACAAGACCATTTACAGAGAGAGCCTCATGCGAGTAGCAAGTGAAACTAATAAATCCTAAACACTAAAAAGAAGGTTTGCAGAAGAAGACATCATCTAATTCTAGAGGCTAAAATCCCTTACCACTTTTCTTTTTCAAAAACCCAGAAAAGCTGGTGAAAGAGAGAATTAACTACTGAGAAAAAAGATAGAAAGTCATCCTATTCAGTGCAGATACAGACAAAGATCAGTAAGAGAAAGGAAATATGCTACTGTTAAGATATCTCGGTGAACTCAAGACCATGGAGGTATGAAGATATTCTAGAAAGACTATTAAATTGAAGGATACTAACTAATAAACAAAGATTGACACTAGATTGTGGATGAAGGACAAGATCATGAAAAGAGTAATGAAGCATCCTAGAAGTTTTGTAAATCACCAAGTTAGGATCCTACAGAATATATACACTACCATATCAAGAAAATACTACTCAAGCAGAAGTGTCTAAGAGTAACAGTCGTCCTGTGAGTAAAGCATTTCAAAGGACATAAAACCATCCTCTGAATCATCTAGACCAATATCTTTGTTAAGCCATGTCAATAATTGAACCGTCAACTTAGCCCAACGACAGTATGCCACAAACCACCAACTCAACATCTGGACAACCTTTCTTTAGAACATGCATTCTGCAAGCCTTCTTGGATTCATTGGCATCCCAAAAACTAAATTCAAGCATACCAATAGTGACATTGTTCCAATCCAATCGAAATCGCTTTCCGAATTATCTGGAGATAGTTGACCCACCAGCCATCACTGCTCTAGCACCCCCACCAACAGAACATAACACCAACCAACATAACACTACTGAGTCATTATGCAGACTGATTTATTTTCTATATACACAATCTACCACTAATCCAACTTGCAAGGAAATTTAACTTTCTTATTTACAGGAGCCTCATGTCTCCCATTACCCTTCATTCATCATCAGTAAGATGAAGGTTGAGAATGCGACGAAGGGTCTTGGTCGCAAAGTCCATACCATCATCAAACAAATCATCAGGAGATGGGCTACCTTCCCTAAAATTATCATCAAACACATCATCAGGACATGGACTACCTTCCCTAGAACCATCTCCAAACAAATCATCCGAAGGACTGCACTCCCTGGTAGGAGTAGCAGGGGCGGACTTGGCAATGGGGTGCAGATCAATGTCAGAAACAGAAGAGGGCAAGTCAAGAGAAACAGTCCTTTTTGGACCGAGAGAAAACTTTGGCATGGGCAACGAACTAGGGGGAGGTGAATTGTAATAAGTAGGTCCAGCCCAGCGCTCAGAGAAATCAAACTTACCGTTCAAAGACCGAGCCTTTTCCGTATCAACATCAACTCTCAGATTCATCGGTATCGGAATGGCACTACTTTTAGTGACTCTTTTGGAGTTCTTTGGTGGCTCTGAGCGAGAATTGTCAGATGTCAAAGGTGTTTTATGGGAAAAGGCACGTTTGGCAACAGGAGAGGAGCAATTCTTTATTGGAGTTGGTAATAAACCAGCTTCTGACTGAAAAGTCCGGCAATTAATCCCTCTGTATTCCTTGGATGGAGGAGATCCAAAAGAACCAAATCGCATAGGTCCATGACCTTTGCTTCTAATGTAGTACTGATTACGGTGCTGAGCAACAAGAGTTTCCATTGCATCTAGACTAATATATTCCAATAAGCAGCAGATACTAATAATTAATAAACTTAAAAGATCTATCAGCTAGAACAACTAAATCACTAAAGATTTGAGTCTTTAGGATTTGAAATGCTAAGAGATGATAGTAAATTTTAGATCTTCGCCACAACCACCACAATCTGAGTAGATCAACATTAACCTCAGTGAATCCAATCCATACTTCGAACATATATTTCTGTAATCAAATCTCTTTACCAACAACGATCAACTCTCTCTTTTCACTTCCTTCAGATCTACTCATACAACAACAAAAAAGCAAAAAAAAACTCTATATAAGATCAAATAGAGAAAAATCATGCACAGATAATTAACTCCAGACTACTAATCAGAAATGATTCCATCAGCGATTCAATATTTAACAATCGATTCTTATGATTAAGAATAAGAAGAAGGTTACCTGTTTATCGACTACTGGGTAACAGCGGCGGTGGTGTTCTAACAGTTAAGTACTGAGAACGACAGCAGCAGTGGTGGTCTCCGGCTGTAAGAGTGATACTTTCTCTCTCTCTATATATATATATATATATATCCGCATGTATATATATCTAGTGTGGAGATATTCTGTGGCCTGGTGGCTCCCGGATCCTATGCAGAACGTCCTTTTGTTCTGACATGCGGGACACACTTCAGACGTCAGATGATATTTTTTAACGGCCCAGATTTGGAGAGAGAAAAGTTTTTTTTTTAACATTTTAAGTCCAACTGCAACTTTTCTCTCTCTAGATCTGAACCGTTAAAAATATCATCCGACGGTTGAAAATGTACCGCAGGTGCAGAATTTTGCATGTTCCGCACTTGAGCCGGGCCTTGGTGGCTCGGTGCAAAATATTGACGGCTTCCGTGTATATCCTTATATCTATATTTAAACACTTATAAATGTTATGTCTGTATATATAATTGAAAAAACAAATGTTTAAATAATTAATTCTGATTGTTGAATACATAAATGAATACATATGTATGGACAGATAATTTTTACCCGCTTGTGAGTGGGTGTAAGTATAAATAATTGTGACTATTATGCAGAATAAAAAAGTGTTATAACGACAAATTTTTTTTTTACAGATGTTGCAAGCTCTCAGACACGTGTTATATTTTAGATGTTCTCTCTTCATGCACGTGTCCTACAGTATGTAACATATATTTTACGTAATATGTATTACTACTTACAAAGCACAATAGATTATCACTCTTAAAATTTTGAATCGTCCAATTTTTTATTTAATAACCAAAAAACGAATATAAATCACCATGACGGCCATTCAGATTTATTAAGGCTTGTTGCCTCAATTCAAAAGGTATGAGATTTGTTGGAATTCCGACTATTTCATGTAACTCTTAATATCAATTAATGATATTATTTTCTTCAAAAAAAAAGATAACATAATTCATTAGACCATGGTACATCAGGTAAATAAGTATTAACTTTTTTTTACTTCGGATTTGAAGCCACTCAGAGTTGTATTTGAATGTGCTCTCGCGTACAGCGTAGTGAGTGGGATATTATGTGGTACGTGATTCCTTTAATAACCTCAGTATTTGTCGGTATTTACGAAAATGTTATTGATGTCTACGTGTAATGTAACGGGTAGATCTGGAGGACTTTCCTCGTCCTCTGATCTTGTTACTTTTTACTCTTTATCCCCTTTTGTTTGTAATCTAGTGGCGAGGATGCTCGTGTGACTACTTTTACTAGGACTATTTCTGACACTTCCATCCATATCATCCCTTTTGTCACCTTTTATAGTGGCGGGATATGAAGATGAAGTATCAAGTGATAGATCAAATTGTAATAATTATATCCCTTACCTATGGGCTAGGGAGTTGTTGTTGTTTTATTTATATTTACTAAAAGCTGGAGCTGGAGCTGGAACTGAAACTGGGGGATAATTAATATTTTGGGTTATTGCAGTCCTTTAAGTTATAGAGTAGTTGCAATATAGTCCTTGTGTCCAAAACATTGTTTTATACGTCCCAAAATTATTAGTAAATGGTTTATTAAATAGGAAAACTCTTATATGAATGTTGTTCAAAATTGTCAACATTATTACATAATTGTCTCTTATTATATTATAATGGTGTGAAATTTTTGAACTACAAAACTCGATGAAAAATTCATGACAGTATAATCCTACTAAGTAAATCGTAATTAAATAATCGTTAAGTTTTTCTACATAGTGGTCAATAATTCATCATGTTTTCATACACGGTGCTCAATAATTCAAGGTTGAAGATAAATAATTTAGAAAAACCTTACTAAACTTTGACCACAAAATCTAAATATATTTTTCAATTCACAATAGTGATAATATTTTATTTCGTTTTCCTCTTTTTTGATGTGAAAACAATAATTCTTTCACATTCTGGTAGTGCAAGAATCATGGTTGTTTATTAATTTGTGCACTGCCAGCAATAGAGGAGACATCCAAATCTCCTTTCGTTTTTCTTGAAAAATATATCTATTTTTTTTACGTAGATTGTGAAATTAAATTGGTGCTATTGTTATTTTGTTATTCTAAATAAAAAGAGTATTTTTTATATAAATTTTGAATATATATACTCCCTCCATTCCTAAATATAAGACTCTTTAGACAATTTGAAAAAATTAAGGAAGTTGTCATTTTTACCTAAACTTCCAATATTACCCAACAATGCCTCTCTTTCACTTATACATCATAAAGAAAAGAAAGGAATATGTAGAGGGTATAATTGGAATAATTTGTTGACAACTAATAAAAGAACCTTAAACGACAATTAATTTGGATACCTAGATATCTCCTAAACGACAATTAATAGGGAATGAAGGGAGTACTATTTTTTATTCCTATGATTAGTGGGTATGACTTGCTGATAATTGGTTTTCCAAATGCGATCACAGGTAATCATGTAATAATATTTAATTTTTGCTTATACATATTTGTAGAAAATATGTAACCTTTTTTTTCTACTCAACCATTTTGTGGGATTTTGTTAATGATAAAAATCTATATAGGAAAATTAAGAAATGGGGTGACGTGAACTTGATATTACTTGAAGGATCATACTAGTTGACTACAATGTGGCTTTGCATTCCTTTTTTTTAAAAGAATTTTTTTTAAAATATTTATGATATATTTAGAAAGAAATGATGATGTGAAATAGAGGAATATTCTTCTAATTTGTTCTCTTATATTTAAAAAAAAAAATATACAAACTACACTAATAACAACAACATAATAAAGTCTCATTTTCATTTATTTACCACCTTTGTTTCAATAGTTAAAAACTAATTCAGAAAATCTCATACTAAAATGATATAATAAACTTGTTTAATGCCCCAACGATCAACTTATTTTAGTCTCCTATTTATAAAAAAGAAAAAATAAAACTCATTTAAAAAAGAAATAAATCTCCCCCGCCATCTAAATAATTAATTTTTTAATTTGCGAGTAATAACTTCTCAAACAAAAAGAAGTCATTATCCTAATCATTATCTCATTAAGAAAAGGGCAAAAGTAAAAATCATAGTCAGATCATAACAAATACAAGGGAAGAATATATATAAAAATGAATCTTCTCCTAAACTCTCTAAAACTAAAGTATTAATTTGTAGAAATTTTAATTTTTAATAAAATAAAAAAGTAAAAAATATTAATCTAAAGTCACATAAGAGAATTAACAACAATAAAGACTCCCACATAAAAAAAATAGTTATTAATGTGTATAAAATTTATACTCCCTCCGATTCAAAATAGAAGTTTTTTCTAAGAGTTATTTTTTGTTGCAAAATATAGGTCTTTTTAAAAGAATTGTGTATTTATTGGCTAATTTACCCTTACATTATTTTCTCCATATATTCATTTTTATTAAAATGTGTAGTTTTCATGCACTCTTCATTAATTTATTTGTTCTTTTGGAGTATTAAGTAGGGGTACTTTAGTCATCTTGATTAGTATCTTAATTTATGTGAAAACTCTTAAAAAGACTTATATTTTGAATTGGGGGAGTATCTATCTTCTATCTATATTTATATTACAGAGTGTTTTCAGTTTCAGTCAATCACATTCTTCTAAATCCTACATGTAATTTCTATGAATTTTAGTTCAATTAATTATTTTATAAATTGTTTGATTGGTTGGTTAAATTTTACTGTGGTTGTAACATCTTGATTGACTTATAAGATTATCCCACATTGAAAAGTTACATTATTTTTTAAATTTGACAATACTATAAAAGATATTACTTTGACATGTTTTGAGTGAGAAATTGAGCTGACATTTCAGTCCATCAAATTAGGGAAACCCACTTATTTGCTTATTTTTTTTATTTATATAAATATAAATAGTTAAAGTTTTACCAAATAACGAGTAATTTATATGACCGGGTCCTATTAATTTCGATTGAGCTTACAATCAAGTTCGATTCATCTTAAACTTATGCAATGTTCATTTTTTATTTTTTTATTCTTATACATCGTTTTTATTTTCATAATATATTTTTAAAAATAAATATGGATATTTAAAAAATGGAAAAAAAATAAATTCACTTTGTTTATACAAATTAAGTGAATATTCTTCTAAACTCTCTACAACTAAAGTATTAATTTGTAGAAAATTTTAATTTCTAATAAAATAAAAAAGTAAAAAATATTAATCTAAAGTTATGGTTTATAATATATTTATTGTTTTTCTTTTCTTCTACTTTGTTTTCTACATTTTTCTTTTTCTTTTTCAATATTATTCAAACATTGAAAGTGTATGAAATTTTTGGAGTTTGACAACATTATAAATAAAGGGGTTGAGCATGTTTTTCAATTGAATAAATTGGTGGGTTGATATTTAGCCCATTAAATTCAGTGGCAAACTCAATTTGCTTTTCAACTTTTTCATTCCAATAGTAAAAAAAAATTAACTCACAAAGCCATTTGATTTTTAGTAGAATCTGCGAGAAAACTTTGCTTATTATTTTGTTTTTCATTTAAAGAGTCAAAACTTTTTTTAAAAAATAGCTTAAAGAGCCATTGTTTTCATATACTCATAATTACATGGTAAAATGAAATCCCTAGCATAGCACATGTTATTAGACTATCTAATCTAAATGTATTTATATTACATAAGGTGTTTTTGTTTTTAACCACTCACATTCTCTATAATTCTACGTGTAATTTGCGAGAGTTGTAATTTCTTTAATAAAATAAAAGGACAAGACTAAGAACTCTTATAAAAGGAGTAAGCTGAATTCCACATCGGAAAATAGAGTGTTTGTTGAGTTTAACAACACTATGAAGAGACTACTTTCACATGTTGTTTTGAGTGGGAAATTGAGTGACATTTCAACCAATCAAATTAGGGAACACACTTATTTGCTTCTTATATTTTTTATTTATATAAATATAAATGGTTAAAGTTTTCACAAATAACTGGTAATTCGGATGAGCTGGTTCTTTGAATTCCGATTGAACTTACAATGAAGTTCGATTTAATTTAGAGTTATGCAATGTTCATTTTTTTTGCTTATTTATTCTTATGCAACATTTTTATTTTCATAATATCTTTTGAAAAAAAAATAAATATGAATATTTAAAAATAAAAAAAAACAAATTCGCTTAGTTTATACTGAAAAAATCAAGTGAATCTTCTTTTAAACTCTCTAAAATTAAAGTTTTAATTTGTAGAAATTTTAATTTTCATTCCAATAGTCAATTTTTTTTTTTAAAAAAAAAAAAAATAGCTCACAAAATTATTTAATTTTCATATACTGTTACTTATATAGTAAAATGAAATCTCGTGTGGGTTATTAGGCTTAGTGTATATAGGGAAATCAGCCTTTTTAGTCCTCCAAGAATTTTTAGTTAGCCTGTATAGTCCTCAATGTTTAATTTCAGCCTAGTTAGTCCCCCAAGAATTGTCATTCAGCCTGTAAAGTCCCCAATGTTTAATTTCAGCCTGTAAAGTCCTCCAGGAATTTTCGTTCAGCTTGTAAAGTCCCTTACCTAGTCCCACATATTTTGTATTTTGTAAATTTTATAGATTGAAACTGACCAGTATTCCCCAGCTCATTAAGCCTGTAAAGTCCCCAATGTTTAATTTCAACTGTAAAGTCCTCCAGGGAATTTTCGTTCAGCTTGTAAAGTCCCTTACCTAGTCCCACATATTTTGTATTTTGTAAATTTTATAGATTGAAACTGACCAGTATTCCCCCACTCATTAAGCACAGGGATGACATGAATTTGGGGTTGCCCTGATTCCACCGCAGAAGAGGTGTGGAACCTCTATATGCAACCTGTAAATAGATAAGGGACTTTACATGCTGAAATTAAATAGGTAAGGGACTTTACAGGCTGACCGAAAATTCTTGGGGGACTTTACAGGCTGAAATTAAACATTGGGGAATTTACAGGCTAACCGAAAATTCTTAGGGGATTAAACAGGCTGATTTCCCGTGTATATATATATAGAGGAAAGTAAAATCTCAAAACAGGGCCCAAAAAGAACCAGACGACAAACACATTCCCTTTCTATAACTCCGGTAATTCCCCAGCAATTATCTCACAATCCCTATCCTTTTTCATTTAAATTCACCACCAATTCTTGAAAACCCATCTATTTTTATCAATCTTAATTCTTAAGTTCTTGATTTTGGAATTTTTTTCTTGTTTTCTTCAAAGTTCTTGATAAAAAAAAAAACCACCATGAAAGTTCATCCGACTCCTCCTAGGAAGCGAAACATAACGTTTCGATACGACATAGCTTCTTGTAGACAAAAGAAGCTTCGAAGATTACCTCATATTTTTGCTAAGGTTCTTGAATTGCCTTTTGATTCTGATGCCGATGTTTCTGTTCAAGAAACTCCCGATTTCCTCAAATTCATTGTTGATGTCGGCGGCGCAGATTTCAGGGCTCATACACTTGAGATCTATCCTGGGGTTACCAAGATTGTGATTCGACCAAACGACGCCGTTGGTGACGACGGCTCTTTTGTAGATGAATTGGAGCTTGATTTGTGGAGGTTTCGGCTCCCGGCGTCTACTCGGCCGGAGCTGGCTACTTCGACTTATACCGATGGTGAACTGGTGATTACGGTGCCTAAAGGTGGTGACGATGATGATGAGGATGACGGCGGCGATATTGGAGGAGGAACAGGGCGGTTTGTTCTTGTACAGTAACTGTTAGGAAAAAAAAGAAAGAGTTCCCCTCTTTTTTATTTTAATTAGAGTTTAATGGGAATGCAATGTCTTAGAACTTTAAATCTGAATGCTTAATTTGCTGTTTAAATGAAAGTTTGCTCTTTTGCATATTTAGATGGTTCTAATACTTATCTTTGCTGTATTGATTTCGTTTAAGGTGTACTCTCATATAAGTCGTTAGAACATGTAGTGAAAATTAATGAAGCAAAATAATAAGAGGTAATTGGTTAGTCAAAATATCAATATTATACTCTTAGACAAGACTGAAAATGACTTGTATACGCCTAATTCTATTTAAGATAGTAATACTGATATTTTAACTAACAAAGCTTTTTTTTGCTTTCTTGATTATCGCTAAATGTCTTAAACGACTTATATTATTAAATAGAGGTAGTACTTAAATTAAGATTGTTTTAAGGTTTTTTTTTAAAGATTTCTGACATAGACTAGTGTAAAAGCTTGAATTAGGATGCCGGTGGGATCTTATGTGACTAGCTGTTAGTTGGAATGCATCACATTTCTTGAAATTAATTCATCTGTCTTGTATAAGCTGGTTAAATTTGGATTCTGATTATTCATGACTATTTGGCATCAGCAGAAGTTTGTACCAACAGTTTTAGCAGCTCATACGGATTTGTATTCGATATTGATAGTGGCATAAATTCTGAATTCAATCTGTTTACCTTCATGTTATTGGCCAGACCATTCCTGCTGGAACTATATGGATTTACAGTTCTTCTTTTGAATTCGTGTGCAAAGTCATCTCAAATCATTTGGATTCTTGATATTGCATTTTAGAAATATAATTTTGTCCTACACGTCTATTGTTAAAAGGCATGTTATTGTTGGTTTATTCTACACTATTATTATGTTAATTTTTCCTGTTTGAATGACTTCTCGAGTATGAAAATATATGAAGCATCTATCATTTCTGAATGTTGCTGTCTTATTCGGGTTCTTATTAGTAGTCCTCGACTGTTATGTGCATGTGGTGTATGTTTGGCTCTATTTCTGTTTCCTTGTGCATTTCTATTGCTCATCAAGGATGGATTCTTGGTCCCTTCATTGTTTGGCCTGCTGAAACGCACATTAAGAAATGTACTTCAGAGGGAACTATAGGGAGAAGTAGTAACTATTGTTTATATTCCAAGATTTTGAGCGGCTTTGGTATAGAGGCACATCAGTTTCATCCTCCATATGTTTGTGAATGTAATGTTATAATCTTTACGTTTTGGTTTATTTACTGGGTAATATATCAAAGAAAAGTGATATTAGTTCTTAGAAGCAAAATCATCAGCATCTTTACTGCCATAGATTCTGTCTGTTTTCTAAAACTCTGTCCATGGACGTTTTTCTGCTTTGACATTGCAGCAACTGCTAGTCATAGGCTCTGTCTGTTTTCTAAAACTCTGTCCATGGACGTTTTTCTGCTTTGACGTTGCAGTAACTGCAGCTGCTCCGTGGCTATTCGCTACCTGATATGCCGATTTATGTGGTTTCTAATATCTTGAGTCTTCAGGAATCCTTAGTTTGTATACTTGTTAGCCTTCAAATTCTCATATGTTACTGATAGTCATCGTTGATAGGGAATCAGATATTGGTCCCCATCTAGGCTATGGTGAGCTTGTCTTGTTTATCCTTTTTCTACTATCTTTGTAATCTTTGGGTGCAATGTGAAATGGGGCCTGGGAAGCCTTTGCTCTTTGTTTTCTGTTTGTCCTCTCCTCTGGCTGATAAGTTCCATGCATTATAAGTCTATACCAACCAGATTATTCTGCGGCAGCTTTTCAAGCGTCCAAGAACAGGGAAAAATAGGAGGTCCTCGATGATCAATTTTTGTGTGTAGGAGGTGAGCGGTTCTACTCATAGGGTGTGCTTGGACAAGGTTTTGGTCTGAGTTTGAGTTTGGTTTGGTCTCAAACTCAAATCCAAATCAGCTTTTCCCCCAAGAAATTTGGATATAATCCATATTTTCCGCCATTTTTTTTAGAATTTCTCCCGCCAATTTTATAGACCAAAAGTTGAGATTGAACGATTATTTGAAAAAAAAAAATTCATTTTCAATTCCCCCTCTCCAATTTTAGAGGTCAAAATTTGAATTTCTTTCGCCAAAATTTGGAGACTCAAACTCAAATTCAGACAAAAATCTTATCCAAGCACACCCATAGTTACCCAAAGATCATATACATATTTTTGTCTAACTATTCTGATATCTTACGCAGTGACGAAAACAGGTTGTACCCGAATTTTTTAAAAATACTATTAGATATAGTAAATTTTATATGTAGTTCGAAATATTTGGTCAAATTTGTCTCAACATTTTGTACAGTATACTTTTGTAGTATTTCGCACCCAACCTAAACGTCCTGATCTTACCTAAATATAGTGAAGATTTGTGAATTGGTTTGAAAAATCTGGAATGGGAACAATATATTCTGTCAAAAGATAAATGATGTGATATTAATTTGATAACATTCACTATTCTCTTATAAGTTTTAGTAATACATTGGGAGGAAAAAAAGTTTTTTTTTTAAAGAGATAAAAAAAAATTAACTAACAAATATGATTTTTTTTTTTATGGGGGGAGGGGGAATACGGGAATCGACGCCTACCTTTTCCACTGGGCAGGTCATTCCCATAACAAATATGATTACTTAGTGGCTTTAACAAAAAAATAAGGCAAAATTTTAATCAAAAAGCAAAAAAGAATGAAGTAAAATTAAAGAAAAATTGTCAACACATTTTGTATTTGATCAAATCACAACTAAAATTACTGATAAAAAAGATTATTTCTGAAATGTAAAAAACTAAAGATGACCTAAATATACTCCTCCTTTCATTTTTAATGATTTTGGTACTATTTTGAAATGTCTTAAAATATTTAGCATTGTTTTTAATTATAATCGTTTTTTAAATTTTAAACTGGTCTCTTTAATTAAGTAAATATCATACATAATGCACGTTATCCTGAATTAAATTTTCTAACTAAAAAATGACTTTATTCAATATAATTAACATTAGTATCCTCAATTTTTGTAACAAGTCGATTAAGGTCATTATAAATGATACGCAAAGGGAAGTATATATATATATATATATATATACCCGGAGATGCAGGGATCGAACTCAGGACCTCGATCCTGAATCCTACGGCCTTTTTCACTGGGCCAGTGAATCCCTAAGGGAAGTATAATTTGAGAATGGACCGTGTCTGTATTAAAAAATTTAGACCACATATTTAATTGGACTATAATAGTTTATATCAGAAAAAATTCGGCACCTTCCTCATCTTTTTGTCAGTCACCCCAATTTTTGACTAAGAATTCTCTATTCTCAATTTTTGTATCCATGCATTTATCATAAATAAGAAATTGATATATGTTAAACTTTTAATTAAAAAATTTATAACTCGTAAGAAAAATATATATTTTTTTATTCACGTAGCGAATTTTGAGTAGTGAATATATGCATAAGAATATAAGTTAGCTAGGGGCAATTTATTGCCCAAATCTTTGAGCTGGTTCCAGAAAAAGAAGAGAGGAATTAGAGATTCATGAATCACCTAATTGAGCTTCTTAATCCTCCAACACGTGTAGTTTCTCTTTCGGTCTCCCTCACCACGTTTCCAAATACACGCCGCCTCTTCGATCTCCTATATATCTCTCCGGACACCTTCCCTATCCATATGATCGATGCCATTATAAACTAATTATTAACCGTGAAAATGAGCCACCAGGGACAGCCGAAGAGACCGGAGGTTCAACCGGAACCAATCAAATACGGTGACGTTTTTCAGGTTTCCGGTGAACTTGCTTCTAAACCAATATCTCCTCAAGATGCAGCCAAAATGCAAGCAGCTGAAAACAAGGTGCTGGGGGCCACACACAAGGGTGGGCCCGCCTCCGTCATGCAATCAGCCGCTTCACTCAACGACAAACGCGGTAATTTCGCCGAAGAACACGGAATAGCCGTATCCGAAACGGAATCGGACGGCCAGCACGTTGTAACTGAATCCGTCGCGGGTCAAGTTTTGGCCCAATATGCTCATCCAGGGAAAATTAAATGGCCGATTAGATATTCCGATGAACATTCGATTACAATCGGGGAAGCTCTCGAAGCCGTTGCTCATTCTGCTGGAGACAAACCGGTGGATGAGAGCGATGCCGCTGCTATTCAGGCTGCGGAAATTAGGGCTACCAGTCTTCAAAATATCGTGGCGGCCCAGGCGCTATCGGCCGCCGCACACAATTCCCGTACCATGATTGAGGAGGACAAGACCAAACTTGCCGATATTCTCACTGTAACTCTCTAACTAATATTAGGTTTATTTCTGTCATGGACCAGGTCCATTGGACCATGCGGTCCAGATTTGGCCACATAACTGTATTTCCTTCTCTCTCCTCATTCTGCAGGGATGTGGTCAAATCTGGACCACATGGTCCACATGGACCCGGTTCATATCAGATATTTCCCTAATATTACCTTCGTTTATTTTAATGAAAATTAAAGAATTAACAAACAAAGTATTTTTTTAATTAAATATTAATATTCCTATACAACAAGTTATATTTAAGAGATTAATATTAATATTTTTATTGACAAAATATATTATTTTTTATTTACTTACTTTTTAATACAATAAACGACTTATATCATGAAATTGAGGAAGTAAATTGTGGTTTTGAAACATCCTTAACTCGTTTGTTTATTAATTGAAATTATTGTTTTTGTTTTTAATTAACCATAGGGTGCAAAGGAAAAGCTTCCAAGTGACAAGCCAGTGACAAAGTTTGATGCTGAAAAGATAATTGGGGCTGAAATTAGAAACAAAATGGACTTATCAAGCCATCCAGGTGGAGTCGGAGCATCAATGGGCGCCGCTGCGCAGCATAATCAAGGGAAGTGAATGAAAAGAGATCGTTGCCGGCGTCGCAAAATGTCCAGCACGTTTCTTACATTTCTTCTTTTTTGTTTTTGTTTTTGTTTTTTGTGTTTTCAGTCTTTTGGGGGTCAGTGATTGAGGGTTTTGCTGTTTTAAACTTAGTTAAATTAAAACAATAAATGGATATGTAATCATGTGTTTTTTTTATGAATATAATAATAATGTGGTGTTGATAAATTACTTGGAGCCAAAATAAAACTATGTCCTTCCTAAAGTTTCCTTTTCGGCTGAATATTAAGTAGTAAATGGTACTACTTTCATTCTTAAATATAAAATTTTAATTACATGTTATGAAAAATTAAAAAAATAAAAATTAAAATGTTTTCGTAATTAAAATATTAATATTATTTTTTTAAATAAAATTAATAGTATACAAGTCATATTTAAGAGAATAATATTTATATTTGGGAAAATAGCTCCATTTCGTCCCCCAACTTATTTTTATTAGCCTCGTGAATCCTTCTTTAATTTTTTCAGCTAAAAGAATCCCTTATAATTTTAAGTTCCGCCCAGAAAGTCCAAAATACCAAATTCACGGTGATTTTCGGCAACTGGAGCATGTGCAGTGCACATGTTCTAAATAACAGGGGTAAAATGGTCTAATTACTATGTAGCCTAAAAACAATTTTAAAAATAAATAAAAAATAAAACCCTCTTTCTTCTCCAATCCACCGCCACTCTCATCCTGCACACTACCGCTCCCATCCCCGCCACCGACCACCTCCAAATTTACCTCCTCCGCCACCATTTTCATGGCATTCAAGTTCAATGCCAGAGAAAAATGGATACTCAGCCTTGATTTGTTGGCTCAAGCAAATCCCCATTAGCAAAAAACTCAGAAATGCCAAAGCTAAAATTCACTCAAAATATCTGTTTTTCCATAAGAATCCCAACTAGATTATTGAGGTAAAGCCCAGTAATAAATTGAAACGGAAATTGAAAGGACAGCGGCGGCGGTAGAATCCCGATGACCCACATCCATTCTCTGCACCAAAAATCAAAACAATCCCATTTTCAAATCCATTCTCTGCACCATGAATCAAAACAATCCCAACCGAGTGAATATTTGAGAAAACCTAGAAATTTCCCTAGTTAAAATCAAGATTTACAAAATCTCCCTTCAACGATTTGATTTTGATCACTTTACCAACAAAATCACCAGCTCATTTACGTAATTAGATCAATTGTGTTTTCCTTTTGCTCAATAATGTATAAATTCATTCAAAACCTAGAGTCGTTTCGAACTTTTTAATGAGTTTGAAGAAATCAAAGGAGAAAATTGGGGGATTGTTAGGGGATTAAAGGAGAAAGGGAAAAAGTGGCTTACAGATATAGCAACATGGTCGGTACCAGGCCGACCTCCGCTTATTGAGGTGGGGGCGGTGCGGTGGTGGGAGTGAGGAAGGGGGAGGCAGAAGAAGGGGGCGGGGGCGGGGATGGGGTATGTGCTTTCGGTGATTTCAGAGGCTAATAGAAAGAGGAGCTTTGGTTGGTGACGGTGGTGGCCAGAAGCGGAGGGAGCGATGGAGAGAAAGAAAGGAAGAAGGTTTTTTTTTTGTTTTTCTATTTAAATATGAAATGACAATTATACCCCTGTTATTTAGAGCATGTGCACCAGTTGCCGGAAACCACCGTGAATTTGGTGTTTTGGAATTTCTGGGCGGAACTTAAAATTATAAGGGATTCTTTTAACTGAAAAAATTAATGAAGGATTCACGAGGTTAATAAAAATAAGTTGGGGGACGATGGGGCTGTTTTCCCCTTTATATTTAATTCATAAAGTATTTTATTTTTTATTTCTTTAATTTTCATAAAATGTAATAGAAGTATTATATTAAGGAATGGTGGAAGTAATAGTTGATGAAGTTGACAGAGTAGGCAATGGCCTAACTATCCAGAGATGTCGATGGTTCTTGTTTCACTAGGAATAGAAGACCAGAGTCCACTATAACCATGTGGCCCATACTTATGGTTTCAACTTTCAAGGGACGAATTTGTAATTAAACTTGTCGTTTAAACTAGAAGTTGAGGAGTTTTAACTCTTGTTAAAATGAAAATATAATACATCTTATAGTTAACTATTTGTCTTTTTGGAGAGTTCACGTGGCGACGCTGCGATCTTCAACAAAAAACAAAAAAGTCTAGGAGTAGTACAGTTCACGTGGCATGATAGCAAGGAAATATAGAGGCCACAAGGCATGCAAATGTAAGTATCTAGTTTTGAACCAATTCATACGTCCTAGTCAAAAATAAATTATGTTGGGAGTGCTTTTTTTTTTTCCTTTCTCACAGCAGTCGTGAGTCACAAAATGTGCTCAATATCATTTAAAAAATGGATTCGCTTCTAATTTGAAATTCGCTAAAGATGAATCAGTCTTCATATTAAACAAATATGCACTCTAACTAATTAATGTAAAATTCTTTGTATACTTTTTGATGCCCATGAGGTTAACAATTAGAGAGTGAACATCAGTGACTCAATATTAAATTAGATGACCTTCTTAATACGTTAATAGTCAGACGTGAGATTTAAAGTGAAAATCTTGTATCAGATAAAGTGTGAGAATGGTAACCAAATATAGATACAATGTTGAGGAGGTCTAGGGAATGCTACCTCTTTGCAAGCCCAAGGAAAGTGTGAGGAAATTATAGCTGCAGATCAGTCCGGCTCCTGTGCGGAATGCCTTAAATTCCGCACGTGCGGGACACAATAAGGGCCGTTGATTTCATTTTTTAAGAGGATCAATGGTTGAGATTTATTAGAGGAGAGAGAAAAGCTAAAAGGGTACATATGTAATTTTATTAGAGGAGAGAGAAAAGTTGCGGCTGAAAAGTTAAAAAGGTGGGTTACAGAGGAGAGAGAAAAGTTGCGGCTGAAAAAAGAACGCATGTTCTCTGTTAGAGAACACACGTTCTTGTATATTTTTTATTAGAGAACGCACGTTCTCGCTCAGAGAACTAGAGAACGCACGTTCTCTCTCAGAGAACGCACGTTCTCTGTCAATGAACACATTTTTTATTAGAGAACGCACATTTTTTATTAGTGAACGCATGTTCTTGATTATTGAACATGCGTTCTCGGTCAGTAAACACATGTTCTCTATTAGAGAACGCACATTTTTTATTATTGAACGCATGTTCTTGATTTTTGAACACCCAGTTACAAGTAAAAAAGAGAAAAAGAGCTCAAAGTTTATCTCTAAAATACCCCTGTTTTTTATACAACCGTTGGATCAAAAAGTACAAAAGTACAAAATCCAATGGCTGACAGTATGTCCCGTATATACTGAATTTTCTTGTTCAGCATAGGAGCCAAGGTGGCTGCAGATTTGTTTTTTATTAACGATTTTGAGGTGTCATGAAATCTGGGCATTACATGACATGTAAATATCAATTTTTTGTTTTTGTTTTTTGACAAGTGTAACTATCAAATTAAGAATGTGAATTTATATACGAGAAGCACTTCCAATCTACGGTCCCTCGGAGCGAAGGGTTAGGCAGGTAGTATGGGTCCTCTGACTTCCAGCTATGTGTTGTTCGGCTCCCGCGAAACAAATGAAGGGAAGCTCGAAGAGTTTACGGGCGTAAGTTTTCGCACATACAAATTGCGTAAGAACAAATATCTTGGACTCAGGATATGTGTCGTAAATCAGGATAAGTGTCATATTTTTAAATCAATCTTAATTATTGAAATTTTAATCTGACAAACAATGGTAAGTTTCGCAAGTGCACAATTTTTCTGCAGTGGAGCCATAACGATTTGAGAAGAAGAGTATATGAATTATTGTGATCGCAACAACACAGAAACCGAAAAGAGATATGGTGCCCAGCCCTATTTTCAGATCCAGTTTTGAGTATTTGCAGGGGTTCGCTTAAGTAATAATTTGAAGGATTCCCACGTGAGAGATGATGATTTCTAAAACAAATCCATGTTTCATAAAAAAACATTAGGAGAAAAAAGATAAATTAATTAGTTGATACTGGTAACACAACAGAGGGATTCCCATTGTTACCAGTGGATAATGTGCTAAATTAATTAAGCTCATTGCATTATTAAGCTTTTTACGTGTTGCTTAGCTGACCCAACAGTATCAAATTGCATAATCTCGTGACAGTTGAGTTAATAAATTAACGGCAAGTATCTTATGTTTCATTCTTTATTCCGTCTTTGTCCAATTAATTTTTTTAGAAAATGATATATGTCGGGTTTTTAAATTAAAAGATTTATAATTTAAAATTTGTGGAATCCCTAGAAAAAATGAGTACATGACAATAATTTATTAGTAGTATAAAAATGATTTTTTTCCAAAATTAATGTCGAAAGTAGGTCGAACCGGAAATTTTGACACCAGTAATTTCTATTTGGAGTTTTGACCTAATTAATTCTATTAAAATCTAATAGACAATAGTGTCTCTAAATTGAAATCCTGCAAATTTATTAGTCACTCCCAAAATGTACTAAACCTGCGATCTTATTTTAGACCGGCACCGAATAATCATCATGCACTTGAGCTATAATTACTTGACTAACAAATATCTCTAACTCTATAGTTGATATTGATATTCTAATGGACTCTTTATTGATGTTTCTCAATTTGGTATTAATTTTTCTGAGTATTTATATCTCATTCTATTCACTTATTTACTTAAGTGTGATTGGTGTAAGTTTCTAATTTGATAAAACTCTACTAAAATTGGCTCAACAATAAGATACCATATCACAACTTTAAAACTTTGATATAATCTCTTTTTTTTGTTTTTTGGGGTCAGCACCTTAATTCCTAGGAATTTTATTTGCCTCACGTAGGAGGCGGGTGTCGAACCTGGGACCTCCAGATCGCAGGTCAAGGCTTGTCCCACTGGGCCACGGCCTTCTTGACTGATATAATCTCTTGAGAAGCATTAATCAAAAAGAGGGAGGGACCATTTCCTTTATGGAATTAATACCGATAGCAGCAGATAATAACAGGCAGGTATATAGAATAATTAAGCCTTCGAAATCGAAATCTTAGCTAGGTAAGTATATTTGGTTGGAGTTTTCTGTTTTATATTTTCAGTTTTTATTTTTTTTTCATTTTGTTTGGATTAAAAAAATTAAATATATGAAAAATATATAATTTCTTCGTTTGAAATTAAATGTCTATTTTTTTTTATTTATAGAAATATGTGTATTTAATTCTGAAATAGAGATCATTATAGATGCACAAGGGAAATTGGCAGGGGGTGGGTGAATAGTCGAGATAAGACCGTGAAGGACTTTAGGATTGAAGTTTAATCCCTTCTTTCATTTTACATACAAAATCACAGGAGATTAGGTCCTGAATCTATAATGGGGTCTGGGTAGGAATTGAGAAGAACTATTTAGGTGAAATGTGGGAATCTTTGTGGTGGGACTGAAAGTTTTGTTGGGGTAGCGGAAGCAAACACGCGGATAATATAGAGAGAAAAAGAAGAATAAATAAATCAACACGAAAGAACACCAATACTTTTAACGTGATTCGGTTTCAACGCAGACTTACATCCACGACCCCGAAGGGTAAAAACTTTCACTATGTAATTTTTGGACGGAACAAAATTACAAACTCTCTCGCAAACCAAACTCAGAAAACTCACCATCTGAGTTGGTGACGCCCAACGCGGCACACGCACATAATACTAAACTAGAAGATCCTTATTTATAATGTTTTCCTCCTTCCTAATTTCCTAACACAACCAATGTGGGATATTGAGAGAATCCCAACAAATTTCAGGTCGGCAATAATATAACCTGTAATTTCATGCATGAAGAAAGTGGGGAAGAACATGAAAAGGTATAGTCGG
Source organism: Vinca minor (assembly GCA_026122235.1). Taxonomy (NCBI): domain Eukaryota; kingdom Viridiplantae; phylum Streptophyta; class Magnoliopsida; order Gentianales; family Apocynaceae; genus Vinca; species Vinca minor. Next base: position 1,440,973 of record JAOCZM010000085.1, on the reverse strand, counting down.
CCTTTGAAATCACCACCGCCCAACTTCAGGCCCCTCTTTCCCTTCTTTGCCTTGCACATCCTTTGTTTCTTTTCTTCTTTGTTTCCTATGTCTTATTAGGAAATAAATTTTCTTTTAATTTTCAAGAAAGATACAGCACGTTCCTAGTGGCTAGGGCCAAGTTAAACGCTGAGAGAAATAATTGTATGTACCGGTGTTGTTCTTATTCATGTATCAAATTATTTACAATTCATCATGTGTATATATAATTAGAAAAAATCTTCACTTGGCAAATTCTGTTTGGTTGGGTACAGTAATAAGAATACATACGGGTCTAGACAATTTTCACCTAACCGTGAAAGATGTTTAGTGCAGTGTCACTATTGTGAAAAATTCAATAATAGGATCGTCATTGTGGGTCTGGCTCCACAGCTCCCTTAAATGAATTTGGCGGGATTTACCTACATATTTAAGTTCTGCTCAATTAATGTGAGAGAGCTGTGAGATCAGTCTCATAACAACGATCCTAAAATTAAGTGACCCCACCAATCAAAGTAGAACCTAGTGGTAAACGAATAGGGCCATACTTAAATAGAGTCTAATTTAATTAATCTGTTTTGAATTTCGATCTCTCTCTCTTTAAATTGAGGTAGGGTACAAAACTCTTAAACATTGAGTTATTTAAAATCTTATTTCAGTTTGAGACTAATCAAATATTGAGAACATAAATTTTAAACATTGAATTTAAGTTTTAGATTTTGTTATTAATCTCAAACCCCAATAACATTCATTATGATTTTAATGATTCATATTTCATTTTTATACGCATAACCAATTTAGTTTTTTTTTTTTGGGTGAATAATAATAACCAATTTAGTTTGAATCTTGAGTTTAAATCTCAACTCCAAATATAAGTGTGACTCAATTCAACCATACTCTTAATTAATCTTATTTACCTCATATATTTATTTACAGTCCGGCTCTTATGCGGAACATGAAAAATTTCGCATTGTGCAAAATAATTTGGGGCATCAATTGATAATTTTAACGGTCCAAATTTTAAGAGAGAAAAATTGCGACTGACTTAAAAAAATAAAAAATAAAAACTTTTTTCTCTCCAAATTTGGACCGTTAATAATTAACATCCGACAGTACATATTATTTCGTACGGTGCAGAACTTTTCCTGTTTCACATAAGACCCGGAGTGATTTATTTATGTTTGGGACAAAGTAACCGTACCTCATATCAGTCATGAATAAGTAGTCGTTGGCCTTTCACACACGCACACACTTGTCTCATCAAGTCTGATCACTCACCAAACACCTCTCTCTAGTCTTTTCAAAAGTACAACCGCCGCCCCCATCCCTATCACCGCCGCCGCTTCTTCAGTTCTTCCTCTCAACAATGCCCGGAGGCAATCTCTCCAGAAACTTCAATCTCTGCTTCGCAAAAATCAAGCCGCCTCCGCCGGCAAAACCACCAGAATCCTCTCTCCAACAGCAAGATCACAATCGTCCATTCTCCAACTCCGCCACCTCCATTGTTATGAAAAATTTCAATTCACTTTACGATTTCGCATTTGAATGCACCACCAGTGGCAAGTCCATCGCCGCCTCTACCTCCGACGAACTCTCCTCATCAGATTCACAATCCGACGAAACTGCCGCCACGCCGGATTTTACTTCCGTCTATGCTTCCAATCGATTCTTCTGCTCCTCACCTGGACGATCTAATTCCATTATAGACTCGTCATCGTCGATAGCTTCGACGTCTTCATCTCCGGCGGATCTGCCAGAATCTGAGAATTTGGTCGGAGAAAGCATTGCGGTACCGAAATATTCGCCTGATCCATTTGTTGATTTTAGGCGATCGATGCAGGAAATGGTGGAAGCGAATGATTTGGTTGATACGGACTATTTGCACGAGCTTTTAATGTGCTATTTATCTCTTAATCCCAAAAGTACTCACAAGTTCATTGTCGGAGCTTTTGCTGATCTTCTCGTCAGTCTCATGACGCTGCCGCCAGTGGAGGATGGTCGCCGGAAATCTACTTCCTTCGTCGACGGTGGACGTAAGATTTCACGACGTCGATATGCAGATAATTAATGTGGAGTGGTTGTAATAATCTACTTAAATTTTAATCTAATTTGGACAATATTATTGGATATTCATTTGGTCATGTATTCTTTGTTATACGGGTGTCAACGTAGCACGATTAAAATCTAACCATATTTTAACGGAACCGTTAATAATTCAATAATTGTCACCCTTCTAAGTTGGATGGAGTCGAACTTCTAATACTTGTCTTTTTACTTCTGGATAAGGCCATGATCATTAGGTCCAGATCAATTCTGTCATGGACCAGGCCTACCAAATGAACATGGATCATTTGGTCCACATTCAGCCACATCACAGTTTTGATTAAAATAATAAAAATATTCCCCCTTTTAGTACCTTGTTTGAGGCATTTTTATTGTTTTTTAATCAAAAGAGAGGATGTGATTGATTGTGTACCAAGTGGTCTATATCCCCACTTGTAGGCCAGGTCTATATCAGAATTTTTCATTAGGTCCCCCACTGTCTTCAGTGATAGATCATCAATTATATTTGTCCTTTAGGTACATATTTGTTTCTTGTTTTGTTTGGTGGTGGGGGCAATTTGGCTAAGATTAGGACTAACTATTGTTAAATGAGAAAAATTGTCATTTTTAAAGAAAAATGTTAATTATTCCTCTTTATATCTTAGCTGTCAAATGAATTTCGACAACTCTCAAACATCTAGACGTGTGAAATTTCATTTGTTTTGCATCATAGCCGAACCGGTGCTGGTTTCACATCTCAACTATGTTTCAATGTTTTTTTTCTTCTTGCCAAGTAACTATGTTTCAATATTACGATCTCCAACGATTAGAATAGTCGTACACGTAGTAATAGTTGTGGCTTCTTTACTCCTACGGACCACATCCACATTTTTTTCCTCAGATATCAAAAGATCTTTTTGCTTTCTTATGAGTAAAAAGTTAATCTGTTTTTTCAGGCATTTAGTTAAAAGTTTAAAATATATATTTTGGCTATATTAGGAAGATTGTTATTCTAGTGGTAATATCTATTATCCTCTTGTCAAACTCAAAGAGACATATCTATTTTGTGCGAAGATTTTTTCCTAATCCTGCGGATGGCAAGGAAACCTGTGGGCTAAATCACTTGATCCAACTCCTTAATTAAAAGCTTTCTTTGTCTTAAACAAAAGAAGTTTAGCTTTGTCTCTAGTAGAGCTACACCACGTTGGTTAATAATGGACTAATTAGCGAACAGTTAGGAAATGATGATTAAACTATTTTACTGGTTATTAAATCTTAATTGAGCAGAATCTTTTTGTTTTTTTTGTAGAGAAGTTCAGTCAACATTTTCGATTCAAATGAAGCCAAAGCTTCTGTAAATAAACATCAAAGGAACCGGTTGGTCCCAACAAAAACAGAGGCAGGGAATCTCGCCAATGAGGCACTTGTCTAGTGGCCAAGGCTGAGGCTTCATAATGTATGACCTATAGAGGTCATGAGTTTGAATCCCCTCTCCGCTTGTAGCTAAAATTAAACAAGCAAAAAATAAGGTATTTTTAATCAAAATATCAATATATATTACTCTCTTTATATTTAAGAGAGTAATATTGATATTTTGACTAACAAAATACCTTGCTTTTTACTTCTTTAATTCTCGATACTTGTCCTATTAAGTCATTAGCACAATTTTTTTTGCCATAATCAATTAATTAAATTAATTGCAAGCTAAATAAGGGTTGGTTCTAATATGCAAAAACCAATATTCTCTACACTGGGCTATTAGCTTCTATTTACAATTACCATGATTATGATCAGACAAATCAAGGCAGCAAGTTGCGAATGGGACATAACCTATGACAAGTCTATTTCAATCATTCATCTAAAAGGACAACAGAGTTTACCACAATCATCTGCATGTTAGCCGGTGAATCACAAAGCTCTATATCTACTCATCAGCCATCACCGCGAAGTTCATCTATATACTGTTGCTGAATCGCATAATCTGCCCCTGCAAAGATGGTAGTTTTGAGCCATATTCAGTCTAAGTTCAGATCACTACCATAAAAACCACAAAATGATTTCGGGGTAGAGCATGAACATACATAAATAAAGCACCATTCATTTGGACCCACATAAACTAGCATCTTTCAGCTAGCAAATCCATATTTACATATTTTAGTTGTGTTGTCGAATATCAGATCCTCAGTTAAAAATAGCTCTATCATGTCCTTGCAACAAACAAAAATTTCTTCAAACTCAGTAAATTGATGCATCCCGCAACTATTGCAAGAATGGGCAGCTTTACCGCTCTTCAACTATCAACCTGGATCTACCTATTACAATATACAAACATCTGAGGTGAACCAAGGGTTGAAGTTAATAATTGACAAGTCATGGTACTTCATTGAAGAGGGCATTAAAAAAAAGTAACAATAAGAAAATACAACATTTCAACTTCAAACAGACAGATCACTGGAACAGCCAATAACGAGTAAAAAACAACATAACAGTAATAATTTTACAAAAGTCCTTTGATGTTTCCATCTTAATAATTAACCATCAGTTAAGTTAAGAGGACGGACACCTACACTTGATTTGGCGGGGGTCATTTATAGCAGTAGTTCAATAATACCAGAATTTGCCCTCCTCAGATGTAGAAGTTGTTGGAAGTTCGGAATAGAGGCTGATAACTCGTACTAACTAAATAGCTGTAAATACTAAAGTTACCTCAGGGACACATGTACTAATATTGCCAGGAGAAGAGAGGCAACTGGCATCAGGATTGGAGCTTAAGCTACAGGAGTCATAACTGTGGGGGGGTATTTCTGGAGCAACTGCAGGTTCATGATTGACGTTGCTCAGAGCTTCGGACCTCTTAACTGGAGAGGTTACAGAAAGTAATTTATCTCCAGGATTTTCAGAAGTATCAGCTTCTGAAGTGACTGGCTCAAGAACTGTTTCCTGCTGAGATGGCAAAACAGCGTGATCAGTTCCCCTTTTGGATCAATCAGTTACCAAAAAAGTGGGAGTTTTTTCATCCCTAGATGACAGGTTTCAACTAACCAATCCCTTTGTAGTGTCAGGCCCATCCTTAAAAGATCCATCAAGCGCTACGGCACCAGCCCCAACAACTGCAGCACATTCATCATCGTGACCTTGAAGCCCGACCTCAGAAGCCCCAGAATCAGGCCCAGGATTGTTGTGTTTCATATCCTCAATTGAAAGTTGAGAAAGCTCAGCACCTACAAAGACAAGCAAAGAACTAAGTACAACAAAAGGAAAGTGCAATGCACCTTTACCCAGCCAAAAAAAAAGAGGAGGGGGGCGCAGCATGTTTGAAATGCATTTATTACCAGCAGCAGTTGATAATTCTCCTTCGCCACACCGAGGCTTACATATAGGCTTTTGCAACATATCCGTGCCAGGAAAAACTATCATGCTCATGTATTTCATTTCCTGCCTCTTTGATTCCTCAAGGGGCAAGAATCCAAAAACTTTTGTCCATGTTTCATTAAGTTCAGATATAGCAGGAATAACTAGTTTCTCAACTTCAAGAGATGCAAGAGCCTGGAATATAATAAGAATACTATTTATCAAGACTCACAATTAAAACAAGGACTTGATGAATCCATAATAATTTGGAAATGACAAATGAGGCAACATAGTTAGGTTGGAGAGAGAACATCTTGCACAAATGAAACCTGTAAATTTCAGATGAACCTACAGCTAAGTGAATCCTCTTAGGAAAACCAGAGAGACTTACAAATTACAATCGAATACCATTCAATTCCCAAGAAAAATCCATGAAATAGCAAAACAACATGAGATTCATTATATAGGCATCCAAAAGTACAAGCCACTGCAAAAGTGTCATGCAAGCATGGTCAATAACAAGGAGGAAACACACAGGAAGGTATGGCAGGTCAAATTTGGTAATATAAGAGCACTATACAGTTAACCAATAACTTTTCAGCTTTATAAATATTGCAAAAGTTTTCTTTTTCTGATGAGTTGTAAATATCTTGGGACATAAAAAACATATCAAGTTGGTTGGGATAGGCAGTAGCACATTTAGCAGGCAATCCATTGCACGGAGAATTTGATGTGTACTTCATTTAAAAGCAATATATACTGATTTCACAAGGATCGCAGACTGTGATAAAACCTTTCCAAAATTAATCTATTTATAGACTTATCTATCATGCTTAATTCTATGTTTTGGTTTTCTCTTCTGCTATTGAGGGCATTGGGTATAACAAACTTTGATAACCAAACCATCAAGTGAGTGTCTAAGGCTGGAAAGACTGCAAAGGACAGAATAGTTCACTAAATAAATAAACCAAATTGAACTGAACGAAGGTACCGTTTCAATTGCAGTAAGAAGACGCCGGCACATGCCCTGACGCCTGTACATGTAACGAGTTCCAATGAAGGGCATCTCTGCTAGCTGATTACCATGAATTCTATCGATCAACAAAGCAGAAATGCCAGAAGTCAGAGATTTGCTTTAGAAATTGCAAAAAGAAGACTGAAGGATTGAGCAACCGTTCATTAAATACTAGAGACAAATGGTATTTTACAGCTATTAAGTGTAAATTACCTCAAAATCTTCAATTCTCATACAAGCTATTAAAAATATTTAATCAACAAAATTATTCCACAAAATCAAGGCTGGATACGAGTTAACAACAAATAATTAATATGGTGGCCAATTAAAAAAGCATATCCACATATAAGTCAGTGTATGAACAACCTTATAGCTGCAGCTGATACAAGTTCATCACCCCTCTCAAGAATACAAGTATAGAAACCACTGTAGTTTAGCCGTCTGAAGTTTGACCTGCAACAGATAACATTAATTTAGACAACTCTTTTCACATCCACGTAGATAACAGTCAGTATAAGATGAAAAAATATTTACTACCATATAAGAAAATGCACATAGACAAAGTTAGAGAAAATAAGAAAAGAAAGATCTCCTTATCATCAGCAATAAAACCACATTGAATGCATCTAAAACAGGAATATATAGTCAAATGCCAAAAGCATTATACTCGATCTTTTACCTACTACAATTGAAAATTTGAACTGTGGACCGTACTCACGCAAAAAGATATGGATGATTATCTTTTTTTAAGTACTGATAATGATCGAAAATCAGGTGAAGTAACCTCAAGCAGCAAGTTCACAGACTCAGATATGGTATGCTTAGGTTGACCTAGGAAAACATGGACCAGCTTGAACAAGAATCTAACCCTAGTTAGTTTGTATATAATCCTGGCCCATACATTAGGAAAACACAACAAAACAAATGTCTACTTTTAATGAAAATGTCCATACAGTCATCTTTGTTAATAATAAGTACAATACATTCTCCAAGCAAAACAAATGCAGAGGGCTTACCCACAGCTGTAAATAACACTTTTAATCATACTGGTTTTACTTCTCTGATCAATGATTGGTAGAAAGCACTCGTCCATAATTGAAAAAGCGACGGCTAACTTGGAATTGAATTCGACCTTCGAAGAATCTGAACGATTGGAATTGAATTCGAATTCCGAAGAATCAGAACGATGGGCTGTATCCTTGTTAATATCTTGATGTCGGATAACGGTCCATGAAAATCCGTCTTCTAGTTCATGTCTCACACCAAGAAGCTTTTCCAGGCGCTCAAAAAGCTATTCAACAAGAGAAAAATAGAAAGAAGATTCAATTAAGTAAAGAACAGAGGGAAACAGTATAACTCAAGTCATGAAACTGCATTAGATAACAAAGTAATAAAATAATTTGTAAAGCAGATAACACAAAAGGTGCAGAGAAAATTAGACGGTCTACAACATAATCTTGCTAACTTGTTTCTGAACTAGTGTTGGCCCTCGGTGGATTTCACCCAAGGATGGCCATGGCAAGTCATAACTATCTTTGATTTAATAAAAGCTGTTTTACGGTTGTGGAAACTTACCTAATTTATTATATATGCTAATCGTGGGAAACAAATACCATAAGAACAAAAAGTTGGAAAGCTTGGCTTCATTTTGGACTGGTTTTGCCCCAAGGAATTCTCATTCCAGAAAAGAAAATTCACTTGGACATGTGTTTTTCTACCATACAAAAACATGGCTTCGTTTTCTGCGTCGGAAAATAGGGCAATAGACTTTCTTTTTCTTATTCTTTTAGCCTTCTAAAAATATCACGTGGAAACCAGTGAGGCAAAAAAAGGTCAGTGATGCAGCAAAATGTATTATTTTATCTGACAATGTACCTGTGGGTCCATGATTTGGGCCCAGAAATTTAATGTAATTGCTCGTGGCAGCATGACATGACGACGCATGGAAACTCGGCTTGTAAAAAAAATTTGTGTTCAAACGATTTCTCTTGCCGGAGAAAAAAGTAAAAAGTCCCATCCATTTTTACACGAAAATCTAAGCGTGCTTTTTTTAATTAGGAAGATGTGATTTCTCTACCCAAAAAAAACCCAGTCTAAATGAAGCCTTAATTGTTCACTTCAGTTGAGAGTATACACCTACTCCTCCCATGTCATTGTTTTGCATTGTTTACCTTTACAGAAAGTCCAAACATCACATTTTAAACAGAAAGGAGCAAGAACTAGCAGATTAAGCATTCGGAAATTCTTTCCAAAACTTCCTTAAAAGATAAACTGAGACTTAAAATAAATGGCACAGATTCAATCCGAAGATTTACATTTTGATGAATGGAGTCATGACTGAGTTTTGAAACAACTCCTGCAATCCGAGTAAGGATTGTCACCCATTTAAATTGGAAATATGGAGAATAGCCATACGCTCAAATGGATTGTGAAGGTGCAGTAAAGAAGGAATGGATACAGATGTCAAATCAGTAGACGTTTCCTTAAGAATAACAATAAAGTGCTTCGCAAACTTGGACCACCAGTGTTAGAGATTAGGGATTTCAGATATGAAATCATAACACTTAAATGGTCTAACACTTGCTCATAATAGGTAGCGACCTTTGGGTCAGTAACAAGTTAATCTCTTGATATCAGACCATCATAATAGAAAAGCATTGATATCAGATAATCACCATGGTACCTTTTGGCATGCCCTGCCACAGAATGAGAGGCCTTTAGAGTTAACATGTGGAGCACCATTTTCCCGGATGCAAGATACATGGTCTGCAAAAGGCAAAAATGACATCAAATATATGAAGATAGATGGCAGAGACTAACTACTCGTAAAGTGTAAAAGAATGTAAAATCTGTTACAAAGTATAAGTACATTTTTCTTCACACAAGAGGCAATCCAATAATTCAGAGTCATCTGTATCATGACGATCATCTCTCTGATAGGCTTTCTGACCAACCATCCCGCAGAATTTGCAGGAACAGTAGACGCAGTGCCAATCTCCAGATGGAAACTTCTGCAATATGAGAAAGAAGTCAACAATCTCTTCCCCAATCCTTTATAGGGAACATTTTGGCAATCATTTAGAGCCCAATAAGCTTCATAATGAGGAGGAAAAAACAAAAAATAATGGAGAAACAAAGACTTCCACTCTTCAAAAAATTTAGGGGGAGTTACAATATACAGGTTCTAACTCTGTACACAAGTTTTAAGACAACCTAAAACAATTAAGGAAAGAAATAAATGGAAGAAAAATGTACAGGTACAATAGCCATACTTGAATCTGCAAGCAGCTTTGATGGAACGTTGATGGGCAACCATCACAACAGATCAGGTCACCACCGTCTCCACATATGTTGCATGTATCATCATTAGGATCGCCACTATTCACATCAACTAAATGGAACCCAATATCATCAGGCTCCTCTTTTTTCCTCCACGTGTCTGTCAAGCACTGCAATAGCGAAGGTCCTGACTCCAGATAAATGTTATTAAAAGGCTGACCAAGTTTACTACCAGCATGAGTCTCAAAATCTAAAATTGTCAGTATTTTGTCACAGCAACCGCAACAAATACCCTCTCTGCCAATCTTCCCCTCAAGCATCACATTTGTCTTCCTCTGGTTCATATATTTCACCTTTACACCAAGCGGAACAGTACCCCTATCAATCATCCATGAGAGAAGATTGCGCTTTCCCTCGTACAATTCAAAACCATTACCATTAGGATCCAGCCCATTTTTGGAGCCCCGGGCTATCAAGGTGACAGGCTTTCTGATTTCTGCCCTCTTGTTTGACTTTGGCTTTCCCCTGCGTGAGGCCACCATCGAACTGCTTCGTTCACAATTGTCCCTTTTGGTTTTTTTCCTTGATGATACATCTTCAGGCTTTCCCGTCTCATTTCCTACCTCTTGTTTCTTTTTGCGTTTCTCCTTTTTCTCTTTCCTAACCCTCAACAGTGTGCTCAGTCTTTCCTCTGATATTGGAGTAAAGAGAGAAACGGCTCTGGCATCTGCAGTCCCATTCTCAACCTTCTCTTTTAGGCTTCTGTAGGCCAAGGTGACTGACCAGTAAGTTTTCCCTTCCCAATCAACATAGACTGCATCATTGTACTCTCTGCCGTTCCTGGGTCTATATTCGATTGTCCATCCTACCTTTTTTACCAAACTAACGATTTCATCCCTCACTAATTGCTGTTCTCCTCTGCGCCCCAAGTCACCATCTTTCTTATGTTTGCTTTTATTCATGGTTCGCCTGATAGTGATCTTTCCCAGGTCAAGTCGTTCACTTGTACGCCTGCTCTGACAGTGATGCTCTGCAGATTTGTGACCCTTTGTACTCTGCTCATAGCGTTTCTTCTTATGCTTCGTAGTATTTTCCTCCCGATTGTCCAGCAACTCTGACGACTCACTATTCTTAGAATCCTGAACCTTATTTTCTGCTTCAGGTAGCTTACTATTCTTTTGAGATTCCACTTTAACCTCCTTGCTAACTATCACCTTGGAGTTACCAATTTTTCCCTGTAACTTGGGGGGTCTTCCACGTCGAGCCTTCACAGCTTCCCCACCCTTCTGACTAAGACAAGCTCCTCCATCTGTTTGCAACTTTATATTCTTCTTTTCAGATGCATCATTTTCCCGCTTCACTTGTAAGCCCACAGAACCTACATTTTGTTTTTCACAAGCTGGCTTCTCACCATCATTTGTTGCCATCGTCCTGGATCTCAAAAGCCTTCCAACAACTTGAGGCTTACCATCCAAACCCAGTTTTTCCGCCTTTTGATCTATAACTCCATTGTCATTGTTGTCTCCCACACTTTCCATCACTTTCCTTTTCCTTCCTCTGCGTCCATTTCTGAACTCCTGCCTGTCGTTATTAGTATTACCAGCCACATTGGCACCAAGATCACCACCAGTGTCAGATTTCACCAATTTGAGGTTTTCTGCTGCCTCACTACGCTTTTCCTCAATTCCGTCTTGCACAGATGAAAGATGAAACCCGTTCTTTCGCGGAATCTTTTTCAACGGCCCCCTCAGAGGATGGAATCTCAACAGTCTTTCTCTTTCTCCCTCGTTTCTTTTTACCAGCAGGTTCACCATTTGTGCAAGTACCGGTATTAGAAGTGATACCCTCATTAACAACACCAGAAGTATCCCTGGCATATTCCAAAGGTTGAGACTCGCACGTCCCTTCTTTGGTTGTAGCCTCAGAACCCTTGGCATCACCCCCTTCCAGACTGCCCAAACTTTCTCCTTTTCCCCCTTTCCGCCCATTGATAATACATACACTCGAATCAGCCTCTAAATCACATTCTGAAGGATGGGTAGCGGTGTTACCGACCACGTTTCCTTCAGCTGAGAAGTAATCAGCAGAAGAATCATTATCCGGTTCCTTGTTCAAATCAAGCAGTTCCTTTTCCCGTTTTTGTAAGGTACTTGATCTCAAAACCCTCTTCATCTCGCTCGAAAATACTCTACAAGAGCATACCAATCACATCAAATTCCAAAATGATTATTCCTATAAAAGAGTAAAAGACCAAAACAAAATTAATTTTTTTTTTTCCAAAAAAGTATAATTTTTTAGAGAAATTCCAATGAAAATCACGCAACAAACATGTGAAGTTGTGAATAGAACACACCAATCCTAATTCTTCTTTAATACATGACTATAAACAGAAATTAAATCAAAACGAGAAACTAAAGCATCAATAAATTTCCCAATAATAAAAAAAGGAAAAGTAGTAAAAACAAAAGAATAAATGTACATGAAATTCAAAAAATAAAAAATAAATTGCAAAAACCGCAGATAATATAAAAACTTACAATGGAGCGAAATAGAAGCCTCGAAGACGGACAAAGTTCAGACAACTGATCGGAGAACGATATCCATCGGCGATTTCAGTTCGATAAACAAGATTAGGACAGAAAATTGCAGGAGATTGAATAGGTTTTAGAGAAGGGAAAATAGAGGGTTTTAGAGAGAGAGAGAGAGAGAGAGCGCGAGAGGGGTTGAAAGCTTCAATTACATATTGGTCCGTTGGACTTGTGTTTACTGTGTCATGTAGTAATCCGGTAAGCGATACCATGGGCAAGACCACTCCGGCTCCGGTGCGGAACAATTCAAACCGTCGAATAATAACTTTGAACGGTTCAGATTTAGAGAGAAAAGTTTTTATTTTTTATTTTTTTAAGTTTAGTCGCAACTTTTCTCTCTTCAAATCTGAATCGTTAAAAATATCATCCGACTACCCAAATTGTTCCACACGGTGCAGAATTTTTCCTATTCCGCATGAGCCAGACTGGGGCAAGATTATCGTCAACTATAGTGCACAACGATAAAAATATCAATAAATATACGTTGACAGTGCAAAACATTAAAAATATTAGTATATATTGAATATGGTGTAGCAGATGTTACATACTTTTTAACAAATGTTCTTTTTTATGAACACATATCTTAAGGTACTTAAGACATGTCTTATGCAACTTCTAAAATAAATAGATATTGAATCTAAAAAATTTGAACCATGAAATTTTTTTATTCGAAAAAAAAAATAGATAAAGTTGGTATATATTAAAATTTTGACGTTCTATACCAAACCTGGGCAAGATAGCGAGGGAGTATGAGGGTTAGGGTAGTTTCGTAATTTTATGTAGTGGACAATGTTTAGATAATTTTCCTCCATTGCGCGTCTCAAAATTGCATCAGAAAAAAATAAAATAAACCAAACTCGGTGGTATTTGGTAACAGGTGTAACATATTTTTTCATAAAAACATTTTATTTAAATATTTTCACTCCAGACCAAGTTCCATAATACCTGAGCTACTAAGGAACCAAACATTAGTTAAAGAAATGCTCTTGTGCAGTTGGACATCTGCTTATTCTTCCAATTGTCGATCCAGCTAATTTCATTGGACACAAATGTAATTTAAATTCAGAATATGTAGTTTAGTAAAAGATATACCAACTAATTCGACCTGACTGTGTTGAGTTTGATTCTCTCAGCCTATGTTACTCGGAGTCGATGGGTATATATTTAGATATCATGCTATTAAACTGTCAGATTAATGTTGACCAGATCCGATAAATATCTATACTTGTACCAATGTCATCGACATGGGTAAAACATACATAAACGAAGGGTTCGGGTTACATAACTATATCTTTTTCACCAACTATTCAAAAAATAAATAATAAAGTATAATTTTATCAAAGAAATTCAAGACAGATATGTAAGTTAAGCTATGCATTCACTGAATTTGAAGCAAAATGATGAAATGTGAACTAATAAGTATCATTGGTTACTCTCCCCGAGTAAAACTAGAATAAAGTGAAGCTGGGGGATTTAAACATAAATGTCTTCATTTAAAGACGGCAAAATTCGACACTACTAAGGTAAAAAAATAAAATAAAAACTCTCTTCAACAAGACACATCTTTAGCAAGCTCTGTAACACAAGCTTTTCACTCAAAAGAAATTTACTTCTTCTTTCCAGCTTTGGCAGCATCACCAGCCTTGGTCTGCAAGATTAGTGAAAGAAATTTAGTACTCCAAATGAAAATGTGGACATATATGGAGAGGAAATGAAACAGCCAATTTGGTTGGCTTTGATGAAGAAATCTGATTCACTCACCTTCTTTACACCACGGATCTTCTTGGCTCTGTTCTTCCTTTCCTTCATCTGCTTTCTTGATTTCTCTACCTTGGTATCCAAGCCATTCTGCCAAATATTCAACATTTTAACCACTTCATCACTTCTTACATTCAACAAAGCAATACCTCCGTTTAAGAAAAAATAATATTCCCTCCGTCCTGAATTTTGAATGTCCATATTCGTACTCATTTTGTCTAGAAAAGTAGACATTCATTTCCGGAAATAGTATATTTTATTACCAAGTCTAAATGCCCGTAACTATAAAATAAAATTCCACAGCAGTAGCCCAGCCAAAATATACCCAACAATTATGCAAGCAGGAGATAATAAACAAAGCACGATGTAAAACCCTAGGGGAACTAAACCTGCATTGTCCCTTATCTTCCTTCTCCCAAAAACCCTCCTTGTTTCTGCTTTATATTGTTTTCTTGTAATACTAAATGCAGCGACCAAATTAGAGAAATACAAAATATGTAACCGCCAGTTCAGGGAAGATGTAATTCAGGTTCTTACAGCAGCCATTTAAAACCAAAAAATGTTGAACGGACAAAGGATATGATGACTAAAACTGAGAAAGAGCAATTACCCTAATTAGACGATACTTTGGTTCGAATTTCTTGGCATTCTCAACAGAATCGTAGATCAAGCCAAAGCCAGTTGATTTGCCTCCACCAAAGTGGGTCCTGAACTTGAATACAAAGATGGCATTTGGATCTTTGACTTCATACATCCTTGCCAATTTCTCCTTCAACTCAGCCTTGAGCCAAAAAAAATATTAGATAGTTGCATTTTCCACCCAAAAATCAACTAGATATAATGCCCAAATTAGGAATAACCAAAAAACAGTCATTAACATCAGTAAGCCATCAACTAATGAGATTAAAGCAATGAGCTATCACAATTTCAACAGAATAATACAATATATGATACTTTAGGCAAAAGAGTAAGTGCATCAACGTCAGTAAGCCTTAACCAAGAAATGAGCTATCACAATTTCCACACAATAATACAATATATGAAACTTCTAAGATCACTTTTTCTATAAATACAAACTTTAATATTTTTCCAAAAATTCGTTTATAAATTCTTACCGCATTCTGGCTATGAATAAGAGCTATGAAACTTATCGTGAGGCAGGAACAAGAGTTCAAATGACCACAAAATATACATTGGAAGTTTTACCTCCACGTCTAAACTACTAATATAAGGTAAAAAATGCTGTAGAAAAACTGAAATCATATATTCAGAGATTAAATACCTTAGAAACATTGGGCCGACCTGGATGCAGAACATCAATGACCTACACGGCCAGAAACAAACAATAAAAATCAAATTGAGAGAAGCTCACATACATCAAATAATAAAAAAATCTTACCCAGTGCAGAAGGCTTGCGCATCAGAAAAAAAAAAGTTAAATAACTTACGAATTGCTTTCTCGAGAGAAGCCTATTTGTCATGAACTTCCTTGTTCGAATAGTCACAGCCTTGTCCGCCATTTTCCCTGTGATTAAGCTCGAATTAGATAAATTGATCGGAAAAACTGGAACCAAACGGCGGCGTGAAGATACCTTTTTCTGCACCTGCGTAGCGAGGTGGATCTCTTTGGGGATGCAGTGGTGGCTTCTAAAGTTTGACAGGTAGAGAGGCGTTAAAGCTTGAAAACTAGGGTTTATAGATTTACAGGTGGTTTGTCTAATATAATTGGGCCAAGGCCGAGAACCCTAATTCGTTATTGTTGGGTCTGAATATAATTTTGACCGGACTCTGTCCGATAGGATTTTATTGGGCTTTTTCTCCCGCTTACAGGCCCATCTATGTCCACCTACCTTTTCTTTTATTTTTTAGAGAACACATACCTTTACTAAAAAATATTTTCTGAAAAAAAAAACTTTTTACTAATGTAAAAGAAAAGAAAAACATAGTAAATTACTTCCTCTATTCCTTAATATAAGACTTTCATTACATGTTACGAAAATTAATGAAGCAAAAAAAAGATATTTTGTTAGTTAAAATAAAAATATTATTCTATTAAATATGACTTATATACCACTAATTTATTTAAGAGAGTAATATTGTTATTTTAATTAAAAAAAATATTAATTTTTACTTCCTTTTTTTTTGCAATATATAATGAAAGTTTTATATTAAGGAATAGAGGCAGTAATAACTAATGAAATACTATCATTTCTTTAAATAAATGTAATACTACTAGTTTTATTACAATTTATTAAAGGTGGTTTCATGAATACATCATTGATATTATTACACATTATACGATGTTATTGGTTAAAATCCCTAAATCAATTTTAGATCAATAGTGTTAATATACGTTGAGTAATATCATTGTTTTACTAGAAGATAGATTTCGAATAATAAGCATAATTATTTAATAAAAGAATAATAGTGTCTAGATACTAAATAGCATAATTATTCAATACAAAATTCACAACAATGATATAACTTATTAAGTCTTCAATAATTTAGGGATGAACTGAGAATAAATAGGAAATAAAATTAACTTTTGACAATAAATTGATAATTCATGTGATATGGCTGCTGGAGACAGATACTCTGTTGCTTCTAGGATTCCAGAAAATACTGTTGGGACCAGATTAATGCCCTTGGTATTAGATTTTCTCATCATTTTCTTTCAGTTCTCTTATTCTTTTTTTTGGGAAGAAGAAGGTGTTGGTTGTTTTTTTTGGGAAGAATAAACTAGTTGGAAGAAGAAGGATACCGGTGGCTGCAATGGAGGTTAATTTTTTGGGACAAAAACTCGTTGCTCGTAAAAATTTTATGGCCAAAATTCACAAAAATAATTATTTTGGTCCAATTTATGAACTATCGAAATTGTTTGTGGCCATTTAATGTATGTAAAAATTAGCTCACGGACCTTCATATCCTCTCAAAATCAATTGGCAAGGAGAGGTGTTAACCCATGAGCTTATAAGTTATTCGGATCTTCCTTAGGCACTCGATGTGGGACTTTATATTTCAACGCTCCCCCTCACATCGAGGTGGAGTCAAATTCAGCCCGGCACCCTATTTGGGCCAAACGGGGACAAAGAGCCCACACATCCCGCCTGAGCGACTCGCCTCGATACATGTGAAAAATTAGATTTCATGGGCCTCCATATCCTCTTAAAACCAATTGACAAAGAGAGGTGTTAACACATGAGTTTATAAGTTATTCGGATCTTCCTTATACACTCGATGTGTGACTTTATATTTCAACAATGTATATTACCCTTATTTTTTATTTAAAAAAAAAAATCGTTACTCGTGAGCGAGCTTTGGGTTTGATATTCTTTCATCCTAAGCGGCTGCCTCATAATACTCACGTGAACTTGAAATCCGAATTTATCCAATTGCAAAAGCTTTTAATGAAAAAGGTTCATTATATTGAAGGAGGGTTCTTGAATTTGTGATTTATGATTTTAAGTCGAAAGTACTGTGTCGTTGTCTTTAATTGATACTTTGTAAATACATGTCATAAGAAGTTAGGATTACCAGTAATGGGTGTAGCTTTCTAGGGTGAAATTTATTTTTTTAGTATTTATGGTATATTTTATTCCATTTAGATGATAAATGTATAGATGACTCATACACAAATATTTTTTAATGACCCTCACTAATAAAATAAAAACTCTCCAAAATCTTTACCAATGTCATATGCCCAGTATTATATAATCCTGGATCCGTCACTCAGGATTACTAAAGAAACAAATGAAATTAAAACCAATAATTAAGTTAGTTACGAGGAGGAGGAGGAGGAAAAGGTCATGGTGAGTATGTTGCACCAACAAGTCTGAACCACGTGGCCTGTCGACGTGAGGATTTTACATAGGCGACCGTTGAAGGGGCTGAGGGGGGTTCATGCAACCCAGTCATGGGTTTATTCAATACCATTCCTCTCAAGCACATGCATGGCCCGGTGTGGGGTTGAAACTTGAAAGAAAGACAACCGAGATTTTTTTTATTTTTTATTTTGAATATTTCAACCTTAATTTAAGACATTTTCACCAACAAAATGAGGGTTAGATAGCACGCTAGTGATTCTATATTAGTTGGTCACACTTCAGAGTAAAGTTGTGAGTTTAAAAAAATTTAAGAAGGACTAATATTGAGAATTAGTGCATATTAGATTCTAATTATATCGAATTAGTCGGGTCAAATATTTAGATTGGAGTAATGAGAGTAAGCAGTAAGCTGAGCTCTATGATTATGGTTGTTAAGAGTTATTATGATTAGGAATGATAATCACTCGAATAAGAACACACCAACAAGATGTGGGAAATATCATCTTGTCCTACTTTCCTTTCCTTTATTATGTAATTCTTTCTCCCAAAACCTCAATATAAGTAAAACTTAAAATATGGTTAAGTGTGTCGCAAATAATATTATGTCGTGGCATGCAGAATAGCAGTACCTCAATTATAGGGTTTAACTTTTAATTTGTTTAGTAAACCAAAATTCAATTGATATTCATATTTGCTTTTACATAAAATGACTAATCTGATCATTTTTTAGATATCAATAGTATTTTTTTTCTATATATAAGGTTTGAATTTAAGATTTTATTTAAAGAACGCTAAATTTCGTTCTTTCATATGTGATTCATTTTTTTAATTATGATCGACCAATCTTGTCTCCACAATTGCAAAGAAAAATTATTACAAACAGCTTGTGCTTCAAGAGTAACAATATTATGAGTTATTTACATTCAAGAAAGATGTAAGACATAATTTAGCAGAAGAATGCCTCTACTCATGTCGATTTTTCCCACGTTTATATATATATATATATATATATATATATAATGTAATAGAAAGTTTTGAGTAGAAAATATAATTTCATCGAAAATGTCTTATTCGGGTCAGAGCATTGGCCGGTATCCTGTCATTTTGAACTCGAAATTGTTACAAATATACGACAATTAGTCACTCTACTATGCTAAACGGGAACTAAAATCATAAATCTCTGATTGAGATACCTCACTTATTACAAATGAGGAAAAATTCCTCTTTGGCTGGCCTCTTGGTAAATTTTTTATATTAAGGTTTGTACACATTTTGACCTAAAATCAAAGATGTTATCTGATATTTGAGAGAATATATGGCATAGTATTTTATTAATACACCAAATTATGCTGTTTGTTTCTGCAGATCTATGTTGACATTATGAGTCGTGCGTATGGAGATGATGATACCAAATTACTAATAATAATGTAGAGAGGGACACAAGTAAAGTATATAACTAATGACAAATGAGAAAAGAGCCCATTATACCCGGACATAGCTTAGTGGGAGAGCTGCTTACAAACGGAAAATTTTTATGGTAGAAAGTCGTCTCCCATGGGGATCTGCGCACAAGATCTTCTCACATGAGTTGAGACTGGTTCTCACCTTTTAAGTAGGTTATGCCCAACTCATGTGAGAGGGAGGTGGGCCAGTCCCAAAAAGGCAGCTTTATGTCAGAGTGACCCCCTACAAACGTTGTGTAGTGGTCTTGTTTCTACTCACAAAATGGGAATTCGATTCTTGCCAAAGACGTGTAATTGAATCTCTTGTGTGGTAGTGATGTACATCCAGATTATGATATGTTCATATTGAGACTAAAAAATATCTCATGTCACATATTTGTGTTTCATACATTATCCCATTAATAATATTATGTCAAATGTGTCACTTTCATTTGTGTTCCACTATTTGTTTAGGTTAGTAGTTTTTTTTTAACACTCGACAATTTATTTTTAATAAGATAGAAAATAAGACACAAATCCAGTGACAAACAATCTCTTCCAAATTAAGACACATCCCTTGATTTAAATTATTAATTTGTCGAGAAGGTGAGACACATAAGTTCAATTATTTTAGAAAAGAAGCTCACTTTTTCTAATTTGTACTGCTGCCTGATCTTTATAATAAGTGAGTTTGGCCTTGTGCAACCAAATTTGCCGTTTCATTCATGCGCAATGCGAAATGAAATCTTGACAAAAAAAAATTCCATCTTACTCTGCAAAAATCTCGTCTTTTTCCTCTCATTCCTCTCTGTTTTGTTTCAAATCTTATGCTTTTTTAACAGAGAGACTTTGTTTTGACAGAGAGAAGCATGCCCAATTCTGTCTTTCAGATACCATACTAGAGAAGAGATCAGTCCCCTTCAGCAACAGCAACCCTCCTTGGATCCTTCCTGTTTCTTCAACAATTTATTTGAAGATTTAGTCCAAATTTATGAGAAATATGAGGGAATTTCCTTCTTGTTTAAATGAAAGTGGAGTTCAGATTTCTTCTTCTTCTTCTTCTTCTTCTTCATCATCTTCAAAGACTCATAATATTAGAGCAACCCAAAATCTCATAACCGCGGTCTATCGATGTGAATTACAAGGTCTTCCCTGTTTCATTAATGTTACATGGACCAAGAATTTGATGGGTCAAGGAGTCAGTGTTGGAATTCAAAATTCTTCTACCCAAAGCCTCTGCAAATTTGATGTAAAACCATGGTTATTTTCTAGAAGAAAAGGTTTTAGAAGTTTAGAAATCAATTCAAGTACAATTGATTTATGCTGGGATTTCTCCTCTGCTAAATTTGCTTCTTCCCCGGAACCCGTATCCGGGTTTTATTTAGCCATTGTCTTCGATCAAGAACTGGTTTTACTTATAGGAGATTTAGAAAGAGAAGTTCATAAGAAAATGAACATTCCAACCTCTGTTTCTTCTTCTTCTTCAAAAACTGCTGTTTTTGTTGCCAAAAGAGAACATATTTTTGGTAAGAAATTTTATAGTGCGAAAGGTCAATTTTGTGATAAGGGAAAAATTCATGATATTCAGATTGAATGCGATAAGACGACAGTTAAAGATCCGTCACTGATGATCCAAATAGATGGAAAAGCGGCGATGCAAGTGAAGCGCCTCCGGTGGAAATTCAGGGGAAACAATACCATTTTGGTTGATGGGCTACCGGTAGAAGTTTATTGGGATGTTCATAGTTGGCTCTTTGGTAATGTGATGGGAAATGCAGTTTTCTTGTTCCAAACCAGTTTTTCACCGGATAAATTCTCCAGCTGTCAGTCTCTCCCGGCTACTTCTACTGCCTCTGTTTCCAGTTTTGAAAATTCACCGTCACGAGGTCATCAAGGGTTTTCCCTGATTTTGTATGCTTGGAAGAATGAGTAAATTTTGTTTTTTCTTACAATTTTTATGTTCTTATTTTTCTAGCTAATATATACTTTCTTGAGTGATGATGATTATTTTTTTTTTTTTTTGGAAAATGTTTGACATAGTTATTTCTAGATTTACAAATGCAAATGGACTTCGAACGCACTTTTTGAGTTTTTTCTTATTTATCGAGTTTAGAGTGTTGGGTTGAAGACATGTTGTTCTGGGTCAGAATTGTGGCGCCAATTGCGAGTTCCAATACCATTGTCTATAAAACTTGGCGTGTTGTAAGGTATCGGCAGCTAAAAGCCTCCCGTAGACTTTTCAAGTCTAGTTCATTAAGAGTTATTTCCGAGTCGTTCCTTTATCAACCCAATAAAATATTTTTTAATCAAAATATCAATAGTAATTGTTTAAATATGATTATTGGTATACATGTCTTAAACAACTTATATTATAGAATGGAGGTAATAATAGACTAATAGTTACGACTTCCATAGTAAGAATAGCATGTAGAGAGGTCAACAAAAGGCTTGCCCCAGTGGGTAAGTCTTTGGCTTGGGACCGAAAGGTCCCAAGTTCGACACCCTCTCCCCGCACTATGGGGCAATAATAAAATCTCCTTCTCTGGTGAGGCGTTCTCTTCCTCCTCTGGTGAGGCTAAGCTCCCTCCCCAGGCATGGGGCATGCTACAATCTACCTGATCTAGGGTACTCCGCTCTTCCCCCTCGGAGGCAATTGCCTTCGGGCGTCAAGCATGTAGAGAGAGAAGAGGCATTATAGACATTTCGAAATGCAGAATGGATTTTTACAATTTCTATGCTCAGGCATATTCGGATATATGATTGCGGAGCGAAGAAAGAAGGCAACAAGTGGCCTGGAAGATACATATGGCGTTGGGCAATGCAATGAGCTTTAGAAGAGACTGAAGCCATGTATTTAATGCAAAAGAAATCATCTTAGGTGTAAATTATACTTGTATTTTTCCATGATAAAAGAGTCTGGCATTTGAAGATGAGCACAATCAAATTACATTATTAGCAACAGCTATATATCTATCTCCAAGTCAACATTTAACCTCCAGGATTGAAGTTAAGTTTACATGGTCAAAACTTAAATTTACAGCATACTAGCACCCCAGTTGATTATCCAGAAAACACAAGCATTTACCAATATCCCCAATCACTTAACAGTATACTATCTGATGGTAGTACATACCTGTATGCATGGAGCCTCAAATTTATCCATAGCTGTCAGACATTCTCAGAATACTCTGTTTTCATGGAGCTTTCCATCGCTTCACAGACTCTTGTAGAAGCAGTTCAACTCCAAAAGAAAAAAGGCTCTATCTGGCAACAATTATAAACTAGGATCAACCGTAAATCAAGAGGGTGTACATTGAAAAACACCACTATGTTGCACAGATCTGATGGCATCTCATGCATAGACAACAAATATATCAGGGAGTGTTCGAAAGAGAACAGAAAAAAATGTGTAATCTTTAATCCGGTTAGGAAAATATAACCGATCACGCTTGCAAGAAAAGAAACTATCTACCCACAGAATATCCACATATTCAAGCCAGTCTTCCACTACGGTTCCCAGGTTCTCAACTTCTTCTACTCCACAAAGGGAGTGAGTACCAAACTAGGCCGGCTCAACATGAAAAAGCAAGTATTCAATTCTACAACTCGAATCACAAAGAAGAAAAATGGATAGAAGAACCGAACCTCTTGGCTATTGTCGAGCATGTATTAGTTAATCTTGAACCCACACCCTCAGCGTGTCAAGCCCAGCAGAAACAATCATATTCTCTAAAGGATGACAAGACACAGAGATGACAGTATCAGTATGTCCTTCAAGCTTTTGAAGCATATTTTTGCCTTGAAGATCCCATATATACACACACTTGTCCTCTGATCCACTAACAATATACTTCCCAGCTGTGACTGAGAAAGTAGGCGTTATGCAATATACTCTGTTCACATGACCTGTATACACTTTCAAAGATTTCCCCGCGGAGTAGTTCCAAAGCCTCTGCATTTGCAAGAAGCATTACAAAATCAAAATCCAGATTTTTAAAAAAAAAAAATAACACGATTTAAGGAAAATCAAGTAAAATCCAACAATACAACAACAACAATAACAATAACATCACTCGGCCTCTGCATTTCTAAACGGAGCATCACTCGGCCTTCTTCTAATGTGCCCAAACCACAGCAAACGGTTCTCTGTCACTCGGAGTATGACACTCGTACTACTCAAAGGGAAAAAAGAGGCAACAATAAATTCAGCAAAATAACAAAAGGCAACAATGAAATTTAGCAAAATAACAACACTTACAAGAGTATCATCAAGTGTGGAGACAAGTATAAACTTTCCGTTGGGAGAAAACTTTGCAAACGACACTGCCGGAACCTTATCGTCGATGAGAGTTTTCAGGCAAGCGCCGGAAGCTGTATCCCAAATTTTGCAGGATCCATCGTGGCTAGCCGATACTATTAACGAACCATCTCTATTGAAATGCACAGAAGTCACCGGCATAGAGTGAGCTCGAATCACATGATTCGACTTGCCCGTTTTAACATCCCAAACCCGAACCGTTTCGTCGAAAGATCCGGAAACGATGAGGTTTGATTGTGGATTAAAATTGACGCAGAAGACGAAGTGGTTATGTCCGCGTAGAGTTTTGACGCACTCGGCGGAGCGTGCTTCCCAAATTCGCAGAGTTCGATCATCGGAGGCGGAACAGATATAAGTGGAATCGGAGGACCAAGCTAAATCGGAGACACCTTCGGAATGACCCACGAGGTGAGATATTTTGGAAAGAGTATCGGAAGACCAGACAATTAGGGTTTTGTCTAAGGAAGAAGAGGCGAAGAGCTTGCCGTTGTTGGAAAACTTCACACAGGAGACGGCGCCTGAGTGTGACGTCAGGATTGTCTTCAGGCGGTAGGGGCGGTAGGATTGGGCCGGCGGATTGCTACTGTTATTGCTGGACATGGTTGAGGGAGAGAGGAACCGATCGCAGCCGGCAACCACCCGCTACAGCAAACCGGAGAATAGTACTCTGTAAAGCGTCCACGGCGTTAGTGTTGAATGGGGGTTGGACTTGGACTAATAATATGAAATGTGGGCTGCACTTGATTTTATATACAGTTGCTTTTCTTTTTTAAACCAGGATTGAGAATTTTTTATAGAGTAAATCACTATTTATGCCCCTTCAAATATTTTTAAAAGTAAGTTATACCTCTTTTTTTTTGCATGCCATTAATGCCCTTAACAATTTACGGGGTGTCATTAATGCCCCTATGCGGCGAAATTCGGTGAGTTTTGGTGGCTACACACACGTGTGAGTCACATGCCCGATTTTACAAGGGCAAAATTGTCCATAAATTAAAATTGTTCATCTTCTTCCCCAATCCCTTCTTCAATTTGGCCCCATCATCTTTTTCTTCTATGAAGCTCCGGCCATATCTGCCGCCGCCACCGTCCGAAATCGGTGACTTTCAAATCCAACGACGGAGATTAAGAGGGAGGGGAGAGGTGAGTGGTAGAGAGGGGTGAATATTTTCTCTCTATATTTTATTTAATTTCGAATAGCTTAAAAAAAACTCATTATTCTGAAACATGAAGGTTGAATTTGGAAATTATAAAAAAAAATGGGTTTTTTTAGCTTCTGAACCATTCTCAAAGGTAAGAATGTTTTGGCTTCTGGACCATTCTCAAAGGTAAGAATCAGAAAATTAGCTCTAGAAATGTTGAATTTTCCCTGAAGCTCTGAACACGTCGGTGGTAGAAGAAGCAGAGGATGATGAAGAAGACAAGAATTTCATGTTCTTGATTACATGGTTGGTTATTTGACTGTGAAGTATGAGAAAATGGTCGCGGCTGATTGTTAACAGTCGCGGAGGCGGAGGGTGCTTTTACCGTGTTCAACAACTCCACCACCACGCAATTGAGGATGATTTTCAATTATGACAAATTTGCCCAATTCTTCTTTGATTTTGAGGAAGAAGATAAAATTGGGTTGGACGAATTTGTCCCTAACAATTCGACTGTGTGACTCACACGTGTGTGTAGCCACCAAAACTCGCAGGATTCCGCCGCATAGGGGCATTAATGGCACCCCGTAAATTGTTAGGGGAATTAATGGCACGCAAAAAAGAAAAGGGAGCATAACTTGCTTTTAAAAATAGTTGAAGGGACATAAATAGTGATTTACTCTTTTTTATATAAACAGTTGGGCTCGGCTTACAAATATTTCTGTGAGCCCAATTTCACAGAGTACGATTATGTCGTAGAATACATTTTTTAGTACATATGAAATAATTTCGATTGCTTTGGTCGATTGGATAAGAAAAATTGAATGGTCCAATTTTTTTTCTTCGGGGGACAGTATTGTGATTTTTAAACCTATTATGTAAGACATGTATTAATGTCTAAGGACAAGTGTTCATATTGAGAGAACACACGTTGCAGTATTACATGTCTATGGACAAATGTTTATATCGAGAGAATACACGTTGCAGCTTTAGTACATATGTCTGTAACGAGAAAACACTTGTTGAATTAGATTTAATACATGTCCAAAACGTGTTTCATATGTACTGAAAAAAGCGTTCATCACTATAACCGTGAGCAATTTCAAAAGGAAGACATAATGAATCCAATTGCACAAGGAAAGACAAATTGGCTCTACGGGTCCAAAAACTATTTTACTTTGGTGATTGTTGTCCAAATTTTTTTTTTTTTACAAAACTCAATGTCAAAACTATTTACATTTGGTGGCAAAGATCCTTCCATCCAACTTTCCATCAGTCAACAGTTAGTTTGAATTTTGAATTTGGTAACAAAATTCAACAAGGGCAGAAATGTAAATTTACGCTATCGCTGACCTCTTCGCGTTCCGTACGCTTATCGTTCGGAGCATGTATGTTACTGTTGAGGCGAGATTTGTTTGGGTCTGGATCGGCATCGTACGCATTGAAGGTGATGACAAATGTTGGCGTATGTGGTTAGAGTTTGGTTGCGAAGAACAAAAGGCGTCATCGTCGCTGTAGCCATCGGTGTCTGGCGATGCCATGTCATTTCCCTCGTTAGTGGAGGAGATGTTGCGGTTTCCAAGCTAGTAATTCTGGGGAAACGTAAATTTACGTTTCTATCCTTGATGGGTTTTGCGGTCACCAAATTTAAAATTCAAACTAATGGTTGACTGATGGAAAATTGGATGAAAGAACCATTGCCACCAAATATTAATAGTTTTGATACTGAGTTTTGAAAAAAAAATTTTGGACAACAATCACCAAAGTAAAATAATTTTTAAACCCGTGACGTCAATTTGCCCACAAGGAAATAAACAGTTTTTATAAATTGATACTAGCTTGAAGCTTCACAATCACAAGTAGACCTAGCTCAAATTCATTGAGAAATCTAAAGTTCGAGTAAGCCAGACTTGTATTACAGCTATCCCAATTGGGCTCTAAGGTTCAATTAAGCTAGACTTGTATTACCGATATCACGATCGGATTAGCCCAAATACCCTTCACCAAAGAATTGATACTGGCTTGTATAAGTATTTCGTCAAAAGGGAAAAAAAATGCCAAATTGATAGTTTTTAATTGTCCAGCAAACTTGGGTATCCAAAACCAAAAAAAGATGGCTTTTAATTTATTTTTTTATGGAAATAGAATAGTAGTATTTTGAGTAGAAATATTCTGGAAAAAAAGAAGAAAATTTAATCCAAATTTATAAAGGTATGATATAAACAAGTAACCATGGAATCCACCGAGTTCTTGTGAAGCAGTTGATGGAAGAAGAAATGAGCAAGACAAAAAAAGCACCTCCGACGTCCGAGTCACTTTGGCATGGATCCGGTCTTGTGGAATTGGCCCACAGCCCTCTCACATAAGTTGGAATGGAGCCTACCTGCAAAGTAGATCCCGTCACAATTTATGTGAGAGGACTGTGGACCGTTCTCAGAAGGCCGGTCCTATATTAAAAAATTTCCCGGCGTCCGGCAAGAAAACCATATTACCTGGAAGCAAGAATAAGACTCAAATTCCTCCAAAATTGCACCACGTTGATCCCCACTCGGCGGCCAGATATCATACCATGCGACGTCAATTATCTGCAGTGGGCGTGGAAGACCTAAACAACAGTTGTTCAATTTCTTCTATACAGAAGTCCGGGGATCCAAATCCTACATATTCCTTGGGGTCCAAGGCAGTCAAACTTGCGAGTTGACTCGTAGGATTGTACGATGCTACGAGTTGAGGAAACTTACATGCTAGATCTTACGTGGAATCGGTGATCAAGTAGCATCGTATAAACTCGTGGGATCAAACTCGGGAACGTATAATCGTACTCCGAGTTAGCTATTTTCTCTTTTGGGTCAAATTTTAGCTCAACCCGACCTAAATGTTAAAAAAAAATTATCTGTTCAACTCGTGGCTTATTAAATCTTATCAAGTCTCTCCAATCTTCAACTTTCGACCAATTTCTTCTTTTTCTCAATCGATACCAATCTCCTTTTTTGCCTCTATTTTTTTTTGTCTCCGAGCTCTTCCCTGTGTCATCGCCTAGAACAACGAAAAGGAAACCCTAAACTCTAATTACCTTTTTTTCTATTTTTTTTGGGTAGAAATTAAGTTTCCTAATTCTGAGTCACGAAACATAAAATCATTTTCGTATGGCTCTTTCATGTGATGGATATTTGTTTAATACTAGCAAATATCATAAGATTCATGAAAATTTCAGATTTCATCTAGATGAATTAGGAGAATATTGAATTAATTAATATTTTTTAAATTAAGTAAGATCTACGATCCGAATTACGATTCTACGATCCTTCTACACCCTCAGATCCCAAGTATAAACTCGAGTTTGACTACCTTATTGTGGTCTGCTTATCCATTTCGCAGCAAATTCTTTTAAAAAATCCCAGAAAGAGGGGCACAAGGCTTATTAAATCCTTAACATGCGAAATCAATATATAAGGTCGTTTGGATAAGTGTATCAAAGAAACATCTAGTACACTGATGCCATACCATGGTTTCTGGAAATGCTCTCCTGATTAAAATGGCAGGAAGAAGCTAAAGTTTTTAGAAGCATGGGACTGCCAACCTGAATACTGCTAATATTGAAATTTGCCAAGCTTCAGCTCGCCCGAGTCCCCATTTGTCATGGTTTTTATTATCTTCTTTCACCGAGGTTATGTTTAGCTTCACCACAGCTTTTTATTAAGCTGAACCAAAGAAGAAACCAATTACTAATGCACTTGTGGAGGAAACCATATCAAATGAACAGAGGATAAAAAATGAACAAAATAATTCAGGACACTGGATAACAATTCATCAACTCTGCTTCACATCCATATATATATATATATATATATATATTCTTATCAGGCCTGGCAAGGAGATGTCGAACCCGTTATGAGTCAAAGGTGATGCGTCAATTGTGGTAGCCTTCTTTGACATGCTATAGGAGATGAATTTTCCCTAGAAGTTCCAAATTCTTAATATGCAAAATTCAAATCTTTCTTAAAACATCTGATAAAGATTTCAAGTCAAAATAATGCTCATTTCATGTATAATCTAGGTTGACTTCAAATTAACATACGTTATTACAAGATGCATAACATGGAAAAAGAAAAGTGAAAATGTTAAACCTGTTCAATCATCACTAATTTTATCTAAAGATTAAATGAATGATTCTAGTTCCACTAACACCCACCACTGTGTGAATATTGTACGTGAAATACTATTTAAAAAGAATCACCAAAGAGAAAATAAATCTATCAGTACCATAGATATCTTATCATCTATATAATAATTTACTCTACGCTCATGATCATGAATTCTCTCCAAATGTATCTTCCCCCTTGAACTGGTAAAAGTATGAAACTGCATATATTTAAGTATGGATACTATCAAGTATCATCACTGCAGGAAGAAGAAAATACAAGTTAAAGAAAGGAGTGGAGTAGGAAGGAGAGAGGAGTACCAAATTCATTCACCAGAAGAACGGGTCAATAAATAGTTTCTTGATAAAATCATCTCAGCCAGATATATAGTCAAACTCATCTGAGCTTTCTTCATAGATGGCTAAAATCCCATCCTCGCCACTGCCCTGATCAGTACTGTAACTGCTGTCGGATGGACCGTCAGGTTGACTAATTGGGCTATCAGATGTATGACTACCTGGTGCTGATGGTGAACTAGTATGCTCGTTGGTGACATCACTTCCAATCATTTGCTCAGCCTCAATATCACTGCATAACAGACCAGGAAATCAAAACGGAAGGTAAACGGTCTTGAATTTTCCTTTTTCTACTTGCATCTACGAATATGGACAAGAAATCAAATTAGCAACCAAATGATTCAGCCAACCTTCCTTCCACAGGGAATTCAGCCACAACAGATAATTCAGGTCTCCCATCTGCTAATTGCTCCACAGGAATGAAGCTACAGTTTTACCAACTCATCACAGTGAGCGGTTAACAATAGATCCAATTATTTATGAACTGAGATCAAATTATGTGTAATCATGTCACCTTGTGCTATGACATCTTTTATACCAGTCACCTTCAGAAGCTAAACCTTCTCGATTGGATATGTCAATATGTCTAAGATGCTTGAAATCCCCTGAAAGAACTGCTGAAAATAAGCGTGCAACTTCTTCCTGCAAAATGATATAATTAGAGAGGGAGAAGAGAAGAAGAGGGGGGGAGGGGTAATGAATGAACAACTTTCCTTACTTCCTTCAGATGCACACAATCACGCAGTATCAGAATCTCAAGTAGATTTCCACCCATGATGCCTCCAAGATTCCTAATGAAAGTCGAAATATATTCAATCATGCCCAACAAAGTTTCTACCACCACTGACAGATGTTTATACTGAAGAAACATACTTGAGAAAAGCACCAGTGATTGAATAAGATGTTGAAAAGTCAACATACTTTAGCTTCCGAAATCCCTGCAGAGGCACTACACATTAAAGAAAGAATTTTCTCCAATAAGATTTGACGACGATCACCCTTCTGGTGGTTACTTTGGCCGCTAGGTTCATTGCTGATGCATAACAATTTGGGTGCCATAATAAAACCAACCAAGTTAAAGCAGCTAAAACAGTAAAACCTGAACTACACTCTTTCTCAAGAGTACCACACAAATGAGTTCGTAACTCTAAAGCAATCATATTAATAAAAGTATATGACGAGCACAAAACTAAATTGAGTTTAATCCAATGATAAAAAAGGCGAACATCAGTATCCGAGATACTTCAACTGACATACAAAATTTTATATAATCAAGCCTACAGCGTAGTAGGTGGTGTATATAAATTTGACCTTGTATCAAGAAGAAAATGACAAGAAAGAAGGTCTTAACTGCTCAGAGTGTTCAGAAGCATGTTGGAAGTACATACCTTCACAAGTAGACGAGCCTTATAGTCATGTAGCTTAAATCCCCTAAGTGCCAAAGATGACAGATTAGGACAGTTATAGACAAGATCACTGCATGTTGGCATCTTCAAACTGTCATCCCTCCCTGACCACAGAGACGCCAAAGTAAGCAAAAAAAAAAGAAACCATAGGGCAAATAGATGGCAAAAGGATAGCAGTAATTTACCTGTCTTTGAAGATTCAAAAAACAAACGAGTGATCAGGGGACAATATTTGCTCACCGACTCCAGTGTCTGCCTCAGTTCAACGTGACTATTGCAAGTAGAAACAAACTCCATATTAATAAGTTAAAAAAAGACAAGCATGTTCCTCAAATATTCTTACTACAAGATATGTGCATCATCAAACACAGCGTAACAATCCAAATACAGTTGAAAGTTCTATTTCCTAGAAGGAAATAAAACGCATTACACAGGCATACAAACAAAGACGCATTGTACAGTAAGCATTGCATTGCCCTTCTGTAGAATATATCAGAAGCAAAGTGTAATCTCCATCCCCATATAGAGATTACAATAAGCAATAAGCATTGCCAATTTCCACCCATATAATCATTTGCCAACACCAAAGAGCATTTCAAATCCACAAAGAACTCTAAAACATACGACTTCTGATACTTACAGTCCAACAATTTCTAGATCCTGCAAAGAAGGGCATGCTGATAATGCAGCACAAAGTGCAGTGTTATCCATCC
This sequence comes from Vinca minor, assembly GCA_026122235.1. Lineage (NCBI taxonomy): Eukaryota > Viridiplantae > Streptophyta > Magnoliopsida > Gentianales > Apocynaceae > Vinca > Vinca minor. Next base: position 1,409,578 of record JAOCZM010000085.1, on the reverse strand, counting down.
TTTCAATATTGTATAGATGAAGCTTCCTCAGAAGTGCCCTAGAGAGAGAGAGAGAGATCAACACAACGCTTCAGAATTTAATTTTAAACACCAAATATTCTCTATAAAGTTTTTTTTATAACCGGGAAAACAAAAGGGAACAATACCCTTGAGTACCACCATTAGCACCTAATAAAGCCAAGCAGGACCTTGTGAGGATAGATGACTCTTTCCCTTGTCTCGACCTCTTATCATTCCATGAGAACCTTGATGGTTCAACAGAACTCCTCATTGAATAAACTAAGTCTTGAGAAGAGCCAACTGACGCAATTGGGCCAGGTACAACTCCAAGTTTAAGAGAACTGAAAAAAGAAGAAGGAAAAGACATCTTAAAAACTAGTGGCAAGTATACAGAGAAGTACCTTCGTCAACAATGCAATTCACGTTGAGGCATTCTAGCCAAATATATTACTTGTCCTAAACATGTTGCACAGTTTATATTCTCAACAATGAAATTTAATCCATATATTATATAACTGCTTTCATCAAGGATCATAATCCACAATGCGTTTTTAACACCTAGAAGAAGAATCTATCTACGGATGATAGTTAGGAAAACTCAACCGAACATCAGCCCACCCCTGAAGTGTCCAAAATAAAAGTGTAATCCGGAAGAGCGAACATAAACTGTGCCGTAGGATTTCTTACCGAAGAGATCTTCCAGCTCGCTGAATCATGGCTGACACTACAGCATTGTTAACCTTTGGGGTGACAGTGGTCAAATCAAGGTTTGTATAGCACACGGAATCAGCAGCACATTTGTGAAAAAAAGAACAAGCTGCAGTGGCGTAACATAGTGTCTGTGTATCCAGCAAAGAAAACACCTGCACCACCAGTATGCAAATCAAGCCACATCCAATTTTCAATAGGACATCGAAATTCAATGCTGCTCCATTGATATCTCTCAGATTCCGTTATGAAACTTAAGAAATCCAATCAAGTAACAGAGGATTTAAGCAGTTTAATATCACATTTGTATAATAACATGAATTGGACCAACATTCTGGTGAACTATTGAATTCAGATGCTCGCAAAATCATCCAATTTACTATATTATCCAAGTAATTCATGAAAACAAATCAAAGGAATGCTTAATTGCTAGATAAAAAGTACAAGACAGCAAGGTACAGAAAATTTTACTTTGATGGTAAGATCGGGAGGGAGAGGCCAAACGGCGGCGTTATGCATGGAAGCGCGCTTTCTGGCAGATCGTTTAGCTGCTTCGAGGAGAGAGGATCCTAACTTCATAGCTCGATCGATCATGTCGGTCTTCTCAAAATCGGAAGCACGAGAATCGATAAGGCGGTCGAAGGAATGGTCGAGCGCCTGGGAATTTGAGGAATCGGAGAGTCCTAAAAGTGATTCCAAGAGCGAATCCATGTGATCGATCCTGGAATTCCTGGAGTTAGGGTTAGGAGAACAACAAGGGCGTTTGAGCTTGGGTTTCGGGGAGGAAGCCATGGAAGGGCGGTGGAGAAGGAGAGTATCCATATCGAGTGGTGGTAGAGAGACGGAGGGGAGCGCGTGATTTTTTACGCTTGCGCGCGTCGTCTGGGCTCAGCTGATAATGGCCAAATGTTGATATCTTGTATGTGGAGTTCGTCATGTACGGAACAAGACAATGAGTGACACGTGTTGATGTACTTGTAGAGGTAGATTCGGGTGCAGACAAAGTTACATTACGGAAGCAGATGAAAGGGCTGAAAATATACTGTTCCGAATCAAAATTTGTTATGTAGATATTTTTTTATGTATATAAATAAAAAATTTGTAAGTGATTTTATATAAAAATAAGAATAGGTTCAGACGATTTTTTTCCGGCGTAGCAGGAGAACCTTAATTTCTTTTTCTTTTTTTTTTCTTTTTTTTGAGTGGGGGGTGTAAAGCAGTACTATTCCTCTATCTAGTCCTTCACTTTACTCGCTAGTGTCGTTTAAGCTCAGGTAAAAACTACTCAAATGGTTTAATAAATCATCTAATGGTAGTATATCGTCTTATAATAATAAAATTATTACATATAGAATAATGTAATTAATTGTACAACTAGAAAAAATTGGACACTTTAAAACATGTTCTACTCCAAACTTGTCACGCACGCAAAAAGATAAAAATAATTTTTTAAATGTAACTCAAGGAAAAATTGGGTTAAATGCACTAAATGATCATCTAGTATTTTACTATTTGGATTACAACCCAAAACAATTATTTCTGCGGCTTTTGGCCATCAAATCTTACGGATCTGCAAGTTTTAGCTACCGGCTAAATTTCTCTAATTTTTTGCTTGAAATGTAAAAAGACTAATATACCCTCAATGACTCGACCCGACCCGCAAGCAGTTCCACCAACACCCAGTCCGCTCAGCAACTCCACCACCACCCAGTCCACCGGCCAGCTTCGAAGAATCACTGAATATGAACGGAAGAAGAAAAAACCCATTAGGCCTCTTCCTCCATCACCAATACACAATACATTTCACCAACAAAATGGGTACAATTATAGTAACAAAAATGCAGCAAATGGACCGACTAGTTGTAGTGGCGGCGGCCATATCTCTGTGGTTCAGCCGACTCGATCTATTGTCCCCACAAGTCAATCGGAATTCAATAGGAGAGCTGCCATGATTGAACGGGGGATCCATTAGACCTCTAACAAATCTCATGTCAATCAATAAAGTTAAAAATATGGTGGATTAATATGTTGAAATTGATTAATCCTAGTGAAATTACATCCAAAGGGTGTTCTTTGATGTACCCATCTCACTCACTCAATCCGGTAATTTCAAATATGAGTTTAACAAATTGTATATCATGGATGATCGGTCGTGAGGGAAGGGGTGGTGCAGCTGGTGAGAAGGGGGATGGGTGAAGTGGTGGTGGTGAATTGGTGTTACTTGAGAGAATGGGGGATGTCTGTGAGGGAAAGAAATGGGTGGTACGGCTGGTGGGGGTAGGTGGAGTAGTGGTGAATTGGTATTGCTTGAGAGAAAAAGTGTTAGTGAATTGGTGTTACTGGTGACATAGCGGCTGCAATGGAGGTTTGGTGGGTGGAAATGGTGCGTCTGGTGAGGAGGTGATGGGCAGAGATGGTGGTTTTGCTGGGAAGAAAGAAGAAAAGAAAATGACGAAAATACACCTCACGTGGCCAGCACGTGGGGGGTTTGAAATTTTGACCGGTAGCTAAAACTTGCAACCCGTAAAATTTTGATGGCCAAAAGTCCCAGAAACAATTGTTTTGGGCTGTAAACCGAAATAGTGAAATATTAGATGGTCATTTAGTGTCTTTAACCCGGAAAAATTAGATATGACCAAATCTAATGATTTTAGTCCCACAACTTCTTACAAGTCCTAGCAGTCCTAGAAGAAGATGTAGCCTACTATAGAACCGTTGGTCAAAAAGCATTGAACATAGATAAAACTGTCACTTTGGCAGTCCACATTGAAGGCTTAAGCCTAGTTCAATTCAGCAGAATGAAACTAGTGCAACAAAGCATAACTTCTCACATGTTTACTTAAATAAATATCAATAATGATAATGCGATTAAACTCTGCAACCCCTTTTAACTAGCTATTCTTTCGGAGCAGGCATCAAGCTAAGCCTTTCCTCTGAAGCTTGAGTTCCGCCTACTCTAAACCTTTCCTTAGCTAAGAGAGACTGCAGATCACTACCATTTGCCAGACTGTTGAACTCGACAGCTTTGGATGGCATTGTTGGATAACGTCGTTGGCAGAATGTCATCAATCGTTTAATAGATTGCAAATACTTACGAGTTGTCTCATCATTCATGATATGGGCCACACTGTTTGTATAAATCTTCTCACGAGCTGAACGTTCATGTATACCAACCATAGTAACACCAATAGGCCAGGGTGCATTCCCAATTGCTAGTTTAATATAATGGTCCATTGCAGCTAGGTAGTCACGTTTCATGCAGCATTCAACCATTACTAACAATGCTTGTCGAATATCATCAGGAAGAACCTAGAAAGAAGCAGATATTCAAATTTTCAGTAACCCGTAATGTAAGCCGGCCGGAAAAAAGTATTTCGAAAGATCATGTAGAAGAGAGGATAGAACTGTCAAACTTTTCAGAACCTTAATTTACCTACCAAAAATAGGGATGGTAAAATATGCCTAAAAAATGAAAAGAAAATAGAACTGGCAATATTGAATATCCCTTACCAGGATGCCAACAATCATGTTTCATGTATGACATTAAACTTAAACTTAATCCCCACCTTGACATAAGAAGCAGCCAAGCAAGTAATGTTTCTTTCAATTATTTTAGTTCTACATCCGACATTTTCACAAGAACCAAGCCGACCCACACACATTTTAGGTTATTGGCATTTTTAGGTTTAGGGTCTTTTTTTGTTGGAAATCCCCAATTTACCCATAAGTTTTTTGCTATTGTTAAGGGAAAAAAGTGTTTTTAGCTCTGATACAAATTGCTTTGCTATTCCCGCTATTTTAGCCGCAATAGCGACCACTATTCCCGCAACACTGATGCACGACGCTATGGAGGTGTCTATAGCGGCATAGAGCCGCTCCGCGCCGCTATTGATAACACTGAGTCACTGACTTGGAGCAAAGATGAATAACAGGGGGTAGATAAAACAAAAAGTCATTCTCAGCTTCTAAGCTTCGTGCTAATCAGTCGGTAGATCAAAACTCTTATCATCATGATGCCTACGAAGCACCAACCCTTATATCTAAAAAAGACACACAAGCATCAGAAATTATGCAACTTCTCAGAATTAGACTTAGCCTAACAATCCAACTCTTCATCCAATATTGTGATGCGGCAAATAACAGATCAAATATCAGAAGTATATAGATTTCTAGAGGAAAACATATGTGGTAGAAGAATTTCACCTCCTACTAAGATAATTTCAAAAACTGATTTGCAAAATTCAATTCATATGAAAAAATTGATCAGTGCATTAACAAAAGAAATGCAGTTTAGCAAGTATAAGCAAACTATTATAAAATCAAGCTACCAAGCTCACCTTCTTCCTGCAGAACTTGAACAATGGATTCAAGTATCTAGCGCACTGCTTAAAAGTAGCAACTATAGACTTCCCCTTGGCTGTCCTCTTCTCAGTCTCACTCATCTCATTAAGCTCCTGATTCCATTCACTGAGCAACTTCTTGAAAAACACCAAAATCTTATCCTCCTCACACAAATCTTCAAATTTGGTTTTCATTCTCTTCAAATCCTTGTCATAATCCACCCCAGAGGAACCCTCCTCTCCACTCACATCCTCATCCCCACCACCTCCATCTTTATCCTCGCCCGCATCCTCCACGGTCTTCCTTTTCCTATCACTCATATTTCCCGTCTTCTGACGCCTTTTCAATTCCACAATATCTCTCAAGAAATCATTTGTCTGTCCTTCCGTCGTATCACTATCATCAACTTCAAACAATCCCGCTTTCAACACAAATCTCAACCGATCGAGACGCACCTCGTCGTCTTCACCAAAGAGAGTAACTGGCTGTTTAAGAAATCGAAGGCGACGAATGACTTCTTGCTTCGGGAGATTCAGTTCCTCGATTTTTTCATCGATTAGGGTTTTGGAAGATGAAGCAGAAGGTTCGGTTTTCGAATTGGGGATTTCGGATTTGGAATTAAGGTTTGATGATGAACCGGAATTAGAGTCATCGTTCTGCTGCTGCTGTTGCTTACGGCGTAGAGCTTTGGCTTCGGCTTTCCGTTTTTCTTCTTCTCGAAGTTTCTGGAGGCGTTTCTGCTCAATTTCGGAACGTTTGAACACTTTTCTGCCGCCGACGTCCTCCGCCAGGCTCTGCCGCTTCTTCAACAATTCTTGCTTCAGAATATCCATGTCTTCCCCCCAACCCCTTCTCTCAATCGTTTATATCATTTATCAGCTTGAGAATTGAAGCTCCAATGGCGGTCTTCTATGGAAGTACGGAGTCTGATCCAAACCCCAACACTGTAATTGGTTTCTTTTTCTTCTATCTTGTTGACAGTTTGAACCGGGTCGGTTGGTTCTCCGTCAGGAAACTATGCGGAATATACTTTTTTTTTAAATGAATAATATCATTAATAGTATGCGGAATATACTTATTATTATTATTATTATTATTATGCAAGAAATCTCATATTTGTAGCCTATATCAATTTTTATCACTAACTTTAATCTAGGTTAAAACCCACATAAATAATTTACGGGATCCTATTATGTTCAATTAATGAATCCGATGAGTTTTTAGGTCAAAAAAGCACACGTGTCAGACACATGTTGTCTAAGTGAAGGGCAAAATAATCATTTCTTCATAACATTCTTCACTAAAACCCTAGAATTTCCTCAATTTTAATGCCCCAGAATCATACCCATTTACAATCACAAAACAACACAATCCACTTCTGCAAATTCTCACATGTCCACATTAATGGAATTAAAAACCCTAGATCCCCATTAAAAAAAAACTTATCTTTTCTTCTCTCCTTGGGCAGAGTGTGTTGAGTGAGGTCTAAAAAGTTGATTTTTGGGTTCGAACATCTAATTCGCCGTCGATTTGATGATGTTAATATAGCTAAGATGACAGTCCAGATCCTATGCGGAACAATTTTTTTCCAATATATACGAAACGCTTCTTAGACTTATAATAGGTGTTCAGCGCAATAAAAACAAAACAATGTTATGAACCTCAAAATATGTGTTCGTTTTAAATAAATCTTAAACATTAAAATTTTAATCCAATAGACAAGGGAAGTTTTGCACGTACAGAATTACCCTCTATTCCACAATGGAGGCAACATCCTAAGATGAAGGGTAAGTGTCCAAGAGTATTTTAGAAATTAAAAATAAAATAAAATAAAGGATATAGATAAAAATCTGCCGCGAAAACTAATGAGGAAGTCCCATTATTACACCGCTCTCTTCCCATCAAAGATCATCAACCGTTGTTAGAAACTTCACCTCCTCGCCTTCATCCACCTCCTCTGTGACCCCTTAATCGTCATTTTCTCTACTTTAATCTCCGGTCACAACATTCGCCACCCTTGTGACTAAGAAAATTTAAACCCATTTTTAAAAATTTTAAAATCAATTGTTTATCCTTATCTTCTTTCCATGTGAAAAGAACTTGACAATTACATTAAACTCCCAGTCCAGTCTATATACGTTACAAAAAGTTTGTTGTAGTACTAAGAGCAAATGACTTTTTTTAGATCTCAACAATTTATGCTTTTCGATTTTTAGACTTAAAGTTTTATTTTATTCAGGCATGGATCTCAACAATTTACGATTAGCTGTTTATGGATTTTTTTAAAAAAATCCACTAAAAAGTCACCTGAAACCAAAACGGCGACGTTTTACCCAAGGGCAAATTTATCCTTACACATTGTACCACCACTTCCTCCTCCCCCCGCCATCACCACCACCACCTCCTCCTCCTCCTCCTCCTCCTCCTCCTTCCCCCCATCCGCCATCACCACCATCATCTCCTGCAAACAATTCCTTTATCAATTATCAAAACCCATTTCAAACTTTATACAATTTTCCAAAGAATCAAACATTAAATTCGAAAATAAAAAAGAGAAGAAAATCATGGTGGAGGAGGAGGGAATTCTATACAAAGTGGTGGTGGAGGGGTGAATAAGTTGGAGGAGGTGGGGAGTGTACAAAGGGCGGTGGTGGAGGAGATGGAGATGGAGACGGTGATTTGGTGGCTGATTTTTTGGAAGAAGAAGGAGATTGTGATGGAGGAGGGAATTCTATACAAGTGGTGGTGGAGGGGTGAATAAGTTGGAGGAGATGGGGAGTGTACAAAGGACGGTGGTAGAGGAGATGGAGATAGTGATTTGGTGGCTGGTTTTTTGGAAGAAGAAGGAGATGGTGATGGAGGAGGGGATTCTATACAAAGTGGTGGTGGAGGGGTAAATAAGTTGGAGGAGGTGGGGAATGTACAAAGGGCGGTTGTGGAGGAGATGGAGATGGTGATAGTGATTTGGTGGCTGATTTTTGGGAAGAAGAAGGAGATGGTGATGGAGGAGGAGAGGAAGAAGTAAGAGGTGGAGCAGATGGTGATGGTGGAGAGGGAGGTGGTGGTGATGGCGGAAAAGGGTAAGGGTAAGGGTAAGGAGGAGATGGTGGTGGTGATGGCGGAGGGGGGAAGGAGGAGGAGGAGAAGGTGGTGATGGTGGAGAGGGAGGTGGTGACTGATGGAGGAGGTGGATAGGGAGGTGTAAGGACAATTTTGCTCTTGTGCAAAACGACCACGTTTTGCTTTCAGGTGACTTTTTTGTCGGAATTTTTAAAAAAATCTATAATGAGCTAATCGTAAATTGTTGAGATTCATGCCTGAATAAAATAAAACTTTAAGTCTAAAACCGAAAAGTATAAATTGTTGAGGTCTAAAAAGAGTCATTTGCTCTAGTACTAAATGAAAATAGTTTAGGGACAATGCAGTCATTTCCCCAAAAGTAACTAAATAAGGAAGTATATTTTTCCCGGGATGCCGGGCCGGGCCGGGCCCCTGAAAGAAATAACTATAATCTTATCTATTCTCGCAGTCCGCCGGCTGAAACTAATAACTGATCTCCGGAGACGAAAGACACGCTGAGCGATTACGGCAGGACGAGACGCCCAAAGATGACGACGATCAGAAGATTTTGCTGCAATGATCTTCTCCGATTCGCATCAGTGAATCTCGACCATCTCACCGAAACCGTAAGTTATCTTTTACTCAGATCGTTTTCTAATTTCTATCTGCGAGAATTTTACAAATTATAATTTTTTTTCTGTCGGGGAAGAAAATTAGGGTTCTTATTGCTTTTCGAGTTGGATTTTGAGATGGGTTAGTCTTGAAAGTTCTTATATTTGCAGTGATAACTTGGTGTTTGTTTCAGTTCAATATGTCATTCTACATGACCTACTTGGCGAGGTGGCCCGACTATTTTCATGTGGCTGAAGCACCCGGAGGCCAAATAATGGGATATAGTGAGTTGCTCTCCTTGTTTTTTTTCTCTATCGTCATGTGTTTAATTCCTTGAGATGGGTTTGTGTATAGGTAGTCTAAGTTGTAAAACGAGCATTTAATTTCAGGACCAAATTACTACCTCCATTCCATATTCCATAATATAAGTGGTTTAGGAAAATGTAACAAAAATTAAGGAAGCAAAAAAACAAGCTTGTTACTCAAAATATCAATATTACTCTCTTAAAAAGAATTATCGTTTAGGAAATGTAACAAAAATTAAGGAAGCAAAAAATAAACCACTTTGTTAGTTAAAATATTCTTAAATATAATTAATGGTAAATGTAACAAAAATTAAGGAAGCTAAAAACAAACCACTTTGTTAGTTAAAATATTCTTAAATATAATTTATGGTATACAAGTCCTATTTAAGAGAGTAATATTGATATTTTGACTAACAAAGTAACTTGAATTTTTTCTTCCTTAATTCCGCTACATGTCTTAAACGACTTATATTATAGAATGGCGGGAGTAGTATTTTCATTATTTTATTTTGTTTCTTTTGTGCATGTTAGATATGAAAAGCTAGCAGCTTGTGAGCTTTCTGTAGCATCTAATGAAGATTGGAACATCTAAATGTTCTGTTGGTGCATTATTCTTCCAGATTGCATTTACCAGGGGGAAATTGTGTTGTAGAAAATCCACCTGAATGAATTTAACCTTAAAATTCAAATTCAAAAAGCAGCATGTGAGCTAGCTAATTCTAGTTCTGGGGTTGTCTAAAATTTTCAGATTTTCTGCATATCTGTGCAAGTTAGTGCATGAACAGAAAGATTGTTTTAGGAAGTTCATTATCTGAAGTGTAAATCTTAATAGAAGAATCAAGGTTCGCTGCAAGCTTGATTGTCTGTTGAAGGAAGGCAAAAAATTTAGATGAAAATTTTATTGGCAGAACGCAGAACTATAATGCTAGTCATTCAGTCCTCGGGGTATTGGGAGGGTGATGGTTACCGTTTAGCTCGGGTTGGATTATGGTGGATAAGGAAAAGGGTCGAAAATGATTGTCCTCAGACAGGCTTCTCTCCCATTGAAACAGGGTTTGATGTTGAAAGTTCTTAGGTATTTCTAGGCAAGAGGAAATGAACTTGGCACGTGTAAAGGAAAAATTAAAAGATTTTCAGGCAGGCGCTGGTCAAGCCCATGGCAGAGCAAACCTCAATATGACTCAGTTGTTAGTACCACTAATCTAATAACGGGTGCCATCTCCTTGGAATTTGAGTTGCTTCAGCTTGAGAACTGAAAAGGAAATAACCATGAAGTTTCAGTGGATCTTCATTAGTTCTGATTATAATTCACTTTCCTTCTATTTCCTTAATAACCACATGTAGAAAATCATTTTCGATGAATTTACTCTTTTTTCATTGCAATTTTTTACCTCCAAAACAAGGCCTTAGTGTTGTGGCAGAGTGTGGTTATGGCTTGTAGGAATGATGAATCATTTGGGAAAAGGATGATTCCTTCTCCCTTTTCTTTAGTTGACAAACACAAGTGAGTAAAGGGGAGTTCTTTATATTGAGAACGAGAAAGCCTTCCACAGAAAAGCAAAATAATTGCATACAAAATGCTCTATGATTTCTTTTCATACGTGTTTAAAGCATGTCTTGGAATCTGTCAATGCAACTAGAGAGTAGAGAGGTGATCAACGTTGGGTAGAAGTCCAATGGTCATATACTCACAAAATGACATAAACAACCCTTTGTGTTCTTTTTTAACTTCCTATATCCCCCAAAATATAAGCAATTCTCATGCTTACCCCGAACATTTAATGGAGTAAGCAAAAAATGGGTTGAACTTAAAATAAAGTATGTATTTAATGGAGTAAGCTAGGTCCTATGCTCCCATGAGGCATATTAGTCTGAACTCTATTAAACTTACATTTGCTCGATGATCAGATCCTATTCTGCTTTCTTAGTTTGGATGGTAACTTCGGAGCATTTTTGCAAAATGGCTTTTCTTAGTGCCGAATCTGAATCTTGATTTGGAGAATTGATTAGGACAAGCCACCATGGTAGCCTTTTGTCGTATATAACCATTGGGAAATTGCTCTAACTGCAAGCACTAATTTTTGGCACAGTGAACTGGATCCCCAAATAAGCTTGCAAATTTTTTAAGGCCTTCTAGGTTGCGCTTCACTATTGAATCACTATTGCTTATGAGGTTTAATTATGAAGCACTAATGTGTGGGTTGTGTTTGGGGTTGTAGAGGTCCATAAGAAATTTGCTATTTGTTTCTTGTTGTTTGATTCAGAGGACAAGTTAAGACGGAATTATGATCTTAACAGGCAATCTTGTTGGACTTGAGTATTCAGTAAATAGTCATCAATTAGTAAGGTGGCAGAAGGGTTCTTTTTTTGGGGTGGGGGTGATTGGGTTCTCTAATTAACTGCATAATATTTTCTCTAGTTTTTAGTTTTTACTACGTTATTGTATTCCTCCAACGTGCATCACAAGAGCAAAGGAATTTGATGGAGAATCACTTCCTTTTTTGGGAGAGATCTGGATTTGCGGTCGATGTTTTGCTCTATCACGTTAGATAAGGGAATATAGAGAGTCTTGGTTGCATTAAACAGCTAGTATAGGTCCTTGAGGGTAATAAGAACATCTCTTGCTATTGTACCCACGGGAATGGCATACACCATACTCTTTGGTTAGAAAGACTTAGCAAAGAAAAAAGAAATGGTCTTGCCATTTTGATGGTCAAACGTATTTTAGATTTTGTCAACTTTCGGCCTAAAAGTCCATCTCTGATTCATCTTAAATGACCTTAAAACACAAAGTCCATGCATTTCTGGCACCACATTTTCCCCTGTAACTCCATCTGGGAATGCTAATCAACAATGCAGTGAGATTTTACATGATAATTTTTCTCCAAGTCCTATCTTTTAAATATTATGATACATAATCTGTTTACTTTCCATCTAAATTTTTGCTAAGATCTAATTCATTGGACCGTTATGCAGTTATGGGCAAGGTGGAAGGGCAAGGTGAATCTTGGCATGGTCATGTGACAGCAGTAACCGTAGCTCCTGAGTACCGCAGGCAACAGTTGGCCAAGAAACTGATGAACCTGCTGGAGGATATTAGCGACAAAATGTAAGAAAATATTGCATTGCTTACATGACAGACTTTGAGCTTTTTTGCCTTAATGAATCCTTCTTTTACAGTGATAAGGCTTATTTTGTGGACCTCTTTGTGAGAGCATCGAATTCACCTGCAATAAAGATGTATGAGAAGGTAAGGCTCATAACCTTTACTCATAGAATTTCTTTTATTTTTTTTTCCAGAAAAGATAATAATACTATCACTGGTTCGAGTATATGCTGGATTCACCACCAGCCATGTTAATTGCTCATTATCTTATTGCCTTTTCTTTCAGCTTGGGTATGTAATATACAGACGGGTATTACGGTACTACTCTGGCGAGGAGGATGGCTTGGGTAAGTGTATCTTCAACACAATTGTTTAAAAACTTTTGTTTCTTCTTCTTCTTGTCAACTGCACCTTTGAACTCGGTTACATTTCAATGCGTTCAGATATGAGGAAAGCGTTATCAAGAGATGTAGAAAAGAAGTCTATCATCCCTTTAAAACGGCCTGTAACCCCGGATGAATTGGAATATGATTAGTTTCATCTCTTGTTTTAACTTTGCCGAAAGAGCATATTGATGCGTTTGCATTCTTGCGATGTAGAACGGGATAAGCATCTTAGAATGGTTATTGTCAGGTATGCATCTGTCAGAATAAATATGCAGGAATGGTTTAGGAACGAATTGTTGTATCCTTTTGTTTTACATTTCTAAATCTGGTTATCTTTTTCTTGGCATCTTAATTATTTGTCAGAATAATTGGCTTGTATAATCACAGATGTCTTTTGGTTTGGGGCTCCAAACCTTCAATTTTTACTCCCCATTTTTTTTCCTACGGAAAGAAACCAAAACACAAATAAAACAAATGAGATGTTGTCCCGGCATTGAGGGTTGTTTGCACTGTTTCGATGATGGCGTGTTCGTATTTTTGGAATCTGGAGTCAAGAAGTGCAACGCGAGAAACTATCGGGAGACCTTTCTTGGCATGGAGTGTGACTGCCAATCGAATGTCACCAAAGTGTATGTGAGTGGGACAAACTAACAAGAGTTGCTAAAGTGGAAGAAGTTTGGGATAAAGTCTCAAGTTCTAATATTGGGTATTAAGAAAGTTTGGTTGGGAGTTCTGTCTCGCAAGTTGTTCAATCGTAGGAGTGAACTGGATGGATTGATTGTGAATTATAAAACGAACACCAATTATTTGGATCATCTACTTGAAACAGAATAGCTTTTGCCTATTTTGCTTGTGATTTACCAAAAGGTCCTTTAGATGTTTAAAAATATTGAGGTTGGGTAAAAAGATGGGAAGTATATTTTAGGGCACTAAAGAGTGGGTATGGGTGCAAAAGTTGAAAGGCTTTCAATCCCATCTGCCCCTGTGGGATTCGCAACCAAAATCCGAGACAGTGATTTAAGGATTGCACGTATGTTTGTCTGCCGTGAGCTAAATAGGCTTGGTAGGGGTCATCCAAGATGTTTCCCAAACTAGGAAGTGTATTTTTCTCGGAATATGTAAATGTAATTTTATTATTCACCAAAAAAAAAATGTAAATGTAATTTTATTGCTGATTTTTTTTTTTAAAATAATCATTCTGTTATTTTATAATAATTCAAATTTGGCTTGTGAGCGTTTTCAGAGTTGGACTTTTACTCCAGACTTGACTTGTAGGGGCGTTCCCATAGTCTGACTTTCACTCGGATAGAACTTGGCCCAATGCTCTTTTATATGACATCGGTTAGTTAAGACAGAAACGAGAGACTAATCCCATTCTGGAGATTCAAATTCTGATTCTTAGTGTGACATTAACAAACTAATACTACTTACCCAAACTTACAAATTACTATCGTTCTATTTAAAAATAACTATATTGAAATAACTATTCACTTATTTTAAATTTATTGGTATCAAAACTATCCGATCTTTCGCCACGATTTCAGTGCGGAACGTGGGTAAATTTCTTACGTGTGGAACTTCCCTCGTCTGTTGGATTAAAATTTTGACGGCTAAGATTGATTTAAAACTTTCTTATAAAAAAAAGATTAATTTAAAACAAACTCTTGTTATGAGTCTCAAAATAATTGTCTCGTTTTTACCGCGCGAAACACCTATTCTGAGACATTCTATATATACTAAAAAAAACTGCATAGGATCCAGACTGCCGATCTTCTACGCCTTTATAGAGTCTGCCTTTTTCTTTTCTGTCGAGGCCGCTTTTGCTGCGACTTGTGATTGAGATTTTATTCGGTTATCTTTTGCCGGTTAATCAACGGCTGATATTGGACTAGCTTTTCATAGTGCATGCATGGCCTGGTTTAGGAGTAGTTTTATCTTGGTAGACTACTAACTTATAACTTACATCCAAGCCAATGAGTACAGTACACGTAGGAAAGATAAATGAACTTACATCAATTCTCTCAATTCTCTTTCCTATGTGTACTGCACTCATTGGTTTGGATGTAACTTATCAAACTTAGTAGCCTACCAAAATAAAATTTCTCCTAGTTTAGCCCTTTATAGCTGCTATCATATTTTGTTCAAGGATTAGGTTCTTGTGCATCCTTGTTCTTTTCTCCTTTACAAAAAACTCTTTAACAAAAGATTTTCTTGATTTTCCAAGATGGTAGAATTTCATTCCACGTAGCGAAATTGCAAGTATATTATGTTTTTTTTTTTTATGTTGTATTGCACACTATTTTTAACTTGCTTAAAACTATTCCATACTATTCCTCTGCTACTAGTGTTGCAAACTTGAAAGAAATCATACTTGTTCTATGGCCTAAAGGTAAATTAAGAGAGTACTATTGATAATTTGACTAACAACGTATTTTTTTTTACTTCATTAATTTTTGTTATATTTTATTAACGATTTATATTATGAAATAAAGACAGTGGTATATATTGGCAATATTTGAGTTAAAAAGAATAGTCCAAAATCGAAATCATGATTCATGAACATGGGAAGTCGGGTGCAGAATGAAGTTGCTCCTATTTTGTGTTTGTGACCATATCTTCAAATAAAGCCACGTCGACGTCTCAATCCTTTTATGGGAAGAATGATTTGTCCTTTCATCGAATCTGCAGTACACGCACCGTCACTTCTTTTGTCATCTACATCATTCACATTTCCAACGAAATCTCCAAGGCAAACCATTGGGTCTAATTACCGACCAGAATTTTGTCTAAATCGAAATATAGTGTATGAGAAATTTTGTTGAAAGTTTCGCGCTTCATAAAGAATTAGACAATAGAATAAGTCGTAGACTGATCACAAATACCACTTGAAAATTAAATTTTATTACCAAAAGAAAAAAAATCCGCGATAATTTGACTAAATTGATCGTACCTATTTTATGGGGGTCATTTTGGCATCTACAATCATCTCACATGAGTTGAGATGTAATCTACCTACAAAGTAAGTTCTGCCTCAATTCACGTGAGATGGCTATGGGGTCAGTCCCACAAAGACCGCCCCATATTAAAAATTTCCATTTTATGGGGTAAATGTGGGCAGAACTGGTCCATTAAGCCCCCTCCAACCTTGAATTTTTTTATTTTGGTAGGTCAAACCCCACTTTCCGTAATCAAATTCAATTTATATCCGCTACGGAAAAGGACGACCTAAGCAAGTAGATCCATTTTCTGCGGTCCGATTCTAGTGAGTAACATATGTTTTTTTTTTCCTTAAACATACAAAATAAATTTTAGTCGTTAAATATTTTATTTGACAATTGAAAATAAGATAAACACTTGTACATAACAAGTGTTCATGTTCTTCTAAAAAATTCAACCATCATATTAATTCATGATAACTAAAATTTGTTTTACACATCTGGATTAAACCTGCGTTTTGCACTTGATGGATGTTTAAGATCATTTGGCGGCATGCTCAGATCTTAAATGCCAACCAAATCATCATAATTCACATTGATTGGATTTGGCTTTCATATCCACCTCATATGAGAAATTCACAAACTTGATCATTTCTCAACATATGATCTTGCCTGCCATTACTAAGATACCTCCTCTGTCCCAAATTATCTGTCAACATTTCCTTTTTAATCTATCCCAAATTATTTGTCCACTTTCTAATTAAACGGTTCATTAATGGTCATTTTTCCAATCCTACCCCTTACATTAAATGTTGGAGAGAGAAGAATATAGAGAGAAGAGAAGGTAGAATTAAATTTTAACTAAAATTAAATAGGGTCATGTTTGACATTTTATCATATCCCACTATAGAATTTGATGAAACTTTAATCACCGTGTAAAACACAAAGATGACAGATAATTTGGGACGGAGGGAGTATATATATCGAGAAACCATTATAGACCTAACTTAAAAGTGTGCATGTTCTTGGCGAAGAAAAAAGCCCCACACATAATTACACAATGTGCTTTCTGAAATATATATATTCACTCAATTCTACAATATTATGATACAACTTACTCTCACTATGGCAAAATTGGGCTTTTGTGTCACTTAGCTTGTGGCACTTATGATATTTGTCATTTATTTACGGCATTTATGTGAAAAATGCCATAGTTTTGTGGCACTTTATAATAAGTGTTACAAAATTTATGGCATTTTTTCAATTGCCTCATGAAGTGCCACATAATTATGGCAATTTTGAGAAAAATGTCACATTTTCGTGGCATTTTTAAACAAGTGCCACAAAATATTGTGGCATTTGTTCAATTGCCACATAAAGTGCCACAAAATATATGACATTTATTTCAATTACCTCATGAAGTGCCACATAATTATGGCAATTTTGGGAAAATGTCACATTTTCGTGGCACTTGTTGTTCAATTGCCACATATAGTGCCACAAAATTTATGACAAACTATTAAAATTTCATATATGGTAAAATTTATGACTAATCTATCAAAATTTAAACTATTACCTTAAAATTTGTGACATGTAAAGTACCACATAATATTCCATAAGATAAATAACTAGTTAATTTCATAAAGATATTGAAACATTATAAATGAAATTTATATTAAAAGTAATTTAAAGAAAAAATATTGATATTACTATTTGAGTGTTTCAATTTTAAAAGTTAATAAGTTATATTTTATCAATGATAATAAATAATTATAATTAATTGACTATGAAATTAATTAATTTTTTTATATTTTAAAATTATTAAACAAAATATTTTAGATGAAATACAAAACAAAATTCACATTGCACGAAATTTCATAGATTCTATATTATACATTTCTTATATCAATTTTATTACATTTTCAAGTTTTACAAAAGAAATGAAAAATATTTAGTTATTGAATTCATGTTATCCAATTTTAATTAATATTATATTAAAAATAATATATATATATATATATATATATATATATATATATATATATATATATATATATAACTAAAAAATATAATAAATAAATTTATTAGTTTATAACTTATTTTATAAATCGTATGATGTGAAGATTAAAATTTGTATCTAGTTTTCATTTAGTATTTTATTTCTACTCAATTTTTTTTTAAAAAAAAGAGTTTTATTTCTAATTGGGTGTTGTTAATATACATTAATAAATATAAATATCAAATTTAAAAGTAATTAAATAACATTTATTGTTATGTTATATAAATAAATTTGGTTAAAATTAAAACAAAAATTGTGGTTCATTGGTTAGAGCGTTAGTGTTTGCAGTGAGAGGTTAAGTGTTCGAATCCTGTCAAGCGCAAATATTTAAATTATAGATAATGTGTGTCTATGGATAATGCTTATGGATGCTCTTGTTATTTTATTTTCTTTATAAATAATTTTATTTTATTTTTTATTTAAAAACAGTAAATTATTTTCGCGGCATTTACCAAGAAGTGCCGCAAAATATGTCATATTTTCAATGTGTTTGTGGCATTTAAAAAGTGCCACAAATTGTGCCGCCAATTTATTTATGACACTTAATTAGTGCCACGGAAAAAAGCGACATTCAAAAAGTGTCGCACAAGTGCCATAAAAGTAGTTTTATGGCACTTAAATAACTTTTCATGGCATTTATCCAGTGCCACCAAAAGCCAAATATGCCATAGTGTCTCAACCATCATCTTCCTTCAATAGGCATCTCAATGCTTGTCACGCGGTCAGAGATCCAGCAACTATTGATCATCATGGCAAAAGAAAAGGGATGAACCACTATTAATTCTTCTGTGGACAAAAAGATGTTGGTCACACGGTTAGAGATGTAGCAACTTTGAATTGAGAGTGAGTTATACAAAATATATATTAAAAAAATATTTTAAAAAATTGAATAATATTTTGAAGGGAGAAATAATATTTAATTTTTTTGAATAATATTCTGAAGGGCGACACAGAAAAATGTTCTAAGAGTATAAATCTTAGAGAGAGGGGGGACATGTGCGTGCCTATAGATCCGCTTCTAGTTGGTTACACCTCGAGTATTTCAGGTTGTGACCAAATTTAAAACATTCTAAGAGTATAAATCTTAGAGACATGTGCGTGCCTATAGATCCGCTTCTAGTTGGTTACACCTCGAGTATTTCAGGTTGTGACCAAATTTAAAACATTTTTTTTCAGGTATAAATTATTCATTTATAACTCAATATAGTTTGTGCCATTTGACAAGTGAATTACTTATTAAAAAAATGTAACATGTTTAAATGTTTAACTTCTTGTGACGCTAAAGTTTTTGAATAATATATTTTTCAAATAAGAATTATACTTTTGTGAGCAACCGGACTAGACCAGATTAGTCTTATTAAAATAAGACTATTCATTTACGCGCACTATTTACTTTGGGTCTATTTTCAATATCCTTTGGCATTTCTACCATGTATACTAACATCACGTTTGGTACGCTGGAATGAAATGTAACGGAATTCTTTTTCAGGCAAAATCGCTTTCTACCCAGAATGACTTCGGAATCCTCTTTCCATTCCAGTGTTTGGAAGGTAAAGGCAGAATGGAATGTCGATTCCTTTTCGGTGTTTGGTAAAACTATATTTTAATGTCATAATGGAATGGAATTAAACACAATATGACCTAAATGCCCTTTTAGCATATACTAGTGATAAAATCTAATTAAATATTCATTACAAAATCTTACTTGAATAACATTGATATTATATATATATATATATATATATATATATATATATATATATATATATATATATATATTGAAACATAATTTTTTATTAAAACGTCAAAATATATATATATATATATATATATATATATATATATATTGAAACATAATTTTTTATTATATATATATATATATTGTTGAAACATAATTTTTTATTAAAACGTCAACATAGTAATAAAAATATCTTTACTTTTAAATTTAAAAATAGATTAAAACTACTACCAAGGAAAAGAAATATTTATAAAATTATCATCTATGAAATTATACTAAGTGAAATAGAATATTTATGACTAAATATGAATATGTTGATATGTAAAATGAACGTAATAATTAATTAAAATAGGGGTATAAATGTAAGTTACTATTTATTGATGATTCCACCTTCTCCTGGAAAGGTCATTCCATAGGTTTTGGTGTGGAATGCCCTTTCCCACTTCTTCCTGGAATTGTCATTCCCGTGGAATGATGATTCCCACTTCAAATTGTCCAACCAAACGCCGGAATGGAAAGAGAAATGGGAAAGACCTTTCCATTCCTTTCCATTCCCGTGTACCAAAACGCGGGAATGGAAAGTAATGGAAAGACTTTTTCCACTTTTCTTTGCATTCCGGCGTTTGGTTGAGCAATTTGAAGTGGGAATGATGATTCCAGGAAGAAGTTGGAAAGGTCATTCCACACCAAAACCTATGGAATGGCCTTTCCAGGATAAGGTGGAATCATCAATAAATAGTAACTGACATTTATACCCCTATTTTAATTAATTATTACGTTCATTTTATATAGCAACGTATTCATATTTAGTCATAAATATTCTATTTCATTTATTCTAATTTCATAGATGGTAATTTTATAATTTTTTTTCTTGGTAGTAGTTTTAATCTATTTTTAAATTAAAAAGTAAAGATATTTTTATTACTATATTGACATTTTAATAAAAATTGTGTTTCAAATATATATATATATATATATATATATATATATATATATATATATATATATATATAAAAAGTAAGATTTTGTGATGAATGTTTAATTAGGTTTTATCACTAGTATATGCTAGAATGGCATTTATGTCATATTCTGTTTAATTCCATTCTATTCTAACATTAAAATATAGTTTTACCAAATACATAAAAGGAATTGACATTCCATTTTGACTTTGTCTTCGCCTTCCAAACACTGGAATAGAGAAAAAGATTACGAAATCATTTTGGGTGAAAAGGGATTCTGTGTGGAAAGAAATTCCATTTCATTCCATTCCAACGTACCAAACGTGCTGTAATAACTAGAATAAGGTGAAAATATGATTGTTTAATAAGGTGAGAAATGTGATATTCTATGGTCAAAGTCCTCTCTCAAAGAGCACTTTGGCTATACACAAGTTTAATACTCTTATGACTTAGCACAACCAAAAAAAAACACTACCTCCATTCCTTAATATAAATAGTTTAACTCAGGTAGAAAAAATTAAGGAAGAAAAAAATTAATTATTTTGTTAGACAAAATATCAGTATTACTCTCTTATTTAGAATTTGTATATCACTAATTTTATTTAAGACAGTAATATTAATATTTTAAGTAAAAATATATATTATTTTTCATTTATTTAATTTTCGATACATGTTATAATCGATTTATATTAAGGAATAATGGGAGTATTCCATACTTTTATATATAATGTTGTCAAAGGACTTTCTCAAAGAGCACTTTGTCTATATGGAAGTTGATTGTTCCAGTGTTGCAATGTGCAGCATAGTAGAAACTCTTTGCTACTAAAAGAAATGTCTTCTTGATCTCATCATCAAGATTATCTTCTATTGAATTACTAGAAAGGACTAACTTCACTAGCTCTTGCATGTCCGAATTTAGGGGCATACTTGTCATTCCAACCACGTTACTACTCCTTCGGCTGAACTCTCCATTTATTAGCTGAAATTCACGAATTTGGTAGCAAACCCTATTTGTGATCTCCATAAGTTTTTTATACTTAGGGTCCGGCAACAATTGCTCTTCCGATGCATATCGGTCGCCGCCTCGGGCACTTAGGTTTAATGTCCGCACTATGAGTTCCGCTTCCCCTTGAGCCATGCCGCCATCTCCTTGTAAATTAAGCAACCACTTTGACCACTACCGTCAACAACGACAATAAAATAATTAATTAAATCTCTAATAATTGGCATATTTACGAGAATATTACGTTACAATAAAAAAAGAAGTAACGAGCAACATAATTTGTTGAATGAATGATAGAAAAATTTGGGAAAAAAAATAAAAAAATCGAAACGCACCGCATGACGTAGATGTCGATGAATGTCTTTGCCATGCACCAATATTGCGTCCAAAGAGAGCTGATTTAGGGTTCCAAGTAGAGTCCTAGCCAGGCATTGTGTTGTCTGGTGCCTGCATGCACGACTCAATTATTAGTGCCTCGGAAATTCTACTGGACAAAAATAGAAATATGTACATATTATATATGTTGCCCCTTAGTCAGGAATTGTCTGTTGGGGGTGAAAAACTGAAACAGTATATCGAACTATATATGAAAAATGAAGAAAAAAAAATTTAGGGGCGAAATTGATCAAATATTTAGTACTACATATAAAATTTACTATACCTAATAGTATTTTTAAAAATCTCAAAATCGTCCATGTTGCCCCTTAATTTCTCGAAGAGCCAATTAAACAAACCGTCATAATTTCTGAATAGATATATTCACGTTCCTTATTCATTTTGTATAGAAAAAGTAAACATAATAATAAGATTTGATTTGGATGTACCTTCCGCCGTTTACATAGAGCGGGAGGCCACTGCCATGTTCAAATTCCCGTAAAAAGACTGTGATCTGTTCCTGTTCCTGGACGGAGGCCTTACTTCCAAAATGAGACTTTATCGTCTCGATAAGTGCTGCTGTTTTGGCCCATGCAAGCCGCTCTTTTGACCTTTCTGGTTCAAAAATGGTAGCTGCTGCCATATAATAAGCTAGGAGAAGGTTGTTTACACTCAATCCCAGCTTCCCAAGTCTGCAGTCCTTGTACCATCTGTTGTTGGACTAACTTTGGATTAATTTTTTATTAAACCCGCAGGGTTAAGAATAGAATACTTCTTTATATGTACAGTTTATAATTCTCCACGTCAGGGGAGAGCCAATTTTACTTAATTATTTGTTTTTATTGGAGAAATCTAATCCACAAAGTCCATATATCACAAGTTTCCCTTGATAATACTCTCTTCGTCCCAAATTAACTGTTCACGAGAATTAATATTTGATCAAATTTTATAGTGGGATATGATAAATTTCAAACATAATCTTATTTAATATTACTCTCAATTTAATTCTATCTTCTCTTCTCTATATTCTTCTATCTCCAACATTTAATGTAAGGAGTATGAATGGAAAAATCATCATTAATTAACTCTTTATTTAGAAAGTGGACATATAATTTGGGACAGATTAAAAATAAAATGTGAACAAATAATTTAGTACGGAGGGAATAATAATATTAAGGATGTCTGAAATTTAACTTACTTTTGGATGCTTCTCCATTCGAGTTGATGAATTGCCTGGCAATTATTGTAATCTAGTTTGCCGAGTTCAAGGTAAGTATTGTTGTTAACGTTGGACATCCTGAAACAGATATATAATATGATTAGAATCCGGCCCCAAGTATCATTACATGGTAGAGAGAGTCTTTTTTAAAACAATTGCTTAGAGAGATGACAGAGTTTAAAAAAATTGATAAAAGTTACTTTTAATTCAATCTTAGTGTACGTTTGATTATTTAATTTTTCTTTAAAAAATGTGAGTCGAAGAATAATTGTTTAGGAATTTTTTATATGTACATTTCATTATTTAATTCCAAAAAAGCTAACCCCATATGAGAAACTTACATTTGATTAATTTACGTTAACATTATTCTTTAAGCATTTTTATCTCTTCTTTTCAAGCACACATAATTTTTTAGTGAATATTTTGATTTTTTTTTTTTTTTTTTTTTTGCTAAGTAATATTTTGATTTATGTGAGAGTAAAAAAAATGTAAGACTATCTACAATTTTAAAATCATAATCTATAAACTATGTCAAGTAGTATTTCATGCATGGTAGTATGGTCCATCTACTCACTCGCTTGTTGGCGGTAAGAAAAATAGACAAACAACCTTAATACTTTTAGGTCCTTTACCTGTACAAAGTCTTGCCAATCCAGACATCATCCTCACCTCCGTACTGCTCCAGGTAGAACCTTGATTCCACACGAGGTAAGCTTGCGTACCATGGAACATCTAGTGCATATCCTACCTAGAACAAAAGGCATTTTGTACTAGAGTCGTGAGTACGTAGATTTCTATAAATTACTAGTAGAACAAAAATTAAATTAAATTGAGATAAGTATTTTGATATGGATCAGGTCAATTGGATCTTATGGTTCAGAATTGACCACATCACTACAAAATTAGAAGAGATACAATTTTGGGATGATATTATCATTTCTGGACCACATATCAGAATTTTCCATTTAATTGATGTATACCTCCCCGGGCAAATCTTTGGTTATAATCCATTTATCTAGCAGCTCGTTATTTACTCTCTTTTCTTGTAAAAATTCCGATGAAAACATCTTGGCATCTGAAAGTATTTTCTCTCCAGGAAACATCACCTCAGAAGCCCTATACAAGTTATACATTCCGGTCACCGCCTGGTTCGACTGTCCGGCAAAGCAAAAGAATTCACCGCCTTTTTCAAAGTGTTTGAAAACCTCTGCATCCAACCAGCAAACACAATTACGTACTCCCTCCATTACTCAATATAAGTCGTTTAGGACACTTTGAAAAAAAATTAAGAAACTCAAACAAACAATATCTTTCCAACACAATTCCAATAATACCCCTTCCTTCCTCCTCTTTCACTTTTCCAATAAAATATATATTGAGGGTATAATTGAAATAAATTATTGACACCTAATAAAAGACATGTAATTTGGATACCTATATATCTCCTAAACGACAATTAAATGGGAATGGAGAGAGTATTTGTTTTCCACACAGTCCTGAATTCAAGGCGACTTGCCCCTCGGGTCACTCAATACTAGTAACATCCTTGTGAGACTGACCGCACGTCCTCTCACATGAATTGAGTAGAGCTTACATTTGCAGGTAGGCTCTGCTCAATTCATGTGAGGAATTGTGGGACTTGCCCAAAAAGACGGTTATAAGATTCAATTTTCTGTGCTCCTCGATAATTTTAAATTTCACATTTTTTTTTTACTTTTAAAATTCACAAATTGCCCCCCTCAAGGCGCAATATCAATTTGTTGTATCCGCCTCTGTTGCCACATATATACGAGGAGATTATTCTTAACATTTGTGTAACAAGCCTAACCTGGGGAAACCTCGTAACCATGCAACCGTAGAATCCTAAAACCCATAGCTGTATCATCAATATCATGAACCCTGGTATTTCTAGCCCAGCAGATACCTTTTTCTGTCCAATATCTGAAAGTACATATTTGTCAGCATAAAAAAAAAGTAAACATTTAATTCAGACGGAGAAAATATTGCATAAGTGTGCTAATCATACATATGTTATGTACCTGTTGACATAACTAACACATTCGTCAATTTCTGCTTGAAAATATCGAGAAATTCCTAGCCTTTGTAGTCGATCAACAGCCCAAATGTGCTCGAACATGTCCACAGGATATACATTGGGAACTAATTAAATGGAAAGAATGAAACTAAATCACTTAATTAAACAAATTAAGCATGAAGCTTTTTTAACACGATGATAAATTTGCAAACTGAAAATTATTTTACCTCCCCCATTGAATTTTTCGACAATTTTAGTTAGATATCCTAAGCAATCGCGATCTTTAGTCTCCATTACCGCGAAAGCAGTGGAGGAAGGAGAAAAGAGGAAAGAACCATCTTCAAACTTTAGTCTTATTAGGCTTTGCCAATTAAGGCCTTGCATTCCTTCCAAGCTATGTAGTAATGTTGTGGGCACACTTTGAAGAATGTCTTTTGGTATCCTATTGCAAGCACAATAGTACAATAACAATTACAACAAAACTAATTATAAAAGGGTCCAAATAAAAAATTAAAAAATAGTGGGGCCGGAGTAGAAAGTGTGAACATGACTAGGGATTGGATTTGTAAATATATATATATATATATATATATATATATATATATATATATATATATATATATATATATATATATATATTACCTTCTTAGCTTTTGATCTCTTCTCTGATAAATCTCTTGGAGCATGGGATCAGAATCATCAGGAATGCCATCAATACGTAACTTTCTAGCTATATCAATTAAAGAAGGAAATGCTACTTCAAAACCAATAGGCATGTGCTCAGCATTTTCATCTCCAAGCTTGTTGATGTTGTCTCTGATAAACGACAAACCTATAAAGGAAAAGTTTAATTAGCATATATAAATATTTTTATTGTTCTAATTATATATTCCGCACTCTAACTCAACTCATCCGTTGTCTTATTATTGTCAAACTATACTATATACGTACACATGTCACTTTCTTAAAAATGGACAAAAAAAATAATAATTGAGAGTGAAGCAGATAATCTCAAATTTTGATTGTCTTCCATCAGATTTGAGATTTTTTTGTCTAATTTCTTGTTCCAATATATATCTCATTCTTAATAAATTTTCACTCGTACAGAAAGTGATACAAAAGATCCAAACTCTTATAACTGGGCTCAGGATTATCTATCCCGCTTTCTCATAATTCAACATCTATCTCATTCTTAATAAACTACCAAATGTAATGGAGTGGGACAAAAAATCCGAACTCCTTCCAACAGGTTCGAGATTATCCATCCCACTTCCTCATATTCCAACTTATGTCCAATTCTTAATAAATTGCATATATATAGAGTGAGATAGAAGATACAAACTCATACCACTAAATTTGAGCTTGAGATTATTTGTGTTATTTTTCTATTTTAAACTTCTGTTTTATTCTTAATAAGCTGTCACGTATAAAATGAAAGTAGAACAAAATATCTGAATTTTTACCTACCATAACAAATGTAAAATGCATGCTATATTTAGTGTAGATTAATATGTGGGTACCTTTTTCTCTTTTGTCAGGATGCATGTTCCAAGATTTCAATGCAACAACACAGGCTAAGGTGTTGATTATGCGATCGTGGGCTAAAAAGATACTCTTATCACCCCACGACCCATCACTCAGCTGATTTTTGGCTATCCATTCTAGACTTGAAGGGAACTGAGGACCGGATCCGCTTCCCTTAACATCCTCCACAAGTGCAACCCATGCGGTGTCGTATGCTGATACGCTTATTTC
Organism: Vinca minor; assembly: GCA_026122235.1. Taxonomy (NCBI): domain Eukaryota; kingdom Viridiplantae; phylum Streptophyta; class Magnoliopsida; order Gentianales; family Apocynaceae; genus Vinca; species Vinca minor. Next base: position 1,382,981 of record JAOCZM010000085.1, on the reverse strand, counting down.
TCCATCATCCATTGAATTCAGCATTGATCTTATGGACTCCTTGTATTTTTCAATTCTACTTGATGATTCAAGTATAACCTTTTTTGTAATGAAAGTAAGATAATTATTAATTAATCAGTTTATGATTTAATTTTAGCAGGAAAATAAAATATTACGAGAAAATGATATAAAGGGGGAAAATCGTCAATCTCAACTGATGTACTAATGTCGGTTCCAATCACTTAGAATTCGTCAGTATACATATCTCTTAAATTATATTTCTTTAACTAGCAGATATGATATTCGTGTCAAATTCTGAATGATTAGAATAAATATGAAAACGCCAGTTGAGAATAGACGTTTTAATCATCAATTGTTTTTTTAAACCTGTTCCTCTGTTTCTTTCTCAATGGCCTCCTCTACGGTCTCTAGCCACTTTATAACTGGCATGCCATTTTGAGCCACGTCCAAATCTTTATATTCTGCAATCATATTGTAACGTTAAACAATTCATTTTCATTTTTTTTAATTTAGGAGTATATGGGTAAAAATTAGGTTCCAATCTTTCAATTTTGTAAGTGGAGAAAATTAGGAGGTACGATGGTTCTATTAATAATGGTCCCTCTAGCTAGCTCTCACATGGACACCACTCGCAGATGCAATGACAGTGAAATCTATTATCAAAGTGATTTATTAAGAAGTGTGAAATAAGAACTAATGATATGAAACCATCACACCTTACCCCGCTCCTCGTAAAAGGATGTTTGACTTCTAAATTATTACTTCGAATAAGAAAATTTCATTTTGAAATCAAAACTATCCAATCGTATAATTTTGGTTTTAAAAATGTATTGTTTATTCATACAACATCGCATCTTCTATTTTCAGTCCCAGCATACTTTTTACAAAATCCCTAAGGACAACATGCCATTTTCATTCTCATAGATAGATTCTAATTCTGAATAAAACTCATGCATATGTGTGAAAATTAGCAATAAGAATTATTAAGACAAGTAATATAGAACTTTATATTTCAATCATCTGAAATTAAATTTACCTTGGGTACGAGGTCTAGAGATGGCGCTACATTTAAGAAGTCGACAAGTGAAATCAAGCCCTTTCCCAGACGGCCAAATACCTACAAAAAATTGGAATAAAAATCAGTAACTGAAACTGTCATTTAATATATATCAAATAAATCCATTTCATCATATATTACTGATATAGTTAAACTGTACAAAAAGTAAAATGACAAATCTAAGTGCTTTTCCACTTTAATGAGAATTCAATTCACTCACTTGTGATGTGAATAAAAGAAAAGAAAAAAGAAAAAAAAAATCGCTTCAAGTTCACCTCTTTCCTATTTTTTTGCACAAACAGAACGGTTTCATCCGGCAAATGGGTGAAAAATCGCTATTTTACCATTAAGAATTTTACATGTAGATATATTTTTTTAATTTCACAAATACGTAGTGAATTATAAGTAATTGAAAATAGACGATTATTTACCCCGGCAAAGTGCTGTCTCAGTGATTTGAGTTGTACTCCTAATATACAATAGTTGTTAGAGCTCTCACATGTACACCACTCGCAGATGTGATGACAGTGAAATTCATTATCAAAGATAATTATTTAAAAGTGTGAAATCAGAACATACCTTGCCCCGCTCATCGTAAAAGGATGTTTGACTTCTAAATTATTACTTCAAATAAGAAAATTTCATTTTGAAATCAAAACTATCCAATCGTATACTTTTGGTTTAAAAAATGTATTGTTTATTCATACAACATCACATCTTCTATTTTCAGTCCCAGCATACTTTTTACAAAATTCAATTTCAAAACGAGAAAAGGAAAACGAAAAAGACTTGAAAATCTTAGGACAACATGTCATTTTCATTCTCATAGATAGAAATTCTAATTCTGAATAAAACTCATGCATATGTGTGAAAATTAGCAATAAGAATTATTAAGACAACCAATATAGAACTTTATATTTCAATCATCTGAAATTAAATTTACCTTGGGTACGAGGTTTAGAGATGGCGCTACATTTAAGAAGGCGGCAAGTAAAATCAAGCCCTTTCCCGGACGGCCAAATACCTACAAAAATTGGAATAAAAATCAGTAACTGAAACTGTCATTTAATATATATCAAATAAATCAATTTCATCATCTATTACTGATATAATTCAACTGTACAAAAAGTAAAATGACAAATCTAAGTGCTTTTCCACTAGTGATGTGAATAACAGAAAAGAAAAAAGAATAAAAAAAAAAAAAAAAAAAAAATCGCTTCAAGTTCACCTTTTTCCTATTTTTTTGCCGAAACAGAACGGTTTCATCCGGTAAATGGGTGAAAATCCTCTATTCCACCATTAAAATTTGATATGTAGATATTTTTTTTTCAATTTCACAAATACGTAGTGAATTATAGTGAAATTGTAAGTGATTGGAGATAGACGATTATTTATCCCCGCAAAGTGCTGTCTCAGTGGTCTGAGTTGTACTCCTATATATAATAGTCGTTAGAGCTCTACGATAAGTCTATGTTTATATTCAGAGTCCAACTCAGACCACTACCACGACGATAAAAAGAAGATAGATCATTTTCAATCGTTTCTACCTGAACTCAAAGCTTAAAACGTTGTTTTATTTAATTTCCCCCTTTTTGAATGCTTCGTGATCAATCTAATAAAAGATTAAAAAAAGTTCACAAGATGATTCAGATTAGTTGAATCTAGTTATCAGGCATGTTATTTCATAATTTAAAAAAAAAAATGAGTAAATAAATAAGAAATAAAGAGTGAATACAAAAAGCAAAACACACTCAAACAAGCACAAAGTGCATGACCTTTTAATTTCTAGCGGAAAAAAAAAACAAAAAAGGAAGAAAAAAAACGTTACCGGTGAGGAAAGGGTCTGGTGGTGGTGGTCCATTTAGAAGCGGAGGAAATGATGACGATGATGAGAAGAAGCGGCGGGAAGTAGAAGGGGAGAATCCGAGAAGAAATGACGGAAACGCACTTGCAGTAGAAGAAGGCATCGATCGTTGGTAATGGTGGTGGTGCTGCTGAATTTATTTATTTTTTTATTTTTTTTTTTGCTTAGAGAGAAAAAGAGAAACGAGGTTATAAAAAAGAAATGAGGTGAGGAGTGAATTTATATAGGATTTTTCTGATATGGATCAAGTCCACATGAATCTTGTGGTGTAAAATTAATCACGTTATTATAAAATTGTCTCTTTTTTCATTCTGTAGTGAGGTGGCCAGTTTTGAAACACATGATACAATGTACCTGCTACATATCCGAACTATCCATTTATATATGTGTGAAAATCATCTGTATCTTTATATATTTTTATTTTTTTGTCCAATCACTTAAAAATCGGAATATGTATATTTGTTCTAATTATATATATATACTAAATTGTGATTGGTTGAACAGACAAATTAGAATATACATTGTACACCCGATTATTTGTCTAAAAAAAAGATGATCAGAAAGAAAAGAGGGGGAGTGGGGGAAGCAGACAGAAACGACTTCCCAGGAGATTCCTGCTAATGAGTGCATGGGATCATAAATAAAAAAAATTGACAAATTCATTAAATTGAGGGCACTCCTGTCCTTTTCCCTTTTTCTTTTTTTACAAACTATCCAAGATTCCAAGTTGGTTGTAGTAAATACTAAGTAGTACTATAATTTAAGAAGTTTTATCCTGGTAGGTGAGTACGTTTAAAATTTACCTTCAAGCCAATGAATACAATACAAATAGGAAAGAGAATTGACTTTTTAATCTACGTGTATTGTATTCATTCGTTTGGATGTAACTTTAAAACTTAATCACCTACCAAAATAAAATTTCTCGTATAATTTCCTTCATTCTCTTTTTTTTTTTCAGGTTTTTCAAATCGGTCTTACTAATTGTATATAATCTATTCGTCCCAAATTAGCTGTTTACTTTGACAAATGCATGAGTATTAATATTTTAACAATTTTGATGGTAAAATATAATTAAAAGTTTAAGATACCCTCATTAATTTTATTAATCTCATTCAAAATTTATGTATTTTTGTGAGTTATTTTATTTTGATTAGTGAGTAAGTTTTAAATTTATGCATACAACAACAATGAGTGCAATACATGTAACCATTCTTAAAGTAGTGATTATTAGATAAAAATATTAAATCAAATCTGAAATAAAAGGTATAAGACTATATAAAATTTTAACAATCATTTTAATTTTGTACTTTCTAATCCATGTTTTATCTAATATTTTTTATCTAATATTAACCACACATCCTATTTTAGTTATTTTTCTAACATTTAATTAATTACATTTTAGTACTTATATTTCAAGTAACATGCAAAAACAGTCATACAATTATAATAATAGTTGCAACTAAGTTCCAATTTTCTTTTACTGTTTCTTTCAGTCCTATATATTTTCTTAAGACTAAAAATTTGATGGTAAAAAAATGTCATTTTATTACATTGACAATTATTTTCATATATTTTTATAAACCTAACCCTAACATAAAGATTTGGATTATATTAATATCTATAGATGGATGGAGTAAGCAGATGCTCAAGTTGAAGGAAAAGTTGAAGATGGTGAGTTCTCCAACTCCACGAATCCTTGCAAGATAATTCGTTGATTGGAAAGAATTATAAAAAAATGAGTAGAATTATAATATAAAAAAATGAGCTTCGGTTGTTTTTTTTTTTTTAGCAAAAGAGATCAATCGTGTAAATATTTCTGATATGGAACATGTTTCATTGCGGTACTGATTTGTCAGGACCGGCCCGAGAGGGAATGGAGGTGGTGCAAGGGGGCTCCAAAATTTTCAAGTATAACATGTTTATATGTTAAGTCCAGCCCAAATATTCAAGCTACCATGTAGCCATCCATGTCCATTACTCCAATAGTCCAACTATTATTGACGATTTTACCTCCACCAATGCTCGAAAAAAGCATATTTTGTAGTTTTATAATGTCATATTTCGTTTATTTTAAAAATTGTAACAAGTTAAAAATGTTACTGTTCATACGAAAGACCCCATTTTTAGTTTTCGCACAGGGCCACCGAAATGTCAGGACAAAACTGTCTCTCTTAATAGGGATAAATTTGAACCATATGTCTAGAAGTAATCATAAATGTTTACCAAAGGATTATAAATTTAATCGCAAGTCATTGACAATTATTACCAAGTTTACAATTTTATTTAGATTGTTGATTTATTGACAATTTGATGGTGCTGTTTGTTTTATTCTACTGATCCAAACAGAGTTTAAAATGATAAATGTGATGTAAGCTTTTAGATCCCTCTAATTGCAAGACGTTAATATAAAAGAGATCCTTTCGAGGAAAATACAACAAAATTTAAAGAGAAAGTTATTGCGTGCTAAATTCTTAAGACGTGGAATCTTTCCTATGCTTATTCCTTTGATGCTTTCGATTAACCGACGCTTTCCATCATCCTTAATTTTCTATTTCCACTGCTTTGAATTTATATTCTCGTGGAAATTAAATGTGGAGTTGTTTGCTGTGTTCCCATTTGCACCATTTCCAATCTGACCTTCTTTTTCTTTTCTTTTTTTTTGAACGCCCGAGGGCGGAACCCCATGAACGGGGAGATAGAACAGCCCCATGAGCGGGGAGAGAGCACCCTAGATAAGGGAGAATAAAGCTCACCGCACGCTGGCGGAAGGTATCGAACCCGAGACCTCTCGGTCACGGGCCAAGCATCTGCCCACTGGGCCACGGCACCTGATGATAATCTGACCTTCTATTGTTACTATATATATATATATATATATATATATATATATATATATATATATATATAGAACTGAATTCCTTTCATGAAATTGTCACAGTTATTTATTAAAATTTCATTTTGACTAGTAGTAGTAGATTACTCCCTCCGTCTCAAATTATCTGTCAACTTTGACAAATAATTTTGATGGTAAAGTATAAGTAAAAGTCTAAGATACCCCTCATTAATTTTATTAATCTCATTCAAAATATGTGCCTTCTCTCTATTTTCTCTCACACAACATCCAACAACCTATTAACTTCGTGTTGGAAAGTGATAATTTGAGTATTAAACGAGGAGTTGGAAGAAGGGTGAAATTTGCAAATTTGTCATTAATACATATTTTATTTAGAAAATTGACAGTTAATTTGGGACAAATAAAAAAGGAAATGTGGACAGTTAATTTGGGATGGAGGGAGTATAAAATAGAGACAAATATCGATTTTATTTTATATGTTATAAAAAAAAAATGTTTTCTTTGATATGGGCCTCTTCAAAATAATTTGGGCTTCCAATTCCCATCAGGCCCAAATATCCAACCCCTCAGTCCAAGTACCACCCACAAATAAGGGCCGGGGGATCAGCGGGTCTTAAGGTCACGTCGTCACGTGCATTTTACGTGACCCTTTTCAACACTAATAATAAGCTTCTCAACGAACCCAACTGCCCAGCAGTGGAGTGAGCAGCGGCAACAATGGTCTCTTTCCGATTTCCATTCTCGTTTTCTCCGCCGCCGCCGCCGCCGCCGCCGCCAAATTCCACCGCCTCCAATTTATCCAACCGTTCATTTTCCGCTACTTTTGCCGCATGCTCGGTAGCAGTTGCCGGCGGTGCTGGAATTACAGCTGCCATTGTTATATCTCAAAACTCCAGCAGTAAACCATTCGTAGACAACGCATTGAATTTTTTGATCTCCAGAAGTCAGTTTTCTCCTATTTGGGGATCTATGACTATCTCGGATAACTCAGCTCCGGTGACGGAATTAAGGACTGGAATGTCGTTCCCATCAATTTTGAATAATTCTCAGCGACTCCTCGGGATTGGGTTAAGGAAAAAGGCAATTTTAGGTTTGAAGAACATCGATGTTTACGCTTTTGGTACTGCATTTCATCCCTGTTCTATTTAATTTTAATTTTATCTATTGTAGCGAAAATCAAGGAAGCCAACAGTGAGCTATTTGTTAGTCAAAATATCAATATTACTCTATAAATAAAATTAGTGACATTGATATTTTGATTAAAAAATTGTCTTTTTTTTTTTTGCTTCCTTTGTTTTAGCTGCATGTCCTAGACAACTTATACTATGAAATGAAGGCTTTCCCTTTGCTACTATGGTATGACATTGTGTAGGTGTCTATGGATCGGGTTAAGGTATTGCTTCAAGCTAGTATCTTGGTTTTATGCTTGGAGATTTACTCTAGTGTTGATTTTCGAATATATCCATCATTTCAATTGGAATGGTCCTTATTATATAGTATGGCATTGTGTAGGTGTCTATGCTGATGATGACGATGTCAAAAAATACCTCAGTGACAAACATGGAAACCTCTCTGCGTCGGAATTGAAAGAAAATGAGTTAAAGGAAGATCTTATTGAAAGTGATATATGTATGACAATTAGACTTCAAATAGTATATGGAAGACTAAGCATCAAGTCTGTACGCACTGCTTTCGAGCAGTCTGTTGGAAGCAGATTACAAAAATTCGGGGGAGCTGATGACAAAGAACTGCTTCATAGGTAATCCTATTCCTGCACTTGCTAATAATATCGCATTTCCGAGGAGTATAGAAAAGTTATCGAATTTCTGGGATGTTTTTATGTTGGATCATTAGATGTTTAGTCACGTTAGTATTATTTTTTAAGATATGAGCTTTTTTGTTCTCCTCCACCTTTCTTTGATAAAAGAACTCAGCGAGAAGAGGTTGCAGAGAAAAGATCAAAAGGAATTATGATTTTGTTTTGTCTAGAGCCGTGCATTAAGTAGGGTTTGTATATACAACAATATGCATGTGTTTCACTAAAATCATTTACTCGTTACACTGACCTGTACATTCTGAATATGTAGTCTTTCCTTGGAAATGAAAATTTGTCAATTATGATCTTGATGTGATATTGGATACGTTATTCATAAGCTCAAAACAATATTTGCAGGTTTACTTCCCTGTTTAAAGATGAGTATAAAATACCTCGTGGATCTATCATAGACCTCTCAAGAGATCGCAGCCATGTTATTCGTACGACAAGTAAGAATTTTATTTGCAAAAGCCCTTATAGAATCACTCTGGTGTTTTTTTCTTCTTCTTATAAGTAAAACCTTTTGGAAAACAGTTCACCTATAGTCTTGTGAACTCTTTTCATTGTAGTATTTTCCAACTCAAAATGCAGTTACTCATTTACAAATGGGAGTACTATTTACAATGCTTCTTTCTCATTTGGCAGTTATTATAAAGAGTTGAGTCTGTAACTAGAAATCTTCCAAAATACTACTAGGAAATGTATCTGATGAAATCCTTTTGTTGCTTGGTGAGATGGGGATGATAGAGGATTTGCACAACCAAACTAAAAAGTTTGATTATTCTGTCAGGAGCATATGCGAATTGATTGTCCTCCAAAATCTAAGGAATCGTAGTCACCATTTTGATGTCTTAAAGAAGCTTAGTTATCATTTAAGATTAGCATATTTCTGCAGTCTTACATGATTAAAATCGCTATTTGTGCTAAACCTCAAGAAGAGCTTGCACGAGCGCCTTTCTCTATTTGTTTCCCGTTGGTCTGCAGCGGTTCTACTTGAATAATTATGTCGCCAAATGTGTTGAACAAAAATACTTTAAAAATCTACTCTTGTTTTCCCCTCTTGGGTTTCTTTTGTTCCTTCCGTTCATTTACTCTTCCAGCTTGTTTTCAGATCATAATGTGAATACTAAAATTTTACATATAAGATTACCCTTTGACGAATCAAATCAGTTGATATCGAATATCTTAATTTTGTACATAATATTACACACTTCACTGCATTTAACATGAATTATTCACATCGACGCAGTTGATGGAAAGGAGGTGGGAAGCATCCAGAGCAAACTATTATGTCGATCTATCCTAGATCTATACATCGGAGATGACCCATTTGATCAAAAAGCTAAAGAAGACATTGAGCAGAGTTTGGTCTCTCTTCTCCAGAATTAGTCTTGACTAGATGATGAAGATGAGGGAAGTTCTCTCTTATGTTGGGTAGATTTCGTTTTATCTTTTTTCCGGCACCCTAAATTATGAAATAAGAGCTGTGCACCCAGGCGTAGAATTCCTTTATGCATAATGTAAAATACTCCTCTTTCTTGAGCTAAAAATAATGTATAGCACCAAAATCTTAGGTTACCTTGTATAACTATCATACTCAAGTCTACTCACCAGTTATGGTATAAAAAATTCTTGATAAATTCAAATTCTCTGGTTATGAAAACATGGAATGTCCATTGTACATCTTGTTATAAACTCTTGAATACCCTGCCAGTTAGGATCAAACCTTACCTTAAGTTGGGATATTGCAGAAATGGAATATGAACTGGAAGTAATTCTAAAAAGAATGTTCTAATACATCAGTCTAATATTTACACAGTCAGTATCTCCTTAACCAAATCAAATTAGTTTGAATATTTCACCAATTACAATACCTTTCAAAACCACAGGCCTCCGGATTGTCCTCCCCGTCTCTTTCAGAGCCAACTTCTACTTCCTACTTATATCTATCGTCTATATCTCTGCCTACCACCAGAAGCCTTTGTTTTTCTCTGCCGTAAACCATCTCAGGCCTGCAGGTGCTCACAAACATCAGTAGCCCCCTTCTGGCTCTTCAGTCTGCAACTGCTAACCTTCTTCCTCAATAGTCATCTGAAGCTATGGAAGACATTAAGAATGGAGAAATCTCATCATTGGTGCCTGAAGTTGAACCATACCTGTCAGCTGCATTTGTTGTGTATGTTGTTTCTGAAGCTGGATTATTTCTTTTTGCTGCCGTTGCTGCTGAGATATTTGAGTATTACCCCAAAAATGCAACAATTGGTGCAGTTAAAGCGGAAGAAGAACTGGTTCCCGGTGTTAGATGGTGGTAAAGAACTCCGAGTTTTAGTTGAAACATCAACAGAAAATTCCTTCACAATGGAGGTTGAAGGACAACTGGACTCCAATTTGAAGAATTTAAGAGACTGATCGACGGATTTTACCAAGAGAGCCTTTTCCTGTCATCAGTACCATCTGAGTGAACTACACATTTTCTTTCTGCTACCTGAATTTTTTTATGTTGTGCCACTTGAGCAGAAGGTACAAACTGATATGCCAGCTGACCTACACCAGATAGCATCTGGAAAGCAGCAGTTTCTTGCGACATAGTTGAAAATTGACCTCCCGGTTTGATTGAAGCAGTTGGGTTGGGAGAATATCCAACTGCTTGAGGGGGGATGACCACCACCCTGCATTGAGAACCCGGCTGCTGCTGCTTTCCATCGCCATGGGACACTAAAGGAAAATTCATTGCTTGGAATGAAATTCCATAATTCTTATCATTGCTAGCCTTCTGAGCTTGAGACCCTGCGCTAGTCGATTGCTCATGGGAAGATGTTGAGCCGCCAGAAGTGCCAGTAGTTTGGGAAGCTTGTTGAACTTGATACAGACAATTGGACTGAAGCAAGGATGCCAATTGGTTTTGCTGATGCTGAGGCATGCAGTATATTGAAGGATAGTAAGAAGCACTAAAGAAAGGTAAAACAGAGGACTGGGTTCCTTTAGTTGGCAAAGGCATCCCACTATTTGTTGAAATAGAGTATGGATGTGTATTGCTGTGCAATATTGCCATAAATGGAGGAGCATCATTGGTAGGGAGATTTGAATAATTGAAGCTCACTCCAGGGTTTCCTGCAGGGAATGAAGCCTTGCCAATTACTGTTGCAGAATTATCCAATCTGGGCTGCTGTGCAGCTGCATTTGCTGCTCGATGCTGCCCCAGTGGAAGGTTGAGAGAAGGTTGCTGCAATGCAACACATCAACCAACATATTAATAGCATTGTACAACACAAATACGAATTAAACAAAAGAGAATCCAAAAACAAGCCTAATATACCGACAAATTGCCTGATGTGGCTTGCTCTGATGTTTGTTGAGTTACGAGCTGCTTACCATCCGTAGCATCCATAATGTTTGCAACTTCAAAGATTTTTACCTTTTCCACTTGAAAACGGAGGAATTGCCAAAGTATGGCTTTCTGATAAGTTCCCCAGCAATGGCTTTCCAAGAAATGAGTTCGGTATTGATGTTGCAAAGTAGCAGGACCAGTAGTTGCTGGCAGTATATTCTTCCTAATAAGCTGCTGGTGATGGCGAATGTTGCGAGCAATATACTGATGGGTCATACATCTCTTTGTCCGCGGTTCAGAGGGTGCAAATGGAGCTGGCTGCATTTTTCATAGTAATCAGGTAATTCTGAGCAAAAGTTTTCTAAAGATCCAAGTTATTAAAATATAAAGAAAGAAAAAAAATTCAACTTGCTAAAGTACAAGGAGACAGTGAGACCTGCAATGCAGTAGTTCTGGAACTTTTGTCCAGTGGAAAAATGTCGCCACCTGGGTGAGGAAAACAGCCAGGCCAACAAGTCGCCAGAACAGGGGAAAGCAATGAATTTGATTGACCTGGATAAATAATTCTTCTCCAATTACATACAATAAAAGAAGGGAACTGAAGCTATCGGAATTGGGTAGTGAGTACCAAAATTCTGCCTTTCAGATTCGGACACTATGCAATGATTTTGCTGCCTTTGCAGCAAGTTGGTATAGCTGCAAGTGCTGACATTTTCTGGCATCAAAATATTTGAGCCATTCCTCTCTGGAGATGAAGGCGCGGGAGGCGGTGCCTGTGGAAAAAACACTTCCACCTTCAGAACTCAACAAGAGGGTGGGGTGGTGTTGGAAACAAATTCAAGAAAAGATTAAAAGTCATTTCTTTGAAACTTTCTTGCCATTCTCACCATGAGATCAATCTCAAATTTTGAGCCATCAGTGTATGATTTTGCACATGACCTAGATTCTTCTTCTTTCACAACTACGACCTGATCTCCTCCAATAGATTCTTGGGCTGGCTCGCTTAATTCCTTCCCTTTCTCAAGATTAATTCCTTCACTTGGTTCTTCTGCATCAGATGACATTTTAGCAAGCTTTAACTCACTTTCGGTGCACAAATATTTTTCAGAAAAACAAATGGGATTTCCATAAAGGAAAAAAGGGAGAGGATAATTGAGATAATAAAAGCATAAATAGCAGAACCAAATAACCATAAAACTCTCAACTTGAAATTAAAGAATATTGCAGAATTTGTTCCTCTGAGAGAAACAAATAAATCTGACAAACACCTACCGGCTTCAGATTTGTTATGAACATCCCTATCACCAATCAAATTACTGATCCTTTCGTCTTTCTTGGAACTATGTGACTGCTTCATCAAATCAAAGAGAGCTTCGACCACCTCAATCTCAATCTCAATCTCATCCTGAATTGCAAGAAGAGGAAACCTTAGAAACTAACCCTTTAGGCTTCTGCAAAATATCATTAAAATACAAGAAATGCCCAATCTAGTCAGTTCGTAAGACTACATAGGCCCAGCGAAAATTAAACTGTAACTTTCAGGAAAAAATTATAGAAGAACCAACCATCTTCTTCCCGAAACTTGAAGACGAAGGTGAAGTCCAGTGCTCATTTAACCTTTTCACTGAATCTGCAATATAAAGCAAAAATATATCAGATTTAACAATAAACCTCAATTTGAGTTTCTATTTCTTTTGACGCAAAATCTTCATACCAGAGCGAGCTCTTCTCGGGACCTCGGCACAAATCATCTCATCGGCCAGTCGCAAGTCCGATATGGACTTAAAGTTTCTGGTAGAAGTAACAGTCCTCCGAAGAAGACCGTGATTTGACATAGAAGATTTCGGTTCTCCGTAGTCTTCATCAACATCTCTTTCCTTAATTCTTATCCTCTTGCGCTGGCTCATCAATTCTTGATCTTGATCTCGATCTCTAAATCTATCCACCTTCTGTACTCGCTCTCGTTCTCTTGACCTTACCTCCATTTTTCCTTCTTCCTCTGGCAAAATAAAATTCAGATGAAGAAATTACAAACACACAAACAAAAGAAAAAATCTAAAATGTAAGATAGATATGTAATTCATCGAACCAGGTGAATCTCGGAGAGCGGTAATTCTGCGTCGCCGTCTGGAAAGTCCAATTCCATTCACGGCCGCCGCCATAAGATCGCCTCCTCCTTTCATAAACTCAAAAACTCAAATTCCACCTATCTCCGGCAACAATTCAACACCAAACACGGCCAAATTCGGCCGGAAAAACCTAAAGATTCCAGAAGATAGAAACTGAAAGAGAAGATTTTCTCACTTCAATTTTTTTCTGCGCTCTGCTTATTATCTTCTCAATCTGTTAAATTTGTTGGTTGGTTCGTGGAAGACACCGAATTTTGACTGTGACGTTTTTCATCTTTTATGACCGTTGGATGACATTTCGATCCAACGGTTGATACCGGCCTTAGCAGACGTGGCGGAACGGTCGCTTTCTGAAGGAATAATAAAGTTCGCCAGCGGGACCGTAGTGCCACGTGGGTTTCGTACTCTATCTAGGGGCTAGTCCTGGCTCCTATGCGGAATAGCTTTTGTTCCGCACTGCGAGACACGATCTCAGCCGTCGGATGATATTTTTTAACGATCCAGATCTGGAGAGAAATTTTTTAATTTTTTAAGTCCGGCCGCAACTTTTCTCTCTCCAGATCTGGACCGTTAAAAATATCATCCGACGGCTGATATTGTTCCACACGTGCGAAAAAAAATCTGTTCCGCATAGGAACCGGACTGGGGCGGGCTTTGTATCAACTAGGCGCGTGCATAAAGAATAAATCAGTGTCAGGCACGAGAGTGGGCTCCATAAGTAGGAGAGGAATATGGGAACAAATATCTTTTTCTTTTTTTTCTGGCAAAAATACCACGAGTGGTAAAGAATCAAGTGTTAATTTTCGGGCCGAAATGACCGGTTAATAGTACATACATGATGCAATGTATCCGTCTCTCACAACGTATCCATTGTACAAATTATAGGAATTACATTTTCCCTTTTTTGTATTAAACAGTAAGATCTTATCAATCTTTATATTGTACTCTTTAATCTGACAGGCAAAGATGTCTAACTAGCTAAATAGGTAATTAAAGGTAGAATCAATTTATTGAGTCCGGCTTAATTTTTTCTTACAAAGATTTGGCATTGTACTCGGATGACACTGAAGAGCTGAATTTATATGATGGGAGTGTACCATATCCAATTGACCAATTCCACATAATTTTTTCTTTTAGACGAGGCAAACCCCACAAGTGCAATATGATCGCTAGTCCGTGTATGTTCGTTTTAAATTGAATATCCCAAAATAAAAGATTTGTTTACTTAATAATAAGATAGCTAATTGTCCTCAATCCTAACATCTCTCTTTAGAATTCAGAACGTCTACCAAAACGGCTATTATTTATCATTAATACAAACTTTTTTGCTAACTAACGCCTATCATTATGAATTCTAGCATCGTCATGAATTGCCAGTATAACCAGTTAAGTTAGAGAGCAGATATCCTACTCGTTATTGCATTAAGTATTTTTCTTTAAACTCTAATAACTAACCTCATAAGACTATTATGATAACAGACTCATACGTGAGTTCCGTTCAATTTATGTGATTGGTTATAGGCCAATCCCAGAATGACGAGCCATAAGATTGAATTTTTCCCCCCAAGAAGCGGTCCACTCGCTCAGAAGCACCTAAAAGATGCCGATTGCCACTTTTCCAGGACAAGTTGCAGATGGGTTTTTCTATTCAGAGTTTATTTTCTTACAAGTGGTTAGTAAATCCCCACCAAAAGTAGCAGAAGTTATCGTATGTATGAAATGAGAACAAAAGCATTGGCACTCATACCCACAAAGTGGAGCAAAAAAAGGCCCATTTTCAGCACTTTTCCAGGTTCAGTCTTTGAACACCCAAATTTGTGATGGCAGAAATGGACGAGAGCAATAACTATAGTATATTAGTACAAGTTCATGTTCTCAAACTTTCAACAGAATGTAAGGTAATTTTGGCAGCTCTTTCCATTCAAGAATACACAATTAATGACTTGTTCACTAGAAGAAAATATGGAGCACAGGGGAGCCGTTGATTGTCTGCACAAAAACTAATCCAGTATCACCTGGCTATACTGTCAACAGTTCCTGGAAAGAGACACACATTAAAGCATGTTATGGATTGTCAAATCGGAAAAAAAACTACAATGGGAAGGAAGGAACAGATAGCTTATTCTCGAAAAAATTTCGTCTAGCAAATAATAAAAAGGGTGAATCAAGAGTTGATTAGTTGCACTAGAAAGTCCCAAGAGATCTTTCTCAATTGCTTTTGTGAAGCTTCAATTACATCATTTATCAGGCAATCCAAGGTTCAGCCGAAATAATTGTTGAGAAATAAATCCTCGTCCAATTCTAGCCCACAAGCAAATATCAAGTGAAGCAAGCCAATAAAGAGGGACACTATGATTTATAGTGGTTCGGTCAACTGACCTACATCCACGGGTAAGGCGAGCCCATACTCTCATTATAATGGAGAAACAAGAATACAATGGAGATTCCTCCAATCCATTAGCTCTCCTCGCCTTACTACTCCAAACCATATAAGAGGCACATATATATAGGAGTAGTAAACCTTTTGCTAAATGGATTAGGAGTTCACATAATTAGTAATTCACTTAATTACTAATTCTTAACCTAATTAGTATCCAATTAGGAATCCACATAATTAGTAATTTACCTAATTACTAATTCTTATCCTAATTTATATCTAATTAGTAATCCAGTGAATATGGGCCAAAACCCAACAATAATGAAAAGCTAACTGCGAAGATGAAACACACACACACACACACAATTGACATCCATGCCGTTACCTTCTCCTTCTGTTTGTAGATTGACTCGATCTTTTTCATGTACTCGTCTGTCATTTTCTGCACACAGGTCATAAAGATTAAGGGATCGGAGCAATCTTCAAGCTAATGAATTGACTAGTTAAGAATACATGAAAACATTAAACCTCAAATATAAAGAAGAAGCAATTGAGTTCATTAGGATTAAATTCATTTTTAAGAAAATTATTTTCAGGGCGTTCCAGTGAAAAAACACCATGAAGTATCTCCAGATAATAAAAATAACAATAAAAGAAGTTTGCTATTCTCCTCTTGCTAAAAGTAATATACGGATCTTAAAAGCAAGCTTATTTGCTGGAAACAGCGAAAATAACATGCATCGCACAATACTCGGTTGAAATTCCCACCACCAAAGATCTCTCTATTAGATTAGACGCACTGATCAGGAAGGCCCAACAGAAGAGGAAGGCTCCGCATTCTTAAAAGTATCACTACCTCTAACTCATTAAAGTTACCTACTAGTAGTTATTTTATTTCTCTAATGCTACAGAACAACTTAAACAAAAGCAGCCTAAAAATGCCGATCTCCCTTCAAGGCTTCGCAACCAGGAGGAATTGAAACAAATAGAAAACTATGCTAGACTATTATTTACTTGCATAACGGATGCACAGGTGCCTGCTCTGGGTACAACCGATCACGGAGTTCTGCTTAGCTGCAATCAAGCATGATTAAACTTGCACCTGAACTATTTTTGCCACACAGCAATGGTGAGCTTCATTCATGTATTAGCCTTACGCTTATAGTTCCAGGTTGAAAGACTGGATATCTTAGTGTTTCTTACTGAAGAAGAAAGCCGATTGCACTAGATAAACAGCTACTTTCTTTTATTAGTAAGAATTTTCCAACTATGATATACCTGCAGATCACTTGAGAGGTCCTTTACATTGTCTTCAGAAAGTTTTTTCTCCTGTAAGAATAATAGTTGTAAAAGGTGATTAGCCATACCTCAATTAGAAGAAAACAGCTAGGAAATACAAACCTTCTCAAGCTTTTCATAGGATTTGATTGCATCTCTCCGTATATTCCTTATAGCAACCTGTAGGGAAGGACCACAGGCAAGTCAACCATAGTTACGTGAACCGATACAATCAAAACACCACATTTTCTATAATAAGGCTCTGCACTGAAAATGAATCTCTGCTTGAAAGCTTGAAGATTTAACTATAAGTTCAAATTATTGCAACCCAAACAAATCAAAAGAGCTAATCGCTTCGGCACACATATAATGAATTCTCTTTAGGGGAGTATTTTCATCACTTAACATGTCAATGTTTTTTTCTACATGGATATAATCTGATCTGAAGCAATTCTTCTCTGATCAAAATCTTATTCAAGGTACAGCTAGTTCCGGACTCCTCAGAGATATTTCAGAAATATGAACCTCTAGTCTGGACTCTCTAGTAGGATGGCCGCCTCACCAACCAAAAGGAACAGACCATCCTTTTTATGTGAGTTTTAACATGCCAACCCCAGCTCCTCAAATTTTAAGTGCTCTCAAGGTATCATGAGACATAGAACCACCATATTCCATAAATCATCCAGTTCAGGGCATATTTTTGTAGAGAGAGAAGGGCATGAGAGAAGCATACCTTGCCTTCCTCAGCCTGTTTAGCCACGACTTTTGACAATTCCTGATTAAAGAAAAGAGAAAAGAAAACACAAACTTAGGTGGAGAGTTCCCGCAATTATTGGATTCAGAAGGAATCTGACGAAGGACATCATCATTCAACTGTGTTATAAAATCAAGTCAATTATTTCCTACTGGTACAAAATGCAAAGAACTTAGACGAAAAGAAGCATGATGCCAGAGCTGGTATACATCAAGGACAGGGTCGATTCATTATACGTGAATGACTTGACAGAATAAACATATTTCATTTATGCATAAGTAAAAATAGAAATTAAAGATATCACCATTGACCAAACAATTAAAATGCCGACTAGCTTAGTCAAGGAAATGTAAATAAAATAATACCTTCCTCCTTTCTGATGTCAGTTGTGGGACGGTTAATCTTATAACATCTCCATCATTGTTAGGGGTCATACCAAGATCAGAACTGACAATGGCCTTCTCTATAACTTTCAAGCTGATAAAACCACAGACCGTCAAATTTATCTCACATAGGAGATTCACATATATTCAGCATAGTTGATTAAGCAAGCCCCACGGGTGGATTGCCTAAGCTATGGGAGTGTTCGTGGCCGGTAGAAATAGTGTATTAATCTACTAATACTGATTTTCATGTTTACCCAAGATTCGGAGACTGTACCTGGATTTATCATACGGTTGCACGAGAAGTGAACTTGCATCAGGAGTACTAATTTGAGCAATGCTCTTTAAGCTGACTGGTGTGCCATAGTACTCCACCTAAGAATTAAAGGCAAGATAGATAAGCAACAGAATTATGTTCAGCTATCTAATAAACTGCAAAATAATCACATGGCGACATTTTTCTTATATGTGCTATCAAATATCAAAAGATACTCGTAGAAATTTAAATCGCTAACAGTAACACAAAATTAACTGAATTTCACAAACAAAAAGAGTAGTGCATATTAAGACTTTACTGCATGACTAGGACCCACAAATTCATCCTACGACTATAAGTTATGTTATGACTTTACCTCAATTCTATCAAGCATTGATGTGCTTGCTCTGCCCGTTCTTATTGAGCTAAAGTTTGAGCGAACATTTTCAATAGTCTTCTCCATTCTTTCCTTCTGCAAAGAGAAGACAAATAAGCTACTTTTGCTCATGTTTTTTATAGAACAGTGAAGCATAGCACTTACAGCATCTTTCTCAATCATCGACTTCTCAGCTTCAATTTCTTCAATAGTTGCACACCTCAGGACCCCAGCTCTGAAATATAAAACAAGACGGGGAAAGCACAACTATGAAAACACAACACGAGGACTTCAATTTCAAGACGGCCAAAAGCAGCCCAAAATCTCAGGCAAACAACTAAATAACAGACTAAAACTCCAAATTCTACTACCTCTTTGTCTGTGATTGTTTAACGATATGCGTCACCGCAAGCCCCCTAATTCCACACTCAAGCTTGGCGTAATTCGAAGCAGCCCCCAATAATACCACTTTACTTCGTGTAACCTGAGGACCTGCAAAATTTCTCCGTAGTGTAAGTAAAGTACCGGTGATTTATTCTAGTTTAAAGGAAAATACCGGCATTGCTTAGTGTAAAAAATACAGGGGAAATTCAGAAGTGAACCTTGAGCTTGGAGGGAAAGTGAGGTTTTAGGAGCGCCGCTGAGCTTGTGTTTGTAAATGGATCCTACGGAGGTTGAAGGTGAGAGAGACATCGCCATTGCAGCTGCCTTAGAGGTGTTTGATAAAATGCCACTGAGAATTGTTTCGGCCGTGAGAGAATCAGATATGGGTACTGGTCCGACGGAGGGGAACAGAAAGAGAGTTGAAAGAAGTGGATAAGACCACTCCAATGACGCCACCGTAACGCCGTATAATATTGTTCTCTGTCTCCAGAAAATGAATACGGGCCGGATATTATTTTACCCGCACCAAAACTAAAAATTGAAGGCAAATTCGCTCCACGGATCCAAAAACTATTTCGAATTGGTGATTATTGTCCAACAACTATTTTTTTACAAAACACAGTATCAAAACAATTTATGTTTGGTGGCATAGGTCCTTCCGTCCAAAATTCCATCAATCAACTGTTAATTTGAAATTTGAACATGGTCAACCCTAAAACTATGAGGGGCATTTTTGGGATTTTACATATTAAATTAAACCCCTCCCCTAACCCGACCCACCATTCCCCTCCCCCTAACCCGACCCTTCCCCTCCCCCCACCACCACCACCTTCATCCGCAACCACCTCATCCCTCCTCTCCCTCCCCCTCTCCTTCACCGCACCACCACCACCACCACCACCTTCCTCCCCTCCCCTAACCCGACCACCCCTTCCCCTAATCCGACCCTTCCTCTCTCTCACCTTCACAATTACCCATGAATTTTATACCAAAAACCCTTGTGGGTATTGAATTCTTCCACAAGGATAGTGGTGGTGTGTTTCGGGGGTGGGTTTCGGGAGGGACAGTTGTGGTATCAGCGGTGATGGTGCGGCGGTGGAGGTGGTTGCAGATGAAGGTGGTGGAGGTGGTTGCGGATGAAGGTGGTGGTGTGCAGGGGATGGGTTAGGGGTCAGGGGAATGGATGGGTCGGGTTAGGGGAGGGGAGGGGGTTTAATTTAATGTGTAAATTCTCAAAAAATGCCCCTGATAGTTTTAGGGTTGACCATGTTCAAATTTCAAATTAACAGCTGGCTGATGGAATTTTGGACGGAAGGACCTACCTCACCAAACATAAATTGTTTTGATACCTAGTTTTGTAAAAAAATAGATTTTGGACAAAAATCACCAAAGTAAAATTGTTTTTGGACCCGTGGAGCCAAATTGCCAAAATTGAAAGGAATACTCTTTTTCTTTTTTTGGGTAAAATTTAATTTGGTCTCTGAAATTGGTCACGATTGTCAATTAAGGATCTATTTTCACAGAAGAGTCAATTTAGACCCTGTAATTGGACTGGCAATGTCAAAGTGGTACCTACATTGACCACCGTCCATGGTTCTAAGGGTCAAACACATAAATTGAGGGGCCCGTTTTACATGAGTGTCAATTTAGTTTATTTTAATTATGTTCTGCTGACAGAAAATTATGTAATGACGCTTATGATAAATCATCTACTCGATTTCTTTCGAACAAGTTCGGATTCCACGTGTCCCTTTTCAAATTTTGTTTATTTTTTATTTTTTATTAATGATATGCGCTTAGCTTGTTAAGTTAATATCTAGCAATGTTACATCTTTTGTAATTCATTGCCAATGTTTCTTATTTCATTTAAGTAATATACAAAGGGAGAAAACTATTTTTTATAACATATATCTATTTACGTATTTTGATAAATATCAGTATCTTTTTATTAAGCTATTTATAGTAGCATCTTTTTACGGACCACTATAAATGTCCAATTAGTGAATCCGGTCACTATTCAGGCAAAAAAATCACGTGTCTTGCACATGCTCTCGGAGTGAAAGGTAAAAAGGTCTTTATCTATTTACGAATTTCGATAAATAGCACTATATTTTTATTAGACTAAAAATAGCATCAGCAATTTACGGACCACTATAAATGTCCAATTAGTGAATCCGGTCACTATTCAGACCAAAAAAATCACACGTGTCTTGCACATGCTCTCGGAGTAAAAGGGTAAAAATGTCCAAAAACTCAATCCGACACATTTTCGACCATATAAGATTTGACCCGTCCATATAAAATATGACTCGACCCGTAATCTCAATATTCTCCACCATATCCACCATCTCAAACAAACCACCACTTTCTCCAGTATCCCCTCCACCCCTCCATTCTCTCTCATGAAAATACAATTCATATTGGTTTATTAATGTCATATTTGTTGTCTTACAAATTTATGATTCGCAGTGATGGAATTTTGACATTCAAAGTTATACTCTGATTCTTAAGAGGAGTTATTTCTGCAATGTATATTTTTGGTCTTCTAAATATGATATACCATTTTACTCCCTTTGGCCAACAATATCAATTCTTGAATTTTGTTGGTAGAAGTATTGGTAAGGTGGGTGTAGGGGGAGTATTGGAACATGTAGTGGTTTGGTTTTATCTGGTTGGGTCATATCTTATATGGTGGGAAAATGGGTCGGATTGAATTTTTAGACATTTTTACCCTTCACTCTAATAGCATGTGCAAGTCACGTGTGCTTTTTTTGCCTGAATAGTGACTGAATTCACTAATTGAATATTTATAGTGGCCCATAAAAAGATACTGCTATAAATAGCCTAATAAAAAAATACCGATATTTATCAAAATACGTAAATAAATATAGACTACAAATAGCAGTTTTCTCTATACAAAGGAGATTTATTGGTCTCATTTAATATCTTTACCATTTAATTCTTTGCTTTGTATTAACAAAGAAATCCACAATTAACAGCTGGCTACATTTTCCAAAAAAGGTTAATAACAATATGACATAATTCTCAGAAATGTTATTGCAAAAATAAGTCTGAGAATATCTAAAAGGATATCGATGTTAATTATAACTGATTAGGAATAATTTATTAATAAAGATAGAATCATTGTATATATAATTTCCCTTACAAATCAATGTTCCGATAATATATTAATGTGGGACAGTGGTAGAACCCAACTTGGAGCAAGCTTCTTGCAAATTCCTATTTTTTTTCTCTCTTGTAGCTTTTACATTTACCTCTGTTGATTAAAGGGTAATTAGTCATGACTTTCACAAAGAAAATCATGATTTTTATGTCTTTGGTAATGATTTTTTGTGAAAAATCAAATGGAGTTACATACACAGTAGGTGATTCTGTTGGTTGGACAAGCACTGCCGATTTTGATTACAAAAATTGGGCTGCTATCAAGACATTTCACGTTGGAGACGAAATTTGTAAGTTAAAATTTATTTGTCTCTAACACATCTATCTTATGCGTTTTTTGATTTTATTAGTAAAAAATCCACAAAAGAAAGTCTAATGTTGTGAATATTTTCCTCCGTATTATGTCTGGTAAAATTCTATTTATTTTCTATTTCTAATACTAAGATGTCATGTACACTTTAGCTTTGATGTAATGAGCATGTTCTCAAAGCTAATTTACCTTGAAATTTGTAGAGAGATTCTAATACAATATTCATATTATTATTGAAAGTTTCTGTTTGGTTTTCCAAGAAGAGGAAGATCTTAGTGTATTTGAATTGTTTTTTGTTTGAGGATTCATGGAAATTGTACTAGAAAAGATAAACAGTACATCATTTCGTTTAAAATTGAATGTCTTATTTTCTACTCTTTCATTACTTAATATAATACTTTTAGGATATATAGCGAAAAGTAAGGAAACAAAAAACAAGTTACTTCATTAGTCAAAATACCAATAATACTCTCTTAAATAATACTTGTATACCACTCATTCTATTTAATAAAGTAATGTTGATATTTTTATTAAAAAATATCTTAATTTTCGCTATATATTCTGAAAGTCTTATATTACAAAATGAAGGTAGTATTAATTTTGCATAAAAAAACGAGACATTTAATTGCATAATAAAGAATATTATCTATCACTTGTTTGACAATGTTAGAAGTTTTTTAGCAACTTAGCAAAAAATAAAGAAGTTTTTTAGCAATATTGATGATTCTCAATTTATTTTATTTTTTTGTAAGCAACAAAATATAGGAAACTTACACTAATATTTACATCTTTACCCTTATGATTTTTGTAGTATTTGTGTACAACAAAGAATATCACAATGTTGTAAGGGTAACTCACGAGAATTTCAACTTATGTAACACAACGGCCCCTTATGGTACCATGGAGACCGGCAACGATACATTCACAATAAGAAAGCCCGGTCACTTCTACTTCATCTGTGGAGTTCCGGGCCATTGTCAAGCTGGACAAAGAGTTGATATACGGGTCCTTGAAGCACCAGAGCCCACTCCCAGCCCAGCACCATCTCCCTCGAGTTCGGGCTCAGTTTCTTTATACATGGGCCCGTTGAAAAGTAATTTCGGGCTGTCCATTGTGGTGCTAGTGTTAGCCCATGGACTTAACCACTAGAATAATTAAAAAAAAGAAAATAGGAAGAATAATTCAATTGTATTTTATTGAAACTTTTGGTCTATTTGGATTTGTTTCTTTTGGTATGCCTCTTCCATATTTAATTAATTTTCACTTCTTATTCAATTTATATATATAAAAAATTAACCATTAATTTCAGAAATAATTAAAGAGTATTATTAAGTAATAAGTTATTATTTGATCGATGAAAAATTAATTTAATTCAAAAGAAAGAAAGAAGATAACAAAAAAGAAAAAACACTAATTATTTTTTTATATTTTGTTTAGGATGGTTCAAGACTTCAAGTAAAAGTGCAAATGTCCATAAATTTCTCTTTTGAGACGACATTCGCAACGATGTGCAAATGCACATCCATTGTTGTGTTATTTTTAAATATTTACAAATATTTTTTTATATTCATGAACTATTTTCGTACCGTTTAAACTATTATGCTAGTTATCACCATAATAGCACTGACCATGTTGTACGCAAAAATAGTTAAGAGATAAAAGGGAGAGAAAAAATAAAATTTATAAGATATTTTGATAAATGTAACACAACACTTGAGAGATATGTATAGTTAATTTTCCGATTAATTTCGTCTTCCAAATAAAACAAAAAAGTTAGAAGCGGTACCAAAAGATTAATGATTATTCGGTTGCGGTTATAGTACATAACAAAAAAAATGTAAATTTTTATAAGTTTTGTAAATTTTTATATGAGTGTTACATCATACTCCCTCAATTCCTTATTAATTGTCGTTTAGGAGAAATCTAGGAGTCCAAATTAATTGTCGTTTAAGGTTCTTTTGTTAGGTGTCAACAATTCATTTCAATTATACCCTCAACATTTTCCTTTCTTTATAATATAGAAGTGAGAGAGAAAAAGAGGGAGGATGGGGCAGTATTGGAAGTTGAGGTGGAATGGACAACTTCCTTAATTTTCTCAAATTGTCTAAAGAGTCTTATATTTCGGAATGGAGGGAGTATTAAATATGTATTATTTATTGTTAAGTATTTGTGTACTAAGACATGTGATACTTATTTTACACAATCGAGCATTATAAATTGGTGTTACAAAATTACAATAGTTAGTCACATTAGCCGTAGCTCGATTATCAGGGTCACTCAATCCCTGACAAGAATTTACCCGCGTTTTCAGCAACTTAAACCCTAGCCCCTCTCTAATTAGATCAATTCTGTCATGGACCAGGCCTACAAGTGGGAACATAGACCACTTGGTCCACATTCAGCCACATCACAGTTTTGATTAAAATAATAAAAATATTCCCTCACTTGCAGTGCGTTGTTTGAGGCGTTTTTATTGTTTTTTAATCAAAAGAGGAATGTGGGTGATTGTGGATCAGTTAGTCTATGTCCCCCTACCTACTAGTAAGCATGCGCCTATATCGTAATTTTTTCCTCTAATTAGTCTCAATACTTACTGCCACCGGTTTACTCGCCGGGAGCTAACGATAGTGGCCGCCGCCTGAAAACGCCGGAGTTCACTGCCACGGTCAAATTGAAGCTGTTCAAAACTTGATTCTCAGGGTGAACGAATTTTCTTCAAGTTGTTTAGAGACTTTTAGGAGGTATTTTCTCACTATATATATATATATATACACGGAACTATCATTGCATCATTATTGTGCTGGAAACTTTTGTTGATCGTGTCATATGGATAGAAATTTTCATTTTTTCACTGTAACCGTATTTGGATTTTAACCTTCTATTTTTGGGGTCCCAGGGGGAAATTTGTGTTTCTATAGTCCTACACTTGCATAAGCGGGAGTTGGTTAATTTTAAAGAATGATCGCAGCTATTTCTTGGGTACCAAAAGGTGCATCGAAATGTGTACCTACAGCGGCCGAGCCACCTTCAAAAGAAGATATTGAAGAGATTTTGAAAAATGATGTTCTGGGGACAGTGTAAGTTTATGACGTCGATTTTTATTATTGCTGGTGAATCTGGTTTGGTTTGAGTGATATAGTGGGCAAATAGTGAAGAAATTGTTGATTTTTTTGAAATGTTATTACGTTTCTTTATTAAACTCCGTCTATTTGCATTTTGCAGTGATGATGGTGACATGGAAAATGAGGATGAAGAGGAGGATGAAGGTATGGATGATGAAATTGCCCATGCACTAGTTGCTGCTGAGGCACTTGGTAAAGGTTCCAAAAGCACAAATACAGAATCTGACAGCATAGCAGATGCCCTGGAGAAGCTCGACATGGATAATTATGACGAAGAGGACGATGGTACATCTTTACCCGTAAATGATCTTTATAACTGTAGACTGAAGTTTGTGCATTTTCATTACTTTATTTTATGTTTCACTTTACTCAATTTGTCAATTAAATCCCCATATATTTGTGCATTCACGGTCTTACTCTTACGTTTGCAAATTATACTCAGGCTATAAGTAGGCGAATCTATAATTTAATCTGTCCTTCATGTTCAATGCCCTTTTCTACTGTATTTCTCAGTTATTAATTTGGTACTAATCCTTTTTGTTTTCTTTTGGGTGGAATTCAAGATGTTGATGTCTTTGGCGCTGGACTCGGTAACTTATATTACCCAAGCAATGAGTTGGATCCCTATATGAAGGATAAAGATGTATGCTTTTTCACTATAATGTTTCCTTGTGTGATGGTGTAACTGCAAATGACCGACCATATGCTTTCTTTACCATTTACATATTCCTGTTGATTGTTCAGGGTAATGATTCTGAAGAGATCGAGGATACAACCATAAAACCTGAAGATGCAGTCATAGTTTGTGCGCGCAACGAGGATGACGTCAGTCATCTGGAGGCACGTATTAGTTAGCTTGATGATTATGGGCCTTGTGCTACCTGTCCACGTACTGTTATACTTTTTTGACTTGTTTGTTTATTTATTGGGATCAATATTTTCTATCAGGTTTGGATATTAGAGGACTCAGAAAGTGATTCAAACATGTATGTCCACCATGATATTATTATTCCAGCTTTCCCCCTTTGTGTGGCCTGGCTCGATTTCCCTCTTAAAGGTGGAGAAAAAGGTACTAATCTTAAAATTCTGGACGCTACAAGATCTAAGTGTGTTAGTGTAGCTACAAATCTTGGTCACTCTTGCCTAAACCTGACATGGTACTTCTTGTGATAACACTGTTAGCTCTCTCATCTGATGATTTATATGCTTACTTCTTCTGTGCATTTGAATTTCTGCTGAAGCTCCAGAATAGCATATGGTTTTGAAACATTTACATGTTTACAGGAAATTTTGTAGCTGTAGGCTCAATGGATCCTGCAATTGAAATATGGGACCTTGATATTGTACGTATTCTCTGGTCACGTCTTGTTAGAATTTAGAATTTTGTTTCTGGTCTGAAAATACAGATATATTGACCAACCCCTTGTGCTTCTGTTGTGCACAGATGGATGAAGTTCAACCATCAGCTGTATTGGGTGGTATTGTTGAGAAGGAGAAGGAGAAGGAGAAGAAGAAGAAGAAGGGAAAGAAGGTTCACTTGCTTGTTTTTTGAAATCCCCATGCCTTCTGAAACCAATTTTCTGCTCCGCTTAGCTTGTTTTGTTTTTCTTTACAAAAAAGAAACCAAAGAAAAGGGAGATAAAAGGAATTTTCCAGAAAGTGAAATAGTGAAGTTTTCCCCCCTCACGATGTAGTGTTTAGTCGAAATTTTACTTAATGTTGGTGTTTTAATTTTGAAGACCCTAAATTATTTATGATTTTGTCTTGATGTAAACGTGCCATTTCCTTGGCACTTTATCTACTATGTACTTTTACAGAAATCTATCAAATACAAAGATGATAGTCACACTGATTCAATACTTGGACTTGCTTGGAACAAGGAGTACAGGTTAGTGAGATTCTTTTGACATTTGGATTCTTTTGCTCCTACAAGATTCTTTCAAAAACCTAATATTTGCTAATCTTGATATACAGAAATGTGCTTGCCAGTGCTAGCGCTGACAAATTGGTTAAAATTTGGGACGTGGCGACAGGAAAATGCAGTATCACCATGGAGCATCATACGGACAAGGCAAGATTATAGTTTCTCATGATTGATTAATCCTTAAGCTTTAATTAGTGATGCACTGAGGTCTCCTCATATTTGGGGAGCATAGATACACTGGGATTGCATGGAAAGTTTGGATAACTTTCCTTGTAACTTCCTTTTTATTTTGCGATTTATGTGAAATGCAGCATCTAATGTTAATTGGAAATGCTTTAGAAGTAATACATGTAACAACTTGGCAGAGTGTTTTGACTCTCAACCATGATGCGGATTGCGGACACAATTATCTAGCACATCTAATTGTTCGGGAGTAGAATCCATCTCCTGGCCTTTAAGAAACATTTATGGACCTGAAAAATGCACTAAATTTTGTCAACTATACTACTGTACTCACAAAAGCTAGAGCATGATTGTGGGCTATAGGTGCCAAATTGGATTAATAGGATCTACATAATTCTGTACAAGGTTTTCTCTCATAGATATGGTTGCTGCATGAATGTGTTCATACACTTGTGCTTTAGTGTTGAGTGACTGGCTATATGAGCCATAGAAACAATTCATGATATCTATAAATATTCAGAGAAGGAAAGGCAGCTTGTGCTCAACAGCACTGTAGAAGAAACTTTAGTTTTGATTTAAGTGGATTGCTCCAATGATCTAAACTTCTTCTCTTGCAATGTTTTTCAGGTCCAAGCAGTTGCTTGGAATCATTTTGCGCCCCAGGTTCTTCTCAGTGGGTCCTTCGATCGTTCTGTAGTGATGGTACTTTATTTGTTTTTGTCCATTATGTAGCATATGCATTGATTTACTTGTTTCTGACAAATCTTATATGGTTTTCTATCCTTCTATTTTTGTTCAAGTAACTTGATCCATTTATCATCATGCAATGTAGAAAGACGGAAGGATACCTTCGCATAATGGTTTAAAAGGGTCGGTTGCTGCTGATGTTGAAAGCTTGGCATGGGATCCGCACACTGAACACTCTTTTGTGGTTGGTGCTTGAACCAATGCTCTCTTTATATGTTTGTGTTCCTGTGTTTTTTTTTTTTTTTACAGAAGCAGAACGTGCACTAGATTACCGTCCATTGAGATGGTGTTAATTTAATTTTTTCCTTTTGGAGAGAGTATTTGAATCAAAGATATTTCTGCATCAAAACACATATATTTGTTTCCATACACAAGCAGAAATGAGATTTTGTCCAATATTCAGTCCATGCATATGCATAAGAGACTATTTAGTTGAATTGTTTCCTTTTCTGATTCAGGTCAGTCTTGAGAATGGTATGGTTGCTGGTTTTGATATTCGTGCTTGTAGCTCGTATCAATCTTCCGAGTTACAGCCAAGTTTCACTCTCCATGCACATGACAAAGCAGTCTGTTCAGTTTCATACAATCGTTCAGTTCCAAATGTAAATTTTGTTTTTTCTGTTCCTAATTGCTTTAAGTTAAAAACACTCATTTAAGATGCTGACTACTGTGTGCCATTTTGTAGCTTCTCGCAACTGGTTCCATGGATAAAATGGTACATTCCTTTGCCTGTTCTCATTGGTTCACCTTTGTTTGACTTTGTTGTCTCCTTTGCATGCTTATATTCTCTTTTACTGCAGGTGAAACTCTGGGATTTGTCAAACAATCAACCCTCGTGCATTGCATCTAAAAATCCAAAAGCTGTAAGCCATATTTTCATATCTACTGCTGTTAAATTTATTTGTGATTGACAATGAACCTCGATTTTGTTTCTGTATCGCTTGATAATTTGTGATAATTGTGTCATTTTAATTGATGTGACTCTTAAACTTCATTTGGTCTGTTATCAGGGAGCTGTCTTTTCTGTATCATTTTCAAATGATACCACCTCTTATCTGCTGGCCATGGGTGGATCCAAGGGAAAATTGGAGGTAACTGAGAATTCAATTTTTTTTTCTTTTTCCGCCTTTAATTTTATTCAGTATTTTGCGTGTGCTTTGATAAACATTTGCAGTTATGGGATACACTCTCTGATGCTGCTGTTTCCGCAAGATATGGGAAGTATATTAAACAGAACGGGCCTCCTGCAAAATCCTGAGGTAAATAGTCGACGGAGGCTTCTGGTTTTGGTTTTGGTAGCGGGATAAACGATACGTTACAATGACAGTGTCCTTACCCCATGATTGTGAGTTCGATAATCATATAATAGACTACCGGTTCCCCTTCCTCTCATCAAATCTCAATGAATGAGCAAGTTAGTTGATCATGCAGATAGGAAAAAGTAAGAGGGGTCACTTTGTAGGCATGTTTTATGGCCACTGATGTTTGTGTTCCAGCTTTCCCGGTAATACTTCTTATCATTTGATGTAAGCAACGTTCCGTAATCTGGTTGTTGAGTTGGGTTAGATGGGACGTTTCAGGTGTTTGTACAACTGCATGGCCAAAAACCACCGCCGGAGAGTGGTGGTGGAGCAAAATAAAAGTTGTTTCAGGACCATATAGAAATTAATAACATATAGGATTTTACCATGTCAACCGAAATAGTTTTAAGGACTAGTAAAGTCGTTTTTCCTTTTCTATTTTTATATATTTTAACTATTCTGGTATGCCAATTTTATACTTATATGATAGTTTTCGGTGGAAAAATATGTATTGTACCGTAATACCGCCGACTATTGCACATCTAAATTACCGTGTGAGAATAGTTGAGGTATATAAAAACAAAACAAAGTTAAACGGTGAAATAATTGAGTGTGGTAAATAGCTGAAAAGCTCTTTTTCTTTAATTATTATTACATCAGTGTTGAGAGATTATAGGCTAGATATGATTTAATTACTCAAACTTTTGAATTACAATTAGTCACTGACAAGGCAGTCAAGCTCGCGAATTGACTTGTAGGATCGTTTGATGCCACGAGTTTTAAGGGACCTTATGTGTTAGATCTTACGTAGGATCGGTAATCAGGTAGGATCGGGGTAAATTTCGTGGGATCGGACTCGCGAACGTACGACGATCCTACAAGTCAACTTTCGAGTTAGCTATTTTCTCTAACTCAAACCCGACCAGAATGTTTTAAAAAAAAAAAATCTATATTCAACTCCGTGGCTTATTCAATCTTCTCAAGCCTCTCCGATCTTCAACCACCAATCAATTTCTTCTCTTCCTCGATCAATATCAATTTTCTTTTTTTCCTCTATTTTTTTTTTCTCCGAGCTCTTCTTATGCCATCGCCTAGAACAACGAAAAGGTAATTCAAAATCCTAAACTCTAATTTGATAAATTAAGTTATTTAGTCAAATAATCAATGTATCAATGTTATTTAATTTAGATTGCTCCAATTGGCTGAGAACCCAAGTAGATTTTGTTTTTTTCTATTTTTTTGGGTAAAAAATTTTGATAGTAGAAATTAAATTTCATAATTTTGAGACGCGAAACATAATATCATTTTTGGCTCTTTCATGTGATGGATATTTGTTTAATATTAGAAACTATTATAAGATTCTGGAAAATTTCAGATTTCATCTCGAAGAATTAGGAGAGTATTGAATTAATTAGTATTTTTTAAATCAAGTAGGATTTACGATCTGAGTTGCGATCATTTCTACCCTTCCGATCCTGCGTAGAAACTTGAGTTTGACTGCATTGGCTACTGATATAAATAGAGGTAGATTTGAATAGAATGTTGCAGATATTTATTAATTTTAAATGTACGAAAAATATTTAATAGAAATTTCTAATAATATAAGTGGAGATAGTACTCTGCTTGTCCTAGTCTGAAGTAAAAACACTGGCTGAAAGAATCACGAGGAAGGAAATTTCTCGATGAATGATAAAGGAGGAGGAGCTTTCTTGTTTCCATGTGGTTGGAACTTTTCTGTTGGGAAGGAAAATTGTGTTCAACGTTTTTTCTCTTTTTTTTTCCTTTCATTTTTAATAATTAAAAGGTAGTAAGCTATTTTCTATAGAGAGAATCACTATTTATATCCATTATCTAACTTTGAAAAGTAAGTTATACCCATTTATCTTTTTTTGCGTGTCATATATAGCCAGTACAATTTTCGAGGTGTCATTTATATCCAAACTGGGCGGAGTCCGGTGAGGGAGGGCGGCGGAGATCATGTGCAGCTCACATGGTTGATTTTGCAGAGGACAAAATCGTCCAAACATATTTCATCCCTAGCTCCAACTAATTTTAAAAAAAAAATCCTCTTTCTTCTCCCTCCATCTTCTCCGATTAGGCCCAATAGTTTAAAATTTTCTGAATCATTCAAGGAAATGGGTTCTAGTTTTTAAGTGAAATATAGCCGATTTTTCTATCAAAAATTTGTCTTTTTTTCATAAATTTTGCTATAAATATTGGAACTTGAACACTCTTTCAAGTGTTGAAGTTTCTCAGAATCTTGAAAAATTGTCGATTGAGCTGAATTTAAATTGCAAAGGAAAGTTTGATTTTGAGAGAGAGGGGCTATTGTGATGAAGAAGATGATGTGGTTGGGATTTTGGGTCGAATCTTGAATCGGATATGAAAATGGGTTGGATACAACCCGTTCTCATTCCTTGGGTTGACGAAATCGCCCCTAGAAATTCGTACATGCTTGCCACACGTTTGTTACGCCGTCCTCCCTCACCGGACTCCGCCCAATTTGGGTATAAATGGCACCTCAAAAATTGTATTGACTATATATGACACGCAAAAAAGATAAAGGGTATAACTTGCTTTTCAAAGTTAGATAATGGGTATAAATAGTGATTCTCTCTTTTCTATATAATTGTTATTATCAATCAAAATAATTAGTTCTTTTCTCCTTTTTTTCCTGAGTTTCAATCTTAATCAGAATCAGAATGACTTGGCTTAACGTAATACTTATGGCAATGAAAAAATATACCATATATATATTGAAAGAAATATGCCACATATGGAACCTTAGAAAGTTAGAAAAAAGTAAATACAAATACTTTTTAAATAGAGAAAGTCCATGAGAGGATCACAAAAAAATCAATTCAAGAAAATAACATTTCATTTATCCCGTACGAGTCTAGAGATTTTGTTTTTTTTTTTTTTTTGGATCAGCATCTTAATTCTCTCCTAGAGAATTTTATTTGCCTCACGTAGGAGGCGGGTGTCGAACTGAGACCTTATGGTCGCAGGTCAAGGCTTGCCCCACTGAGCCACGGCCTTCTTGACAAGTCTAGAGATTAATATTACTACTACTAGTACCTTTACTACTAGTAGTTAACATGAGCTTAGCTCAAATTAATTAACTTCAAAGAAGAAGAAAAACAATAGAGAATGAATGGAGAATGAAGTTTCGACATGCAATGAATATGAAGGGAAAAGCAACATGTCTGCCTCTTAAATACAGACTTTTAAAATAATAATAATTCTGCATCCGATCCATATTAGATGTCCCAACAATTTTTTTTACATATTGAGAAAATTGTTAATTATATTAATTTTCCTGCCAAAAATCATTATGTTTCTTGAATTAATAAAAATGTTAGAAAAACGAACTAATACTGTTTTAAAATTATGAGAGCACAACTATTTTAGGATAAAAAACGATACATTTTGAGACAATTAATATAAAAATAAAGAAATAATAATATAACGGTAGAAATCTTCTGTCTACGTTTAGTGTCGTTTGAAGTTTTATTCGTTGTCGTACTAATAAAAAATTGATATGTATTAATTTTTTAATTATAAACAAAAAAATATTGAAACCGGAAGAGAAAATCGTCACCTATTCTTGGGGACATTAACCGAGACATAGAGTATGGATAGATATTTTTTGCCATAATATATGGAGAAATTTCGATGATGGACAGTGCCATCGTAGAGCTACTGTCACACTAGCTGTCATTCATGCACGTCGCTCCCTTCTTCCCAAAAAAAAATTTTTTTTCTTCAAATACGACTAAAATATAAAAAGATAGTTTCGATATGGGACACAATTAAAAGTAAAAATCGTCTCTTTCCTCATTTTATAGTGATGTGACAAATTTATACAATTTTTTTACTTTTAATCGCTGTCCCATATCGTAACTATCTTTTTTTGTATTTTAATCAGAATCGAGAGAAAAAAAATGGGAAGAGGGGCATGACGCACGCAATGACAATTAGAATGGGACTAGCGCTCTACCAGTGCACTCCCGATCCATATCAGAATTATCCATAATATATGGGGCTACAAATAAAAAAATCCAAGTATATAACTGCCGCAGCAGCAGTGCATTCTTCCCCCACACTCCTTCGTGTTTACTCTCCCGTCCCACTCCTTCTCAGTAAGCTGTACTCTCTTCCCCGCCATTAATGCTTCTCAGTAAGATATCGTGAGCTTTTGCTTTTTCTCGGATTCTCCTTCCCTAAATACCCCCACACTCACTCTCCATTTTACTCGATCGATTCAACTTTCCAACTGATCGATTCTCCACCATACGCACTAATCTCTGTACTTTTTAGTCAAAATCAACAATGGAGATTAGTAAAGTTACGCTGGAAATCTTCTCCAAACTGGAACAGAAGTGGCTGTATCACAGTGAAGGCAAAAAAACTCGCATTCTCAGCATCGACGGTGGCGGAACCACCGGCATTGTAGCCGCAGCCGCCTTGATATATCTCGAGGACCAGATCCGTGCCAAAACCGGCGATTCGCACTCTCGCATTGCTGATTTCTTCGAAATTATTGCCGGAACTGGAATCGGAGCTCTCTACGCTGCTATGCTTACTGCCGACGACGGTAACGGGCGTCCTTTGTTTACCGCCAAGGATGCCGTCAAATTCGTGATGGAGAAACAATCAGAGCTCTTCAAATTGAAAACCGTCAGTATTTTCCGCCGGAGACAGAGGTTCTCCGGTAAGAGTATCGATCAAATTTTGAAGGAGGCGTTCACAAGAGAGGACGGTAAAGTTTTGACGTTGAAGGACACGTGCAAGCCTCTATTAGTTCCTTGTTTTGATCTCAATAGTTCTGCACCGTTCGTTTTCTCCCGAGCCGACGCATCTGAGTCGCCGAGTTACGACTTCGAGCTCTGGAAGGTCTGCCGTGCCACGTCAGCCACTCCGTCTTTGTTCAAGCCTTTTAATCTTACCTCCGTCGACGGAAAAACTTCTTGCTTGGCTGTGGACGGCGGCCTTGTGATGAACAACCCTGCCGCTGCCGCCGTCACTCACGTACTGCACAATAAACGTGATTTTCCCTCCGTTACCAGCCTCGATGATCTTCTGGTGCTTTCTCTCGGTAACGGTCTGTCGAACCTGAAATTGAATCGAAATGGCGATTGTTCGACTTCCTCTGTCGTCGGCATTGTCCTCGACGGCGTCTCTGAAACAGTAGACCAAATGCTGGGCAACGCCTTCTGCTGGAATCGGAATGATTACGTCAGAATCCAGGTGAGTAAAATGAGTCAAAATTACTCAAGCATTGGTTGATATTTTCTTTAACGGAGTTAGTTACTAACGATTTTCAAAATTTTCAGGGGAACGGTTACGGGAATGGAGTTGTGGAAGCGAAAGAAGCGGACGTGATGGAAGAGAGAGGGGTTGAGTCGTTGCCATTTGGCGGGAAACGCTTACTGACGGAGACTAACGGACAGAGAGTTTCTGGCCTCGTGCAACGCCTTGTTGCATCGGGAAGGAGTAGTTTGCCACCGAGTCCGTGCAAGGAAGTCGCCGTTAGCCCTCTCGCCAAAGGCCGTTGAATCTTAGCCCTCCTTTTTTCTTTTCCTTTTTTATTCTTTTTTGTTCAGTTTATTATATATTAACCCTAGCCTTTGTTTTCTTAAAGAAGCCTTGTCAGAATCAGAATTTACTTTTAACTCTTCCTTTTGTCGAGATTAGCGCTCCTAGTAAATGCAATTAATAAGCGTTTTAGCTGTTTAGCATCCTAATTAATTAATTAATGTACTAGATTCTCTTCGCTTCTTCAACTTGCTTGATCCGACCTTAAACGGAGAAATTATATCCGAAATCTGAACTGTTGATCCTGTCTCGTACATTTCTCATATATTTTTTAGTAAATAATTTTATAATTGTAAAAAGTGCATGATGAATGAATTATATTTAAAATATAATTTCCCTAAGAACGATAAGCTCGTGACGGTTAAATACTTGTAATAGTCGGTTTAAACAAAAAATGTTACTAACTAATTTAGTAGGGGTTTGAGTGGAAAATTCTGGTCATAATTTTTACACTAATTTCAAACTAAAATTAATTTTTTCACTATTTAATACTCTCATCATACCTAAATATAAGACTCTTTATACAATTTTAGAAAATTAAGAAACTTATCATTTTCACTAAAAGTTTCAATATTACACTCTCTCTCACTTCTATAACATAAGAAAATATAGGAATGGCAGAAGCGGCAAATAAAAGAAAATATCAAGGGTATAATTGAAATAAATTGTTCACAACTAATAAAATAACCTTAAATGACAATTATTTTGGATACATATAGATATTCTAAACGACAATTAAATGAGAATGGAGGAAGTATTTAAAATCAATCCTAAAAAATATTTGAGTCTCATATTAAGATTTGAAACTTAGGGCTTACTTGGATTGGGTTTGGTTTGGGTTTTGGTCTCAAACCCAGTCCCAAACCAGTTTTGGATTGAGTCTGAGTTTGAGTTTGGGCGGGAAAGGCTAAAAAATGGGCGGGAACAATTCAAATTCAAATTTTTTTTTCAAATAATCGTCCAATTTCAAATTTTGGCTTCACAAATTTGGAATTTGAACATTTCCCGCTAATTTAAGAGCTAAAAATTTTGAATTTAACAATTATTTGAAGAAAAATTTTTGAATTTGAATAGTTCCCGCCCGTTTTTTAGCCTTTCCCGCCCAAACCCAAACCCAAACTCAAACCCAGACTCAATCCAAAGTTTGTTTGGGACTGGGTTTGAGACCAAAATCCAAACCAAACCCAATCCAAATCAGTCTCAATCCAATCCAAGTACACTATAATTTACTGAAACAGTTTCACTAGTTTGATGCTCTAAACAACAAAAATCTAGGAAATATCTCGATATGGGATCGGGATCCACGTATGACATGCTAGTCTGGGATTTGCCACATCCCCTGCAGAATGAGGAGAGAGAAGGAAATGCAGCTGATGTGCCCGAAATCCGACCGCATTGGTCCCGATAGGGCTGATTGCTCCACGACGAATAGTACCAAAAATCTAAGTGATCAAGTGGATAGGAGTTGGAGGAGAAAAGGACAAAGTAGCTAGTAGTGAGGATGTGCTAATAGGGGTAAATTATGAAAGAGTACCCCAATCTAAATGCCTATTAAGAGCATATATATCAGAGTACAGGGAAAAAAGAGATTGCTAGATCTATTTATGTCTCAGTAACAAACAACTTTGTGACAAGTTATTATATAAAGTTAATAAAAAAGATAAAACTAGATTTTACTCTTCTGAGATTCAGATGGACTCATTGACATTGCTGGTGTACAAAAAGCGTTACCCACGTTCAAAGACCCTTACTCTCCAATTCAATAAAAAATTTGGAGTATATAAATCAAAGTGATCCAGCAGCTCAACCAGGTGGAGGATTTATCTTAGTTCACCACAAGAAGCTACTCCACATTACAACTGTCAATATATCATTGACATTTCTAACCCACTGCCTTTTTGGTTGGTGCGTTTGGCAGCCTATAAAGTATCGTACTTAGCTTGGCTATAAGTATAGAGTGTTGGCCCTTGCATGATATTGAGACCCAACTCATTGAGCCACTGATTGTTCTCTTTTAACTTGTGGTCCACTGAAATTTTTTTCCATCTCGTCTTTGTCAATCCTTATTATGATTTCCCTTTTCACCTCTCCAGAAAGATCTTCTTATATTTAAGATCAAAATGTTCGTTTTACTGTACATAACTAAGTTAATATATAAACAATAGATTCCTTGGAAGAAAAAGTGACACCAAGTACTTCGATAACAAGATTTCAACTGAAACTTTAACTGAACACATGGTCTGACAACACTTATTATCATTTACAAGATAATGTTCGTTATGTCATATGGATGAGGTTTACAGGAGGACAAAGAGCAGTGTAGCGACATTTTCTCTAAAGAAAAAATTACTTCTTTTTAAATACTTGTAATTATTACATCTTGCCTCCAACAAACCCTTATTGTAACTCTGGTTGATTTGTGTGAGAGATATTTTTCTATCGGATAATGTTAGACGGCTAAAACTTAACCAATTAATTGATTAAATTGGAGAAAATTTGTAAATAAACAGTTGAATCCCTTATACCAACATAGATAAATAATGTTTAATTTGAATTTTTAGTCAATTTTAGATAATTTTACTTAGGCGCGTTAATTATTTCCCTTTTCTATTTTATAAAAACTAGTGAAAATGTTTGTGTATGGGTTAGGTAGCCCGTGTGGATTTATTTATTTTAACCCTAGAGTTAACGACTCCAAGCAAGACAAGAATTACAACTAAAACAATAACCACTCTACCAACACAAGTTAGCTCACTTGGTAAGAATTTGGCACGTTCTTACAAAGGTAAGTGTTTAATTCCCGCTGCCGACGTAAGAACTGTATTAGTGGGTGATCTGTAAGTACGACATATGGTCTCTAGGGCCTTTACCCGTGGTGGTGATCGGAACCGAACCCACCCAAACTTTTTTTTACCAAAAAAAAAAAAAAAAACCACTTTGCTCCTATGTACCGTAACTTTTGGCTACTAATTTAGCAGAGCCAAGCTGGGTAGATGGAGACGCATGGCAAGTAGAATAACATTGTTATCAAAGCATTAAATATTACAGCGTCAAAGTGTAGGGGACTTTTGATCATTATCTAGCCATCACAACTTAGGACTTTGCTTGAATTGTGTCTGATTTGAGTTTAAAGTTAATGTCTAAATTTTCTTTAGATTGAATTTATAAATAAAACATGAAGTATTTAGAATTTCATTTGGTTTTAAATTGATTTAAAACTGAGAACAAAATAAAGTTGGAGACTCAATCCAAACAAAGTTTTAGTTTGGCCATGTGGATGAAAATTGATATTTTTTTTTGTAAGAAAAAGTTTGGGTGGGTTCGGTTCCGGTCACCACTACGAATCAAGGCAGACCCTATAGACTATATGTCGCTTACAAGGGTACTTACAGATCACCTATCAATACAGCCCTCACAATGGTACTTACAGATCACCCACCAATACAACCCTCACGCCGGCAACGGAAATTGAACACTTGACCTTTGTACGGACGTGCCAAATCCTTATCAATTGAGCTAACTTGTGTTGGTGATGAAAATGGATATGATCGTGGTAGTATTAATTAATTTTTTACCTAGCAAAAAAAAAAAAAAAATAGTAGTATTAATTTTCCTTTCACTATCTTAACCGGAAATTGTTGATCCATTTTTGTACCATTTGCCTAGAGGAGTGGCATGAGAGGGACGACCTATATTTGGGAGTCACCCTAATTAACTTTTGCTCCTATAATTGGATATTCATAAACAGCAACACCAATAGTCTATTAAAATTATAGACATTTGTACTTCCCATACCTTAATAGATGTTGACGTTTAAAATAAAATAATTAACCACCTTCATTATTCCTAAGTTTTTTACTCCAGGGAAAAAGTTTTAACTCCAAGCTTTGTTCCTTTCGGTTGATTAACAATATTTGAAAAGTCTGTTGTTATCAGTAAGAACAAAAATTATTAAAATGTCTCAATGTATGTCAGAGGTCCATGACGGACATCTATTTGATTATCTTATTTTTTTTCCTTATAAGATGTATAATATTATGTTAATTTTAGTAATAAATCGACAGTTTAACATTAGTAATGAAATAAATCCATGTTAGCGTCGAAGGAACCTTGATGCATGCCTGACTGTTTTTCTTATTGTTAAAAATGGATTTGGGCGGAAAAAATTGTTCAAATCTTATATATTGCAAATAAGCATACACAAAATAGTTGATGATGGATCTTTAACAAACTCTCACGGTCAGGATTGGACATCTGAACCATGAACAATAGTATAGGTACAACATCGAATTAGGTAACTCTAATAGCATGTTAAAAATTCACTCGAGTTTAACTCAATTTTTTAAAAAGTACCTTTAGAGATGGAGGATTGCCCCCAAGTTTGATATATTGCAAATATGCACAGTCGATTGGAATCTTTAACACATATTCTGACGTAACAATATACTAATTTTAGCTACAAATCAACAAGATAAAAAAGTTAATATAAGCAAATCGTATTTGCTATGATATGAAAAGTTTAAAAAGTACTAAAAATGGCCCAAGCTGCATCGAGAGAGTCAAAATTGCTGTTGACCGAATAATTAAGATGCAATTACAGTAAAAAATTACAAAATAAACAAGTATCAACATCACTAAAAGATTGACTTTTTTTTTTATATAATGAAACTAAATAATTAAAATTATGCTTTGGGACCCAAATTTTATTTTATTTTTGCTAAGTTTTGAGACCCAAATTCAATTGTACCGTTCCAAAAGACGTCATATTCCCATGCCATGGCGGTACATGCAGCAACCCTTTTGGCCTCTACTTTAAAAATGAAAAAAGAGGGACCTAGCTGTAAATGTGTAAAATAGAAATGTTATATCCCTTCTACCAATAATAATAATAATAATAAATATTTAGCAAAAAATAAAATAATAATAATAAATAAATGTGATCATATCTAGAATATCACGAGAACAAAACTTTCACTTACGATTTTTGCTGGATTTTTTTAAGAGAATTCTTACTCTACACTAATTTCAGTTCATCACCAATACTTTTTTTGATCAAATGGTAAATGTGTATACATATGATCAAAGAGAAAAAACCATTAAAAATGATTTATCCATGTGTTACACTAGTTAAAATATCAAAAGTCAAATTAAATTGAAAAGTCAACCTAATCTAACCAATCTGAACAAAAGCGCTCAAAAGAGGATCAAGTCCGAGCTTAATCACCTACTACAATAAAAAAGCTTATAACAAAAACAAAAACAACACTGAAAAAGTCTCTGCCATGTACAAAAATTTACCAATTTACGAAAAAGAACTATAAGTTCAAATCATGAGGATACAAAGAGAAGCCCACCTTGTATACTTGTGTTTTGATCTTACAAACTAGTTCTTTCGGTTGTAGAGATTGTTGATCGAAGATCCTTCGATTCCGTTCGCTCCATAAATGGTGAATCATAGAGGTTATCGCTACTTTTTTCATGTAATTATGCCAAGAGGTCCCCCGTGCTTCCTTTTTTAGGTACTTGAAAACACTCTTCAAAGTCGTCATTTCCCTTCTCATCCCAATTCATCCCTTAATATCATTCCAAACCACTTTCGAGAAATTGCAAGCAAAGAAAAGGTGATCATGGCTTTCCTCAAGATTATCATCACAAAGTGCACACAAAAGTTCTACTTCCATGAATTTAATGCGATCTCGGGTGGTTAGTCTCCCCCGCATGGCCAACCAAGAAATAAAAGAGTGTTTCGGTAAATTTGGGGTTTTCCAAATCACTCCCCAACATGACAATTTCACCAATACTTAAAATAATCAAAGGAGGTTTTAGTGCAATCTAACTCATAGTTTATTGAGATATCCATTATGTGATAATATCTACATCATCTAATTTGCATTGAATGAATAATTGCACTTTCCCTCAACGATGATGGAAATAACGTGTAATATTGAGGGTTCAATATTTAGTTTAACTAGTACTTCTTCCGTTCCCAATTATTTGTCGCTCAAAGATACTTTATCGGTATTAAATTAGTTGTCACTTTAAAAAAATCAAAAGAGTATTAAATATAGTTTTCCAAACTTACCATTATATTTTATTAATTTAGTTAACAACTAATTTTAATTGTCCAATATAAATTATTTATTGGAGGGTAAACATGTCTATCAATATTTTAATTAATATATCCAATTATTTTTTTAATTCGAGTGTAATGCCTAAACGTGACAAATAAAAAAGAAAGGAGTAGTAATGACCAAGTGAATCTTCCACTTAAAGATTGTGAAAGTAACCAAAGCATCTTGTTTTATTCAGTACTTGTATAATGGGATGAAAGGTCATGATTGATTTTTAGTAGATTATCCCAATTAGGTCCATCGTCTTGATTGATTTACACTATGAAAACTGAAAACTATCGATCGAATTGATTAACTGTGCTCTAGGCCGGCAAACTTGGACCATTTACTCCTACACAAAAAATAATATTCACGCTCACAGTACTCTACCTCCCGATCCGACAAGAATTGTGAAGAATGTAAATAAATGTGACCTTCAACTTAGGGTCTTCTAGTTGTGCTTTGGACCCTCTTCTTTTATCAGTCCGAATTTGGTGCACGTACATGATAAAAAGATTTGGAACGGCTGC
The DNA here is from genome assembly GCA_026122235.1 of Vinca minor. Taxonomy (NCBI): domain Eukaryota; kingdom Viridiplantae; phylum Streptophyta; class Magnoliopsida; order Gentianales; family Apocynaceae; genus Vinca; species Vinca minor. The sequence continues at coordinate 1,341,117 of JAOCZM010000085.1, read as the reverse complement.
GAACGCTTTAAGTAATAAAATCTAGACGGTTAAAAGTGAATTTTTTATAATAAAAAATAAAATACTCATTATTTCTTCTGAACACATATTATACAAAACCGCCATGCACCTCTACCCCTCTAGATCGATACGTTTTTTTATCTGAATTTGATTGATTTGAAACTCAAATTGATACTCACATATCATACTTTTTGAGCAATTTACTCTCATGTCTTTGATCGCTTTTTGTATAAATAAATTGTAGAGCCCACGCATTATAATCATAGACGATAAAACAAATCCCGATATCAGTACTTCTTCAATAAAATAAATTACTCCAAGTAGACAAAAATTCAATTAGGTAGTACTAAATTATAAAAAAACGTATTCATGTAGAGGAAGCCAAAAAAACGCATCAAGTTGTGAAAATTGGCAGCAGAAACTAACCCTAGTTAAGCACCGGCCAGACCAGAAATGCCCCATTTGGCCATGTCTGAAGATCATGCAAACTTATGAGAGTCTCTCCAACAATAACAATAATATATATTCTTATACATTTGTTTAGTATTAGGTATCTAACTTCACCAGACACCCACATTAGAAAGTACATGCAACAACTATATCAATATTACTAGATCTTGTCCCCCTTTATTTATTTATATATTACTAGATCTTGTTTAGCACTCCCTCCATTCTCAAATATAAGATTCTTTAGACAATTTAAGAAAATTAAGAAAGTTGTTATTTTCACCTAAACTTCTAATATTACCCCACATTCCCTCTCTCTCTCTCACTAATACATCATAAAGAAAAGAAAGGAAAATGTTGAGGGTAAAATTGAAATAAATTGTTGACAACTAATAAAAGAACCTTAAACGACAATTAATTTGGATACCTAGATATCTCCTAAACGACAATTAATAGGGAATGGAGGGAGTATTATATATTTTCCTAAGCTTTTGTAGCAGCTCACACATCCCTCCTTGTCTTCATCTCCTTACATAATAGAGACAAATATGAATAGTTTTATAATACACTTTAATTTAATTGAAATTTTGAAATATTATATATTGATCTGATTAATCTGATTGAAATCTTAAAATACACTTTGATCATCCTGAATCTTTCAAACATGCAATTATATTGTCCCTTCTTTGCACTCTCTCAATCTTTGTGGTCTTATCATTAAGGTCTTAATTAAAAGACACTCTCGACGCTACATGAATCCTACAAACATACTACATTTACCTTCCATACACTCTCTCAACTTTGGAGATGCATCAAGTCTCACCACTAAGGGAAGACCACATTGGTGAATAACAGCAAATTTGTTTCCCTTAGTGGTGAGACTTTATATATATATGAAAATTATAGATATATGTAAAATTAAACTTTCTAATTTTAGAATATTTTAAAGATGGAGGAGAAGTCATATTGGTTCAAAATCTCTTACAATAAAAAATTTAGATTTTACGAAATTTGAGATAGTTTTAATTTTCATTATTTCTGATTTTATTCAAACTAACATGTGTCGCTAGGACACTTTGTAACACAAAATCTTATTTGATTTATATTTAGTTTTTGTTGATGATGAGATGGTATAGCAAGGTTATTCATAATCTCATGATAATATATATGAAATAATTATATGGAACTCGTGACTTGGTTGGATTGTATCCAGCCAGCAAGTCATTGCATATATATGGTGAAGGAAGATTACGGGTCACATAAAGTAGGAACCAAAGAGAAACATGAATGGAAAGAATCTAAGCACTATATACATTGTATAATTATTAATGAAATTGATCCAGTCCAATATTAGTAGTACTACTAGGTACATTCCTTGATTTTAAATTATGGAACAGGTAGATAAAGATGCTGTGCCTATGCTGTCAATTTAATTTTCCTTTTTTTCTTCTCCTATATATATATATATATATATATATATATATATATATATATATATATATATATATATATATATATATATATAAAGACTAAGATCAATGAAGATTCCTAGTCGATTCGCACTGCAGATCATCCATAATATTCTCTAAAACACTTTATATGTCATTATTAATTATAATCATTTTAATGTTTAAAGTTTAGAACTTAGGAAATGATGGGTGGGATTGTTTTTGTCATGTTGAAATTAATATGACGGGTTGTTAATTGAGAAAGAAGAATTTTCGTAGGAAAATTCAATTTTAGAACTGTTATTTTAAGATTGACCTCACAAACTCTCACACGGATTGAACAGGACTTATCTGTAAATGTGAATTATGTTCAATTTATGTAAAAAATTATGAAGTTAGTCCTATAAGAATGGTTCTATGATTGAGTGACTATGAGCTAGGGACAGCTCACAGCAGGAAATTGAGAAGAGTGGAATATCTAGAGAATTGTTGACGAGGAGGAGGAGGCAGGAAGGAAGTGGGAGTGGAGAAATAACGCTGAAATCCAGGCATATGGAATTCTGCCCATCAGATATCTTCTTCTTTTCTAGGTTGCTTCTCTTCACACACTTGGCGCACATGCAAAGATAATATTTCATGCATGGTCCCTCACGGCCGCCGTGTCCGGCCGCCAGAATATCAGTTCACAACATGGGAAGCAGTTTTTTTACTCTCTGGATTACATTATCTAGAATAGCAACATAATTATTAATTAATTGTCACATATTACGCAATATTATTTGTTCGGTTTTTGGAATGAAAAACTAATGATGAAAAACAACCATTTATAACTAAGGGGATTCAGGAATTCTTATTTGGTGTAATATAATAATTTTTAAAATTTTGGGGCAAAATTTTGTTTTCATAGGACGTAACGTTTTAAAAAATATGGGTATTTGAGACGGAAAATATTTTTGTTTGGAATTTGTGTCATTTTTTCCCTGTATCATTAATACTCGCTCCGATTCAAAATATATGTATTTTTAGGAGTTTTCACACAAATTAAGATACTAATCTAAATGACTAAAATAACCCTAATTAATACACCAAAAAACATTAAATCTCTCCTCACAATCAACATCTCCAAAAAATGTTACACCTCCCTCTTAAACATCATTTGCTACATTTAATATTCATCTTAATTTTGGCTGATTATGTATGATTCCAAGTAGATGCTTAGCTAAGATCATACTCATGGAGTAGTATGAAAACATCCAAATCCACGGCCAATTTTTTTTTAGTTTTGGTGGCTAAATTAAAATTTGAATTTGGCCAAATAATCAAAAAACAATTCATGGAGCCTAAACTAATTTTTTTTTCCTTCAACACGTGTATTTAAAAGGAGTACTAACTAAAATTAGATGCATTCTACTTTTTTTATCAGTGGATTCCATGGAGTCGATTGAGGAGACTCTTTGTTATCCATGATTTTGGAATAGTGGTTTATGTCTCTTTTGCCACACATATAAATTAATAATTTTGAGACTTGATCATGGAGGTATAAGTCCCAAAAACAAAGACTTGATAGTGGAGTAATAAATAGTACTTGGAAATTACACATTAAATGATGTAGGATTAAATGGTGTAGGGGTATATTAGTCCACAAATGCACAACTTTTGTAAAAATATTTATATCATGCAACAAAAAATAACCCATAAAAAGACCTATATTGTGAATCGGAGGGAGTAATAATCTATCAAGTGCCAATTTTATTTTTTTAAAATAATCTATAACCTAAACAAATGGTGGAACCGTAGAGAAATTGACACACTTGACATAATATTATTAATTGAATAGGAAATGAGACACAAATATATGAAACAATATATTTTTCCATTTGGAGGGTGGCGGTCTCCCCCTCGCCCCCTTTAGATCTATCATTATTCATAATTATTCAAAGAACATGTATTTATTTATTTTTAATTGTTAGATAAAAAATTAACTATGTAAAAACACTCATGTTTCTAACCAGATTCGAACTAAATTTGTCTCTTTAATTAGTGTAATTATTTACTACCTATAACACAATTTTATTAGCGTAGGATATTTCTGCTTCTGAAATTTTGCATGAATAATTGTTATCTTGGATTATCGTAGAAATATTTGTTGGAGCAGAGTGAAAATGAGGTGAAGTGAAGTGAACTGAAGTAGCACTGTAGCAGTTATGTATAAAGGGAATTCAGTGGATTGGGTACTGGTACTACTATTACCCATTCTTGTTACAAGATTCTTCGACTGCGATAGAGGAACTGAATAGCTCAGAGATCCCCATCATTGACTGCAAAAAATCGTCTGTCCCCACGGATAGATATTTACCACGTGTATATTTTTCCTTGTAAATTTTACTATTTTTTATAGGTTATAATTTATTAATTAAAAATTTAATATATGTCATTTTTTTTATTGATGGTACAAAAAAAGGGGCACCAAATGAGGATAAAGAATTTGTAGTGACCATTAACAGCTGGATATAATACTACAGCGAAGACGTGGGGGTAGTAATAGTTGTAGCATCATGGCATCTAGTATAGGCACCGGGGCTCTCTTCCGGTTTCAGTGTTGAACGTTAGGGGTGAGCACCGAATTCGATTTCGCCAATTCGGTAAATTGAATTCGGTTTTTTCATTTTTTCATACCTCAAAAAACGGATCGAATTCGAATTCACCGAATTCGAAATGGCCGAATTGGTGAATTCGGAATTCGGTGCCGACCGAATTCACCGAATTGGAAGATTCTGGAAGTAAACATTATCGAATTTGTTCGGAGTCATTACATCGTTGAAGACGGAGAGCGAGGGGTTTTCCTGGAAATTCACACAAGCATTTTTCAGAGCTGAAGCGAATCTGGGGTTGTAAGAAGGATCAATCTTAAGGTTAGTACTGTAATTGTAGATATTTGTGCTGAATTCCTTGCAATGGGAGAAGCCTATTGTGTGGGCCCCTGACAATGCAACCATTTCCTGAATTGAAAAGCCTCTAGATGTGAAAATCTTGATGATTTGATTCATTGACATTGTGGGTCGGGGGAGATTTCCTTCCACGGTTGAAGATTTACCGAAAGGAGAGGCGGTGGAGGGAGCGATGCTATGAAAGGAGGAGAGGAGAGGAGAGGAGAGGCGGTGGAGGGAGGGTGGGTGTGAAAAGTGATTGTCTGACTTATAGGGGGAGCCGGGAGGGTTAGGTTAGATTTTTTTTTAATTTACTATATATATATATATATATTAATTATATAATAATATTATTAATTTAATTAAAAAATCCAATTCGAATCTGATCGAATCGAATTCAAAATTGATCTGGCCGAAATCGTCCCAATTTCGACCAATTCGAATTCGGTCATGACCGAATTGCCGAATTCACGCCGAATTACCGAAACCAAATTACCAAATTCAATTCGAATTCGGTCGGAATTCGGCAAAAACCGAATTTGCTCACCCCTATTGAACGTATTTTTATTCAACACATAAGGACTGAAGTCGAACATATGTTAGAATGCACAAAAAATGTTTTAATAGGTGTTTTTAGTGTTTGTGAACACCTATTATTTGGAAGGCCTTTTAAAATCCGTGTAATACTTTTTAGATAATACACTTGTTTGCCTACAAAAAAATTCGACTGGCATTTTTTTCATCTAACGGTTAAAATTGTTCCGCATATATTGAAAAATTAAAAATTGTGTGTTCAACACATATCCGAACTGCTCTTCTCCTGGGACAAAAAAAAAATTGTATCGCATATTGCCACATCTATCGAGCCAATTATGCATTGATCTAGTGGTCAAGGCTTCCTCTTCATGACGTAGAGGTCATGAGTTCGAATATCCTCACCGCTTCTTGAATCCCTTTATTTCTTGTAATAGATAGGTTCACTCCCCAAATAAATAACAAAATAAAAAAAATAAAAAAAAATCTATCTCACCTTTAGAAATAAATATATGACCTAGGGTGGTGACTTTGGACCGACCTTCACTAGAAATCTTCTGGCCCTATAGTCTAAGGTCTAGTCCACGGGCCAATTTAGTTCATTGGGCTGCGAACCAAAAAAACCAGCATGAATCGTAAATGGGCTAAATATACTTTATCTTCAATAAACTTTCATTGTTACTTAGTTAGGCTGCTTCAGGCCCGTAAAGATTCTACAGAATGGATCAGCCTGCCTATTTCCCAAACAAGTTATGTGAAATAATTTCTCAGTCATGTCATTTATTTTAAAACATAATATCATGTTATATATAATATAAACAATAGAAAGTAATAATCAAACGATTAAACATAGTACATTTTATTTATTTGTCAAAGGAAATAAATTGTTACTCACTATAGAATTTTTATTTATTCCTTTTTTCCCTTAGAGGAAAAATGTTAGGTCTTCTTTTTTAGTGTAATTGCAACCGATTATTGTAATCTATATGTTGTTGAATGTTCTTTTAGATATAAGTTATGGGGTCCCAGCATCACAAATATATTAATGAATACGATTGAAATACGTTTAGATTCACATATGTGTTTCAATTAGCGGAATCTAAGGTTTATCTTTGATGGAGATTGTCTTGGGATTATTGGTAGGATTAATGTGATATGATGGATCTTTCTAAGTTTACAAATGCAAGTTAGAGAGTGTATGAATGCATATTTTTTTTTGGCTAAATAGTGTATGAATGTAATTAGGTTCAAGGGTTTGATTTATGCAAATATAAATGTTGTTGTTCATAATTTAGCAAATTATTAAATGATGTACTGTCGTGGAACGGTGATATTTCCACTTATATTTAATACACTTTTAGTGCATACATTTTCTAACTTATAAAATATAGTCGCTTTTTCTTTCTAAAAAAAAATTCCGATCCACAAACAATAATTGACAAGTTCATATATCACTTAAACTCTTTTATTTTTTTCTCCTTTTGGATGGAGATGTTTTTCTGGTTCTGCTGCCATGCTGCTTTTGCTCGGGAAAAATATAGCAATTCCACCAGATGCAATTTTAACTTATGGGCGGGAGGAGAGCCAAATTCCTGAAAAAACTCAAAATCAATTGTTTTCATCTGGGCGGGCATTTACCCGGGAAAAAATCCGCCCGTATAAAAAAAAATAACCGGCCCAAATTTACAGACAGACGAATATCTCTTTAACCAAAATTTATTTTCCCTAAACTACCCCTTTACCAACAGAGAGACTCGTTTCTCTCCGCTCACAAACATTTTCTTTCTCTCTCCTCATCTTTCTGCTCTCTTTCTCTCTCTACTGTCCATGGAGAACCAGAGCCAAAAGCGGCATGAACAATTACCGTCAAGCTCAGCAGCGAGGAGAAGCTTGAAGAGAAAGCTTGACGAAGATTTTGACGGTGATCGCAAGATCGAGAACATCTCTTCCGGCGACGCTCACCAAGATCTCCTCCGTGAGGTCCGCAAACAAGTTGAGATTCTCGACTCTACTTTCTCTTCGATCGAGACAGATCGAGCATCCGCTAAGCGTGCTATTCAGATTCTATCCGAACTTGCCAAAAACGGTACCGAGAAATCAGTTTAATTGTTCAATTATCATTTTCTTTCCGTTGATTTTACTCTGCATGTGTTGGATTTCAGGTTTGCTTGTACTCTGTTTTTTGTTCTCTCGATTTTATGCGGTTTTAATTTTTAAGAACTTAACGTTCTTACAGAGGAGATTGTGAATCTGATTGTGGATTGTGGAGTGGTTCCGGCCTTGGTGCGGCATCTCCAGGCCCCGGCCCCAGCAGGGGAAGGAGATATTTTGAAACCGTATGAGCACGAGGTTGAGAAAGGAAGTGCCTTCACGCTTGGACTTCTTGCCGTTAAAGTAAGTACAAAATGTTCATAGCTTTGCAACTTTACTTTTTTCGATCTTCTCTTAGTTGTTTCCTTCTACTGAGCTGTAGTCGTTAATTTTTGTTTTGTCACGGTGTCGAGAATTATGTTCTGAATGTTTCCGGTGATGCAGTATACAATACCAAATATTTGGTATTTCTTGTCTGATATGAGTTCTAATCAGCTAACCTATTCAATTCATGTAAAATCACACATTATTAAAGGTTTAACTGTCTGAACCGTTCTCCACGTAAATTCCTGAGTTTCCTACTCTGTCTGTGTAGTCAATTCTATTTTTTAGTTAAGCCGTTTATGACACTAAAGAATTCCCTGATATTCCATGCTGTAGTTGAACTTTAATCACATTGCTAACTGTTTTTGTGCGACGAGTGATTGTCTTGCTAAAATTGAAATACCGGAGCAGAAGTCAACTATGGCGGCGGCAATGCTGTCAATTTTTTAGAATGGCGGTTAGCTGTTTAGATACGAGTTTTTTTGTTCTTATTCCGTCATGAATATAATTTATTGAATGACCTTTTATATCATGGGTTTATTATCCCGTTTTAGTAGTATTTAACGTACATCCAAGATGAGAAACTGTCATTTATATGGAAGGTATCTGATATACATTATTTACATCTTAGATGAATATTTTTTAGTATGCTGTTAACTCAAGTTGCTGCCATGCGTTGCTTTCCTTTGACAGCCAGAGCATCAGCAACTCATTGTTGATGCTGGAGCACTGCCCCATCTAGTGGATCTCCTGAAGAGGCACAGGAACAGTCAGAACTCTAGGGCTGTCACTGGTGTTATTAGGAGGGCTGCTGATGCTATTACTAATCTTGCTCATGAGAATAGCAGCATAAAATCTCATGTTAGGTATACAAGTCTAGAATCATTAATGATAGAGTTCTTCCTAGTGTTTGACCCTCACTCTGTAGCGCTTCATGAATGCCCTTAGGATGGAAGGAGGTATTCCTCCTCTTGTTGAGCTACTTGAGTTTCTTGATACAAAGGTGCAGCGAGCAGCTGCAGGAGCTTTGCGGACGCTTGCCTTTAAAAATGATGAGAACAAGAACCAGGTTGATGCCTATAATTTACTTGTGATATTTGTTTTTGGAGTTTTATAGTTTTTACTTTAGTGTTTTTCTTTTCTTTAAATAAAATTTTGAAATATGAAATTGATTACAGATTGTGGAATGCAATGCTCTGCCAACTTTGATTTTAATGCTTCGGTCTGAGGATGCTGCGGTCCATTACGAAGCGGTCAGATATTTAATTGGAACTTTCGTAGTTAACTAGAGTTTTTTATTTGTAGATTGTGGACATATGTCCACGTTGCAGTTTAACTTTGCTATTAGAGTAATACTAAATAATTTCATCAGGTTGGTGTTATTGGAAATTTGGTTCACTCATCACCAAATATCAAGAAAGAAGTTCTTGTTGCTGGAGCTCTACAACCTGTCATTGGGTTACTAAGGTGTCTGTTTTCTTCATCTTTTTACTTATCTGATCACGGCATCTACTGCTATTTTGTTTCCGTCAGCTCAACCTTGCTTGATGAAGTCCGTTAAAAAATGCTATGTTATCTTGATCTTTTGCGTCATAAAACTATCAGCTTCTAACCCACAATCTTGTTGCTTTTGTTTTTGGCTGAAGTTCCTGCTGTTCGGAGAGTCAAAGAGAAGCTGCTTTGCTGCTGGGGCAATTTGCAGCAACTGATTCCGACTGTAAGGTTGATAGAATCCCTTTAAAATTTCTGCTAATTGAGCCCTTACCATTTAGTTAGTCCTTCAGCTTCCTTGCCACGGCTATCATCATTGCTATGCCTGTTTTGCAGGTACATATTGTCCAAAGAGGCGCTGTAAGACCATTAATTGACATGCTCCAATCTACAGATCCTCAACTTAGAGAAATGTCAGCCTTTGCTCTAGGGAGGTTGGCTCAGGTACGTGATTGTACCTTGTAAGGTTTCTCATCGCTTGATCATTTAACATTTGTGCATTTGTTCTTCATTACTTGGAACTTCCATTCTTTTCCTGAAACAGAAAATGACTATGTTTTCTCATTTCATGTAACTATAATCCGAATTTTCCTTTGCAATGGAGTTCCTTTTAGTCACATGCCTTGGTACGATTTGGCTTAAGCTTACCCAGAAAATTCTATTCTGCTTACTACAAAGTGATTACTTAAGAATTTTCCTCCTGTTTGGTCTTTAGGATATGCACAACCAAGCTGGTATTTCTCATAGTGGTGGTTTAGCGCCATTGCTGAAGCTCCTTGATTCAAGAAATGGATCCTTGCAACATAATGCTGCATTTGCTCTCTATGGTCTGGCAGATAATGAGGTATTGCAGGCTATAAAGTTTGCTGCTTAATTTTCCATTGGGGTCTAGTGTTGCTTTTCTTATTTATTTCTTCCTTTATGAGTTTAACTTTTGCCCGCTTCATTTGTAGGATAATGTAGCAGATCTTATTAGGGTTGGAGGTGTTCAGAAACTTCAAGATGGAGAATTCATTGTCCAAGTCTGCATTTGTTCTTTATAGTATCTTTTCTTCCATTTTGAGTGGATTTCTCTAATCAAGTAAATCTGAGTATTTGAGTTAATATAAGTTCCCCATTTGCAGCCTACTCGAGATTGTGTCGCTAAAACTTTGAAGAGATTAGAGGAGAAGATCCATGGACGAGTGAGTCAATTTTAACTGCCAATTCAGTTGGGATAATGAAAGTGCATATTTTTTTGCTCTTTTTAGTAGCATAGACATTGTACTAAAACGGTTAGTATTGGGTGGGGTTTCTTTAATCTGCTTTCAGATCTTCTAAACTGTTAAAATAATATTTCTTACCTCCTCAAGGGGCCAATTTAGGCTGCTGGCTATGGAGCGTATTTGGGTTATAAGTTAGATATTGTACTATCTCAGATGATTAATAGTGTGTTAAAACATGCATGTAGAATTGTCTCTCCTTGACCTGTCATTTATTATTGGTTTTTTGTTTAACATTATGCAGGTTTTGAGCCATCTGTTATATTTGATGCGTGTGGGGGGGAAACTTGTTCAAAGACGTGTTGCTTTGGCTCTTGCTCATCTTTGTTCTCCTGATGACCAGAGAACTATTTTTATTGATAATGGTGGTAAGTAACTTGCTTCAACTTAGCTTGCTATTTTATGTTCTATATGAGGATTTACTATTGTGAATGGACATCCTAAGAGTTTTGCAATTGAGTGCCACTTTTTCTCTATGCTATTGCAGGACTTGAGTTGCTCTTGGAGCTTCTTGAATCTACAAACATAAAATACCAAAGAGATGCCTCTGTTGCTTTGTGCAAATTGGCCAATAAAGCTAATACTCTTTCCCCTGTAGATGCAGCTCCTCCATCACCGTTACCTCATCAGGTGGGTGATATGGTTTTGATTGATTAATTTATTATATAACTTGCAATGTCCAATGAACTGTTTTGGAGGCTCTCACAAGCAGGGGTTGCCATCCAATTCATTTTTTATGGGCCGTGTCCAAAGTCCTCTGATGCTTCCTTGGATGTTCTTCCATCCTTTATCACCCACATAAAGATCTATCATATTTAGGTTTGAAATGATAATGTGATCTTGCTTTGGTAGGTGTATTTGGGTGAGCAGTATGTAAACAATTCTACATTGGCAGATGTGACCTTCTTAATTGAAGGTGAAGTTTTTTCACCTGTGTGCTCTGTAAGTCCTGCAGCTGATCGATTTTATTTCTCGCAATGTCTGAAATTGTTTTTCTGGATTTTCTAGGCAAGCTGTTCTATGCCCACAGAATATGTTTACTTGCCTCTTCAGATGCATTCAGAGCGATGTTTGACGGTGGTTATAGGGTAAGTTCAAATTGTTTGAAGATTAATATTGTATTATTTGCTTCTGGTTATTGAATTTCATGGGGTGGTAAACTGTCCCCGGTGCCTCTTAAGCTCGACTTTCCCTTGGGATTGATTCAGCAAATGTTAATCAAGTCTATTTATTTTTCTTTTTACAAGAGTTAATCAAGTCTATTCAAATGGTTGATTGCAGGAGCGAGATGCTAAGGATATAGAGATTCCAAACATTCGATGGGATGTTTTTGAGTTGATGATGAGGTGCATATTTTGGGAACTTTCCTGCAATTCTTTTTGTTTAAAAGGAAATAAGAATAGAATCTAATATCCTCATTTCCCCCGGGATTGCAGGTATATATATACTGGCTCAGTTAATGTCAATTTAGATGTTGCACAGGATCTTTTGAGAGCAGCTGATCAGTATCTTTTGGAAGGTCTAAAGCGGCTGTGCGAGTATTCCATTGCTCAGGTGAGTAGAGAAAAATGATTAATGTCTTTGTACTGACCGTGGAATGTACTGGCTGATGGTTTGTTCCTTGTGCTTAAATAGGATATCTCGGTGGATAATGTATCTATGATGTTTGATCTATCGGAGGCGTTTAATGCCATCTCCTTGAGGCACACTTGTATCTTGTTTATCCTGGAAAGCTATGACAAACTAAGTGTGATGCCATGGTATGTTGCTCTCAACAAATCCCACCCCTCTCTCTCTAAGGCTTTGTTGTTGTATACAAATTTGTGAGAATGCCCTTTTACTTGCATTAAAAAGTAACTTTTTTTTGAATAATTTCTTACAATTGGTATTGTAACCATGAGATGCAGGTATTCAAATCTGATTCAGCGTATTCTACCAGAGACCCGTCAGTATTTTGTAAAGACCCTTACTAGGCCTACCCAAGGTGACATGAAGAGATAGTTGATTCCGGGCCAGTTTTGTTAGTTGATTTAGTTGTGTTGACAAAAGAGAAGTTGTACAGAGTGGTATTGTGAAACAAACAGGTGCTGCACATTAGCAGTCTTGGGTTTGCCAGAAATGAATTCTCAAGAGTCGCAGTAGAGTTTGATGAGCAACCTCGAGTATTGGTTCTCGCTGATTAATCAAATTGTTTAGTTCTCATGATGGGTATTGAGATGTAAGATGAGTAAAATCTGGCTTCCTTTCCAAATTCTAAGTTGAAATTAGATTACAGTCTTGTAATAACTTCAGTAAGTGTTGAGACCCAACCATTTTTTTTATTTTTTTTTGGTTGATACAAAACTCTGATTCATATTGTTGTAATTAAATTAGAAGAAAGTAAAATACTCGGGAGTATCATAGAAAATCAGGTTTACCTGGCAGATTAACTTACTAAGTGGAGCAACTTACTATTATATGGGCAAAAACACCAGTCAGTAGATAGCTAAACAAAGCTTAACTATTCTATGGGCAAAAAACTATGTTATTCATCTCCTATCTATCCTATTGATATGATTTCTCGCTCACCGATCAAGCAATTCTCAAGTACTGAGAAGAATGGACTTGATCTTGTTCATTCGAAATGGATTTTCCCTCGAACAATCTTTGGTTTCTCCACCAGCAGAGGCTGTTAATTCCCTCCCTACAAATATACCTCCACTTTTTTTTGGCAAAAACCAGTGTGGTTCCTCCCCTTTAGGTTATCCACCACCAGTCTTCAATTAGCATGCATGTGTCATGTGTGAGAAGAAAAAAGTGTGTTGGTTTCAGCAGGTAATTAGCACAAATTGCAGTCAGGCTACTATGCGGAATAGTAAAAAATTTGTACATACGAATCGCACGAGGACAAATGTCTTTGGCTCACATGATAGGTGTCGTAAATTAGGACATATGTCCCATTTTAAATTAATCTTAACGATTAAAAATTTTAATTCGACGGACGAGGAGTGCGGAACTTATCCCTACTGCACCGGAGCCGTAGCGCACAAATTGATTAAAAAATTGTAGCTAAATAAGGGTAGAAATGTAATTTGGTCCCGGTTACAGAACGCGTTCTCACCTTATGGCAATGTGTTAATAAAGAATCAAAGAATATTTAAGGATGAGGCAACGCGAGCGTCTCTGGAAGCAGTGAAGCACAGAACGAATGGCTGCTCATCTCTCGGTTCTCTGCCTTAACATCCCCGCTACTAGATTTTGCTGCACTAACGGAGTTCAAAGGCGGAGCAGCTCGCCGCCTTCTGCTTTCTCCGCCACGCCTTCTTCCACCATCCAGGTAAGTCTTCTCATGAATAACGGTTAAAACAATTTTTAGATTCCAATTAGAACAAGAGGTTTTGAAGAATTCAAGTATCTTAGCACACACAAACTCACTTTAGTAATTCCTCAACTATGGAAGTTTGGAGAATAAGATAATTTCAATCCGACGTAATTCACAAATATATTGAAATTCATCCATTTATTTATCTCCTTTGAGCCCAAAAAAAAATCTAAAATTTGGTACTCTTAAACCTCCGTAGGTGAAAATATCTGTATAGTTTCTCGTTGTTTCCTAAGTTGCTTTACTTGTTGAGAAATTTGTTGTCGTCTTTGATGATTATTGTTCGATTGGATTATGTTAGTGTGTTTTTTAAGATGTGTATTTTTGTAGGTTGTTGGTGGAAATGCTTTAAGATTGCAAACGGGTGAGAGTTTAAGATTAACTGATAACCTAGAATATGACTGGTTTGATTTAGAAAATGACCTTTATCATTGGACAAAGGGGCTGCGACCGATTCAGGTATGACTAAGGTGTGGACTTGAGTTCTAGAATTTAAGGTACTAAATGGTTAAGGTGTTTTACTCTTGTTTTGTTGGGAAGCTGATCTGATTGATTATCTTTACTTGTGTTGCACTTTCTTCTGCTTGTATTTGATAGTGGTTTCCGGGACATATTGCAAAAACTGAAAAAGAACTCAAGGAACAACTCAAATTGATGGATGTTGTTATAGAGGTTCGAGATGCGAGGATTCCAATGTCCACTAGCCATCCACAGGTTTTCTTAAGTCGTCTTGTTGAGCATTTTTCTCTTGATAAGCATTCAACGCCATTCCTCACTTAATTCATAGTTGTCCTCGCAGAAGCCCTAGCAAACCATTTCCTATTTAACTTTAAAGGAGGAAAATAAAAAAATATATTTGTTTTAATCCTGGAAAGTTGCATCAATTTTGTTTTCATATTTTCAGATAATTGGCAACTAGTTCACCGGTTTTCGGATGTAGAAGTTCTGAATCTGTTTAGCTGTGTTTCAATTGTTTCCTGTCATTATTCACTGAGATTTGTCTGAACAGATGGATTTGTGGCTTGGGCAATCGTAAAAGAATATTAGTTTTAAATCGAGAGGATATGATATCCACTGCTGATCGGAATGCTTGGGCAGCTCATTACTCTAGGCAGGGTATAAAAGTAATCTTCTCAAATGGCCAACTGGGAATGGTACTTGCAAGCGTATTCTTTCTGTAATTGGTATTTGGTCACTGCACTGCAACTAGGGGATTCACTATCTTCTGTGAATTTCAGGGGGCCATGAAGCTCAGTAGGTTAGCTATGGAATTAGCAGGCAGCGTGAATGTGAAACGCAAAGCAAAAGGACTGCTTCCTCGTCCAGTGAGTGACTAGGATAATATGACTTGTCAAATTGATTGTCGTGACAGGAAATTTGCTGTCCAACTTTTCTATTTCACTCACCTCATTTATGTCTATCATACCAGACTCAAAAAAGAACTGCCTTTTTCATTAAATTTATTCTTCTCCATCTCGTTCTTATTTGATATAATGGTTTCCTCTAATATGTTATGTCAATCAAATAGGATAGAAACCTAAGTTCTGAATTTAATTTCTGGCACTGGAAATTTTGAAGGAAAAATATCTAGAAAAAGAAGACACATAGTCACATTTGTTCATCTACTAATTTGTTGCCGACTGATCCAGTTGAATCTGGTGGACCAAGTTGTACTAGTTAACCTGATTTTATTTCATGGTTTTAGGAGTTCATAGTTCTAAAAAATTAAGATCTGCCATTATCAATTGTATTAAACATTGTTAATGATTTGACAGGTCAGAGCGGGAGTAGTTGGATACCCAAATGTTGGTAAATCATCATTGATAAACCGCTTGCTGAAACGCCGAATGTGTCCAGCAGCTCCAAGACCTGGTGTTACCAGAGCGCTAAAGTAAGTCTTATCTGCCTATTGTTACAAATTGGACATGGAATTCAGATAACATTGATATCAGTCCTCCAAGATTTTCATTCTTGTAATTTGAAGAATAATATGTATGCTACACATGCACAAATGTGTGAGAAATATTAAAGTGGATGAAAAGATGATACGATTAATTGTATTTTCAAAGAGAGCCAAGACAGCACAATTTTAGTTGCTTTTATGGAGGAGTGCAGTTGGATGAAATTTTTCGAGAAAAATACTGCCTGTATTCTATCTAACTTTTGCTTTCTACAGATGGGTGCGCTTTGGTAAAGATCTAGAGTTGCTCGATTCACCTGGTGTAATTCCAATGAGGATCAGTGATCAGTCTGCAGCATTAAAACTTGCCATATGCGATGACATTGGGGAGAGATCTTATGATGTTGCTGATGTTGCAGCCATTCTTGTCCAGATGCTCTCAAGGATCCAAACCGTAGGTCTGGCTTCTCATTGTAGATTTTGCTGATATTTTATCTCATTGTAGATTTTCTTCCCAGCCATATTATTTCATGGTTTTTCAATTCTTTTGCTGCTTCTTTTTCATCACAAGTTTAGAATAGAAGGATGAAGGGGTCAGGTGGATGGGATTTGTGATTTTCAAAGGAACCTGTTGTTTGTACATTTTAGCACCCTGCCATTTCAGTTCCAGTTGTCTCTGTATGCTGATATCAACCTTTTACATTTGTTGTTCTTCACAGGTAGTAAAGTTCTTTATAACCGTTACAAGATTGAGACAGACGGTCAATGTGGTAGCATGTAAGTTTAGGAAGTATTTCTGTAGTTTTAGGATGCTTTACATGCACATTTACTACTGAGAAAAAGAATATGAAATTGAAATCCATTTTGCATACTCTGAAGTTGAATTTTTAGACCTCCGTTCCACTGACCTTTCTGACTTTGCATACTCTGATTTTGAATTTCAAGATTTGTTCAGAAGCTAGCAAATCAACTATTCAACGGGGACAAACATCAAGCATCATTTCGCATTTTGTCAGATTTCCGGAAGGGGAAGTTTGGTTGGATGGCCCTGGAGCGACCATTGAAATAGCGCCATGGTTTTTCGTTTTACAGGCCAACATCATTTGCTGGAAAATATATCCGTGAAGATTTTCTAGAGCTGTTGGAAGTTATTGTCCACTAGAAACTTCGAAGCTCATGAGCGCTCATTGTCACAGCTCTGATTGGTTCCGAAAGATCTTGCACCGAGGAGTCTATACCAATACTAAGAAGTGAACGAGGAGAACTTGGTACCTCTCGAGGGCCAAGTGACTACTTTTAACAACAGGCAAATTTTAACTACAAAATGGTTTGCTGGTGTTTGGAATATGTTGATATTTGTTTGTACTGTTCTTCTTCAAACGGTTGGTGTATATAACCTTTTCCTTTGTCATTGAACTCCCATTTGGACAAAGAGTAACCCGGAGCTTATGTAAATGTAAGAGCATACCTGCTCAATGTTTATTTCAATTAGTAATGTATTTTAACACTTTAATGTTATATCTGTGTAATTGGGAGGTGGAATGATTCCTTTAGTCTCGATCCCACCTTCTCTCACATAATACTCGACATTGACCCAACATCTACATACAGGGGCTTAGAAGATATTATGTGAGATCGAAGTGGAGTCTGGACCATTGGTACCTAACCACCTCCCAAATTTCCTGTCAACAGGGCCTGACTACGTAGTGCTTCAGACTATTAAGCAATAAGATCAACAACAAAGCCAAAAATAAGCTATTAAGCAATAAGCAATAACAATCAATCGCTCTGTACAGAAGAAGGGTATTCAACACAATAAAAAAAAAACACAAGACAAGACTAAACAACTTACCAATTGAATAGCGTTATGTCGCTTTCAGATTTGGGACCCACGTCTCTTTTCACAAATAACCGACTTTCACAAAAGTCGAGACTTTTTGTTTTCAAACGGAACATGGTCTAAACAGACACTAAACTCTAGACTAAAAAGAATCGTCCGCTTCAATTTTTCATGGCATCATATTCAAGTCGGTTCTCCAACAGGCACCTTTGATTTTACAACATCAAACAATGGGAAACTTCATCTGGCAATTGTAGTAGCACAAGTGGAATCATCTTTGCTCGACCAGTTTTCTTTAATTCGACATGCCTGGATCGAGCGCTCGATTTGCTGCACTCCTCCATTGCCTTCTTTTTCTAATAGCAAACAGTATTTCCTAAAGGTATCGATACTTACATGCAGTCGGAAATCCAGTGCAAATAAAAACTTCATTTCCAACTTGTTCAACTCTGAAGTGCTTACACCTCCCACTCTGGCAAAATATGCATTATTGAAGAACCTGAAAATCAATTAATACCACATCAGAAATTCAATGCCTAGATCCAAATTTATGTACTTGTAGTTGTACCAGCAGCCACAAAGAAGTTACTTTAGTGGCCATGCATCTTACATGTGTGGACGGCAAGATTAGGACCAATTAACACTTACTGCTGTCCACACGTGCAAAATGCGTGACCAAATCTCGCCGGAAACCACCGCCGGATCACTAATTTGACAAAGAGAGCAACACAAAAATAGTTCATGTATAGGAAACGCTTAAACAGAGCTTACAGCCAAAAAGAGAAATGAATAAATATTGTATGCATGCGTCTATATGTATATAGAGTTGACAAAATTAGATTCTCATTAATTATAAACAAACATTAGTAAGCCAAGGCATGTAAAAATATCGTGAATTTTTTTGGATGGGAGAACTTACGCATCATCAATGAATTTTGCTGCGACCATTACACTGGTAATTAGAAGTCTATGAACGTTAAGGGATGTTAAAGCAGCATTCTTGCGTTGAATAAATCTCTCCAGATAAATGTGTGCAACAACAAAGCAGGACGGGCTGCAGCATGAATACTTGAAAATTCTATTAATATATTGTCCAATGCCCAAAGAGGGAGCCCTTGAACCATGAAATACTGTAACAACATCTTTTACTTGAGTAGTTTCAAGTAGCCTTTCGTTCTTCTGAACAGACCTCTCAAGAAGCAAGGAAAGATATGTCAGGACACCGGGTTTTCCTGTATTTTCCTTGCTCAACTCCAGGAGCCCCAATCTTGAGTAAGTCTCGGGGACTGAATTCTCATCTTCAAGAGCCAAAGTTTCCATAACCAAAGTGCTGCAGAAAAGAGACAACGATGATTATTGTTGGTGTAAAAAAACTAACCACATTCACCCAGTGAAAAATGTAATTAAATATGTAGACTTACTTCAGAACGAGTATTAAATGTTAGTATAACTTACAATGAGCAACAACTTAGCAAACTTCATAGTTAAAGTCAAAGAAGGTCTTTTGTATCTGATTGCAAACGGTGCTCAATTTGCGGAAGTTATCAGATTTCAGTATAAAGAATGGAAGCCTTGTTCTAGAAACAACTTGCAATTGATTTGTTCACCTTTTACTATCCCTATACAGACACATAACAAACAGTGATACCGCTGAAAGTGTGGGAAATATGGGGCCTCCTCAATACATATTAACGCTATGGTTTACCAAATCGTTTTACTTGACCATGTATGCTCAAGCTTTGTACATCTCCATCATAAATTGCCTAGTTTCCCAAACTCCCTTATGCTCTAACTATGTCTAATGTCGGCAAAATCAAAGGATATTATCGACACTCCCTATAGCATTACACATTTTTGTCTCAAATACATTGACATGCATGAACAAGAACCTCCATATAATATCAATGATTATTTATGCCAATCAGTTCCAAGCTTTGAACAATGCTATTAATACACCTTTTTCCTGTAATGTAACCACATCCACATCCAAATCATCGAAGAACAAAAACGACAATGACACTCTAAAAAGGCCGTACTTAGTGCACAAGGCTCGCACATCAGCCAATAACACTCTATTTACCATTAATCATACATAAACTTCAGGAAAATATCCAACATTTTGGCTTAATTTAAGTAACGAAAAAACAAAAAGCAAAGCTTATAACAAGAAAATTCGCCCCTTCAGCTGAATGCTAATAAGAACAATTAAAACGAAAAGGCACAATCTTTATAACCATTAAAGTTAATGGCGAAGAAGCAAATCAGATTGATGCAAATAGAATAGCAGAAAAGAACTGTAAAACAAACCAAGAAAACCCATCTACTGGAACGAACAAACAATATAAATAACAGTAAAAAAAATATAGTTAATTTCAAGAAAATCAAGCAAACTGAAAGAGAAGAATGAAAAAAATTCACCCAAGTTATTGAAAGATCTGGTAATATTAACTCTTTAAGTGAATCCTCAACTACACAAGCACAATCCACGAAGAAGATACCATACAATAAGATAATTCTTGCTGCAACACAGAGTATTTTACTTCAATGGAATTTATTTTTTTGTGCAGAAATGGCAGGAAAAAGGGATTATTCAATGAACAAGCAAGTAATAAGTATCTTTCTTTCTCCTTTACAAAATTATTGTCTTTTTAGGTCCCTTCACATGGAAATAAGTACTAATAAATAATAATAAACCTAAACTCTCTCTTCCAAACCCAATAATAAATTAGTAGTAGTAGAGTACTGGGTGGGGTAGTCTAAATCTTGTTTTATTATAGATATTTAAATATATATATATATTATCGGTTTGAAGGTATTACTGGTAATTTTGCAAGGAGATAAGTAAAAATTTGTATTGAATGAAATTGAAAATAAATGTACGCCCCCTCCCTCGTCCGACTCTAAGGACATTTATCTCTCTGTCTTTAGAATGGGCGGAGAAGGTAAATTATATGTAACTCTGCTAGAATTCATAAAAGTTTGTCTATATATCAATTCTTTATTCAAAGAAAACAAATTTGATAATTGGGTTCATTTCGAGATCAACGGTAATACTTTCTCTAATATTACTACCCGTGATATTCTATCAAAAAAATTTATTCATACATCTTAAATTAAACAAAGTAAATTCTAAGTGTAAATAATATCTATGATTAGAAATATTACAACGGTGATTGTATGAATTTACAATTGGGTTCATCTTGAGAAGATAAGTAATTGACAACACTAGTACAAGTTGGCTCAGTTAGTAAGGATTTGACACGTTCTTACAAATGTCAAGTGTTCAATTCCACTTTGTCGACGCTGAGAGCTTTATGTTGATAGGTAATCAGTAAATCACATCTGTAAGCGACATATAGTCAGTATTTGGGCTGCTTAAGCTTTTTCTCGACAAAAAAAATAATAATTGACAACAATATTTTCTATCTTTATTATGTAATAGTATACTTAATTCTGGACTCATGCTACATAACAGAATTAAGAATAATTTTGATATGGGACTCAGCCTACCACTCAGTACGTAGTCACATTCAGATCATCATCGATTTTGATTAAAATAATAAAAATAAGTGGGGCCTTATGAGAATTTTTATTTTTTTTAATCAAACGAGGTGATATGGTTAATTCTGAACCAAGTGGTAGGACATGTCTATATCAAAATTTTCCCATAAATTAAATATAAATTGTGATGGTACCGAATTTGTATCCACCGACGAGTGAAGACTGATTCACGGCGTAACGCCAGCCAAGCGCCAGATAAGACATCAATATCTTTGGTGGGGTCCATCACTCTTTTATTTTATTTTATTGCAGCATCAATTAGTGACCTGTGATTGGATTATCCAACTGTAAGGTCCTTTATTTTTCTCACTAATTAATCACATCAAATGCAACTCAAATTTTTTTTCTCATTTAAAATCCGGAGACTAGAACATAAAAAATATATATATATATATATATATATATATATATATATATATATATATATATATATATATACTAAGTAAAAAATATCTTGCATGCACGTGAAACGTAATGTTTAATGAAAGAAAAAATGTCAAAGTAATTTTGTATCTCAAAACATGTCAAAGTACACCATTTTATAGTATTGTCAAACTCAAAAAACAATGTAAGTTTTTCAATGTGGGATACTCTAATAAGCAAATTAAGAATTTACAACCAAAGTAAAATTTAACCAACCAATCAAAATTTTATAAAATAATTAATTGAACAAAAATTCATGGAAATTACACGTAGGATTTAGAAGGATGTGATTAGTAAACCCGAAAATGACTTTTGTAATATAAATATAGATAGACACTCATTCCGATTCAAAATATTAGTCTTTTTTAGGAGTTTTCACACAAATTAAGATACTAATCAAAATGACTAAAATACCCCCTAATTAATACTCCAAAAGAAAAAAATAAATTAATGAAGAGTTTCATGAAAACTATACATTTTGACAAATATGAATATATGGAGAAAATAATGTAAGGGTAAATTAGCCAATAAATGCACCATTCTTGTAAAAAGACCTATGTTTTCCAACAAAAAATAACTCTAAAAAAACTTCTATTTTGAATCGGAGGAAGTATAAATTTTATGCACATTAATTTTCTTTTATAGTTTTGTCATTTGTCAAATTTTAAAAATAATAATTTTTTTTATGTGGGAGTTTTTATTGTTGTTAATTCTCTTGTTTGACTTTAGATTAATATTTTTAACTTTGATTATAAGTTCAATCGAATTCGGAAGACCCTACTATCCGAATTACCCGTTATTTGTTAAAACTTTAACTATTTATATTTATATAAATAAAAAAATATAAGAAGCAAATAACCTAAGCTTCTTAATTTGATGGGCTAAAATGTCACTCAATTTTTAGTAACTCAAAACATGTCAAAGTACCATCTTTTATAGTATTGTCAAACTCAAAAAATAATGTAACTTTTCGATGTGGGATACTCTTATAAGCCAATTAAGAGTTTACAACCAAAATAAAATTTAAATTAACATTCCATTAAAAGAATTAGAGAAAACAGATTTGTCAAATACTTGCTAGAGTAGTTGGCAATGCAGACATGAAAGATTCGACTTGCAGTGTCGGGGGATCGAATCCTCCCTCTCCCGCTTTGAATAAAATAGTTTAACATTTTTTGCACCTACAAAAGTTGATATTTAATTTTTATAAAGATAAGTTATTTTTCAATTAATTTAATTAACCTAAATATTCTCAACCAATTAAAAAATTATTAAATTAATTAAAAAAAGTGAAAATCTAAGAAAAAAGATGGAAGAAATATATAGATACAATTATCTCGTATGTATAAGTGCTTCTGTAATATATAGATAGATAATATTGAAAAAAGAAAAAATCTAAAAATTAGAAAAGAATAAAAGAAAAAATCATAAATATATTAAAACTCATAACTTTTAATTAATATTTTTTTTATTATTTTTTATTCTATTAAATATTAAAAAAATTTACAAATTTCTAAACTCTCCAAATCGAACTTGATTTTAAAGCTCAATCTGAATTCGAGAGGACTCGACCATCCGAATAACCCCTTATTTGTTAAAACTTTAACTATTTAAATTTATATAAATAAAAAATGTAAGAAGCAAATAAATTTGCTTCCCCACTCTGATGGGCTAAAATGCCAACCCAATTTCTCACTCAAAACATATGATTATAAGTTCAATCTAATTCGGAGGACCCTGCCATCCCGAATTACCCGTTATTTGTTAAAACTTTAACTATTTATATTTATATAAATAAAAAATATAAGAAGCAAATAACCTGAGCTTCCTTAATTTGATGGGCTAAAATGTCACTCAATTTTGTAACTCAAAACATGTCAAAGTACCATCTTTTATAGTATTGTCAAACTCAAAAAATAATGTAACTTTTCGATGTGGGATACTCTTATAAGCTCAATTAAGAGTTTACAACCAAAATAAAATTTAAATTAACATTCCATTAAAAGAATTAGAGAAAAACAGTTGTCAAATACTTGCTAGAGTAGTTGGCAATGCAACATGAAAGATTCGACCCTGCAGTCGTGGGGATCGAATCCTCCCTCTCCCGGCTTTGAATAAAATAGTTTAACGCTTTTTGCACCTACAAAAGTTGATATTTAATTTTTATTAAGATAAGTTATTTTTCAATTAATTTAATTAACCTAAATATTCTCAACCAATTAAAAATTAGTAAATTAATTAAAAAAGTGAAAATCTAAGAAAAAAGATGGAAGAAATATATAGATACAATTATCTGTATGTATAAGTGCTCTGTAATATATATATAGATAGATATATTTTATCAATTTGGTATAATGAGTGTAATATTTTATTACTTTCTCTGGCAATATATAAGTCTTATGCGTATCTTTGAATAGTAATTATTAATTAAAAAATAATTTATAAAAAAATCATAATTGATACGTGAATAGAATAATAATTTAGAAGGTTAGCACGTATAATGTATAATTTTTCTTTTTAAATAAAAAATTTCTTTGCATGCTACATGCCATCTACTAAAAAACAAAAACATAAAGTATGTTACATGGTGTAATAACTAATGTCCGTCATTACGAGAGTTCAAGAGATTCTTTAATCTTTTTGCCTCTAACTAAAATAAATTGTCTTAACCGACATCAGTTGTGGTAGAGTGAATGATGACTCATTCTCCTTTAAAAATGACTAGGATTCGATCTGCGATCATGACATTTGTATGAAGTTATTCACGTTGGGAGGGTCGTCATTTTCTTGGGTTTCTCTGCAGTACCCGGTTCAGATTAGTCAAGCCTGTTAGGTTTGGACACTGGATGGTGGCAAAAAATCGTCTGTCCCCTTTCTGTGTCCCTACGAATAGATATTTGCTACGTGTATATTTTTTTTCCTGTGGGTTTCACTATTTTTTTTAGGTTATAATTTTTTAATTAAAAATTTAATACATGTTATTTTTTTATTGGTGGGAAAGAGAAAGTAACAGAGGATTCCTAGCCCTGAATGGTTAAGACAAAAAAATAAATTGTCTTGAATTCTCATTTCTTATATTTTGCAAATATCTGGCCTCCCTTTTTCTCTTCTTTTTCTCTCTTCCTCCTGTTCTTCCCCCTGTTGCTGCTGCTGGCCAGATTTGGCCATTGGCTCCGGCCAATGGTCAAATCTTGGTCCTTTTGTTCCGTTTATATTACTTCTATTTTTGTACTACTGAATCATATGAAACCTTTTTTCGAGTTTTTTTCTTCAAGATTCAAGACACAAGTGGTTAGATGAGTCTCGGATCTTCACGGATCTAGAACTTTTTTTCTATTTTTCTAGGAGGATTCGCTCAACCCTGGACTTGATCTGGGCCCTTTATCTACTTTCTACATCTTCCCGAGGCAATTTGTAGGGACGGCTTGATACGCCCATGGTCCCTATAAATTGTCGACCCCTAAGGAAGATGTTAAAAGTGATATTCTCTTGTCCCTCGTGGTTCAAGAATGGCGATGAAGATGCTTTGAGAAGAAGATTATGTATTTGTTTAGTTGTCTAGTTTTTCTAGTTGTTTTTCCTAACCATCCAAGTTTTCTTGGATGTGTCTTTTGTCTCATTATCGTGATTTTTTAAATCATTAGTATAACCTTTACTTTTCTGTATTTTTGATTTTCTCATTGATTAGTAATGGCTTCACTTTATATGCTGATTAATGGAAACAGAATTTATTTAGCAAAAAAAAACCTTTGACAAACTGGGCCGTGAAAGCCCTTTAACTCATTACAGTAAGCCCAAAACAGATTTTACAATCTTGGGAGCCCGATAAGTTTGAGTGGCCCATTTATATTTAATTCCGAGTTAAATGGCTTTCTGACAAACAAGTGAGCTGGCGACCATCTATGGTAGAGTGTCGGTGGGTTCGTCGGGTGAAAATTCTCTCTCCGTATTCCTATCCCCATCTCCATCTCCAGTCCCTAATCAATTATAATTTACTATATAAACATTTTTTCCAATTATATATACAGAAGGTGAATTGTAATTGGCGGGACAAAAAATTGGGATATGAATGAGGATAGAAGATTTTTTGCCGTTCGTCACAGCCCGAAAGAAAATGTGAGCTAAGTTGATGGTGAGTTTAATTTTTAAAATCAATTCTTATGTAAGTTGTGTGTAAGTAAAGTCTCGCCAATAAGACTCGTAACTTTGGGGAGCGCAATAAGTTTGAGTGACCCATTTATATTCAGTTCCGAGTTAGAAGGATTTCTGATAAACAAGTGAGCTGACAACCTTCTATTGGTATGGTGTCAATAGGTTCGTCACAGGCTCAATCCGACACTCTTAGCCCCAAAGAAAATGTGAGCTGAGTTGAAAGTCAATTTAGGGGGTGTATTCAATCTAAATTCTATATGATTTTTAAAGAGTTTTAAACTCTATAGGTATTCAATTTACATTTTTAAAAGTCCAATGAAATTTAGAGGTATTCAATTTAGATTTTAAAAAATCCGTTAAAATCTGAGGTATTCAAAACTCTATAGATTCTCATATATTTCATTAAATGTAGGATTTTTATGTATTTCCTAGATTTAAATGTGTATTGTGATCACAAGATTCTTATCTCAATGAGGCGACGGCCTGCCCACGATCGTGGGTTCGATTCCCTCCCCTTGCATGGGGTATGCTTTAAATTGCCCCTTTATGGGGTTATCTCTTCCTCCTCTTATGAGTTGCTACTCTCTCCCCTCTTGGGGTGTACGCCCTGTTGGGCTTCAAAAAACATATGTTTATTATGATATCTCTTATTTTTCCTCAAGATTTTGATTTTCTCTCATTAATATTAAAATTAAATGTCTTTCATTACAATTTTTTTAGTGATCTCATTTCTTTAAAATTATAAGAAAAATAAAGAAATATCCAAACTAAAAAAAATGAGCATCGTAAGAAAACTCAATATGAAATGTTTATTTCCCAAAAAAACAAGATATATTGTCATAATGTTCAAACAATTTTCTTCCTGATCATCTTCAAATAGAAATTAAAGAAAGCAAACAATTTCTTATCTATTTAACCACAAATTTCTATTTTTTAAACATGGATTTCATTTCCCTGAAAGAGAAAATCAAAGGGAAAAAAGAGTTCAAACAAAACTCATCACAAAACATATCTTAATTAAGCCAAAGGAAAAAATACCAGTAAGTAAATTATACAAACCTTTAACAAATAAATAAAAAAAAACCCAGTTTCGTGATCCAAAAAAAAAATCAAAGACGACCAAACTTTTTAAATTTTTAACAATATAATTTAATTCAAAAAAAAATAAATTGATAAACATATGTTGACTTTGGAAATTCAACATCGCTGGATCTGTATAATATATAACTGAATAAGTCTTTTCTTTATTTTTTGTTGTTATTCAAATAATCTATAGACTTTATAAATCAAAAGAAATCCTGATAAATCAATTTAATAGAATATGATAGAATCTGCAGAGAGTTAAAAAATCCATAAGTCAGCAGAATCCATTGACTTTTGAAAATCAATTAAAATCTTTTAAAATTCAAATTGAATACACCCTCTTTTAATCTTTCAATTTGATTCTCATATAAGTTGAGAGTAGTCAAAGTCTCGCTCAACTCGACTAAGACTCATAACTAAATAACATTAATGTAAATAATGAATTTATATATATAATATTATTCACTCAAACAAATTTACTAAAATATACACTCTCCATAACAAAGATTGAATTTTGACCATGACTTCTTATGCATATGTGAGTTGAGCGTAAGATTAAAATATATTATATGAGCTTATTCGATATGTATATGAAATAAGTATTCTAACATTTTAAGTGAGTTGATAGTAATGAATAATGATTGTACACGCCTATTTACTTTGTTGGGATAGGAGTCGGGATTTCTATGCTATTTCTCCATTTCCCTCCAAAATCTCAAACTGCCAAATCTTTTTTTTATTATTATTCTTTCAACTGAATTTTCTTTCCTTCTTTCACAAGAAAGTTATAAATCCCTTCTTCGTCTTAATCTCTTTTAGTAATTCGCATTTCTAGGGCTTTCAACTTTCTTCATCGTTTCTTGCAGTCCGTTCACTTCTCCTTGCCGGTAAATCTGCTTACACTTCCGTAATTTTCTTTTTGGTAGTTTTCCATTTCTTGAAGTATTTTTTTTCTTCTTCTTTAATTTAAAGGTATAATTCATTGCTTTTGAATCTTCACTGGATCTTCTCTGTTGATTTACTTGTTGTTTTACTCCATCCACTTACCGCTTAGGTGTATTTGGTTTTTTTTGGGTAGAAGAGGTGTTGAAAAAATGGCGCCAAGATCACCCTGTTTTGGTGGTTTTGCCTTCTTAATTTCATTGTTTTCTTCATTTCCATAGAAGGACCCAAATGATGTTAAATGGGAAGATTGGTTATGGAGAAAGAAGAAAATGGATTCGTATTCACATACATAAGAATTATATAAGATGAAGACTAATATTTGATTTCTTTTTTGTTAAAAAGGAAAAAACCAGGATAGCAAGAAGATTATTGCAATTCCAATAGTCTCGGAGAAAGAATCGTAATAAGTGGTTCAATCATCTTGAAAAAAAGTTCATTTAGGTGTATCAGTTTTAGTAGATATTTTCAATTCTTTTACTTATGAATGCAAATGAAAGATTTGATTGAGCAAGAATATACTTCTTTAGGGGGGGGGGTGGGGGGTGGAAAGGATATCCAGACACAATAAAAAGTTGGCCTCGTATGGAACATTTCAATGCATTATGTATACATCATGTACATTTTTTAGTAATTTTGTTGTTGTAAACTTGTAATTTTGTCTATGCGGTGGGATTTGAAGGTTTTTGGATTGAACAGATTATTATGTACAAAGGCTGAAATCTGCCTTTCTCTTATGAAGAACTTTATTTGCTTTAGTTGTTTACTTTGTCCAATAAGTTTCTTATTGAAGGGAACATCTAATGGGAGTTTGTGGGATTTCTCTAATTATGTTCTTTTTACTTTTGTTTTTTTTTCTTCTCTTTTTTAGCTAAGTTGATATTGTCTTCTTATTAGCTGATTTTCTTGTATAATTCCATTGTTACAGATATCTGTCTATACCAAATGGATTCTAAGACACTCTCTGTGAAACTTTGGCCTCCTAGCAAAATCACCAGGCTATTGCTTGTGCAAAAAATGACAAAGAGACTTATTAATCCATCCATTTTGTATAGAGATTGTGGTCTTTTTAGTAAAGAAGAAGCAGAGGAAGACGCCGAGAACATAGAAGCTGGTGCTTTTGCTTTTGCTGATGAAACACACCAAATTTTCTTTGATGATAGTTATGCCGCGGAAGTTTATGCTAAAAGATCGCATATACTTATGCTGAAAGTTTTCGAAAGAGAGATAGACAAGAAAAATCGAGGTATTTTAGTTTATGAAAAAGTTGAAGATGCATCTTCTGGAACTGTATTTGATATATCCGGAAGAGGTCCTAGGTATTTTATCGAAGCAGAAAAGGCTAAGGAACTGTTGAAACCATTAGGGGAGCCTGGCAACAAATTCAACAAGATACGTTTCAGCAATGGGAGTTTTGGTTTGGATGCTGCCCGCATAGCTGGGCCAATTTTGTCATCCATCAAGGATCAACTTACAGAAGTTGACCTATCTGATTTTGTAGCAGCAAGGCCTGAAGACGAGGCTCTCGAGGTAATGGCAATATTTTCATCTGCTCTTGTAGGTTGTCGACTCAGGTACCTCAATCTTTCAAGCAATGCTTTGGGCGAGAAGGGTGTTAGGGCATTTTCTAGACTTCTGAAATCACAGCATAATTTAGAGGAGCTATATCTGAAGAGTGATGACATCTCAGATGAAGCTGCAAGAGCAGTAAGGGAGCTAATTCCATCAACTGATAAGCTTAGGGTTCTTCATTTCCACAATTGCATGACAGGGGATGAGGGTGGAATTGCCATTTCTGAACTCGTAAAGGAATCTTCTTTGCTGGAGGACTTCCGATGTTCATATACAATAGTTAATGCTAAAGGAGGTATTGCCCTGGCAGAAGCACTAAGAAGCTGTGCTCGTTTGAAGAAGCTTGATTTGCGCGGCAATATGTTTATGGAAGTCGGAATTGCTTTGAGCAAGACTTTGCCGATATTTTCTGATTTGACCGAGATCTATCTCGGCTATTCGAATTTGGGGTATGAGGGGTCTAAAGCTGTTGCTGATGCTCTCAAGGATTCCGCTCCATCATTACAAGTCCTGGATATGGCTGGAAATGGATTGGCGGATGAGGGTGCCATCATCTTTGCTAAGGCTCTGGAAGAGGGTCACGATCAATTAACTGAAGTCGACATGAGCAACAATGCGATTAGAATAGTAGGGGCTAGGTGGTTGGCTCTGGCTGTCTTGAATAAACCTAAACTGAAGCTGTTGAACATCGATATTAATTACATATCTGGCAAGGGGATTGATGAGCTTAAGGAGATATTTGAGGATTCCCCTACTGTGCTTCTACCTTTAGGTAACAGTTTATTCTGTGATGACGATATTGAAGAAGATTTAAAGGGCCGTGATATTGAAGAAGATTTTAATAGAAAATGCTCGTTAGAACTCATTGACAATTAACCTTTGCCTAGTTTGCTAAGATGTCTTGTTATGTAAGAGGGGATTTCATTTTCGAATTACTTTTACTTGGTTCCCAAGCCTTCTTATATAGCAACTGGTACTTTTCACTGATTCTAAGATCTTGTCATCTATTTCAAACTTCATCTCTTTCTTGTCTCTGCCAATCTTGACATACTCCTCATATCGCTCCTTCAAATCTTCGGAGAGATTTTGGATCATTTGAGTGGAATTTCCCGAAATGAAATCGAATTCAACACCAATAGGAAATAAAAACCCAGAATTTGGATTTCCAAAAAAAAAGATTAACAAGATGTGATAAAGAAAATGTCTTTAACTGAGAATCTGTTAAAAGGGGTCTTCTTCATCTTGTCGGAGATTTCTTCACCGACTGTAAGAATTGTGACTTCATGGCCGGAGCTAAGAAGTTCTTTAGCGAAGTAAAAGCCAATAATTGAATGTCCACCACTGTTGGTATTGACTATTAAGACATTTTTCTTCTCAGCACTGGCCTTGATGGTGAAATTAGAGACAGACAAATGGCGGCTTGGGTAGGGAGAGGCAGCAGGGGAAAGTGGTGAAATGGAAAGAAAGGAAGAGAAAGAGTAATTAGTAGAGGAAAATGAGAGCCTTGGTAGAGGGAAGAAAGAAATTGCAGAGGAATTGGAAGAAGAAGATGATGATGGAGAGGTGAAGAGGAGGAGAGTGGAGTAGGAAGAAGAAGCAAGAGTGGCCGCCATTGATGATCGTTAGAAAACTTTTGTGTGCTTGGAGATGGAGAGAGCCAACTGTGTTGGAAAATTCTGATATGGACCAGGGCCACTGGTAGGGCCCTGGCCCACTTGGCTGTAAAAGGGCCACGTCGTCCCTCCCTCCTCAATTTTTTCTCAGTCATGGTTAAAATACTGAAAAAAATATTGTTACGATATGGGACACGATTAAAAGTCAAAAATTGTCTCTCTCCTCATTTTATAGTGATGTGACAAATTTATACAATTTTTTGACTTTTAAGCGTGTCCCATATCGAAACAATCTTTTTTGTATTTTAATGCATGATCGAGAAAAAAAAATCGGAGGAGGGAAGCGACGTGGCCCTTTTTACAGCAAGTGGGCTGAAGCTCTCTAGGGTGGCTACATCATCTCAATTATCCGTGTTGAAAAATTTCGATATGGGACTGAGGCGCATTTGGTAGGGCAACTGTGTTTGATGATATTCGATAGATAAAGCAATGAATTGAGAGAGAGAGAGAGAGGATGACCTCTCCCATTTTCTGTCTGACTGAAAATCGTTTATATTTCTACTTAGCATAATCATTTCAAATTCATCATGTAAATATTTTTTTTTCTAATTTTATATACACAAATACTAAATTATGAATAGTTAAAAAATAAGAATATACAAAGTACAAACGATTGTTTGTCTTTTTTATCTATCTTCCCAATTACGCATAAGGGAAGCAACAAAATAAAGTTGGAATTCATAAAATAATAATAATAAACAAAGTTGGTAGGTAAAAAAGTTTTTTTTTTTGCTGAATAAATTTTTTTTCTATTAATTACAAAATAGCCGAAGCCATTACAATCAAAGGAAAATCGAAAAATACAAGAAAATAAAAGTTATACAATGATTTAAAAAAACATGATAACAGACAAAAAACACACCCAAAAAAACTTGGATGGTTAGGAAATACTATGAATAAAACTAGCAAGCTAAACAAATACATAATCTTCTTCTTCGCAACATCTTCACCACAATCCTTGAACGATAGAGACAGGAGAATATCACTTTCAACATCTTCCGTAGGGATCGACAATTTATAGGACCATGGGCGTATCAATCGTCCTACAAATTGCCTCGGAAAGATGTAGAAAGTTGATAAAGGGCCTAGATCAAGTTCGGGTTGAATGAATCCTCTTAGAAACGTAGAAAAAAAGTCTAGATCTGAGACAGATCTAACATCTGTGAAGTCTAGAGTTGTGGTACAAAATAGAGATAAAAAAACTAAACAAAAGAAGATAATTGGCCAAAATTTGACCATTAGCTGGAGTCAATGGACAAATCTGGCCAGAGGTAGAAAGAAACGCAAAGATGAGGGAAGAAAAAAGAGAGAGAAAAGAACTTTTTTTTCCCTTAGGTAAAAAAGAATTGAGTCTCAATCTGATGAGTTTATCATCACTTCTTTGGGCTACTTATTATTAATGTTTAGAGTTTATCTTTTTAAAATTTAGTTTAGAATGTATAAATAAAAAAATTTATTATTAAAGTGATTTATAAAATAGTAGAAGAAAATAGTTAGGGTGTGGGATGGGAGTGTATTGATATACCAATCAATTGAAAACTTTACTTCTTTACTTCTTTATTTTCTATTTTAGTAGGGTAATATTTACTTAGCAAAAAAAAAGGTAATATTTGATTTTTGGGAAAGAAATAGTAAGATATACAATAAAAAAGTGTGAATATTTTTTTTATTCATTTAGCAAAAACATTAAGTGAAAATCATTTTAATTTTTTAGGTGTAAAAATGGTTTGAATTAATTTTTTTTTCTTCTTTTTTGATTTTGTCAAGGCGGCACACGAGGTAATATCATGAGGACTAATGACTTGTCTAATACATATTAAAATGATCATTTGGAAAGAGAATAAAATTTAACTCATTAATTTTTTAATAATAAATTGCATCATTTTATTTTTCTTTTGTTTCATTCTAATATGGATTTGGTCAACATCTCCGCATATGATCTAAAATTCACGAGAAATTTTATATTGATATTTAAATAAGTTTAAAACTTACA
The DNA here is from genome assembly GCA_026122235.1 of Vinca minor. Classification (NCBI taxonomy): domain Eukaryota; kingdom Viridiplantae; phylum Streptophyta; class Magnoliopsida; order Gentianales; family Apocynaceae; genus Vinca; species Vinca minor. The sequence continues at coordinate 1,308,093 of JAOCZM010000085.1, read as the reverse complement.
TCCAAGTCAATTAATACAATACACGTATGCCAAAAATGCAAATGTATAGGAAAGAAAATTGATTTTTTAGCCTACGTATATTGTATTTATTAACTTGGATGTAAGTTTTAAACTTACTCATCTACCAAAATAAAATTTCTCAAAATTCACTAGTAAATATAAGGATAGTGATTATTGAAATAAAAAAATTTGAGATGAAAAAAAGATATTAGAGATCTCAATAAGATAAAATCAGAACGTTAGGCGCGGCGCATCTTCTATTTAAAATGGCTTTACTTTGGAGACATCAATAAAAGTAGCCGTTACAAACTCAACTTTCTTCCTTCACCTCCTTCCTCCTCACCGGCCTCCTTCTCTTTCTTTCTTTCTTCTCTCCTTTTTCTCTTTCCAAATCCAAAAGGCTTTTATGGGAACATCACTGGAATCTTGCTCTCCTGCTTCCCTCCTCAAGGTAAATAACTAACTCTTCATTAAACCCTCTTTAATCTCTCCTTTATTAATTATTCTAAATCTATTCGAATCTCCAATTTCAGGGATCTTCTGAAACCTTAATGGAATCTTCTAATATCATCAGCCCATCGTCTGACAAACGTTATTGGAGTACTCTCCGCAGCCGGGTTGACAATTTACTTGAGCACAAAAAGCCCATAGATCCAACCCAGGTGGAGGAATTTTCTTGATTTTTGGTTTATTTTTTCTATTTCCTCTTAATTATGTTTGTTCTTAATGTTTTATGCTGTTTTTTGTTTTGTTTTTGACAATAGAATGGTGGATTCACGGAAGGGTCAAAGAGATTGAAGGAGGATTCGATGCTTCTTCTCAAAGGGTTCGACTCTGTTGCTAACACTCTGTCTCAGCTATCAAATAATTTGGAAAATGCTCTTCAGGTAAGCCTATGGAAATCTTCAATTTTTCTGTTCACTATATTAGTATATTTGGAATGATGAACATTAATTTTCTTGTTCAAAGTTTCTAGTTGGGGGGAATGTGATAACTCTAATGAATGGAATTACCGGGAGGTGGGTAACCGAACCTATTGTTCTGAATTGGAATGATGGGTTGATTTCTCCTTCTAAGAAAGGGGGCTAAATTGTATTAGTTAAGCTGAAATCATGATTTTGCATTGGCAGGGAGCAAGAGATCTTGCTAGACCACCCACAATGACTGAAATTTTACAGTGCACTCTGGAGAGGGCTAAAAACGAGGAACCATCACTAAAGAAGGAGGATAAAGATGAAGATTCTGAATCAGAGGATGAAGAAGGAAAGAGAGGCCTAAAGAGGAAGTTCGATCCTCAAGAACGTTCCGAGGAAGAGTCAGATGATCCAAAGAAAGAACTTGGAAAGCTCAACAAGGCCAAAAATGTCGGTATCAGTCTCTTCTTCTTCTCCATAATTACTGCTAGAGTGTTGCAAGAATTTTGTTTGTATTAAATAAATGTTCAGACAACCTTTTTTCATCATTTACAGCTTGCAATTTCCATGGCTACAAAAGCTGCAGCAATGGCAATAGAGCTAAAATCAGTAAAATCAGACTTGCGCTTTGTGCAAGAACGCTGCACTCTGTTAGAAGAGGAGAATAAGAAGCTTCGCGATGGATTTTCCAAGGGAATTCGACCAGAAGAAGATGATCTTGTATGTTTTCTTCCTTTTCGACAATTTCTCGTATCTGCTAACTGAAATTCCAATACTGAATCAACATTGTTGCAGGTGAGGCTACAATTGGAAGTTCTTCTAGCTGAAAAGTCGCGACTGGCAAGTGAAAATGCTAACTTGGTAAGGGAAAACCGATGCCTTCATGAGCTAGTGGAGTATCACCAGCTCACTTCACAAGATCTTTCTGCATCTTATGAAAACTTAATAAGCGGAATGTGCTTAGACTTCTCATCTCCGACTAATTCTTTACCTGAAGAAGATGATCAAGAATGTCAAAATAGCGAAAATAGCGAAGAAGCTCCACTTACACCGCGGGCAGAGAATTTGCAGTTCTTCAAGAAGTTGGATGAATGCTATGAGGAACCGTGATTAATATTACTTGAACACAATCCAAAGTTTTTTATATGTAACGTAATGTGACGTAATGTATTTCAACAAATCGTTCTGGATTGATTTTTTTTTTTTTTGAAGCCCGATTGGGCTGTTGTCCCATATAGGGGAGAGAAAACTGTCTCAAACGAGGAGAATTATAGCCCTAAGAAAGGGAGATTAAAGTTGCCGCATGCAGACGGAGAGTATCGAACCCACGACCTCGAGGTCGTGGGCAGGCGCCTGCCCCCACTGAATTGAATTGGATGGAATTGAGAAGTTATATTTGCTTCTCAAATCCTCTCCGTAATGAAAAATAAAACCAAATCCTTCAAAAATATTATTCCCTCCATTCCCATTTAATTGTCGTTTAGAAAATGTATAAGTATACAAATTAATTGTCGTTTAAGTCTCTTTGATTAGTTGTCAACAATTTATTCCAATTATACTCTCGACATTTTTTTTTATTTGCGACCTCTGCCATCCCTATTTTTTCCTTTTTCTTATGCTATAGAAGTGAGAGAGGGTAATATTGAAACTTTTGGTAAAAAAAGACAAGTTCTTAACTTTTTAAAATTGTATAAAGAGTCTTATATTTAGAAAATGGAGGGAGTATTTATTTTTACCATGCTCCCCTTTTTCTGGAGAACCTTTGGCTTTCTTATTAAACCATTCTGTTGTGGACCTGGTCTCTCTCAGAATTGGCCACATCACTACAGAATTGTCTCTCTCCTCATTCTGCAGTGATGTGGCCAATTCTGAACCACATAGTCCATATAGAAATGGATCAGGTCTATATCAGAAAAAATATTCTTATTAGCAGCAGGAGAACCACTTTGAGATAAAAGATTAATCATTGCTTCACTGGCTTTCCCCAAACTGGAGAAGAGAAATTTCCAAACACATCCTTCATTTGCTCGTGCTGCAGAAAGATCAAACATAAAGATTAAAAAACAGGCCATTATAAATAGAAGAAGGGCAAATTTTCATTTAATTGCATCGACGGTGGAAAATTAAATTAATTATCCTTTAAAATCGACAATATTGATAATAATACCTAGTGTTTTACAAGAGATGTGTAAAACATATATTTAGCAAGAAGATAATACCGCTTTGACTTCTCCAACAGCAAATTCCAACATCCTAGCAAGTTGTTGATTTTCATCAACCAAGGATTCAACCTACAATATTATTCTCTTAAATACAATTTGTATACCACAAACTTTATTTCAGAGAGTAAGATTAATATTATGACTAACCGAGTACCTTATTTGTTTTTTCTAAATAACTTATATTAAAGAATGTAAAGAATAACACATAAAATGTTGTTTAGAGATGTGGATTAAAACAGACAACCATATAAACAATAGGGTCTTTTGCGGATAGAAATCCAAATTCTGGACCAAAAATATATAAACACCCATCATAAACACTGAGCGCCAGTGCCGCGCATTCCAGCCTCCTCTGTAACCCTTAGGTATTGAATATGTTCCCTCGTTTGGTTCGCAGATCCTTCGCCGCCGTGCGCTATTTCTCTGCCGGAGCGGTAGCAAATCCCGCCGAGTTTAATGGAGTCGTTAGCAAGACGACGAGGTCCGGTGGCAGAGACACGCTAGGCCGGAGGCTTTTGAGTCTGGTCCGCACGAAGCGCAGCGCCGTCGTCGCCATAACCAAGTGGCAGGAGGAAGGGCACTTGGTGCAAAAGTACGAACTCAACCGCATAGTTCGAGAGCTCCGGCGATTGAAACGCTACAAACATGCCCTAGAGGTCTACTCTTTATTTTTAATCTTTTCCAATTTTTATGTATGGTTAATTGATGTGTCAAAATATTGTTTATTTTTTCACTTCAATGCGGATGTATTTTGCAGTAGTATAGTTAGGTTAAAATGTGTATGCATTGTTAAAGTGTTGAATATGTAGTATGAGATGATTTCTGGATTGAATTTCACATTTTCAGTGGATTTAGTAAATGGCTGCAATTGAGATAGAGAGAACTTCAATTTTGATTATAGAGAGAATCGTGCTATTTTCTATGTAATCTTTTAATTGGCTGACTTGTTGGAGAATTTTGTAGGTTTGTGAGTGGATGAGGATACAAGAGAATATCAAGTTGTTATCAGGGGATTTTGCTGTCCACTTGGACTTGATTGCCAAGATTCGAGGTGTAAACAGTGCAGAAAAGTTCTTTGAGGATCTGCCTGATAATATGAGAGACCACGCAACCTGCAGTGCCCTGCTGCACACATATACTCAACATAAGATAACTGATAAAGCCGAAGCTTTGATGGCTAAAATGTCAGAATGTGGTTTCTTGAAGCACCCTCTTCCGTATAACCACATGATAACATTGTATATCACAGAAGGACAGTTAGAGAAGGTTCCAGGAATGATTACGGAGTTAAAAAAGAAAACTTCACCAGATGTTGTGACTTACAACTTGTGGTTGTCACTATATGCATTAGAGAATGATCTTGAAAACGCAGAAAGAGTATATCTGGAGCTGAAGAAGGAAAGAATCGATCCAGATTGGATAACTTATAGCACATTGGCTAACATCTATATTAAGAATTCACTCAAGAAAAAAGCAGCTTCCTGTTTGGGTGAAATGGAAAAAAGAATTTCTAAAAGATATCGTGGTGCTTATTCCTCTCTCATTAGTTTGCATACAAGCCTGCAAAATAAAGACCAGGTTTACTGGGTTTGGAAGAAGATGAAGTCACTGTTTCGCAAGTTGAGCAATGCTGAGTATATGTGCATGATTGCTTCCCTGTTGAAACTTGACGAACTTAATGAAGCAGAGAAGATTTATAAAGAATGGGAGTCTGTTTCTCCAGTTAGAGATACGAGGATACCAAATTTACTTCTTGCAGCATACATAAACAAAAACCAGATGGAAAAGGCCGAAAACTTTTACACCCACATGGTAGGAAAAGGTATGTCTTCGGGCTATACCACATTGGAGCTCTTAACTCGAGGGCACTTGAAACAAAACCAGATGGAAAAGGTTCTTGATTCTTTCAAGAAGGCGATTGGTAGCGTGAAGGAATGGGAACCTGATGAAAAATTGGTTGAGGAAGTATTTTCAATCCTTGAAGAGCATGGCAATATAGAGGGAGCAGAACAATTATTAGTTACTCTTCGGTGTGCTGGATATGTGACCACAGAAGTATACAACTCACTTCTTCGTACTTATGCAAAAGCTGGTAAAATGCCAGTTATAGTTGCAGAGAGGATGAAAAGGGATAATGTGAAGTTGAATGACGAAACTCATCAGCTCATAAGGCTAACCAGCAAAATGTGTGTGACTGAAATTCCAAGTGTTTTGGCTTAAGCGCAATTAATTGCTTTCAGATAAACATTGATCCCATGTTCTTTGATCTGGATTAATATCAGTTGTGCACTATGTGAGCTGTTCGGAAATCTCTTGCTGCCTCAAATTTTGAAAGAATAGCTTCCATGTGATGTACACTTATGCAAGTGTTTCCTCAACATATGGGATGGAACTCTTCTATTCTGCGGCGTATTAGGTAACCCAAAATACAGGGAAGTTGTTTGCTGCTGTGAAAAATGATCAAATTGTTTTTTAGACGAGGCTTCTGAAATCTCTATTTCCGAGGCTTCTGAAGCATTGAAAATGTAATGATTCTCATGCTGGCATGCTCTTTGTTTTCTAGAATTATTGGATGATTGATAGGATGAAATGCAGAAGAATATATGGTTCTGCCCTTGAGCTGCTGAAGTGGAGAAACTAGGTGACTTGATTGATTTTGTAGGCATGTTGAGATTGAGTTTTAGTATTCGGCTCTTCAGCCCCTCTCCCTATATCCGTTCCCCAAAAAAGGCCCTTCCGCGTCATCCTCCTGATCCATCTTTGTTTGTAAGCAAAATGTGATGCAGGCACTGGTCTTTGATTTCAAGATGATACGTAGCATACCATGGACAGGCGCAAGCACTGGAATAATTGCTGGCAGCCGCCTGAGCTTTTGAGGTTGTACTAGGATTCAGGCCTAGAGAGATTATTAGGTGAGGTTTTTTGGTGGATGCATTATCTGTTATTTTACCTATAGTGTATGGTTTCATAATCAGGGATCAAGTTGTAATGCCATATTTTTTTTTGATGAATAATTGTAATGCCATATTTGATTTGGACTATAAAATCCCTGCCTAATTATCCTAACTTTATAGTCAATAATAATAATAAGAAAATACGTATCTTTTCAGTTTTTAATTTATTTAGCCAAAGGGCAGATTCACAGAAGTGGCATAAAAATATTCAAAAGAAGGATGAAGAACTGGTTGGCTTTCTCAGATGTTTGAAAGGACCCACTCTAAACCAAACATGACGCAACATTTCACGATTCTGGTGGGTTGGTATGGTTGTTTTGAAGAAGTGGCTCCCATACATCATAGTGCAACGTCTATTTCGTTTAAAATTTAAATTGAATGTTTACGTTTAACTTTTATTACTATGATTAGTAGAGTAGATTGAATAAAAGTGAGTTACCATAATTCATTGATACTAATGGTATAACCCATAAATTAATGTAATCCGTACCTCTTAAATATAAAATAATTATGAGAGTTTAGGGGAGAAAATTAACGTCATTTTAAATAAATAAAAATAAAAATATAAAATTCAATTTGGTTTGGTCTAGAGAGATTAATAAATAATGGAAAAGGAGGGTGTTATTTGGAGCAGCCAAAATGAGAACCTTACGTGAGGAGAGTAACTGCGACAACCTAAGAAGCGAAAAGAGGTTTACCCAACCCAAGCTAGCCTATCTATTCAGCAAAAAAAAAGCTAGCCTATCCACGTACCCACGTCGTACCTCTTTCCTCAAATCACTTTAAATATTTTAATAATTTTTTGTGTCCTAATTTGGTTCCAAGTGAAGGTCAACTAATTTGTATTAACAAAATATTATATTTTCCCTATATCTCTCCCTAAGCGCATAAAATCGTCTGTCCGAAATCATTTCATCTTTCATGTTCTACCATTAAAAATGTATCACATATCTAATCATCCATAACACAAATACTTTCTGCATTGCAACATGCTCCTAATTTCTTTCTCCTCCTAACTCTTACTGTATTCTCTAAGTGGGACATGTAACACATTTCTAACAGTGAGAAAGGAGATATAGTTTTGGGACAAGCGATTTTCTCCCCTCCAAGTTACTATAATTAGTTCGAAAGCAGGTTCAAAGTTGGAACTCCAAATTCTCTCTTTTTCTCTTAGGCCTCCTCATTCCCTTTTCCCCTAATGGCTGAAAATGCAGATTTTGGGTTATTTGAAAAAGAGGAAATTCCACGGCACCAGTTTAAATATCAGGTGAAACGCCAGACCTTAGAATCATCGGCAGCAGCGCAGCCTCTTCAACACTTGGTATTACATACTTTCATTTATTTTATTTTATTATCGGAAGGTTATATTAAACTCATAATTAACTTAGTATTTCGAGTGAAAAGTAATACGTCAATTGCAATTTAAGTTTTAAAAGCTCATCTAATTTGTATTTAAAGCAGAACTGGAAATCTACCGGAACACCCCAAAGATCAAGGACTATTAGTAGTAATATGGGGGGATATGGTGGACCTGGAATGAGAGCTGTGTTCCTAGATTCAGGCCAAAGATCATCCGGCACCGGAGTTTTTCTTCCCCGGAGAGTTGGAACTTCAAACTCTCAACATTCCAACAACCCAGGTTTATTCAACTACATCCGAAATTGAAATTTTACAATATTATTCATTTTAAATAAAATAAAAAAAAAGTGGTCATTTAATTCGAAATATTAGAGCTGTTGAGTGGATTTAATTTCTTCATTCTTGCAACTTGCCCTCCAGTTCTCCTCCCCACCCGCGTGGTTCAAGCTCTCAACCTTAAAGTTGACGAGATCGGTCTACAAATTAAGCCCCATCGAGGTGATTTTCTCTCAAATTACTCCATTAACACCAATTTTTATGATTTCTATTTTAAATTGATCGTCTTTAATATGCAGATTCTAGCAAACAATACAAAAATGGTGGCTGCAACAGAAATAATAAAACGAAGAGTGATCATACATCGGCCCAGCATTGTTCCCCGGAGATTTTCCTTCCAAAAGAATGGACTTACTAGTTATTTTATGACCAACAACTCCATATTCACATTTATTTGTTATCTATGTATATGCAGTCCAAATAATAACGCCATATGCAATAGTTATTATTTAGAAATAGTATAGGGTATTCTTAATACTGATTTTTTTTTTTTAAATTATCAATTTGTACTAGTAAACATCTAGGTTCTCTAGGGCAAAAAATCTTCTGTCCCCGTTCCTATCCCCATTCATATCCCCATTCATATCCCCAGCCAATCACAATTTACCCTGTGTATATATAATTGAAAAAAATGTTTATATAGTAAATTCTGATTAGTTGGGGATATGGATGGGGGATAGGAATGGGGACAGAGGATTTTCACCTGTTCTCTAACGGTAGAGTTGTCTCTTATTTGGTGAAAAATAATTGATTTAACCCTATATTAACGGAGTCGAGGGATGTGTTAAGTTGTTATCATTGCTAGTTATGAGTTTATTTCAATAAATCTTTCCACAACAAAGTTCTTTATCTCTTTTAAATTGCAACATCTTCCCTTCTAAAGAATTAGATAGATCAGGGATAATTGTGCACGTTATGTTATACACTTGCCCAATTTTAGAATTTTTATTTTACTCTGTGTGGCAGTGGAACGTTTCTATATTAAAGATAGCTATATAATTATTTTTTTTTAAGTTTTTGAACCTATAGCTATATTATGATGTTGTGGAGCCATTGTGTTAATTTAATAATTGGAATTAAAAGTTAATAGCTATTTTGGTTACTAAACTATTTATGCTTTGCGATTTTTATCACTCAACTATTTTTTGGCTAAATATATCATTTTAGTATTTATATTTGGCTAAAAATAAACTGGCATACCATTTCGTAAAGGAGAGGTGGCGAACCCCCGACCACACGGTCATGGACCAACAATAGCCCCATTGAGCTATGGACCTCTTGACATTTGTTTCATAATCTAAACATCAAATTCTGAGGTATTTGTCATAAGCAAATTTACTCATGTTACTAAATAACATTGAAAATCTTACATTTTCTTAGTAAATCTAAAATCGTCATGTGTTGCTGATATAACAACTTCTACAATACATTTGCTAGTTTGTGTGGTGGAATTCACCGAAAAATGGTTAATATCAGACTAATTGTCTGATCATTCGCTTCATCACAAATTATTTACATTACATACTATGCTGATTAATTAGTCATTTTCCCCTTTAGATAGTATTAGCCAATATTGTCCTGACAAATTATTCGACGCATTGCCCTTTTAACTTCAATAATCGCTGCTCTTTTCCCATTCGAGTTTTCTTTCACCTATTCACCAAATTTCAAAAAAGAAAAAGAAAAATAACTATTATTAATTAATTTAAGACAAAATTATTACGAATAATTCAGAAGATATTATGCGTACCTTAGCTCTTAACTCTGCAGTAAATACCCCATTGTTAATGGACGATTGGACGGCTGTGATTTCCACCCTAAGCTCCCTAAGCCTTTGCATGATATCCAATAACAACCCCTCCCGGGTCGGGCACTGCAACTCTATCAGTCCATCGCTTTCAATTATGGATACTTCCACCTCCACCGTTTCCGCCGCCGCCGCCTTTGGCTGCCCTCCGCCATTAATTCCTTCCACAATCCTCATCTTCCTCTTATTAAAATTAATCTCCGTCAAAATTCCAGCGCTGCTCCTTTGCTCCTTCCCGGCGATCTGTTTGCCTTCCGATCCACCGGAAGTACTCTTCGAGCGTTGATCAGCCTGATCCGTGCGAGATTCCAGCTCCTGAATCCTCTTCCGTAACTGCTTCACGTACTCTATCGTATCGCCTAAAATCGAAGCTTTGTCCATTTTCGTTACGAACGGCACGAGAGATCTCAATATAATGAATCGTTCGTTGAGTTTCTCTCTACGGCGTCGTTCGGCTAGAACGTGATTTGCGCTGAGCTCTTCTTGTGGAGTACCTTTTCGGAATCTGGATGCGATGTCGGCGCCGGCGCGTGATTTAGGGGAAATTTCCGATTGGTATTTTGAGTGGAGGAACGGAACTGTGTAGAGAATGTATTTGAGTAGCCATTGAGAGGAGCAGCCGAATTGGTGGAGAGCAGTGTGGTTGGAGGAGGAGGAGGACCAATTGGAGAATGCGGAAACGGAGGAGCAGGAGTAGTAGCCTATGCTGGTAGAGATCTCCGACGATCTGCTGGACTGGTACTGGAGGAGGGTGGAAACTGTTTCTGAATAGTGAGTGTCCTCTTGTGTAAATTCATCTAATGCAGGGACTCCTGTGCAAATATCAATAACAAGAAAAGTTAGGTCACGTTGAACAAAATGAAGCTCATTATTATTCAAATTTATTTATTAAGGGGTACTATTTTGACACTCTCCATCTTTTCATTTTTATAATTTACTTTCTGTCTTTAAAATTTAAAAATACATCAATTCGTAATATACATCACGAAAAAAAAATGTAAAAAACAAATAGTATAACCAAATTAATAAATTGGAAATTTATTGAGTGTTTTTTTATTTTTGAATTCCATACTGTTAATCAAGGAAATAGGGAAATGACATTGTTTGCCTTGTCAAACAAATTCTAAGCTATTTTTTACTAATATTTTTTTTATTATTTCCATTTGTCATGTAATGGTGATGTTGATGTATTGATAAATTAGCTATGAGGACTAAGTCCGTCTTAATGGTTTAAATTTTTTTTTGAATTTTTTAATATCGCATTTACTTTTTGATATTAATATATAATTATCTTTTTTTTTCTAAAAAAAAAGACAAAAATAAAAGAACAAGTGCATGGACCTGTTAAATATTAAGTGTGTGATTGGATTATGTTTGAGTTTGAAATTTTGGATATGAGTTTGAGTATTAAATTATATTAAACACAATGCAATCTCAATTCAATCAGATCCTAAATTCAAGACCTTTTAATTCGTTAAAGAGTGTCATACTATCAGTATAAACTAAGCAAATAGTGAATTAAATATGGTTTAAAATTAAACTTTTTAAGTTTTGAGAAAAAAGAATTATTTGTTAGGAAAAATATGAATAGTAGTGTGACTATAGCTCAAATGTGCATCATTGATCCCATTGGGACAACTAATGTACTTCAAACTTGGGGACATATTCACTTGAGACCACTAGTAAATCAAAGATGTGTCTCAATTTAGTGTCTGCCCTGATCCGTGGTGGTGTTCGGAGTCAAACCCACCTAAATTTTTAAAAAAAAAAAAAAAAAATGTGTGTCAAGTATCTTCGCATGATTTTACGTGTGCATGGCATGGACGAGCATTGTGTAAACCAGGGTACAGTACTATTCTGCAAGTTTCTTTTGGTAGTTTAATGCATGTAGTACCATAATCTGGACTAACTCAAGAATTCAGCAGTCCGGCTCCAGTGCGGAACCCCCAAAGTTCCGCACCTGCGGAACCATCCTAGCCGTCGGATGCAATTTTGAACGGTCCAAATTTAGAGAGAGAAAAGTTGCGGCTGACAATAAAAAATAATAAAAAAAAAAATTTATATAATAAAAGGGTACATATGTAATTTTACAAATAAATGATTGGGTTACCGAGGAGGAGAGAGAAAAGTTGCGACTGAACAAAAACACATATTCTTCTTTAGAGAACACATGTTTTTTGTTAGAAAACATATGTTCTCTAACCAAAAACATGTGTTCTCTAAAGAAGAACATGTGTTTTTGTTCAGCCGCAACTTTTCTCTCTCCTCCTCGGGAACAAAAAGTAACACGCAACCGTCACATCGATTGGGTTACCGAGGAGGAGAGAGAAAGTTGCGGGTGACAAACAAACACATGCTTGGTTAGAGAACACATGTTTTTGGTTAGAGAACACATGTTCTCTAACCAAAAACATGTGTTCTCTAACCAAGAACATGTGTTTTTGTTCAGCCGCAACTTTTCTCTCTCCTCGGGAACAAAAAGTAACACGCAAAGTTTATCCCTAAAATACCCCTATTTTGATACAGTCGTTGGATCAAAAAGTATAAAATTCAACGGCTGAGATCGTGGCCCGCACCGTACGAAATTTTGAGGGTCCGCACTGGAGCCACGACGAGAATTCAGACCCTCACCCTCAAGGACCCAAAAAAATCCATTAAACTCTCAATTGCAAGGCGGCTAAGAGCATGTTCAAAGTATTCGTCCGCACAAGACATTTAAAAATTGGTGTCTCAACTTTTTTTTGTTAGTTATATATGTGTGCGTATTTTAATTAAAAAATATTTATAATTCTTTTAGATTTGGACCTCCCGAACACAATAGTTATAATACAATAATTATTTTGTGTTATGTTTACATGAAAGTCTCATTTTCCAAGTATATAGAACTTTATTTAAAGTTGGAGTACATGTTAATATGAATTTAGGTTATTGTATATAATAGTTTAAGTTTCTTATTCGATTAATGTTTTATTATTTCTGGTAGGATATTAAATTTTAAAATACTTAAATTAATATATATAGTCTAATTTATTTTAATTAATTCATACTCTGGAATACACGTACAAAATTCTTTAACCTGAGCCTCCAAAATGATTGAGACGAGCCTACTCTAAGTTGTAGATCCGCTCCATATATAATTATTGAAAGAGAGTTGTTACCTGATGACGTTGGTGGATGTTGAAGACTGTTGATGGGCGGCCATCTGTGAGTCGATTCCAATAGGCCTAAATCATGACCGGCGGAATCCAAATGATTGGATCCATCATCAGATGACCCAAGCCTTATGTCTTCAGACATATCAAGTTGAATTAGCTCACTGGGCTCTGTTTGAATTTGAGGTGCTATGATGTTAGGGTTTTCAATTCTGGACCTATTTTGGGACTCTGATTCAGAGTCTTCATCTTCTTCTTCTTCATCATCATCCTCATCTTCGTCTTCTTCTTCTTCCTCCTCTATTTGAGGGGTTACTGAGGTATAAGTGGGTCCGGCGCCATTGGAAGAAGAGTGGAAAAGAGGTCCAGAAGAATTTGAAGTGGATTGCTCCGATAAAGCTGGTTTTGGAGGGTAAGGCTTTTCATGTTGTTCTAGGAAAATGGATTTCACATGTTGGATGAATCCTAGGTCTTCTTGAACCTAAGATCAAAAGAAAGAGTTATTTACATGTCATTATTATTTGAAAGGTTCGTGAGACCAGTCTTAAAAGTACAATCATATGATTTGATTGAATTTTTCTCTTGTCTGTGTTTTTTTTGTTCTTTAAAAAATTTCATTCTAAATCTGACTTATTGGTCTAAATCTCACAGTTTCTTCAAATGTTTTTACTTCCAGCTAGTAGGTAAGGTTTAGAATACGATTTTTCAGTTTTTTTTAGATAATAATGCAAATGATTAAAAGGATATATATGAAGCTAATTAATTACCCTTTCTGTAGTTCCCAGTTCAACTACGCCATCCAGTAAGGGGATACACACCACAGTCTGTTACATTGGAGGGAAAAAAAAATTCTCAGATCAACAAACTCATTAATGATTTCCCATTATGTTATCGGTAGTAAAAAGGAGGGTTAAAGTGGTAGCAATTTACCTGCACAAAAGCACTCTATTTCAAGAATATTGATGGTTCATGAAGAAAAGAAGAAAGAAAATGAACAGTCAGTTGGAAGTATGGTAAAGATTATATAAATAAAATGATCAACAAAATGGTTTAATTATGGTATGGACTATTATACATTGTACCATGTGGTACAGATTTATCCTAGCGTAGATAAATTTGTATCACATAATTCATTGAAACATGGTGCCTATCAGAATTAACCAACAAAAGGATGGTACCTTGGCCAGGATGGCTCTTGTGAAAACTTTGCTGTCAACTTCATTAGCCCCAGTGAGCCATATATGCTGCCTCTTTGCATATGCTCTTCCTGGCAATCTAATATTGTACGCCAACATTGATAACAAGTTAGCTTCTTATATATATATATATATATAATAATCAAGAATTCTACACTTTATTCAGAATTAGTATGTCATCCTTTACTATAAGAAATATGCAATCTAATTTCATTGACCTTAATTTTTTGTTTAAACTTGATGTCATCCGTCAGTCAAAGCCAATCATTGCAAGCCACCTATAAGAGGTTTTCTTGTGTTTCAAAGCATGTTTTTTTTTAAGGAGGATTAATAGTGGTTCATCACTTCCCCTCTTGCATGACTCGAATTCCCGACTTACTGGTTGGAAATGAAGTGTCTAACCACTTGAGATGCGCTTCGTTGTCTTTCAAGGCAGGGTTTGTGTGCATCTTTTGGATAGAACTGATGTCCCTTCTCAAAACAAGATGGGAACGTATTATTCTAAATCTCGCATATTAATCTTATTTTCGCACTTTTCTCACATATTTCCTACAATTTTACTTACACAATTAAAGCCCTTGGATAATAAAAAAGAAATTCTACAGTTATGATAGGAGGATAGGTCCGTAACTAATATGTTATGTTTAAGATATAGTTTTCAGGTATATTAATTAGTCTTTTGCATAATTAAGTTTTTATACATTCTCTAATGCCAATATTTAATATTTATCAATGGTTTATCGACCAAAGCTAGGCATTGAAAACACATGGGTGGTGTCTCATAGTTGAGTTTATTATGATTTCTTTTCTGGTATATACTTGCTTTTCTTCATTTTAATTACTCAACAACCATTAGAGACCTCTCCATTTTTTCTCCTGTATATGTATACTTAATTTTTAGTATTCAATGACTTAGTTCCTGGAATGGCAAAGGGCATCTGTAAACACCTTCTCTGGGACCAACAAATGAACACACATGCATGAAAAGTCCATACCATGATCAATATGGTTGTCATACATAATAAGTTAATTGGACAGTGTTCTCCTTCAGTATTAAAGGCGAGTTTTCATATTCGGCTCATATTTTTCAATTTCGAATTCTAGAGGAAAAAAAACTCAAGGAGAAGATAATATTATACTCGCTCAATCAGAATTGAATGTGCATTTTATAATAAAAAGGAAAACATTTAATTTTCAGATAGAGAAATCTACTTACTCCTTCAGCATTAAAGGCGAGTTTTCATATTGGGGCTCATATTTTTTAATCTCAAACTCTAGAAGAAGAAAAAAAAAACTCAAGGAGAAGATAATCTTATACTCGCTCAATCAAAATTGAATGTGCATTTTATAAGAAAAAGAAAAATATTTAATTTCAGACAGAGGTTCCCCTACGTACCCAATGCCGGGAGGGAAGGAGAATGAGACACACATCAAGTAGAACCACTCGGACTCCGTCAAATCCTCCGGTGATAAGGCGGCGGAAGGTCTACGAATTTGCTGGTTTGTCTCTCCGGCAGAGAGGGTATCATAGAGCTCCCTAAGCTGCTGACTTCTTTGAAGTGATGCTTCTTCTGTGCTCACTTCCATTGGCTGAATTGTCTTCCTTGTTTTTATTGCACCATTGTAGTAACCATCTGTCCAAACTAATATCCTACAAACAAAATGCACATTCCTAAGAGATTAATAGAAAATAAAACAAATCAATTTTGTGAACAACATTTATCATTACTTCAGCCTAAAACAATAGCTTAACGGCCAAGAGTCTAACTCATAATTCAAAACACCAATAGTCAAACCATGGAAACTAAAAAAAAACAAGATTTCCTTCAAAATAATGCATTTTTGTAAGTAAATTAAGTGAAAATTAGTTTTGTCAATATTCAAAATAATGCATTTTTGTAAGTAAATTTAGTGAAAATTAGTTTTCTCAATATTTATCACTTTGAGCATGTCTTAGTGATCAAGTGTTTCGCTCATAATTTAGAATATTAGCAGTCAAATCTTTACAACTAAAAAGAAAATAAAAATCCTACAAACAAATGAAGATTATGACTTCAGCCCCGTTCAAGCAATAGACGGTGAAAATCGTATGTACCCGTGTATGTCCCTATTTCTGTACTCAACCAATTAGAATTCGATATGTGTATACACATATGCTGAATTGTGATTGGTTGTATACATGAATGAAAACATACACGGGGACAGATAATTTTTTGCCGCAATAGCGACTAACTGTCTAGCGTCTTACTCGTAATTTAGAACACCAGCACTCATATCAGGACTACTAAAAAAATAGAGATAATTAACTAATGACTCAAAACTTACCCTTGTTGTGGACATAGTTTCCAAAAGAGACTATAAGTCCATTGAACTGTTTGCACTGCTCTTTGCAGTATGTTCTGAAGCTCGATGGTTGCTGCTGCTTCAGACATCTTCTTATTATCGATCGATTAGTTCCTTTTCTTAAATCTCTTTTCGGATCGATCAGATATTGTTGATGTCAGAGAAAACTTTCAAGAATGTCCAATAAAGTCGGTCGGTCGACCTTAGAAAGATCCCAACTCTTTTTCCCCTTCCCGTCAGAACAAAGATTGGGACTTTGGAGTGGGAAGAAGCTTCAGACTTGCAGGTTGGAATTATAGGAGGACGTTGAGGAGAGGGACGTTTTTATGGGACCAATTGGAATCTTTCTAGAAGTTTGTACGTGAATTCATATATAGGAATTAGATCTTGTGCGGTTGGAGATAGCTTATCTAGAGAGTTTCAAAATGTGAGAACTTATTTTAATATTAATTTTCACATCGGAATATTTGTAAATAATAAGGCTCCTTTTTTCTATATAAATATACTACTTTTAATTCTTTTCCTATAATGAGAAAAAATAAGGAAATGAAAAAAGAAAATGGCTTTTTACTATTACCTTTCTTTTATTTTTTATTTTAGAATAAAAACAAAAAAGTAAAGACTTTTTTTAGTCTTTGTCATTTTTCTTTTAAATCTTTTTTCTCATAGTAATAATAATTTTATTCGGTGATTTAATTTGGTGTGCGCCGTTGCACATCTGAACTTTCTTATCCTGCAAGGAGTTTTGTTGTTCCCTCTCGCACCGGTAAGTTGGCGAATATTCTCTTCAAGGTAAATCAATTTTCACTGATGATTCGGCTGGTTACCAGATACGATACGATTTTCACATATCTGCAATTTCTATCTTATCTTCTGGCTACATGTATTTTCTAAATTTTCCTGATTTCTATATTATAAATTGATACAATGTTATTTTTTTGTTTCTTGTTTTGAATTTACTTAGCCTTGCCGATTTAATTGTTATTGATAATAAATTATGTTAGTGTCCCTGATTGAGAATAAGATTACGTGTTTAATTCTATTGAATTTAACTGCAACGAATCTATCGTTTCTAACATTACCCACGCCCATGGGGCATAGGAATTAATCTTCCCTTTCTGGAGAATGGTTGTTGAAAGCTGAACACCTAGATTCGTGGACATAGAAATGCCACCATATTGTAGGGCTTCTTTTCTTTCTTCCCTTTTTGGGTGAAGGATATGCAAAAAATTATATAACTCCGGATTTGAATGTTCATTTTTTCTAATATAAAATAAATAGAAAAGTGAACTATGATATCACATCCTGCATCGGATAAGTATGAGATGTTTGAATGATATATAAGTATGAATCTAAGTTCTATAGAATATCCATTTTAACATAATGCGCACGGTTATTAAATATGTGATCATGAGTGATGCTATTATACTCATGATTCGTCGTCCGGTCTTGCAGGCACGGGGTTTGAGCATTATGGTATTAGAGCACTAACAGGCGCCGTCAGACTCATTAGTTGCATTTCGAGTCCACGAACACAGGGTTCCTCTGAGACATATACATTCAATTTTGGATGGAGAAAGTATTTAGTATTATTTAAAAGTACTACTTTCGTTTCTAATTAATTGATACATCTCACTTTTTCACATAGATTAAGGAAAATTATTAGAATTCAATAATTACATAGAAACGAGTTTAAATTACTCCTAATTAAAGTATGGTTTGATGTGCATGTGTAAGTGTGAAATATTTGTAAACACTAAAGTATTAAGTAAAATTGATTAAGGGTACAATTGGAAGAAACATGTCAAATGTTTATCAAATTTTAAAATATATCAATTAATTAGGAACAGAGGTAATATTATTTAGAAATGTGAGCATTTTTTTTTTTTTTGGGTGGATTTTGACTGGTTGTTGGATACCTGACAGTTTTGGGGGCTTTGTGGAAAACAAAGGAGATTTGTAAATTTAGTTGGGTTGGTTAGTTTCACTATATTCTGACTGTGAGATATGATGTTCTAAAAAACCACGTGGTTTTGGAGGGCAGAAATGGCACCAGCGGAGTATTTTGGAGACGACTGGGCGTTGGCTCCTTTTTCCGCTGTTTCACATCCTCTACGGCACCAATACCTGCACAGATACAGCGACCGACTATCTAATTGGGGAATTAGCAAGCAAATAGAAAGTAGTTCAGATATTTTGTCTTAGTATCTCATTCTCTGTCTCATTATAAATAAATTATATCAGGGACAAAGATAATAGCGGGGTGACAGTCGTCCCCCCGATATTTCTAAAAATACTAATAGATATAGTAAATTTTTATATGTAGTTTGAAATATTTTATCAAATTTGACCTTCCAACAATTTATTTTTGCAATTTTTATATGTAGTTCGACATACTGTAGCAGTTTTCACTCCCAAAACCAAATTTCTAAACTTCGTTTCTGAATTATGGTTTGCTAATTTTTTTAAAAATTAAAAAGTAAAAGAAGATTAAGGAACTCAGAAAAATATAATACATAAAATTATTTAAGAATGAAACAGACAATGAGACGGATAATTAAAAACCGAGAAAATAGCTATTTTACTTCTCTCATTCCTGTTGCAAGTATCTTATTCGGCTTCAAATTTTAAGATAAAAAACGAGCTTATAGTGTAGAACTAGGTGTAATAACATATTCTCTTCACCCTGAAATTTTGTGTGTATATATATATATATATATATATATATATATATATATATATATATATATATATATATATATATATATATATATATATATATATATAAAGAATAATAAGATAATACTTGAGTAATAAAATTGAAGGCAAGGTATATGTCAAGTCTACATATATGGAAAAAATATATTATATAGTAGAAACATTGATTTTCTTATTATATAATATCATGTATATAATACTATGAAGAAGTAATATATAGTAGAGATTCTAATTAAGTAATTATATAATATTATGTTTTTTTTAATAAAATATATAATATTATGTATGAAGAATCTTTCATTCCAGTAAGAAAATGTTAAATATGTTAGGATATCCTAAAGTAGTAAGAGGATAAAGATAGATCAGATAGAGGGAGGGAGTTGATTGAATGGTGGCTACCTTTCTTACACCTATGGGCTATGAAGGATGGAAAATTTTGATATAGACCTGGGCTATATGTGGAGTTGTGGATCACTTGGTACAGAATTAACCACATCACCTCATTTGATTAAAAAAAAAAAAATCTTATAAGGCCCCACCTGTTTTTATTATTTTAATTAAAACTGTGATGTGGCTGAATGTGGATCAAGTGGTCCATGGCCACCTTGTGGCCCAGGTCCAAGACAGAATCTGCCATGAAGGATAGATCCCTCTTGGCAATGTCAACACATAATTTTGTAATTTACAAGATTAATCACATAATATCTCTAGAAACTAGCCAATACTTCCTTTTTGAGTTTTTTTTTATTTATCTAGAACATATTTATTACAAAAAAAATAAAAAAAATAAAGAAATATGATATTTTTTTTTTTTTGATGAAATTCGAATTAATGACATTTATGTCCTGATACCTGCAAAACACTTTTAAATTTACAAAAGTAAGAATATTTCTAACTATAAAAGAAAGATTGAGTTGGTAAAATTTAAATTCTCGATATAATAATGGGTAAAAGTATTATTTTCTAGATAATGTATTCAAAAAATATATTTGTTCCCATCATGTATATATCCAACAAATAATCATCAATAAGCTTTCTCAATGTGTACCTAAGAGGTGATGAAATATATGTACATGAAGCGAATTTGACTGTATAATATATGTTAACCAATTAAATTGAAATTCCTCGTCAAGGAAAATTAGTGTATGTGAAAAATACTTGCAACTTCAAACAACATATCCTAGGTTTTTTTATTTTTTATTTTTTTTATTTTTTTATTATTGGGGGTGAGGACCTATCTATTACAAGAAATATGAGATTCAAGAAGCGGGAAGGGAATTCAAACTCATGACCTCATCATGAGGCCTCAACATTAACAACTAGACTAATGTCTCATTGGACCATATTCTAAGTTTGATGGGGATTGCATGGGCCTGACCCAGCTTTTCCTTATTGGTCATGACATGGCACCCGAAAGTTGGTGAGCAACATTTTTGTCCAGAACGGGAGTTGGGAAGTGTGACTTCCGTCTTAGGAACCGTCCTGGCTGATGTGGCCGGTTCCCTGACGCACCTTGCCACGTCAGGATGGAAGTCCCACTTCCGTCCTCAACTAGCAGAATTAAAGCCTACAAACCCTAACTTTGTGCCAAAAACCCCAACCTTTTAAAGCTGCCTGCAGTTGATGTACCTTTTTTTTTCCTTTCATTCTTTGGTATTCAAATAACATATAAATATCCCTAAACAACTTTTGTAGTAATATAAATCAAACAACGGAAATAATCGAAAAAAAAATTTATAACGAATAATCGTCAAATAGTTCGCAACAACAATTAATAAATGTAAACAAAATAACATAAACGACTATGTAACCGGTTGAATAACAGGAGTATCCGCTACATCCGCTGCTCGGGATCGGCACGAAACACTCTTCCCAGCTGCCACAAATGCATCATTTATTGTCTTGGCGGCCCAGGAGATGAGAGTCTTGTACTGGCTGTTGGTTTGGGAGGCAGGCTTCTCAAATTCTGTGAGCATGACTCGGTTCGATTCCTCCTGTGATGCAAATCTTCATATTAGTATACTTTAAATGAAATAAAAAAAATGTTAACAACGGAAATAATGAAACTTACAAAAATAGCCTCGGACGTGGTGATTGGTTGAATGCCCCTCGGGAGCGGACCGGGATCCCTATTCTGGGGATTGGTCAGAAGGTGGACGGTAATGCGATTGTACAACTCCATGTACTCAGGGGTAGGTACAATAACATTACCGGGAACGGGAACGGCGTTTTGCAGTGCATCTTCGCCATCTTCCCACATAGATATGTAAATGTTGTGGTGGGATTCCCAGTTTCTTGGCGGGCCCGCTTTGCACGTGTGTAGGTCCTCACCCGCTTTAGTGCAATCGCTCAATCCACTGAGTTTTGCTGAGGTTAAAGTCTTCAGGCCAACTCACCACTTGCCCCCGGGTGGGCAGTCCTAGAAGGCATCCTACGTCCTCTAGGGTAATACTAACCTCACCACATCGGAGGTGAAAAGAATGGGTCTCTGGGAACCACCGCTCTATTAATGCGGTGACCAAAGCGTGGTCTATCTTTATTTTTCCTATCCGACACCCCCCAAAACCTAGGTGGTCGATCAGCTGAAGCACTCTTTGATTGGTCTCGTTTTGGTAGGCATAAAAAAATTGGCCGTCACAACTAATCATTTTCAAAGTACTATTAACGTCTAAATCCCCGCCCCATGTTCTAAGAGCTCTATGCGATGCGTGTTTGTTTAAAACGCTAGTATCATAAAGACCGGGTAGAAAATGTGCAGGAACAGACATCTATACAAAAAATATAATAGCATACAATCCATTAGAAACTACACAATTTATATGGCAAAATTTATAATTCCCCAAATAAAAATTTACAAATTAACACTTCACAATCCTCAATTAACAAAAATCATCAATTCAAAAATCCCCCAACTACATAATTTCCCTAAATTGATAAATAGCCCTAATTTTTTAATTAACCTACAATCACAAAATCAAACACAAATTCACATGTATACAACTTCAAATGGGGAACAATTTAATCTAACTAACCAAAATATCAACAATTTAAAGTTCAATAGCAAGGATATATGTTAATTTGCTCAATTTAAAGTTCAATTCAAATAAAAAAGTAAAGGTTTTAAACCTTTTAGTTTAAGAGATTAGAGACAAAGGTGGAGTTGGTGGCGGCGGCAGTGGGTCATCGACGGTGGGGGGCGCCGGAGATGGGGTTCGTCGGGGGGTGAGTTTTTTTTTCCTTTGGGAGAGAGTGAGTTTGACGATTTGGGGGGAGAAGAAAAGACTTTTTTTTTACGTTTGGGAGGTGAGGACGGAAGTGGGACTTCCGTCTGACGTGGCAAGGCGTGTCAGGGAACCGGCCACGTCAGCCAGAACAGAAGTGGACAAAAATGTTGCTCAACAACTTTCGGGTGCATATCATGACCAAAAAAAAAGTTGGGGCGGGCAATGCAATTCCCAAGTTTGATACCCTCAGCCCGACATAACAAAAATAATATAAAAAATGGGTGTAAAATTTTTTAAGTGAAAAAGAACTCCAACTAAAAGTTATTTTTTGTCGCTAATTCTCTCGCCACGAAATCTCTTCAAAAAAGTAATTACGTTTTATTCGCATGTGCAAAAATTAAAATTTTAACTCATAATTAAAGGAAGTAGTGAAAGACCACCACGTCACACCTTAGATTCCCAACTAAAAGCTGTTCTAAAAACCAACAAAAAAAACTCAAACTAAAAGTACAAATAGCTTTTAGAAATGCTGACAGTGCGTGCGTAAAGCTTTCTACTGCTGTCAGATTAGTCAACATCCTGGCGGCAGGAATGCTTTGCTGTTATGCACTTAGTCATTAAGGCCAAATGGGCTTGAGGCCCATTAAATATTTGGATTAAATGTCCTGCAACTATGGGTGGACGGCCCTAACTATGAGGCTCTATTTAACATATATTTTAATTGTTAGGCCCAACATATGCGCTCCTCGCCGTAGCTTACGCAGAGTGGTTGTTACTTCAATAAATATCCAAATAATAATTAGTATATTTTCCTTTTTAAAAAAAACAATAAAATGGGTTAATTGTATTTAAGCCCTTGAGGTTTATCCAAAATAGGATAAGACCCTTGAGTTTCAAGTAAACTACAAAAACCTCCTTACTTTTAAATATAAACACTCACTAACAAAATATAGAGTGCTAATAAGGTTCAAGAGCTTGAATTATCATCAACCACAGTACCTCAATTAATTGACGGGAGAAGAATGGAGAGATGGGATGGTGGTGGGAAAGATGGATGAGGAGAGAATATAGAGGGGTAACATGAGAAATTGCGGGGTGGGGTTCGTGATGTTAGTGGGATTTGTTATCCGGAGAAGAAATAAGAAATCGAAGGGAAAACTATTAGAGACACGTGTTTAACTTTATTTATTTGTTTTTTATTGACATTGGGGTGAGAAGTTTTCTGAGTGTTGATTCTGCTACCATTAGCATTTTAATTTTTGATTTCTTAATTTTTTCTACTTGTCCTGAAAGTCTTATATTTAGGAATGGAGGAGGGAGTACTACATTTTACATCAAAAACTTTGTTAGAGATCCTAAGGATATACAAAAGTAAGTCCCCAAAACCAAGTGGCATCCACTTTTTCAGCAAACGTAGTAACATAAAGTGATGCAAGCTGCAATACCACCTAAAATAAATAGTCTATCGATCCTGGTTTCACTCCTCATCTTCTCCTCCCTCAGCTCGCTCTGAACTTTCGAGTACAACAGACAAGACTCGAGTGCCTCGCTATAATTTTTGCTCCTCCGGCAACTCAGTGCTTCTTTGAGTACAAGCAAACTGTTTCTGCCATTTACATGCGCGCCTTCCATATCTCCGAGTTGCATGCTTAATTCCGTCAACTTGAGAGTTGTCTCGGCTCCAGTCCCCTCGGTGGAAACTACTCGGAACCTCATAATAAGGATGCACTCGACTACTTGGCACGGAAGAATGTCCTTAGCAGGTAGAATTGATCCAAATCTTATCAGGAAATCTTTGTCTGTAGGCCAATGTCTCTGACCTCCTTGAGAACACCAGGAAGAGAGATTAGCAGCCTGCTTGATTTTTGTGTTCACGACAATCCAACTTAGGCGAATTCCATCTCGTAGATCTTGCCAAAGCTTCCCGTCTTTCCTCTCTTTCTCCATTGATGTTATTGGGGGCAAACCGTCAGAAACTGAAAGTGTAACTTTGCCTCCTCCCTGGTCATCATCTCGGGTAGAGTTGTTGAGGAGATCAATTCGGAAAGGACAATTGTAAAACCAGCCATTGAAGCCATTATTAGCATTTGGTATACCCCAAAGAACTTTAGAACAGATTGTTTTGTCCTTGTATTTTATATCCACAAAGGAGACGAAATCTGATGCCGAGATACTTTGCAGTTCATCCACATCACCATAGTATTCAGCTTCAGTCCATTCTTCGGGATACTCCAAGTAGTCATTCAGTCTGAACTGAGGAACTTCCTTGTTCACAATAAGAGGGAAACAATCGGCATAGAACTTTTTGAATCCACCAATAGAGGATATCAAACTCTTAACGTCATCCCTACTTGTTGAAGGCCACATAGAACAGCAAACATTCTCCCATAATTTCTCTTCCTTGGATATAGAGCTGAATGTAGCACATGTGCAGGCTGCACTAGCCAATGTTGCACCATCAAGACGCCTGAGTATGTCGTAGAATAAGTCACTGCTCAACGATGCCATACTTTCAACTTGCGCAATAGACATGGGGATGGTTATCTCGTCATCTGAAGAGCAAATTTGAAACAGGGCAATCAAGACATGAAGAAAGTATATCTGACCATGCAATAAGGACTTCCACCATAACACGATATTTTTAGAGAATGTTTAGTATTTAACATCAGAAGACAAAATATATCCCTATAGAACAAAAACTTTTGTAGCATACAAGGTTTATTTCTTTTAATTCCTTCCCCCCCTCTTTCATTTTAACCCTCCAGCCATTTCGAATTACAGAATCATGAATTCAAATTTTCAAATTAGATCAAACTTTTCAAGATGCCAGTATTTGTAGTAATAGTAGTAAAGCATAAAAGTGACTTTCAAGCTAAAATATTTCCAAAGAAAGCACCTAAAGAGTAAAGCAAGAACATAAACTAAGCTCAATTAGGCTCTGATAGATCATAGTAACTTTCAAGCCCAAATAATTCAGCAAAACACAAGGAATTAAGTTCTCAATTCACCAGAAACACTAAGAGACAACAACATAAATTAAGCTCCTGATCTCCCTTGGATAATTTAATCATGCAAATCACTACTTAACTGATCTTGAATGCCCTATTTGAAACTGTTCTTGTCCCTTTTTAAGAATCTAATTAGACAGTAGTAATGAAGATTGTACCAAAGAAATCTTACAAGAAAATGACTAAAGACTAGCAGACAACAGAAAATCATACGCAGAATTACTTCTCCAAGAATGAATGAGTAATACTACACTCATTCCATAATATAAGTCGTTTATGACATGTAGTAAAAATTAAGGAAGCAAAAAAACATGATAATTTGTTAGCCAAAATATCAATATAACTCTCTTAAATGAAAATTACTGCTTAATTTGAGCGGGCAAACCTGACAAACGGAGGAAAGCAACATGGGATCGAGTTATTATGAGCAAGTACAACAAAACCCATAATTTTTCTAGAAAAGAAATGGGCTACAAACTAGTGATCCAAGAAGTAATTTGAGTGGGCTAGCAAAATATTAGAATAGCCACCTGATCTACTACTAATAAGAAACAAGTGGTGAAGAAAAATATAAAACTCACAAGAAAAGGTTATTCAAATAGTTATTAACACAAGATTACATGGGGAGGAGAGAGGAAGTGGGGTGAAAATAAATGGAATTATGCCAGCAGTCGTCGGCGCCGAGGAGGAGAAGAGCGGAAGGGGAAGGAGTGGGGGGTGGATTTAATATATTGTGGCCGAGGGGTCCGATGGGCTTGATGGTCAAGAGTATCTTTCATCCAGTGATGTATTCAAACCCGTCGTGGCTCCAGTCACGGGCCTCAAAATTCCAGATGCAGTGCGGTAGCGATCCCGTGCATTGAATTTTATACTTTTTTTTATTCAACGATCGTATCAAAAATAAGGGGTATTTTAGGGATAAACTTTACAGTGTTACTTTTTTTGTTTAGGAGAGAGAAAAATTGCGATGAACAAAAATAAATGTTCTTCTTGTAGAACACATGTTTTTGGTGTTCTCTAACAAAAACATGTGTTCTCTAACCAAGAACATGTATTTTTGTTCAGCCACAACTTTTCTCTCTCCTCCTCGGTAACCCAATCGATGTGACGGTTGCGTGTTACTTTTTGTTCCCGAGGAAGAGAGAGTTTCTCTAACCAAAAACATGTGTTCTCTAAAGAAGAAACATGTGTTTTTGTTCACCATGAAACTTTTCTCTCTTCCCCATGAACTCCAATCATTTATTTGTAAAATTACATATGTACTCTTTTATTATATAACATTTTTTTTTATTGTCACCGCAACTTTTCTCTCTCAGGATCCGGGACAGCTTCAAAATTCCATCCGACGGCTAGGATGGTTCCGCAGGTGCGGAACTTTGGGGATTCCGCACTGGAGCCGGACTGATTCAAACCATGATACGTAAGTTGTCAAACTGGCCCCACCGACGAACTTTACTATGCGGGTCCTCGCTACTCACGCCAGCAGGGTCTCACATTCCGATCCGACTGAGTAGTTAGGGGATATAAATTAATGCGACCTGCGGGTCCTCGCTACTCACGCCCGCAGTGTCTCACACTCCAATCCGACAGAGTAGTTGGAGGATGTAAATCAATGCGACCCAACAGTCTGAGCAGGTGGAAGGACTTTTAACTTGATGTCCATAAGAAGCCATCCCACATTAAGTCCTCGCTCTTCCTGGTATTTAGCGCTAGGTGTTCATTCGAACGGTTTTCATAGGGTTTGGACAAGGTTTCGATTGTGTTTGAATTGAGATTTTAAGTTTAGGTCTCAAATTTAAATTGAGCCAAAATTTACAACCCATTTATTGTGAATATTTGAAATATCAATTTAAATAGATTAATCCAATAATCTTTAATTTAATAACCCACCCAATTCAAATAAAAATTCTTTTGACGAATCCAATTAAAAAAACGAGAGGGTCAATTGATTTGGGTCAAAATATTTTAGTTTGTATTTCATTTTTTATTTTTTTTAAATTTAAATTAAATTGTTTTAATTTTAAAATTAAATTTACGCAACAAATTATTTCGATTTGGGAAAGTCATTTTAGTTATGACCATTGATATTTTCAAAAGAAATATTAAACATAATCATATGTCTTTTGTATACTAAGTTGAGAAATAAAATTCACACAAAATATTCTAAAAAAATATCAAATAATTTTGCAATTTGCTGTGAGTTGACACCAACATCGCTTGATTCTTCATGTTATGGCAAGTCTCAATTTCGAGTCATTCAAGAAGAATTTAAACGCGAGGCAAAACTAGCATTTGTACTTGGGAAGGAAATTCATTTGCAGAGGGCAAAATTTAGTTCTTTGGTGGGGCATAATATTTTTTAACATTATAAAATGTTGGGGTTCTTAGTTCCTTAACTATCTAAATATGTTATGCTTCACATGTTTGTTCTGCAAAATCTAAATAAATTAATAGGGTTAATTATTTGGACATCGTTACAAAAAGTTATTAGTATATTTTTCTATGGTGTTTCATTTAATGTGACAATTACTTTACATATCATCTGTGATCTTGATTGATTACCAAACAGTTTTTTGTCGAATAAGAAATTATTCATTAATCACACAATAGTCGAGGTCATTACAATTAAAAGATAATCTGAAAATACAAGAAAATAAAAGTTATACAATGGTTTAGATAACCATGTTAACAGATAAAAGCCCACACACAGTGATTGGGTAAAAACACTGATAATAGTAGAAAAAGTAAATACATAATAAAATTTTAGAGAAGTTCAATTTCAACATCTTTCTTAAAAATCAACAATCCGGGTTGAGATCCTCCAAGAAGGATCGAAAGAAACTAAAGGATCTGAAATAGATCTTTCATCCGAAAGTTTTGAATCTTGAAAAAGAATGTCTTGATAACATTTCATCACGATTTACTCCAAAAAGAGGGGATGAAGACACAAAAAGTGAAGGAAGGATGGCTAGATCCAATAAAGATCCGACTGAAAGTCAGAGCTTTTGATTGGATCTAATCATGAAAGGAGACAACAATGAAGAGAACTCAAGAAGAAGAAGAGAGGAAATATTAAAGAGAGAAAAGAGGGAGGGAAAAGATCTAGTAGTTGATTGATTACCAATCCAACTACTACTACTACAATTCTATCCAAAAATTAAATTCAATCAAATGGAGTTCATGACTTGTGTGAGAATGTTACTCCAAGGTCTCTCGCTTCTATCCAATATTATTTGAGAGAGAGAGAGAGAGAGTTATTGAGCTTAGTTGACCTAATAACAGGGTTAAGGGAAAGGAAAATGAAAGGTCACACCATTTGTTAATAATTGAAACTCCTCCATCTTACATCAAATCAAAGCTATCAATTTTATCACAACCCTACACTTAACATTTGATGTTACGGATGCACATGGACTAACATTCTTAAATATAATAGATTAGTTATAAGAGTTATTTACGAAAATAAATTAAAATATAAATATAATATTCAATTTGAGAATGTCCACACTCCACATGAGTTGGAATCATCCTTTCTAAATCAAATCGGGAACAAATAAATACCCTTAAATAAATAAAACAATCACCCACCCTTTCAGAAAGAAAGTGAATTAAAAAAAGGTGGAAGAGAGGACTTGAAACTCCACCGTTTGAATTGAGTGATAGACGATTGTTATGTTTACAATTTCTTTTAAGTTATAGATATTTTAATTAAAAAAATTTAATACGTGTTAATTTTTTATTAATGAAATAAAAAAATAAAACACACATAATTGTATAGAAGATCCTTACTGCTCTAAAAGCCACCATAATTCCATCCCCTTTGTATCTCGTGAAAATTAGTTGGAGATTTGGAGTTGTGGGATTTTGGTTAAGTTGCCGAGAGGAGTAATCCGCACTGTGCGAACATATTAGTCCAATGGTTAGTTGTAATTCAAAATATTTATTCAACTATGTGGATCCCATTTTTTTTTAAATTACATATTATTTTATTCTTAAATATATTTCAAAAAGAAAAAACCATTTAAAATATAAATTTTGTCTCATCCACATATATAGCCATTCCCAACCAATCTCATTAATCCTAGATGTTCCATCCAACAACAAAAAAAAATAGCAAAATTTTTATGAATGTTAGGAGCACAGTTTTTGCAATCCAATCATTACACCACTATAATCTCGTCAGCGCTCCCTATGCGGACTCTCGAAAATTCGCATGACGGCCATGGCCACGATTCCAAACTGATTGATTTTTATACTTTTTGATCCAACGACCGTATCAAAATAAGGGATATTTTAGCGATAAACTTTCATGCTACATTTTTGTTTCAGGGAGAGAGAAAAAGTTATACTGAACAAAAACACATGTTCTTCAACTTTTTCTCTCTCCTCCTGTAACCCAATCAATGCGACGGTTGCAGTGTTACTTTTTGCTCTCGAGGAGAGAGAAAAGTCATGCTGAACAAAAACACATGTTCTTCCAGATTTGGACCGTTCAAAATTCCATCCAACGGCTAGGATGGTTCCGCAGGTGCGGAACTTTGGGCGTTCCGCACAAGAGCCGGACTGACTATAATTTCCCCAATCAATCATTATTCTCATCACAGTTGAACATATTGACCAAGTTCGTTTTAACCCTTTTCCTGCTGAATTTCCTTTACCTTATCTCTTGTTGCGGATCCTCTTATTACCCCAAAAATAAATGAAAATGGAGTTTGAAGCTACGATTGTATTGTGTTTGAGATTTTGATCTCAGTCTAAAATCAATGTCAAATTCAAACTAAACTGTAAATGATTTAATATTTAATATTTTATTTTTAGACTCGATCAAAAAAATAATTTGCGTATGAATTCGAGTTTCAAACCAGATCAAACTCAATCTAACTTAACCATATCATATAATTCATCAAAAGATAGCAATGATCGAGTAAAATCATCACGAATAATACTATAAAAGATACTATAATCAGTAAATAATTTCAAGCAACCAATTTCAATAAATACTTGAATCTGATGATAATATATAATGCGCATCAAGTAAAAATCCAAATGATATTAACAAGACGATAATCCAAAGTAATTAAGGAAGATTTCAACATAAGTAGTATTAATTAAAGCATCGAAAAGACGTTAGGGTTTAAGAAAAATATAGGCCTAGTCATATAGCAGCGGGATTAGGAGTATCGGAGGTGGAAGGAAGAGCTTCCTCCGGTGACTTCTTCACAGATGCGACGCCGTCTCCGTCAACGTCATCGGGGTCTAAAGCGGGATCAGACTTGTCCATAGCTGCCCTAGCCTTCTGGAGCCACGGCTTAAAAGCGAGCTCTATGGCGAACCAACCAGCTGCCAGAGCTCCGATTACCACCGCCGCCGATTTCGCCTGATTTGTCTTCGCCATTTTTCTTTTTCCCTTTCGATTTGATGTCAGACAAAATGCTTCGCTGAAGATTCAGACTTTTCTGACCTCTTTTATCTCTCTATTCACGTGTATTGGGCTGAGAAAGTCTAATAGTGGGCTAGGCAAATTTCTTTGGGCCCAAGAGCAATTCCCGGCCCTCCTCCTTAACTCAATACATCTTTGGCGGGGTGAAAATCGTCTGTCCCCATTCATGTCCCCAACCAATCAGAATTTACTATATACACAAGGTAGATTGTGATTGTTGGGGACACACACGGGGACACATACAGGGACAGAGGATTTTTTGCCCTTTGGCGTATGGTCTGGTACATTCTGATATCATTGAGTTCTTGACGCTATCAGGCATTTTGATTGCCAAGAAAGTTCAGAAAACCGGAAGTTATCTATTTGATGTCCATCCACGGAGGAAGAAAAAAATGACCGTCTGATGAGATTGAGTTTAGTTTCTATTTCAGAAAACGATGAAAAGTAAATAAATTATTCGTAAAAGAAGTATGATCAAGTCTTGTATAAGTGCTTCGGATTAGTATTGCTAGAATCAGAATCACTTGCAAATTCATGCATAACACAGATATCTTAATAGTCTCTTACATGGTGGTTCAATAGAAAAGGAAACGTAACATATTAGAACATACCAATTTATTTATTACAAGGTCTCACCCTCAATGCTTACTGGGTATTATCCTCGAAGAACATTTATAAGTTACTTTGCAGGTATCCCCAACTATAACTCTGTACTCGTGGACAGGCCTTGCAAGGAAAGTAGGCAAGTGAACCAGAAGATCACAAACACACTCATCGTCAACCGTATCCAGCCATTTGCAGCAATCCTCTTCAACGGGTGGGTCATCGTCATCGTCATCGTCATCGTCATCGTCGTCTTTGATGGATATTTCATCGTGCTCGTGTCTTCCCTCTCCGTGTCTATGCATGTGTCCTATGTAATGTAGTCCACCTACTGGGGGAGGCACTGAAGCAAGAGGCTCTGGAGCAGGAGGCACAGGGACAGAAGGCTCGGGAGCTGGAGGCACGGGGATAGGAGGGACGGGAATGGGAGGCTCGGGAGTAGGAGGGGAGTGTGGAGGGATTGGGACATACGGGAGCGCTGCACATGCATGATTCACAAGAGCAAATTGTGCTGCACAAAGAGGTCCAGGAGGAACTGGCACTGGCCTTGGTGGAAACGGAAACCAATTGCTCTTTGCCCCTGGCAGCAGCAGCAGCACCAGGAATACCAGAAAGAGTAGCAGTTTCGGAATGCTGGATCTATCCATGCTTTTGCTTCACAAGAATCACAACCAAAGCTCGAATGGCTAGCTTGCTATCCTTACTATCAATTATATACTACTGCATTCATAATCTTTTCATGACCCCTAGTTAAGCAGTTTTATAGGTCAACCAAAGAAAATGGTTAAGGCTGGTAATTGGGGATACGTCCAAAAGTATATAAAAATTGCATACCGGATGGTTCAGAATTCGTCATACGATTTGTGTGAAGAGCTCTTGCCAAATGGAAATCTACTATACCATCCTCCACGACTGCCCAACCTGTACCTATACCTACCACATTAAGAAAGCATGTATCAGCTTTGAAACTGAAAAGTATAAACTAGGAAAATTGTAGGTTAGATTTCTATTAAGCATCCTAAGATTATTTAACACAAATGTACTCAATCTTCTGGCTGAAGCACTTGATCCTATTTCTTAGAATTTACAAAACACGAAAACCCCCACAGCAAAGAAGCTTTTCAACGATATCTCAAGGCTGTTCACTTTGTAGTTCCAATTTAATGTTGTTTTCATCTTTCGCCACTCGTTCCATGTCCTTCAGAGTCATTTCTCTTTGAAGCCTCAATTGATCAGCCCTCTGCCTATGACCCTCAGCTAGCAACTCAACAAAAATATCTTTAATCTCAAGAAATGGATCTCGGTCAATTAACTCCTGGCCCTTATACGATTCCCTCAGCATTGCTGTCTGAATGCCTCCTTTTAACGACATATAAAAGATTCAGGAATGCCACGTAAAAACACTAGAAAATGAATTTGAGAATCTATAATCCTCACAAAACTTGCCAAAAGTGGGCACGGGGAACTCTCTAGAGAATCGAAAGAGATAGCAATTCGTGGAAAACCCCAACATTTCTCTTCTCCATTTCTCTTGATGATTTCTCCAAACCCGAAACATCTGAATACGGTGATATATAGGGAAGTTCTAACCAATCTCTAACCCACTCCCTCATTTCCTTCTTAATAAAAAACCCAGATGGAAGCTTCCAATTGAAACAAGGCCTATTCTTGATCCCGGTTAACCTAGATTCTACCTCTGCCTTAGCTCAATACCAGATTTTCCAAACTCAGAATTCCATGAAACCAATTCTACAAATGATTTCCCTTCCCCCGGAGCCCCTGATAACCTAAAATATTCCGGATACTTCGGTACTAAATTCACCAAAAAATCATTTGGGAATCCGAATTCCTTCTTTACCTCCAACAATTTATCAGCACTAAGAACCCTATTCTTAGAAATCATCAACAATTTACACAATTTAGACACAATTAAATTCTCATTTTCAAGAAAAAATCTCTTTTCCTCTTCCAAAAACCGCCTGAGCCTGTAACTAGGCCTGACAAAAGGAACTGGATCGGATTTTGGACTGATCCGAATAAGTGTCGAATAAACCCGGATTCCGATCAAGAAAAGTTTGTACTGTTATCGGCAACCGGAGCCTTTCCCGACGTTTATCTAAATACCGAAGATGGATAACTAGACCCGGTTCCTTTAATACCTCTTTAACAACTCTTTCACAGAGTCTCCATTGCTTATCGTTCTCGATTGCTTCGTCGAGCTTCCGATCCTTACGCCATGCTACCTTCAGGCTTGAAATTGAAGTGGAAAATTCAGGTTTCGAATTTCTGAGAGAATTGGAAGATACGGTGATGGATCGAAAGATCATAATTGAATTAAGAATGGATATGTTTTTGGACGAGTGGATCAATGGAAACTTAACTGATTAATTTGAGTGTTGTTTAGTGGAGTTTTGCTAATTCTGCAATTTTGTGAAATTGGGGATTTAGGTTTCAGGGTTTAAGTTAAGACTCCCGATTTAAAAGTAACTTTTATTTTAATAAATAACAATTACTTTTAAAAATATTTAAATGCCTGTTAAAAAAATAACATAAATATTAACCCTAACCTCGAGCGAACTTATCGCTAGAGTTGTAGTCATCTAACTGTTAATCAACTAAATTAATATTAACCAACTACATTAACTATTAACCTACTAAATTAATGGTTGACAACGATAATAACCTACACATTTTAAAATGAAAAATAGCTTAGTTTTAAATTTTTATAACTAATCTCTTATATTCCGATAACGAAACGCTGTTCAAGTGGTAAGACGCGTGGAAATCTACTGGCCCAGTGGAAAAGGCCGTAGGACGCAGGACAGAGGTCCTGCGTTCGATTCCCGCACCCCTCCCCCTAAATCCCCCCAGGAAAAAAAAAAGTGGTAAGACGCCCACCGGTAAATTAGGAGTCCGAGTTATGCAGGAAGAATGGGACCACTATTAATCCTCCTAAAATAAAAAAGGAAAAAAAAAAACTCTTATATTCCACTAATACATGGATCATACAATTAAGTTCTTTAATTAAAAAGAACTTGATGGTAACTTATTTAAAGTCAAGTTACCCTCCATAATTTTTGTGAAAAGTAAAAGTTCAATTTAAGATAAGAAGATTAATTAAATTTGTCGATTGCAGCTATAGTGCTGACAAAAAAAAATTTAGTACATATATAATTTTTTTTTTTTGAAGGTGTTGAAATTTTTTAAACAGATGCAATCTTCTACGTAATAGATGTTCTCACATTATTAATATATTTTTTATTAAAACAATTCATAAAGTTAAAAAAATACATATAAAATTTTAAAAATAATTTGAAATCTTTTAATATTTTTTTTTTTGCTAAATTAGAATATTTTAAAATTTGTATCGGATATACCAATAAAAAAATTTGTTCAGCACCGGACCGAAGTTTGTCAAATTTTGGCACCCCAAGAAACATCTTACAGAAGTCAATAGTCCAAAGTATCCACGTGAATAGTGAGTGATAGGTCCTCCTTGTCTTCGTTTCTCTCCAGCCGTCTTTATACTCTCCACCATCACTGTAACCGAGCACGCATATCCAAGTCCAAAAAGGAAAAAAAATCTCAAATTTCTCTGTTAATAATTCATTCAGAGCTAGATTTATTTAATTGAGCCATCATGCTCTGTTAATAGTCTCTGCTCTTGCATTTTGGTTTTCTTTTGTCGTTTTCCTTGCCTCCGCCGCTACCGGAAACTGGGGTTGAATATGATGAAGGTGTCGTCGGTGAACGCTATAGCCTTAGCGGGGATGGCGGTGACAACTAGGGCTTTTGTGGTGGATTCTCAAGACATTGAATTTGGAAACCCTTGGTGGTTTGTATTTGCCGGAATTTCAGGTTTTCTTGTGCTTTTCGCCGGAATAATGTCCGGTCTTACTTTAGGGCTAATGTCATTGGGACTCGTGGAACTTGAGATTCTTCAGCGAAGCGGTACCCCCAATGAGAAGAAACAAGCAGGTCTTATAATTCTTCCTACTTCTTCTACTTCTATTTACCATTTTTTTATAGATAGATTCATCGTTCAATTTCATTAAACTGAACTATGATCATGCGAACTTTGGTTGTGATTTTTTGCTGCATTAGTAAAATTATTCTTGTTTGGCGTGATCTTCAATTGTTTACTTTCTATCAGTTGCCGTAACCAGTCTCTTTATGAAAAAATAATGGTAAGACTGCGTACATCGGACCTTTCTGAGACTTGCTCATGCGAGAGCTTGTGCACTAGGTAGGAGTAAAATTATTACGCAGAATCTATGTAATTAGGTATTCTCCAGCTTGCCCAATTTGAGTTCAGTTCCAATCGGCTCTATGTGGAAGAATTTGCCTGGTCAGAGGACTAATAAATGGAGATAGAAGCGCATTTAATTGATTGATTGTTTAATTTGTTGTCAGCTGTTATATTACCAGTGGTTCAAAAGCAACACCAGCTTCTGGTCACATTGCTGCTATGTAATGCTGCTGCAATGGAAGTGAGTGAGCTTGCTTTTGTTTTCTTCTAAAGTTTATATATTTATTAGTGTTTCTTTTCCGATTCCAAGGCGGGTTTTTTTGCTCACCTGCTTTGGGTGTTGGAGTAAATGAAGTCAAGACCACCTGGAAAATCTGATTATATACTAATTCACCTGACCAAATCTTGCTATTGCATTATTCGCCTGTTCCGAATTACCACAATCTCCAGGACAAATGGGAGGGATGGGAAGTGGGAAACTATTTTCTATACAAGTGGGTTCTTAATGATATTAGATGCTAAAAGTTTTTATCTTCAGTTCAGCTAATGGAAAGCTCTTGAATGTTTTAGGTCATAAAATGTCATTTTTACGGGATTGTTGATTGTATAAACAGTTTCTGTAGGGATTTGACTTGATTAATGACCTTGAACTTGATTCTGTATCCTGCAGGCTCTTCCAATTTACCTGGATAAAATATTTCATCCTGCTGTTGCTGTTGTCTTGTCTGTAACATTTGTTTTGCTTTTTGGAGAGGTTTGTTACGTTTTATGCCTTTCTGGACGTCATTGATTTCCAAACGTCCCTTGCTTATGATAGCTTAGTGAACGAGTACTAATTTTGATCCTTCATGATGTTGGATTAGGTTATTCCACAAGCAATATGCTCAAGATATGGACTTGCCGTGGGTGCAAACTTTGTATGGCTTGTGCGCATTCTGATGATCATTTGCTATCCTATTTCTTATCCTATTGGAAAGGTACATTATATGCAGGCTTTTGCTCTGTGGATGGCTGCTAGGAAAGCACATAGTTTCTATTTCAATCTTGAGCACAACGTGGTTCCAGGTTTTAGATGCTGTTCTGGGACACAGTGATGCACTTTTTAGGCGAGCGCAATTGAAAGCTCTTGTTTCAATCCATAGCCAAGAGGTAATTCCTCTTACAGGGATTTTCTTTTATGTTGCTATAGTTAAAAATGATTACAACTTCAGCATGTAGAGAGACTTTATTTGTCTAATCTAAGTCCTAGTTAACATGGTACATGATTGATCAGAAAAAAACTTTACCTATGAGTGTCATATTCTGGACTGAAGCTGCTCTGGAAGCTACATATCCTGGGCATTTGTTTTTTTATTCCTTACCTTTCACATAAATAATTAACTATTTTCTCCTCCTTAGGCTGGTAAAGGAGGTGAACTCACGCATGATGAGACTACAATCATAAGTGGAGCTCTTGATTTGACTCTAAAGGTTTGTCTCGAAATAGATGGATAGCAAGCATGTTTATTTTTCTCCTCCTTTCATGTTTTTATTTTACCCAGCCTGTATTTCCTATCTCTAGATGCATTCTTCTAGGCATTTGATTTTTGATTGACAATGTAATAAATAAGCTGGCTTCTGAAAAAGACAGGTTGATTTTTTTTGGAAACATTAGCTTTCCATTAGCTTTTATATGCACACATATTTGCACGTATTTGTGTTTTGAGTTAAATGTTTATTTCTGAGAGTTTGGAATGTGGTATTATAAGTTGAAGTTGTATTGGACACTTGCAGACTGCTGAGGAAGCAATGACGCCGATAGAGTCAACATTCTCTTTGGATGTGAACTCAAAACTGGATTGGTAAGTGCTCTTCATTTTCGCTAAATTTCTTGGTTCTTAGAGTTTAAACAATTATCTATTGGAAGTAGGGGTTGAGAAACCCGTGTTGTTGTTTGTTGGTATTATTATTGAGAATAGGGTTTCTTACCAAAAAATTTCAGGGAGGCAATTGGAAAGATTCTTGCGCGGGGTCATAGTCGTGTACCTGTCTACTCTGGAAACCCAAAGAACATTATTGGGCTTTTACTGGTCTGTAAATAACTCCGTGAGAAATGTTACTTGTGTATTGTTTTGTTGGGACATAGTTATTATAGATTGTTCATTCTGTTCTTACGTTTCTAACTTTGGGAGACAGGTAAAGAGTCTTCTGACAGTACGGGCAGAGACAGAGGCTCCAGTTAACTCTGTTTCCATCAGGAGAATGCCAATGTTGGTGTTTCTTCAGACTTTTCCCCTTTTCTGCTTTGCTGAATCATAATTTCTTTGTTTGGATTCCCATGCATCTCAGGGTTTCAGCTGATATGCCATTGTATGATATTCTTAATGAGTTTCAAAAAGGAAGCAGTCACATGGCAGCTGTTGTGAGGGTAAAAGGGAAAAACATCAAACAGCAGTGTCCTTGTGAAGGAGAGAAGACCGGAGGAATCAAGGTCAACCCTTCATATTCACAATTAACTACTCCCCTGCTGCACAAGCTTGATGAAAGATCAGAGAATGTTGTAATCACCATTGATATGGGGTCGCCTCCGACCGCCGGAGACAAACCAACTCTGAAGGAAAATGGTTTCATCACAAACAGTCTGCATCTGCCCGAGGATATTGAAGACGGTGAAGTTATTGGCATCATCACCCTGGAAGATGTTTTTGAAGAACTTCTTCAAGTATTGCCCTTTATCTCTTTTGTTTCTAGTGATTTCCATCTTAAGCTTTGTGCTGTGCTATATCTTGTTCCCAGTTGTGCTTACAACTTATTATTATCAGCTTAAGTTGCTCCTTAGCAATTGTTTCATATCTTGATCTTCATATAAATCGATCTAATTTATTGCTTAATATAATTGCAAACACTTCTAGCTTTAGTTAAAGGTGAAGGTCCTCCATCCTCTCCCTTTCCTTGTGACCTTGTGCTCATCCGCCTATTCTCTTTTACGAATTTATGTCTATCTTGATATTTTGACCATCCCGTTCCTTTATGCAGGAAGAAATTGTAGATGAGACAGATGTTTATATTGATGTACATAAAAGGTATCGGGGACGGTTTTTTCTCTCTATTTATATCTATGCACTCACTTTACCTTAGATCATAATGTCTCGCTGTGCTACTTTGCTTGCTGGTGTCTTTAATAAATCTTCCCATTTTTCTATTGTGATTATTGCAGAATACGAGTAGCTGCAGCAGCAGCTGCTTCATCAGTTGCTCGGGCACCTTCAAATAGGAGGCTGACTGGTCCAAAACCCCCAGTAAGCATTATATACCATTCCCTTTTCAAGTGTCACTTTTTTTATAGGCTTTCTCTGGAACTGTTATACAGAAAGCATGATACTTGCCTTGTTTCTCAGATTCGAATATCAATGCAGCAAACTATACAACAATTTTCGTGGTTTTGTTGGGAGTCATGGTGTTGTTCTTCTGTTTTGCAGGGAGGCCCAGGCAAGCGGGGACAAGCACCAAAGAAGCCATCCGAGGATGATTTGCATTATACTAAATCATAAGATAATGCTGCCTCAGCGGGATGAGAGGGATGATTTTGTAACTTATGTTTAGATAGTGTATTAAGACCATAGGGGGGGTAGAAGGAAAAAGCAAAGATAAAAGGATTCCCCTGAAGTAATTTGTCGAACTATAATTAGGTAAATGGGTAGTAATACTAACCAGTCAAGAGAAGTGAATATAGGCAATGTGTTTGTAAATGTAATAGGAGATGCAAGTACATAAAATCAAAGTAGTAATTGATAATGTTGTGTGGCATTCGACATTATAAGGTAATTTCATAAATGTGCAGCTTTAATGAAAGACGAGGAAGGATTCAATCCCCGAACAAGAGCGAGGATCCCAATTAGATATCACGTGCTGCATTTATAAACAATTAGAATACAAACAATATTCATCTCTTATATCTAAACTTTAATCATTTATCCATTATATGGTCCAAAAGTTTTATTTTTAGTCCTCTACAATACTTTCTAG
Organism: Vinca minor; assembly: GCA_026122235.1. Taxonomy (NCBI): domain Eukaryota; kingdom Viridiplantae; phylum Streptophyta; class Magnoliopsida; order Gentianales; family Apocynaceae; genus Vinca; species Vinca minor. The sequence goes on along the minus strand of JAOCZM010000085.1, from coordinate 1,268,563 downwards.
TTATACCAAGGCGAATTGGCCAATTTAGTTCCACAGCATGCTGCAATTGATCATTTTGGTCCCAAATCTTTAATTCTTGGACCAAAATAATCAATTACAACATATCGTGGGGACTAAATTGGGCAATTCGCCTTGTACTAAATGGAATCAAATATCCAGACCAAAATTTTACTTTATTTTTTTTATTTTTTTCTTTGATTAATAATTTATTTGAGTGAAAATTCTAATACAAATCTTTAAATCAATGCTCAGTACATGAACACCTACAATGAGTATATAATTCTTTAGACACTAGTATGACGATAATATATTGAAAATAATAATAAAAGTTAATTTGAAGCCTCCCACAACAAAAGCATCCTCATTAATTTTTTTTTCCTATAATAAAGTTTCTTAAAGATCATTGGTACAAAAATATTTTGTGGTGTAGTGTTGAAAATTAGAGATCACAAAATGAATGATTGGTGGTGATTAGTAAACTTCCACCAAGCAAAACAAAACACACATTTACATAATTGTCCATGGTCTTTTAGTAGATTGACCAAACTGTCCAATTCCTTAGGCGCGTCAGTCTCCTCCTCCACCTGAACCATCTCTCTCTCTCTCTCTCTCTCTCTCTCTCTCTATCTATATATACAAAGCCGACCTCTCGACTTCAACTACGTACATAAACCAATACCAAGTCTCTCTCTCTCTCTCTCTGTATAAATAAAAGCTCAAACAGTCCTACGGTGATTCTATCTTTCTCACAATCTTCATCTTCTGAAGCATTACGCGTCACGAGAAAGAACTAGGTCAGTACTTTATCTTCGAAACTTCAGTCTCCTAGGGTTTATCTTCTTTACGCGGCTGATCTTTCGTTTTCCTTTTATTTTGCGGCGTTTCATTGGATTGATCGATTAACTATTTTACTTGAATTATAGGCATTAGCATAGTTTGATCGACTGGAAATGATTCTGTAAATGCTTCTATTTGCATATGTATTTATTTCCTTTATTCTGCGACGTTTAGTTGGTTCGAAATGGATCGATTAACTATTTTACTTGAATTTTCTATTTATTTATTTTTCTCGGGTGGAATTCTAAATTCTAGGCGTTAGGCATAGTTTGATCGACTGGAACTGTTATATACATGCATTTATTTGTATTTTGTTCGCTCGCGTACTTAATTATGCCGATTTATGTTATATCTGATGAATTGTTAGGGTTTTGTAATTTCGTTTTTTTACACTAATCAGTTTGTGGTTTTTATTTATGTTTGAGATTTATATTTGATAAAGTCGTGTTACTAGTTCTGTCTATTGATTTGTTAATGCGCCTTCTAATTCTGCAGTGATTTGTTTTTGAGAAAATTAAGTCAATGTTTGCTTAAATGCTTATAGATTCCTTTGATCGAAGAGAATTCCTTTGTTTTACCAATATGTGTAATGTGATTGGACGTTCTTTTCTTGTTTTATTAACTTTTGTAATTCACTTTGTAGTTCTATGTTGTACTAAATGAATTGTTAGATTATTGTAACTCATTTACTTGAGAAATTAATACTAATTGTTTTCTATTGCATTTGAGTGTATTTTATTCATATTTGGTAAATTTATGTCTCTTTTTTTTGTAGAATCTCTGTAGTAGTTGTTGATCATGGGATTCAAAAAAGTTTACAAGGCTTTGCAGGAGATCTTTCCTGAGGTATGAGAATAGTCTCTTCACATTGAGTTAAGCTTTTATTTTTCCCTTGGGATCCTGTTGCATTTTTCATATAGTAATCATGTAGTGATTCATTAAACCATCATTCTTCCATCAACAAACGAAAACGAAACATCATTCGGGAAAAAATTGCAAGCAATAAGAAAAGTGTGGTGAGGGCAAGCGTATTTGTGTATGTTTAAAATTTTATTGTATTGGAAGAATACTGAACAAAGCAACTAAGCAAGTAAAAGAGGTTATTGTTCTTTTCAAATTTCTCTCTCTTCTTTCAGTCCATACTGCATGGAAAAAATGATTAAAAATTAAGTATTGTGTGGAGTACATAGAACTGTCCTCATGCAGACTAAGAATGTAATTTAGGAATCTGCGTGGAACTCTTATTTTGTGGAAGATAAAGCATATGACTGATATCAAATCTGTCCTTGTATAGGTTGATTTTCGACTTCTAAGAGCTGTTGCTATTGAGCACAAAAAAGATGCTGATTCAGCTGTGGAGTCAGTTTTGACAGAGATTATTCCTTATCTGACTGGAAAGTTCGGTCTGTCCGATTCTTCCAGCAAGAACTGGTCTCCAGAGCAACCACCTAGTTCATCCAGCGAGAGCAGGGCTGCAGAGCAAACAGCTAGTTCATCCAGTGAGAGCAGGGCTGCAGAGAAAACACCTAGTTCATCCAGTGAAAGCAGGACTCCAGAACAAATACCTGGTTCATTCATTGAGAGCAGTGCTGTTGAGCAAACCTCTGGTTCATCCAATGAGTTCAGGGCTGTAGTCCAATCACCTAAAGGTAATACATTCTATTGATTGAACTTTTATAGTTTTGGAATGCATAATTGGTCATTCACCTACCTATGGATTGTCATTGGTGAAGGTGCTAGTGGAACTCCTTGCACGGAGAATGTGCATCTCCAGACTCCTATATGTCCAGATGAAGATCAGCTTGGTCAATTTTATGATGCGGAATCTGATCATGATAAACTGTTTCATGGCGTAAATGGTGAACTTCATCAAATTTGTGGAGACAGCAGTATTGGTAAATTGACCTCAATTGATGAAGCCGTGATGAATGTTTGTACTAGTGCCTCCTCTCCTGTACCATCTGCAGTATTGATACATGGAAATGGGGCAAATACTAGTCATGATATATGTGGGGGCCCCAAAACTGAAGACGTAATAATAACTTCTGGAAACTATGGAGAAGGTAGCATTGAAGCTGTATCCAACCAACATGCTCAGACCATTTCAAGTGCTTTGGAGCATCAGAATTCGGCTCTGGACCAGAGCATTACTAATTTACTTCATGTTGAGTCCGTCACAGGAGAAAATCCTCTAAAAAATTATTGTGCTGGTGAAGCAGTGAAGGATAAGGATTCTTTGGGTCACATTATCCAATCACGTTTAGAAAGTTCAGAAATGAGTTCCGCTGAATTTGGCACCAGTTCAGTTGATATGCCTCTCATTCTCAACTCTGATGCCATGAAACAGGCTAATGGTTCCGAAAGTGATGCTTCTAAAATAGGATCCCCTTATGAGTCAGCTGATGTCATAGATGGGTCTGACTTGTCTACAGGGGTTACTCCAGCTGCCCAAATCTGTAGTGTTGATCTCCTTGAAGATATCATTGTTGATGCAAAAAATAACAAGGTATTACTGGCATTTGGGAGTGTGAGTTGCACACATGCATACTCGTAAACGGCTTATTTTACGTATTTTTCTAAGTGGGTTTAACTGCTTGCACTGTATTTCGTTATTCAATATACCCATACAGAGTGATTAAGAGCTTCTAAAACCAGCAAGGAAAGAATTTTCTGGGAGACTAGTCAAGATTAGATGTGCTCTTATTACTATTTTCTATGGGTAGCAAGAGGCCTTTTGGAAATTATGTTTAAGCTACTTCTTTTTACCAAATAATATCAATTTTTGCACTCACCCGCCGTTATTGCAATGTGTACAATTTATTTAGTTTTCGCGAATGTATGTACTATGTAGTATAACTATCAGTTTCATGAGAATTCCACGAAAGGAGAAATTAGTTCTGTAGTAGGTGCTGTTTCTTCTTATCTTTGTAGCCCTGGAGGAATCAAAACATATATCGTAGAACTGAGAAGTAAGATGCGTTCTGTTGACGAGAACATTCACTTGGAAGCATACTAATTATGGAACTCTGTGCAGAAAACCTTGTTTACAGCTATGGAATCTGTTATCAGTTTGATGAAGGAAGTGGAACTGCAAGAGGAAGCTTTAGAACAAGCAAAAGAGGAAGCAGCTGAGGGGGGCCTGGAAATTTTTATGCGTGTAGAGGAGCTCAAACAAATGCTGCAGCATGCAAAGGAAGCCAATGATATGGTTGACACTTGTTATTGGCTGCATTTTACCAATTTTGTGTAACTTTTTGGTTTCCTTTTTTCTTTTCAAATGACATAAATCATTTGCACCACTTTCTAATGCCAGCATGCTGGAGAAGTATATGGAGAGAAAGCTATTCTTGCTACAGAAGTCAGAGAGCTTCAGTCTCGCCTGCTCAGTTTGTCCGATGAAAGGGATAAAAGTCTCTGTATTCTTGATGAGGTACTGAAATCAATTTCTTGCTGCATTCTCATTGAACTTTTTCTCATTTCTTCGTTTGATCTTGTTATATCATAATCCATATTGGAGAAATTCACGTATCATCTAATGTGCATACAAACACATTACCCTGTGATTGAGAATTTTCCTTTGTCGCTAAATTCTTGATGGGCTATCAGGCTATGACATTCTTATTTAGCTTAGCTATTCGTTTGTATGATTCTATTTTGCAATAGAATTTGGTTGCATACTTGAATAAATTGCTGGTCTAGAATTTCAACTATAACCTTCTCTTCCAGTAACTCCCAAGATGGTTTGTGCAGATGCGTGAGAGTTTGGAAGTAAGATTGGCTGCAGCTGAGAAAGAGAAAGAGGCCGTGGAGAAAGAAAAACTTGAAAAGGAAGAAATTGGGAGAAAATTACTGGCTGAACAGGAAAAGATAATGGAGAAGGTGGTGCAAGAGGCCAATACCCTGAAGCAAGAGGCAGAAGAGAACGCAAAGGTAAGGAATCCTTTTACTAGTTACTGGTTGTCTGATACACTCAAATAAACAATGATGAAGTTGAGATATACATTTACCTTTTCTTGTGTTATGTTTTGCAGTTGCAAGAATTTCTTGTGGACCGTGGCAGTCTCGTTGATATACTGCAGTAAGTATCCTATTGTCCTGAGAGTTGTCCTCTAAGTTGATGGATTTAGATGGGTTATAGTGAAGTGTCAGTTTGATTTTGGTGTTATTTTACTTTTGCATTGCATAAAGTAAATTTGTGAAGTGTCTTGCTCAACTTCTTTGTTTGTGTAGCATTTTGTGGTCTGGCCTTTTAACTGATGACTCCTATGACACGTTACTTTCTGACATGAAATCTATATTTCTTGCTGGTGTTTTAGATTGTTGTTTACTCCCAGATTGAATGCTATGTACATATTTTTAATCTAAATTTTGTTACTGGCACTATCTAGAAAAGAAGGATGGAATTGGATCCATTCTCATATGTGGGTTGGGTCTCATAATGATCCAGTAACAAGTGCTAATTTGGCTCAGACCTGATTTTAGCGAATGAGACATCACTGGATGATTAATGCTCGAATTATTTTCTAACCTTAGAGGTACTTACAATGATTGGTTCATGTGCGAAAATTATTATCAGATTAACAAGAGATTTTTGGATTAGATATTGATACTTGTTAGTAATAATCTGACCAGGGAAGGCATATGATATTCGCAGTAAGTTCAAGTAGTAACACAATAAGGGCATATCTATATTTAAAAGGTTCACGTAATTACTTTCCCCCGGATTACTCACTATTGGGTTACTTATCTGAGTATAAAAAGAATAATGCTAACCAAACAATGCTGCAGTTGGTATGCATGTCATTCCATGAACCTGATGATTCCTAAAGGTTAGATGGTAGACTGGAGATGGTCGATACTTCCCCAAGTATTTGATTCAACTCAAACATGGTCTGCTTAATTTGAGACTGAATGAGTATTAATAGAGAGCATTGTTTAATCTACTGAATTAGAAATGTGTAGTGTAGATTAGATTCATCTTTCTGTGTAAATTAGTTTGTTATTCATAATTGAATTGGGAGTATTAATAGAGAGCATTGTTTAATCTACTGAATTAGAAATGTGTAGTGTAGATTAGATTCATCTTTCTGTGTAAATTAGTTTGTTATTCATAATTGAATTGGGATTTTGGGAAAGGATTGGTGGTATTCTAATTGGATTTTGGGAATTGTATCACTTTTGACTTGCCTAGGTTGTGAGATGCCTATTAACTCTGGATGGGATTGTCATTGATTGCTGACATTTATACCCTTTTTCTGGCAGAGGGGAAATAGCTGTAATATGCCAGGATGTGAGGTTACTGAAAGAGAAGTTTGATGAGCGCCTTCCACTCAGCAAGTCTTTGACTTCCAGCCAGACCAGCTGCGTTTTAGCTTCTTCAAGTTCGTCTTTGAAAAGTATGGGACCTGAACAGGTGGACCAGGTGACTGAAACTGCAGAGAAGAAAGATCTTGTGCCCTCATTTGTTGAGCCAGAGTCCTCTGGAGCAGAAACAGGAGCACATGAGCACAATTCTCTTATTGATGATGGATGGGAAATTTTTGAGAACCGTTACCTGTGAATGCAGTGAATATTTTGATGATTGATGGAAGATACTTGAGATAATTTTAGACTGCTTTCTAGATAGAGATATCTGCTCGCTATGGTGTATTGTTTTCAGCAACTTAAAAATGCTTTTAGTTTCAATGTGAATAATGATTTGGAATTTCTGCTGTCATATGGGTTATGTGAAGAAGAGATGGTTGGATTAGCTAAAGTAAATTCTGTGATCTTAGAAGCAAATTCCAGTATCTTGACCAAAAAAAAAAATCTCTTCCAGAAAGGGGAGACTCTTAATTAGCTGTTGGAGTGGTTTTTTGTTTTTCAAAACATAATATTGCTGCCAAACTACTGTGTTTGAGAATTGTTATGTGCAAACCATACTCCTCACTGAGCTAGTGTGGGATTTACTTGGGTTAACTTGGAATTGCTCCGAGGATTGAGGAATGCTTGAAGAATTGCTCCCGATAGATAGTTGGGAATTAATTTCTTTTTGCATATTGCATCCACAATTTGAGACTTGAAACTCGCAGCTGGTGAAGCCCGATTCACGACTCTTTATTACAACAAGAAGCAACGCACAACAATTGAAGTTCAGATCAAAGAAACAAGCGGCAAGAAACAAGACTTGGTATTAGTTTCATGTAATGTTAGGTTAGCCCTCACTCCATGTACCAAAATTAGAGCAGCGGACGTATTCCAACGAGTGGAGAAGTAGAAAAATTGCAAGAAAGTGCATTAGAAGACAGACTATGACAAATTTGTTTGTGATAAGTGTATATTAGTACATTAAAAGACACACGTGACATTATGGCTTTAGGTTTCTTTCTTCACTAACAAAACCCAGTCTGGTCATTGCCGGAAACTATACAAGAATGACCAGAGCATTTTGTAATGTGTACCTAATCCTTGAAAGAAGACTATCATTCCATTTCCATCTCTGAGTTGGGAAAATCAATCGTGCCAGCAGAGAAGCAACACAGTACATCTCCATATGATGTAAAGACGAGCCCTCTGCTCTCGGATTTGCTTCGTACCTCTCCCGAATGAACCATTTTTTGAAGTACTCCTAAAGGACAGAGAAGCTGAGGCCATTTCTGCAGAAACTTGTTTATTAGTGAGTGTAGTGAGGGAGTTGAGTGTGATGTGGGTGCAAAACTAGAACTTGAAAGTGGCTTAAATAAGCAACCAAAGGAGGAGGGGAGAGGCAAAGGCAATCCACATTATCACTAATAAGAATGAAGATAGATATGTGGTGAATGATAAACGGGCACAAATGTTTGGTTCATTGAACAACATCACGTAGCGATCATAGTAGAGACCACTTCAGCCTGTCCCCTCGCCAACCTCTCTGAAAATGACTTTGATCATCACTGTCTCACATGCCTCTACACCCTTCCTAACAGTTTTTTTTTTCTTTTTTGGTTATGACTCGGTAAATATTAAACATGAAACTCGTCAAGTAATAACTAATAAGTGTGCTTTATCAACTAAGTTATCGTTTGCTAATCTTCCAACATGCATTCGCATATTGAGATATGGTTTTCGTGGAAAAATAATTTTAAAATTTAAAGTTTAAGATAAGCTCTTAAGACTCGGTACATTTTCTGGTTTATTCAATTGACCAGAGGGCAGAGACAGAATACGACATTTTTCTTCCATGTTAGATGTCAGAGCATGGAAGAATCTATACTCTATACTATATGTATTTAATATATTTTATACAAATAATAATTTCTCTCTCGAGATCAAGTTTGATCACCATGTTCCCTTCTCTCCAATCAGTTTGAATGGAGGTTTATGTTATTATAATTGGAAGAAGCACTTCCCGCCGGTACAACCTGTGGGCTTTGTCTCTAATCTTCCATGAAATTAATCCGAATGTGGACTAGATTTTACTTGCACTCTGTAAATCTCAGCAACATTGGATAGGTAAGAAAATATTGTGTACTATATAGTCTAAATATTCGTATAATTTTGGCATAGCGATAATAATTGATGACAGTAGATATAATTTGACTCTTATTCATGAAATGTTTGACTTGAAATTAATTAATATATTTCATAAAATCTTGAATTTTACCTTTCCTTCTCTTATATTTGGGAACACCGTTAACGGCTCCAATGCAGAACGCCTTAAGTTCTGCACGTGCGAGGCAATGTTTCGACCATCGAATGTAAATTTTGATGGTTGAGATCAAAACATTCATTCGTCTATTTCGGACACATGTTAAACAAAACATTTATTCATCGCTTGAGAACATGTGTTCATTAAGAGCTTAACATGCACTCTCGTGTAATAAATACCTATTTTTTTAAGAGATGTTCGAAAGAGATGAATATGTATTTTAATTTCAACCGTCAAACTTTATGAAATATCAGTCATACTAGTAATGCACATTGCTCATAATCAACGGAAACTGCCATAAATCTTGAGGACAAGTCTGACAATGAACCCAATCAATATGCTCTTTATTCGTGAGGACAGAAGCTGCCTATTCCTACCCCCGTGGATGATGAATACGAAAAGATTCATCATTGAATATGTAAAGAGACTTTTTTTTTTGGCCAAGTAATATGTAAGAATGGCCCTATTCCTAGGACCCAAGTCCTATAATTAGAAGTGATCCGCTATTACCATTGCCGGCCATTTATCATAGCCTTGCCATGACCTGACTCACTGTGGCAAACCATTTTCAAGTCATTTCCTGAACAATATGTACTAGTGGACCAATGAGTTTAGGGCCCAGCCCACGTGTGCTCAACCTTGTCCCGTTGCTGTGTTAAAGAACAGCGTTAGGACAATATCGTGTACTAGTCATTACATATTTTAGTCATTATATATTTTAATAATCTCTGGTTTAATTTAATTTAAAAAATATTGTGTACTAACAATCATTACGGATTTGGGGGCATCGGGTTAGAATTTATCAATTATTGCGTCTTGTGAATAATTTCGAATTTAATCAAGTTCAGAGAAAATTGTGTACTAACAATCACAAATATGAGAATGTCGAATTAATAGCCGTTTTAGTACTCAATGTATTTACGCTTAGCCTGTTTTATCCTTTTTAGCAAAGTTTATCTTGTTTCATCCTTAAAGATTTTGCGGGCTGCCAGTTTCATCCTTCCGTCCAAAACTTATAATTTAGACGTTAACCATGATGACGTGGCTTGACGGTGGAAGGGTTTTGTCTCTCCTTGAAGGGAATTTTTGGAAACTCAATGTTAGACCTGGTAGAAATATATTTCTACCCGTGAGCTATTCCAATTTTTTACTCCAATACCCACCTGTATACCCTAATTTTAACAGCAAACATATAATTTCTTGCTTGGAGTAATTGTAACAGTAAGATGAAGGTAAAGGATCGGAGAAGCACGAGCCCGAATTCAAAAGGTAACGAATTCGAAAATCTTGAATTCGAATTTGGGATAATACAAGGCCCTTTTGCTTCTACATTGTTCCCAAATCCGTGCTTTACTGACGGTGACAATCTTCAAAGCACGCTCGAGATTTCGAGCGAGATGAGTAATTTGCAGGGTATATGTAGATGTTCATTTGGTATTGTATGAATACTCGTTTGACTGTTTATAATGATTTTAGTGATGAATGACTTTGGATGGTTATATTTGAGTACATTTTTGCAGGGAACAAAGTGCTAAACCGGTATGGGCAATCGGGACAACATTTCCAAAAAAAGTGGGAAGGAGCATAGAGTTATTGAACGTCTTCGCAAGAAATTAGCTAAGCAAGATTCTGTATTAGTTAGACAAGAATGGATTATCAAGATGTTGGTAATCTTTTTAGTCTTTTGTTTAGGTGTATTTGCTGGGGGTGAAAATGATGTAATATTTGGTTTGCTTAATAACTTGGATGTTTGGTGAATAAATTGGGTTCTTGGTTGTTATTTTTTGTTTTCCCGTTCATTGAATTTCTTTTTGTGTATGCTTATGAAGAATTCTGCATATTAAGTTCAAAAGGAGTGGCTTTAATCTGCACAAATTAAAAAGGATTGCTTGACATTCCAAGTAGTCCCCAGACTGCTCCAAAAGCCAACCAACTTACATATCATAAAATGCGCATTGTATGCAACTCTGTTTCCAACAATTACCAAAAATATAAATTTCCAAAAGCCTAAAGTAGATAGTTAAACATTTACATTTGTTGGAACAAGTTACAAGCGACAAAATACAAAAAAGCCAAACTGAAGAACCCTTTTTTAGTCATTCCAAAAATCCCCATTACGCTTGTTTCCTAGCAATGGATTTTGTGATGGTAATGGGCAAGTTGTCTTGTTGTGCCCAACTTGGCGACAATTCCCACATTTGGATGCTTTCCTTGTCCTGCTTTGAACGTGGGAGGTTGGCACGGTTGGTGTCTCAATATTCTGATTTGCGGATCGAGTAGTATCATCCAGATTTGGGGAATCTGCAAAAGATGGGGATGCTTGTCTTGAATTCCCTATTGTTTGACTCTCGGGATTAGGGATTTTTGGACATGCCCTCTTGTTGTGCCCAACTTCTTTACAATTACTACACGTGTTATAACTTTGAACAAATACCTCATCTCCTAATGCAAGTCCTTCAGCTCTTTTTGGGCATTTCCGTATGTTGTGGCCCAGTTGACCACATCCTCCACAACTAGCAACCCAGTGGGCATTCCTTGATATCTTCATTTTTTTCGGACTAGGTTCCTTTGTAGATTCAGTTGGCTGCTCTTGTGTAGGAGTCTTAAGAGATTCTTTTCTCTTCATTTGTGGCCTACCAAAAACCCTCAGTTTGGATGGTGCACACACAGGACTTTTAGAACTCTTTGGCCAATTGTTAGGGCCATTGCTGGGATTAACAACAGGTGAATAAGCTCTCTTAAATGACTCCAGGGTGTAACACTCATTCAGACAATCTTCTGGTATTTTTCCCTCTTTAGCTATCATGCGATTGCGATGTGCACATGGCGAGGCCACTTAATTCCCAAGCCCTGCAAAGTGCATATTCTCAACTCTGTATCCACACTAAACTGTTCTTCACCCTTTTTTACCTGGAACTTTGATTCTCCACAGTAAGCAGCATACCAGAATCTTGCTGCAGACTTTGACAATTCCAAGTTCTTAAGTATTCTAGGGCAGAAGTCACCTTTTTGTTTTCCTAACCAATTCCTTCTTGCTTGAAGTCTGAGCATCATGTAAACTCTCACTCTTTCAAGTGTGGCTAGGATTGGCTTGTTTCTAGCAGAAAGTATACACTTATTAAACACCTCAGAGTGATTGTTCAAGAGTATATCGCTTTTGGTTGTTGTTCTGAAGAAAGCTCGGGTCCATGTATGTGGATTAGTATTGGTTACCAACCAATCATGTGCATGGGCATTCATTTCCTTGAGTGCTTCCATCTCTCTTTCATATTGGTTGACATAGGTTGATTTTGCACACTTCCAAATTTGTTGTTTCAATGCATCTCCTGGATATACTGATCTCATATTACAATGAATATGCCTAGCACAGAATCTATGTTCCACACCAGGTAATTCACTTGTTACTGCTGGAATCAGTCCCTGTAATTTAAAAAACATTCAATGAAACATGTACTCCAAGCTACCAAACCGTAAACATACAAAGAAGACCACAAATAAAAGAGATATTTACCTTTTGTCTGTCGGAGATGATGCACCATTTTGTTGGATCATCTATGTTCAGATCTTTCCTTAGGAGTTTGATGAACCAACTCCATGAGGACTTATTTTCAGATTCCACAACAGCATAGGCAGTGGGATAAATGCCATCATTGGCATCAATACCAACTGCCGAAATTAGAATCCCTTTATGTGCCCCCTTAAGAAAAGTTCCATCTAATCCCAGAACTTTCCTACACCCAGCTAAAAATCCTTCTCTAACAGCATTCAAACATATGTAAATCCGAAGGAAAACTTCCTGACCAGTGCAAAGATCCTTATCAGCTGCAATTTCCACAGTAGTACCAGGATTGCTCAACTTTAGTTCCTCCTCATAGTTTCTTAACAAATTGTATTGATCCTTGTATTGCCCTTCAATGATTTTCTTTGCAATTGCCCTTACTTTGTAGACTTTATTAATTGAAACGTCAGCATTCAACTCTTCTTGTACCTTATCTTTGAAGTCTAGACAGCTCATTTGGTTTTCTGCCCTAAATATGTCTAAGTATCTCTTTGCAATGTAAGAGGCAGTGGCCTTTTTGGTATTCAAACCAGTTGGACATATATGCTTATCAAACAGAGTCCTTATCTGAAATAGTCCTTCTGTTCCCACTTTCCTGGCATATAACTCCCATTGGCAGTTAACCCCACGGCATATGGCCCTAACTCTGATTAAATCATTGTAGATTATTTCAATATCCTTTCCCCACTTCATCAAATGTCCTTTAATTGCACCAAGTAACTCTTTTTTGTGGGTAAATAATTGTCCAACAACAAATTGAGGGTCATCCATTCCATTGATAGGATCAAATCTGGGATATTCCACCATATCATCTTTGATTTCTTGCTCAGAATCAGAAACTTCTTTTTCCTTGTTAAATATAGTGTCCTCATCAAGTTCTGGTTCAGCTTCAACCACCACATCCTCTCTAAAGAACAAATCAACATCAGGAGTGGACTTCACAGTGTCTGCTTCAGATACATTCTCCATGCCCTCAGCATGGCCTTCATTGTCTAAGTTCTCAGGTTCTGCTGCATTGTCCATGCCCTCAGCTTGGCCTTCAGCATGGCCTTCATTGTCTAAGTTCTCAGGTTGTGCTGCATTGTCCATGCCCTCATCTTGGTCTTCATTCTCCAAGATTTCAGTGGCTGCTTCATTGGTTGCATCCCTGTGAACCTCACTGCAAAATTCTTCAAACTCAGGAACAAAACCGTCACTATCATCAGTAGCTACCTTTTCACTTTCAAAATGCATTTCAAAATTAGATTCAGATTCAGATAATGAAACATCATCAACCTCAAAATCCTTCTTATTTTCTTTACCCTCGCATCAATTCTCCCTTTTGGCTTAACCGCACCATGCTTAACTTTTACACCTTTTCCTAGCCCAACACCTTTTTCAGCTTTTCCATCATTATCAACTTCCCTTTCATTTTCATTGTCCCTTTGATTATCTTCTCCACCCTTTTTACTTTCAGCCACAACATCCTCATTAGGTAGATATTTAATGAAAAACATCTCTAGTCCTTCTTCATCATGAGACAAAAACAATTTGATTTTTCTTTTTTCAAGGGCTAGAGAGCACGAGTTCAAAACATCGTCATCACTAGTCAATGACTTCCAAACACTAACTCGTATTCACCCATGGCCGCTTCCACCAAAAGCCAAACGATACTCATTATATCCTAGGATGTAAACCATTTTATCTAACCCTACAATAGACATTTCATCTGCTGTACAGTAATCAAAAATATCAGTAACGCCCCCCTCATACAGCTTGTTGTTCTGGGTTTCAATAAACTTCCCCCTATGCCTAACAATCATACTGAAATATTCAGACTTGTCATCGTGGATCGATGAATCGAAAATCGGGAAAAAAAAATTCATAAGTCGACAAAATTCTTAATTAATTGCGTAAAAAGACATACTTTCGGTTCAAAAGCAGCATAAAATTCTAAAGTAAATGCGGACCAAACAAACTTTCGGTTCCTAAATGACATAATACGACAATAAAGGACACTATCTTCTATTTCATAAATAACATAAGGGGGGACCAAAGCAAAAAGGTTTTTAAAACTCCATAAACCATAAGTGGGGGACCTCAACCATATTCAACCTTCTCAAAATTTCCATTTCGATCGCCACTAAAAACCTTCACAAACTCAATTCCGTAGTATAACATCTCAAAATGGGGGTTTCTATTAACAAAAAAATTAAAACTTACGATATGACGGAACTTCGTCATTGGGTTCCCTTAGACGCATTTTCCGGAACTTGTGAGATGTTGTTTCTACACAAACAAGAGTTTCTTATTATACTTTTTTAAACACTTTCCCTCCAAATTATAACCGACTTGCAGGGAATCTTCTGAACAAGGGTTTTCTTTTTTAGAGCTGATTTGGGGAAATGAATGACCTTGGATTTGGGTTTACGGGTTTACTCCAAGGTACCCAGGGGTCTAACATTGAGTTTCCAAAAATGCCCTTCGAGGAGAGACAAAACCCTTCCACCGTCAAGCCACGTCATCATGGTTAACGTCTAAATTATAAGTTTTGGACGGAAGGATGAAACTGGCAGCCCGCAAAATCTTTAAGGATGAAACAAGATAAACTTTGCTAAAAAGGATAAAACAGGCTAAGCGTAAATACATTGAGTACTAAAACGGCTATTAATTCTGAGAATGTCGGACTCGAATTTTTTCAACTGTTACGACCAATGAGAAATCCTTATTTTAGTGAAATTTTGACAATAATACTAACCACCACAAATTTGGAGCCGTCGTATTCGATTTTTTAACTGTTATGACTGGTGAATAATCGTGATTTTTGTAAGTTCTAACAATATTGTATACTAACCATCATAGATTTGGGGTCGTCGGACTCACATTGTTTAACTGTTGCGACCGATAAATAATCTCGATTTTAATTAAATTTATACAAAATCGTGTACTAACCATCACGGATTTGGAGTCTTCAGACTCGAATTTTCAACTGTTGCAACCTGTGAACAATCTCGATTTTAGTCAAATTTAGAGAAAATCGTGTATTAACCATCACAGAAGGATATGGGGCCATAAAGTTCGAATTTTTTAACTGCTGCGACATGTTAATAATCTCAATTTTAGTAAAGTTCTGACAATATCGTGTATTAACCATCATGGATTTGGGCCGTCAGTCTCGGATTTTACAACTGTTACTACCTGTGAATAATATTGGGGTTTGTCCAATTTGAACAATATTGTGTACTAACCATCACGGATTTGGGGTCTTCGGGGTAGAATTTTTCAACTGCTGTGTCTTGTAAATAATTTTGGTTTTAGTCAAATTCAGAGATAATCGTGTACTAACAATCATAAATTTGAGGTCGTCAGACTCGAATTTTTTAACTGTTGCGACCGATGAGAAACCCTTATTTTATTTAAATTATGACAATATCGTGTACTAACCATCACATATTTGGAGCATTCATATTCAAAAAAATTAACTTTTATGACTGGTGAATAATCGTATTTTTTGTAAGTTCTGACAATACCATGTACTAACCATTACGGATTTTGGGCGATTGGGTTTCAATTTTTTAAATTGTTGCAACATGTGAATAATCTCGATTTTAGTAAAGTTCTGACAATATCGTGTATTAACCATCATGGATTTGGATCATCGTCCTTAGATTTTGTATTTGTTCCAACAGATGAATAATCTCTATTTTAGTAAAGTTCTGACAATATCGTGTATTAACCATCATGGATTGGGGCCGTATGTCTCGAATTTTTCAACTGCTGTGACATGTGAATAATATTGGGTTTTGTCCAATTTGAACAATATTAACCACCATAGATTTGAGTTTGTCGGGGTATAATTTTTCAACTATTGCGTCTTGTGAATAATCTTAATTTTAGTCAAGTTCATAGAAAATCGTGTACTAACAATCACAAATTTGAGGTCGTCGGGATCGAATTTGTCAACTGTTGCGACCGATGAGAAATCCTTATTTTAGTGAAATTTTGACAATAATACTAACCACCACAAATTTGGAGCCGTCGTATTCGATTTTTTAACTGTTATGACTGGTGAATAATCGTGATTTTTGTAAGTTCTAACAATATTGTATACTAACCATCATAGATTTGGGGTCGTCGGACTCACATTGTTTAACTGTTGCGACCGATAAATAATCTCGATTTTAATTAAATTTATACAAAATCGTGTACTAACCATCACGGATTTGGAGTCTTCAGACTCGAATTTTCAACTGTTGCAACTTGTGAACAATCTCGATTTTAGTCAAATTTAGAGAAAATCGTGTATTAACCATCACAGACGGATATGGGGCCATAAAGTTCGAATTTTTTAACAGCTGCGACATGTTAATAATCTCAATTTTAGTAAAGTTCTGACAATATCGTGTATTAACCATCATGGATTTGGGCCGTCAGTCTCGGATTTTACAACTGTTACTACCTGTGAATAATATTGGGGTTTGTCCAATTTGAACAATATTGTGTACTAACCATCACGGATTTGGGGTCTTCGGGGTAGAATTTTTCAACTGCTGTATCTTGTAAATAATTTTGGTTTTAGTCAAATTCAGAGATAATCGTGTACTAACAATCATAAATTTGAGGTCGTCAGACTCGAATTTTTTAACTGTTGCGACCGATGAGAAACCCTTATTTTATTTAAATTATGACAATATCGTGTACTAACCATCACATATTTGGAGCATTCATATTCAAAAAATTTAACTTTTATGACTAGTGAATAATCGTATTTTTTGTAAGTTCTGACAATACCATGTACTAACCATTACGGATTTTGGGCGGTTGGGTTTCAAAATTTTAAATTGTTGCAACATGTGAATAATCTCGATTTTAGTAAAGTTCTGACAATATCGTGTATTAACCATCATGGATTGGGGCCGTATGTCTCGAATTTTTCAACTGCTGTGACATGTGAATAATATTGGGTTTTGTCCAATTTGAACAATATTAACCACCATAGATTTGAGTTTGTCGGGGTATAATTTTTCAACTATTGCGTCTTGTGAATAATATTAATTTTAGTCAAGTTCATAGAAAATCGTGTACTAACAATCACAAATTTGAGGTCGTCGGGATCGAATTTGTCAACTGTTGCGACCTATGAGAAATCCTTATGTTAGTGAAATTATTTCAATATCGTGTACTAACCATCACAGATTTGGAGTCGTCATATTCGAATTTTTTAATTTTCATGACTGGTGAATAATCGTGATTTTTGTAAGTTCTGACAATATCGTGTACTAACCATCACAGATTTGGGCTGTCCGACTCAAATTGTTTAACTGTTGCGACCGATAAGTAATCTCGATTTTAGTTAAATTCATACAAAATCGTGTACTAACCATCACGGATTTGGAGTCATCGGGCTCAAATTTTCAACTATTGTGAAATGTGAATAATCTCGATTTTAGTCAAGTTGGGAGAAAATCGTATATTAACCATCATAGATATTAGGTCATAAAGTTCAAATTTTTCAACGGCTGCGACGTGTGAATAATCTCAATTTTAGTAAAGTTCTGACAATATCGTGTATTAACCATAAGGGATTTGGGCCGTCAGCCTCAGATTTTTCAACTGTTGGATCTATTAATAATCTCGATTTTAGACCAATTTCAACAATACAGATTTGAGGTAGTCAAGTTAGATTTTTTTTAACGGTTGTGACATGTGAATAATTTCGATTTTAGTAAAATTTTGACAATATCGTGTATTAACCATCATGAATTTGGTATGTCAACCTCATATTTTCAACTATTGCTACCGGTGAGTAATCTCGATTTTAGTCAAATTTGAACAATGTCGTGTACTAACCATCACATATTTGGAGCCATCGCAGTCGAATTTTTAACTATTATGAACGGTGAATAATCGTGATTTTTGTAAGTCCTGATAATATCGTGTACTAACCATCACATATTTGGGGTCGTCGGACTCAAGCTGTTTAACTGCTGCAGTCGATAAATAATCTCGATTTTAGTTAAATTCATACAAAATCGTTCACTAATCATCATAGATTTGGAGTCGTCGGACTAGAAATTTCAATTGTTGTGATCTGTGAATAATCTCGATTTTAGTCAAGTTGAGAGAAAATTGTGTATTAACCATCACAGATATGTGACCATAAGGTTCGAATTTTTTAATGGTTGCGACATGTGAATAATCTCAATTTTAGTAAAGTTCTAACAATATCGTGTATTAACCATCATGGATTTGGGTCGTCAGCCTCAAAATTTTCAACTGTTGCAACCGATGAATAATCAAGGTTTTAGTCCAATTTGAACAATATAGTGTACTAATCATCACAGATTTGGGGTCGTTGTGTTATATTTTTTTCAACTGTTGCGATTTTTGAATAATGTCGATTTTAGTAAAGTTCTGACAATATCGTGTATTACCCACTGAGGAAACCCAAGAGGGGGGGTGAATTGGGTTTATATAAAACTTGCAAACTATTTCCAATCTTTTCTAGGTAAGTGCAAGTTTAACAAAAGCTAAAGCAAAACCCAATGCAAATCACAAGACAAGAGATTTAGAGTGGTTCGATTCACTAAGAATCTACCTCCACTACCTTGAGCCGCACCCAAGGATTTTGCCAACTTCACTAAGAAGAATGTGCCCACACAAAGTAGGACTTTACACTAGTGGCTAACTCACCAAGAGTTTTACAAACAACCACTAAACAAGAAGCTCACAAAGAGCTTGCCCACACTAAGTAGGACTTATACAATTGCCCACACAAAGTAGGACTTTTACAACAATAACCCTATCACTAAGAAAGGGGATAAGATGAATGATTAAGCACAATGTTGTTCACTCTTCTAAGTGAAAGATAATTACATTTGAAGCTCATCTTGTTGGCTCTTTGAACATAATAAGCTCACTCTTTGTCTTGCTTTGCAAATTCACCTTTGAATGCATTTAGATCATGACAATGAAGTGCATTTGCTTTCAAGGTGTTTAGACTTGATAAGGAATCAATAAGAATATGTTTTGCAAGTCTCTCAAAGTGTTAGAGTCATTCTAAAGCTTTGGAGTATTTATACATTTCAAAATCTCGCTGAAAAACGACTCTGGAACGGTCAGATAACGGCTAGTAACAGTGCACCTCGGTTGACCGAAAATCAACCTCGGTTGAGCCGAACCAAACTCGGTTGACCGAACATAAAGTCGGTCGACCGAACCAAGCAATCTCGGTCGACCGAACCACTTCTTGGTCGACCGAACCAAGACAGACCAACTCTCTGTTTCTTCCTCGGTTGATCCGAGATAATCTCGGTTGACCGACTATCAAGGCATTCGGAGAGTTGTCTTAACACACGTTTTGAAATCTTTTGAAGTCTAAAATGTTTTCTTAATATGTAACAAGTAAGAGCACTTTGGAAAACAATTTTACAAGACTTATACTTTGAAATCGAAGGCTTTTGAAATACGAACACTATTTGAAACTTAGCCTTTCAAAAACGTGTTTATGAAAACATGCAATGCAAGACTATAGTGTAGAGCTTATGTTCAAGAGAGCGTTGGTTAGAGCTTAAGGATAAATACCATTTTCAACAAAGCTAATCTAACCAACCTAAGTCTTCAATCTTCAAGCTTGACGAATGTGTCTTGAATGAAATCTTTGAAGCTTGATCAAGGCTTGATTGAAGTACTTAGAGCTTCCATATTGAGTTCCAATATTCTATCACATAGATGAAAACATTAGACGCAAACATCAAGTGTTTGTCCATCATCAAAAACGAGTTCGTTTGCCCTCAAGGCTAACAATCTCCCCCTTTTTGATTCTGTCAAACTTTGATGTAATTAGATAGGATAAGGACTAAATTAAGAACAAGGAAGCATGGCAAAAGGATATAAGAACAAGTAAGTGCAAAGACTAATGCTTATAAGATAAACCAATTAAACATGGAAGCTAAAAGCATTAGTGGGATTACTTCTTTTGCCATATTCATAAGGGACTCTTTGAAGAGCCCTTTTTCCCTACCAACCTCCTTGCCTCCTTCCTTCCATCAAGTAGCATTCTTGTGTGTAATATGCATACCTTAGTTTACACAAGAAGCTAACTTACCATTTTCATCAATGTTGATGTGAGTGCTAAGGATCCTATTATAAATAACATTGCTCACACAAACATTAGAACTCTCAATGGTTTGTTATCATCAAAAACATCATAGAGTAACTTTGCCCTTAGGGCTAACAATCTCCCTCTTTTTGATGATGACAAAACATTGATGCAAATGGGAATAATATACAAAAGATAAATCGTTAAAGTATATAAACATGAATGCATGAGATAAAGATATTAAGGATCTAGACAAGTAGATAACAAATATTCTACTCCCCCTATTTTAGAGAATCCCTTATCTCTCCCATTTTGCAAAGTTCTAAGCTTTCTCCTTTTTGTAAAATACTTCTCATGGCACATTTGCAACACTAAAAATTCTCCCTCTTTTTGTCAACATCAAAAAGGGATATCAGAGCGCCAATAAGAAAAGCATTTAGCGAAAAGTAAAGATTAATATTGGAGAAGCTTGATGAAACATACGAATTCTCCCCATATAAAAAAAATGATACCAATTGAAAAAAAAATTTTAATATCAATTGAAAACCAAAACTGATATCAATTGAAGAAAAACTTTTTTTTTAAAAACACGAGAGAATCCTAATGGTTCAAAAGATCAATCTTAAAGATCATAAATCATTTTGAGAAAGGATTGATCAAGAATAAGCTTGGTTGATTTCTAAACAAAGAGGAGTCCATAATAACACATAAATCAAAAAGATGGTCATATATGGCTCAAAAAAGAATATCAACCTAAGCTAAAACAAAGGAGATAAGGAATAAACCTTAAAGAACAATCTCCCCGTTTATCAAACAAAACATGTTAGC
This sequence comes from Vinca minor, assembly GCA_026122235.1. Taxonomy (NCBI): domain Eukaryota; kingdom Viridiplantae; phylum Streptophyta; class Magnoliopsida; order Gentianales; family Apocynaceae; genus Vinca; species Vinca minor. The sequence goes on along the minus strand of JAOCZM010000085.1, from coordinate 1,247,593 downwards.
TCTTTAAGAAGAAAAAACAAGTTGAAAATATAGCTAACAAGAGTGGGATGTGATACCAATTGTTAAAACATAAAAAATTAAGCATATGTATCACAACCAAAAAAATTTAGAGGAAGTATAAGATGACACTATGAGTACATTCCTCTAATAAGTTCATGGTTAGCTAAATGAGTATAACAACTCTAGAAGCAAGACTAACCAAAAAACTCTAATGAGATCACAAAGGATATGAATACCAATAGTAAAGAATATGATCTCATAGTTATTTAGGAAGAACACATGTAGAATATGAACATATATACCATGTATAACTTCCAAAATAACTAACACAAATTGGCTATAAGATAAGAAAGTTGAAACCAAGCCAATAAGTGTTAATATCTCTAAATGATGCAACATTTTAACATGATGATCAAGGATGATAAAGATCATGTTAAACATATGAAAATGAAGATCAAACACCAAAGTGATAAAATATGTGCATTCTAGAAGATCTAGTTACCAATTGTGATAGTGTTTGTACTCTAAGCATAATAAGGTCTAGAGATAGCACAAAACACATTATCAAGATAAAAGAACCCATGCACATAAACAAGAGAGTTTAAATAGACAAGTTTATGCTTTTAAGCCATCATTCTTGTCAAGTTTGGAATACACTTTTAGCATGTTGACAAGCAAAACATGATGTACATAAACCATAATCCAATAAGCACAAACTCTCTAGTCAACTACTTAACTCATCAAATAATAGCCCATAAGGATCAAAAACACATAATGACCACTAATAAGGGATGAGTTAAGCCTTGTACCTCAATGCTCTTGGAGCTTGGACTTCTTACCATTTTGGTAGATCTTCTTTGTCAATCAAGTCCATTGAGGCATCTTGTGTGATCCTTGGCATTTGACTCTTTTCTTGGAGTCTTAGCTCATTTGTGCCTTCCTTGTAGTTCATATCTTCTTCTTGAAGGATAGAACTCTTTGTTACCTACAAGGAATTCTTGATGACAAATTTGGTTCCTTTTAAAGGTCCTTCATGATTAGCTCAATATCATCAAGTAACACATATATGCTTAAGGATCATGGTTATCAAAAACCAAAACAACTAGATAGATTCTTAAATGAATATGACATAACAAAACAAGAATCAATCAAGTTGCATATGCTACATCTCATAGATACCTTAGCTCAATAGACATGAATAAACAAGAGCATGCTAAAGGTCATCTATATAATTATTGAATTCAAGCATGTGAGATGCAACATTTATATAAGAGCAAGCATGTATATATATCAAAAACACTTAACTCATTAATCAAAGTGTTATGAGAAGGTGATTTTGATACCTTTGCTTTCTTACCAAGTGATGAAGACATTGGATTGACACTTTGGCTCTTGTCATCACTTGATGCTTTGCTCTTATTATCTAACCAACTTGGTTCTCCAATTGATTGTCATTTGAGCTTTGAGAAACCAAGTGTTGAGGAGTGCTTTTGAATTTCTTCTTTTGGCACATCTCCTTTTACTTCTCCCCAATGCCACTTCTTTTTGAATCAAGTCCATTGAAGCTTGGTGGCATACATCTAACTTATAAGAACCTATAAGATCAAGGGAAGAGTAGCTTTTGGTACCCACTTTTGTTTGGGTCCATGGGGGGTTAGTAGAATTAAACTTCACTTTCCAAATTGTTTTAACTCCCCTTTCAATCTTCTTCTTAACATGGCATCTATCACAAGTATGACCATGTTTTCCACAATATGTGCAATGAATGTGTGGCTTAGAAGAATTGTGAGCATGCACATGATTTCTATTTGGCCTATGTGACATACTAGCATTTACAACATGATTCTTATGAATAAGAGAAGAGCTAGCAATATCGACATGATTTGCAATATAACCAAGGCCAAGTTTATCATTTGAAGCACATTGCATGCCAAGAATTTGATCAAGATTTTTCTTACCCTTTGAAAAGTTTTCAACAAGAAGGGTAAGGTTTTTAACTTTGTTTTCCAAAAGATCAAATTCAACAAGCTTGTTTTCTAAAGATGACACTTTAACACAAGCTTCTATGTGTTGTAATGAAGATGAATTGCAAGTAGTAATAAGATCATCATTTTCACATTTCAAGTAATTAATATCATCACACAACTTTTTTATTTTCATCAACCAACTTGGCCTTTTCTTCAAGCAAATATTCAATTTTATGCTTCATTTCATGGTTTTGCTTTTGCACATTTTTTTTCAATTGATCATACATATCAATTAAAAGCACATTAGCATCATCCTCCTCATCATCATCATAAGAATTTGAAATAGAGGGAGAAGGATGTACCTCATTACCAAAAGCCATGAAGCACAAGTTGGCGTATTCATCATCACCGTTGTCACTTGAAGAGCTTGATCCTTCATGAGTATCTTCAAGCCGCTTTTCCACATGGAGTGGGCGGATTTGCTTCCAAGGACACGGTTGTACTCCTCCCGGACTCAAGGCACAACTAAGAATATTCATTGCCTTGTAATTTTGAGTCATCATCTTGAACTCAACTTCATTTAGCTCATTGTCCTTCTTTGGAGTTTGAACACCTTCCACCATCTTCTTGGGTACATATGGACCTTCTTCAATTATATGCCATAAAGAGAAATCAATGGAGCACACATATATCTTGAATCGATCCTTCCAAGCATCAAAATGATTTCCATCATAAAGTGGTGGTCTATCGGTGGAAGTCCCCTCTTGGTAAGCTAAAGCGGAATTACCGGCCATTAATCTTTGCTTCAAGCGGTTAAGCTAATAATGAAGACCGTGCTCTGATACCAATTGAGGAAACCCAAGAGGGGGGGTGAATTGGGTTTATATAAAACTTGCAAACTATTTCCAATCTTTTCTAGGTAAGTGCAAGTTTAACAAAAGCTAAAGCAAAACCCAATGCAAATCACAAGACAAGAGATTTAGAGTGGTTCGATTCACTAAGAATCTACCTCCACTACCTTGAGCCGCACCCAAGGATTTTGCCAACTTCACTAAGAAGAATGTGCCCACACAAAGTAGGACTTTACACTAGTGGCTAACTCACCAAGAGTTTTACAAACAACCACTAAACAAGAAGCTCACAAAGAGCTTGCCCACACTAAGTAGGACTTATACAATTGCCCACACAAAGTAGGACTTTTACAACAATAACCCTATCACTAAGAAAGGGGATAAGATGAATGATTAAGCACAATGTTGTTCACTCTTCTAAGTGAAAGATAATTACATTTGAAGCTCATCTTGTTGGCTCTTTGAACATAATAAGCTCACTCTTTGTCTTGCTTTGCAAATTCACCTTTGAATGCATTTAGATCATGACAATGAAGTGCATTTGCTTTCAAGGTGTTTAGACTTGATAAGGAATCAATAAGAATATGTTTTGCAAGTCTCTCAAAGTGTTAGAGTCATTCTAAAGCTTTGGAGTATTTATACATTTCAAAATCTCACTGAAAAAGCGACTCGGAACGGGCCGGATAACGGCTAGTAGCAGATGCACCTCGGTTGACCGAAAATCAACCTCGGTTGAGCCGAACCAAACTTCGGTTGACCGAACATAAAGTCGGTCGACCGAACCAAGCAATCTCGGTCGACCGAACCACTTCTTGGTCGATCGAACCAAGACGCACCAACTCTCGCTTTCTTCCTCGCTGATCCGAGATAATCTCGGTTGACCGACTATCAAGGCATTCGGAGAGTTGTCTTAACACACGTTTTGAAATCTTTTGAAGTCTAAAATGTTTTCTTAATATGTAACAAGTAAGAGCACTTTGGAAAACAATTTTACAAGACTTATACTTTGAAATCGAAGGCTTTTGAAATACTGAACACTATTTGAAACTTAGCCTTTCAAAAACGTGTTTATGAAAAACATGCAATGCAAGACTATAGTGTAGAGCTTATGTTCAAGAGAGCGTTGGTTAGAGCTTAAGGATAAATACCATTTTCAACAAAGCTAATCTAACCAACCTAAGTCTTCAATCTTCAAGCTTGACGAATGTGTCTTGAATGAAATCTTTGAAGCTTGATCAAGGCTTGATTGAAGTACTTAGAGCTTCCATATTGAGTTCCAATATTCTATCACATAGATGAAAACATTAGACGCAAACATCAAGTGTTTGTCCATCATCAAAAACGAGTTCGTTTGCCCTCAAGGCTAACAATCTCCCCCTTTTTGATTCTGTCAAACTTTGATGTAATTAGATAGGATAAGGACTAAATTAAGAACAAGGAAGCATGGCAAAAGGATATAAGAACAAGTAAGTGCAAAGACTAATGCTTATAAGATAAACCAATTAAACATGGAAGCTAAAAGCATTAGTGGGATTACTTCTTTTGCCATATTCATAAGTGGACTCTTTGAAGAGCCCTTTTTCCCCTACCAACCTCCTTGCCTCCTTCCTTCCATCAAGTAGCATTCTTGTGTGTAATATGCATACCTTAGTTTACACAAGAAGCTAACTTACCATTTTCATCAATGTTGATGTGAGTGCTAAGGATCCTATTATAAATAACATTGCTCACACAAACATTAGAACTCTCAATGGTTTGTTATCATCAAAAACATCATAGAGTAACTTTGCCCTTAGGGCTAACAATCTCCTCTTTTTGATGATGACAAAACATTGATGCAAATGGGAATAATATACAAAAGATAAATCGTTAAAGTATATAAACATGAATGCATGAGATAAAGATATTAAGGATCTAGACAAGTAGATAACAAATATTCTACTCCCCCTATTTTAGAGAATCCCTTATCTCTCCCATTTTGCAAAGTTCTAAGCTTTCTCCTTTTTGTAAAATACTTCTCATGGCACATTTGCAACACTAAAAATTCTCCCTCTTTTTGTCAACATCAAAAAGGGATATCAGAGCGCCAATAAGAAAAGCATTTAGCGAAAAGTAAAGATTAATATTGGAGAAGCTTGATGAAACATACGAATTCTCCCCATATAAAAAAATGATACCAATTGAAAAAAAAAAATTTAATATCAATTGAAACCAAAACTGATATCAATTGAAGAAAAACTTTTTTTTTAAAAACACGAGAGAATCCTAATGGTTCAAAAAGATCAATCTTAAAGATCATAAATCATTTTGAGAAAGGATTGATCAAGAATAAGCTTGGTTGATTTCTAAACAAAGAGGAGTCCATAATAACACATAAATCAAAAGATGGTCATATATGGCTCAAAAAGAATATCAACCTAAGCTAAAACAAAGGAGATAAGGAATAAACCTTAAAGAACAATCTCCCCGTTTATCAAACAAAACATGTTAGCTCTTTAAGAAGAAAAACAAGTTGAAAATATAGCTAACAAGAGTGGGATGTGATACCAATTGTTAAAACATAAAAATTAAGCATATGTATCACAACCAAAAAATTTAGAGGAAGTATAAGATGACACTATGAGTACATTCCTCTAATAAGTTCATGGTTAGCTAAATGAGTATAACAACTCTAGAAGCAAGACTAACCAAAAAACTCTAATGAGATCACAAAGGATATGAATACCAATAGTAAAGAATATGATCTCATAGTTATTTAGGAAGAACACATGTAGAATATGAACATATATACCATGTATAACTTCCAAAATAACTAACACAAATTGGCTATAAGATAAGAAAGTTGAAACCAAGCCAATAAGTGTTAATATCTCTAAATGATGCAACATTTTAACATGATGATCAAGGATGATAAAGATCATGTTAAACATATGAAAATGAAGATCAAACACCAAAGTGATAAAATATGTGCATTCTAGAAGATCTAGTTACCAATTGTGATAGTGTTTGTACTCTAAGCATAATAAGGTCTAGAGATAGCACAAAACACATTATCAAGATAAAAGAACCCATGCACATAAACAAGAGAGTTTAAATAGACAAGTTTATGCTTTTAAGCCATCATTCTTGTCAAGTTTGGAATACACTTTTAGCATGTTGACAAGCAAAACATGATGTACATAAACCATAATCCAATAAGCACAAACTCTCTAGTCAACTACTTAACTCATCAAATAATAGCCCATAAGGATCAAAAACACATAATGACCACTAATAAGGGATGAGTTAAGCCTTGTACCTCAATGCTCTTTGGAGCTTGGACTTCTTACCATTTTGGTAGATCTTCTTTGTCAATCAAGTCCATTGAGGCATCTTGTGTGATCCTTGGCATTTGACTCTTTTCTTGGAGTCTTAGCTCATTTGTGCCTTCCTTGTAGTTCATATCTTCTTCTTGAAGGATAGAACTCTTTGTTACCTACAAGGAATTCTTGATGACAAATTTGGTTCCTTTTAAAGGTCCTTCATGATTAGCTCAATATCATCAAGTAACACATATATGCTTAAGGATCATGGTTATCAAAAACCAAAACAACTAGATAGATTCTTAAATGAATATGACATAACAAAACAAGAATCAATCAAGTTGCATATGCTACATCTCATAGATACCTTAGCTCAATAGACATGAATAAACAAGAGCATGCTAAAGGTCATCTATATAATTATTGAATTCAAGCATGTGAGATGCAACATTTATATAAGAGCAAGCATGTATATATATCAAAAACACTTAACTCATTAATCAAAGTGTTATGAGAAGGTGATTTTGATACCTTTGCTTTCTTACCAAGTGATGAAGACATTGGATTGACACTTTGGCTCTTGTCATCACTTGATGCTTTGCTCTTATTATCTAACCAACTTGGTTCTCCAATTGATTGTCATTTGAGCTTTGAGAAACCAAGTGTTGAGGAGTGCTTTTGAATTTCTTCTTTTGGCACATCTCCTTTTACTTCTCCCCCAATGCCACTTCTTTTTTGAATCAAGTCCATTTAAGCTTGGTGGCATACATCTAACTTATAAGAACCTATAAGATCAAGGGAAGAGTAGCTTTTGGTACCCACTTTTGTTTGGGTCCATGGGGGTTAGTAGAATTAAACTTCACTTTCCAAATTGTTTTAACTCCCCTTTCAATCTTCTTCTTAACATGGCATCTATCACAAGTATGACCATGTTTTCCACAATATGTGCAATGAATGTGTGGCTTAGAAGAATTGTGAGCATGCACATGATTTCTATTTGGCCTATGTGACATACTAGCATTTACAACATGATTCTTATGAATAAGAGAAGAGCTAGCAATATCGACATGATTTGCAATATAACCAAGGCCAAGTTTATCATTTGAAGCACATTGCATGCCAAGAATTTGATCAAGATTTTTCTTACCCTTTGAAAAGTTTTCAACAAGAAGGGTAAGGTTTTTAACTTTGTTTTCCAAAAGATCAAATTCAACAAGCTTGTTTTCTAAAGATGACACTTTAACACAAGCTTCTATGTGTTGTAATGAAGATGAATTGCAAGTAGTAATAAGATCATCATTTTCACATTTCAAGTAATTAATATCATCACACAACTTTTTATTTTCATCAACCAACTTGGCCTTTTCTTCAAGCAAATATTCAATTTTATGCTTCATTTCATGGTTTTGCTTTGCACATTTTTTCAATTGATCATACATATCAATTAAAAGCACATTAGCATCATCCTCCTCATCATCATCATAAGAATTTGAAATAGAGGGAGAAGGATGTACCTCATTACCAAAAGCCATGAAGCACAAGTTGGCGTATTCATCATCACCGTTGTCACTTGAAGAGCTTGATCCTTCATGAGTATCTTCAAGCGTTTTCCACATGGAGTGGGCGGATTTGCTTCCAAGGACACGGTTGTACTCCTCCCGGACTCAAGGCACAACTAAGAATATTCATTGCCTTGTAATTTTGAGTCATCATCTTGAACTCAACTTCATTTAGCTCATTGTCCTTCTTTGGAGTTTGAACACCTTCCACCATCTTCTTGGGTACATATGGACCTTCTTCAATTATATGCCATAAAGAGAAATCAATGGAGCACACATATATCTTGAATCGATCCTTCCAAGCATCAAAATGATTTCCATCATAAAGTGGTGGTCTATCGGTGGAAGTCCCCTCTTGGTAAGCTAAAGCGGAATTACCGGCCATTAATCTTTGCTTCAAGCGGTTAAGCTAATAATGAAGACCGTGCTCTGATACCAATTGAGGAAACCCAAGAGGGGGGGTGAATTGGGTTTATATAAAACTTGCAAACTATTTCCAATCTTTTCTAGGTAAGTGCAAGTTTAACAAAAGCTAAAGCAAAACCCAATGCAAATCACAAGACAAGAGATTTAGAGTGGTTCGATTCACTAAGAATCTACCTCCACTACCTTGAGCCGCACCCAAGGATTTTGCCAACTTCACTAAGAAGAATGTGCCCACACAAAGTAGGACTTTACACTAGTGGCTAACTCACCAAGAGTTTTACAAACAACCACTAAACAAGAAGCTCACAAAGAGCTTGCCCACACTAAGTAGGACTTATACAATTGCCCACACAAAGTAGGACTTTTACAACAATAACCCTATCACTAAGAAAGGGGATAAGATGAATGATTAAGCACAATGTTGTTCACTCTTCTAAGTGAAAGATAATTACATTTGAAGCTCATCTTGTTGGCTCTTTGAACATAATAAGCTCACTCTTTGTCTTGCTTTTGCAAATTCACCTTTGAATGCATTTAGATCATGACAATGAAGTGCATTTGCTTTCAAGGTGTTTAGACTTGATAAGGAATCAATAAGAATATGTTTTGCAAGTCTCTCAAAGTGTTAGAGTCATTCTAAAGCTTTGGAGTATTTATACATTTCAAAATCTCGCTGAAAAAGCGACTGGAAACGGCCGGATAACTGGCTAGTAATAGCAGTGCACCTCGGTTGACCGAAAATCAACCTCGGTTGAGCCGAACCAAACTCGGTTGACCGAACATAAAGTCGGTCGACCGAACCAAGCAATCTCGGTCGATCGAACCACTTCTTGGTCGATCGAACCAAGACGTACTCAACTCTCTGCTTCTTCCCGGTTGATCCGAGATAATCTCGGTTGACCGACTATCAAGGCATTCGGAGAGTTGTCTTAACACACGTTTTGAAATCTTTTGAAGTCTAAAATGTTTTCTTAATATGTAACAAGTAAGAGCACTTTGGAAAACAATTTTACAAGACTTATACTTTGAAATCGAAGGCTTTTGAAATACGAACACTATTTGAAACTTAGCCTTTCAAAAACGTGTTTATGAAAACATGCAATGCAAGACTATAGTGTAGAGCTTATGTTCAAGAGAGCGTTGGTTAGAGCTTAAGGATAAATACCATTTTCAACAAAGCTAATCTAACTAAACCTAAGTCTTCAATCTTCAAGCTTGACTGAACGTGTCTTGAATGAAATCTTTGAAGCTTGATCAAGGCTTGATTGAAGTACTTAGAGCTTCCATATTGAGTTCCAATATTCTATCACATAGATGAAAACATTAGACGCAAACATCAAGTGTTTGTCCATCATCAAAAACGAGTTCGTTTGCCCTCAAGGCTAACAATCTCCCCTTTTTGATTCTCACAAACTTTGATGTAATTAGATAGGATAAGGACTAAATTAAGAACAAGGAAGCATGGCAAAAGGATATAAGAACAAGTAAGTGCAAAGACTAATGCTTATAAGATAAACCAATTAAACATGGAAGCTAAAAGCATTAGTGGGATTACTTCTTTTGCCATATTCATAAGGGACTCTTTGAAGAGCCCTTTTTCCCTACCAACCTCCTTGCCTCCTTCCTTCCATCAAGTAGCATTCTTGTGTGTAATATGCATACCTTAGTTTACACAAGAAGCTAACTTACCATTTTCATCAATGTTGATGTGAGTGCTAAGGATCCTATTATAAATAACATTGCTCACACAAACATTAGAACTCTCAATGGTTTGTTATCATCAAAAACATCATAGAGTAACTTTGCCCTTAGGGCTAACACCCACCACTGATTTTGAGTCGTCGGACTCTAATTTTCAACTGTTTTGACCTGTGAATAATCTCGATTTTAGTCCAGTTTAGAGAAAATCGTGTATGTTACCATCACGGACATGAGGCTGTCGGGTTCAATTTTTTTTATGGTTGCGACATTTGAATAATGTATGTTACCATCTCGATTTTATTAAAGTTCTAACAAGATTGTGTATGTTAACACCATCACGGATTTGGGGTCGTCGGGTTAGAATTTTTCAATTGTTGCTTCTTGTAAATAATCTTGATTTTAGTCAAGTTCAAAGAAAATCATGTACTAACAAACACAAATTTGAGGTAGTCAGGATTGAATTTTTCAACTGTTGCGACCGATGAGAAATACTTATTTTAGTGAAATTATGACGGCAAAAACACCGATTTCGTCCAGAAAAATATTCTAATTTGAGGTTTTTGTCCTATATGTAAAATTTTATCCTTTTAGATCCAGTATGTTTTTACGACATGCCATTATTGTCCTTCCGTCTCATTTTCTGTTAAAAAATCGTCAAGTCAGTCATGTGCCTCACATGTGAGGCACTTTTTAAGGGTATTTCAAACATTTCAAACCAATTCTCACAAAAAAAACTTGAGTACTCAATTGTTAAAAAAATTAACTATGAATACCCAATTTAATTTATCCAAAAAATCTTCTTCTTCTTCACTAAATCCTCCGGTAATCTTCACACCATCTCCGGCGAGCTTCTTCCCCAAAATTAACCATCTCCGGCAAGCTCCATCACCAATACATCACTCCAAATTTCCAAGAAATCCTTAACTAGCTACTAATATTCCCCTATGATATCACAAAAGAATAAAATCCATTTCGATCTTTATGGTTTTGAGAGAAAATTTTCAATTTTTTTGTGTGCATCTTTTAGTGAGGATTTATATTCAGATCCTTGACTATAATGGGTATAACCCGTGACCAAATAATCAAAATGCCAAAAACCTATACAAAAAATCTAAAAAATCTGACGAATTTCTTTGGTGACTTACGAAAAATTTAGTAAGATTTTATATCATCTTTTTGTGGAATATGGTGGTACAATCTTAGATTTAGTGGGTATTTTGTGTCTTGGTGCGTTTCAGAAAATAGGGGAAAAAATGGGTCTTTCTGGTTTGCTGTTGTTCATGTTCCTTGCCTTTTCTGTTCTTTTTTTTGCTTAATCCGCTGATTTTCAATGCTATTGAGCAATTTTTGGTGTCTAATCTATCTAAAAACACCATCTTTTGGTGGATTTTGGTTTAGATTTTATAGGTTTTTGTTCTTGGATAATTATTACTGCTAATATTTTGGTGTTTTGGTGTCACTTCTATAATTATTACTGATAATGTTTTGAATTTTGCTTAAAAGAAAAAAAAAAAATCAAAGGCCAAGGATCTGAATATAAATCCTCACTAAAAAGATGCATACAAAAAAATTGAAAATTTTTCTGACTTGAACAAGGTCCTCTAGGAGGAAAACATATGGATCTAATTGGGTCAGAGGAAAAGGCCAAGCTTCTGGAACCACCAAACTTGATCATTAGTATTATTTTTTTTTTTTTAATTTGATGAACAGATTGTTGCTAAACATATATTGCTCACTGGTTTCACTTTTCAGTGGTTATTTTGATATCTTTGCCCCAATTACAATTTCATTCAAGAATTTTGTTTCTAAAATCCACTTGCAATAATATGGAACCTTAAAGTTATTGAATTTTGTTTCTCACCTAGCAAATTGCTTAAGGTTCTTGCATATGAGTATCACTGTGGTTGACTTAAAATGGGTTTCCATAGTGGTTAATTAAAATTGGCTATCCATGGTTTTTCTTGTAGGAGGTAGTGGTGGTGGTGATGGAGAATGGTGGGGTGGTGGATGAAGATGGAGGAATAGAAGATGAGTTTATGAATTGAGTATTCATAGTTAATTTTTTTAACAATTGAGTACTCAAGTTTTTTTTGTGAGAATTGGTTTGAAATGTCTGAAATACCCTTAAAAAGTGCCTCACACGTGAGGCACATGACTGACTTGACAATTTTTTAACAGAAAATGGGACGGAAGGACAATAACTGCAAGTCGTAAAAACATGCTGGAACTAAAAATATAAAATTTTACATACAGGACAAAAACCTCAATTTAGAATATCTTTCTGGACGAAATCGGTGTTTTTGCCAAATTATGACATTATTATGTACTAACTATCATAGATTTGGAACCGTCGTATTCGAATTTTTTAAGTGCTATGACTGGTGAATAATCGTTATTTTTGTAAGCTCTGACAATATCGTGTACTAACCATTACGGATTTGGGGTCGTCTCAAAATTTTTAACGCCTGCGACATGTGAATAATTTCAATTTTAACAAAGTTCTGACAATATCATGTATTAACAACCATTATGGATTTGGGTCGCCGACCTTAGATTTTTCATTTGTTCCGACAGGTGAATAATCTCGATTTTAGTCAAATTCATATAAAATTGTGTTCTAACCATTACGGATTTGGAGTCGTCGGTCTCGAATTTTCAACTATTGCGATATGTGAACAATCTCGATTTTAGTCAAATTTAGAGAAAATCACGTATTAACCATCACGAATATGAGGCCGCTGGGTTCGATTTTTTAACAATTACGACATGTTAATAATCTCGATTTTAGTAAAGTTCTGAAAATATCGTGTATCAACCATCATGAATTTGGGCTGTCAGTCTCAGATTTTTCAATTATTGCGACCAGTGAATAATCTCGGGTTTAGTCCAATTTGAACAATATCGTATACTAACCATCACAGATTTGGGGTTCTCAGGCTAGAATTTTTCAGCCATTGCGTTCTTTGAATCATCAATTTTAGTCAAGTTCAGAGAGAATCTTGTACTATCCTCACAAATTTAAGGCAGTCGGGCTTTAATTTTTACAACTGTTGTTATCGATGAGAAATCCTTATTTTAGTGAAATGCTTACAATACCGTGTACGTTACATCACAGATTTGAAGCCATCGTATTCAAATTTTCAATTGTTATGCTCGGGTGAATAATCGTGATTTTTGTAAGTTCTGACGATATCGTGTACTAACCTTCACAAATTTGAGGTTGTCGAACTCATATTGTTTAACTGTTGCGATCGATAAATAATCTTGATTTTAGTCAAATTCATAGAAAACCGTGTACTAACCATCCCATATTTGGAGTCGTCATACTCGAATTTTGTTTTGCGACCTGTGAATAATCTCGATTTTAGTCATGTTTAGAGAAAATCGTGTATTAACCATCACGGATATGGGGCCATCGAGTTTGAATTTTTTAACGGTTGCGACATGTGAATAATCTCGATGTTAGTAAAGTTATGACGATATCATGTGCTAACCATCGTGGATTTGGGTCATCAGCCTTAGATTTTTCAACTGTTACGACCGATGATTAATCTCAATTTTAGTCCAATTTGAACAATATCGTGTACTAACCATCACGGATTTGGGGTCGTCGGGTTAGATTTTTTTTAACGGTTGCGACATGTGAATAATCTCGATTTTAGTAAATATCTGATAATATCGTGTATTAACTATCATGGATTTGGGTCGTCAACCTTAGATTTTTCATTTGTTCCGACCGGTGAATAATCTCGATTTTAGTAAAGTTCTCACAATATCGTGTATTAACCCCTACAGATTTGGAGTCGTCGGACTCGAATTTTCAACAGTTACGACCTGTGAATAATCTCGATTTTAGTCCAAAACAATATCGTGTACTAACCATCACGAATTTGGGGTTGTCGGGTTCGAATTTTTAAACGGTTGCGACATGTAAATAATCTCAATTTTAGTAAATTTCGGACAATATCATGTATTAACCATCATGGATTTGGGTCGTCGGCCTTAGATTTTTCATTTGTTCTGACCGGTGAATAATCTAGATTTTAGTAAAGTTATGACAATATCGTGTACGTACATCACTGACTTGGGGCTGTCGGGATTGGATTTTTTAATTGTTGCGACTAGTGAATAATTTTTGGTTAAACTTGAACAATATCGTACACTGACCATCATGCTCGAATTTTTGAACTATTGCATCATGTGAATAATCTTGATTTTAGTCTAGATCAAAGAAAATCATGTACTAACCATCACAAATTTGGGACCGTCGGCTCAAAATTTTCATTTGTTGCGACATTTGACAAGTTCAAACAAAATCGTGTATTAACAACTATCGCGAATTTGATGTTGTCAGGCTCGAATTTTTCAACTGTTATGACTTGTGAATAATCGTGATTTTTGAAAGATATGACAATATTGTGTACTAACCATCACATATTTTGGGCTGTCGGGCTCAGACTTTTTTAATTATTGCTACTGATGAATAACCTCGATTTTAGTCAAATTCATATAAAACTGTGTACTAACCATCACGGATTTGGAGTTATCAGTTTCGAATTTTCAACTCGATTTTAGTCAAGTTTAGAGAAAATCGTGTATTAACCATCACAGATATGAGACCATCAAATTTTAGTAAAGTTCTAACAATATCGTGTATAACCATCATGGATTTGGGCTGTCAGTCTCAGATTTTTTAACTATTGCGGCCGGTGAATAATCTCGATTTTAGTCAAATTCATACAAAATCGTGTAACATCACATATTTGGAGCCGTCGGACTCGGATTTTCAACCATTGCAATAGTTGAATAATCTCGATTTTAGTTAAGTTTAGAGAAAATCATGTATGTTCATGAATATGGGGTCGTCGAGTTCGAGTGTTTTAACGGTTGCGACTTGTGAATAATCTCAATTTTAGTAAAGTTTTGACAATACCGTGTATTGACCAACCGGTGAATAATCTCGATTTTAGTAAAGTTATAACAATATTGTGTACTAACCATCACTGATTTATGGCCGTCGAAATTTAATTTTTCAACTGTTGTGAATGGTGAATAATTTTTAGTTAAATTTGAACAATATTGTGTACTAACCATCACATATTTGGTGTCATCATGCTCGAATTTTTCAATTGTTGCATGTGTGAATAATCTCGATTTTAGTCAAGTTCAGAGAAAATTGTGTGCTAACAATCACAAATTTGGGACCGTTAGGGTAAACAATTTCAACTATTGCGACATTTTACAAGTTTAGACAAAATCGTATACTAATCATCACGAATTTGGGGCCGCGGGCTCGGATTTTCAACTGTTTCAACCGGTGAATAATCTAGATTTTAGTAAAGTTCTGACAATACGTGTACCAACCATCACTGATTTGGAGTCGTCGGGTTCAGATTTTTCAAATATTGCGACTAATGAATAAAATCGATTTTAGTCAAATTCATAGAAAATGGAGTACTAACATCACGAATTTGGAGCCGATGAACTCAAAATTTTCAACTGTTTTTATTGAAAATAATCTCAATTTTAGTTAATTTTAAATAACATCGCGTAATAACAATCACGAATTTATGGTGCACCAACTCAAGAGGCTCATTCCTACCTTTGTGGGAATCGAACTCCCACACTAAGAGTATAGATAAAATTACCGTAGTTGCACTCATGATGTGTAATTCCCACTAATCTATGCCTCGAGAGATTCTTTTTCCTTTTACAGAGCACTTGGCGACTGTTATCCCGACTGAAATTAATCTGTATATGTTTCTAAATGGTATAAGGAGAGAGAAATATGGTGGTAGTTAAAGACAACGACAATAAAGTTATAATAGGAAAAAAACTCATTTTTTAATGTATAATAAGCTACCCAAAAGAGCTTGCATTGTGAAACAAATTGGGTACAAAATATGGACGGACAGAATATTGACAAGGCATATTCATTAATGTGAATGACAACTTGTTGCAGGACCTTATTCAATCAAAATAATAAACCTGGGCGGCGGGTCCACTTCCAGATGGGAAGAAAAACCTTCAGTGCTTCCTTGATCCATAACACAACTAAAACTTCGAAAGGTCAAATGAGAAAATTATGAAATTGATCAAATGCCTGTCCTGCCTTCTAGTAATATTCCCACCAGCCAGAATCACTCATTCTGAATCGGCCGGCCAAATTATAAGTATTGGAAAAACTGTAAGATTTTTACAAGTACTAAGCACAACTATGGGGGGCAAAAAAGAAATGGGATCTCTCCCTAGGAACATCCTAAAGAGTCTGGCAAAGTTTATGACAAATAAATAACCCAGACTACCGCAAATTAACTTATGCTAACAATATATCTATAGACTTGAATTAATAGTTGACACAATTAAAGGGAGGGGAAAAAAACTCGTTGCCTAGGTATCGGGTACAGCTCTTCCAGTCTCTATGGGTACTCACTCCACAATATGCAGGAGGAGATTTAACTTAATACATATTTACAGATCACACACTTGCCATGGTGTTGCTTTCCTTCTTGGCACATCTGTTCGCCTCGGAGTATTGGCCCCGAAATATGGCCTTCGTCTATTCAACCAAACAGCAGAGAGAAAATTGATTTACACCTACAATGATACAATCCAGAATGAGTTAATATCAGATGATACATAAAACAGATTCCACACTCAATAAACTGAGATACTATTCTGGAACTTCACGATGCACAGAGAGCAACAATACCTTCTGCTAGAGCCTCTTATGATTACTCATCTTGGTCTCCAATAATTGTGACCTGAAACACCACCGCATGAAATCGAATTAGATAGATCATAGAAGTGTATGCAAACTAGGGACTTCATATTTCTTACATACTCGGAGGTCGTGGTCAATGAGTTGTCAAAACCACCTTAATTCAAACGAGAATATGGCTAAAATTACATTGCTATGCAAGCAATAAGGATAGCGTACCTCTACCAGCCACAGGGATTGGACCTCCAGCATGAGGTCTATATGGCATTGGTTCCCTGTGATCCATAGCCCGAGGCGGATAATTCAATCGATTGCTTGCAAATGGTGGCTCACGAACTTGACCTGCATAAGGAGCAGGTGCATAAGGCACTCCGGAAGCATCAGGGTAGCGAGGACCTGAAACAGAGCTCTTAATATATCGTGAACATGTGTCAGAACTTACGTAAAGGATATCAGATGAATATGTTACCTGGAAAAGGCGGAGGCCTCCAACGTTCTCCAACATAAACGGGTGCCACCTTCGTACTGTTACGATCTCTATAAAAAATTCCATTTCCAGCATTCTGTAATCTGTTAGAGTTGGAAGGAGGATGTACGTCCCTTCGTGATTCAACTCGTTGATCAGGTTGCACATACGAAAACTGATTTGATGGAGCAGGATGCGGTGGAGGCAAACGAAAACCCTTGGTGAAGGCACAATCTTCCGGTGGAACGTTATTTACTTCTCGGACTACCGAATGGGAACCCGGTGGACTGCTGAAAGAACAAGAATAAGTAGAGTTGGTTGCTTGTTTAGGCCCCTGAGGATGAAAATCACCACTGCCACGTGCAGAGTAATGAATGGAATCTGAGACAGTAGGGTCGAGCCCTGGTGCAGTCAACTGCTTTTTAGTAGATTTCCGCAAGCTTTCTTCCATATTCTGCAAATCCATATCACATCATATTAAAACTTATAAACAGCCCCAACTCCCCCATCCCTTGATCTAATTCCATATAAAGTGGCAAAATATCTTTACCTGAGAACATGAATAAACCTTGGTCCTGAGACAGTTTGAGATGGAATCAGGCCTATCAGAACGAAGAGTAAAGGAAGCAGGTGGAGGCGGCGGAAGTGGCGGGGGGGATTTTGGCAAAGGAGGAGATCTTGGTGGGACATCCTGTGGCAGTGGTGGGGCAAGGGGAACTCCGACGGAATTTCCAGGCGGGTGGTGGAAGAACTGTGGATTATCGATGCCCGTCATATTGCTGGTGGAAGCAACGGCTTCAGGAGGGGCCACATCCTCCATTTCAAGTTCACCATCGACTTCTTCCAAGATATGCCTATGCTTCTCCACCACAGGAATGGTCCCTTTTTCTCCTTCGGGGTTTTCGGCATTATGTTCAGGCGTAACTGCCTCGAAACTCTCTCCATCAGAATCAATTCTGTCTTCATCCGTTAGCATGGGAGGGATAAGAAACCCAGCAAGTTGAAAACTTGAATTACTGAAGAATTAAAGAGAGTAATCAGCACAATAAAACTAATAAGGGAAAGAAACTCAATTTCTAGTGGTCCTTGCCTTCACCCAAGTATACATCCGTTTTTTAAGATCTTTCTTTCCAATAGAAAACAAAAAAATACATACCTTCCATATTCATCCACAAGCATACCCTCCATTTCTCTGATTGGATCGTCAAAATTCCTTTCATTTCTTGAGCGGTGAGAGACTCTGGAACAAGATGAACTGCAGAGGGCATCAAGCTCCCGGATATGGTGGCGGATAATGGACTCTGGGAGGATCCTCCTTTCCTGCCAAACCCTCAAAACCTAGCCAAAAGAATCGATGTTAAAACGGTCAAGGTAAGAGTAGAAAAAAGTGATACTGGAGGAGGTAGGAGATCTAGAATGATAATTGCAAGCTACATCACTCACTTTCAAGCACTGCCTACGATTGTCCCGAGAACCGCTTCCAGGAGGAGCAGCGGCTGATAACAAACGAGGCAATACTGCTAGAATTGCTGAAGGATATTTACCACCAACTTCACCTGAAATATCTCGACAAAAGAGTATTACCAATAATGCCTATAGAGAAATCCCCTATTCGTAGCCTTTATGTATTTACGGATTTCGATAAATAGCACTATTTTTTTAATAGGCTAAAAATAGCAGCATCAATTTACGGGCCACTATAAATGTCCAATTAGTGAATTCGGTCACTATTCAGGCCAAAAAGATCACACGTGACTTACACATGTGATCTGGGTGAAGAGTATAATTGTCCAAAATTAAACATTTTCTCTGAGACAACCCGAAAGAAAACCCGAATACCAAAACCCACTTCTTTATCTTCATCATCCCTTCCAATATAAACCCTAAAACTCTACTCATTATCATATTCATGTGATCACCTAAATCCATCTCAAATTTCTTCATCTCTCTTGTATTTCAACTATTTTAGACACTTTGGATTTCAATCTATCTTTCTTTCTCTTTCTTGAAAAAAAAAAACCCTTTAATCCAACACAGAATTTTTCACCATTCATGGACAATGAAGAAGCTTCATGGGCTATTGGGAAATGGGTTTCTTTTCTTCGTCTTCTTCTTGTTGTAATAATATGAAGACTGAAAAGGAATTAACAACACTTTTCTCGAGGTTTGATTAATTAATTAATCAATTTCTCCAAATCATTGTGTTTTGAGCAAATAAAAACAGCCAAGTATCTGATTCTTTTCTTGAGGTTTCAGCAACACTTTTTTATTTTTTCTTTTATTTATTCAATTTGTTTCAATGTTGGATATTTTAATGCTTCTAGAGACCCTTGAGCTTGTTGAGGACATTTTTTGCCCAAATCTTTGTTATGCAAAGTGTCTAAAGTAGTTGAAATACAAGAGAGATCAAAAAAATTGAGATGAATTTAGATGAAGAAATTTTGGGTAGAGTTTTAGGGTTTATATTGGAAGGGATGAGCAAGAAAAAAAAAGGTGGGTTTTGGTATTCGGGTTTTCTTCGGGGTTGCCCCAGAGAGTGGTTTCACGTTGGGCAATTATACCCTTCACTCGGATCACATGTGCAAGTCGTGTGATCATTTTGGCCTGAATAGTGACCGGATTCACTAATTGGACATTTATAGTGGCCCGTAAATTGATGCTGCTATTTTTAGCCTAATAAAAAGATAGTGATATTTATCGAAATCCGTAAATAGATAAAAGCTACAAATATGGGATTTCGCATGCCTATATTCTCGAATATCATGCGAAGTAAGAATGAACAATACCAATAGTAACTCTTGAAGAGAATCATGATATTCATACCTTTCAAGCCGTTGGAATACTGAGCAATAGAGTCAACCAGGAAGAACAAATCCACTCGTCTGTGTAAGCTTGATTCACGTTCTAGACTACGTGCAAGAATTTCCACCACCTAAAAGCAGAAAAAGAACACTGTATTTGATCAATATCAAGGAACAGAACAGGCAAAAGATAATCACATATTTCAAAGATGGCTTTTAGTATCTGGTCCATCCAAAAATAATGGAAATAAAATATTTTGTCCATTTCCTCAAAGTTAATTAAATATTTCTCTTAAAGCCGTTGGCAAGTAATGTCATTATATACCTGCATGACCCACTTTCCCTATCCCAGAAAACTATCTCAAAGTATATCATTTGAAGGTCAACTAAAATATTTTCACAGTATCTGTAATAAAAATATCCAATGCACGGTCACAAAAGTTTCAAAGTGAAATGCAAAATGATACAAGGAAAGGGAATTTTACGAGAGACCAAGAAACCAAAAATGTCCTGCGAGACTCCCAATCTGACTAGGCGGCTAAAATCAATGCCACTAAATAAATGAAAGGGAAAAGAGTAAAAACTACCCTGAATAATCAGAATCGCACACAAAGAAATCACCCCAATAAAAAGGCAAAATTTAATACTAAACAACAGATTACTACCTTAGCAGCAACACCACATTTTGCACAGTCAATGGCTACACGAGTTGCACGACCTATACTTTCTTTTGTCCTCGTCAGTGTTCCAAGAATGGCCTCAAAAGATGCCAGAGGATTATCAGCTTCTCTGCTGTTCCAATTTGCAGCAGTTCTTGGAACCCTAGAATGTGACTGGACTGCAGGGCTGCAGGAACCATTAACTTGAATAGAAACATTATCTGATACAGATGCATTGCACGCCGATGTATGTGTTGTTGCATGTACAACAGAGTCCAACCCATCAGTCAGTGAGGAGGATGACAGGGTAACTGAGATAGCTTTTTCCACGGACTGACCATCGGAGGTAGACCCAGAATGTAGATTCTGGTTGTGATGTGCAGCATCCTGAGCTTCCACGGGAGCTGAAGATGAGGTAGCAATAAGACCCCTTTCAGTTTGTCCAGCTTCTAGCGTACCCCTGAACCAAAGACATAATAATAATAATAATAATAATAATAATAATAATAATAATAATAATAATAATAATAATAATAATAATAATAAACAGTTAGACAAACAGATCAAAGATGGCTATCTATGACAACAGACAAATGCAATATTAGCCAGCCTCTAGCCAAAAAAAAGGCATTGCCAGAACAAAATAAATATGCTACTCACGTCATACAATCTTGATTCTCAACTTGCAAGAGTTGAGACGACTTAGCAGTTTCATTAGCACTGTCATCTGTACAATCCATAGGCATACTTGTTGCATCATTTGGTGAATGAACGCTGCAGTTATTTCCAGAGGCATGATTAGAACTCATACTTGCAATCTCATTATCAAGTTTAGCCAAAGGTTTGATCAACTCCGATCTCCCAGTATTGCAATCGTCAGGAGGCATCACTGAACCTTGCGAAAGATTATCACTGTTGACACTGGCATCTTGTTCACAATTATTAGGTGACAGCAAATTCGGAGATTCTACTTCCATAGCAGTATCGGAAACAACGTTAGAAGAAGACCCCAAATGATGTTTACCATCAGAACAGTCTAGCTGTTCAAGCGTATGCTTGCACAACTCCTGTTTTGGACTTTCACCAACGGTGCTAACAGCTACCTCTGTAGAAGATATCCTACCTTCAGCAGGTGATAATTCTGGCATAGCAGAATCATCAGAAGAAATGCAAACCTTAGAGATATTCTTGCTTTCCTGTAGTTTGCCCACTAGCAATTCACTGCTTGATTTTGTTTCCAATGACAGCTCAGAAAAATCAGCTGGTGGAGAAGAACCAATAGTGTCAGCTTGCACTTTTGATGGCTCATCTGATGATGCTTGATTATCTTCAGCAGCATTAGCTGACATGGCCTCCAAGGCACGGTGCAAGCGCTTGGATGGTGGCAAAGCAGCTTCGCCATCAAGTGAACCACCATGCTTTCTAACTTCCCAAAGTTGAGGCTTTGTAGCAGGATATCTATTTTGTGGTGAAGAATTATCACTTTCTTCCTTAGCAAGGGAAGAACTTTGATCCATCGAACCATCCCCTTCCTTGTTGGATGATCCACCAACCATCTCACAAATGCGGTTAGAACCTTTAAGGGGCTTTTCCTCCAAGGCACAGTGCAAGCATTTGGATGGTGGCAAAGTAGCTTCGCAATCTACTGAGCAACCATTCTTTCTAACTTCCCAAGGCTGAGGCTTTGTAGTAGGATATCTAATTTGTGGTGAAGAATTATATATTTCTTCCTTAGCAAGGGAAAAACATTGATCCCTGGGACCATCCCCTTCCTTGTAAGAGGATCCACAGACCAGCTCAGGAATGCGGTTAGATCCTTCTGGCGGCTTTTCCTCTGTGTCTTGTGAAGTTTCCGGTTCTTCTCCTGTCAATGATGCTCTACTCATCCTAACCCTAGCTCTCTTGACCAATGGCAGGTGCTCATCACCATCATCCTTGGTATATCTTTCAGTTGATGTTTCATGATCACTAGGCATGTTATGTTCAATCTTAACATCAGCATCAGAAGATGCTTTTTCATCTAATTTAACTGTAAATTCAGCAGCATCATTTGAAGGCCTTTTCCTACTAGGCTTTCTTTTCTTCTTATGGATAACAGCATTTGCTTGGAATTCAAGTCTCCGGCTCAACTCAGCATCCCCCTGACACAATTCATTAACAGATTCAGGTCGTACAGTTTTACAGTCTGACTCAACAGTGCTGCCCTCGTTCAAGCTAAGGTTATCAGAGTCGGCTGTCAAAATTTCAGAATCATTCCCTTCAATGCTACAATTTGAAACCAAATCTGGTGAATCAACATCCAGCCTCTCAGCATCAGGTGATTTTCGAATCCGCTTATTTCTCCTAGCTGATCGCTCCCGTAATACATTAGCACCATCACGAACAGAATAATTGCTGGAAGTTGTCATCAGGCTCTGGAGTTTATTGGTGTCTACTCTTGATGAGCTTCTAGTCCGCCGAGTAGGAAGCCGCCTCTGCATGACACTTTTTTGAGCTTGTGAGCTCTCAAATCCTCCACTTGTCAAATAAGTATTTCCCATGCCAGTTTTTACAGCCATGGAAACAAAGCTAGTCTCCTTTGGTAGCGTATCCATATCCTGCAAATCATTCTCTATTACAGCTTCAGCATCATCAGGTTTAATATTCATATTTTGGGCTGCAGAACAATGGATATTTCTCCTACTTGAATGAGGTGCTGGTGTGGGAGCATCATCTTTGGGAGAACTTTTAGTCAATGATTCGGCATTGTTACTTTCGCTGATCAAACTCTGGTCAACAGTGGAGTTATCATTAGTAACGTGGTCCTCCTTTTTCAACTTCTCGTAGCTTTCAATAATTTCACGCACAGCACGAACAAAATCAGAACCTTTTCCGTGGCGTTTAACTAAAAGGGATTCCTTCTTTTCTTCAGTAAATTCTTCAACATCAGCCGGATTGCAAAAGGCTCTGTGGAAAGAGAGAAAATGATCATCAACCAGTATAGCATGACAGACATATCACGTGCATGTGTATCAGATGTTGTTGCATGAAACCATTGACTACGGAAGTACCAGATATAACAATGACAGTAAAAAATGAATTGTTTTTGCAATGATTGAATAACTTAGTTGAAATGTCCTTCCTTTGTCTCTTTTCTTCTTAATATACATATTGAAACATGTCGTAAGACAACATATGTTGGCAAGACACTCGTACTATATCAAGCAAACTTGGCATGTATTAGAAAGTTCATTTTCTCGGTGTGCTGGGCTTTTGTTTTTTCTTTTCCGTCTTCTGTGCTTTTTCTTTCTTTTTTCTTTTTCTTCTTCTAATTCTTCTTATCTATGGGAGGAAGGAGAAATTCAGAATCAAAATCCTTTCTAAAAAGAAAAGAAAAAAATACTGAATCCCGACAAGGCCTCCCAGACCTTGGAAGCACCAAATGTTCCAGTTTCTACCTACTAATTTGTCCTAATTCTACCATGATAAATTCTAGTCTCACCACAGTAAATGTATGGAATGTGTGCCTTCAAAAATGGAGATGACAGTAATTTCCAAGTTAATCATATTGCACTCATAAAGGCATGAATGAAGCCCAGGCTTAAGTGAACTGTGAACTTCAAACAACACTCTGGACCATACAATCATTATGTACCAACCTATTTAACATACTCCTAAGATAAAAAAGCTTAACAAGTCTTTAGCCCCAGAATTATGTCCAAGGTTGAAATAATGCAAACACAAACTACATAGATTGTGCAGCAACTACAGAATATATATAGACACACACATACATACATGTGTGTGTGTCCATGAAATTTCACATTAATAGGAGAGCATGAATAGAACTTTTCGTGTAAACAACAATGATAATTGATGGAAAACACCAAACCTACCAAAACCCTGGAAAATAAGGCCAGAAAAACACTAGTAACCATGGAACAATAAAAGAAGCAAAAAGAAAAGGAAGAAAATTGTGTTGTAGTAATGATCAAGATGCTCAAATATGAAATAAAATTTGTAATCTAATCAAAATTGACTAATCTCAATAATTATAAAGAAACGGGGAAAAAATGCCCAAATAACAATAAAATTCAGTACCATCTCACCAAGCTAGACTGAATTCACTAAATAAAGGGAGGATATCCATAAAAAGCAGAAGACCAGACACAGACTCAACAGAGAATAATTACTCATTTAAAGATGGGACAATCAAAGACCAAGAGAAAGCAACAGTTGCACCCACATTTGCTGAGTTCCAAAAAAGTAGACGAGTACTTTTTTGCAATCACCTGGATAACCCCACTTCTCTGGTTCACTGACCTGCAACAAACAAGCAAACCAATACAAATCATACAAAATTATATGTATTCCTTACCCCCTTTTTCTTAATAAAATCAAATAGGAGAAGTGACATAATAACTGCAACTACTTGCGTGAACCTTGTAAAATGCAGGATATAACCAAAAGTTAAGGAAATTTACGTTATGGGAAAACAATAACTCTTAAGAGACACTCACCTCCGTTTCAAAATAACCGTCCTAATTTCATTTTAGGTCGGGGATTAAGGTTTTGATAAATTTCATTAAAATTTTGATAGAGATAAAAATGCCCTTATTTAAGAATAGTTGGTTAGCAATTCAAATTTAAATCCAACATTGGGGGTTGATGGTTTAATTGGTTGGTTAGACAACTACTGGTTTTTGGAAAACAAAAGCATTTAATGGTTATTTGGAGACAAGGGTAAAATTGGGGGAAATGCCAAAAGGGTAATAAATGGATCCGTTATATAGAAATAGGACAATTATTTTGAAACATGCCATAATAGAAACTACGACACTTATTTTGAAATGGAGAGAGTAAAGAACTTGTTACTTATAATTTGTACAAAAATCACCCAAGAATAACCCTCAGTTGCTTTTGCTTTAAAGTTAAAGACAACTACAAACTCCTAACAAGGAGAAAGTCCCAAATGTATCCCAGATGACGATGGAAATTTTGAATTAGTGACTAATAAATCAAATTTGTTGCAGCAAACACTAAATAAACCTGACACGACTTGTATTTCTACGTCAGACTTCTGAAGTAGGTGTTATAGCCTTGACTATAGGACTATTCCATATGTCCAATATCATACTACAATTTCACGAGCACACTTAATTACATAATCCCCGAGTGTCAGCAACAAGAGAGCACTCAGATATAGTTGGCATCAATAGATAAACTATATAAACCATGAGACAATCAATTCAAACTCCCAAAAATTTCAGTTCAATTATCTAATGAAACAATCCACTTCTTGTCATTTTGAAAACCTAGTCCACCTACAATATATCTTCAACATGATTATGCAGTAACCAATTGAACACCTAATAACAGATTTAGTGATCCAATTACAATCCATAGAAAGTGTAGCTTGTTTCTTCTTAATTATTGAGTAAATTATGCTCAGGAACAACAGATTTGGGAACAAACACCAGTAAAAATGTATCTAGATATTCATTTATAAATATATTTCTTTCTAAAGGATAAAGGTTCATCATTCTGTCTCCAAATATGGGTCCAAAGTTAAAAAGTTAAAGCATGTGTTTCTTTAAGCTTAAAGATTGCTTTTAGTATCCGGATATTAGCACTGTAGTACGAATTTAAGACAATTACTAATAAGGAGTATGAAACCGAGACATACAATACTAGTAAAAGTGTTTTGATAACAACTTACAGTAAAAAAAGTGATCCAAAAGCTACCCAATAGCCAGGAAAAATCATTTAAAATGCAGAAAACAGTAGGCAAGTTGAACAAGATGCAAGCAAGAAAACTACCATCCAAGATATCAAGTTCTGACAGAAAATTGTATAGTTCTACATAAACTGCCCGGGACAAATTCCAAAGACAAATACTGGGAGCAGAAAACAACCAACACATTAAACAAGATGGAGCACAAACTAAAGCGCCAAGCTTAGGGTTCCCCGCAAAATATTGAATGAATCTATACGGAAAGTAATGGACCAAGAAAAGGTAAACAGATGGAAAAGGAACGTTGAAACTTTCGAAGTAATCCAAGTTAAACACAAAGAACTCATAGCAGACAGCAGCATTTTCATGCCTTGCTCATTATAACTATCCATCAAGTGAAAAAACACCCTAACTAAGCACCTATTTTCCTTTCTTGTCAGTCCTTGAAAGAAAAATGATATTTTGAGTTGTTAAATCGGTTTTCTCATTTGAATTAGCAAGTTTTCATCTGTTTAAGTGCATATTGCAATTCCAGAATCACAAACTAAATTAAATTCTACCTATAATACATATTTGTATAAGGTTCTTCATGACCCAAAATAAACCTTGTTATCAGATCCAGACGTAAAAACAATCAATAAAAACAAAACTAAGACTCAATTAAAAGCAACAAAAATTAACAATAAGAACCCCGGAAAACTGAAATACATACCGTAGCAGGCCAAGCAGGGAAACCTTTAACCTTAGCAAGTACAAGATCGCCGACCTTATACTGCCGGCGGTGAGCTGCAGCAGCAGCAGCTTTACTGACGCCTCTCCTTCGACTAGGGGCCATACCAAAGAGAAAAAGCTTCCAAATCCACCAATCAAATTAGATACATAAGTTTACTAAACCACACAAAAGAACAAGATTTTGGGGGCTTTCTGGTTGCCCTAGCAACAAAATCGCCCTCAAACTTCCAAGGATTCACAACAAAATATTCTCTATTTACTCTCCTAGGCATTGAAAGACTCCGCTAACCAAATCCTCAACCAAAATAAACCTAATTCTGCAAATTAAGACTTCAAGAAAAAAATTCCTCCAAAAAAACTGAAATCAAGATTCCTAGGGTTCTACTCGTTTAAATCCCTAACCCTAACCCTAATTTGCGAAACGGAGGCGAAGGGAAGGGGAAAGCCGGGGGGGGAGGAGAGAGGAGTTTTTGTGGAAGAGAAAAGAGTATAGGCAACAGATATGACAATGGTTTTTGGAAAGGCTGCAGGCTAAAGTACGCAGTGTATGTGTAGGTTAAGAAAATAGTAGCTGACTAACGTGCGCGGCATGTGGGGTCATCTCAATTAAGATGACCTCATCCACGGCTTTGATTACTGAGAGCAGCGGTGACTCTGGTAATTAGCACGTGACCTACCAATTACTTAGTTAACTTATGAGATGATATTACTAAACTAACCTCAGCAGACGAATAGTACAAAAGTGGGCTGACGTATTCAAACTGGACCGTCCAAATAGGTGGGCTTTAATTCTTGACTATATCAGCCCAGTGACTTCAGTTTGATAGACAAAAAAGATATTGAAAAAAATCTTTTCACTGAGACTTTGTTCCTTATCAGCCCAATTTTCTAAATGGGTGCGCTGCATTCACATTGGAAATAAGTACTTGCCACCTAGACACACACTGTTCCGAGTTTCGACTCCAGATCTTCTAATATGTCAATGATATTATTTACGTGTAAAACTATTAGTTCATAATGAATTTAAGGGTATGAACTAATCGGGTTTCTTTTTCAAGAATCTGTAAAGCGCAACATGACAAATTAATCATAAGTGTCAGCTATTTACAACTAGTATTGTAGAAGCTAAACACATAGTAAATTGTATAGTTTTGTATATTATTTTTAGGAACTGATCTGAACTTGCATTGATGTAATTATAGATCATAATTAGTTGTCAATATAGAATAGAAACATTTAACCGTAGTCTATAAGAATTGTCTATAAACAGTTAGCACTTGTATAAATTGTACAATTTTTATATATTATCTTTAGGAACTTATATGAACTTGTAATGATGTAATTATATATCATAATTAGTTGTTAAGATAGAATAGAAACAGTTAGCCGTAGTCTATAAGAATTGTCTATAAACAGGTAGCACTTGTACAAATTTTAATCAAAGAAATAAGAATCAAAGTGATTCTTTTTTGAGTTCTTCTCCTTATCTTGTTCATACTTTTCTTCTCCAAACCTAAAGTTTACTAGCTCTACTTGTTTGAGGACGTCTAAAAAATAACTGTAAAAATGAATTATTATAAAGTAAAAAGGTGAATAAATTAAAAACTTATAAGATGAATTTATATATGTCTTTGGTTCAGGGACAAAATCAAAACACTTATAAAGGTGAGGGGTAAAATTTTACAAAATTATCGAGAGTAATTTTGTTAGTAATTTTTTCAATTTTATAAAAATAAAAAATACAAATTCAACATGCTCTAGCCCTCCGATATATGGTATTTTTTAGATCATCATCCAACCAGTAGCAGAAGGAGAAATAAAAAGCCAATCACAAGTTGGTTAATTACCACCCTCTCTTTTTTTGTATGTAAATTGTAGTATAACTAGTTATTCCTTCATATGGGTTCCTTGTAAATGTTGCAAAGGCCATGGAAAAAGATGGAATTGAGTATTCGAATATTCTTCCTTTGTTTCGCAAATAAAACCAAATGATTATTATTGGAGAAAATTTGTCATTTTTACCCCCCAAATATTTACACGCATATCCAATGTATGATTATTATATTTAAACATGCCACTATGTAGCTCCCCAACTTCGTTATGATGTGGTTTTTTTTTATACTGCAAATGCTAATAAAATTCCGACTATTAAATATTTTTGTATGACAGTAACATTAAAATAGCTATTTTAAATTTAAAATAACTATTTTCAGTTAAAAATATATTAAATGGTCTGACAACTGAAATTTATATGCACCTTCAAAATAAAAATCTTTGGAAATCCAACCTTAACTGCGTCGGTAGCTCCCAAGATGGGAGCAAGTCTCCACGGTTTCCAGAACAAACATGTCCCTGAAGACCCTGACATAAGACCAAAGATAATAAAACTAACAAAAGATTAAGACTCTGATTGAATCGGTTTTAATTTTAAATTTCTGATTTTAGTTTCAAATGAATTTCAAATCAAAATCAAAAATTTTATGATTTAGTATTCGAGATTTTATTTTCAAATTTTATTCTTTAAGTCTTAGTTTGAGTTTCAAACACAAATCAGACATAATTCAAATACATTGTAAATACAGTCAAACTTCTATATAAAAATACTCTATATAAGAATAAACTCCTTATAATAATAAAAAATGATGGTCCCAACTCGGGACCAGTTATAAATAAGAATAAACTCTACATTGTAATATTCCATTTTTTTTTAGGACCCTCCTTAAGAAATTTACCTCCATATAGTAATAAAATAACATTAAATTTTAAATATATTTATATATCTATATAAAACATCCATAATTATTTAACAATTTTACATTAAACTTAAGATGATATGAAATATTTGTCTAAAATTGTCTGTGACAATGACTTAATTTTTTGGGTTAATATCGCATCCTTAAACTTGCATGTTCGTAGTAACTCGTCATCGGCACTATCTGTTCGAATTTTGCAGTGCTTGAAGCAGTTTTCAATTGTATGTGGCTTCACATCTATAAACCATGTATAGTAGTTGCCTAAATATTGTGTAGTATCGTGTAATTGATATTTAACTAATATAGTGTAGGAACACATGTTTTTAAAATATAAGGAACACATTTCTAAGTGTCGTATAATTTATATTAGTTACTTTTAAAAAAAATATAATTTTTCATATGTGCTTACTCTATTTAAGAATAACCTCTCAATAGTAATATTTTTGTCCAGTCTCAAGAGTATTACTGTATAGAGGTTTTACTGTACAATAATGTTCCAATTAGGAAAGTCATTCGCCATAAAAACCAGCCAACTTCTTTCTTTAAGGACCAACTGACTCCTTCCATGATTGGCAGGCTTGAAATTTAAAAGAGCAATTTGCATATTTTAGACTTAAACAATTTTTGTTTTTCGTTTTTTGAACTTAAACTTTATTTTCGACCTTTTGTAGACATAAACAATATACGGGCACCCCGATATAGATTTTTTTCAAATTTCCGACCAAAATCGGTCACGTGACAAAATCGTGCTGATCTGATTGGGGGCAAAATTGGAAACTCAAACGATTTCTTCAAACTCATTTATGATCCGACCCGACCCGACCCGACCCGACTCCTTCTTCCTCTTCTCCATCACCACAATCTCCTTTTTCTCCATCAAAACCATCACCATATTCTCAAACAATTAAACAAAAAATAAAAAAAATTAGACTCCCTAAAACAACAAGGAAACCAATAGGTGCATGGATGCAATAGCCAAGGAAGAAGGCAAAGCTCTCTTCCATTATATTTTTTTAACCCGAACCGCCTCCTCCCACCTTATTTTCCATCCCTCCTCTTGCTCCCTCCACCGTCGGAGCTATGGTGAGACTTTAGAAATCACCCCCCTCCCGTCATAAACCTTCTTCCCCCTCCCTCATTCCTCCTCGAATCCCGAGCCACCCCCTCCTCCTCCATCTCGTGAACCACTTTCTCTATCCCTCTTCATTCTCCCTCCCCGTGAACCACATTCTTCTGCTCCCTCCACCGCCGGAGCTTTGGTGAGACTTCAGAAATCACCCCCTACCATCATAAACCCATTTCCATAAAACCCAAATCATTTTAGCAAATGGACCGGTAGAAAATGGAACCAATATTTTCTGTAAATCTCCGGCGACGAAAATTGATGATGATGATGAATCGGTCAGTCCACAAATCATTTGGCCTCCATTTATATCTTCCTCAGGAAGAGACAAAGATTCTTAGGCATTAACCATAGATTTGATGTTGGATTGTTGGATTTGTATTCAATTTTACACACTATTCTCCTCCAATTGTTGTCATTGATTTTACCCTAAGATTGATTCAAGTGTGTCTTTGTTGGTGGTAGTTTAGATGGGTGGAGGAGATGGGGTTTGGTTATGGCATTGGGAACGGTGGTCGGTGTTGGTTTTGAAGGCGGTAGTCGGAGATGGAGTTGGAGAGAAGGGGTCTGACCCATTGTGGTGATGGTGGTTAAGGTAGAGAAGATGAAGATGGTCGTAGGAGGAGAAGGTAGAGAGGAAGGGAGAAGATGCATGGAAAATGGGTCGGGTGGATTTGTTGGGTCGGGTCGATTATTTATTTATTTATTTTATTGTTAAAAGATGAAATGACATTTTTGCCCCTATTAAAACGACACAGTTTTGAGTGTCGGTGAGTTTTTAGTCGGAAATTTGAAAAAAATCTATATCGGGGTGGCCGTAAATTGTTTATATTTACAAAAGGTCGAAAACAAAGTTTAAGTTCAAAAAGCTAAAAACAAAAATTGTTTAAGTCTAAAATACGCAAATTACTCAATTTAAAAACTCCCCAAACATTTCTTTAGGCCCTTTATTTTTAATTTCCTTTTCTTTTTTCTTCAAAAGACTATAATTCTTGTATTTACCCCCAAAAATCATCAGAACCAACCACATGACCATGTGTTGACCCGTCCGGATCGCATTAGGACATGCATCCTGAGTTCATAACATGTATCATAAACGATATATATCGTAAATTAAGACAGATTAAGACAGATGACAAATTTTAAATTAATCCTTACGATCAAAATTTTAATTAGACGGACGAGAGTAAAATTTTGCACATCCGCTTCTACCATAAAGATGTGCTGACATAATATGGACCAAAGTAAACTAAGTCAATTATCTACGTGTGCACTCCCTTCTTCACCACGTGTAACGCCATTATTTGCTGAGACCCACTTCTATAACAAGCAACTCCAAGATATTTTCACTGTTTTCCCACTAATCTCCTCTCATTCTGCCACGTCTCCCTAAAACTGGACACGTGTCTTCTAATTCTTCCCTTCCCAATACATCCGCTTACGCTCTTCCTCGATTCGTACACTGACAGATTATCACACGCGTATGTTACCCAACCCTGGAATGACACGTTATTGATTCGGAGATGATTGAAGTTAGTTAATATATCGTGGATTCTTGACCCTACACGTGTCCCAACAGTATGATCCCCGCGAGTAGGACTTATATATTGGCGATTTTCTTCACGGCCATGCCCGAGGGCCGAGAGGATATTTCTTAGCTTTGTCTGTTTTGTTACGATTTTATAGGGAAAAATGAGTGCCACCTCGAGTCAGGGTTCTGTCAAGGCGCCGAGAATTAACCCGCCGGCTGAGTTGTCATCCGACTCGGCCTACTCGGGAATTCTGAACGAGCAAGTTCTTCTACTCGTCTTCGAGTCGATTAAGTGGGACATTCACGCCGTCTGTCAAACGGCGTCGGTTTGTCGGAAACTACGAGCGCTAGCGAAAAGGATTCTGTGGAGGGAGATATGCTTGTATCGGGCGCCGCGCATGATAGCAACATTGACTGACGGTGCGCCTACTAGTAGCCGGCTCGGCGACGGATGGCACGCGCTGGCGAAGCTACTATTCTTCTGCTGCGGTTGCGCGTCGACTCAGCATTTCCGATTGAGCCAATCGTCGCCGGCGCACTTCGTGAAGGAATCTCGGTTTTCGAAAACTTCGGGTCGGAGCTTTCTAATTAAGAAGTGCAGAGGCGATTTATTATACGTGAGCGATCCGTGCGAGCACGTCGTGGGGGATAAGGACGACGATTTGGGGCTATACCGAGGGGTATTTCGTGGATTTATGAAATCCAGGACCCTATCTTGTTTGATCCGGAGGCAAGTGGAGCTAGAGGAACGGGTTCGATGTCCTTTTTGCGGGTCTCGGGTATGGAGTATGACCGCCGCTCGTTTAGTTCCGAAGAGTGCGGCACGGCGGCTCGGATCTCAAGACGGCGGTTTGGAGTACTTCGTTTGTGTGAACGGTCACTTGCATGGGGCTTGTTGGTTGGTGCCGTTATCGTCAGACGAAGGCGAAAAGAATTTTGACGGCGACGATGATGATGATGAAGAGGAAGACGACTACGATGAGGATGACTTCGACGGTAACGGAAATATTAACGGCAGGGTCCGAAAGTTTGGGTTCGATGACCAGTTTACTAATGGATCACTTGATTGGGATCGGTAATGGGTCGTCAGCTTAAAGAAATAAGAATAATAGGTCATTGTGGATTTGTGGGCCAGCCCAGGATTCAGTTTCCTTCTTTGGTTTCACATTGGGCCGGATTCTTATTTGGTGATCTTGGCTGTAAAATTGACGTAGTTAGAGCTGAAGTCTTGGATTTGCACAGCTGTAATCACACCCATTTATCAGATTCAACGGTTTAAAGATTAATACATTTTTTTAAATTTTTTTTAAATTTTTTTTTTGAAGAAGCATTTTTTTTTAAAAATTGAATATTTATATTTCCTATCTATTTATTTAAATAGATAAGTGACTATTCAATTTTGAGATGCGGAGGGTAGAAGAATTTTGTTATCGTATTCTTGTCCATTTTTTCTCTATTACTTGTACCAATTTTCTCCATTAGTTTCAACTCCTTGTATCATTGTAAAAAAAAAAATGGTTCATTTCATTACTTTTTTTTCTTTCATTTTTTAAAACATAAATGAAAAATCTCTAAAGTTGTATTCCCCTAAAGAAAAAGTGCAAACTTTAATGTGATACTAAGGAATAAGGATATCACTATCAAACGAATCGGTCTTGTATGGGTTGAAGCATGTGTGACATTACTTCAAACAAGCTGGATATAATTTAATTCGTTTTTGGCAAATTGTTAAATGCTATGTTCATACTCGTTCTATTTAAAGTTCGCGGGCTACAGACTTATTTACGGGTTCATAAATTTTGTTTTTAATTTATTTTAAAAAATACTATTCATTTATCCAAATTAAGTATAAAAGATTTATATTTAAGTAATTCATTTTCCCTCTTCTTGAATACCTTATTTCTTCGAATAGATAATGTCTTTTCATCCAATAAAAAGATTTTAAAAAAGAAAAAAATTAAGTAATATTCTAACTTTTAAAGTAAATATGAATTTACAAGTATAGAAACTTAGTATTGTGATTACAAAAAAAAAGTTTAAGGAAAAGATTACATATATTATATAATTCTATATGCATTTATATAACTTATAATAGATTAAAAAACAAACAAAATACTCGTTATTTTTAAAATATTGATTGAAGATAATTTTCTAAAAGAATTTTTTTTTGTGGACCAATAAGTTAAGTCCACAAATTCTGTTTATAAATGAACATTAAATATATAGTTCATGTATAGTTAATATAAAACGAATCCGGATTAATCCACAAACTTCAAGTCCATATTGGACTCCACATAACTCCAAAATCCGATGATGAAAGTGGGTGTAGTGCACCCACCTCATTTTTTTTCCTGCATATTTCCGAATCTATGTATTGCGGCATATCTTTCCGAGACAGAGATGGTTGATAAGCTCGTGATTTTATAAATTATTGATTTTTAAAAAGGGTGATAAAATTAAATTTGTTACTTCTCTTCCAGGATCTAGAAGAAGATGTTGTGAAAAGTTTTATCATATATTTATTTTTTTTACCTTTTTTGTGTTATTTATCCGGTCTGGGGTGTGGAATTTTATACTGATAGTGTATAACTTTTATTTTTCTTATAATTGCGTTTTATCTTTTGATTGCAATGACTTTAACTATTTTATGATTAATGACTAAATCTTTATTTAGCAAAAAAAAATGTATTGCGGTTACTCCAATGATTCACTAGTGATAGTCTTGCCCCCTTTTCCTTCTCTCTTTCTCCACCAACATTCTTCATCTTCTTTGAATTCTCACTTCCCCTCGTCTCATCCTGTAAGTTTCTGCTTTTTTATTATCTACTTCTTCATGTTATTGAATTTGCATTCAAGCTCCCATTTTTCCTTGTGTTTTCTGCATTGGGATTCAATTTTGTGTATTTTGGAGTCTAATATATTTGCTTTTGCATTTTTTCATTCTTTTACTATGAGTTAGAAAGTGGGTCGGCCTGAAAAGACCCGTTCTTTGTATTTAATGTAGAAGGTTTTTGGACCAAAATATTTGGTCTTTTGCTGAAATCGTCATAGGACTTACCCGGTCAGGTTTATTTGATATTTATATGTCTTTACTGATTGTTTATTGGAATTTCTCTAATACAATAATAACATCTTAATCAATTTAATTGTCAAGTCTTTAAATATTTATGCAATCTTGTTTTACTAGGAAACTTTGAAGATCCTTCTGATGCATTGTGAGAAAATCGAGTTGCAATTCAATATTAATCCCTATGTGACTGTAAAGTATACTGGCACGTTTTATTTGCATTGACATTTTTTGTATAATCTTCGAAAGGACTAGCTGTTTAATCTCATATTCTTCATATTCACCAGATAAATATTCGAGAAGTCTTATATCACTGCCAATAATTTTGTATGTCTATGAACGTGCTATTACCTCACTTTACATCCCAAAATGGCTATGCTCCAATATCCTTCAGAATGCAATGGCATTGCGTTGGCTGTGGATCCGTTGAGTCTTCTAAGTTCATTGCTGCTACTCGTTGTGAGAATGGGAAAGGAATGATACGCGGGTCAATGAATTTGGATGGAAATACACACAAAATTTGTGAGGCTCCAAAAAGTTCAACAAGTTCTTATCAAGGTCATAGATTGAGTGCTGTGGCCAAATCAGACATCTCGGTTGTCCAAACTACCAAAAAGGTGTTCACTTATCGATTTAGGACAGAGATGGGTGATCAATTGAAGGTACTTGTTGAGAAGAAAGATGATAAATACAGAGTGCATATTGAAGTTCTATCCGTGCAGTTTTCGGGTACACCATGTGAGCTGGTTATGAGTTGGGGGATATTTAGGTCTGATTCATCACGTTTCATGCCTCTTGATTTCCAAGGTTCTGTTGGCTTCAATAGAAAATATAACTTTATTGAGACCCCATTCATGCAGGTATCTCTGGGAACTCTTGTAGCTGAGTTAGAATGTGAATCGAGCTTGGCTCCGTTTTATATTTCGTTTCTGCTGAAGTCACCGTTAGGTACTGAGGCAAAAAGCTCAGAGATCAGGAGCCATGTGAAGAGAAGTTTTGTTGTGCCTATTGGTTTTCGTTCTGGCAGTCCCGCTCCATTGGGTCTCTCCTTACCGGATGGCTCTATGAATTTTGCTCTCTTTTCACGCAGTGCAGAAAGTGTAGTTCTGTGCTTGTACGATGAAATTACAACTGAAAAACCTGCTTTGGAGATTGATCTGGATCCTTATGTCAATCGAACTGGTGATATTTGGCACGTCTCAATGGAAAGTAGCTCATCCTTTGTGAGGTATGGTTATCGATGCAAGAATGGTACACATGGAAAACAAGAGCATGTCCTCTTGGATCCTTATGCTAAGGTCATTGGGGATGTTGTAACTGTGGGGAGTCGGTCTAGTTCAGTTTTGAAAGGTCTTGGACAATTGTGTAAGGAACCTACATTCGACTGGGGCCCGGATGTTCGGCCTTGCATACCACTGGAAGAATTAGTTGTCTATAGATTGAATGTTATGCGCTTTACAAAGGACAGGTCCAGTAAGTTATCTAATCAGATTGCTGGAACTTTCTCTGGAATCTGTGAAAAGTTGCAACATTTTAAAGATCTTGGCGTAAATGCAGTTCTGTTAGAGCCAATTTTCCCATTTGATGAGCAGAGAGGTCCTTATTTCCCATGGCATTTCTTTTCACCAGGAAACGCACCTGGATCTTCTGGTGATACTGTCTCCGTTATCAAGTCTATAAAGAAGATGGTGAAGAAATTACATGCTTCTGGAATAGAGGTTTTCTTAGAAGTAGTTTACACACATACCGTCCAGGGTGCAGCTCTGAGAGAAATCGACAACTCTTCCTACTATCATGTCAAAGCAGGTGAGGCATTGACAAGTAAAAATACCTTGAACTGCAATTTCCCCATCGTAACGCAAATGATATTGGATAGTCTCCGGCACTGGGTGATTGAGTTTCACATTGATGGTTTCTGTTTCATTAATGCATCTTCTTTAACAAGAGGGTTTCACGGGGAGTTCTTATCTCGCCCCCCTTTGGTTGAAATGATTGCTTTTGATCCCTTACTTTCAAAAGTAAAAATAATTGCAGATTCTTGGGATCCATATGATATGGAGTCGAAGGAAATTTCATTCCCTCACTGGAAGAGATGGGCAGAGATAAATTCTAAGTTTTGTACTGATGTCAGAAATTTTTTTAAGGGGTAAAGGTCTCCTTAGCAACTTAGCTACGCTGCTTTGCGGAAGTGGAGATATCTTCTTGGATGGGCGAGGCCCTTCATTCTCTTTCAATTATATTACCAGAAATTCTGGACTTTCTCTTGTGGATTTGGTCAGTTTCAGCAGCACCGAGCTGGCATCAGAACTAAGCTGGAATTGTGGAGAAGAAGGTCCGACAAATAAAGCTTCCGTACTAGAAACAAGGCTGAAACAAATCCGTAATTTCCTCTTCATTTTATTTATTTCATTAGGTGTTCCGGTCCTTAATATGGGAGATGAGTGTGGTCAGTCTTCTAGGGGGTGCTCCTTCATATGATGACAGAAAACCCTTGGATTGGGATTTTGTAAGTAACAGTTTTGGCATTCAGACCATGCAGTTTATTTCATTTTTGAGTTCCCTAAGAGTAAGGCGAAAAGATCTCCTTCAGAACAGGAAGTTCTCGAGGGCAGAGAGTATTGTATGGTACGGGAAAAACCTATCTCAACCAAGGTGGGATGACATATCTTGCAAATTTCTGGCAATGATTTTGAAGGCCGGTGCTGAGGATAGTCAATCAAACTCTAGTCATTCTAGAGCTTACGGTGACTTGTTTGTTGTCTTCAATGGTGGAAATCATAAAGAGAACATTGTGCTTCCCCCTTTTCCAGCAGTTATGGCATGGTCGCGCTTGGTTGACACAGGCCTTCCTTTTCCTGGATTTTTCTCTGCAGATGGTGCTCCCCTTGAGGATGGATCAGGCATTTACGAGATGAAGTCTCACAGTTGTGTTCTATTCGAAGCCAGGCGCCCTACAAGCTGAATCAGCTCCATAATTGCTCAGATTCTTTTCTTCCTTGTACTATAGAAATCCCCTTATGTACAGTATCTATGATATAGATGGTTAACAGATGGCTGAGAAGATTCATATCGTGTTTTAGGTATAATAAATCATGGTGGTTACGGTTAACATGGCACATGATATTTCCTGGTAGAACAGAGAGATTCTTCAATAAGTACAATCTTTTGTTTGCAGAAGATAGTTTTCTTTCATTATCAAGCCTGCAGTTTTTTGCTGCATCATAAAGATGTGTTTTTGCTTCCATAGCTTTTACGCGATTTTGAGTTCTCCAGGCTAATTGAACAATACAATGAAGAAACTATGTTACTGAGAGAACCGAAAGGAGAGACTGGACCGCGTTAAACTTGTATACAGAAACTCCAATATAGCACTTCTTTAGTCTACCAGTTCAAAATCATAGCTAGATCTAACAAAGCTTCTACTTGACGTATGTCTCTTTGTTTCTCCTGCTGCTTCAACCTAGTTGCAACAGACTCGGGATCAAGCCCTTGTGAAGATTGTGTCTCACTTTGCTCAGATTGAACTTCTTGCAGCAATGCAGCAACCTCTCTGACAAAATCTCCCCTCAAAAGAACATCATCAGCTTCCATGGCCATAGCTGGTGCCAATGGGCCTTGATGCTGGAAAAAAAAACAAATATTATTCACAAGGAACTGCTTCACATATGCAATGATAATGGTCATAACTATAAACTGTCTTTGTGCTCTCTTCAAACAACGCATATTTGTTGCCAAGATTTTGTGCACTTAATAAATTACATAATGGAATCCTCAAGGGCTTGGACCTCATATAGCCCATACTCTTCACCATCCATAATCCAACTCCATCCAGGAGAAGACGGGGGAGGAATAAAATTCAAACATGCTCATCCTGCCACAACCTTTATGCGAGATGGCGGATATGAGGGTGGGCATGACAAACTGAAACTTAATTTATCTTGCCGAAAATAACATATTGAATAGAGTTCAACCCCATTTTAGAGTCAGAATTGTCACCATGCCATCAAAGTACTATGTGGACGATGTTCAGATTTTACCTTGTCAATGTCAAATCCTGCAGGAACAAGGATGCTAAAAGGATCCTCCCGTGGGAAGGTGTCAACCATGAGCTTCTTGCACGTCTTAAGCCACCCTTCATCATCAAATCCATCATGCATATTCAAAAGATCATTTAGCAGCCTCATGGCCGGAGTAGCCTCACGTTTCAGAATTTCAGCCTAAGATATGTGGATAAAGCAGTTAATATGAATAACGGACACAAAGAACATATAGTTTGAATTTCAAGGGTACAACTACTCTGTGCAGGCATTTGAACTTCAGAATCAGAACATTCATTCGAAATGGAAAAGGGAACTCTACGAAATCTATAGTTAATGTTTTAAGAGTCCAACTGTATGCACTCTAACATTGCTACAACTACGGATGTCCCCAATAGAGTTACATCATCAGAGGAGATAGAACTAACATGTCGCGCACAATTACTACAACCAAGAGATGATATGTTTTGCTAGACTAAGGCCAATAATAATTATTGAGCATACCTCTACTCGCCTGTACAACAGATCAAGGCTTCGAATAGCATCTTTTTCCTCCTGAAGAATTGTCAAATGGTTAATATTCCTAGTTAGAAGATCAGAGATAAAGAAAGAATTCTCCTTTCTTCTTCTCTGCTTTGTGTTGGGAGGTGGGGGGATTGAATTTATGAAGAATTGACATACATCACGCCTAGCAAGATCAAGGCGATTCCATATGACCATTAGAACAAGTTCATCTAGTTCACCTTTCTCAGCTGCTTCCTCGATTTTCTGTAAGGAAGTAAGTTAAAAGACATGAAAAAGATAACCCTTTTTACATATAAAGATTCACAAAACATTACCTAAATCCAAGGATAGGACTGTCCTTGTGGGACTAGTCACACAACCCCACATATGAATTGACCGGAGCACACATCTGCAGGTAGCCCCGCCTAATTCATGTGAGGGGTTGTGCGGCTAATCTCCACAAGAACGGTTTAGGATTGAATTTTCCCTAAAGAAGGCTACTTAGGAGTAGATTAGTGAACTGAATAAAACTTAAATACTATTGATAATCAGCAAATTCCTTGAAAAAATAGGCACAAAAAATGAGTAAATTATCACCTCTTCTACTTCCTCAGCTGCTCTAATAAAGCTGGCAACCAATTTCTTGGCATTCTTTAGATCATCTTGGGGATAATCTTTTAACCTCAACCCAATATCCCGATATTCTTCAACTTTCCTTTCCTCTTCGTCATCTTCCTCTTGACGCCTTTTGTGAAATTCTTTGGTCTTTTCTCGTTGCCTAGCTTGCCATTCCTGACCTGAAAAATGTTAGCCCCCAGCAAGCAACTCTCTCGAAATGAAATCCCTTTTTCCCCTTATAAACTAAAAAGAAACTTACATCATCATAATACTCTTTTGGAAGCCCATAAAGATCTAGCTCTTTTATGTTCTTGCTCCTACATGCTGCAGAAACTAGCAGTCAGAAGAAATAAAAATAGAAGCTCTGGGGGATATTCAAAGTTGGATTAGAAATTAGAAAACCCTTTTTTTACCTGGTACGAGAGGGAAATTGTTCTTGGAAGGAAATGTAATAAAATTTCTGAAATGGGTAGGAGAGAATAGTAGGAAAGTAGAAGAGATGGGAAGGCAGGTTTTGGGAAATATCTGATATGGACCGGGTCCATGTGGACTATGTGGTTCAAATTTGGCCACATCCCTACAAAATGAGGAGAGAGAGGAAATGAGCTGATGTGCGCAAATCTGAATCAGTATGGTCTAAACTGGGACTCTAGTCTACTGACGTATAGTACCCCAGGGTTTTTGGGGAAACCGTTGCCGCCATTTTTTTTTCCTGGTTAAAGAAAACAGAAACAGAAGATGTACTAAAAAATCCCACTGTGTCGCGGCGTGGTAATATTTGCAACTCGTTAAGTTATTTTGGGTAGCTACATTATTTTTCATTTTCGAATTACTTTCTCTCTTATATTCACATCAAAACACATATTTTAAAAGAATAATGTAAGAAATGCAAGAATAATACAAAAAATAAATAAATAATAAAATTGAAAAGGCGAAATAAGAGGTGTAAAACTTTCCACACATTGTAAACATGACGAGCACATGTACAAATGCGTGAAAAATTACGCGCATCATTTTTTGCTCTTTTTCAAAAAAAAATTTGCATTTTATTTAATTTTTTTCAATTCTTTTTCATTTATATTAATTATAAATTATAGTACTAAACTGTTACGGTAATAAATTGATCAAATTTATGCATTTTATTGTTAATCCTAAAAAAAGGGATAAAATCTAAAATTAGGAATATCGAATTATACAAAATAATTTACTGATTCCAAATGACGCTCTGGTTGCTCTGATTAGATCACAGTTTTTTTGTTGAATCAGTGTCCTGGCGAACCCGACTAATCCGGTTGAGGAATTCACCATCACCAGGGCACTGTGGCCACTTCGGGATAAACCCGCCTCAAGCATAAATCGAACTCCTCATCTTAGCATGCCGAAGAGTTTGCGGGTAAAAAACGGACCCAAGCTCCTTCTTCGATTAGATCACAGTTGATTCTCCAACACAATTTTCTTTCCTGACTAATTTCGACAGAGCCTCAAAGACCAGTTTCTTTTTACTTTTCTTTTTTTTATTTGGTTATATTTTTCTTTAGTTATGTTAATGAAAAAGTAGTAGTCGACTAAATACTGTTTCTTTAGTTGTTGTATAAGGAAAATCTGACACGTGTCCAAGATTGTTATATTTTTCTTGAGATTGAAATATCTTCAGTCCAAAGTGTATACCACCCTGTATATATTAATATTAATGTACACAAAAAGGTTAGTCAGCCATCGTTTTTAATACCTGAAAACTATTGATTGAATAATACTAACAAACTCAAATAGAAGAACCTATAATCATCTCCGCAGCTGCACCCATTGCAGAAACCCCACTGATTTCCAGCAAAGCCAGAGCCAACTCCACCTCGTTCCACTGCTTCAATGCCATGCTCAATCTCTTCACCACCTCTACGTCCACTTCGCGCATCCAGGTTGGCGTGCAAGACACCATCAACTTCACGAAACCCGACACGTATGCTCTCCATGTAGCCTTGTTACAACCCAGTGAGATTTTTCCACCAACTGCGCTAGCCATAAATTCCAAGTGTTGCCCAAGAAGCTGTGCTCTCCTCTTAGATGCTGATAATGTTCTTGAGTCCACTCCCCATGCAAATGTTCCAGAAAGCACTACAAAGTGTGCAAGAGCATAGCCCCCCAGTTTGTCAACCATCCCTCCCAATTCTCCTCCGTTAAGCTCAGATCCTTGGACTGATATGAACCACGAAGGTAATGTTTCTTTTATCAAGGATTGAACCAAATTCTGCCCACCCGTAATCCAAACTATTGAAGCGCCCAAAGAAGCTGCAACCTTGACCTTAGTCATTGCCGCAGAAAGAGAAACCTGACCATATTTCGTACCATGTTTTGTCCTTTTCAACTTCTCCAGGTTACCTGAAGGTAATCCACTGCTTGCAATACTTTTAACAGAGTCCATCAAAAGAGAGACAATTTCTTCAGTCATAAACATGATCTTTCTCACAGCTCGATGAACTCGCAAGTAGAGTATCCCAGGAGCAACAGGACAAATACCACCATAATAATGAGAACCAAAGCCATGACCAAGAAGACTTCCTACACCACCATTGCCTGAGCCAGAAGAATTTAATCCAAGAGTGGTTGCAAAGCATAACCTAAGCAGTTGGACCACAGCATCACTATTGTGGTGGAAAACTGCGCTCGAGGCAAAGAAAACAACAAAGTCGCTCCAACGCTTTACTTTCTGAGCCCATAGAGCAGCTACAATGGCCATGCATGGCCAGGGACAACTGAGGGAAAGATTTTTTAAGGCAGGCCCAACCAAGTTCAAGAAACGGTCAGTCCCTCTATCAAGTTTATACGTTATTGTAAGACTGACAAACGCCGCCAGCGGTAAGGGAAGAGTAGCTGGAGAGGTCCCACCTGTAATCACACCAGATTTTCAGCAAATTAACAGATATATATTAGAAATTTCTTTCTCACAATTGTAACTACAAAAGAATAAAAAAGTAGATAAACTATAGCCGCAACAATGGATTAGACCTACCTGCAGTATCATTAATCTCCAAAAGCTACTCGAATGTAAAATTTTCTTTTCCAGTGAAGTTATAGTCCAACTAATTAAATTTTCCTGGCGATGAATCCACATCACCTTCTCTTGTTCATAGACGTATTATATACATTGACAAGGCTAGAAGACGTGGAAGTATAAGATAATCATATAAAAATAAAAGAACGCACCTACAGGTAAACTTGGGACATCAACACCAGTGTCGGCTAAAACTTTCTTTATTTGTTGTTCAACATAGGACAAATTTGCAGCTGGACTTGGCCAATCAGAACCGTTCATAAAAGCAGGCTTCCAAAGACCTCGTGTCACTTCAGCTGAGAAGTAACTTACTATT
Organism: Vinca minor; assembly: GCA_026122235.1. Lineage (NCBI taxonomy): Eukaryota > Viridiplantae > Streptophyta > Magnoliopsida > Gentianales > Apocynaceae > Vinca > Vinca minor. Next base: position 1,203,697 of record JAOCZM010000085.1, on the reverse strand, counting down.
GTTGCCAACGATGCGGGAAGAAAATCAGCAAGATCTTTGAGGCCTAAACAGACAAAAGAACACTTAATTGAAATGTGAAGATCACATAATTCATCTAGCACATGAAAGTGAGAATTAGTTCTTTCAAATCCAAATATTCCATCAAATGAAAGAGACACGGAGACTAAAAGTGAAAATTAAACAGAAGAAAAAAAAAACCCAGGATCTTTTACCTAAGGGAAAACAAAACTGATCATACTGGAAGTGTTATTCTGGTAATTTTTAGTTTTCTTTGGTATATGAGAATTCTGTTGACCAGTTTTAATGTGGATTTTAAAAACTCTGAAAACCTAAAACAAAATATAAAAACAATACAGTTACAGTTTCTGATACACATGCAGTCACAGAGAAGAGAGGAAAGTCGCCATCCTTAAACCTACTCCAGATGGAGCAGTTTCTAATAACTACACTTTCTTTTGTGCCTAATTAATTTGATGCTGGTTTGAAACTGATGCCGAAACATTATAACATCTAAAGCCAGTTTACTAACCTGTAGCTAGTTCACGAGGTGATAGTGTACCGTGGCCACAAGCTGTCAGAGCAGCATCAAGCACAAATGGAACAGCTTCCAGAATATCCCAAGCTGGTAACTTGAGATAGAAATGAAAATCATCAAGTCCAGTTCCAGATGAATTACTACTTCCCGACGTTGTAGGAGTCATTGGTTGAACCCCTCTGTTTATTCTCCTAAACATCATCGCCAAAAGGGCATGAACAATTTGATGAACGGGGGTTCCAGGCACAAGACCAGAAAGGGTTGATGCAATACATGCTTGATGCTGCTGGTACCAGTTCTTTAGTTTTGGAAAGGAGTCGAGGAATATGGGTTCTCTGCATGACGGGCTACAAAGTCGTGAAAGTCTCTTGCTTTTACATTCCAGCGAACTTTCAGCTGATGCTAACTGCATGTTACGCACCATAAGGAGGTATTCAGGAAACTGAGTAGATTCAACAGGGCCCACATCACCAGAAACATGTTCAAGTGGTGGTTGCTCGAATCTCCAGAGTCTCAGCAGAAGAGAGAATGCATTTGAAAACACTGCATGAGTAGAAATTTCTTCCCCTGTTGCAAGAGTCCACGAAACATTGGGAGCACAAGAACCAAAAGCCTCGCAGATTGGCATCAAGGCACCGGCAAGCTGTGGAACCTGGTAGGTTGCAGAAGCTCCTTTAGTACTTCACCATACAGCAAACAAGAACACAGTTGAACATAGTTCAGAATGCAACTTCTATTTTTCTGAAACTTATACTCCCTTTCAAAATTGAATGTCCACTTTTCTATTAATTTTGAACAGCAAGGTAGACATTCAATTTGGGAAGGAGGGGATAATATAACACAAAATATGTGCTGCAACAATTTCTACCACACTGAGATTACAATGGGATAAATGGGCAATTTCTGCACCTAGTTCACTTATGATTTCAAGACAGCATTTAGTCTTTTTCTTTTCTTTTTTTAGAGATTGCCCTTGTAGTTTTTAATTCAATAGACATAACATTCATTGCATTCAAAGTTTCAAGATGTTTTTTGGTCATTTGACTTGAACAACCGACACAACTAACAATTTCCTTAATCTGTGTGAAATTTGATTTGGGACGGAGGGAGTATGTTATATAGTCTTACATTTCTATCAAGCATATTCAATTTCATACTTTTAGGCAACTTAAACCTCTTTAGAGCAAAACCATGAGCTAATGAAGTTTGACCTACCAAGCCATGCAAGGAAAATATCTGTATACAATCAACAGTTGATACTTCAACAACAAGAACGTTGAGAAATGGAGCGTATCCAATCAAATGACTCTCTGTCCCTGAGTAATCTGCTGGAACAGGAGGGCATAGCAGTCTTGTGATGAAAAGTACAGTATGTTCCTGCAATTTGTAACAAGACATTGATTAGAAGCAAGGGGTTACACCAAATTTGAAAAATAAGAAGATATCAATCCTCTACGGAAACACACTATTCAGAGAGTGCACTTTATGTCCAGTTTTAAGTAATGTTTGAACGTTCCACAAGTACCAAAAACTCGCAATGTGCCTATGGGGAGTGGAGGAGCAAGGGAACACATCCATAAAGATACAACTACTCCCAGAATTAATTGATGCAATACCTGTATATTCCATCCGCGGCTAAGAGATGCCCCGCAGAGTACTGAAGCAGCTGAAATCTTCTCATCATCTGAACCATTAATAGCAATCTCGTATATTTTCTCTATTTCTGCTAAGCTTTCATCAAATCCATGAGCTTAAATTCAGTAGTCTTACCATTGAGCATATTTACAAACAAAAAGACATCTGATATACCTGGCTTCATGAAATAAAAGGCATTAACTGAAGCTCAGGCTACTTTATGAATAAAAAACTATTAGCTAATAACCACTTCACTAAAACTTTTGATCTTCCGCATAAACACTTCGATCAGGAAGAGGAGAGTGAATAGAAGTTTAAACGAACCAGCTGAGCCAATCATTAACAATTACCCACTGATCGAGGACATCAAAGAAGTCTTGTAAAGCCAAGTATGAGAAGTACAAGAGTAACATTTTCAAATTAGATGCTTGAGCTTAAAATACCTCTGTAACCTTTAGTTAAAAGCTCAAGTTAGGAAACAGACAAAAGAAAGTTGCCTTTTAAGTTTGCGAGTGTCAAGATTTCTCCAGAATTGGACGGCTGACAGCAATGAGACAAGACATATTTTGCATTCCAAAACAGGTCATATCATGCATAGAACTAAGTTGTCCAGACCAGAAAAATCTTTCCTTTTACAACTTTCAAGATTCTTCAATATTTCTAAACATTCCTCTTTCTCAACAATTTCATCCACTTGACTTCTTGAATAAAGACCCTTCTAATATATTCTTCACTAATTTTATACTGCAGGACTTTATCCAGAAGAAATGAAAACAAAGAGGAACCAAATACACACACACACACACAAAAAAGGTAAAGAAAATGTTGGACAATGAATGATATCATTGCAAAAGAAAGGAATACTTCTCCAATCTATTATAGCCGTCATACCTTGAGGCTGGAGTTGAAACCAACACATTAATCAATGGAGGAGTTAAAGGAGATCCTTTGAAAAATGATGACCAACTGGGCATCTGGCTTGATAAACCTCGAGGTATTTGGTTGGCACGACCTTTTACATAGCCTGGCCACAAGTATGCTGAAGTATCCAGAATATTTCTAGCAATGCAAGCCTCAACTATCAGATGCCTCAAGTTTCCAGCTACAAAGTCAGGCCACAAGGATGGTTAGAGAAAGAACAAGAATTGAAACACAAGATCATAACCACAACGCAAATGGAATGAAGATATGCACAAGAAGAGTGCAGCAAACTGCAAACAAAGCATTTATGTTTCCAGAACTTTCCCCATTCTTCCATCACATGTATTACATCAAGCAATATCTGAAGCCCCATAATGGCATGTCATCAAATTAAGAGTTCCAATAGTTATTAAAATTGAACCACTATACAATCGTTGAAGAGTTTAGGAATGCAACTACGCAACTGAAGCAATGTGATATATTATGCAAGATTACATGTTGTACAAAATAAATCCTCAAAAGCTTGCTCGTCAAACTCCTAAAACCAAATCTTAAAAAGGCAATGCCAGAGAATGACATCTTATCATGCGACTACAAGAGACCACAATCTGGGATAAGTTAATGATATGGAGAAAGATATTAAACAGAGTACTCACAACAACCGTTCGGCATATCATTCAAGTTCATGCCATCAAAATATCCACTCCCAACTGATAGACCTGAAAGGAACATCATTGCTTTTGCAGCCGCTTGATTAGCTGATGAACTTACCGATAGTGGTGGAATCAGCAAGCCTTCATAATCATTTAACTGCTGTAAGCTCGCCACAAGGTCTTGACGACGCCTTCCTACCAGCTGTTTCTCTTTTCTTGGAATGGTAAAGTCAGCTTCACCAACCAGGGAATTTTCTTCCTCCTCAATTATGTTGACAATTGCAAGTGGTGTAATAGACAATAACATGCATAAACAGGTGTCAAGGCGAGGTACGGGACCCTCACTCATATCCCTTTCCTAAGAAAAACCCACAAGTGGATCAATCAATGCCATCAACTAATTGCCTATTTGTCAATAACTTTGCTAAGTAGAGAAATGAAGCATATCTAAATGGCCAATAGAAGAATATGTTTACATCTCAGAAAACAATTCTGCCATATAAGAAGATTTTACAAAAAAGAATTAGAGTATGCAGGTGAGTTACAGCCTTAGCAAAATTTCCAAGTTTTTTACGATTAACAGAACACTCATAATACATAGGGCCCTAATGAGTCCAAGCCATGGAGCAAGTAAAGCTCATGGCAACACCATTCAGGAAATGAGACAAATCATAAGAAATTGTGAGTACGGAACAGAAAGCGGAATATTACAATTTTAGCGTCTACAAAAAAGAAGATGCATAGTTGTAAGAAAGAGTAGAAGATGATTCCTCAAATTAGTCAAGGTAGAGACTGTATAAAAGAATATGATTGCTCAAATTGGTAATGGAAGAGACTGCATCTTAATTTAATTTCACTAGCACTTACCCTTTGAACAAGCCGTAGAGTTGCAATCCACACACCAAGAAATGTGTCCAGCCAACTTGTCATATTAAGTGCCTGAAGAGCCTTCACCAGACCTGAAACATTGATTTCATTTGATTATCCTGTGGAAGCATTTTGCATGTACTAGTTCTTGCCGTACTTGTAGCCTCACAAAGATAGAACAAACATACCTGTCAGAGAGTCAACAGCACTTGTTGCCCCTACTTGTGATCCATCCATGGTGTCCTCCAAAAACAGATCAATTGGCAGCCAAAGTGTGGAATGGCTAGTTCCATGGCATTGACCAGCAGAAGATAAGAGGGACCCAGAAGCCACTACAGCATGGAACCTCTGCTGTGAATTTGTTTTGCACTCGCGGGATAGGACCTTACGTGCCTCGGAACTCAATTCTGCAAGAGCTTGTGGAGAAATATTTTTTGAATTTTTCAAAGCAGATGATTTTCCAATTAGTAGTCTCAAATGATGAGTGAAAGGTTCCCAGTGAATGGACCTAAAAATTGATACAAAGGTAAGTGCAAGATTGACTTTATTAACTTCAACTGTCAAACAGTAACTATTCTTACCCCCCGCCAAATTGTCAAAACAGTCAGCTATTTACCCTGCCCTTCTTTGGGGTATTTCCCTAACAACCCAGAATAAAAGAACAAGAAAACAAATAAAGATAAAGCAATGCTAATGCCTAAGTGAAGATATAATTTGTGGCAGATTGCAATTTACTTTTGAAGGGTACCTACTAGACTACTGATAGGGTTGAAAATAAGGAATAGGATTCTCACATGTTATGGCGTGCCAAATAAAGAATTTTAGATGTAATTTTATCTTGGAAGAATACTCCAATTAGTTCGACAGCCATTACAGTATTCATTTTCTGTATGACTTCGTGATGTTCTGATATCTTCCCCTCAATGCTTTCGTGATTGTCAATTTCCATATCTTCATTTCTGGTCGCCCATATAGACTTCTTTTCAGTTGTAAGTTCGAGCAATCCTTCATCATCAAGTGATGCATCAAGTAACTCCCACACAATTAAGAACACAAATTCAACAATTAGAACCTCAGGTTCACATGCCTGAAGTCCAAATACTTGGGAAAGATGAAGAGCATCATCAATTGACTCCATAATCCTGCATTTTCGACAACTATATATCAATTTGAATACAACCCTGAATACCAAAATGCTAAGAGAGAGAGGATATGCAAAGGCATTTATTTTTCATTCTTATTCTAGCTAAAGATAATAAAGATGACCAAACGGTTACGCTTTGCTCGTATGGTCAGGGGAAGGCCTTTGAAGAACAAGGAGTGAAGTTCTAAGACTAAAACTAATTTGTATCAGGTAATGTTCTTTGAAGTGCATCACTTGGAAGCAGTATTAAGTTTGTGAAGGATTTCAAAACGCACTAAATTCAAAGTACCTCAAGTATATCAAAAGAAAAGGTCAAATTGTTAATCCCTAAAGAATTAAGTAAGAAAGGCTTTATGTAAGGAAATAATTTGAAAATCCCTTAATTCATACCGAAACAAGAGAGAAATGTTCTAATCATACTTTTGGTAGTTCGGACCATTAATAAGAGATGGAAGTGAAAAGGACATATCGTTTAAGAAGCTCCATATAAAGCCTATATGCAGCCGGATTCTTCTTACGGCGTGGAATTACCCTGTTCAAGAAAACGATAGAAAGATCATAAGTAAAGGAGTGTGTAAATTCGAAATTAATACTTTCATACACAGATGAAAGCAAAATTAGAAATCTAATTCATATCTAATTCAAAGCTTAAAAGTATCAATATTCTCCAAAGAATCCATAATTTCAATTAGACATCAAGCTGAAAAAAACAGAATTTGTAGCAAACTCAATTTGGAAATGTGATATATAGGGCTAAAAAGGTTGAAAAAAACAAAACAAAACTCGTAGAGCGTGTAAATGCGTAATGAACACTTTCATACACATATGAGAACCAAAATGAAATTAGTTCTGATCTAAATCAAAGCTGAACAGTATCAATACAAAATAATACTCCCTCTATTACTTAATATAAGACTTTCAGGACATTTGGCGAAAATTAAGGAAGCAAAAAATACCATGTTTTTTTAATAAAAATATAAATATTACTCTCTTAAATAGAATTAGTGGTATGGAAATTGTAGAAAATGGACTTGGGCCTACCTCATTCACTCAAAAGGTAGGCCCAAGTCCATTTTCTACATGGTATCAGAGCCACCTAGTTCGATTTTGGGACCCCATTATTGTTCACGGTACAGATGTCCAACCCTGGCAGTGAGGGGGTGTGTTGAAATCCCTAGTTAGTGAGCAAATTTATTCTTTATAAGGATTGAGCAATCCTCCCCCTCTCAAGGTACCTTCTGAGGGAATGAGTTAGGCACAAGTCCATTTTCTACAAGGTACCTTTTGAGGGAATGAGGTAGGCCCAAGTCCATTTTCTACAAAAGTCTTATATAAGAGAGTAATATTGGTACAATGTTTTTTGCTAGTCTTATGTAGCAAACTTAAGCTAAGAAAGGTGATAAATAGGGCCAAAAAATGGTGAGAAAAAACACAAAATAAACCTTAGAGCGAGAAGTGCGAGAACAAGCATAGGAGGCACGATTCTGAGCGTTAGAGCCTTTTCGAGAAACTTCCAAGCGAGTGGAACATTGTTACCCCAGCATATATGAGAAACGAGAAGCTCGGCGACCTCCGTCGACGGCATGGAGACGCCGGCGGAGTTGAGGCTAGAAGAAAGTTGCATCGCCCACATCAAGGGGTCAGTACCTCTCTCCTGAGCTGATTTAGTCAATTCCAACACATCGTCCCACAGTGGAGCTTGCACCATCGCCGCCATGGCTGGCCGTGGAAACAAGCAGCAGTTCTTCCTCTCAAGAATCAATGAAACTGAAATCTTTCTAGGGTCAGGAATCAGAGGAATTCATGGATTGTAAATCGATGAAGCTTCAAAGACAGAGAGACAATTTTCTCGTGACTGTGTGTTTGTGCGCGTTTTCTACTTTTGCGTTTGGGGCTCCCAAAGTCAATTTTGGAGGCCTGGGCTATTTATACTTGATTAATTTAAGTCATATTTATTTCATAATATTAATGGTTTAGTATATGTAACAAAAAGTAATGAAGCAAAATGCAATTACTCTATTAGTCAAAATATTAACATTATTCTCTTAAATATTCATATTTTAACTAACAAAAAATACCTTATTTTCTTCTTCTTAATTTTTGTTAAATATGTTAAACGACTTATATTACGAAGGTAAGTGTCAATACTGAGACCTCATGACGCAAATGTCGTGAATTCAAATCTTCTTTCCACTTGTTTAATATCATTTTTTTTTTAATAGATAGGTTCTTCCCCCAATAAATAATTTTTTTTTAAAAAAAATGTAAGTGGTAAGTTTTCTTTATTTTTTTAAGCAAAGTTGTAAGATTTCTTATTAAATATTATCTCATTCAATAATATAAATTAGTTCAAATATTTTATAGATATTGAAATTATAAACATGTCAATATAGATATTTCAAATCAAACAAATATATAATTGAAAATAAAAATAATAGATAATAAAAAACTATTTAAAAAGACTTATATAATATATACTACCAAAACTACTTAGTAATGGAGTAGAGGGGAAACATTGTCCGAATAGTCATCCATCTAGGATTATACTTTTTGAATTCCATACATTTTTTAAAAGCAAATAATATCATTAATAGATATTAGGAACTACATGAGGGAGGTGGAATTCTAATGTATCTCCTACCCTTTGAAATGAGGCATCAAACCTTAGAAAGATTCCAACTAACTATTGAGCCAGAACATTACAAGACTCGTGGTCATAGAAAAAACTAGAGAATAAGTGCCAAATAATACAAAATTCTATGACCGTAAAACCAAACACTACTACCAAAAAAGCAATAGCAAAACCGAGGTTACGAATAAACAAGAGGCCTTCCGCAACTTCCAAAGTTCTGGTGTGCAAACTTTCAAAACGCGTAAAATTAGGAGGGGAGATCAGCTGAAAACCGCGTACAGTAGTTGGCCAGCAACCACGCCAGATACAAACAGAATGTCCACACGCGATCCTCCATTCGAAACCATGTTGCAGCCAATCTCTGTCTTGAGGGATGGTTCTCCAAATTTGAGACGTTCGCCCACATTGATTGCTTACATAAAAGCTTGAAATAAATCCTAATTTAAAGCTTGAAAAACAACCTAACACTACCATGATATTAATCATGAAGTCTACAAACAACTTTATTATGAAAAGAAAAAGACTACTAAAATTGTGAGGCGCACAAAGTATTGAATTGTCCATGAGTTGTGAAGTCCCGAACAATTCCCTATCAAACAACTCATGGATCTCGATGGGGCCGACCTACGACCTCCACATTTCCCTGATTAAGGGCAGGAACCCCCATTTTTTATTTTTGAATAATTTATCAGAAGAAACCACGTCATCCTGAGTAGCCATACACTTCCCATTGGTAGAGTGTGAAATTTTAATATTTTTAGGTTGCATAATAGAATTAAACAACCCAAAATATACTAAGCCGGAAACAGTGCTAACAAAAAATTGGCCAGATCTGCATAACCCAGTTAGAGATGCAGCCAACAAAGGCTCAGCATACGTGGCCCAGTTACAATTAGGGATGGCAATGGGGCCGGGTGGGGGCGGATACCATGATCTCCATCCCCAACCCCGCCTCTTCCATCGTATCCCCATCCCCGGCCCAGCCCCATTACTAGGGGATGGATGGGCATCCCATCCACAGCTCAGGTGGAGGCCCACCCCCAACTGGGGAAAAGTGGGAATTTTTTTTCCAAATTCCCACTTTAGTCCCAGTGGAGGCTCAACCTCGACTAGAAAAAATATAGTGATTTTTTTTAACAAAAATCCCCAAATAGAACCTTGAAAAAAATGATATAGAATTGTAAAAATAAAATATTTAATGTCTGTAAAATTAAACAACATAATCTAAATTGATACTATTTTGCTTACTAAATGATACTAGTTTGTAGACACCGCTCATTTGCTGTCCAACAACATAATATAGATCACTTTGCAAGACATGTGACCTCTTCCCAAGAATCAAAGATTGAGAAGTCGAAAAACTTGTTGGTCTATTTCGTTGCTTCTCATTTTTTGACTTGTACTCATTAAGCAAATTAACGCAATACTTCTTAACTTTCTCAATCCTAATAGGAGATTCAACATCACCATATATTTTAGAAGGAGGAGTCCCGGAAAGAATTTGATTCACGCTATCTTCTCCAAATTAGACGTCTATTTCATTTTATAGGTATTTTATGCTCTTTTTATTTAGTATTTTAGACGGGCCATACGGGGCGGGACGGGATGGAGACGGAGATATTATTTCACCCGCCTCAACGGGGCCAAATTCATCCACAACCCCACCCTTACCCTCAACTTAAACTGGGGAAATTCCAGGCCCAACCGGTTGGATCGGTCCGAATCTCCAATTCACCTGCCCCATTGCCATTCCTAGTTACAATGTATAACAAGACAGGATCCCTAGAGAAACTATGTTGAAACTAAGAATCTTATTGATTAATGACAATATCCGTAGATAGAGAGCGAGATAGATGATAGAGATCATCATCTGGCTACAAAGTGCTTACGACGGCGGCTTAGAAACCCTAGTCTCTAGGAAGCATTATCAGGTTTCCCCAGAGAGAATTTCTTGAATTCCATACTTATAAGCAACGATCATTACCATATCAAAATGTATCGGAGCAATTATTGAAATAAAATAGTAGCAAATTGTAAGAAAACTAATTATGTCATTTTATACTTTTACTTCTCATTTCGCTTCAACTAATTGTAGCAAATTGCTCTACTAGATATTATCCTTATTAAATTGAATTTATGATATGTTATCATTCACTATTTTATTCTTTAACTTATTGTAGATAATATTATATTTTACTTCTTCTAATATGATTTCATATTTTTTTCAAGTTATATACTTTTTTATTTATAATGAATGAGAAAATAAGACAAAATAAGATTCAAACCAGTCAAACCATCAAATCTCAATTGAATCAGTAAAGTAAAAAAATTCTAAAATGTCCATATAGTAGAAACAGTACTAATTTTGGATTAATAGTGAAAAGTGCATTACTATTTCAAATTGGGCTTTTGGAGAAATTCCCAAGTTTTACAGTTTGCCAATTACCGCACAAAGCGAAATGGCTATAGTGAGGAATAGTTGTTATTTCGCATGTCAATTTTTTACCGTTAAATGAAACTATCTAGCGAATGAAATAAATAAGTGTTTTTTCTTTTCTTTTTTTAATTAACTGCTGTTAATATTTTTTTCCAACTCTAAGCAGTTTTTAAGTTAAAAAACCAGTCCAATGTCTGTGAATGGAAAAAATAAGCTTATGATATATGCAGTGCGTAATAATTCATCCTTCTCTCACATAAATTTGACTTTCCTTCTTAATAGTAGATAGATATGGGCTCTTCTTATATAAATTACTCCATAAAAACGTTATGATCTCCATTCAAACTCTGATCCTTCCTAAGGGAGGAGAAGTCTCGTCCACTCCGCGAATGGAGAGAGTATTATTGTTGAGGTTTGATCATACTAATTAGCAGTTCATATTTCAGAAGTCACAAAGCCTACCGCTAATGTTGGAGGCTGGTTTGATGAGCTATCTCCCCTACCACTCCTCAAAACACTTTGAGGACACCTTATTGTAGATTTTGCAGTAATCATCAATCAATTAAGGGTTAATTTCATTTTGGTCCCTATGAAAATTAAAAAATTTCAACCTTCAAACCAAGTGATGTTGCAATATGTAGAAATTTTTGTATATATATTTTTGCAGTTTGATTATAGTTTCATTATAATCGGTTTTGAATTTCGTTTACAGAAATTTTCATTTTTCACTTCTTTGTTAGTGTAGAGTTAGTCAATGACGAGATGACTTTTTTGGAACAGAAAGGTCATTTATTTTGACGAGGTTGACATTTCTGAAATTTTAGGGATGAACTTGACACTGCGAGTCATTTATAGGGACGATGTTGACATTTTCGAAATTCTAAAGATGAACTTGAGACTACAAGCCATTTACAGGGACTAAAATGAAATTCACGCATCAATTAAAATCTGTTTACTTTAAATATTTTTTTAAAACATTAAATTTGTGCTAATTCATGGCAAAATCTAAGATTTTTCTAAATTTGAAAGGATATTTAATTAAGGCAAAGAAACTATCGAAGTAAAGTTCATACTACTTCCTTAAATAAAAGAGAAAACTGCATAAATTCAAAGAATTTTTTTGTTTGTTTGGAAAAGATATAAATTTAGAAATAAATAAGATATGAAACATTTGACAGAGACAGAAATACATTTTGTTGTGACAAAAACATTTGACATAGACACAGAAATATGTGACTAAAGATTAACTGCATGTTAAGCCAATTCAACCTGTCTGAATCTTATCTTTCTATTTTTTACTAATAAATTAAAGATAAATCAGAAAAAATTACATTCACAAAAAGAATATAAAGAAAAAAAATAATCACAGCATAAATAAATTCCAAAAAATCTTTTTATTATGCAATTGGATATCTAAAATCTACACCTTGACAAATTAATCATTGATATCTTTTAGAACTAATAAAATTATCACACATGATTATTTAAAAAGAACAAAATAAAAAAACAGTGCTGATGATCCAGAAAGTCACAAATTCTTGCACTTGAGCATCATTTTCGCGCAATCTACTATGTAACAATTTTTTTTTTGTCCCCAATTTTTATGTAGATATCTTTTAGAACTAATGATATCTATTAGAATTAATGAAATTATCACACGCAGTTATTTAAAAAAAAAAAAAAACAGTGTTAATGATCCAAAAAGTTACACATTCATGCACTTGAGCATCATTTTCGCGCAACCAACAATGGAAGAAAATCTTTTATCCCCAATTTTTATCTAGGTGATTATCACAATTTCTAACGGGTTTCACTACTTTGAACCTATATTTTTTCTAACAAGTGATTCATTTTATTATTTTTTAATCTCGAGACAAAAATACTTAAATAAATAGTCAATCCAAATGCACTTTCATTTTAAAAAAAAAACATTTTATATCCTGGAAAAAAAATAGCAAATTCAATATGAATATGATTATGATTATGGTGATTATCATATTATTCTTGTTTTTCTCTGGATCCATGTCTAGTCCCCCAATCCCATACTGATAACCCACCAAATTTTAACACAAGCAGGGGAGTTGGTCATGTTGTTAAAATTGGAGGCATCAAATCCTATGTCTCTGGTCACCGCCATTCCAAGCTTGCAATTCTTCTACTTTCTGATGCTTATGGTGATTCAATTTCTCTTTTTTATTTCCATTACAATATATATTTATTAATTCTTCATATTCCTTTGTCCTAAAATATCTACTACTACCTCTATTTCTCGATTAGAAAATATAGCGAAAATTAAGAAATAAAAAACAAGGTAAGTACTTATTAGTCAAAATATCAATATCAATAACAAAGTACCATGCTTTTTTCTTCTTTTATTTTTGCTACATACTGTAAACGACTTATATTAAGGAAGGTAGTAGTGTTTATGTATTAGGTGAGAACTGAGATAATACTAAGTTGTAATAAATTCTATTTGCAGGTTATAAAGCTCCAAATCTCAGGTACTATTTCCACTGCAATAATTGCGAATAATTGGGGTACCTGCGAATAAATTCTAACTAAGTATCACTGTAAATATTTATTTCAGCGTAGCAAATACAGTTTCTTAGTTGATTATGGTGTTGTCTACCTCATGAGTCGCGTCGATTTACTTGCTTTGATGGAACCCTTTTTTTCTTTTTTTTTCTTGAGTTTCTGAAGCAGTGAGAAAACAATGTCAAAGAGTAATCTTTGAAGCAGGACGAAACTAGGACTTTTAGGTTTTGGGCGAAAAACTGCAACAGTATCCCACACAAATTGTTTGGGGTGAACTTGATCAAATGTTCCGAACTATATTTAAAATTTAGTATATCTAGTACTCCCTCCATTCCTAAATATAAGACTCTTTAGACAATTTGAGAAAATTAAGGAAGTTGTCATTTCCACCTAAACTTCTAATATTACCCCCCACCCTCCCTCTCTCTCTCTCCCTCTCTCTCTCTCTCTTCTACGTCATAAAGAAAGGAAAATATTGAGGGTATAATTGGAATAAATTGTTGACAACTAATAAAAGAACTTTAAACGACAATTAATTTGGATACCTAGATATCTCCTAAACGACAATTAACGAGGAATGGAGGGAGTAGTATTTTAAATTTCGGGAGCGACTGATTCCACTATGTATAAAATGTTGTCTGAATTAGGAAGCTAGCTGACAAAGTTGGTACTGCTGGATTCTATGTTGTTGTTCCTGATCTCTTCTTTGGTGATCCATATAATGCTTCAAATCCAGACAAGCCTCTTCCTGTCTGGATAAGTTTGCACCCTCAAGTTCGTTCGTTTCTCACTCTAATAAAAGTTTTTACAGTATACTTTTATTGCAAATCATATGAAGTTGTTACATTGAACTTTCACATTTGTTCTTGTTATTAGGATAAAGGCGCAGAAGATGCAAAACGGCTTCTGAAAGCTCTAAGAAGGAAAGGCGTTTCTGCAATTGGATCTACAGGATTTTGCTGGGGCGGTAATTAATAATTGTTCAATATTCTTGTCTTGTGCCAATTTTTGGTTATTTTGGTAATTATAGGCTAAATAAGAAGTACATTTGACAACTTATTTTCGTGTTTATTTTGGCAATTGATCTTCAGCCAAGGTGGCTGCGATACAAGCAGCATCCAATGATATTCAAGCTGAAGTTTTGTTGCACCCATACAATGTTACCCTGGAGGACATAAAAGGTACAAACCAATCCATCCGATGTCTAGACAGAGTCAGACTCTCGGCCTTGGTTGAAAGACCTCTACTCTTACTACTAAAATAACGACTCATTGAATCCAAATAGATTTACATTTGTCCGTAAGTTTGATCATAGGAGTACTAATTAGAAGATCATTTTTCAGAGGTGACAAAGCCTACAGCTATTCTTGAAGCCAGGCTTGGTGAGTCCTATCCACCAGCACTCCTCAAACAGTTCGAGGAGACCTTACTATCCAACAAGGTACAAGAAGAGTTGAACATTAAACGTTTTTTTTTGTTCTTAACATCAAAAGATTTGCTCTAATTTTGATCGATTATATTACTTAGGTGGATGCATTCGTCAAAATTTACCCGGGGGTTAAACATGGATGGACTATTAGATACGACCCTGAAGATGAGAAAGCTGTCAAAAAGGCAGAAGAGGCTCATCAAGATATGTTGAACTGGTTCATCAAGCACCTCAAGTGAAAATTGTCTGGTTTAATTCAAGATCTAGTCATAAATTCAAAATCTCAAAATCTCACTTACATTTACCATAATATTGCTACATTACATTGATTGAGATTCGAGAATAATGTAAATTATGATATAAACATTCTACATGTTACATACATCAAGATTACTTTGTCCCAAAGTTGTCATCTATATAATTGAAACCAAATCTTAAAAAATGAAGCATAACATAGCCAAGCCAAGACACTACTGGACCGCGATGTAACCATATCCAGCTGGTGACATCCTAGGATAGCGAAAACCAAAAAGGGTAGTATATAATTTGGAGCTATTAGCCTTTTTTGCCCCTCTCACACTATTTACGAAATTCCGATGTTGCCCACATTCTATTTTTTTTATCGCATTTTGCCTGTGGACTATTTACGAGTGCTAAATGTGCCCAAAATCTGTTGAATTCGGCAATTATAGTGCGGTGATGAGGGATAAAATAGTAAAAAAAAAGAGATAAAATTATAGTTACTTCACAAATAACCCCAAAATTATCTTATTATATCAATTGACCCCTCCCCTACCATCTCTCTTCTTTTTCAACCTCTCATCCACCCCTACCACCAGCTCCATTCCATCGCTCCCACCCCAACCCACCTTCCCGATTTTTGACCACCCACCACAACCACCTTAGTAAAAGATGACAAACATTCGATATAAATCCAAACCCGATTCAAACCTGGCCCAAAATTGACTCTTTCTTCCAAAAAATTAAAAAACTAAATCTCTTAAAATTTGCACATAAATGCAAAGACTATGATAATCTCCATTGACCTTCACATCCTTTGTAGTCCAAACTGAGATGCATAACTAGTCAGGAATGTTATTGTCTTTGGATGGATAGATTATTTATCAGAGTTTTACAAGATGTCTAGTCTAATTTTACAAGATGTCAATGGAGATGATCATAGTTTATTTTATTTTTTTGCATTTCTGTGCAAATTTTAAGAGATTTATTTATTTATTTATTTGGGGAAGAAATAGTCAATTTTAGGCCAGGTTTGGATTATATTGAATGTTTGTCATCTTTTACTAAAGTAGTTGTGGTGGGGTCAAATCGAGAAGGTGGGTTGGGGTGGGGGTGATGGAATGGAACTGGTGGTGGGGGTGAATAAGAGGTTGAAGGAGAAGAGATAGATGGTAGGGGAGGGGTCATTTGAAAAGAATTTAGGCACTCAATTTATACAATAAGATAATTTGGGGTTATTTGTGAAGTAACTATAATTTTATTTTTGTTTTGACCATTTTATCCCTTATCACCGCCCTATAATTGCCGGATTCCACTGATTTTGGGCATATTTGACACTCGTAAATAGTCCACGGGTAAAATGCGATAAAAAAATAGAGTATGGGCAACATCAGAATTTCATAAATAGTGTGAGGGTAAAAAAGGCTAATATATCTATAATTTGATTAAATTTTAATTATTATGCAAAAAATAAAGTTAACAGTAGATAAACTAGTATTTTACATCTCTTAGGATTCTATTAATTTTTTTAAGTTATAATATTTGTTTACTTATTAATGAATGAGAAAATAAGACAAATTAATATACGAATCAGTCAAACTACTGAATCTCCTCGGTAAAGTAAAAAATGTCTAAATGCCCGTTATAACATAAACACTTTTAATTTAGCGGAAAAGGGTAATCCCTATTTCAAATTGGGGTTTTGGAGAAATACCCAAGTTTTACTGTTTATACATACTAATTACTAGACAAAGCGAAATGATAGTGCGGAATAGCACGTCTGTTTTTTTTCATTGAATGAAATCATTTAGTGGATGAAATAAATATGTATTTTTCTTTCTTTCTATTTTAATTTAACCGTTGTTAAAAAAATTCATCTTCAAATCTATGCAATTTTCAGTTAAAAAAACAGTCCAAGGTCTCTGAATGGAAAAAATATATATACAATATGTGCAATGTGTTATAATAACTCACTCCCACTTTATATAAATTCAGCTTTCCTCCTTGCTAATAGATATGGGCCCGTTTTTATTAATTACTGTGAAAATTAGCTCATGAGTCTTCATATCTTTTCAAAATAAATTGACAATGAGAATTGTTAACCTATGAGCTTATAAGTTATTTGATTCTTCCTTAGGCACTCGATGTAGGATTTTATATTTCAACAATTACTCTAGACAAACATTGAAGGTCGTGCTTGGCGCGATGATCAAATGTTCACTTGCTATCCGCTAAGTCACGAATTCAAACTCCTTAAACAGTCTCTTTATGAAAAATAAATGTAAGACTTCATACATTAAAACCTTCCCTAAACCCCTGCTGATGCTAATCAGTTGTTCATATTTCAGAGATCACAAAGCCTACAGCTAATCTTGGAGGCGAGATTGATGAGCCATCTCCCCCCCCCACTCCTCAAACACTTTGAGGACACCTTATTGAAGATTTTGCAAAATCTTTTATGGTAGATTTTTCACTAATCATCAATCAATTAAAATCCATTTACTTTAAATATTTCTTTAAAACGTTAAATTTGTGCTAATTAATGATAAAATCTAAGATTTTTCTAAATTTGAAAGGATATTTAATTAAGGTAAAGAAACTATCTAAGTAAAGTTCATGATACTTCCTTAAATAAAAGAAAAATTGCATAAATTCAAAGATTTTCTTGTTTGTTTGTTTGGAAAGGATATAAATTTAGGAAAAAATAAAATATGAAACATTTGACAAAGACAAAAAAACATATTTCTTTATTGTGACAAATACATTTGATAGAGACACAGAAATATATGGCTAAAGATTAACTGCATGAATTTTATCTTTCTATTTTTTACTAATAAATTAAGGATAACTCAAACAAATTAAAAGAGAGTAATATTAATATTTTTACTAATAAAGTATTTTTTGTTTTTTTTTTTAATTTTCGTTTTGAAAATCTTATATTAAGGAATTTTTTGAATAATTTTTTATTTTTGAATCTCGAGACAATTTTTTTTTTTATATAAATAAAATAGTCAATCCAAATGCACTTTTAACGCAAAAGTCATTCTCCTTGACAAGTTGGCAAAGGCATTGGTTTTCAGCCGCCGCTGCCGGAGCCACCGTTGAGAAACTTAAACATTTTCTTTGAAAGATTGAGAGCTTTTTGTCTTTTGTACCTTGAAAAAAAAATAAAAAATGAAGAAGAGGGTGAATATGATTATGGTGATTCTCATATTCTTCTTGTTTTTCTATGGATCCATGTCTAGCCCCCAACTCTCATTGTACTGATAATCCACCAAATTTTAACAAAAGCAGTGGAGTTGGTCATGTTGTCAAAATTGGAGGCATCAAATCCTATGTTTCTGGTCACCTCCATTCCAACCTTGCAATTCTTCTCATTTCTGATGTTTATGGTGATTTAATTTCCCTTTATTTTCCATTACAGTATATGTTTTTCTTAATTTTCATGTTCCTTTGTCGTAAAATATCTCATACTACCTCTATAAGTCGTCTAGATCATGTAAGTGAAAATTAAGTAAGGAAAATGGTCTGGATGGTTCTCAAACTATTTAACAAAAATGATAAGATCCTACAAGTTTTTTACTTCTTGTTAGGTTGTAGAACAAATTTCGTTGTTGGTAAGTCGTCCCACCACCATTGTCCGCGGTGGTTTCCGGTTAAAATTAGCCGGAGTGTGGCTACTTTTGGCCGGAAATCGCAACGGATAATGGTGGTGGGACGACTCAACAACAGCCAAATTTGTTGTTGGACCTAACAGAAAGTTAAAAAAACTAGTATGATCTTATCGTGTCTTGATAAATATTTTGAGGATATTTTGAGGATGATGTAAGCCATTTTTCCCAATTAAGTAAACAAAAAGTAAGATATTTGTTAGTTAAAATATCAATATTACTCTCTTGAATAAAACTCGTATAACACTAGTTCTGTTAAAGGGAGTAATATTGATTTTTTAATTAACAAAATACTTTTTTTTTAATTAATTTTCCAATAATTGTCTTAAACGACTTAATAAAAGTAAGAGAGGGAGTAGTGTTTATGTCTTAAGTAATAACTGAGATAATAATAAATTCTATTTGCAGGTTATGAAGCTCCAAATCTCAGGTACTCTTTCCACTGCAATACTCCTCCCACATCTGAATTGACTGAAATTACTGAATGTTATATAAGCATAGGACTATGTATTATTGTCAATATCTATTTTGGCATAGCAAGAACAGTTAGTTGATTGTGGTGTTGTCTACCTCATGAGTTACGTCGTGTTCAGCTTGACTAGATCCCTTAGTTTACTCTAATTAAGCTTTTCATGTCTTGTGGAAATTTTGTTGCAGTACTATTGTGGTCCATAATTTACTTGCTTTGTTGGTCCCTTTTTTTCTTTTTGTTCTTAAGTTTCTGAAGCAGTGAGAAAACAATCTCAAAGAGGAATCTTTGGAGCTTTATGTACCACTATAAAAGAGAATAAAATTTTATGGTTACTTAGACTAATTATCTGCTTGAAATAGGATTTATTAGACTGATTTCACTATGTATAAATTGTTGTCTGAATTAGGAAGCTAGCTGACAAAGTTGGTACTGCTGGATTCTATGTTGTTGTTCCTGATCTCTTCTTTGGTGATCCATATAATGCTTCAAATCCAGACAAGCCTCTTCCTGTCTGGAAAAGTTTGCACCCTCCGGTTCGTTTCTCACTCTAATCAAACTTTTTACGGTACTTTTATTGCAAATCATATGAAGTTGTTACATTGTAAATAATCCCACGAACATATGCAAATAATCTTAATCTTCTTTCCTATGATGTTTTCACATTTGTTCTTGTTATTAGGATAAAGGCGCAGAAGATGCAAAACCGCTTCTGAAAGCTCTAAGAAGTAAAGGTGTTTCTGCAATTGGATCTGCAGGATTTTGCTGGGGCGGTAATCAATTGTTCAATATTCTTGTCTTGTGGCAATTTTTTGGTTATTTTATTAATTATAGGCTAAATAAGAAGTACATTTGACAACATATTTTTGCAATTGATCTTCAGCCAAGGTGGCTGCGATACAAGCAACAACCGATGATATTCAAGCCGAAGTTTTGTTGCACCCATCCAATGTTACCCTGGAGGACATAAAAGGTACAAACTAATCCCTCCTCTTTCCAAACTGAAACTTTCCCGGCCTTATACCGATGTCTAGGCATTATCGGTTCAACTAATTCAGTTGGGATCTAGAAGGCACTCCCTGCACTGCACTAGACAGAGCCGGACTCTCAACCTTTGTTGAAAGGCCTATACTCTTACTACTAAAACGACTCATTGACGCCAAATAGTTTTCCGTTTGTCCATATGAATTAAAGATTCTTGTTCAAGTTTGAACATAGGAGTACTGATTTGCGATTCATTTTCAGAGGTGACAAAACCTACAGCTATTCTTGGAGCCGAGCTCGATAAGTCCTATCCACTAACACTCCTCAAACAGTTCGAGGAGACCTTACTGTCCAACAAGGTACAAGAAGAGTTGAACATTAACATTTTTTTTTTCTGTTCTTAGCCTGCAATTTGGTAACTATTGAAAAGATTTGCTCTAACTTTGATCGATTCTACTACTTAGGTGGATGCATTCATCAAAATTTTCCCGGGGGTTAAACATGGATGGACTATTAGATACGACCCTGAAGATGAGAAAGCTGTCAAAAGTGCAGAAGAGGCTCATCAAGATATGTTGAACTGGTTCATCAAGCACCTCAAAATCTAGTCCTAATCTCAAGTTTTCACTTACATTTATCATAATAGTGCTACATTACAATGATTGAGATTCAAGAACAATGTAATGTAATAGACATTCTACATATTACATGCATCAAGATTACTTTGTCCCAAAGATGTCATCTATATAATTGAAACCAAATCTTGAAAAAATTAAACATAACATAGTCAAGCCAAGACAGTACTGGACCGCAATGTCCTTTTGCAGATGTCAAAAACTAAAACTAAACATGCATTGTTTGACACAAATATAGGATTCATTCAGTATGTTACTATAAAAAACACTGTCAGCACCAGAACCGGAGACTGCATATATAGTACTAGAGAAAGAGAGACCTCACATTATGGTACAGCCTCGAGCATATCCATGATCAAATCCAAGCCCAGGCCTCCTAGAATAGCAACCATATCCAGCAGGTGACATCCTAGGATAGCGAAAACCAAAAGGGCTTCTTCCATCGGCATGGTGAGGATGATCGCCATTATATCGCGGTGGAACAGAGTTAGTAATGATTGGTCTTCTTCTATGCCTTTTGCAATAGGGATCTCTGCATACATCAAAATCAATTGGGGGTGGTACATAATCTTCAATCTCATGATCATCATAATCATAGTCTTCTTTCATCTTAGGTTGATGTTTTTCAGGACAAACATGATTTTTTATTTCATCCTCGTCGATCTCGGGCTCTTTTTGATAGGATAATAATTCTGCAGAATGTCCTGTTTTTGCAATGGCCTTGAGCACTATTACAGGGTCTACTTTTCCTCTAATTGTGAACAAGCTCTTCTTTGGATCTGTCATAACTGTATATACACCTATCATGAAATTCCAGAATAATCAAATCAAGAAACATAAAAAGAAGTCTGGGATGGTAAAATAAATAAATCTTCATATGAAGTTACCACTGATGTCCATCAAATATTTCTCCAGTTTCTTAGGACAATCATCTTTACAAGAATCCATATCCACTTTCACAATAATCTCCTGCGATAGAATAATACCAAAACTTGTTAAACATATACTAATAAGTAATACAAGAAAACAGTAAAAATATTTAAGGAGGATTGGATGATAAAAAGATTACCGGATCAAGATCATGAATCTTCATGGTGGTGAATGGGGTGTTGAACTAGAGATGAATTTACCAGTTGCTATGGATTTGAGATGAAGAAGAGATGTGTAAATTAGGGCTGATTTGAGCTTTGATAATATTTCTCTAAATATTGCATTGACTATATATAAATGAAACAATAGCAAATTTGGTAATGTAGTATATGGATATGGTAAAGAAAATATTCTCCCTCGGCACATAATCGCTAATATTTCGATCAATTAAAATGCATTTTGGATTTTGGATTTTGTAGTTTTTAAGATTTTTATTTTTTTAAATACTTATGTCCAAGACATTATTAATCCGACTAATCCAACCCGAGATAGAAGGTTAGCCGGTCAGGAAAAAAATTCTTACAAACATGCAACAATTTTTGGTTGGAAAGTCTAAGCTCTTACCACTTGCACAGAAGCTACTTGTCAAATTTTTTTCACCTTAAACATTCATCCCAATTAATTACAGTTTCCAATGAAGAACATTAGCAGTAAATAAGATAAACTACAGACCAAATGATGTCAAAAGATGAAGTAATAACCCCGAAGGGTTGAGAATTTAGGAAGCTTGCAAAACTTCAACTGGTAACACTACTAAGAATACAAAGTCTGAAATTTTCTTGTTACATTTAAGCCATAAACCGCGGCTTCAAATATATCTTCAGCTAGAAAAAAGATTCATAGCATACATGGAATCGCAATAACTAGATCTTAGCCGCCCCGAGCTTCCCTTCTTGTAGCATCATGAAGCAGTTCTACATCGACTCCATCTGGAGGTAACTGCACATACCTCACAACAGAGCCTCTGATGAAGCAGTTCCTTACAGAGAGCTGCAAATTATGCAAGAAATGCAGAAAAAGTAACAAATTAGTCAGACACACAGCAAAGGGACACACGACTACCACACCAAGTTCTCGGCTCAATTGAAACCAAAAGAAAATATAATAAAGTTTTTCTTATAGTAACTCTGGTGCTGCATGTAAAACGCAATGTGCATTTCCTCTGCACTCTACCACTAAGTCGTGACTCCAATGATCATTCAATAGTTGAGCCAACTTAAGAAATGACTGGTTTTAAATGTTATAGACAGTGAATTTAAATGGCTGATAAACTCAAAACTAGGATTTTTATGCTTACTAAAAGGTCTGTATTTTAGAAATTAAAACAAGCATGTTCATCAATCCACAAGCACGAATGATGTAATCATGTAAAAAAATTGTTCGATACATAACTGCGCATTTGTAATTACAACCCCTGCCAAGGACACGTTTACTGACTTCTTGCACACAAAGGAATCAGTACATCATTCACTGCCTCATTTTATGCCATTCTGGTTAGTTGAACATCAAGGACACTTGCTCGGTTTATCATTCTAGGAAAAGGACTGTTGAATCAAACTTCGCAAACACACACCCCCCATCCCTCCCCTCCAAAACAACAACAACAACAACAGAGCCTTAATCAAAATAACCCCAACACAGACCAAGGATGGCTGGGCCATTGACGAGTCATTCGCTTTTAGTGTGATATCCATAGACAGACCATTTACCCTCAATAAATTTTACCAAGAAACTTCTTTTTGAGTAATTGATATTGAATTATCAACTCATAAAGCAATAATATGTGCACTTGGAACTGAACCTTCATATTAAAATGGAAAATTCAATCTGCAACTATTCTTGCAACACCATTGCTATTATCAATATCATGCCTATTTTCACTACTTTCAACACAATTCGGATCCCACTTTCTTCTCCAATCTCCACATTCAATCCCAAAATTATTCAGGGAACTGTAGTATAACATCCATCATTACTCTAGACTTGACTACGACAACATTGATAGAGGCTATAGTAAAGTTCTAAACTATTGAAATTTTAGAATAAACATAGTCAGATTCCACAACAAAATTGATGTCTAGAAGAAGCCTCTCTTAAAAAAGACTCAAACTTTGAGTCTCATCGACTATTTAAAGATTAATGCATTCAAGATTTTAGACTACCTTCAACATATAAAAGAAGGAAAATGATTTACTCCTAGAATTTTGGGGATAGAAACCCTAAACCCTCAAATTGAGGGTGTTAAATGACTATCTTACCCCCTGCTGGTATAAGGGATTTACCCAACTATAAGGGCAAAAAGGTCCAAAAAACTATTTTAGTCAATCTTTTAGCCAATAATTCTAGTAGCCTAGCAAGGTCCATAAAAGAAATCCCCCATAATCACATTGCCTTCACGATGACGAATACTAACTTCCAACACCACACAATCAAATCATTTCAATTGACCAAAAACTGTGCATCTAATATTCCAAATAATCCATTAAAATTCATATCAAAACAGAATTTAAAAAGAAAGAAAGAAAAAACCCTAAAAGGAACAATACAAACAATAAAACCCTAAAGTAGAGAAGCAAGGTTTACCATATGGGGATACTTGTCTTGATCAACAACCCTAGTATTCTCGAGCTTAATATTAAGGTACTGATCGACCGAATGGAGAGTTCCCCTGAATAGCTAAATCATTCTTTAATTCTACCGTGACTTCTCTTCCCACTAAATCCTTGAAATACGAGAAGAACAACTGCAAAATAACAAGAACCCGCATCAGCAAAGACTTAAAGGAAGCATCTTTACTGAAAAATTCGGATTGAAATGCATAATTTAAAAGAAATTTAAATGGAAATTCAAGAAAAAAAAACCACTAGAAAAAACAGAAAAAGGGCAAAAAACCCAATCTTGAACTAATAGAAGAAAAACGAAATTACCATTTTGTATTCACTTGAACGATGTGGGCCGCCAGTGGCCGGGATTTCAGGTAGATCGGCAAACGGAGAACGAACGGATAAAAAAAACACCTAAACCAAAGTTTCCGAGTTATATAAACAAGGGCGGGGTCTAGGATTTGGTTTCTGCTGTTGATCAGTCTAATGACAATATTGCCCTTTTCAAGGTAGATTGACAAGATTACCCTTATGTATTCTTTTTTTTTCAAGGTATTATACACAGAAGTAAAAATGGCACTCGTCTTAGAATTCCTACCATTCTATGTACAAAAATATAATGTAATTAGAAGGCCTCACATTTGATGGTTTTCAAACACTTTTAATCACTTAATTTGCACATATTTTCAATGTTAAAGGCGTAAATTAACAGAAATGTCTTTAAGATTGTCAAACATGTTTAGAACACGTGTTCAAAAGTGATAGAACACTAATTTTACAATAATTTAACAAAAGTCGTCCAAAAATAATTTTGAGACAAAAATAATTAAAATAAAAATATACTATCAAAAATAGAAATAAAAACCGTTTATGTAAAAATATAGAGTTTTAATTCATTTTACCACCCTTCTTTATCACGAGCTATGTAGTACTACTTCCATTACTAAATATAAGACTTTGAGGACAATTAGTGAAAATTAAGAAAGTAAAATTTAAAGTGTTTTGTTAATCAAAATACTAATATTATTATCTTAAATAGAACTTGTATGCCACTAATTCTATTTAAAATAATAGTATTAATACTTTTGTTTAAAAAAATATCTTAATATTTGCTTCCTTAATTTTTGTTAAGTTTTCGTGAAATTCTCATATTTTGGAATAGAGGGAGTAGTATATATGTAAGGGGTGTATTCAATTGAGAATTTTAAAAGACTATTTTGAGATAAATAAGTCTTGTGGTATTCAAGTAAGACTTTTAAGTAATCTAAATAAGTCATGTGTTATTCAATCAGGAATATTAGGATTTTTTAAAAATAATTTTCAAATCCAGTGGTATTCAATCAGGACTTTAAACAAGTAACAAAAAGTCTTTTGATATTAAAAAACTTCCAGATTTCGATGGATTTTTTTTTTAATTAGGAATTTGTGGGATTTTTTTAGTGAAAAGTAAAAATACCAAATCCTTTAAAAAATTTCACCCTAACCCATAAGACTTTTTAGTGGGATTTTCATAATTTTTGACTCTTGTTAATTTGAATGTTTGCTTTTATTTATTGTTCCATTCCATTTGATCCGTTTATGTTATTGCTAATACAAGTAGTGGTGAGCACCGAATTCGAATTCGCCAATTCGGTCATTTGAATTCGGGGTTTTCAACATTTTTAGAACCTAAAAAGGGACCCAATTTGGATTCAAATTCAGAATTACCGAATTCGAATTGACCGAATTGGCTAATTTGGAATTCGTTTTTTGCCGAATTGACTAATTTCACAAGAAAACTCTAATTGAACATCAAGAAAAAACCAAAATAAAAACAAACAATAAATTCAGAAAAAAATAATCGAAATAAGAAATTAGTCATCGTTTAATTCAACCATATTTACACGGAAAATTAATAACAAAACCGTCAAAAAATATATATATATATATATATATATATATATATTTAACTATACAATAAAATTAAAAAATGAATTGAAATTCGGTCAGGTCGAATTCAATTATAGTCAAACCGATTTCGTCCCATTTTTTACCAAATCGAATTGGGATGTAACCGAATTATCGAATTTACATTGAATTATCGAATTGAATTTGAATTCGGTCGGTAATTCGGTAAAACCGAATTTGCTCACCCCTAGATGCAAGTGCCCACAATTTTAACCAATTGACTTTTATTGGCTTCATTCCATTATTTGAACCAAGTGTCCACAACCTAGTAACCTTATACCTATCATAAAACCTTTGGGAAGGATAAATTCCACCATTATTTTAATGGGTTGTAAAGGTTGTTCTTGACATTGTTCATCATCCAACTAAGTTGGTTGGTTAACATCGTAAAAATAAAAAGTCCTTGTAGTCCTTTCAAATCTTATAAATTCTTATAATATAAATCTTTAAAATCCGAACATAAGAATTCTAAGTATACAAAATCTTTAAAAAAAACTTATAAGTCATTACATTATTTTAAAATTTTAGATAATCTTTTAAAATTCACTGGACTTATTTATCCATAAATAGTCTTTAAAAATACTAATTGAATACACCCCGTAGAGTAGAGAACAAAAAAGAATACCGGATATGGGGTTTTCTCCACTTTGTTTCCATATTTAGGCACTGTAAAAATCTTATCCAAATTAAATCGGGCAAAGCTATCCTCACTAATTTTCATATGTGGAATATCAATTACGTGAATAGGTTAGCTAATTTTCATGCTCATAATCTTGCTTCTTGGGCTAAATCAAATGATGTAATAGGTTATATTGAACCTGCTGATATCCCGCCTGCTATATTTTGTGATAGGGGATGAAGTTTTTGTAACTTTAATCCGAATTTGGATTCTTTTAATGGTTAACTTTTTACTTAGAAAAAAAAAAAAAAATCTTATCCAAATTTTACAAGAAAACCCGTTTACCCAAAAAAGTCCATAAATGGCCGGTTTCCTTATCTGAGTCCGTAGTTCTCGAGATGGAAGATACGACGACGTTTCGGAAGGACCTGCCCCTTTTTCTCCTTTAGACTGAAAATAAGAAGAGATCTCCCGGCGGAGCTGGCCACCAACATCCTCTCCCGACTGCCGGTAAAAACTGTAATCCAATCCACCGACGTCTCAAAACGCTGGCATTCTCTGATCAGAAACCCTAGCTTCATCTCTTCTCATATTGCTTGCTCAATTTCTCGCTATATACTAATCACTCCCAAATCCCTCCACCCCTAAAATCCCGTTTCGGACCCTCACTGGGACAGTAAAATTTGTCGGTTCCTGTAATGGATTGATATGCTTGACTGATAGTTTAGAGCCTTATTTGGACCGTGATGCGTACCTTTTCAATCCTTCTATTCATAAGTATAAGAAATTGAGTTGTGAGTTTTCCTGTTTTGTTGATTGGTTGATCGATGTATCTGCTTCATATCCTGTTATAGGGTTTGGGTTTTACGAGCCGGAGAATGATTATATGGTTGTCAGGATTATTTATTCTACTCCTTATGTTCGACAAAAATTGCGGCCGAGGGTAGAGGTTTATAGTTTGAATAGTGGGAAATGGATGAGTGTTAGGGCTGATATTCATCATGTAGTCTTTGGTGGAGGTTGTACATTTGTTAATGGATGCTTGCATTGGCAAGTAACGAGGAACTTTCGCGAGAGAAATGAGTGGGTAAAGACATTTGACTTGAAGGATGAGGTTGTTCGTGAGGTGGAAATGCCCAATGGCTATGATGCTGATTGTCCGGACAACGATTATTTTCCTGTGAACATTTTGAATTGGAATGGTTCTATTAGTTTGTGTGTCTGTAAGCCACCTGGAGATTATATGGAGCGTATGAGATGTTGCTTTTGGATGATGGAAAAGGATAATGATGGGAAGTTATTATGGAAGAGGAAGTTCAATCTTTCCATGAAGGATGATCCAACTGGAATGACTGTCGGGTGTAAGTTTCAGCGGGAAGCTTGTAATTGATGCGTTAGATTTACAAAAATGTGCCCAAAAAAGGGTTTGTGTACTAAATCCGGTTGACACGAAGTCTAAAACTCTTACATCTGATGATGGGCCTTACACAGTGGATAGTCAATTCATGGAAAGCCTGGTGCTGCTGGTGGATTGAGGTGCTTCTTTCTTCTGTATTTAAGTTTTCTTAATCTTACACTCGTCTAGGAGTACGTAGTCGAGTAGTATTCATTGTTCACTTAAGACAAGCCGGGTCTAATTACTTAACAGAACGAAGAGGTTTGGCATATGTCAACAGTTGAAAGAAAAAAGAAGAGTTCACCTCATAGTTAGTGTAATTGTGTTGTGTCTATAAAATGGTTCCTCTGAAATCCTAGGGTTGGGACAGAATGCAGATAATTCATGTCTTAGTTTTCTCACGCATCACGCATACTTTCAGTGCTCCTAGATTTTGTTTTGTTGTGATCTTGCATTATATGTATGCTTTTTAGAACATGTTATTTATTTTCGTTTTTCTTTCTATAGGTAGTTTCAGCAATTGTTTTTGCTCGGATGTCCTACTATTTTGGTTGGCTTTAGCAGATATGGTAAATGCAGGATTCTAAATGTGGAGTATCACAACAACAATTTATTTTGATTCTGGGTTATGTATGAGTTAAAATATGCCAAGAAAGACGGCTGATTTTGGATTGTTTGACTAGGATGGCTTTGAAGTTCTTTTTTTTCTTTTTTTCTGATGTTGAATCTTTTGATCCTGCTCCAAGTTTTGGAGTTGATGGACAAATGAAACTGAAATCCAATGATTCAACTTCTATGTCATGCTTAAGTTTGCATAGATTTATCTGCTTGCGATTTCCAACTGTTGGTGGTAGCCTCTGTTATATAATCTTATGACTTCGTGCAGGAGTTTGCATATTTTGTGAACAGAATTGCCATTTGATTGCTCAGCAAACTATGCAGCTCTATGAGCATAGGTAAATGGCTGCATCAATTTCTGAAATACAGGGGCTTTATATTTGGTGAAAATATGTAGTGCTCTTTGTTTCTATTCAACAGTCTGGCGTACAGAAGAGTATATTCAAAAGAACTATAGGGACTGGTAAATTCAAGAGGATGACATTCTTCCGACAACCGCACATAGTAAGAGATCAAAATTAGTAAAAGATCAAGATAATAATCTCATTTGAATCGAATGATGTTTCCTTACTGTCTCCTTGCATGTTTTCTCAAAGTCGAACGATCTACTCGGTCTGCCTATTACTCAACATTTCGCTGCACTGACTGAAAGATTCAATTTTCTGGTTTCTGTAAGAGAACAAAATTACCGGATGATTCGAGCATTTGCCCCCATCCTAACCCTACCTAAACAAGAAACGCCCCCGTGGCCAATAAAAAAACAGTCATAAATAGCAGGTTAAAGTGTGCTCATAGCCTCATATCAGTCGGAACAGTACACAAATTATACACATTCACATCACATCATGAGAATACAATACCCGGGAAAGCCGAAAATCAGACCTTTTAACATTACATTGTAATGACAGAACTGGGGAAAATGAGAGAACCACTAAATTTACATCTTTGTCGAAAATGTTTCTCTAACCATGGGAGACGAATTCAGCTAATTCCTATCAACCTACAAAGATAGTACCTGGACAAGTAGCAACTCCATTATACTCTTTGCTTCACACGCCGACCATTGACATCACTTCCATCCAATATACCGTCATTCACTTGCTTGCTCACGATGAGGGAATGCTCATTGATCCTCGCCACATATTCCAACAATTCCGTGAGGACATGAGGACAACTTTCTTTCAAGTATTCAAAACCATCAGTCTGCATAACCGCTGCAAAAGGGAACACCAAAATTAGCACTGCTCAGAAAAGAATCTAGAGCCTCAAGTTTAACTGGAGGAGAAAGGAAAAGATCTCTACTGTTCTAGAATGCATGTGCACCACCACATGTTTTTTTTTTCATTTGTTATCATATTCCTTTTAGAGGCTTTAACAATCTACAAAAGATATGACATACTACAAACCACCAAACTAAATACCAACTCACCCCTAAGATTTTCAGGCATGGCAACAAACTTCAGGCACACGGATTTTAGCTGGAAGCAGTGGTGTTGCTCTGCCAGGGCCAATGTAGTTGCAACTGAATTAATGGCAACGTCCTCACACAGGTTCGCTTCACATATCAACCTGAGCCTATCCATACAATATCGATCTGCAGCTGCAAGAAGATGTTGAGCCATCAAGGTGGAAGCGCCTTTTGAGTTAAAGTCAGTTAGTTCTTCCATGTCGGGCAGTGTATCCCAGTATAGGAAGTGAAGTAGGGCCTGCAAGGCATGAAAACATTTGTAATTAACAAGGCAACTTTTGTCCGGCAAAAACGTTATTGACCAACAAACAAAAGCACATAAAGTAATAATGGTGATAATGGTAAGCCCATCATAAAAATCGAATGTCCCTACTTTTTCTTCTTTTTTTCCCACTCATGTATGTGAAAATAAGATGTTAGCTATATTCGGCAAGCTCCAATAGATAATGCTGGCCGGTAAGAAACACAGGCATACATAAACCCTCATTAACTCATAAATACATAAAGAAGATTGTGTTGGACGTGATATCAAGGCATTCTAGATTAAATAACAAGTCAGTGCTTGCAAGTCCCAACCAAAAGAGTCTCCGGTGACAACTTCAAATGCAATGCATGCTTCCTGTTGTGATTAAATCATTTGTCTATCTTCACTTATAAGCAAAGAAATGTCCTTTTTCAACTTGATTAGGGACAACTCAACCCATGGAAGTGAAGCATCTGTCAGCTCTCAGCAAACGACTAGCCAAGCACGTAAAGAGAAAATTGCAAACCAACCGTGCAAGCCACAAACAAATGACTTGTATATAGAAATATAAAATTTGTAAGAAGTCAGCCAAAAAATTGCCCAATTGCATGAGCTCAACGAGTAAGATGCATAATATGATTGCAGCCACCATAAACTATGCAACAATAACTCATACATTACACACCACTTCTTTAAGAGACCATACCATAACTCAAGGTATTAAGTTGTACAGCAGTTTTTCCAAATTTGACAAATTATTAATCCAGGAGATTCAAGAGACGAGACACAATTCAATATATTCAAGCAAAACAAAGACAATATCCGGTTGTTTTTTAATGTAGAGGCTTAAAAGACCTCACATTAAGTATCTCTCAACACAGTAAGAAAAGCATATACAACGAAAGAAACGAAGAAATGTGTTTGCTGAACCTTAAAAACAGGAGCCTCCATATCTTCAACTTTTATGTGCTGTGTGTTTTGATCCTTCATGGGACCAAAAAGTTGAGCTCTAAAAACAGGTGACCGAGCAGCAAGTACTAACTTGTGTGCCGCAAATGAATTTCCATTAACTTCAAACGTTACGTCTGTTCCTTTTCCGCTTTCGAGCAGCTGCCCAAAATGTAGACCAATGTCCGAAGGTGGAACAGGTATAGAGTATATTTTAGGTCCCTCGGTGTGGGATCTCACTACACCTACGCAGCAATGAACCTGAAGGCAATCATCCAGCAGGTAGTCTGATGTTTCTAATGCTGTTCTTTTGAAGAAACGTTTATATCCCCTGCAGATCCAAATTCCAAAACATTAAATAGCTTACATCAATCATAATCTCACCTTTAGCTTCATATAAAGGAAATTCAGAAACGCCTATAATCATGAGAGTTGCTCAACGATAAAGACGATCAAAATCAAAGTGTATATAATAAAGAAAACCACAGAACTACAAGATAAATACACTTTTACATATTGCAAAAAGACTCCTGCTCCCAGCTGAATCTTAACCATAACAAAACCTTTTAACAGTGACTCAAAACCATCACACAGTGGAACTAGCAATCATCAACTCATGGGCCAGATATTATTGGTCATTTCAACATAAAATTATTTCAAACTCATGCAAACAAGAAAAGACCACTACATAAAGACATCTGCTGTTGAAAACCTTCGGTATAAAATAAGTAACAAAATGCAGCAAACAGAACAAAATTACTAAGAGAAAGTAGAATGCCTGTTAACCAAAAATAATGAGAACAAAACTTGAACTCCAATCCAATTAAAGGGTCCAGCTATCTAATCCAACTACCACTTCCACCACAAAAGGAAACCAGTTCAACAAGAAAGGGTATGAAGGGCTTTGAAACCCTAACAAAAGAATTACAGCCTCTCCATCACAACATCAATGAATACAACCTAGGACAAAGATGTACAATTGATAATCAAAGAAATCACCATTGATCATCAAACTAGAATATATTATAAGAACTACAATAAAAAAAAAGGAACTAACCACATGCTTCCCCTGTATTTAAGTGAATAAGGCCCACTCTCCAAAGCTCTACCAAAATGGCTATGAACTTTATGTCTCCCTTTTCCACTCTGGTCCGTAAGGGTTAATTCAAAGAGTGCCCTTACATCTGTCCCCTCGCTAGCTAGGGCAATAAACAAAGAGACATACGTAGCATTATCCTCCAAGCTCTTCCCGTCTGGATAGAAATATATTGCCCAAGAATACCCACCCACCATAAATGTATCCGAAGCTATATATTTCCCAATTCCCATTCCCTTCGACAAAGAATACCCCGTTATCTTAAAATCGTGCGTCCCATTCACCGTTTCCGTGACCGACGTTGATGTCGTAATTTGTGGCGCCGTCGATGGTGATGACGGTGATGGATTGCAGATTTCCCCGTTGTAAATTCTCCCCATGTCAACCATACCCAAAATTCAATTCAACACAACAATAACAATCGATTTGATCTTAAATCCCTAAATTAAACAACAAAAGACGAAATATAAGGAGATTGTAATCAGATCTAGGGTTTTTGAAAGGGAATTAGAATGAAATGGCGAAAATTGGGGGATTATAAGCAAAATTGAATGAGGAAATCTAGGTGATAAGTTATTGTTTACCGAGAAATCTGCAATTTCTGGACTCTCGAAGGTGAAATTCTAAGGTTTCGGGGGCACCTGACTTTAGGCGACGAAATAATTTCGTTAGAGAGAGAAAAAAAAGGGTAGAAATATGATTCAAAGGGAATTCGTAATGAATTTTTAAGAGGCGTTGATATGCGGAACAATTCGAGCAGTGGCTATTATGTTATTTATAGAGATGCAGCTGGTGACAGGAAACTATAAGTGACGCTGGTGTAGGACCAGCCTGGCCCACACGACTAATTCTTTCAATCACGACTACAAATTTCAGTACATGTTGTACATTTTTTTAGCAAGTGTTATTAACTTTAGATAGATATGATAAATGTTTTCTCATAATTAACACCGATTTTATAATTGTGTTATAAAATCACAATAATTGGTCGCTCTAAAAAAATCTGCACTATTAAATTTTTAATATGACAGCAAAAAGTATTATCTCCATTCCTAAATATAATATTTTTATTACATGTTGTAAAAATTAAGATGATTTTGTAATCAAAATATCAATATTACTATCTTAAATATAATTAGTGATATACAAGTTATATTTAGAAAAATAATATTATTATTTTAATTATAAAAACATATTAAATTTTGTTTTTTAAATTTTCGCAACATGTAATAAAAAATTTATATTGTATGTAATTTAGGAATAGAGAAGGTATTGAGTAGGCAAAAACACCTATTTGGTCCTAATTGATGTTTCTAAGAATCTTTTGAGTCCCAAAATATTTTTTTTTCCTTTTATATCCTGTATGTATTTACGTGCTGCCTTTTTGGTCATTCCGTCCATTTTTTCGTTACTTTTCTGTTAAGTCAGTCATGTGTCTCACATGTGATACACTTTTTAAGGGTATTTCAGACATTTCAATATATTTTTCTTTAAAACAAATTGAGTACTCCATTGTTAACAAAATAACTATTGATACTCAATCTGAATTAACTAAAATATAAAATATCTAAAATCTAAACCCATCTCTCTCTCCCTCTACATCTTCCTTCGGCCATTCTCCACCACCGTCAACCACCATCACTACCACCTGCAACCAAAGAACTAAATCCATCCCCTCCCTACTCCATCTAAAATCCGGCCTAATTACCCACAAGAATAACTCCAAAATGATTTGAAAGTATGGATTCAAAAATTGCTCTCATGTAAACTCCAAGGTATTCTTCCCTAGTAAATTTCTGGCTTCCACTGTCACTATAATTAGCATCCCATGGTAACTTAAATGTGTCAATATGCTTCAGTTTGAAAGAACCTTCAGTATTTATGATTTCCACCAATTCTTCTGTGGAAGCTTCATAGAGGGGAATGTTAAAAGTGTCCCCCTCTTACCAATCATATTCATATCTCCCTCTCTTTCTTTACGTTATTGTGGCCTATCTGCAAAGGCTAAGCCTTGAGTTTGAAGAACTTCTTTTGCTAATCTAGGTGATGATACGGCTATTGCTGAAATTTCACCTAATCTAAGTATCATGGTAAGGCTCAACATAATAGATTAATTCCTGTTAATGAAAGTTTTCCCAAGGAATAATTTCTTTGGTTTGGTTGAATTGAGTTGAGCGACACTGTGTTGGATTTGAGTGGCCCTAATTAGTGACTGCTTGGATGTTAAAGTTCTCTAGTTAAGTAGACAAACTGATGGGCTTTTCCATTATTTGGTTACCAGTACCTCGGAATATTGTTGGAGAAACTAAAATGGAAGCATCCAAAGAAGGCAGGACCCTTACCGATTTTGCATATGGCTGTGTTGGGTACTTTGTGTACTCAGACCGGAAAGATCGTCCAGATAATGCGCAAGAGATGCCAACTGTTAATGGATATGGTAGTCTTCCCAAGCTAAAGTTCTTATACTTGGCCGGAAATTCCTTGGGACATCTCAACACTTCTTGATTGGGGTAAAAAAATGGATGAGGGTTATGTGGTGGACATTGAGCTTCATATCCATGGTTGCAGGGGGGTGGTGGACGGTGGTGGGGTATGGGGGCGGAAGAAGATGAAGATGGATGGGGAAGGAATGGGTTTAGATATTTTTATTTTTTAATTTATTTAAATTTAGTACTCATAGTTATTTTGTTTAACAATTGAGTACCTAATTGTTTGTTTAGATAAATATGTTGAAATGTCCAAAATATCCTTTAAAAATGACTCACATGTGAGGCACATGACTGTCTTGACGGTATCTAGACAGAAAATTGGACGGAAGGACCTTATAAGCAGCACGTAAATACATACAGGATATAAAAGGAAAAAAAAAAATCTTTTGGGACTCAAAAGATTCTTAAAAACATCATTTATGACCAAATAGGCGTTTTTGCCGTATTGAGTATGTTGTACTTGAAT
Organism: Vinca minor; assembly: GCA_026122235.1. NCBI lineage: Eukaryota > Viridiplantae > Streptophyta > Magnoliopsida > Gentianales > Apocynaceae > Vinca > Vinca minor. The sequence goes on along the minus strand of JAOCZM010000085.1, from coordinate 1,168,086 downwards.
TTTTTATGTTTACTATCATGGCCGGATAAAGTCTTTCACTCTCTGGTGCGCGGCGCGTCAGTTCACACGTGTTTTTTTCCTACAAATGAAAAAAAAAAGGACAGGTCGGTCACCAAGTAGGCGTTGAACATTAATAGCCGACTTGTTTTTTTGGTAAACAAAAATTTGATTGGATTTAGCTCCGGTCACTGCTACATATTAGAGCAGATCTTAGAGATCATAGATCGCTTACAAGGGTACTTACAGATCACCTATCAATACAGCATTCAAGAAGGCAGCGGGATTTGAACACTTCACATTTGTAAAGACATGTCAAATCTTTACTAATTGAGTCAAATTGAATTGGTTGTGACTTTTATTTGTCATGCCATGATACGTCTTTTTTTTTCCTTTTAATATAATCGTATGAAAGTCAAATTTTTCTTAGTATCTAAATACTCCATTATTGACCCCATTAATTTTGTTAGCAAATTAAGAATATTTTGACCCACCTAAAAATAATTTATAAGAAAAATGCAACAAATATTGTTTGTGCTTATTGAACTTGGGCCATTTTAGACCAATCATTTTTTCTTACTTGAACAAACACCATTTGTTGTGATAGTCTAACCAACTTACTAAGTATAAAGAAGGGAAAATGGCCAACTTGTCAATGAGGTAAATAAACATTTTGCTTAACCAACTTCAATTACTAAAGTTTGATATGATAACTAGAATAATTATTCAGAATTGTACAAAATTAGTTAACTTTAAAATATCTCAGCTATCGAATTAAACGATGTTAATATTAATTTAAAATAGTACTATCATTCATCAAAAATAAAAAATTATTAAGGTATTTTATAAGAACATGATAAACTACGAGATGGAGGAGTAAAAGGAATTAAAAATAAAACTTTTGAAAGCATTTTTGTTTTCCTAAAGGGAAAATCGTGATTTGGGGCACCAAAAAAGGTGGGCAGATGTATACTCTAGTTTTTTAACACTTAGAAAGTTGGTTAGTAAAAATTTCGAAGATATAAATAAACTACAAAATTATCGTGTAGAGTGGGGGAATATTATCATTATTCTCCCACTGATATTATCGTATTTGTCCTAATCACCTTGAATTCATCACATGAATATCCCTCAAATTCCACTTATTTAATCGTTATTATTCACATTTACATTCACATGTCAAATTATAAGTGGAAGAAATAGATATGAGAATATCATGGACAAACAATTTTTCCCCATTTGTAAGCATACGATTTTTTATTCTATAATACAAGAGTAATATACTAATAATGAAATTACTATCAACTAGATATCTTATACTAATAAAGTTATCAAAATACTAATTAAACTATAATTAAATATACATAATATATCAGAATATATTTTAAACCACACATGATAATTTCAATAAATCTATTGAAATCTTCAACCTTAAGTTAGCCCGTGATGCACTCACTGACTCACTCACCAGCCTGTCGATACTAATTCAAAGACGATTCAAGAGTTGTTGTCCTATTCCAAACTGACCACAGCTTCCCACTCCGACAAACAACGATGATCTTTCATAATTGTTTTTTGTTTATTATTCTAATTTTCTAATTTTATTTATTTATTTATTTAGAACCAAGCCCTTCATCGAATTTTTGTTATTTATTTATTTATTTAGCAAAGGCGGATAAGTCCAGGAGGTATTTTTGTTATCAAGAAAATCACTCTCTTGTGGGTTTCTGTCTTTCTGAGATATGTCCGAGCTTTGTTTAATGGCTTCTCGCGGGTACCCTCCTGGACTTTTTCTTCACCCAGCTGACTATTTTCCGGCCAGGTTCTCTAAGGTAATGGTTTTGTTTAATTGAAAAGATTAAAACTTTATTACATGTTTTTTTTTTTTGCTAGATTTGATAATTGTTTTGGATTGTGCACATTATGTTTATTGGTAATTTTTCCTTTTTTAATTTCGTGAATTTTTTTTTTTTTTTTTTGGGATGATTATATAATGATATTGGGGCTGTATTATGATCAATATCATCCCATTGTGAATTTAGTTATATGCCAGGTATTACTCGTATCTATTGTTAAATTGTTTTGTGTGCTATGCTCTTTAGCATAGACGGAACCAGAACATCGAGTTTTTGGGACGTGAGAATCTATAAAGGAGTTTCTGGAATAATATGGGACAGTGGTGAATTTAAAGAAAATGTGACTAAAAGTTTAGAAAATCAATACCTGTAAGTGTGGGGTTAGATGGTGGTCACTGGTCAGTCATCATTAAACATAATATTTTGTCGTCTCTTCGCGGAGCGATTTCCATAGGTTGTGTCAAGGATGTCCTTCCTCAAGAAAGGGAGGATCTTTGTTGTCTTTGTTATTGCAATTTCAATCCAAATCCATTATCAGTGGCCTCCCGTAGTTTGTTCTAGATGGATTCTACGATAAAGTCATGCAATTTCCATAGTTTTTATTTAAAGTTGTGCAACTTGCTGCTTATGAACATGCTCTTGTATTCATCACAATCCCCTTTTCTCACAAAATAATATATATTTAATTTGCAGGACTTTAAGTTTTTCCTCTCAAACTTTGGTATTAACCAAGATTTGCAGAAATTTTGTTTTGATCAAAGAATGCGTCAGATGGAGTGGCCCGTCAAACCAAAACATCGGATGGTTGAGGATAATGATTTTTTCCCAACTCATTCAAATATGATAAGGCCTTTACTCATTGATGCTCAAGGTAATATATTACACTAACCATTAATTTTCTATTAAGCATACTATGGAGGGATATTACTTGTTAAATACGGTTGCAATATACAATTATTAAGTTATAATTACTGAATTTTTTCTATATCTATGCCGTGAAAACATCTGACTAAATTTATGCACTTGGTTCATTTACACAATGGTTGCAATTGGGTGATGGTAAACTAATTAGTACTCAATCTCTCTTTTGACTAGACTTTCCTCCAAACTTGATATTCGAGTTTGGATCTGCTGAATCATATGTCAGCCATGATAGGGCCCTGAAGTTACTATTGTCAAGATCAAGTGATGTAGAACGAGATGCAAAAGAGTTATCAAAGCTTTTTGATTTAATGGGACTTCAAGCAGCAGCAATGCATACACCTCAACAAACCCTCCTAGCTCTCCATCAGCAGCCATTTCTTGATGCTGAATCACAGGCTTCGCTAATTTCTCCAATTACTGAGCCTTTATCTGAAAAACGTATATTTGTTGAGGATTTCGGTGATGGTTACTTCAGTCGTCTACCTGAGGACCAGCTATCGTTGAGTGGTTCTTGGAATGAGATGAAGGATATACTTGGAACTCTTTCTGAGGTTTACTCGTCAAATAACACGATGAATTGGAAGAAGCAGGCAATGCTAGTCCCCTACTTCGACAGGTACTGATCCCTTCTTTGCTTCTTGTTCTGTAATACTGCGTTGTTAAATGAAATGTTAATAGAAATAGAAATTACAGTCAAAATGGAGAAAGTCGAGCTTGATAAATAGATCATCAATTTAATGGTTCCATGTAGCTTGATTTGTTTTTATCAGAATTCTTATGCTGGAAGCAAACTTGAGTGCCGTATTATGAAAATATTGGTGCTTTATTTTTAGATTATGATGTATATATTCCTTACATGGAACTCACTCTGTATTTATGCAACAGGCGGATCAGAAAAGCAGCAAAGACTAATTCTCAGGGATCATCTTCAAAGGAACCTGTGAAGAGGTACTTGATGCATCCTCGCTAGAAAAAGTTTCACTTGGCTTCCTTTTATTTTTCATCTTTTCCCCCATTGAGTAATAGTTCTATTTTTCTAATCATAAAACAAAAGGCGAGTTATCTTTTGTTGAGTAAGAACGCTCAGAAGGAAAACTTATACGTAGAGCAGAAATTATAAGAAAACAAAAGTTGTAGGTCTAGTGTTTAAATTAGTTTTGTTTTTATTGCTTTGCTGAGCGTTGAACGACCTTAGTCAACGGGTTTGTGCGTTCTTTCTGACATTTTACACTTTTTTGCAGTTCCGTAAGAGTGAAGTATAAGAAAACAGAGAGCAATACGAAAGCTGGTAGGGATCTTTACAGAAGCAACCCCCTTCGTGCATGTGAAAGCCTTCTATCTATTATGGTTGACAAGAAGCGATATGGAAAAGATACCATCAATTCACTCAAGAGATCAGGTCCTGAAATACCGAAACTTCTGACTCAATTCTCTGCCAGCATTGCTGGCACAGGTCTTGCTGTTCTCTTTTCTGTTGTCTGCAAACTAGCCTGTAGTAAGGCACCCTTGTGTGCATCCAAACTATTGAGCACTGGATTGGGGCTTGGACTCGTTTGGCTCTCTTCAGCGGTAAATAAGTTAAGGGACACGGTCATCTCTATCAACAAAACCTCTGGAAAGTTGGGTGTAGCGGATGAAGAAATGACGAGTAATTTAGAACGAAATGTTAGAGAAATATACTTGAGAGCCGTCACTATAATGGCATTTGCAGTTCTCAGGTTTGTATGATATCTGGAAATTCTTGCATGATTGGGTTGCCAGCAATCTTTATGGGCATCAGGCTCGGTTGAAGAGCTACTCGACTAGGTACCATATTAGTTATCATTAGGAAGAGCAGAGGTGAAAATGTCTCGGAGCAATTTGAGCCGAAGGGAGAAGGCATCAACAGGGCTTGAGCTTCACCTAAAAACAATCTACAAAATTTTGTCAGAGGAAGTCTTGCAGTATATATGTGAATACATAGGAAGAAAGCACTCCCTTATAAAACAACCTTTTATTGGTTTTATTTTCTGTTAGATCCTCCATTTTTTTTTTTTTTTGGAAACATAAATTAGAATAAAGAAGTTTATGCTATAAGATTAGTTAGATTATCAAAAGGACAAATAAAAAGAAAAACTTACATAAAATAAACAAAAAAATTTAAAAGAATTATTCATCAAGACTTTGTGGTAACCAACTTAGGCACTGCAAAAAGAGTGAGCTAGCTATATTCAATTTCATTTCCCTACACACTAATCTTTTGACTATCCCAAGAAAATAGTAGTTCTACATAAACACTTGATTTCACCCTCTTCCCAGAAATGTAAAAGACTTTTAAACTAATCGATATTCTCAGGTCAAAACTTTAGAGACGACACCAGCACCAACTGTTCTACCTCCTTCCCTCAAGGCAAATCGTTGACCTGCCAAAAAGGCAACGAATAATAATTGAGAGAAACCTTCAACAAGCAACTATAAATAGTAATATATGCAAAATATAATTAAAAGATAATGGAAAATCTGCTGAGTTATTAAGCATAAGATTGAAGTAAGTTTAAGGAACACTGAACACATACCTGCTTCTAACGGGACAGGTGAAATCAACTCAAACACCGCAGTTACGTTGTCCCCTGGCATAACCATCTTTACATTTTCTGGCAACTCAACTTTGCCAGTAATATCTGCGGTCCTCATGTAAAATTGAGGCCTATAATTCGAGAAAAATGCGGTGTGGCGGCCACCTTCATCTTTCGTGAGCACATAGATCTCTGCCTCAAATCTCTTGTATGTCTTCACAGAACCAGGCTTTGAAATCACCTATAAGAACAAAATCCCAAAGCACTCCATAAATCATTTTACTTGATCAAATTAAAACCGAGAAACCTAATTTGTCCATTTCATTTGAGGACTCTTTTCTAAGTTCGTGGAGCTGAATGCAAAAGAGGCAATGAATTTGAACAAGCTAGAACTAAAACAAAAAACTAATACAATTCTAAGTAAAACTTTGGTCCATCAAGCAGGCTACCATATGTGAAAGTTCCTTGTACATTATTTTCCTATCATGCTTATGATGATGTATCTGCTATTTCTACTGTCAGACCCATATATATAGAACTACACACCTGCCCTCTCTGGATATCTTCTCGTTTCAAGCCACGTAGAAGAAGACCAACATTATCACCAGCCTGGTAAAACCACAAAAAGGAGAAAGCAGAGGGGGGAAGGAAACAAAATCAGGGAATAGTTGCAGTGCAAATGTCGGGGAAAAAAGAATGTGATCGGCCTTCTTACTTGTCCAAAATCCAAGATCTTCTTGAACATCTCAACACCAGTCACAGTGGACTTCAAGTTTCCCTATTTGAGCCGAATCAATATCATTAGTAACTAAAACCTTCCAAATGTACAACGGTTAAGCAATACATAGAATTGGTCTTGTTACCAACATCCAATGACCAGCCATATTAAAGTAATAAAATTCCAATTCTAATTGGGAAAATTGATTATACGAACTACAGGTTACAGCCTTTTGGTTGATAAATTAAAAATATGAATAAACCTCTGATTCTCAACCAAATCAAACCATCAGCCAGAAAAAAAAACGAATAAAATAGTGTGGTCAATACTATCCATCAAAGAGCGACTGGCCAACTACTGACCATGATGATCCCAACTTATTGTAATGCAGCATCATGTACAAAAAAAAAAAAAAATCCGAAATATTTACCTGCATTAGCCCTGAAATCTCCACATCCTCCCCAACTTTAATTGTTCCTTGTTCAACACGGCCAGTTGCAACAGTTCCACGGCCCTTAAGAAGACAAAAGCAAATACAATTACCACCAGGTTCAAACATGCTCTTTTAAGCGTTACTTATTACTCACATATCCAGACTAGAACTTTTTAATTAAAGTCAAAACCTATTTGACAATGATGCTTAAAGAAGCGCCTCGTACACTCATCAAAGATCGATATATCCGTTTCCAATTACAAATGTACGTGGCTCAACGGAAGGAATAATTTTTAGTATCCATAACCAAGGACAGAAATGCAATTTTATGTAATGCAACCACGAGAAGGAAGAAACTCTTCAGTAGTAAATTCAACAGTTCTGTAACATTTAAATCCATAAGCTGGGTTTCTCATAAAGATGGAATGCAAATTATGATTCTACATAAAAAAACTGCAATACGGGGAACGAAGGTCCCTGATTGCTCTGTACATATAGAAAATCAGTGCACGTTCCATACCTGGATTGAGAAAACATCTTCTATTGGCATCAGGAAAGGTTTATCAAGTACACGGACAGGATCAGGGATGTATTCATCCACTGCATCCATCAATTTAAGTATAGCCTTTTTACCAATTTCTTCATTTGTACCTTGCAAAGCAGATAATGCAGATCCACGAATGATGGGAATTTCATCCCCAGGAAACTTGTAGAAGCTAAGTAGTTCTGCAAAGATGCCAAGCTTACATGTAAACATCCAAGTGCAACTATTTTGTTAATTTTTCATATTTATGGAAGATGAATGACCAACTCAAAGAGGCAGCTTACCACGAAGTTCCATTTCCACAAGTTCCAGCAACTCCGGATCATCAACAGCATCAACTTTGTTTAGAAAGCACACAAGTGACGGTACACCAACCTGCAAAACCAAAGGCAAATAAGGTGAATCCAGTTGCTTCATTAACTAAATGTGGTGATATTTATCCTTGCTTGGATAGTGCATGGATAGACACCAACCTGGCGGGCAAGCAGAATATGTTCTTTTGTCTGTGGCATAGGTCCATCAGGAGCAGACACAACCAAAATACCACCATCCATCTGAGCAGCTCCAGTAATCATGTTCTGCAAATCAACCAAGATAATCATAAAAATAAATACCAATATTCTCATAATCAAAGACTTGACAAGATCTATGTTACCCGGACTCGGATACGGGTGTCGGGTACGGGTATGGGTATGTATTTAGGTGTTGGATACTTAAACATCTAAAACAAAGTGTATGATCGGTGTTGACCAGATCCGGTAAGTATCTCATACACATACTCATGTCGTGTCGACACGGGTACGCCAGGCATAAACAAAGGGTTCGGGTAACATAGGACAAGATACTTCAAAAGGTATTGTGCCCTCGTAACCAAAACCAAATATATCTGCTATGCTAGCATACCATGTCTTAATCGGAAGCTCAGAAATGCTTAAGTTTAGGATATTTCAATTTCCCATTAATTTTCTTCTTTCCAATTTTGTTTCATTATTATGTGGTGGCAATGATCAGGACATTTAACTTCCAGCTTTTTTAGGTCTGTCTGTCCAATAGTCCCTTCCACTTCTTTCTCTAGAACAATTCAGGCTATTTGGAGCTGGCACCAGCAGAACATATGACAAAGAATGATAATGAGAAACCAAACCACACTTAATATTCACAGAGTACACAAAAGAAAACATAATTCTTAGTCCCACCTTAACATAGTCAGCATGTCCTGGGCAATCCACATGGGCATAGTGTCTTTTAGCAGTCTCGTACTCTACATGTGCCTGTGATCCAGCCAATTTCCAAAATTATGAACGGAAGATATTTTCTGTTTGCAAACTGGTTAAGGGGGGGGGGTGGGGGGGGGGAAGGGGGGGAAACAGCAAGAAGAATCAAAAGAAAGGAGTCAATGTCCACCGTTGCAATTGTAATGCCTCTCTTTTTCTCTTCTGGGGCTTTATCAATTTCATCGAAGGCAACAGCCTTAGCCTTTCCTTCTTCTGCCAGGACCTATATACAAAAGCAAATTTGTTCACAGATATAAATACTAGAAGAGTTACGCGAAGGAAAAAAAGTACAGAAGAAGTTGCACCTTAGTAATTGCAGCAGTCAGGGTAGTTTTTCCATGATCAACATGTCCGATTGTTCCAACATTAACGTGAGGTTTGCTGCAGCACAGAAAATATTCACATTATTAACTAATGGTGCATTTCGACACACTACAATACAAGATTTTCCGTTTGTGTCCCATATATCCTCACATAAACAGTTCACTGTTTCAATTTAGGCATCGCAGACTTATCTTTATTTTTTATAAAGAGGCTGTTTTGGGGTTACAAATGTGGACTAGCAGTTAGCAAGTAAACACTTTACCTCGCACCAAGCACGGCATTCTACCAAAATCATACGGTAAAAATAACTTACGTTCGAGTGAAGGTGGCCATGGATCTCCACCATGGGTGGTTCGAAACTTCGGAGGTTTCATTCGAATTTATGGATTCTGAGATCCATAACTGACCGGATACTAAAGATCCTCTGGAATATGCACAGATTTGAGGAGATAGTGCGAGAAACCGCTTCGAATTAGGGTTTCGAAATGCAACGGAAGCCATATCTCTGGAAATGAGAGCCGGAAGTGAACAGCGTGGAAGAACTGGGGTTTTGGTGGGTTTTAGGAAATCCTGAAACGGCGTCGTGCTTGTGCCCTGCTAAGCTTGTTTTCAATTACTTTTAATTATTACAAACACCCCCCCCCCCCCCCCTCCCCGGGTCCTTCTCCTACTTATCATTATACACCTTCAATCTTTATTTTACGAATAAATAGTCATTTTGGTCACTAAGGTATTTTCGTCCTGCCACTTTAGTCAAAAATGAGTTTTTTTAACTTTTTTCATCACTAAAGTTTTTATTCTGCCATTTTGGTCAAAATGAGTTTTTTCTGCCATTTTCATCACTAAAGTTTTTTCCATCTGCTATTTTGGTCACTAAAGTTTTTCCATTCTGCCATATGGGTTTTAATTTTAAAGCAAATTGGTGAAATTCGTCCCCAAACAATTTACTATTGGTGACTTGGGTCCCTAAGCTAGAGGCGGGTATAGGCGGGTGGGTGGGTTTGGGTTGAATTAGTATAGGAAATACCAAAAATATCCTTGTGTTTTGAGTGAAATTTTGAAAATTGTGTTGACTAACCGTTGACTAGCGGTTTTTCCAACAGAATGGTGCAAAAACATAAATTGTTTGGGGACCCAAAATAAAATAAAAAATGATTGGGGACCCAAGTCACCAATCGTAAATTGTTTAGGGACATATTTCACCAATAAGCCTTTTATTATTGATGCTAAATTCATCAAGAACCAAACTCAACAAATATACACTAAATTCATCAAGAACCAAACTCAACAAGGAAAACCTTCTCTGTCATTTTATTATTGAAATGAGTTTTGATTCTTGTAAAATTTATTCAAAGTTTCTGTCATTTTATTATTGAAAATTGATTCTTGTAAAATCTATTCAAAGCTGGTAGATTATGAATTATTAATTAAACTTTCCACCAACACCTTGCTGGCCTCTGCAGATTTCTTGAAATGGAAATATATCCACAGAGGCCACAGAGCACTTCCAAAGTGGAGTTTTCAAGCTCTGAAACATTTATTTTCCAAATCAAGATAAATCACTAAAGATCCCTAGACTGAAATTTATAGATTAAGGTCACATATGGACTTTCTTTAAATTGAAATATGATAGTGAGTGGCGGTGGGTGTTGCAGGTGGTGGCAGTGTGGTGTAGGTGGTGGTGGAGAAGAGTGTGGAGGATGAAGATGGGTTTGAAAGTTTTTATTATTTTAAATTGAGTGTTCATAGATATTTTGTTTAAGAATTGAGTCCACATATTTTTTTACTGAAGTGGGTAAGATGGAATGACAGAAATAACTCTGGTAATAAGACAAAATAGTTTACCAGATGACTAAACAAACGGGGAAATCACAGAAAATTGGACGGAAGTTCTTTTAGGGCAAATCGTAAAACATTTAGGATGATAAAAGTAAAAATTAAACAAACAGGATGTTAAAAGAGAATTAGAAATACATAAAGGACTAATTAGGCCATTTTGCCATTTTGTAATGCTGATGTGAAATTCCTTACGCACACTCTTAAATACTGTACTTTGGCAATGGGAATCAGGTAGCACAAGTGGTAAAGCTACTCGAACACGGGGCGGAGATTCCGTGTTCGATTCCTATATCTCCCCATAATGGGGCAAATAATTCTCCTCCTTATGAGGCTTATCTTCCCTCCCCAGGCATGGGGCATGCTTCAATCTTCCCTATCTAGGGTACTCTCCGCTCTTCCCCTTCGAGAGCAATCGCCTTCGGGGCTCAAAAAAATAAAAAATAATACTGTACTTTGGCAATAAATATTTGGATTCGACTAATAGATACTGACAAAATGTCATGTTTTACTCCTTCTTGACCACTGGCAGATTTACAGTGCCCCACCAGTTTTTATCGTTTTAGTTTTAGGTTTTATAGAAAAAAATTATTTTTTTGTGATATTTTCTTATAAATATTATATTTCGTCCCCTAAAAATTTCCAATAAAAAATTTGCCCCTCCAAAAATGATATCCTGCCTCCGTCATTGTTCTTGACCGTGTATGAGTGGATTGATGACAACTTGAAGGGGAAAATGTTGGTGGACTTCGGTCAATTGCAATGGAGATACACGTTCCGGGAGACGGTTAATTCCATAGGTTGGAGTGAAACCTTAGATTTTTTTAAGACATGTAGCCTCATGTGGGTCTTTTACATGAAATCAAGATAATTCTGTTAAGAGTTTAGAAATTATTTAATCGATTGGAGAGGACATACTTTTATTTTTCATAGACATATTAAGCGGAAAATGCTATCTTTGTTATACACTAACTAGATAAGACAAGTGTATAACTGATCATTTTGATATGGTATGAATTTTTTGTACACTACTTGTGTAGTTTCCCCAGTTAAAATTGGAGATGACAATGAGGCAAATCAGAGCGGTTGTCTCAATACCTAACCCTGCCATGCCCTGTGACGCATAGATATGATTTCATTTGAAGGCAAAATCAATGATTTTGAATTGTCAAATATGTGAAAATCAACCGAATTTAGGGGATGTTTGGGATTTGATAGTATCTATGTTTAATAATAATAATATTAATATGAACGGGGTGGAGCAAGTTGGGTATCATAAGAGATCAAAATCGGATATGTCTTATTTACGGTGCGAGTATAATCTACCTCATTCTCTCAACGGAGTGGGTATGATCTATCCCAAACATTGTTGGTGTTGAGCAGATCAACAGGTCATTGAGTCAAATTTCTATCTCTATAATGATATACATATCTCATCTCGGGCGAAAATGATCTTTTTTATTTTTAAATAAATTAATTGTTCTTGAAAATAGACGAGTTCTTTAATATTACCACAAAAAATTATTTTTATAGCAATCCACATAGACTGCATTCCCTCCATTCCAAAATATAACTTTCATTACATGTTGTAAACATTAAAGAAGTAAAAATAAGATGTTTTTATAATCAAAATATCAATATTACTCTCTTATAGATAATAGTTGTATATGACTGGTTATATTAAGGAGAGTAATATTAATATTTTGATTACAAAAATATTTTAAGTATTTTTCGCACTAGATAGGAATGAAGGGGTGAAAATCATCTGTCTCTGTCCGTGTATATCCCAGTGTCCCTAACCAATCAGAATTTACTATATAAATATTTGTTTCAATTATATATACACATGGTGAATTGTAATTGGTTGGGAACACGGGAACATACTCGAACGGAGACTGAGGATTTTTTGCCGGAATGAAGTTGGTATAGATTGCGTAGCGGAAAGAGCGGCCGTAGGTGGCGAAGCATTGACGAGTCATTGATTCAAGTCTGGTTCATATCAAAGCTCATTAACAAATCACTGTATAGTCTCTTCTACTATTGGCATTTGATTATCCCTCCGATCAAAATCACTTTCTCTGGACAATCTCTTCAGAGATTTCCATTAGTTTCTTCTTCTTCACCATCCTTTCTGTTATAATTGCTGAATTATCTCCAAGTTTCTCTCTTACCTAATTACTGTTGTTAGGCTTTTCAATCAAATAATCACATTAATGGAAGATTTTGGTATTCAGTAGAATCGAGGAAACTAGGTTTATTTTTTCGTTTTTTTGGCTTTATTGTCTGAATTCGCCGTGGCAATTAAAGTGACTATGGTTCCATGGGGTGGGATAAGCTGCTGTTTGAGTGGAGCTGCGCTTTATCTTCTAGGGAGGAGCAGTGGAAGGTGTTTATTTATTTGTTTGTTTGTTTTCACTTGTTATCAGTTTGATTAATACTTGCAAATTTGGATTTTATTCTGGCGTATGTGCACTTATTTATTACTTTCCTTGCACAATTTTGATTGCGCAGGGATGCAGATGTTTTGAAATCTGTTACTCGAGTCAATCAGTTGAAGGATTTGGGTAAAGACCTAATTTCTATGAAATGCACAATTGTTTTGTCCGATGCTCTTAATTTTGATGAACAATTAGTGCATGGTGTGATATGTACTAACATTACTTTTGAGTATGACCATTGACCATCAACTTGTGACTCGTTAATTACGGAAGTTATAGAATGATTGAACGTTGAAAAACCAATTTATGGGAATTATTGAGGTAACTGGAAGGTCGTGCTTGGCACGATCGTCAAGTGTTTACTTGCGGACACTTGCTATCCGCTAGGTTACGGCTTCGAATCCCGGAAACAACCTCTTTATGAAAAACATAAAGGTAAAACTGCGTACATCAGACCTTCCCAGACCCTTCTTATGCGGAGCCTTGTGTACTGGGTACGACCTTTTATTTATTTATTGAGGTAGTAAAGAATAAGAATAAAATTTGGGAAAAAAGGACGCTAAATATCTTATTGATTTTCTAAATTAGAAACAAAATGAATCTCTTTAAGCAAGGCTTATATTCAAAACAGAGGTAGTTTGTTAAAGAACTTATGCACTATGGGAATTTGTGAAATCTTGGTTGGTTTCCTCAGCTGAGTAATTATTTGCTTTGGCACATTTGTTTTTTTCAATTTCAGTTCTTATTGGGTAAGATTATCTAACACCAGGCGTATATGATGTTCAGATTGGTTTATTTTCTCACAATTTTTTTTAACTCTGAATTCGTTTAGCACAATTGTTGGATGGCGCATGCAAAGTTTTGCCCCTCGTCGTTGCAATATCTGGAAGAGTTGGTTCTGAGACACCAATCAATTGCGAGTATAGTGGCTTGCGAGGCGTAATTTTGGAGGAAACGGTGCATTGGCTGGAACTCTGGGATCCTTATGAATTGCGCTATTATTGTTTCTCAACACTCTCTAAAGTGTTACACTTGTATCCTTTCAGGCAGAACAACATTTTCTGAAGCACAATGATGCAGGCTCATGGATACAAGATTCTGCTCTAATGCTTTCAATGTGCAAAGAAGTACCGTGGTACCTGGTGAGAATTGGTCACTTCATCCATATCTCCCCTTTACACACTCATTGATGAATTTGATGCACCGTTCCTTGTATGTTAATGATGCAGTTAGTTTTGAAGCTGCATTTGATTATTTGTTAATATACCCGTGCCAGGATGATGGGACAGGTCGCGTACATGTTGTTGGAGCCCGTGGTGCTTCAGGTCTAGTATTAACGATCGGAAGTGAGGTTTTTGAGGAGTCGGGCCGATCTCTTGTACGCGGAACATTGGACTATCTCCAGGGTCTTAAGGTTTGTCTTTGATGGTACTTAGTTGATTAATGAAATTCTCAATATCCAGAATGTGCATGAGCAAGCGGTTTAGTCCATATCTAACATGAATTTTTTTCCTAAGATGCTTGGAGTCAAAAGGATTGAGCGGCTTCTTCCTACTGGCACACCCTTGACTGTTGTTGGACAGGTATGGTTGCTCCTGTGCAAGCAAAGATGATCTAATTTCACTGATGTATAGCTTAAGAATGTATATATGCAGTGCTTCACCCAGTAACTGTTTATTCAGCTTCATTTGAAAACCTACCAGTACTCAAATATATTGGTTTCTATTACTCGGCACAACTATTTTTCATGAATATTTGGCTATTCATTTAGAGATTCAAATCTCCTCGTACATTATTTGGTTAAAGAAATTATATTGCTCAAAGGGTGCCTTTTCTTTGACATCTCCTGCCTTTCTTGCCATCCTCATCCCATTGTGTGGTCACAATCAAAAGGAAAGTTAATGCTATAAAGGTCCACGAGACATATCTCCCTTTCGACCAACTTTTGGACCCGGTTGGAATTGTAGAAGATGATTGGATTTCTCTAGTGGTTTTAAATTAATGGTTTTCCAATATTTGATGGAGTTGTTTAAAATTAGAAATATCAGGTTCTAGAATAATACTAGTATAATTGTTTTCTAAATCGCCTTCCATTATCTTGCTATCAGGCAGTTAAAGACGACATTGGTGCAGTCCGAATTCAGAAACCTCACAAGGGGCCATTTTATGTGTCTCATAAAACGATTGATCAGGTCATTGCAAGTCTTGGTAGATGGGCAAGGTAGCCACTCGTTCCTCCTAAAGCTAAAGAAAGTCTTCCTAACTTTTATCTTGAAAGGATTTGTATGCAGTTGCAACATGTCCTCTATGCTGCTTTGCATGCTTGATGGATATTTTATTTGGTTTCCAGGTGGTATAAATATGCCTCAGTAGGGTTTACCGTGTTTGGAGTTTATCTGATTGCAAAGCATGCTTTCCATTATGTCATGGAACGGAGACGCCATTGGGAATTCAGAAAGAGGTATAATTTCGACGAATCTCTTAGAAGTAACAATTGTTAACATATAGCATTGCAAGATACCACGACTTAGTTACTGTCACAATGATTGAGGATGTGATTTTGGTATCTGCTTTTGGGACTATTTACTATAGTTGAGCACGTTGTACATCGCAATCAATATGAGAATATTGTATGTCATGCTCTTATTTGTTGCATCTGGGATTCTCTCTTTGTTAGTCAAAGTTTATGCCTTTGTACATCGCAATCAATATGAAAATATTGTATGTCATGCTCTTATTTGCATCTGGGATTTTCTCTTTGTTAGTCTTCAGTTTATGCCTTTCCATATGCTATCATTGCTTCCCTGCTGGTCATGTTTTATCCATGAATGAAGTAGTTTGGAAATATGAAGCGAACTAACTTGTATTTGGGATGGGAAGGCCAGAAGGAAATTGAAATCCTATACAGAACCTATTATGCTATAGCTGAATGCTGGCTTCTTTCGGCGGCTTATTGTTAAAGCGAATTAGTTTGTAGTATGTAAATGTGCATGCACAATTTCATTTACCATGTTCTCCAGACTCCATTACTTATAAACAAGTATGGTTCAATGGCCTCAGGACATGGAACATGATTTATTTTTCATTTTGCACAAGTATTCTGTTTTATGCTTTCATGAGATATTAAGTGAACATTACATACACTGGTCTATATAGGGTTCTATCTGCTGCAGCTAAAAGAGCGAGGAAAGAGGATGAAGGTATTTTTTTTATCTTCTCACAAGTCATATCATCCATTTACTTTTGCATAAACAGTATTTCTAGTGATTGAATCAATTTCTCTCTTATTCCCAGGTTCAAATGATAAATCTGATAATGGATTGGACATTACTAAGGACATAACTTTGCCATATTTGTGCGTCATATGTTTAGAGCAGGAGTATAACTCTGTTTTTCGTCCCGTAAGGCTTCCCACTAAATTTCTTTAGCTTTTTTGCTTGTAGAATAGTTTGACTTCATTTTGGCCTCCAATGGAATGTCATATCTCAATTTGTACCATGTGTAACTTGATTGATATTTCTGTCAAGAATAAAGATAGAATTGTCTGTGGTAAATTGTTTGGCATAGATATTGGGTCAAGATCTGATTCATATGTTGGCCTTACTTTTCTGGAGGCATAAAGGATCGGGATATTAAAGGACTGATGGTTCGTTGGTTTTGGCTTTCAGGTGTGGTCATATGTGTTGTTGCACGGCGTGCTCCTCGCACTTGACAAGCTGTCCGCTCTGTAGGAGACGATTCGATCAGGTGGTGAAGACCTTCCGGCATTAAGCATGGTTTAAATTTTTTTTTTTTATGACAGAATTATCCAAGATGCCATTGACTTGATGACGACTTGGATTCTTGTTCTCGCTGTTTTGCCGGAGTTTCGAGGTTATAATCTCCTTTATGTTAAGAGTTGGTAGCATGGCAGTTTGTGGGGATGTTGCAAATATTCAATCCAATGTTCAAGGTAATTACTAACATTTTCTTGCTAAATTCGAGGCTAATAGAGTCGGGAAACGTTGTACTCGTGGATTGATAACTGTGAGAAAGTTCATCATCTTGCTTTTGGAATTGTAAATTGTAGTGGGCCAATGATTTTCAAGAATTGATTAATATTAGTGCCAGTGTGCCAAATGGTCATTCTTACGCAATGTACATCTTTCCTGTGACATCATTGTTCTG
The DNA here is from genome assembly GCA_026122235.1 of Vinca minor. Classification (NCBI taxonomy): domain Eukaryota; kingdom Viridiplantae; phylum Streptophyta; class Magnoliopsida; order Gentianales; family Apocynaceae; genus Vinca; species Vinca minor. Next base: position 1,151,020 of record JAOCZM010000085.1, on the reverse strand, counting down.
TCTAAGCGAACCTTGCAGGACCTTCTCTCAACCATTAGTTTCACATTCACTGCATTTTGAAGGACATGAATCTACCTCTGAATGTGGAGGCCCTTCCGGCTATTCTTGCCTCCGGTTTCACTTCAGGTTCTCGTCCGATGGTTATTATGTCTTTTTTTCTTCTAGAAAGGTTCTTGTCAAATTCCAGTGTCTGTGTTTAGTTAAATCTGGTGACGTTGCGACCTTGAAGTCTTGTTAAAGTCATTACAGCTCAGTCAATTGTTCTAGGAGGTCAATTCTATGTTCCTTTTTAAGAAAAATGTTCCCTGACCTTAAAATGATTCTGGTCTAGAGGAGGGAGGGTCATTGAATGATGCAATGAGAATCTTGTAATCAAACTACTGATTTTACTTTAGACTTTGAAACCGCAGAATCTGATACCATCTCTACCCCCATTTGGATATTTACTTAATAGATTTTCGTCGTTTTCTACTGTCATTGAGAAGACTTGTGGCACCTTCGCAAGAGACAGCTATGTCTACATCCATTGGCAGTTTTGAAATTTCAGTAAATTCTTTGCTGGTTCTTGATGGGCTGTCTTAACCTTACTCGGACGAGAGAGAAAAGAAAGAAAGAGAAGATACTTGATGAAATAAAAAACCAAGTACTTCGTTTTTTTTTTTCACTTCCTTAATTTTCACTAAATGTCTTAAACGACTTGTATTATGAAATGAAGGGAGTAGAGAATATGATCCCTTGCCAATTATAATAACACTATCCAAGTGAGTTCTGTGAAGAAAGAGGGAAATAATATCTGTGGGAGAGCTTCCACTGTTGAGAATCTTGTTCTTGCCATGGCGTCTTTTCACAAATCGCATTCACATTTCTTAGCTAGGATGGATGGATAGAGTTTCAATTTTAAATTCAAGCTTTTTAGAGAATTTTTAGGTTTCCATTATACAAGTGTGAGTTTTCCTTTTTCCCATTAGCTACTTTATTCGTCCGAGATTGGTGAGTCAAATAAGACAGCCAACAAATGGAGAATAGCCAAACCTTAACCAACACAAAACCAAATGGGACCTTATGAGAAATCTATATAAATCGATAGCTGAAACTTGTCCCTTTCGATCACAACAGAGCACCATCCCAATCATTATGTCTGGAAATGCTAGTACCGATGTTCCTTGGTAAACTGGTATCTCCATCTTACAAAACCCAACTTAATATTCCTCCTCCTATCCGCCACACTGCTGGAGCTTCATCAATAATCATGGTGGATCAGAAACCAAATATTGCAGATTCCTCCTCTGTTTCAGAACTGAGTAACAATGGCAGAGTAATTATGATCACCACCCCCAACATTCAACCTCCCGTCAACCCATCTTTTGCATCAGGTAATGCTCGCTCTCCTTTTTCTTTTTCTTTTTTCATGTTTTTTTCCGTATCCATAAAGAGTTTACAGTGCACATAAATACTCTGTATGCTGAATGTTTAGAAGCAGGATAATATGTACACAAATCAAAATGATTTTTGAGTCTGCCTTTTATTATCCCTTTTGTCTTTAATTTGAGAGCATTATTCCGTATCAAATGTGACAGTATATGAGACTACTATTTCAATGATATTTTGTGAGCAACCACTTTGTGTATTTATCGCCAAGTATGATGTCAGCCTCCAATCCATCTGTTTTCAGTAGTATTTTAGGAGCAGTAACTTTGTGCATTTATTCCAAAATATTATATTTGTCTACTATACATCCTTCGCCCATACCCTAAATATTGGGAACTGAATGGGTCATTCTATTGTTGTTGTGTATAATTTTGATATGGAACAGATCTAATTACGTTATGGTCCAAAATTGTCCACCTCAGCACATAATGAGAAAAAAGATGATCATGTGTAAATTTGGACAGTTTTGGACCACAAGCTGCACATGAACATCGACAATATCAGAATGATTTTTTTTCATTGTTGTATGCATACAGAGTTGCAGGACCTGTCGAAGCAGAAAGCAGAGACAGTTCCTCCATCAAATATCATAGTCGTACACGGTCCATCCCAAGGAATCAACGCCATTGCCGCCTCACCCCAGATGGCGGTGCCAAAGCCAAAGACCCAACCAGCTGCAACTTCAGTAGTAGTAAAGCTTAAGGCCAAACAAGATGGTGGTGGTGGTGGTGGTGGTGGTCATCAAGATAATTCAAATCACAAATATACAGATTACATTGAATATGTGAAGAATCAATTGGGGACAAAGTCAAACGTTGGTGAAGAAGCTACCTTAGAGAAACAACAACCTACGAGGATTCCTACTGCGAGAAGAGATAGCTTCAATGATAGGGCCTCTAATTTCGTCATGCGAACCAAGAACAACATTAACAAAACCAATAGATCTCAATGCTAGGGCCTCTAAAATTATGAATAATTGATATATAGTGGATTTGGGTTTTGAAATTTGTTCGAGACTAGTGTTCAACAATAACATAACTTATTAAGTCATCAATAATTAGGAGATGAATATGAGACGTACCTAATTGTTTAATAATATCCAAACTTTACAAACTTCATCTACTCTATCTAAAATTTGATTCACTATACAAAAAGTAGGAGGGAGCTTCTCATCCTGTATGTGATATACTCTATTTCTCCAGTACCAAATAGCAGATATGGTTTCCTAAACACATATTTTCATGGTAGGTTTCTGAATCCAACATTGTGACTCTTAACAATATTACAGTCAATCCAAGTTTCTATAGCTGGTAATGCAAAGAACCTCACACTGTCTTCTAGCAGTAAAATCGCCTTCCAAAATTCTGTATACCAGGGACGAAGCCAGGAATTTAGTGTTGGGGGCGAAACTGCAACAGTATGTAAAACTACAGAGCTCAATTCATAAAAACGGCAAAAAAAATTCTTGGGGGGGCGAAACTGATAAAAATTTTCAAAATATATATAAAATTTCGATAAATAGTAGTATTTTTAAAAATCTCGGGGGCGCCGGCCCCGTCTTCGCCCATGCTGTACACCATTCCGGTGCTCAGACAATGTCTAGTGCATCATACATTTTCGTAAAGAAACGTAAGAATCGGTGCTAGCAAGAAATAGCCCAATTCGGTAAGAAAATAGAAATAACCCAAAGATAATTTGGGCTTAAGCCCAATAGGAAAGATCGTTACTGTTGACTATTAAAATATTAACGGGCCGAGTGACATTATTGGGCTTTGTAATGAAGAGTTATTTGGTAAGGCCCAATTAAATGATATAAAACTTGTCCATTATATAATTAAAGTGAACATCCAACGGAACTGAGTGAGTAATGTACATACTACATTCATTTTATAATATAAATCGTTTAAAACATTTAGAGAAAATTAAGAAAGAGTATTTTTTTTAATCAGTATCAATATCACTCTCTTAAATAGAATTAGTGGTATAATATTGATATTTTGACTAATAAAATATATTGATTTTTGTTTTCATTAATTTTCGTTACATGTTATGTTATAAAAGTATTAGTTTTTTTTCTTTCGGAATTTGGAATTTGTCCTGACAAGATGGAGTATCATGCTTGCACAATGGGTGTATGAAAATGAAGGTGGAAGAGTTGACTTGTGACCACTAGAAACTGCCTCAAACATGCCTTTTAGGGTTCTCCCAGGGACCAACCATAGTTCAATTCCATGTCTCCAAGATCCATAAATTCCTTAATTAACAACATATATATACACGTTATTGTTTCCTTTTTCCATGAAATAAAAAAAGAGAAAAAAAATAGACAACAACGTTCGTAATGCTAATGCCTATTGAGTAAGTAAGTGATTCTAACTTAGCTGATTATATGTACGACACTTTTGAATTTGTCTAAGATAAAATTACATATTCGAAATATTTTTAAAACGATTAATATCACCAATTTACAGATTAAATTACAGTACATATTAATTTCTCATATACCGATCACAAAATAAATAAAAAATGGCCCTCTCTTTGAGATCTCTTCACTCTGTTTTGTCTTCTGAGGGAATGGAAGAGAAGAGAACCTCTGGTTACTTTGAAGTTTTAAGGTCAAAGGCTTTTATAATGGTGCAATGATTGAGTATGGTATGGTATGGTATGACACGACATGCATTGTTGTCTAATCAGAGATATTCTAGTTTATTGAAATTTGCCAGTTCTAAGTCCAACATCAACCTCAAATTCAATGCCATACATACATATTTTTGTGACTAATACATAACCAAAAAAAAAAATTAATTAATTTTTTTTGACATATGGTACAAGCTTTGATACAAGCTTTGATACATAACCAGTATTCTACCAAATACCTTAAAAATAAAAATTATCGTCCAACTGTCGATTTTCATAAGTCTCCCTTCACCTATAAATAAAAATGGTTTAGTAGGAGTATTAACTAGTTATATTATTATTATTATTTCTCTCTTTTGTAGGAAATAAATGTTCTATTTCTATTAATTTTAAATAAAAAATGAGATATTAAATTTTCGACGATTTTTTTTTTACTTTTATGAGGTAACAAGACATGGAAACTGGAACAAAGTCAGATATAACTAGGCTAAGTTCCCGTGATACTAACCACATTACTAGATTGCATTAATAACAATGGTGTAAACTATTTTTCCTTATAAAATGATTTTCACTTTGATAGGCATCTCATGTGGGATGTGCGTTTAAAATTCATTTATCATTTTCATATTTCAACCACCCCATTTTATACCAATATATCATTCGCGAAGCTTGCTCAACACATTTCGTGATAATCTCAATTACATTAAAAAATGAGCGGTGTAATATATAAATATATTGGCTAAAAAATATACTCACGACGCTTTAATTACAATTCAATCTCTTAAAAAGAAACCCAATTCTCCAACAGAATGGACCCCATGAATCGACTTACTTCTATTTTGATGCATTGTCCCCTTCAGATTTAGTAGTTAGCGATCGTCACGAAACCAGATGGTGCACTTCTAGCCATTCACCTTGGCTACTCTAGGAAACCTAAAAGCAAGGCTAAAGTTAAAAGGTATTGAGAAAGTCTTTTCTCAATATATATTAATTAATTATTAGTTGTTACATAGTTTTATTGAATAACTAAATAAAATACATATTACAAGCAATATATATTTTTAATATTAAATAAAAAAAATTAACAATTAAAATTTATTCATGCGTGTTAAAGAAAATGTCCCTAAAATCGTAACCGGATCCTAAGACTGTAACCAGATTTAAGTAGTTTAACCAATTTTACTTAGAAATAAAACAGTATAAATTCTTATTCTTATATTCTAAAGGAATAAATAGTCACCTTTATCCCTAACTTATTTTCACTTGGCCAATTTTATCTTTTTTTAAAAAAACTACTATTTTTTGTCCTCAATTTTTTTACGGGCTTCCAATTTTGTCCTTCTGTTAAAAACTAGGCATAAATCCGTTAAGAGCCTTGACCAGTCGTTAACAGTAAAAAATTACCTTCTCTTTTCCAGAAGTATAATTGAAAACCCAATATTATACCCAATAAAATTACCCAACAAAATGTGACACTATCTATTGTCATCTTCTTCCACGGCTACCCACCTCCGCCGACCACCACCCATCTCACCGTCTTCAATCTCTCTCATCCTCTGTCGAATCCTTAGATTTGCTTCTTAGAGAAGGCCACCACGAGCAAGCTAATGCATCCATAGGGTTCCTTTTGTGGTTCAATTTTATGCATAATCTTCTGCCCAAAAATCTCTCCGGCGTTTTCTTCATCTCCAACCACCACCACCTTCCAAAATCATCATAAACTTGCAAATTCAACCATTTCAAAATTCCACCGTAATCAAATTCGAAATCAGATTTAAATCCCACTGTAATAAAAAATTGAATTCACCGTAATCTGATTTGGGGGAATTCACAAAATGCATTCAAGAAATTGAAATTAATTTTTTTACAAAATAAAAAAAAAAATTGCAAGCTAAAAAACACTCATTTTACTATCACAAATTCTCAAGAAATCAGCAATTATTTGTACCCAAGAAGAAGAAGAATTTAATACACATTAATAATGATCATAACCCAGCTGAAAAAATCTCTTCAGCATTCAAAAATGCAATTGAAGAAATCATCAAAATAAAAAATCAAACAAAAACCCATTTATAACTTTCATTTCAATGCTCAAAAACATAAATTTTTTGTACAAAATTAAAATTCCCAAAAAAAATGTTGAACTTTCCCAGCAAATGACATGGATTCCATATCAATTGAAACTGATTCGCCGCTAGAATCCCCTATTTTCCCGCCTCATTCTCTCTCTCTCTCTCTCTCTCTCTCTCTCTCTCTCTAATCTCTTAAGAAGAAGAAGGGGAGACGCATTAAGCTTCAGGATCCATACCCTTATATATACACCAAACTTTCTCTCACTAGAATTTTTCATAAATTGAGCAAGGAGGACTCCAGAGTTCTTAGAATTGAGAAAGGAGATAATTAGAGAAGAGAGATACTAGTGGGAGATGATGAAATTAGGAGGGTCGGGTAGGGTTTTAAACAATGGGTCGGTTCGTGTAAAATGGGGAATGAGTAGATGGGTAATAATATTGGGTTTCCAATTATGCCCCTGGAAGAGATAGGGTAATTTTTACTGTTAACGACTGGTCAAGGCTCTTAACAGATTTATTCCTAGTTTTTAACAGAAGGATAAAACTGGCAGCTCGTAAAATAGTTGAGGATAAAAAATAATAGTTTTTTTCTAAAAATGATAAAATTGGCCAAGCAAAAATAAATTAGGGACAAAGGTGGCTATTTATTCTATTCTAAAGTAATAGAAGGTCTCCTTTCATGTGCAATCTGACTTTAGGCTAAAAAAGGAAAGTCGAACGGACTTTGGCATGGCTGTGGCTCCCACTTTTAGGTCAAGTAGTTGTGGGGTTTTCCTTTTTTTACCCTCTTTCACTTTACAGCGAATCAATATAAGGAATCCTCTGTCATTCGGTGTCTCTTTCTCTGTCCATCAATAAGAAAATAACATATATTAAATTTTTAATTAAAAAATTATAACCTAAAAAAATAGTGAAATCTACAGAAAAAAATTATACACGTGACACATATTTATTCGTGGGGACACAAAAGAGGACACAGAACGGGGAACGACGATTTTTTGTCATATAAGTTGGAGGCAGATTACACGAAAACATAGCCTAAGTGGAAGGAATTAGTTCGAGTTATGTGGATGCAAAATCTCTGTTGGCATTTCTACTCCCGAGAGGATCAACCCGTAAAAGTAAATTATAAAACGAACATGAATACTTATTGAATCTCAAATATTACCAGAAAAAATAAAATAAATGGAAACATGTATTACAGTTGCTGAAAAAAATTCATAAAAAAATAAAATTATTTTATAACAAAATATAATATTTTAAAAAATAATAATAATAAGAGCAACCGTCATTCTATTCTGAATTAAAAAAATTATGTTATTCTCCAAGAAATAATTTTATAGGAGACATGTTTGCACTTGCCTAAAAACCCAAAAATAGGCAGGTGGGTTTTTTTTTGACCTCACCAGAGGAAGAGCCCATGTAGGGCGGATAGAAGCCCGGCTGAGCGGGTGCCCCATGAAGGGGAGTAGAAGACCCACGTAAGGGAACCCAAAAAAATGGCAATTAAACCATTCCCCTTGTGTGAGGGGGGTTTTCGAGGTTGTGGGTAGGATATAGCCCCACTGGACTATGGACCTTATGATGCAGGTGGGGGATTTAGAATTGGGTTTCAATAATTTTTAAAAGATTTGTGTTAATCTATTTAGAAAAAAAACGCGAATAAATGATCTTCAACTATGTTCGGCCTTTACTTATTCTTTTGACGGTATAAGTAGTTATTCATAGTAATCTAGAAAGGTGATGCTAAATGTCGTGGTGTTTCAATAGCCAAGCAAAGTTAGCAGATATTTTTTTGCTTCTCATCCTTTTTTTTAAGAAAGATGCAAATGTAATCCTAGATTTTTGGAAGAAGAATATCATCAAATTTAATTTAATTTAACTTTTCTTTTTTATTTCTTTAAATAGAAACTACGTGGAATTTGTATTTCGCCATTAATTTGTCTTATAATGCTTCAATTTTTGTGTTTTTATCATAAATACTACCCCCACTAGTTTAGGATTCGTTGGGTAAATATATAATGGGGTTGTCTAATAGGTACTCCGAATTCATGTTAATCCAGGTTTACATTAACAAATGAAAGAACTATAAGAGAATAAGAAATTTATACTATTCCTTAATACGCCCGAAGGCGATTGTCCCGGAAGGGGAAAAGCGGAGAGGATCCTAGATAGGGAGATTGTAGCATGCCCCATGCCTGGGGAGGGAATTTAGCCTCACAAGGAGGAGAATTTTATTTGCCCCACAAAGGGAGATACGGGAACCGGCCACGGTACGTCCCGTGGTCGGGTAGCCTTACCACTTGGGTTATCCGATTCTTGTTACTATTCCTTAATTTATATTATCATTGTTGCAGGACACGCAATAAAAAAATCATATATAATCTAAGTTGACAATTCCACATTAACTAACTTGTTCTTTTAGGATTTAAGTTAAAATAAGAGATAATCACTATTTATACTTTCATTATCTCAGCTTGAAAGCAAAGTTATACCTTTATCTTTTTTTGCGTGCTATAAATAGCAGAGTATAATTTTTGAGGTGCCATTTATACACAAAATGAGGATTCAGTCGTGTCGTAGAAAGCAATAAATCGTCTCTCCGGTTTTCTGGGAGATGAAATCATTCCAAGCGAGGAAGACGCGGATCGGATTTCACCGGGGTGCTTACTCACGCCTCCGAATCCTAGCTGTCAGATTCAGTCGAACTTATCATCCGATTTCGCCTAGTTTGGGTATAAATGGCACTCAAAAAATTATCTTATTATTTATGCGCATAAAAAGATAAAGGGTATAACTTGCTTTTCAAAGTTAGATAATGGGTATAAATAGTGATTATCTCTTAAAATAATTATTTTACTATTCCCTCCATCCAGATTTGTATGTCTATTAATTTATATAAAAACGGGGAATATGAATTAGTAGCTTCTCCTAGAATGCAACTGAATCAGTTGATAGCACTATAGAAGACAATTTAAGAATATTCTTACAGATATTTATTCCCATAATTATTGATAAAAAAAAATGCTTCTTTATGCATGCTTTTCTATTTCCAAAGTCATATTTTGTTGTGTTTGGTAAAGTCTCTCTTCTCTCTCTCTCTCTCTCTCTCTCTCTCCAATTCTCTTTCATCCGCCAATCACACGTTCCATGTATCAAATATTACATCCATTCCATAATATAAGTCTTTTGAAACATATATCGAAAAATAAAAAATAAAAAAAAATTAATTTTTTAATTAAAATATCTATATTACTCTTTAAAGTATGACTTATATAAGAGAGTAATATTGATTTTTTGATTAAAAAATACCTTATTTTTGGCTTTCTTAATTTTTGCTAAATGTCTTACAAAACTTATACTCCCTTCATTCCCATTTAATTGTCGTTTAAAAATATATATATATGTATCCAAATTAATTGTCATTTACATGTCTTTTATTAGGTGTCAATGATTTATTACAATTATACACTCAATATATCTTTTATTGAAAAAGTGAAAAAAGAATGAGGAAGGAAGGGATATTATTAGAATTGTGATGAAAAGATTATTATTTGTTTGAGTTTCTTAATTTTTTTCAAAGTGTCCTAAACGATCTATATTGAAAAATGGAGGGAGTATTATAGAATGTATGGAGTACTACTTTAAAGGGAACCACCTTTCACTTTTCTATAATTTCGTTTTTACCCCATCTTTTTGCAAAAAACAAAACAATTTACATTCCTCATTTCTTAACTCCTATAACTAACCTCGTATATATAAGGTATTCAATATCTACTATTTATTAGTTCTACCATTAATACCAACTAATAAGATTATTATTGTATCTTATTATTAGTTAAATTAGTTTCCTTAAATATTTTTTAAAAAATAGATAATAATAACCAGTGGCGGATTTACAGTGGGGCCTGGTGGGGCAAGTCCCCACCAGTTTTTTCCAAAAATTATTATTATTATTATTATTATTATAGAGTTTTAGTTGTATTTTTGTTATACCTCGTCCCATTAACATTTTTTATTGTACCCCATTTTGAATCACTTTACGATTTAAAATTAGATTTTTTAGTTCGTGAATTATAAGAATGACACAACTTATATCTTAACAATTTTGGTTAAAATTTTAACAAGGTTAAGTGTGTAAGAGACTATAATATTTATTTAATAAAAAAAAATAATAACTACTAGAAAATGGTGAACAAAAAAGCTCAAGTGTATTGTGTTGTGTATAACTCTAGTCTATAACTTATAAACTATAAATCTCGTAGGCTACGGCTACCAGTACCACAAGTCCACAATACGGCACATATTACTTAGCAAAAAATCTAACCAACTCATTTCTTTCTGTAACTCAGCAATGGGAAATACTTCTTTAATCTTCATTATTTATGTACATTTTTTGTGAAATACATATGATTCCTATTTTTTGATATTTATGTACATTTTTTTTGCACATTTATGGATAAATTCGTTATTAAACGTAAATTTGCATTTTGTTCGGAACAAACTAGTGAAAGGGGTGTTAGAGAAAGATGTGCTTGATACTATCGAGAATGATGTAATTATAGAATATTATCAAAGTATGAAAACGCGTAGAAAATATGTGTAATTAAATATTTTATAAACTTTTATAATTTTATTTTGTTAATGTTAATTGTGCCCTTTTGTAATTTCTGCATCCGCGACTGATAATAACCGAGCCGGATGCGAATTCAAAAAAAAAAGTTGCATCGGTGACGGAAAGCGCAATAGTAGGGTGCATGTGCGGCTTTTGGCGCATAGCAGATTGGCATATTGTTCTGATTCTGTGGGAGATCCCCAAGCACAATTAACTGATTCTGAACCAACATCAGTTATGATGGAATGAATAATGTTTTTTTTCCTTTACGAATGATTAGAATTCGAATTACGGTCATAACATCTTTATGAAATTATTGATGTTGGGATAATCGTCTTTTTTTTAAAAATTCTATAATACCCGATCCAAATTAGTCAGATCTTTGTAATGCTTAGACATTGGATAGTCTCGAACCATAAAAAACTCCTTCCGGACCGTACATTGCACCAAAGCCTTTTCCCATCCTCGTTTTTTTGGGCCAACGATTAAGTTCTAACTGGAAGGTTCCAAAAATAGACCGCCGGGTCCACCGCCCCTACTCCCCCGCATCATCACGTTAATAATAGTTCACGTGTCATTGTTTTATTAGCTACAACTATAACCAATCATTTTGAAACAAATTTAAATAAAAATAAAATATTCAATTTGGAAAAAAAGAGTATTAAGTGCGTGTTTGATACGCGGGAATGGAAAGGAATGAAAAGGCTTTTCCCACTTCTCTTTCCATTCCGGCGTTTGGTTGGACAATTTGAAGTGGGAATCATCATTCCACGGGAATGACAATTCCAGAAAGAAGTGGGAAAGGGCATTCCACACCAAAACCTATGGAATGACCTTTCCAGGAGAAGTTGGAATCATCAATAAATAGTAATTTACATTTATACCACTCTTTTAATTAATTATTAAGTTCATTTTACATAGCAACATATTCATATTTAGTCATAAATATTCTATTTCACTTAGTATAATTTCATAAATGATAATTTTATAAATATTTCTTTTTCTTGGTAGTATTTTTAATTTATTTTTAAATTTGAAAGTAAAGATATTTTTATTACTATATTGACGTTTTAATAAAAAAATTATGTTTCAACAATATATATATATATATATATTATATAATATCAATTTTATTCAAGTAAGATTTTGTAATGAATATTTAATTAGATTTTATCACTAGTATATGCTAAAAGGGCATTTAAGTCATATTGTGTTTAATTCCATTCCATTCTGACATTAAAATACAGTTTTACCAAACACAGAAAAGGAATCGACATTCCATTATGGCTTTACCTTCTAAACACTGGAATAGAAAGAGGATTCCAAAGTCAATTCTGGGAAAGCGATTCTGCCTGGAAAGGGATTCCATTCCATTTCATTCCAGCGTATCAAACGTGCTGAGCTAAGAATAGTTCAAACTTAATTCAGTCAAAATTTGATCAGTTCATAAAAAAATACATATTTGATATGAGTATTTTTTTTTTTGCTTAAGCTCAATTCATAATAGTTTTCGAGGACTAATGGAACAAAAAAATCATTTATAATTTGAGTTTTATATCTGATATTTTTACACTGGACACAATATATTGTTTTGCAAAAAATTAGTGCAACTAACAAATGATAATGAACGGAGCCGATATATATAGAAAAACGAATAATATTTGGTCAAATATATACTTATCTAAGCAGCCACGCGCAATTAAATTAAAATAAAAAACCTATCATAACTTTCATACCAAAATAATTATTTATTCTACATATAACTTTTTGCTTCCCCACTCGTTCATCTTCTCTGTTTTTTTTTTTTTCTTTATTTGGTTGGAAACCCTTTCCTTCATGCTTAGATCATTTATCATATTTGGAGCTCACGATTCATTATAATACTAATTCTAATAAGAGGAGCCACATGCTGTTCTTTAGTTTTATCAGAGGAGTTGCTTAGTCCCTAACAAAAAAAAAGAAAAAAGAAAAAAGAAAAAAAGATTTTATATAGTTGACAAGATACGAGTGAAATTTTCAACTGGGGAGGGGGTTCAAACACTACTCCCTCCATTCCCTATTAAGTGTCGTTTAGGAGATATCTAGGTATCCAAATTAATTGTCGTTTAAGATTATTTTATTAGTTGTCAATAATTTAGTCCAATTATACCCTCAATATTTTCCTTTCTTTTCTTTATGACATAGAAGTGAGAGAGAGGGAGGGTGAGGGTAATATTGGAAGTTTAGGTGAAAATGACAACTTCCTTAATTTTGTCAAATTGTCTAAAGAGTCTTATATTTAGGAATGGAGGGAGTACTTAACTTGGATTGGGTCTGGTTTGGATTTGGTCTGGTTTGAATTTGGTCTGGTTTGAGACTCAAATCCACATCCAAACCAGCTTTGGATTGAGTCTGAGAATGAAATCTGAAGTGTTAAATCATCTCCAGACCAAATCCCAGAATCAATTCAAAGTTGATTTGGGTCTGAGTTTGAGTCTCAAATCAAACCAAACCCAAACCAGACACAATCCAAGCACACCCTATATATGAGTTGATAGCTCATAGCTTACCTAGTGCTGTTTATATTCTCTTCTATTTTGTAGATTATTGTACAATATAAGATTTACCTAGTACGCATATTTGAATAGCAGAATTAATTGTACCGTTAAAAAAAACGCTTCTACTAAATTGCTCCTTTTGGTCACCATTAATTAGGCGGATATGATCTTTTGTTCACATTTTATGTCTCATTTTTTATCCTATTAATAAGAAGTTAACATGTATATACATATTTTTTAAATTAAAAAAATTATAATCTAAAAGAATTGTGGACACATGTGAGAAAGTGAACACATGATAATGATCTATTAATTGAGAGAGCGATGAAACGGAAAGAGACAAAATATTTTTTTTCCTTCTTAATTAGGGTCACCTTTATACATAAAAAGGTAAAAACGGGATTAATGCAAATATTGGTACTACTCAATTATTGAACAATGGACAATAAAGGATAGAAAAAATTGGGGGTATATAGAACTAATTAATTAAAACGTTGATAGTGGCAACTTGGGCGAATGAAAGCTTGGATCAACCAGTCAGGTGTGACCTTTCAAAACCTCATGTATCCAAACAGAATCATACTCCCTATCAGTATCAACTCATATATAATAGAGTATAATTAATATCGTGATGCGCTGGATGATGATTCCTATTCCTTTAAGAATTATCGGATTTTGAACCGCGATCATATTATTTATATAAAATTATTGATTTTTTGAGCCTCTACAACACCCGATTCATATTAGTTAAACCTATCGTACTTAAACAATAGTGGTCTACAGAAAGGAAAAAAAAGTCATATAGTACAATTTTGTCAATGGTGGAGATTTAAGGAAAGAAAGGGACCCAAATGGTTAATAATAAATGGTAACAGAAGAGAGCGCCACGGGCCAGTAAGACTATTTCCTTTTTGTTTCTTTCCATGGGTATATTTGCACTGAATTTTTTTTCGATATGACGCACTGACTCACATGGATCATGTGTTTGAGTGGCATCACTACTTTGAATGAGGAGAGAGACAAGTATGTAGTGTTGTGGCCAATTATGGACCACATGGTCTAGTAGACTATGTCCACAATAGAATGGTTCGTTTGCACTCTGAATTTTCTAGAGTTATAGTACATTTTTAGTATAATATCTAATAAATCAATATATTATTATATAGTGAATAATATGATTGATTCAAATCCTTCAATTTATTTGTTGCCGATAGTATGAATACACGTAAAGTAATATTACAAGTGTACTACAAAGTGTTCTAGAAGTTATGGAATCAACTCTCACATAAACGAAGCGTCCCACATTAAGTTTGAACAAGAGGTCTGACTGTATTGGCTATAGTTCGACATTTATGGTCTTGACTCGTATCAAACCAGATTCTAGATGATATAATAATTAAAAATTAATATTTAGACTCAAATCCATCAAAATTTTAAATTAAACTAAATACATACCAAACTTAATTCAAATATATGACTCCAGACTTTATAGTACACTTTTCTGATACATCAATTATATTATTTAATGTGTATTCACAACATTGTCCCGAGTGAATTTAGAAGCTTGAACTAATCACATCGTTTCATGTGTAATAATATTATTGATGTATGGGAGAATGTATTAGGAAATTTGACATTTGAAAATTATATTTATATTTTCACATTATTTAGTTTTTGAAATTTACTTAAAAACCACTTAATGGTTAGGTTAGACCTTTGCACACAATTGATCTAATTCACTTATGCTCATAGATTCTGGTAATTTATAAGATTCGAACTCGAAATCGTGCTAAAACATCTCCTGAATTTGTACTAGTTTTCTCTCTTACAAAGTAAAATCCGGATTTGCACCAATTCCAAACCATATCATTTTCTCTCTTTAAGAATACACTGATCATACAATTTTTATAGTGTTGTACAACTCTTTTTGTTCAATATAGGGTTTCTTTTAATAAGCCACATGTCAAATTTTAGTTTGTAATTTATTTTTTTAATTATCAATCTGGTGCTTAACCATTATTAATATCCCAAGAAAGTTAGTTATGTTGTCGTATTAGAGTTTAATAGTATACAATTAAAACAATTATTCATTTCTACACCAAAATATAAAAGGTGAATTTTGTATTCATTTCTGTAATTTTTATTTTTCTAACCCCATTTAAAAAAAAATCATAACCAAACAATGAAATACTCAAATAATATAAGTCGTTTAGCACATGCAACGAAAAGTAAGTAAATAAAAAGTATAACACTTTATTAATCATAATATAAATATTACTTTGCTAAAGTCATGAAAACTTAGATTATGAGACCATAGTAAGGGTGAAAATCCTCTATCTACATTCATGTTCCTATCCCAGGCCCCAACCAATCAGAATTTACTATATAACAGTTTTTTCAATTATATATACGCATGGTGAATTGTGATTGGTTGGGGACAAGAACGAGGACAGAGGATTTTTTGCCCACTTTATTAATCAAAATATAAATATTACTCCCTCCGTCCCAAATTATCTGTCCACATTTCCTTTTTAGTATGTCCCAAATTATTTGTCCACTTTCTAAATAAAGGGTTCATTAATGATGATTTTTCCAATTCTACCCTTTACATTAAATATTGGAGAGAGAAAATAAAGAGAGAAAAAAGAGGTGAATTAAATTGGGAGTAACATTAAATAAGGTTATGTTTGACATTTTATCATATTTCACTCTAGAATTTGATGAAACCTTAATTCCCGTGCAAAATACAAGGTGGACAGATAATTTGGACGGATGGAGTACTTTGCTAAAGTCATGAAAACTTAAATTATGAGACCATAGTAAGAGTGAAAATTCTCTGACCTCATTCCTGTACCTGTCCCTATCCCCAACCAATCAGAATTTACTATATAAATATTTTTTTTAATTATATATACACGAGGTGAATTGTGATTGGTTGGGAACATGATTTTGTTGCCCCATAGTAATACTAATAAGTTTCCTCACACATGCCATGTCAGCAATGATTCATCTTATAATGTTGTGCCACGTCATCACACAGTCCCACAGTACGGACATGGCACCAGCTGAGCACGCACCCCAACCCTTTCTTCCGGCTAAAAATTCCCTGTCATCATTCGGTGTCCTCTTCCTTATCCTATCAATAAGAAATGACATGTATTAAATTTTTAATTAAAAAATTATATCCAACAAAAAATAGTGGAACGCACAAATAAAAAATATACACGTGTTAAATATCTATTCTTAGGGATACATAAAGGGGAGTACAATTTTTTGCCCTTTTTTTCAATTATATAAATACACCAAAAACCCAAAACCCCCGCTTTCATCTCCCCCCCTTCCTCTTCTCTATATTTACAGTTCTCTACCTTTTTCATCTCTCTCACCCACCACCTTACATTAGGTCCACACGTAAGATTTTTCCGATTAACCGGACATTTCAAACAGATAAAATCAATATTCTCATTCTTCTAATAGAGATTTGTTATTTGAAGGAGATGCCGCCGGCCGCCGGCGCCGTATCAAAGTCCAATCGAGTGGCTCCACAAATGTTGATGCAAACGACGACGACGACGCCTGGAATGATGAAGGCGGATACGACGGCGACGCATCCTAAGGATGCGCTCATTGCTTGGTTTAGAGGAGAATTCGCCGCTGCCAACGCTATCATTGATGCTCTCTGTAGCCACCTGGTTCAACTGGAAGGTGGCGGCGGCGGTGGTGTCGGAGGAGGAGGATCTGATCAGTACGATTCGGTTTTCGCCGCCATCCATCAGCGGAGGCTTAATTGGATCCCGATTCTACATATGCAGAAATACTGTTCCATTGCTGACGTGGCGCTTGAACTCCGGAAAGTCGGGGAAAAAAAAGCCGAGGAGAGAAAATTAATTAGCGCCGCGGAGAAGGAGAAGGACAGGAAGAAGGTTGAGGAAGAAATGATTCAAACAAAGAAGGCTAATAATTTGTCTTCTTCTTTCGTCGAGAAAGAGAAAATTCCAGTACTTTCTATTTCCGAAGAGGAAATAATAATTCCCGAGAATGGAAATGGTTGCGATGAGGATTCGGCCAAAGACGATTCACCTGAAAGTGAGATCACAGACACAGGTATGTAGTAAGAATTTTTTCAACTTTCCTTTAACGCAAATATCTAAAAATAATTATTTTTTCAGGTATCATAGAAAATTAACTCATTTATGTCTGCTGCAAATAAAGTTTTGTTAACAAGTTCTGGTTTACTCCATTTTTTATTTTTTCGATTTATGTTACTTTATTTGTCGACCATAATAATTGAATAAGTAAGTTCAATTAATCGGAAAATTATTTCTACTATAAGTTTGAGACTAAAACTGAGATCCAAACTCTTATTTTATTGAGTCGTGAATAAAATTTAAAATACTAAATTATTAAAAATTTGATTTGAGTTTAAAACTAGTTTCAAACTTAGAAAAGAATCTCATATTAGTTTGGTTTGTAGCAGAGTTTCTTCTCTTCTATGTTTAATGATTTAAAAAAAAAAAAACGTCACTTCCCTTTTTTCTGTATTTTTTTTCTCTTTAAGGTTGGGGATTGAATTAAAAACTCTGTTGGATTTTTCTGTCCACTTTTTTTTTTGGGTTCAAACATGAATTTTTCCAAAGAAGAGTTGTAGGTAAAGAATGGCTGCGGTGACAAGAGTGTTTGTCCAAAATTCTAGAAACCGTAGCGCTTGTATTTTGATCTGTCCATTGTGAATATTTTTCTTCAAACGAAAATTGTTGTTTGGTTGCAGAAGTTTCAACGACTTTGTTCGTCGACCATTTGATGATTGTAGACCTTTGAAATCTCTTTAGGCCCGACTCTATATTTCTCTGTTTTGGGTCAGAAAAAGTTTGAAGTTTGGGTGGATTCGCTGTTTCTTTTCAAATAAAACTCCCTTCCCCCTTGTCTTCATTTTTTCTTTAAAAAGAAAATTCAATTTAGTGAGCAAAATTTGTATCTTTGATAGGTTTTATTTGAAAAATTCAATCCGTATTTGTGGGATTGGCCTATAACATTCTTACATAAATTGGACCGTGCCGACTTGTAAATATGGAATTTCCAATTTTATGTGAGGGGTATAAAATGGCAAATATAAATTATTTGTGATAGATATTAAAGTAAAAATTATAAAAGTTGTATAAAAAGATGCTAAAAGCAAATTCACTGCCATAACTTTTTCCACTTTGGTTTCGACGATGCCAACTAATTTTTAGGGTAAGTTTAGGAGCAGTCCGGCTCCTGTGCGGAACAATCTCAGCTATCGGATGGGATTTTGAACGGTCCAAATCTGGAGAGAGAAAAATTGCAGTTGACTTAAAAAATAATAAATAAATTTTTTTTCTCTCTGCAGATCTGGACCGTTAAAAAATCTCATCCGACGGTTAGGAGCGTGTCCCGTACCGTACGGAACAAAAGCTGTTCCGCATAGGAGCCGGGAGCGTTTAGGAGGTTTCTTTTACTCTAGCTTTTATTAGCACATGCTAAGTTAATCTAGTTGTATCTAAACAATCATTTAATTTCTCAATTTAAATAACTCGACTATCCAAATTAATGAGAGCTTTTTTATGGCAAAAGGTAGTGGTGATAACGTCGAGGTGGAAGAGAAGTTAATGTAGTACTGTAAAGGACGATACTGATACTCAACTCAAGGTAAATCAATTTAGAGAGTCGCAGGTAGTTTCGGGAGTCGCAAATACTCCTCTGTTTGTTAACAAGGAGGATAGTTACAGGAGAGAGAAAGAGCGAAAGGCGGACCTAGTAAATAGAGATTTAATTTCGGTTGGTGAATAAATTTAAATTTATATTTAGATCAATAAATACAATATAAATAGTGATAAAAATTCAATTATTTTTTCCCTGTGAATTGACATTTTTAGCATACGTGTATTGTACTGATTGATTTGAATATAAATTTTAAATTTACTCAATAATCAAGATAAAACCACTGACTTTGTTTAGTACCTTGAGCTGCATGTATAGAAGATCGTTTAATCAATTTTGACTTATTTGTAGGCGGCGTGTTATCCTAACCGTCGATTCTTGACGCACGTTGCGTTGGAGGTCCGTCCAGTTTGGCCACGGGCGTCATAAACATAAGTTGCCTTTTTACATTTATTTTATTTGTAGGACCTTGCTAGGCTACTAGAATTATTGGCTAAAAAATTGACTAAAATAATTTTTCGGACCTTTTTGCCATTATAGTTGGGTGAATCCCTTATACCAGCAGGGGGTAAGATAGTCTTTTAACACCCTCAATTTGGGAGTTTAGGGTTTTTATCCCCAAAATTCTAGGAGTAAATCATTTTCCTTATTTTTATTAACCGATCCGTAGGTGATTTTCACAACTCAGTCCGTGTCAACTCGGTAGGGTAGTGTTGAACTTGGCTTTTAGTAAAGTTGGAAATGAAGGAGCAGTTTTGTCCTGTTACCAGGCTTTCATTTGTTTGGACAAAAAGGAAAACGTATCCCATTACCATATATTCCCATGTTAGCACATTTTGTGATATTTATTAGGCGTTAGTGGCATTCGGTTAGTGCTCTCTTTCCTTATCTGTCTTGGTGGTCGGTGGATTCTTGGTCTGTGCTTCGACATTTATTATTTTGTAGTCCGACCTTTTATAAAAGGTAAAATGTAAGGGTGTCAATCGAGTTATATGAATCGAATTTTGTATAATTTACCCTCAGTTTGTATAAGAATTGGAAAATTTAACTCACGCTCAATCCGGAAAACTCACAAAACTTAAGCTCACGCTGAGCTCACATTGAAAAAAATTGTATTATATCAAAACTATATGCCTGAATGTAGGAATTGTGTAGTCATATTTCTTGGCTGTAATAACAGTGTCATGTTCTTAGTGTTGGGGTCTCAACTCAAAAACCTTTTATATTTCTTCTAATTTGTACGGGAATGCAGGATCTCAAGAAGTGCAACAATCCTTAGAAAACATTGAGATATGTTCAAATCATGAAGATTGTGAAGCACGTCGAGACCAGATTAAAATTACTAAAGGCTTTGTAGCCAAGCAGCCAGTAAGAGGGCATATGGTGAGTTTTTCATTTTGTATGACCCATTTTTTTGTTTTTTGTTTGTTTGCATAAATACATGTTATTCAATAAATCTACATTCTTGTCATTTGTGTAAAGATGCTAGCAATCACTCGTTTGACTGGGTTATGTGACTGACAGATGAATGTTGTGAGAGGACTGAAGTTGTATGAAGAAGTTTTTACCGACATTGAGCTCTCCAAGTTGAATGACTTTGTGAATGAACTTCGGGTCGCTGGCCAGAATGGTGAACTCTCAGGTGGACCCTGTGATTCGTGATACTTTTATAGTTAAAACTTGTTTTCCTTTTGGGACGAAGTTTTGAGATAGTAAAGGACCTCTTCTGTAGGTTTGCTTGAGCAGGTTTGAGCATTCATTTACTTCATGGCTATTTCATTTTCAGTAATAGGCAATGTTATTGAAAGCTTATTGTTAATCTAACTATTAGTTAAAGCTCAACAACCAATTCCAGATAATATTGCATAAACACATAAGCTTGAAGTTCACACAACATTCTAACATTTGTCTGGTTTTTAATATTAATATGAACCCTCAAAATATGATTTACTTTCTTTGAACGTCGCCAACAAGAATTCCATATGCTCAAAACTATTCTGGAGATAGTATTATGATTTTATTGACAAATCTTAACTCATCTATTTACTCCTATTCTTTTAATTATCACAACTATCGGCTTTCTTATATGAAAACCCGATCTTTTAATTTACAAAGTTTTGTTTCCTTCTTAACTTTACTGCTTGATCATTTATTTCCCTTTGCTGCTATATGTTGCTCTTTGGAAAGTCATATCAAATTATGTGTAACTGGAACAGGAGAGACCTTTATTCTGTACAATCAACAATTGAAGGGAAGCAAAAGAGAACTAATACAACTTGGAGTTCCAATATTCGGACAGATAAAAGAGGAATCTGGAAATAAATATCAAAGGAGTAAGAGATATTTTCTTATCCCTGTTACACTTTCTGTTTCCTTGGAGAATCAGGATGCACTAATATCATTATAATAGGGGACTAACATCAAGTGTATCACAGATGATATCGAGCCTATTCCATCCATTCTCCAAGATATAATTGAGCACCTGGTTCAGTGGCATATAATTTCGGAAAGCCGGAGACCAAATGGTTGCATCATCAACTTCTTTGATGAGGTATTGCTCTTTGCTTCCTATTCGTAATCAGTTTTATAACTGGCTCAAAGTAAAAGATGGTTCACTTTTAAGATCATGTTACAAGCAAACACTGGTGAGTCTGTCCAAAAAGGATGGCATTGGTTAATTTGGTTATCCATGCAGGATGAGTATTCACAGCCATTCCTCAAACCACCTCATCTGGACCAGCCTATCTCCGCGCTTCTCCTCTCTGAGTCAAGGATGGCTTTTGGTCGCACTGTTATGAATGATAATGAAGGCAACTATAGGGGACCCCTCATGCTCTCTCTAAGGGAAGGGTATGTATTTCTAAGACATTTTTCTACTTAAACTTTGTTTCTCTCAGATTTCATTTTTGATAGTAGTGTACCTAATGCAATCAGGCTCTTTCAACTTTGATAGGTCTCTTTTAGTCATGAGGGGAAACAGTGCTGATATAGCAAGACATGTCATGTGCTCATCCCCAAACAAGAGGGTGAGCATAACATTCTTTAAGATCCGGACAGAGACTGAAAGCAGCTTAGCACCGATACCATCCCCAACCAGAGCTATGACCTTATGGCATCCGGGAAGCGCAAATCCACAGCCAACACCAAATGGTGCAATTAATGGCTATGAGCAGATGGGGATGATGCCAAAATGGGGAGCCTTGCGTGCACCAGTGCTCATGTTAGCTCCATTGCGCCCAGTGGTTATGGCCCCGCGAAGGATTTCTCGCGGTGGTACTGGTGTTTTCTTGCCCTGGACTGTTGGATCACGGAAACCTGCTAAACATCTTCCTCCGCGTGCTCAAAGAGGTCGGCTTCTTGCCCTGCCCTCTCCCGTTGAAACATGTAAAGCAGAGACAGCTTCTGATCCAAGCATCAGCTCTGTTCAGATAGTGCACTAAAGTTTTATTGGTGCAGAAATCGGTTGTGCATGATTCTCAATTTCTCATGTCCATCGTCTAGGTCCGTTTGAGGAGCTAGCACAATTGGAAAATGAGGCTCTGGTGCTTATATAGAGGAGGAGGAGGGGGTTCGCGTGTCTTACTAAGGTTGCTTGTTACACATTTTCTTGAGAATCAAGGTAGGCTCTAGAGTTAGTTGAACTTTAAGTCGATTGTGGTTTAGCCAAATAGGTGGTGATCTGAATTTTGTGTTCAGTTTATTTTTTTCCTTCTTATTTTATATAAACTGTATGTGAGTGATAGTAGGTAATGTTAATTTATATGAATTTATCTTGTTTCTTTGGCCGAATGCGCTTTAAGTTGGATGAATCATTTAGTTATTTTCCCTTTTGGATAATTCTGTTTCCTCTGCTTCAACATGCTGCGGACTCTAGTCTGCTGATATATTGTACTGGAGGCGCTAAGTGGGAGTAAAACCATTCCAGCAGACAACATGGTGTAGGAAAAAGCTATCAACAATGTGCAGGACCGCTGCTAGTGTCAACAATATCTTTTGAATTCATCAACTGCATTTGATATTACATGCACCGGAATTTCAACACAAAACTACAGGGGATAATTCGCCAATCGGCAAATGTCATAAAACCTCCTAAGCATATCATCATCATAATAAAAGACTATGCAAATTGGGCACAAGCAGCGTTATTGGGCTTTTTGACTGGGCTTTGGATTGTACTTAGAGCCCAACACTTATCTTTATTGTATCACAAATGATTCACAATACGGCATTGCGGATACGGGTCCAATAACATTTGTGTAGGAGCACTCGAGTGGCTCGACAAGTGACTTAAGCTCAGCTAGTTTTATTAGAGTTATCACAGTTGATATTCGAATAACTAGTTTACTAAAAATGTCTTTTTTTTTAATTTACGAAAAAACAGGTATAGTACTCCCTCATTTCTTAATATAAGAATTTTAAGACATTTAACAAAAATTAAATAAGCAAAAATTATTTTTTTAATCAAAATACTAATATTATTATCTTACATATAACTTGTATGTAAGTTACTAATTCTATTTAAGAAAGTAGTATTGATATTTTGTATATAAAAACATGTTAATTTTTATTTTCTTAAATTTTAATACTTGTCCTAAAAAATTTATATTTAAGAATGGCGGTAGTATATGTTTGGGGCTGTAAGGAAGTTCAAATAAACCGAGCATCAAAATTACAAACTCGAGTTCAATTTGTGCTAAAAGACTGACAGGGCCGTGCACTCAAGAGAATCAATCATAATCATACACCAATTTCGTTCCCAAAGAAAGAAAATAATAATTTACAAATTTTAATAACTTCTTGTTATTGGTCTTGGGCTTTTCCATTTTGTTGAATGAATTTGTATTTATTTATTTGTTTCAAGAGATTGTCAGAATTGATTTTTTTTAAGGCAAGATCAAGTTCACCACTAAATTAAATGTGCCTTATCTTATGCATCATGCCTGCACGACCTTCATTTATTCTCACATAATCTTTCAGTATTACTCTCTCATTAATTGTACTACACTCTCATTAATTATACTTCAAATTACTGTACTTCTCTAGAAAAATGCATTTTGACAGATTTTCATCACAAATAAAATTTAAAAACTTTATCTGCTTGACTCGTATATCTTCTTTAAAAAAATAGTAATTTTTTTTTGTAAGTAAATGTTTGGGTGAGTTTGGCTCCGGTCACTACTACGGGTCATGACAGACATATGTCGCTTACAAGGTACTTACAAATCACAGGGTACTTACAAATGTTTGTAAGGAACGTGTTAAATTCTTACCAATTGAGCCAATTTGTATTGTTAAAAAATACTCACTCCACCCCAAAATAAAATTAACATTTGGATGTTTCACATAGATTAAGAAATTACTAAAAACAATAAAAAAAATTAAAGATAAAAGACTAATATATCCTCATTAACTACTTCTCAAAAATTGAAATTGTAGTTAAAAGAAAAGTAAAATGAGGATAAAAATGGTAAAAATTCATTAAATTTTTATTAATAGTCCAAATTTTAATATTATTTTGGGAAAAAAATTAAAATTCAAATGTTAACTTTATTTTATTTTGGGGATGAATGTAGTAGTAAATTTAGTTACTGCCATATTGACGATCGAATATTTTTATGTGAAATATAAAGAAATAGGAAACATTACCAATGGTTGGTTCTCTTCCTCAAGAAGCAAACCAACTTCTCTCCTTACTTTTTTCATTCAATTCCAACCTCTCCCTTAATCCTTCTCTTTTCTTCTTCATCCTTAATTTTGAGATTAATTATTACATTTTGTTCCCTAAATAAATGCAAGGAGGAGCAGGATGGCCGTCTGCAGGAGCTGCTCTTCCATTTCAGCTGTACTCCTCTTTGGCCTCCTGTCCTTCTCCCTTCTTACCTCCGCTACCACCGGTATCCGCCTCTCTATCATCCGTAATTCTAATATTCCCGATGCCCCAGTTTTCCGTGAAGCTCCGGCCTTCCGCAATGGAGAAACCTGCAACAACGGAGGTAATGTTAGAAATATGTTCGCTTGTAACCGATAATTGTTATCTGTTAGTGACTCAAATTTTGTCGAACTTGTCTGTTACGTGTTTTTGTTAGTGCTCCTGATTGGAGATAGAATTTGCGCGTTAAATTTTGTTGAATTTGCCTACTCCTGTTTGCGATTTTGATTGAGAATAAATTCACGTAATATTTTTTTTTTGCTCAATTTGCCTTCTAACAGGTAATTCACCTGAAAATAATAAGAACGACGTCAATAATATTCACATAACGATGACTTTGGATGCTAATTACCTCAGAGGAACCATGGCGGCGGTGTTTTCAATTCTTCAGCATTCAACATGTCCGGAAAACGTGGTCTTCCACTTTCTCTGGGTACGGTACGAGCCGGATGTTTATTCCAGCATTAAATTGACATTTCCTTATCTCAATTTCAAGGTCTACCGATTTGATACGAACAGAGTTCGCGGTTTAATTTCAAAATCAATTCGCCAAGCTTTGGATCAGCCGTTGAATTACGCAAGGATTTATCTGGCTGATATTATTCCGGCGGATGTTAAACGAGTAATTTATCTCGATTCAGATCTCGTAATGGTCGACGATATTTCGAAGCTATGGGAAGTTGATTTGGGGGGAAATGTTGTGGCGGCGCCGGAGTATTGCCACGCGAATTTCACTACTTATTTCACCGGCGCATTTTGGTCGGATCCGGATTTGACGATGACATTCGAAGGCCGGAATCCTTGCTACTTCAACACCGGAGTAATGGTGGTGGACGTCGAGAAGTGGAGAACAGGAGGATACACTCAGAAGGTTGAAGATTGGATGGTAGTTCAAAAACACAAGCGGATCTACCATTTGGGATCTTTGCCGCCATTTTTGCTAGTTTTGGCGGGAAACATAAAAGCGGTTGATCATAGATGGAATCAGCATGGATTGGGAGGTGATAATATGGAAGGAAAATGCAGAAGCTTACATCCAGGCCCAATTAGCCTCTTGCATTGGAGTGGGAAAGGGAAGCCATGGTTGAGATTGGACTCTAGGAAGCCCTGCATTGTTGATTATTTATGGGCTCCTTATGATCTTTATAGGTCACAAAAACATTATATTGAAGAGTGATCTTCTTTTTTAAATATAAAAAATTTACATATATATTAATTTGGTAGTGTTATTTAGAAAAGAAAAAAAAAAGCTGGAACATACATTAGGAGATTTTGGTTGAAATGTTTTTTTGTGAGCTTATAATCTTGATTTATTGAGAAGTTTCAAAAGAGCAGATTTCCAGATAATCAGTTGATTTTCTTCTAATTCCATTTTCCTCATTTTCTATTATTTCTCCTAGTAGGTGTTAATGGCTATTTCGCGAATATCATGTTAAATCAATCTAAACAGTTGATTCGATTGTTCGCCGAATGAGATAGTTGTTCAAAGATGGTTAAGATTAGTTCAGTATGGTACTGTAGCCCGAAAGGCAACTGAAATGGAAAGTACAACATAAAGATTCTGCAAATTGTGATCCTCTTCTGGAATTGCCAATCTAACTTTTGATGCCTTTCTCTTTGAATATTTACATAAGATTATCAAGGATTATCCATAATGCAAATGGTAAAATTTAGATTACTAGTCGGGAGAAGGGATGAAGATGGAGAAATGGGTTTAAAGATTCTAAGTTAATTTAATTGGTGTATTCATAGTTATAGTTTTTAACAATTGAGTACCTAAGTTTTTCTTATTGAAAATATGTTGAAATGTCCAAAATACCTTTAAAAAGTACCTCATGTGTGATTCACATGATTGGCTTGACGGTAGTTTGATAGAAAACTGTACGAAAGTCCTTTATTGACCGAACGTAAAGACGTTCTGAACGTTAAAAGTAGAAATTAAAAGAAAGGGACACTAACTGCAAACGAAAAAGACGAAATAGGTGATTTTGCCGCAAGTTATCATCATTCTAAAACTTACTCCCAAACCAATGAACGTATTACACATATGCTCAAAAAGTCAACTCAAAGAAGAGATTTGACTTGAGTTGCATTTTTTGCTTGCGTGTATTATATCTATTGATCTTAAATTTTTTTTTTTTTAAAAAATAATGATAACTTACCTTGACCAAAATAAAATTACTTTGCCTTTGGGACACCAAATTCGTTACACGTGGGTCAACTCATGTCGGCATCTCCAGGTAATATGTGTATCGGGCTGAGCAATTTATCTCGGGCTCCGCCTGACTTTTTAAATCAAGGAAAAAAAAGTAGCGGGCTTACCAAGCAAAGCCCAACAGTTTTAATCCCAGACGGCGTACACAAAAGGAGAGAGTAGCACCTCACAAAAAAGAATAGAAGATAATCCTAAAAAGAAAAATATTTTAAAGATGCCTATGCACGGGAAGAGTATCGAAGTCGTGGGTAGGCCGTTGTACTATTGGGCTAAGGACTGTGATAGCCCAACAGTTCATCACATGAGAAAGTGACAATTTCTTCAACTTCCGGTTCAGATCGTACGGTTGTCTTATAATTTTCTCACTTCACTTCACAATCATTATTTATATATAAGCATAAAAGAAGTCCTAAATTGTTCCATTCTAAGTAGGAATTTTCTCTGTCTTTTAAATAATAAAAAAGCTGGGAGTTGTTGAGCTTTGAGCAAAGATTTTTTTCAGACAAATAAAACGAATTATATTGCAAAAAGAAAGCCCCGCTAACGAGTTTTTGACTCGTTGTGGGGTTTTCATTTGTTAAAGCACTAGACTTTGATCGTTTCTTGAAGAAAAGAATTGTGGGATTTTTCTGTAATTGGGAATTCTCAGGGTTCTTGAAATTTGGTTATCTGGGGGAAATGGGGTTGGATTGAGGATTAAAGGGCCGATCATGGAAAGTTTTCTTGGTGATTTTGTGTTGCCGATGCTGCTTTTGTCAGGTAAGTTTGTGAAATTTCGAGTTCAAATGTTCACACTTTATTTCTCTTTGACTTTGTTCATGAGAGCTAATATACAAAGACAGTCGAGAAGATTAATCATAAATGGTACTAGAGCTGCTATTGTTTTTATGGAGTTTTGCAAACAGGATTTGAATAGTAAAGTGGACATTCAATTTGGGACGGAGGCCGTATTAGGAGCTTTTGTAGTTAGAATCACTTTACAATTTCTCCATTGCCTTGACTGCCCCCGTTTCCTTGCAGCTTCTCTACTGAATTGGAGTTTGATTTCTTTTGTTGATTTAGCGGCTTCTCTTATATTACGGTTTGCTGCACCTAAAAGAGGTAACTCTTTGCCGTGATCTATCTATTTGAATTGTATTTTTTCTATTGGTTGTGTTATCATTTTGGTTTTGATTAACTTTTCAGAACTCATTTTCCTTCATTTGCTGCACATAATTCCTACATGCATTATCTTCCTCCTTACTCTTCTGACTCCACGTTTTTCCTTTACTTCTGTAGGATTCAGTTTCAAAGGGAGGATTCCGTTTTTATGGTTCATTTTTATATTTTCAGTTTTTGTGATTTTATCACAAGTAATCTTTCTTATCGTATTGGCCATTGTTGGTTTGGAATCGGATGCAGCAGATACTTGGTGGATTAAGCTTGTTGGCCTGATGAAGTAAGATATGGTTCAATTTTGTTGTCAACTTGTCATACTATTGCAATACATGCTATTCTCTAACAAATTCGACAAAAATCGCTTGCTTTTTGCAGAATCCAGTCTTGGCGATCTCCTGTTGCTATATATTTCTTGGTTATACAGTTATTAGTTGCCGTCATTGCTCTAGCTGAAATCCAGTGGAATAGATTGAGGCTGTTTCAATCCCGAGATTCTTGTTGGGGGAATTTCTCATCAGTGATTGAACATATAGGTTTGCACTTTATTAATCTTGTTTCTACTTTTGTGTATTGTTTTTAACTTTCCTTTAATGTTTCTACAAATCCTTTGTCTCTACTTTATCATTTTTCTTTTAAAGTAGAGGGGAGGAATTAGGAAGTTCTGTTTGAATAATAGTGTGGAGAACATGTTCTACCTTTCTGTTACGTTTATGATTATCATTATTCTATTTGTATGTTGGTCAAAGAAAGAATTTCATGAATTTGAGGAGAATGATGAGTAATTTAAGAAATGTTAAATACATCAAAGGCGCTTTATTCCAAAAAGGATAAAGTGAGGAATATATACTTCTGAAGTATACCAAATTATTTTCAGAAATAAAGAATATAGGACAGGGTAGCTGTTTACTAAGCTGATCAATTGTATCATGAAATTGTCTCATATGTTTTTCCCATTCCTCCTTGCAAACGCTTCCTCCATCTACTACAAGTTATTTTGAGTTTAGGCATGGTCTAGTTGCGATGAAATGTGACAGGAAATTAGGAAGTGAAGTTATGATTAGAGTGGTAAGGAGGGGAAGTAAATCAGAATAGGTACAACCTCTCCTCCACATTAGCATTTCCTACCAAATTGGAGATATAATATGTTCTGGACAGGATTACATGCATCAATGACAAAATTGACCTTATTTTTTAATTTTTAAAATAGATTAAGAGAGAAAAAGGTCCCTTTTTCATCTCCCCATTAAATCAAGCAAGAACAAGGTAAAAACAAATACTTCCCTTATTTGAAGTATTTGTTCCCCTCTCCCTTCCGTTTTCTGAACCAACTAGCTTTTAGATTA
The DNA here is from genome assembly GCA_026122235.1 of Vinca minor. NCBI lineage: Eukaryota > Viridiplantae > Streptophyta > Magnoliopsida > Gentianales > Apocynaceae > Vinca > Vinca minor. The sequence goes on along the minus strand of JAOCZM010000085.1, from coordinate 1,121,407 downwards.
TGTTGATCAGATATGGCTTGGTAGTTTGAGCACGATTTGACTCATTAGAGATGACCTCTTTGGACCTGCTCATTAACAATTTCCCCCCATCGTGTTGGTTCTGCATGGAAGGTTCTCGTCTGAGGGTGGCTTCATGCTTGTTGCTGCCTGCCATTCAGTTGGTTGCTGGAATTAGCAATCCCTCTTGGCTTTCTCTACCATTTTTTATATGTAGCTGTGTTGGTCTTGTCAACTGGTCTCTGACAAGCAACTTTCTAGGGCTTTTCAGGTATTCTCATGTTAGTTCATAGTTATTTTTCTTTGGTGCTGTTATCCATTTTTTTTCTTTCTATTTTACCAAAATCTGAGGGTTCATAAAAAATAACATTTCATGGAAGTGTGTCTAATTCTCAAAATTATCTTATTCAGTTGCTAATTATTTTGGTGGATTATGCTCTTATTCAAGGTGGTGGAAGCTTCTTTGGCTATATGCTGGCTTCAACATTTTTTTATTGTATGTGTATCAACTCCCTATTGGCTTTCCGCAGATGTACCATACGTTAGCCAATTTCATTGGCCTGTACAATCTTTCTGCAAAATCTGGTCTACAAGAAATTTGTTCCGGTCTTTCTCTGATGCTGTTCTACTATGTGGTATGCACTTTCATCTAACTTAGATTCAAAATTCAGTTTTGAGAGCATTTTTGAGTTAGAATGGTGGGATCTTTTCTCAGGCGTGCCTATTACAAGATGTCCGCATGCAGTATGTTCTCCAGTCACCCTATATGTAGATGAGTTGTCCTTGGTGTGTGTCAGTTCAATAAAATGCTGCTTCGATTGAAGTGTCTAAATTTATTTTTGCTACTTCAAACGGATTATATGCAAGATTATTAATTCACTTTTTTTTAAAATAAATATTTTCGTTAAGTATTATCTTCAAGATTTATACTTGGAAAGGATTGTTGATGCTGGATAGATTTCATTGTCATCAAGTTGGCTTAGCCACTTACAATGTGGATAATCTTGCTGCATAATGTTATACAGCTCTCCAGTGTGAAACGTGATTTGGAGGAAATGGATTTCCTCATGTCCATTAGAGAGGGGGCCTTGACTGAGCAGCTTCTTCCCACGAGGCAACCTTTTTTCATTCGTGAGTTGAGGTAACTTCCATTTGACACTTAATTGTCACATGTCAGAAGAATTAAAATTCCTGAAGTTATTTTACCTTGCACGTAAAAACGAGCACAAGGGTTTTGTCATTTACTTTCCACTCTCTCTCTCTCTCTCTCACACACACACACACACACACACACACATCTGCATTTAGACCATCAATAATTTTTATTGTTACTCTTACACCTCAATAAATAAGGGTTCCGAATGTTAATATAATACACATTGTACCTTGTTAAGAAGCAAGCAGTAGGATCATAAATTCACCTAATCAACATTTAATAGTTCTAGAAATCAAATTTTCCTCAAATGTAAACTCAACTCTATTCAGTTTATCTTGTAATTAATCTTTCTGTTGAAGTCCTCAGAAAACACCACACTCCCAGGGGAAACAAAGAGCTCATTTTTCTTAAAGATTCTGTAGTCTTTCTCGATAAGTTACCGTGTAGCAGAAAATTTCGTCTGCCTGGATTTTTTTTTTTTTTCTTTTTTCTTTCTCTTTTTTCAAAGAACATTTGATACAATGTATTGCTTATCTTTTTCTTTCATGAATACATTCCTTGATGCCTGCCTTGTGTCTTGCTAATATCTGTTGGATTTGTGCAGATCTGGTGTAAGGCATGCAAATGTGTTGCTAAGGAACACAGTTTTCCGGATATTTACTATCAACTTCTTCACATATGGATTTCCGGTATGTGTCGGTAATAGTGAAGTTACACGTTGTTAGTTATGTTAAAAACTGCTGCTAATGATCTTTGACAATTATTGCTCTCTAAATAAAATAGCATCTGGTTGATCCGCATTCTTTATGCTTGTGCTGGCATCTTTACTTCATTCGATAACTCTCTTTAGGTCAATAGAATGTTTACCCATTTGAGTATTGATTTAGCAAGACCTTCCACATTTATTTTGTTTTGCTGAGTGGGTTTTATTGATCTCTTTTCTCATAAGAACTATTACATATCATATATTTACTGCAACTTTGGCTTACTTGTAGGCTGTAGCTAGATCTAGTGGAAAAATTGTAGGCGAGCTAGTAAATGTTATATTACATATTTACATGGTTGTAGTTCTTTGTCATATCTTTATAAATTGCTGTTTACATAACTTTCTGGTTTATTAAGTTGTTGTGAGGGCATCATTATCAATTCATAGATGTTAAATTTTCATTGATGTATTTGGCAGGTCTCCTTGTTTGCGCTAACATTTTGGAGCTTCCACTTTGCAAGCATATGCGCGTTTGGGTTACTTGCATATGTTGGCTACATTTTGTATGCTTTCCCTTCCTTGTTCCGTTTGCACCGACTAAATGGGTTGCTTCTAGTGTTCATTCTCTTATGGGCAGTCAGTACATATGTCTTCAATGTGGCATTTGCATTCATGAATTGGAAAGTTGGGGAGGTAAAACTTCATCAAGGACGGGGGATATTACACTTTTCTTTTATTATCAGAAACTTTATGGTAGCTAACAATGAAGTTTGTTTAAAACTTAGGACATGGAAATTTGGGAGATGGTTGGCTTGTGGCACTATCCTATTCCCGGCTTCTTCCTGCTTGCTCAGTTTTGTCTTGGAATTCTCGTTGCTCTTGGGAACCTCGTAAACAATACCGTTTTTCTCTCTGTATCAGATGAAGAGAGGATGTCCTCGGATGGGAATTACTCTGAGGAAGGTACATTGTTTCTGCTTACTGATGCCAACTATTATGAGGGTGCCAACTATTATGAGGGCTCTTTCAGGTGAAAGATGACTGAAATCCATGCTTACTCAGTTTAACCATTTCAAAGTTTTATCTTTTTCCACTTAGAGGTGCCTATGACATTACTTGCTATAATTGGAATAATGGAGATTTTTTTTGTTTGTTTCCCAAATCATTTTCCTTTTATCTGTGCTACTTTTAATTTCATCTGTGCTACTCTCTGATCCTTGCAAATGTCTTCTTTGATTCCAGTGAAGGAAGATACAACAGTATTAATTGTTGCTACAATTGCTTGGGGTCTGTGCAAATGTTCTCGTGCCATTATGCTGGTGCTGATCTTCCTTATAGCAATGAAACCTGGTTTTGTGCATGCTGTATATAGTACGTCATGATAAGAGTGATTATTCTTGTACCCACAATGAGTTTTACTATTTCTAGCAGATTAATTCTGTACAATAAGGATAGTACTAAGAAAACAGTTAGGATGCTGTTTTGATTGGATATTGTCACAGTTGAAAATTTGTCTCTAAATTCTTTTTTTTCCCAGTGACATTCTTCTTCATGTACCTCCTCAGCCACGACATTAGCAAAAAGATCCGCAGTTCCCTTATTCTTCTTTGTGAGGCTCATTTCGCTATCCTGTATATTCTTCAGCTTAATCTAGTCTCAAAAACTTTGATGCAAAAAGGCTCATTGAGTATGAAAATCCTCTCTCAGTTAGGTATGGTTTGCATTTCTCATTCTTTTGTTTTTCTGATCGCTCCTTGTGAATCTGGTTCACTTTATAAACTGACTTTTGTCTCTTTTCTGAAAACCTTTTTAGGTCTCCTTGAAAGTGATAGTTCTTGGGATTTACTGGAAACAACATTGCTTGCCTGCTTCTGTGCTATTCACAATCATGGCTTCGAAATGTTATTTTCCTTTTCAGCAGTAGTACAACACACTCCAAGTCTTCCAATTGGGTTTAGCATTTTAAAAGCTGGATTCAACAAATCAGTTCTGCTGTCGGTTTATGCCACCTCCAGCACCAGGGATAGCCATCACGATACTGGTAAATTTACTTAAGACGACATACTATAGGTCTTCTCTTTTTCTTGGTAATGACTAAGGAAAACAAAGTATAATAGTTAAATTAGTTTGTAGATATTTGTGACAACTTACGTCGAGTCATGTATTTGTAAGAAAATCTGTACTGCTGTCGGTTTATGCCACGTCCAGCACCAGGGATAGCCATCACGATACTGGTAAATTTACTTAAGACGACATACTATAGGTCTTCTCCTTTTCTTGGTAATGACTAAGGAAAAAAAAGTATAATAGTTAAATTAGTTTGTAGATATTTGTGACAACTTCGAGTCATGTATTTGCAAGAAAAGGGGGATATGAAGATAGCTTTGAGCGGTCTTAAGATGCCGATCATGACAAATTCTTAACAGGACAACAGTGACATAGTCGCAAATTACCCCCCCCAATTTTTGGGCGGTTGATAGAGGTGGAAAGTGGACTATAATACTGGATATAGCTAATATTTTTCATTTTCATATTTTAGTGATTCTCTTATTGCATTCTAAACTTTGTTGCTATTCTTCCAGCGAGGAAAATAGCTCTGTACCTTGGTGCAATAGGAAAGAAAGTCTTATCTATATACAGATCCTGCGGAACGTACATCGCCTTTCTGACAATTCTTCTCATGGTTTACATGGTGATGCCTAATTTTGTGTACTTTGGCTACATTTTTCTCCTCCTCTTCTGGATCACTGGAAGACAAGTGGCGGGCAGAACAAGACGACGTTTATGGTTTCCGTTGAAAGTATATGCCATTACGGTATTCATCTTGATTTATAGCTTGAGCATCTTTCCCACTTTGGAGAATTGGATGTCCAAAAAGTTTGATCTTCAGACATATTTTGGTTACAACCCTGAAGCTTCATTATTGGATAATCTTTGGGAGTCTCTGGCAATTGTGGTGGTTATGCAGCTTTATAGCTATGAGAGGAGACAGAGCAAACATGTCAATTCAGAAGACCCCGACCCTATACAGTTTGGAATTTTAGGGTTCATTAGACGTTTACTGATTTGGCATAGTCAGAAGATTTTGTTTGTTTCCCTGTTCTATGCTTCATTATCTCCTATAAGTGCATTTGGGTTTATTTACCTTCTTTGCCTTGTGATCTGTTCAACATTGCCTAAAGCATCCCAATTCCCATCTATTTTTTTCTTGATTTATTCAGGACTTTTAGTGACAGCTGAGTATCTATTTCAGATGTGGGGTAAATGTGCTGGAATGTTTCCAGGACAAAGACTCTATGATTTGTCCCTTATCCTCGGCTTTCAGACCTATAAACCAGGTTTCTGGGGTATAGAAGCTGGCTTGAGGGCAAAAGTGCTGGTCATTGCTGCATGTACCCTTCAGTACAATGTTTTCCGCTGGTTAGAAAGGATGCCGCCTTTTCTTTTAGATGCAGGTAAATCAGAGGAACCTTGTCCGTTGTTTGTCTCAGCAGAAGACGTGCTGCCAGTTGTTTCAGAATATACTGGGGACAAGAATCCGAAATCGAATCTCAATGAACCGGACAGAAATTTGTCATTCACAGGCAATTCATGGCCATCATTAAAGTCTAGTGAGCTTTACAACTCAACTCAGGATGTTTCTTCAAGTAGAATAGACTCTGAGGAGAGAAGCACTAGAAAATATTCTCTTGGGTATTTATGGGGGAGTCTAAAAGAGAGTCATAAATGGAATAAAAAGCGGATTCTTGCCTTGAAAAGGGAGAGATTTGAAATGCAGAAGATTACCTTGAAGATATATTTCAAATTCTGGATTGAGAACATGTTCAATCTCTTTGGCCTTGAGATTAACATGATGGCTTTGCTTTTGGCGAGTTTTGCTCTTCTGAATGCCATTTCTTTGCTCTATATAGCTTTACTTGCTTCTTGTGTTCTTTTGGAGCGGCGTATTATACGTAAACTATGGCCAGTACTAGTCTTTTTGTTTGCTTCAATCCTCGTCCTCGAATACTTTGCTATGTGGAAGTACCTAATGCCTTCAGATCAGCATGCTTCGACCAAGACTAATGTGCATTGCCATGATTGTTGGAAAAGCTCGAACGTATACTTTGACTATTGCAGAAGCTGTTGGTTGGGTATGGCTCTCTCATTTATGTTTTAGCCCTCCCTCTCAAATTGAATGTCTCATTTATGATGACCCTTTGACTTCTTGCAGGGCTTAATGTGGATGATCCTCGTATGCTGATTAGTTACTATATGGTGTTCATGCTTGCATGCTTCAAGCTCCGTGCAGATCGTGCCTCCAGATTTTCGGGGCCATTTACATATCGTCAGATGGTTTCTCAAAGGAAGAATGCTTTTGTTTGGAGAGATCTTTCATTTGAAACCAAAAGCATGTGGACTATCCTTGACTATTTGAGGCTCTACTGCTATTGTCATCTATTAGATCTTGTTCTTGCTTTGATCCTGATCACGGGTACCCTTGAGTATGACATTCTGCACCTTGGGTACCTGGCTTTTGCACTTTTCTTCTTTCGGATGAGGCTTACAATATTAAAGAAGAAAAACAAGATCTTCCAATCTCTGCGCATATACAATTTTGTTGTCATTGTTCTTTCTCTTGCATATCAATCTCCTTTTGTGGGTGATTTTAATGTGGGAAAATGTCAGACAATAGATTATATATATGAGGTGATCGGATTCTATAAGTATGACTATGGGTTTCGGATTACTTCGCGTTCTGCTCTTGTTGAGATAGTAATCTTTGTACTGGTATCTCTGCAGTCGTATATGTTTTCCTCTCCTGAGTTTGATTATGTTTTCCGATATCTCGAAGCGGAGCAAATTGGTGCCATTGTAAGGGAGCAAGAGAAGAAAGCCGCTTGGAAAACTGCACAGTTGCATCATATTCGTGAATCTGAGGAGAAGAAACGCCAGCGTAACTTGCAAGTGGAGAAGATGAAATCTGAGATGCTGAATTTACAAATTCAACTTCACAATCTGAGCCCTACCTCTACTGGTGGAGACACTTCCCCTGTTAGTGAAGGTCTGAGAAAGAGGAAGAGTGCTACTGTAAATTCAAACATGAATGTCGGGAGCCCCGAAAAACAGGAACTCAGTTTCCATGCAGATTCAGGATTATTTGATCTGTATGGTTCTCCAAGCAGCTTAAGAACCGAGAGTCCCTTTGCATTAGAATTTACGAAGCCACCAATAGAAACTTCCCTGGGGGAGATCACTGAGGTTGACGAAGTTATGACTCTTAGTGCATTTGCGGATTCTGACAAAGAAAAGAAAGTTGAAGGCCCAGCAAAGGAAAACTCTTTAACTTCTGCTGTACAATTGATTGGTGATGGTGTTTCCCAAGTACAATCAATTGGAAACCAGGCAGTAAACAATCTTGTTAGCTTTCTCAACATTCCACATGAGGATTCTGATTCTAATGAGTCCCCATCTGCTGATAGTGGAGCTTTTAAGGAGACTGAGAGCCAAAAGTTGAGGTTGGATCGCACTTCTTTGGTGCAATCTGACAGGAGTGGAACATCTGATGCTGCATATCTGCAGATTGGTAGGATCTTCCATCATGTCTGGTCTCAGATGCGATCCAACAACGATGTTGTATGCTACTGTTGCTTCTTTCTGGCATTTCTTTGGAATTTTAGTTTGCTTTCGATGGTTTACCTGGCAGCTCTTTTCTTGTATGCTCTGTGTGTGAATACAGGTCCAAGCTCCGTGTTTTGGGTTATCATGCTAATCTATACAGAAATATATATTTTACTTCAGTATCTGTATCAAATCATAATCCAACATTGTGGGTTCAGCATTCAGCCAAGCCTTCTTCCCGAACTCGGCTTTCCTACAAAAAGGATAACATCATCATTTGTAATTACTTCACTGCCTCTCTTTCTAGTGTACCTATTCACACTCATACAGAGCTCTATAACAGCAAAAGATGGTGAATGGTTTTCAGCAGGATATACTAAAGGAAGACTTTTGGATCGAAAGAATGTTCTCAAGGTTTCTAGCATAAGTGAGAAAGCAAAAGAACTGGTTCAACTATTGAAAAGTATCGTGAAAATGGTAACTAGAAGCTTCTGCAGGTATTGGAAATCATTGACTCAGGAGGTGGAATCTCCTCCTTACTTTGTTCAGTTGTCCATGAATGTCCACGTGTGGCCAGAAGATGGAATCCAGCCTGAGAGGATCGAATCTGGAGTAAACCATTTGTTGCGGCTTGTTCATTGTGAGATATGTAAGAATGAAAACCCTCATTGTTGTTCTCGTGCCAGTAGGGTTCAAATACAAAGCATCGAAAAGAGCACAGAAAACCCAAATGTGGCGTTAGCTGTTTTCGAAGTGGTTTATGCTTCTCCTTATGCAGGATGCAGTTCAACTGAACAGTTTGAGTCTCTAACTCCAGCAGCTGATGTTGCAAAAGAAATCATTAAAGCACAATCTGCTGGTTTTATGGAGGAAATTAGATTTCCTTATCCTATAATGTCTGTTATTGGAGGCGGGACACGAGAAGTTGATCTTTATGCATACATATTTGGTGCTGATTTATCTGTGTTCTTTCTGGTCGCAATTTTCTATCAGGCTCTTATTAAAAATAAAAGTGAGTTTCTTGAGGTGTCTCAGCTTGAGGATCAATTTCCCAAAGAGTTTGTATTCGTTCTAATGGTAAGCACCTCTATGTCTTTGTGCCAACAGTTTGTATTGGTTTACAATTTTATTATTATTGTTATTATCATCATCATTATTAATAAATTTTTTAACATTAGACAAGTTTATACGTAAAGAAATGTCATTGCTAGGTGCCTCAGTTAATTGTTCATTCTTCTTTGATGGTGCAGGTTCCTTGCTTTTTTTATGCCTTCAGTGCTCCTTGACGATTCACTAATTCTCAAGTGTGCTTCATTTCTATCTTAATGCAGGCAATCTTCTTCTTGATTGTAGTGGACCGTGTTATATATCTCTGTTCGCTTGCCACTGGAAAAGTTATCTTCTATCTGTTCAGCCTCGTTCTTTTTACCTATGTTGTTACACAGTACGCCTGGAACATGGATACTTCACAACAAAATACTGCAGGATTAGCCCTTCGTGCAATATTTCTTACTAAAGCCATTTCCCTGTCGCTCCAAGCCATACAAATCCAATATGGCGTGCCTCATAAGAGCGCTCATTATCACCAGTTCCTCACTAGCAAAGTTTCTCGGGTTAACTATTTGGGTTATCGACTTTATCGCGCTCTACCTTTCCTATATGAATTGAGATGTGTTCTTGATTGGTCGTGCACAACGACATCATTGACTATGTATGATTGGCTGAAGGTAAGGTTCATTCATGTTATGCTGATATACATTTCATGGAGAAACAGTGTATGAAATAGCCTTCCCTTACATGCATCACCTGCTGTCATTCTGTTGCTATGCCTATTTCCACCTTAGGTGTTTGGATTTCTGGAGGCTTACAAAGATCTTAAGAGGTTGATGTAGGAACTCAGGAACACATCTTTAAAAGAATTTCTCTTAATAACTAAAATTGAGGCCATAAGGACCAAACCGACAAGGGATCTTAATTTAAGTTTTCATAGATCTCGATTAAATGCTTTTCTTGGATCCTATAATTTTGTTGATTAAGGTCATCAATGATTCTGGGAGCACCACTTTGTACATTTATTGCCAAATGTTAGGTCCGTCTCCTATACATCCCCGCCCATACCCCCAATTGTTGGGGGACTTAATGGGTTATGTTATTGTTGTTGTTGTAATGTCATCAATGATTGAAGTGCAACATATTAATCCTGAACAAAATTCTTGGAGAGTCCTTTTGCATAACTGACATGAACATTTTATTTTCTAGTTGGAGGACATAAATGCAAGCTTATATCTCGTCAAGTGCGATGCTGTTCTGAATAGGGCAACACACAAGCAAGGAGAGAAGCAGACAAAAATGACTAAATTCTGCAATGGCATATGCTTATTCTTTGTGTTAATGTGTGTCATTTGGGCTCCTATGCTGGCAAGTGACTTAAATAAGAATTTACGATAATATCTTAATCTCAATATTATCCTTCTCAGAACCTGACAAAATAATAGCAGATATTTGGTGCAAAAAGGAGATATATACATCGGTGTTATTAGGTATCATTTTGATTAACTTGTTCTGCAGATGTATAGCAGTGGCAATCCAACAAACATAGCAAATCCCATCAATGATGCTAGTGTTCAGCTTGATATCAAGACAGATGCTGGAAGGTTGACGTTGTTTCAGACAAGCCTGTGTGAAAGACTTCCTTGGGATCAGCTAAATACTCGTATTGATCTTGACCCTCAAGGTTATCTGGACACATACAACGTGCATGACGTCCAACTGATTTGCTGTCAATCTGATGCAAGTACTTCATGGCTTGTCCCTGATGTAGTTCAGAGAAGGTTTCTTCGGTCTCTCAGTGGAGACATGAAAATTAAGTTCTCCTGGATTCTTACAAGAGACAGGCCAAAGGGCAAGGAAGTTGTTAAATTCGAAAGAACTGTTGATCCTTTGGACTGTCCAAAGCCATCAGATGTTGAAGCTGTACTGAATGGCACCAGCCTCAGCTTTAGGGTTCTTAATGTTTACCCAAGATATTTCCGGGTTACTGGGTCGGGTGATGTTAGGCCATTTGAGCAGGAGGTATGCCTTTTCTAATCTCTAAGCCTGCCTAAAGATGTATAGACATTACTCTCTCCAAGGCGTTGATGGCTTGCATTTTCTCTTTTATTTTTTACCGGGTGGGAATAGATAATTACCTATTTTTGACAGGCCAATGATGTTAGTGCTGATCTCGTCCTTAATCGTGGAAGTTCTGAATGGTGGTCCTTTCATGATATCAATTCGCACTATGTTAGTGGCTGTGGAGGACTACGAGGCCCAATGGTCATCATTGTATCAGAGGAAACCCCACGTAAGTAATTGGTGTGCATGGGTGCATCTTTATTGGCTGAATTGCCCCGTTATTACTGTGGTTTTTTCCTTGCGCTCTGCTATGAAGCTCACCTGAAACTGTTTACTGAAGCCTCAGTAGGTTAATTCAGTCGGAATTGCCTGAAAAGGCTTTTGTAACTTGGTTGGAACGGAGATATCCATATTTTGTCCCTTTTTCCTTGTAATAAATACGCGGATTAAGTTACTTACGCTGTAGTAAATCCATTTCAGAGGGATTTCTGGGTGAGACTCTAAGCAAATTCAGCATATGGGGTCTCTACATCACTTTCGTGCTAGCAGTTGGTCGATTTATCAGGCTGCAGTGCTCCGACTTACGAATGAGAATCCCATTTGAGAATCTTCCTTCATGTGACAGGTACTTTATTCATTAGTGAGTATATATGCATCTTTAACAATTCCAACTTATAGAATATTAGAAAGTAACACACTCGCCTTCTTTTTTTCATTTATGTACAAGTTCTAGATATGATTGAAATATCTTCATGATATTGTGATATTTATGCTTGTTCTACTCGTTCTGCTCGCACGTGAATGCCAAAAGGTGGTCTTTAAGATTTAAGAACTCTGCTACATATTTAACGAATCACTGCTACAGATGAGTAGTTGAGTACACAAGGAGGGAAGGAACCAGGTCCAACATAACTGAACCCTATAAACTCACCCTATCCTGGCAATTGATGGCTGGAAAGGGAGTTATGGATACTTATGTGCAATTCTCAACTCTACTCATGCTCCGAAGTGGGACTTACTGAGAGGGGAGCCTAGCTCCCGGCGAGGGATTCTCTAAAAAGGAAGAGAAGAAGAAAAGTATTTCATCTGGATGCAACCAGGGCAACAACAACATAATAATAATAATAACAACTCGAAAACTCCTTGAATATGACAATCTCCCATGATTTATCTTTCTTTGTAATGTGCCTGTCCATGAGAGAGATCCTTGAAATGCAGCATCAAGACATGATATCTGTAGAAAGGATAGTATAACTTGTGATCTTTTGCAGGTTGATTGCTATATGCGAGGACATATATGCTGCACGAGCAGAGGGCGTGTTGGGAGTTGAGGAGGTCCTGTACTGGACATTGGTGAAGATTTACAGATCACCCCATATGTTACTCGAGTACACCAATCCCGACTAGATTGCTGAATCCGTCATCCCACTTGGTCGGATCACTGGGTCACCTTGATTTACATCCTCCAAATTCTCTATCGGACTAGAGTGGGGGGGGCCTTCTGGGGCTTGGGTAACGCCCCCATAGTCAGCTTAGTGTAGAATAGATGGAGCTAACTTCATGTACACAAAGCTTCTGCAGCAGAAGCATTCTCTTTGTTCCCAGGTTAGGAATTTGCAGACTTGCAGCATCTTGTGTTACATATTAACTGATAATGGAGATGTAAATATTGCTAGATCGCAGGAAAAGCGGGTTTGTTAGAAGCTCTTGGCTCCAAACATTGAAGGTCTAATAGGGAACGATAAAGTCATATATTTGCAGGAATTCTTGTAAAGGCGGACAATAAATCCCTCCGATAATTTTAAATAGAAAACACAAAAAACAAAAAATACAGTACAACAGAATGCAGAACTTCATTTAGTCACCAGAGACTCAAAAACCATCGATGGCCTTCTTTCTGACGTTCTCAGGGACGGTATCTTCCATAACTTTGGGCGCATTGAAAGAAAAATCTTCGATAGATAAATCTTTAAACTGCGGATTTTCCTGAAGGAAAGAGGCGGCCTGAGTAGAAGACCTAAGAGATTTACCCGTTGGAGTAGTATAATAGATATCCATTTTAGAGAAATTGTTCCTCATAACCACACTTCTCTTAAATCCAACCGGTGTTTTGGGTATGTTAGGTCTGTCCGCCACCCAAACTCGTGTCGAATTGTACTCTATATCAGCCGGATCATCGCAGGAAACATTAGGTTTCCGGCTGCAGACGAACGGATCTTCGCCGGACTTGCTTCTTAATTCCTCAAACTCCTCTTGGCTTCCAATTGTTCTCCACTTGAAACACTTGTTACACTGAATCGCCCATATAGCCACCGTCCGCCGTTGCTGCCGACGGAACAATAAAACTCATTAGAATCGATCGATCCAAGCAACTAATTAAGCAAATCATCAAATAAGATTAAGACTGAAAGGAGAATAATAATCAATAGGCCATACCGGAGCAGCTTTGCCATTATCCTTGACCATCGTCGCCGGATGCCGGAAAGGACTTCCTCTGTAGCCGGCCGGGAGCGGAAGATAGAAATAGAGTGATGATCAGTTATCCCTTCGGAGCTCTATCCAACAACCACCCCCACGTGTCAGCTTTACTCTTTCTTGGGCTATAAGTATAGATAAATTTTATTTTGGTAGGTGACTAAGTTTAAAAGTTACATCCAAGTCAATGAATGCAGTACACGTAAGAAAAAAAATTGACTTCTCTTGCCAAAAAGTCAATTCTCTTTTCAAGTATAAGTGTATAACAACCAACACATGTTGGTTTCAATTTCAGTAAAAGATTTGTAGCATCGCTCTACAAAGCGTATATCGAGGGTTCGATTTTCATTTCGTCGAAGTGAGGGTTGTATTGGTGGGTGATGCAGTAATTACTGATTTGTAAGCGACCTCATGATTTCTGAGGCCTCGCCTCGATCCGTGGTGGTGACCGGAGCCGAATCCACCCAAACTTTTTTTACCAAAAAAAGTGTATAACAACAAAATAGAAAAATTGCAAAATTAGTCCCAAAATTATTTATATTGTCAGAAGCAGGTACAAAAGTATATTTCTAATTATTTTAGTCCAAAATCTACATAATTTCTCACTTTTTTTTATGGTAGTTCTAGGACATTTTTTTTTTTTAAAATAAGTTTCTCATGTGAACAACTTATAGCTCGCACATGTTTTAATTAAAATAAGACCTCATATTCTACAAAATAAATTAATAAAATTAAACATCGCACTTCTTTGCGTATTCCTAAGTATAGGTATTATTACTTACACTCCACAATTCATCACTATGAGCACCGAATTCGACTTTACCAATTCGGTCATTTGAATTTGATTTTGATTTTTTTCAGTTGTTTTTTTTTAAACTCATACGGGTGCATTTCATTAAGATAGCAAAAGACGATAGTTGGTGATCGCAGTCATTACATTGGGTGGAAAACCTCTATCCCATAACATGGAAGCAAACATATGACCCAAACTAGCTAGACAATGAACCGCCTGATTACCCGAGCGTTTAACGAAGGACACACAAGCCGAATCAAAGGCCATAATAAATGATCTAGCAAAATAAAAAATAGTTCCCAAGGGGGAGTAGTCAGGTTCCCAGCATCGGAGACGGTTGATCACCTCTTGACAATCACTTTCCAACACAAAAGATTGAAGGCCCAAGACAGAAGCAATCTTCAGCCCCTCAATGGCTGCGAGGAGCTCGGCATGGGCAGGACTAATGCAGTCAAGGAGCCGGCCACAGCTTGCTACGCGGGGAATGCCCAGAGCATCTCGGACAATACAGCCATAAGCCGCTACTCCGTTGCTCCAAGATGCATCGACGTTAATTTTCAAGCTAGACAGAGGAGGTGGTAGCCAAGTGTCCGGCAACTGAACACCATCGTGCAAAGGGGCAACAGAACTAGAATGGAGATTAGCATACTCCAGCGCTGCTGCAGTGGCCTCGGCATAGACTATCTGTGCTGGGGATCGCTGCTCTTCGAAGACAAACCTACAACGACTCTTCCATATTAACCAAGCCATATGAGCAAAGATGGCAGCTTCATCTGGAGTAGCCCAATTCATCAAGAAGTAGAAAACCTCTTTAAAAGAAGAAATGCCAAGTTCAAACCACTCAAAGCTTTTACTCCAAAGGGACCAAATTTCCCGCACCACAAGACAACGAAGAAGACAGTGGCCTCCAGATTCATATGTTGTTATATGATTTTGACCCTGGTTTAGTTCCTGACAATTTAAGTATGAGACAGTAAAATTAGACAAAAACTTTATGAACCAAAATGATAGCTCTCCTGTAGTTTAAACCAGGGTGGTACCTGGTTTTATATTTGGAACCGTATATTTTGGACCGTACTTCTTGTCTTTCATTTTGATTTTTCTTGTGGTGTTGAATTATGCTTATAGAACTGTCATTTATTTTGTGGAAATAGGTTCAGATGAGGGATGGTACCTAGTGGAACACTGATATGGGATTGTAGCTTGATGAATTCAGGTCCCTTTTTCTGTTTTAGGGAAGTGGATTCTAAGTGATGGTTTTGAGAGGCACCGTGCTGAACTGCTCATTTGTTCCAAACAGCTATCTCAGTCGTCAGATCCTTTGGATCAAATGACCCGACGCCTGAGATTGATTTAGCACGGGTGCTGATCTCAGCACCAGAACTGGACTGTTGTTTTGTTCCCTGCATATTCTGTTGTAGACAGATCCATAATAGGTGTGTTTTACGCTCAATGTGAGATCAGAGTCGTGTAGGGGTTGCTTAGCCGTGCTTTTCGTTTGTTTCGTGTTAGACTATAAGTGGATAATATTCTGGGCAGAAGATGAAATCTTTGGGTTTGGATTGAATCTTTGTTTGGGAGTTTTTCCTTTGGATTTTTGAGTTTGTTAGAGAATATGTTTTCTGGATTGAAATTTGTTTGGTTCAATCATATATGTCTTGTCTTAGGATGCTTCCCTGATCATTTCAATACTTGTCTGGAGAGATGCCTTTGTGAAAATAATGTCAATTTTCATTTTGCTGTTTGCTCATCAAGTTGGGAGTTATTTTATTAGTGTATTCAGAATCCAGAAGCAGACGGCTCGTTTTGCCAGCTGCAAATGATGGAGGAGTTAAAAGGGGTCGGAAAATAGTTATTTTAAAATCAATCGTTGGATCGTTCAAGCTAAATTTCTATCGTGTTAAATGAAAATGGGGTCTTGATATCTTAACAAAATCAGTATCAACATAGACATTGCCTTAGAAGATTTGTAGCCTCAGAATGTGAGTCATAAGTCTGACAGCACTTGAAACTATTTAGCAACTGTAACTACTATGTCAATACGAGTTATTCCAACATAATTATTAATACTTAGCTTCCTGCTCATATACTTTTCAAACTTCTCGAAAACTTAATTGTGTATGTGCATCGGCGTATCATACTACACATAATATACTACCTTTCATTTACTATAGCGAGTCTTGACTCTAATTCTCAACACATAATTTTAAGTAAAGAGTGATGTTATTTGGCTGAAATCGAGTTAAGATTTATAGCTTAACATATGATAGAAGTTTAATTAATTCAGTAAAAAAAGTAATCTACCTATAGAAGCAAAGTTAAATTTTATTTAATTTTTTTGTTCTCTTGCTCCTTTCTTATCCAAGATTTGTGAACCAAACACCATTTGATTTAAGTCAAACTAAAAAAATCTTTAACTAGCGAAACAATAAAGGAAAATGAGTACTTTTAAAATTTGTCATAAGTCAATCATAAGATGTTTACGAGAAAATGAAATACTCCATTAATTATAATTAGGGGTGTGCATTCGGTATGGTTTTCGGAACAAAATTTTGGAATTCGATTCGGTTCTGTAACGTTTTATGAAAACCAAACCGAACCAAAATTTAATGAAACCCGAATACCAAATACATAAATTATTTCGGTATGGTTCGGTTCGGTTTGGTTTGTACTAAAATTTCATTTTTCTTGTGGAGGTCAACTTAATAAAAATTAGACAAAAGATAAAATTATGATGCACAATTAAAATAAAAAAAATAAACTAAAAATTAAGAATAAAAATACAACTCTACAACAATAACATAACTCATTAAGTCCCCAATAATTCGGGGTATGGGCGGGGATGAAAAGAAGACATACCTAACATTTGATAATAAATGTATAAAGTGACTGCTCATAGGATGTCACTGAAACAGATGTATTGAAAAACAACTCTAAGTAATATTAATAATATTTGTAAGTATAATACAATTTTTTTGAATAATAATTAAAAAAATTGGTCTATTCGATAATTTGGTTTTTAAAAATTAAAAATCGAATACCAAATCGAATTATTTTGACTTTTTCAAAATCAAACCAAATAAATCAAAATACCGAATAAATCAAACTATATAATAAAATTTGATTTGATTCGATTCGGTATTTCAGATTAACCGAATAGTGAACACCCCTAATTATATAATAGTACTTTACGAGAAAGTTAATCATAATCAGAGTTTACGAGTAAATTATTAAAACTAGTACAAATTCATCATATCATTGAGATTCCATTAATTATAATTAATGATTGCCAAATAATGAAGAAACACTTATGGGGACATAGCATAAAATATCTCTGACGAGGACCATCGAGGTCCGACGTATGTTTTTCTTATGGAAAATTTCGATATGGGACTAGAGCTATAGTAGAGACTGCAGTCCACTTTAGCATGAATTGGCGACGTCGCTCATCTCAAAAATTTCTCCAGATACGGTTAAAATACAAAAAGATTATTCGATATGGATACGCTTAAAAGTAAAAAAATTGTACAAATTTGTCACATCACTATAAAATGAGAGAGAGACAATTTTTTTACTTTTTAACTGTGCCCATATCGTAACAATCTTTTTTTGTATTTTAATCAGAATCGGGAAAAAAACAATTTTTTTTGAGGATGGGGACGACGTACCAATGTCAGCAGCGGGCTAGCTGCGCCTCACCCTGGCACATTCATCCATATCGAATTATCCTTTTCTTATTTAAAAATATGTAGTTAGTGGACTTATCTTTCAAAGATTGATATCATTATCAACATAGTTGCGGTGGAGTAGATGGGAGTTCCTCCTTCCTTAAGAATGATCAGTGTTCGAACCGCAATCATATTAGTTGTATAAAGTTATTAATGTTGATAGGGCCGCACCCTTCTTAGACCTCTGCAGTATCCGGTCTAGATTAGTAAAGTCTGTCCAGTTTGAACAATGGATGGGAAACCAAGATTGATATCATTGGTGTATTGGATTAAGTTTGATCTGAGTTTAAAATTTAAATTAATATCCAAACTCTTTTTGGAGAATTTGATTTTTATTTGATACTAATTTAAAATTGATACAATAAATTTCAAAGTGAGACTCAATCCAATCAAACACTATAAATATCAGCAGTATCTGAGTTAAAATTCAGACACAGTACTACTTAAACTTAACTGGCCGATCAAATCATCAAAATAATCAAAAGGAGGAATCTTTTATACCCACCAACATCACCTTGGCTCAGGTGCTTGAGCGAAAAATTCAAGATATACGGGGACGTCATTTGTCATACATTGGATTTTAGTACTTTATACTGTTTGATCCAACTAGTTGTATAAAAAAATAGGGGTATTTTAGAGATAAACTTTGAGCTCTCTTTTCTCTTTTTACTTGTAACCCGGGTGTTCAATAATCGAGAACATGCGTTCAATAATAAAAAAACGTGCGTTCTATAATAGAGAACATGTGTTTACTCGACCGGGAACGCATGTTCAATAATCAAGAACATGCGTTCACTAATAAAAAATGTGCGTTCTCTAATAAAAAAATGTGTTTATTGACGGAGAACGTGCGTTTCTCGAGAGAGAACGTGAGTTCTCTAATAAAAACATACAAGAACGCTGTGTTCTCAACGAGAAATATGCGTTCTTTTCACCCGCAACTTTTCTCTCTCCTCTCGTAACCCACCTTTTTTAACTTTTCAGCACGCAACTTTTCTCTCTCCTCTAATAAAATTACATATGTACCCTTTTAGCTTTTTCTCTCTCCTCTAATAAATCTCAACCATTGATCCTTTTAAAAAATGAAATCAATCTACCATATCGTGTCTCATGACGTATCGAATTAAAGCTGCTTTCAAATGACGAGAGCTGGGACTGCACCAACATACAACTGAAGAAGCAGGAAATAATAGCTGTCATTTTTGCTAATTTGTCTCCAAATGAAACCATGCATTTTATTTGGAAGCTTCCTTCGCTACACCGAAATTTTTGTTTTTCTTTAGAGTGGTATCTGAGTAATAAATCGGTTAATTCATCTGTGTAAAATAAATTTAATAATATAATTTAAATATTTAATTGTACACCTCATGTTCTTAAAGATTAAAAGTGAAAAATCAGCTTAACTACACTAAAATTATTTGACAAACTGCCCGTAACGTATTTTATTTTTAAACCACTTGGAGTACAATTTTGGATTAAACTGCCCGGTTATGATGGATAATTAAACTGCCCGGTTAATTAACATATGGTTTGGTCAAAACTTTCAAATTATTATTTGGTTTTCACCCTATTTTTAATGATTTGTTAAAAATAAAATAAGAGAAGAGAAGTAAAAGCATGGGGAGTTGTGTACGCCGTGTTTGTGGTGACGTACCGTTCCGACCAAGACTTCCTTCCATTTGCTAAGTGTATACGTAACATGCGCTGAATAAGTGTATAACATTATTATCTTCTACTCTTGGTAGATGAATATGAATATGATTGAGAGGGAAAAAAACATAAAGAATACTAAAATTGGAACCACTATTTCTTCCATTGATTTGAGTTTTTCAACTCAAATCAATAAGTTCAGTGTGTGATAACGTACGCTATTAAACTAATAATAAAAAATCTGTTATAAACACGGTTTATGTTATTATTTATAAATTTGTGGTTTAGAATTTATCATTGAAGATATAAATAATTGAATTTTTCTCCTTAACTTTATTATGTGATGAAATGGTAAATTCTAACTATAAAATCAGTTATTTGACAAAAGTATTCTTAAACAATAGTCTTTAATTTTTAATTTTTTAGGGGGTTTAAATAATAATCTAAGAAATGAGTAATTCGTCCTTAATTTCAATGACTACAAGTTAAAATACGAAGTTTAAAAAAAACAAGTGTTTTTTTCACGTATTAGGTCAAGTATAATGGACTTTTTGATTGATTCGTTGTAAAATTTATCAGACTTTGAATGCATTTTTGTGTATCTTTTGGTTTTCCAACTCAAGGCATAGCTTCAAATTTGACACTCATATATAGATTTGGGCTGATATAATTCATTTTAAAAAAAAATTGGGTCATTGAAAATTAAAGTAATTCAAACCAAATACAAATTAGTCTTACCAATACTAAATAGTCAGTAATAAGAGTACCTTTTACTGAAATTATGAAAATCACACCCCCTTTTTGTATTTAAGAATTGCCCTAAATATCTGATTACATGGATTAAAGAGAACGGATTAAGGAGTGATTGGATATTTGGTTTTCAATTATTTTCCCTAACCATATATTCAACTAAAAATAAAAATAAAATAAAATTTTTTGTATAATGCAGCAATAAAAGTCCCCCCCAATACCCAACACAAACACCCCCCTCCCGGCTCACATCACATTTCCCTCCTAGAGCAGTTGGCTTCTCTTTTCTCTGTCACCTTACCTGTCAAAGATTCATCAATATTCAAACAATAAGATTGTATCCGTATTTTATGTTATGAAAAATAGTTTGTAAAGGAAAACTTAGTGGGACCATGCACTTTATCTCTCTCTCATTGAAAGAAGTCATTCATCTGAAATTATACATTTTAAGTTTTTTTTTTAAATTTGTCAAATCATCATTAATGAACTCTTTATTTAGAAATTGGACAGACAATTTGGAACATATTAAAATAGAAATGTGGACAGATAATTTGGGACGGAGGGACTACATGTTTATATTTTGTTTGATTGGTCACAATGTTTCTTTTAAACTAAGACAAAATACCAAGTTCAATAATGCTAGACAATGGTTAACAAAAAATAAGAAACTTAGGGTATATTGGGATAGTGTTCAATGTATATCTAATTTGGTTTGGAACTTAGACTGAGGTCTAAACTATTTTAAAATTGCATCAGAATATGAAACCTCAAATACTGTATTATCTAGAATATAATTTTAGCTTGAAATTATTTTGAAATTCAGATCAGAAATATCAAATTAGACTCGGTTCGATCGTACCCTTAAAATAAAATACTAAAATAGCAATTTCATGAGCTTCCATTGATTTTCTGTTACTTGCCAAGTGTCCCCAAACCCATTATATATATATACAAAGACTTCTAAATCACCACCAAACTGTTCACCAAACTAATAGTAGTAGTTCTTATCCTTCTTCAACTTGTCACATTCCTAAAATTGTTAAGTTTAGCTTTGAAGCCCAGAACCTTTCTAGCAAAAAAAAATGTTTAAGATATTAAGGTTGAAGCTCAAGAACCTCGGTTTCAGATTAGGATGGCCAATTCGCCGCCGTACTAAGCCTAAAGTGGTAATCAAGAGATTTGGAAAGCCAAATTCAAGAACAAACCGTGATTGTCATCAAAAGGAATCCTCAAATTTAAATGGGTCGTCGGCCATTCATCCCAGCAGCGAATTGAATTGTTCAAATTCAGGGAAATCTATTCGGGTAGCTACATTTAATGCTGCCCTGTTTTCCATGGCTCAGGCGGTCCCAACGAATCATACTAAATCAGTGGGAAGAAGTTTTGATTTTGAAAATGAAGATGATTTATTAGAAATGTCTAATATTAATAAGCCGGTTCTTGATTTTGATTTGAGAGCAAAATCATTGGATTATCGTCCTAAAAGTATATTAAAGCAATCACCTTTGCATTCCAGTTCTTCTATGAGGCAGCTTCCACCAGAAGGGATTTCTTCAAAGCAGGAAAAATTTGCCAAATCGAAATTAAGGGTTTCAATTAATTTGCCAGATAATGAAATTTCTCTAAGGAGAATTATCAAAGGAAAGGCTCCTCTGAGATCAAGTATAAGTATGGGCAGAAGGGGTGGAGTTGAAGATCAAAGTTATAGGAATACAAGAACAATTGTTGAAGTTTTAAGGGAATTGGATGCTGATATTTTGGGTTTACAAAATGTAAAAGCTGAAGAAGAAAAAGGGATGAAGCCTTTATCTGATTTGGCTATGGCTTTGGGAATGAATTATGTGTTTGCAGAAAGCTGGGCACCAGAATATGGTAATGCTATTTTGTCTAAATGGCCAATTAAGAGTTGGAAATCTCTGAAGATATTTGATGATTCTGACTTCAGGTACAAATTTTCTTGTTAAATTGTATCATAAACCTCATTTATTATCAAAGGTGTCCTATCCCAGTGGGGCAGGCAGGCGCCCACGACCTCAAGGTTGTGGGTTCGATACCCTCCGTGTGCGTGTGATAAGCTTTAATCTTCCGGCTATCTTCTTCTCGTCTGAGGCATTCTCTCTCCCCTATTTAAAAAAAAAAAAAAACTGATTTATTAGTCTAGTCCACGTCTTTCTCACATATTTGTTGCAGCCTACTTGCTTATAGGTAGCCTGTCAATTGAGGTATAAAATATTGTATTCAGACTCAAACCCACTAAATTGAGACCCAAATTGTATTTCTATTGGATTGAGTATAGATCTTTTCAACTAGAGTCCAGACTCAACCATATTGGATCTTGGATCTAATTTGGATCCGCTTACAAATTTTATTTATAATTGTATTATACTCAATCTTATTGATCGAAACGTGAATATTTTTTTAAATAAAATAAATAACGATAATTAGCAAAATATTTTGTGAAAAATAATATGCACAGTTCATTAACATTAGGATCATATCCTTAAGTTCATATAAAACAAAATAAAAGAATAATCTTAATTGGGTCGTTGATCTCTTGGATCTATACAATTATAATTTAGACCTACAAATCTTGAGTCACATACTTAGTTTGGATCATACCCATATGAGTCCAGACCCAATCTAAATCTGAGTATACAAAAGTATATCTAGACCCAAATTGAGTCTTATGAGTTTGAATCTGGATCTGAACTTTTGAATCCAATTGACAGGCCTACATATAGGGAGTGTGAGTAAAAATATTTCTGTCAGAAATGACATGAGGGAAAGATGAGGGGTGGGGTGGCTCCATTGAGTTCAGCCCCACTCCTCTCTCAAAAACCTCAACCGATCCTATTTACAAAAGTTAGTTACGAACTCCAGATATCCCACCTCAACTGGTTGATTAGTTAGTATGTAAAACTCTTTCTTAGGCTTGATCAATCCTCTTTACACTCGAGGTACTTTTGGAGCGGCCTCCCGGGCACAAGCGAGTTGGCAAGTCTGGTGATGTAGTTTAGCGATCTGGCAACGTAGGTTCAAATCTTGTATGGGGTTGGTTTCCTGTTGACTCTCTCCCCTAGGCCTCTACAAATTTGTGCATATTCCGCGATTTAAATTATACTCAGCTAGAAGTCCCCTGACTCTCCGGTCTTACTTTTTTTTAAAAAGAGGTACTCTTGGAGCGTCTTTAGACCAAGTCCATATTTTATTGTGTTGGTATTAGGTAACGGCCTCTGGACTTTCCTTTAGTCATCAACATGTTATGGATGGATTCTTGAATTGTTAAGATTCTGAAATTTGAGAGAACGTATGCAGAAACGTTCTCAAGGCCACAATTGATGTTCCTGGGATAGGAGAAATCAATTTCTTGTGCACACACCTTGATCATTTAGATGAAAACTGGCGAATGAAGCAGATAAACGCGATAATCCAATCTTCTGATGCGCCTCATATTTTAGCCGGTGGCTTAAATTCACTAGAGGAAACAGATTATTCTTCAGAGAGATGGACAGATATTGTTAAAGTAACATTCTTGCTTCCCATTTTCCTTATAAGAAAAGCATTTCTACTACATTTACCATCTGCTCATTTTTCGTTTCAATGCATTTGCAGTATTACGAAGAAATAGGAAAGCCAACGCCTAAGGCCGAGGTGATGAAATATCTAAAGAGCCAACAATACACAGATGCTAAGGATTTTGCTGGCCAATTCGAGTCAGTTGTCATGATCGCCAAAGGACAAAGTATGCTTCTCTATTACTATAACACTGTTCTCGATTGCTGAAGTATCTTTTTATATGCAAAACGCGATAAGCAACTTGCAAGTTAAGGTCGCGTGTATGATGCAGGCGTGCAGGGGACTTGCAAGTATGGAACGCGAGTAGACTACTTGTTATGCTCACCGGAATCAGCATATAAGTTTGTTCCGGGTTCTTACTCGGTCTTTTCATCGAAAGGGACTTCGGATCACCATATAGTGAAGGCAGATGTGATTAAGGTAGATAGTATTACTCAACAAGATGTTCATAAGAAGGGAAGGCAGCCTAGGCAAAGAGTTGTCAAGATAACAACACATTCATCATCAACAAAAGGAATTTTTCCAAATTAGATTTTTCCTTTTTTTTTCCTGATTGTCTCAGTCAAATCAGGAGAGAGGTTGAAGAAGATTTTGCATTCTTTTCTGAAATGTAAATCATTATCTTGCATCTAATTCTAGAAGAACTTTAATGTATGTAGCACATCTCATAATAATTGGTTTCAGATTTAACATTCATTTCTACTGTTTTTTTTTATATTTTTTGGTCTTGCCACGAGGGATTCTAGTTGGCTCCGATCTTTGGAACACCATACCAGACTAATCCCCACTCGTACTCGGTCGGCCCATAAAAAGGTAAATTACGGGCCAACATGACGATTACATACGTGAGTGGAAATTAATCCATTGACCTCTCTTAAAAAGTGAAGATGCTGAACCAGCTACACCAACCGGTTGGCATATAATTTATTATTCTTAACGAAAGAGAATTTTCACAATATTGGGCATTTTCAAGTGGATCAAAACTTGGACGACATGTTGTCCTAGCTCAATCCTCAAGTCAATTATATCTTAAAGGCTTAGCCCAAGCTTGACAATAACCTGTCCTATATAAATGGGCTTTCCACGTTATACAATAGAAATTATAATTTGGGCTATTTGGGTTTCAAGGATTGTCACTCTAACCGTCAATAGCTTGCCCATGGCATATAAAAGAGAATAAGAATGTTTTTTTTTTTTTTTGAAGAAAGAACAAGTATGTTTTTTTTTTTTTAATTTTTAATTTTTTAGGGAAGCTAGCTACATAATGTAGGTATAAAAGTTTTATTTACCATAGAGTACAACCTTATTTATTTTTTGAAGAATAAAGAGGCACGATTACAACGTTTTAGATTATGTCAATAGGAGTTGACATAATTGGTAAAATAATATAAATAGTATTCACGGATTATATGGAGTGACGAAGTGAATGACATTATTATCCATGTCGGTATAAGTCTATAATGAATTTTAACCCCCATCAGTGCTTAGGCGTATTTATCTCAGTAGCACTAGTTCATATGAAAATTATTGCCATTTTAAGACATAAGATAGTCGATTTCGAACATCTTCCTAATAAAAGGAAAGTGGGATAATTCAAATAAATCGGTCGGAGAAAGTACTAGAAATTCCACTACAAACAGAAATATGCTTTCGTAAAAGCAAACAATAGTTGAATTTAATAAAGAATCATGGTTTCTGCAAATTACACAAGACATCCTGTGGGTGCCTTGAAATCTGCATCCTCCCCGAGTTCTCTGGACTTTTATCAAAATCCCAGATGAGGGACTTTCAGTAACATAAATGTTATGTTCCATTTTAGTCTTTGTTAATGGAAGCCTGTATCTGTTCCAGCGTTCTACCTTTGGTTTCAGGCACTATAATGATAATGAAGACAACTGCTAGTGCGTTGATTCCAGCATAAAGAACGAACGTTCCTGCAAAGAAAGAAAGAAAGAAGATCAGCCTAACCAATCATTCCGAAAGAGCTGCTGCATTGTATCTGCCATGTTTGCTTACCGAAAGAGCTCCAGCTCATTAAAAAGTTGAACGTATACGAACATGCCCATGCCCCAAACCAGTTAATTAGCGTTGCAAGGCTTCCGGCTTGTCCTTTGATGTTGATAGGGAATATCTTTAATAATAAACTCAGTTAGCAGTATTTCATGCAGTGGATAATGTGATGATCAATTTTTAGAATACAAGTACCTCTGACATTACAACCCATGGCACTGCTCCCATTCCTGCTGAAAACGATCCTATGTACACCTGATTTTATCGGGGGAATGAATCATTTGCTCGACCTCCATATTAGGAGAAAGTTCGTATGTTGGATTATTCTAGATTGCAAAGATGAAATCGTTACCAATATGCCAATTACGACAAGTATTGGTACTGCCTTAAGTGCCATTCCATGTTCCTGGTAAGAGATATGGTTTATTTATTAGCAGCGTTTTTTAAGACAAGCAAGAAAATTACCCGCAATAATAGTTTTGGCTCAAGTATTATTTACCTTCAAATAGAAGGAAATCGCCGCTAATAAACACCCTATAACCAGCCCTGTTCCAGAAACCTAGAATAACATAATTTTATTTTCAAGATTTGTACACGTCACAAGACTCCTTAAAGTAGAAGGTTTAAAGGCATTCTGAGTAGATTTACCAATAAAAGAGGCTTTCTTCCTGCTCTGTCTATTAATAGTGCACCTAATCCAGTGATCACAACCTAGGAAAGAAAGAAAGAAAAAACATTGGAATTAACAAGATTAAAAAAGGTCTCTAGATATCTGAAGACTGTAGATTGTAAAAGTATCACCTGAAGAACGGCGTAGATGATAGTCCCAAGATCAGGGTTGAATCCTGCATAATTGTAGATAAGATAGAGAGTTAAGCAATTATGGCTTAAAGTTCCGATATCAGAAATATACTCGTGCTGCGAAAAAAAGTAAAAGAGATATTCACCGGCAGACTCAAAGATGCTGCTTGTGTAAAAGCAAATTCCATTGATTCCCCCAAATTGTTGACAAACCATGAGTCCAAATGCTATCTGAATAGAAAGCAGTAAGGGAGTTTCTTAAGAGAAGTGAGATGTGTCGCGAATGATATTTTAGACTTGCCGAGAGTAACAATCTTTTGAAGGTAGTCACAATAGGATGCAGTTCATAGTGTAAACCACTTAATGCGGAAAGTAAATAAGTACAATGACTGAGCGAAGATATCGTCTTTGAAACAAATCCAGTATTTTGGCTTTTGGGAGCTGTCGAAGAGTTTCTATGTAATCCTGTAAGAGCAATTGCATAGCATATTTGTCAATTTATAAATGCTTAGAGCCCCTGTAAATAAAAGGGTTTTAAGAGGTGAGGAAATATGAACTTGGATCTCATCAGCTTCTTCGGATATATCAGCATTCTTGCCACGGAGTTTCTGAAGTGCAACTTCAAAATCCTTCTGCCGTCCATTCTGTGCCTGTGGACAAGTTTCAAGTAAGACATGACGTACTTTGTTATATTCTTTCGAAATGTTTAATGTTTACTATGTTGCAATGTTTCTTACAAGCCACCTAGGAGACTCTGGAATCACAAATAGGCCAAGGAGCAGAATTGCGCAGGGTATTAGCCCTGCAAGAACATAAGAAGTGAGTTCATTCCATAACATTTCCCATCCTAAATCTGTCTCGCGTACTTGTGTTTCTTTTCTTAATTAACACCCTGCGATAGTCGAAAGTATGAATGGCACCTAAAAATCATGACTTACCTACTAGTGCTAAAGTCCTCCATGTTAGCAAGGTTCCTATTATGAATGAAACAGATACTCCCGTACAAATCATGAGCTGTCGAGAGTAAATAGACGCGATTAAGGCATGATATCAGTGAAATTTATCTGCGAACATCCTTATACTTGAAAGAGTGAGTCGATTTTACCTGGTTGGTAGTTGTCAAAGCGCCCCTCAAGTCTTTGGGTGCAATTTCAGCTATAAATACAGGTACCTTATAATCCAGAAACACAAGTTTTAGGCCTACTACTAGAACAATTTGAACCTTGTCGAATGACTAGGGGAAAAAACGTACCACATAAGAAAATGCTCCCATTCCATATCCTGCTGCTAGTCTTCCAATATCCAGAGGCACAACTCCCTATTTCACAACGAAGAATTCTTTCAGTTTACGCGATGAAAAACAATTGGTTAAGTTAATTTCTGGTTTGATGATACAACCTCAGCGAAGTAAATTGCTAGCCATCCTGCCACACAGAAAGCACTTGCCACTCTCATTGCCTGTTTGCATTTGAGACATATATGTATCAATCATCATTATCATCCATCTTTCGATAAGCAGGTTCAACAAAATGTCTATCTTACCCCTTTTCGGCCAACAAAATCAGCTATTGGACCACTTGTTATCGCCCCAATCATCGCACCAAAAGTCAATAGTGATCCAAACAGCGAGTACTGCAATGAAAATTTTAAGGTAAAAGCTTCAGTCTCAAACAGAACACTATCCAACTAGACCTTCTTAGTTTCTGCAACATACCTCGGCTATGGAGAGCTGCAGATCCTTCCTAATAGCAGCCTGTGTTGGAGACGAATATCCCGCCTGAAAATAAACAACATCAAAGGTATGAAATGATCAAAATTCACTCTCTATTACTGATCAAATATATGAAAATTGTTTGAAAGTTGAAAAGAAGAGGACTAATTACACAACATCCGAACTCATAAGAACCACAAACTGCAACGACAGTGCTGAGATAAACCATCCATCTATCCTCTTTCCTTCCGTTTTTCGCCCGTTCTGCAGCACTCTTAACAGGTAAAATGAGGGGCTCTCTAATCTCTTCGTCTATATTCCTCTGACCATTTTCCATATCCTCCCTTGCTGCCATTTTTCTTACTGCAGAAATTTACTGTTTCAACCAGATTGAGGAATTTTAGAACCAAGATTTTCTGAATGATGATGTTATTATACTTGATGAAACCATATGAAATTGTCTGAATGATGATGTTATTAGCCTCTCACTTTCTCACCTTCAAGTCTGACATGTTATGAAAATTGTCTGAATAAGTTACGTACGGAATAGATATATTGTGTTTGGGGGATCGAAACGGGTAATTACGGCAAAAAATCATACGTTCCCACTTTCTGTGTCCACATTCTTGTACCCAACTAATTACAATTCTTTATGTGTATATATAATTGAAAGAAATATTCACATAATGAATTCTTATTGGTTGGATACATAAATATGTATATATACGGAGACATACAATTTTCACCTGATAATTACGTTTTGAACTACAATTTATTATTGAAGACGAATGATTAAATAAAAATCATTATTTCGATATTATGTGATGACAAAGTATGTTATTTTTATACCACAAAGTTTATTGGACTAAATCAAATTGTTTGAAAATGATGCATTTAAATTTTTTATTTTGACCCAACAATTTCTCTTATAAACAATTAAACTTTTTAGAAATTCAAAATAAAAAACAATTTCAAATTCTATTTAATTTCAGCCTCAACTGTCATGGACCATCACAATCCTAGACGAGTAGTTGAGTAAATTAATTCTTGTTGGTATATTTTCTCTCTCTTCTCTCTCTTTCCCCTGCTCTTCCCTTTGCTGCTGCTGGCCAGATTTGGCCATTGGCTCCGGCTAATGGTCAAATCTTGATCCTTTTGTTCGTTTATATTACTCTATTTTGTACTACGAATCATATGAAACCTTTTTCAGAGTTTTTTCTTTAAGATTCAAGACACAGTGGTTAGATGAGTCGCAGATCTTCACAGATATAGACTTTTTTTCTATTTGTCTAGGAGGATTTGTTCAACGGAACCCGGACTAGATCTGGGCCCTTTATCAACTTTTTACATCTTCCCGAGGCAATTTGTAGGGACGGTTGATACGCCTCGTGGTCCCCTATAAATTGTCGACTCTCTAGGAAGATGTTGAAAGTGATATTCTCCTCGTCCCTCGTGGATCGAGGGATTGCGATGAAGATGATTTGAAGGAGAAGATTATGTATTTGTTTAGTTGGCTAGTTTTTATAGTTGTTTTTCCTAACCATCCAAGTTTTTTTGGGTGTGTCTTTTGTCTGTTATCGTGATTTTTTAAATTATTGTATAACTTTTACTTTCTGTATTTTCAGATTTTCCTTTGATTGTAATGATTTCGGCTATTTGTGATTAATGAAAAATAAATTTATTCAGCAAAACAAAAAAAAAAAAAACTGGCTGCTTGTCTGGCTTGGTCCTAGTGACATGACTTGAATAATCAAGTGGCGGATCCATCCAAAGAGGGAAGCTCGAAAGTAATTTTAGGGGCTGTTAAATGATAGTAATCTAAGCGACCTATGGTCCCTTGGGTCTGCCCTGACCCGTAGTGGCGACCGGAGCCGAACCCACCCGAACTTTTTTTTTCTCAAAAAAAAAAAAAATGATAGTAATCATTTTGAGTCAGTGACAAAATTCATAATCTGATAGCAATGGTTCATTCGCGGATTCACTTATTTATGTGAGGTCACTTATGAACTTAGCATTTAAGTGGAGTAAAAATACATTATATTTACTAAAAAATATATTTTTTTAATGGGACATGTGATCTCAGTAGCGAGACACTGCATTCGGAAATATTTTGAGTTATGAAAGAAGATTTTGACTAAATTACTCCTATATTAATGCTAATAAATTAAAATCAAATCTTAAATGGTATTTCTATACTTGCAAACAAATTCCCTTTTATGAGTGAATGCATATATGTTAGTTTACATAGTTGGGTTGATTTTCTTTAAATTAATATCTTGGTGACTAGATAATTGAGAATTATCCTAAATCTAATATAGTGAATCTGTTTAATTAAAGCCGTTGATAATCAAATTAAATTAAATAGATTCCGATAGATGTTACTGAGAAGCATTAGAATATCTTTTAATGGTAAAAACTGATTGGTCAGATCTGCATGCATATTTTTATTCGATTACAGACCATGCAAGGCCATAAGAGACAACACCTACCCAGCCAATCTCCGACACAAAATTCGTAGTTTAAATCTTTCGTATCTCTAACAAATAATTTACTTTTTAATTCGCGATTCAAATCCACCCTAAGTGTCTTTGGATTTCATTTTATGATTATTTTTTTAAGAAATATTCCTCCACTTCATAGGTATTTAATCACTTTTGAGAATTATTTTTCTTTTAAAATTTTCTTCATCTATAATTGTAATTTTCTATTAAAAAAAGTAATTTTCTCATCATAGTAAGACACGTTAAATAGACATAAATACACACTAACTAAAGCAAAAAAATAAAAAACAAAAAAAGTTATATTTTGTAGGCTAGAAATCCTCTATCCCCGTTCGGTGTTTCTTTTCCTTTCTCACCAATAAGAAAATAACATGTATTAAATTTTTAATCAAAAAATATAACCTAAAAGAAACAGTAGAACAGATAGGAAAAAATATCCACTTAGCAAATATCTATTCATTGGAACACAAAAGAGGAACAGACGGTTTTTTGCATATTTTGTAGCGGAGGAATAGATTCCGGTACTGTTTGAGAACAAACGAGTAAAACAAGATCTATGTCTGCCCTATGCTAATTAGAAACAAATCTTCACCTACCTCTTTAAAATGTTATATTAAATGTCAAATTTCAAAATCGATTTTACATATTTACTCATAAACAATTCAACTTCTATAAAATTCGAGACGAAAATTTTAATCCAAAATGGTGTTCAATGCAAACCTAATGTTCCTCAACCTTGACATCTGTGGATATCTCTTTTTCCCCCTCTAAGTTAGGTAGGTATCTTTTTATGAAAGTCGAAGTCACTTCGAATCTAACTTAACATTCTTTATGAAATTTTATGTGACATTTTAAGTATGCGACATAAAATGAGTAAATTTTATGGGTAGATCAATAAATTCTATGTGTGAACATGATTATAATTATGTGATTTTTCATTCATACAACCTAAGTTAAACTGGGCAAATCCTAGGAGTAAATCAATAAAAACTCTAGGTGTGAACATGACTGCAATTAAGAATATTACAAAGAGTATAGCTGATGTAGTAATAATATTACTTAATGAATTTTGAATTCGATTTTAGTAACAATTTTGAAGAGGAAAAAAAATATTCAATCAATTAAAAAAAATGGATGGAAGAAATGCAAAACAAGTGTTTGTAAGAACTTAGATGAAAATTGAGGACCAGATATGCAATAACTCATGAATGAGGTGATTGAATTTACGCAAGGGAGACTTTACCTTAGAGGATAGCAGCCAGCAGGGATAAGCTCTAGCCTCGTCCTTATCAAATATCAAAGTATATTTTTTGAAAAAATACTAACAGAGGTTGTTATAGACATGTGTGCTTTATTTTTTTAATTCTTATTTAAATAGTATTAATACAGTAGGAATTTTTTATCATCATCTTGTGTCTTACTCTCTGCCCTCTAACAAAAAATTGACATGTGTTAAATTTTTAATTAAAATTTTTATAACTTACGTGGAATCCGTATGAAAAAAGTAAATATGTGACAATTATCTATTCGTGGGGACAGAAAATGAGACACAGAATGAGAACATAAGATTTTTAGCAATATTAAGAGCGGTTCCACACCTCTTTTCCAGTCTGACTCAAACTTCCAATCAATAGTGGTTACTTACTTTTTCGACATGATTCAAATTCTCGACCTACCGGTTGGAAGTAAAGCGTCTTATCACTTAAACTACGATAATATTACTATTTTTGTTTTGAGAAGCTAAGTAATTAAGCAATGACAATGAATCATTTGTAACATTGTAACATACTACTATTTGTCTCCTTGGCAAAGAAAGCAAGTGGTAAATGCTGTGGACCATGAGAAGGCCATAATAATAATAACTACTAAAAGAGAATTTGAACTTGAATTCTAAACTATTGAGTTGTGAATATTTGGCCCTTTTTTTAATACAAATTTGTAAATATTGTCAAGTCATGGGAGTCACTTTCCTTAAAATTTTCCCCACTTTTCTTCTTTTATGATTGTAGATGAATGGATATGTATCTACACCACGTCCATATGTATAAATTTACACACACAAAACAATTAACAATACATTTCAAAACTATCTATCTAGTCGCACTTGCTTACTCATTGTAATCATCTTTTGGTGGAATCACGTGATACGTTAAGCAAGTTTTAATTATAAAATACTCCTCCGTCCCAAATTATCTGTCAACTTGTATTTTGCACGGAGAATAAGGTTTCATCAAATTTTATAGTGGAATATGGTAAAATGTCAAACATGACCCTATTTAATGTTAGTCATAATTTAATTCTACTTTCTCTTCTCTTTATATTCTTCTCTCTCCAACATTTAATGTAAGGGGTATTGTTGGAAAAATCACCATTAATGAACACTTTATTTAGAAAGTGGACAAATAATTTGGGTCAGATTAAAAAGGAAATGTGGACAGATAATTTGGGACGGAGGGAGTACCATATTGGAACACCAACCTAACTTAAGGGATGAGGCCTACTCCACCGAATTGGGCCTCTTAATTTTCCCAATGTATGCCTAGCCCTATCCTCCCACAGTAGTTCAAAAAGCCGACCAAATTGAAGATTTATTTTTCTATTTAAAAATACTATAAGAAGAGAAAAATAAAATTCTTATGTCGAATAAAATATTTAGTTATCTTATAACATAAAGGCTAATTGGTGTATTTAGTCTTGAAAATCCATCAAAAAAAAAAAAAAAAGTATTTAGTCTTAAAACAATTTTCGCTTAGCAGAAAAGATCCCTAATGATTGGAATTATTAGCCACTTTGATCATCAACGTTTTTTCGCCTAGCCACTTTGGTCAAAATTCAAGTTTTTTAACTTATTTCATCATTAAACATTTTTTCTACTCGCCATTTTGGTCATAAATGATTTTTTTTAACTTTTTTCATCACTAAAGTTTTTTCTATCTGCCATTATGATCAATAAAGTTTTTTCATTCTGCCATTTTGCTCACTAAAGTATTTTCATTCTGCCATTTAGGTCACTAAAAATTTTGACCAAAATGGCAGACCGAAAAAACTTTAGTGACCAAAATGGCAGAATGAAAAAACTTTAGTGATGAAAAAAAGTTAAAAAAATTATTTTTGACAAAAATGTCTGGCCGAAAAATGTTTAATGATGAAATAAGTTAAAAAACTTGAATTTTTGATCAAAGTGGCTAGACGAAAAAACGTTGATGATCAAAGTGGCTAATTATTCCTAATGATTGTTTGCATCTTTGTAGATTCCCAATCAAATTACGATTCAGTGTATTGGTCCTTCCGTCTTTTTTTAGAAAAAGTTAACGTCCGTTAATAAAAGTTGGTCAATTTAATAGGGGTAAAATAGGAATTTCACATATTTGTTTATATAATTGATACCATATGAACTCAATTGTAAAGATACATAAATATAAATACCTAATTATAAAACTAAAAAATAAACCCACCCCTTCCCCCCTCCTTCT
Organism: Vinca minor; assembly: GCA_026122235.1. Classification (NCBI taxonomy): domain Eukaryota; kingdom Viridiplantae; phylum Streptophyta; class Magnoliopsida; order Gentianales; family Apocynaceae; genus Vinca; species Vinca minor. The sequence continues at coordinate 1,087,365 of JAOCZM010000085.1, read as the reverse complement.
TCCCCGACGTCGGCCCGCCCACCCATTCCCAACTTCTTCTTTTCCGGCGTCACCCTAAACCCCGCTTCTTCCACTTGGGCTTGTGGATAAAATATTGGTAATGGTAGCAAGATTGATTTTGTGGAACTTAGAAAAATATGGAATAAAGAGGCAAAAAATAGAAACCAATATTTCATTACCAAACAGGGCCTTTACAGCTCAAGAAATTTAGAGTTCATATTAAAGTTGCTCTTGACAATGATATATGCCATATTTGAATAGGTGGTTGTCTTTGCTCTTGAAATTAGAGCTCATATTAAGGTTGTGCTTGTTGAACAATAGTTAGCAGCAATCAGTGATTCTGGATGGCTGCTGAAAGATGCTATGTAGTATATCGGTGGACGGTGGCGGCAAGGAGGGAGGAGATATTTTTAGGGTTTATTTTTACAATTAGGTATTTACTTTTAAGTATCTTTACAATTAAGTTCATATGATATTCATTATCTAAAAAAATGTGAAGTTTTAATTTTGCCCACATCACTTAACTAATACTTGTAAATTGATTGAGGATGTACAAAGCTACAAACAATTATTAGGGACTTTGTCTGCCAAACTAAAATTGTTTTAGAACTAAATACACCAATTGGCCTAACATAAAATGAATAAACTATTTTGAATTCCACGAATCGAGTCTAATTTTCCCAGTCCGGCTCCTGTGCGGAACCCTGGAAATTCCGTACGTGCGGGCCACTCAGATGGCCGTTGGATCAGTTTCCAAAGGAATCGACGGTTGGCATTTAAAAAATGGTTAAAAGGGTACAAATGTAATTTCAAAAAGAGAAAAAAAAAACAAACCGGAGCACGCAAATGTCACGTCGTTTGGGGTCCCGAGGCGCGAAAAGGCAAAAACACGTATGAAAAGGCAAAAACGGCTGAAAAGGCAAAAAAGGGCCTTTTCACCTTCTTCTTCTTCTTCTTCCTTCCTTCACAATTTTTTCATCAATAATTTTTTTCACTCTGCAAGCAAGAACACGTATTCTCTGCGCAAGAACGCGTATTCTGTGTTGGAAAAAAAAAATTCATCTTGTTTCTTCTGCTTCTCTACAAAAGTTTCAAAAAGATGACAACTCTAGCATCGACATCCCATGATTCAGTAAAGAAACAAAAGTGGGAATTTCTCTGTTCTACAGAGAATATCATAGGTTTAAATCAAATAGTGCTGGGAAATGGAGCAGTGAATAAACCAATACTCACCGTGTCTTTGAAGAATGCCTGGTATTTTTAGGGTTTACTGCAGATTAAACTGTCTCGGAGTACATGAAGAATGGTCGAAATATGCCATTAAGCACTATGATGCATCCGAAAGATGCATCGAGCTTGGAGAGGGGCATGCATTAACAATTACCCTGGGAGAAGACGTGCACGTGGGTCCCATGGAGTGCCTATGGGGCTTAAACCTATACCTGAGCATAAAGAACTTGAAAAAAATGTTCCCATAGAAAAGGTTAAGAAGTTTCGTTTGAGAAGTTTTTTGGGGATAGGTATATCCAATAAGGGATACGTAGATAAGGACATAGTATATAGTTTAATTAGATTTGAAGCACATATGAGCCCTGCGAGATGGGCACGTTTTTATGCACTGTACATTTTGAGTCGACTTTTCATTGCCAACAACAGTAAAATGGTTAGCATTAGATATGCAATGCTTTTTAAAAATTTCAAAGACTACAACTGGGGAGAATTTATTGTTAATTTTGTCCACTCGTCACTTGCTTGTTGCCATCCGAAGGCTGTGGCCGGAACGCAACTAACTTATCGGATTCCGGCAGACATGCACTTTCTAACGGTAAGTTTCATAATTCATTTGTTTACACATGTTATTAAACAGAGAACATGTGTTTTTCTGCATAGAACATGTGTTCTTGTATCCGGAACACATGTTCTTAAACATAGAATATGTGTTCCGGATACAAGAACACATGTTTTTTCCGTAAAACACGTGGTTTTTTTTTTAAAAAAAAATGTTCTTATGAATATTACATGTTTTATGATGCATAGAACATGTGTTCTGTTATTATTTACAATTTAGTTTATTATTTTCAGGTGCATACTTTGGATTTCCCATGTGCAGGTAGATGCAATCAGTTGTGCTCTTTGGGATTATGAAAACATGAAAAGTATGTTCAGTATTCTTTTCCCGGAGGGCAATTTCGATAATGCGGCGGAGGCGCTGCTTCTGGCAAGTGATGACGAGAGAAGGAAAAAACAAAAGTTAAGGGAACTTGTGAATGAAAAAAGGAGGCTGAACAAAGAAATTGCCTTTAGGAGAAGTTTGTTGGTTGAAATAAACCAAGAAATTAGCAAGTTGAGGGGTTATGTTAAGGAGGATTTGTTGGAGGAATCAGAGGATAGTGCGCCGCTTGAGCAGTGGCCTGAGATTGTAAAGAGGCGTAGACTACCCCAGAAGAGGAGAAGGTTTCGAGTAAGCGATGATGAGCGGAGTTGATAATCTTTGGGAAAGAAATGAATGTGGAGTTGCACGAAGTGGAAGGGGAAACGGAAGAAGCGGTGAGGCGAAATTGTAATTGAGTCATCTTTCACCGATGAAGAGACCGACATTGCCAAATTTATTGCTCGGAAACGGACCGACGCTGTTATTTCTGAGGTACTCGCCTTTTATAATGATGTAAGCACATACATTATTTGTTATTTAAGAAGAATATGCGTTTAACATTTTACCACAATGCTTCAAATACAAGAACATGTGTTCTTACTCCTTGAACACTTGTTCTTGTATTCGGAACACGTGTTTTTGAATTCAGAATACATGTTCTTTGATTCAGAACACATGTTCTTTACTATGAACACATGTTCTATTATGACACTTTGTATTTACTGAATTAGGAGGAAGGAGAGAAGTCTGATTTGGGGCCAGGGGACTCCGTGATGCTAGATTTGGAAACCCCGACCCCCAAATTTTGAAGATCACATTGAAGAGACACCAGGGCAGATTGTGATGAGTGTTGTGATTGAAGATTTTGGAGAGGGGGACTTCGTGATGCAAAATTTGGAAACCCCAGTCCCAAATCTTGAACAAGAAATTGAAGTGACACCAGCCCAGAGTGTGATGAGTGGGGAGAATGAAGCTGTTGGGCAGGGGGACGTTGTCATGCAAGATTTGGAAACCACTGCCCCAAATCTTGAAGAAAACATTCAAGAGACACCAGCCGAGCTTATGAGGAGTGGGGTGAACGAAGATGTTGGGCAGGGGGACTTTGTGACGCATAATTTGGAAACCCCTACCCAAAATCCTGAACATCTCAGCAGTGAAAAGACCCCAGCCGAGTTTGTTCCCATAAAGACGGCTGTTGGCAGCGATCGAGGATATTCTTGGCAATCCTCGGTTTGTCGAGGGCAAGAGGCGGTCATGCCCAATAGAGCGATACTCGATTCTCCTTTCACTACGCAAAATAAAGATGATGCTTCTTTGTCGGAGAAAGCGAGATTGCCACTGGTTGATTATGCTTGGAATGGGGAAGATCAGTAAGTTACTTTAACGAGTCTTAGATATGTGATATTTGTTAAGTTAACACATTTTCTTAAGCGAGAACATGTGTTTTTGATAATAGAACACGTGTTTTTCCCTAAAAACACGTGTTCTATTATCAAAAACACATGTTCTCTGTTTAAGAACATGTGTTTTTTATCAGAGAACACATGTTTTTTCCTTGAAACACGTGTTCTGGTGACTTGAACATCTTTTTTTTTTAAAATTTCAGCGATCTTATAATGTTTGATAATGCCTGTGGAGTATTGCGGAGGAAGGATTTGGTGACTTGTATGCCTGGGGCAGAACTTGTTGATGATGTCATTAATACATTTGCCCATATCCTAAATGTTGAAGAAATTGAAGCTACGAATGGGCAAATGAAGAAATTTTGGTTCACAACATTTCTAACGGTACGTATGGGTTCTTGTATATATTTGTGGTCGTGAACAAACGAAATGATTGATAATGAGTGCTTGTATGTATATGTCGTTTGTAGAGTTACTGCTTTGCGGGGGATATGGGAAGGAAAATTGGCAAGCCGGGACTTTCACAGAAAGTGCAAGATATGGCCAATTTCGTTGAAGAACAAGTGCTTGGCGGGATTGATTATACGCGAAGAGACAAGGCAGTTTGGAATCAGTCAGGGTGTTGAATTGGTAAGAACACTTTATCTTAAACAGAGAACATTTGTTTTTGATAAGAGAACACATGTTTTTTCCTTGAAACACGTGTTCTCTTATCAAAAACACATGTTCTATGCTTAAGAACATGCGTTTTTTAAGAGAACACGTGTTTTTAGGGAAAAAAACATGTGTTATCTTGTCAAAAACAAATGTTAAATTCAATAAACATGTGTTTTTCCCAGTAAAAAAAGCGTTCTTCTCGACATGTTCTTTCCCAAAGCAGTTCTTCCTCCCGATCGTTCTGGCGGTCACTACGGGTATACGTGGTTAATGTCAAATCTAAAGAAATGTATATTCTAAATAGTTTGGTAAAGTCGACGACAGCGGTACAAGCGGCCAAGTACATTCACTGCAGCTCAAGTCGTCTTAGCTCAAATGGGGGGCACGGCTGAGGACAAAATTAAAGCCTAGGTTAAGCTTCAAAGGATTTAAAATCGTACACGGCCAGGTGCCCATCCAGCCTGCGGAGGACAAAAACTGCTGTGGGGTTTGTGTGTGCAATGCGATGGAGCATTGGGTGGGCCACATTCCTCAAAGATTTTTTCCTATGTGGACCACTGCGTCACATATGATTGCTTTGAGGAAAAAGCTGGTGGCTCGCATTTTGGGTCACCCGACTTAACAAAATTTCGTGAGAGGTTTTGGAAAAGTCCCTAAGCTACAAGGCTAACAGCCGGAAATGAATTGATATTTCGTGAAATGTAACTGGTTCGATTGGGATTTTGATGTTGAACATAATAGTTATAGGTGATTAATAACATTTGTTTTGTTTTTGTGTATAATTTAATTATGTTAGCCAAAAACATGTGTTCTGTATCCAAAAACATTTGTTTTTTATTCAAAACCATGTGTTAGATCGAGACAAAAAGCAGTGGTCGGTAGCCAAAAACACGTGTTACGTATCCAAAAACACGTGTTACGTATAATAAAACACGTGTTACGTATCCAAAACCATGTGTTCCCCTAAATTGGAAAGTATGTAACAAAACATTTGTTTTGCAATACACCACATTTCTTTTCATAAACCCACGATATGTGTTTACCATACAATATTAAAGTGCTAGTCTCGTGGTTTCTTCCGATTGCCTTTGCTTAACATTCTTAGCCCAGTGCCATTTGCCTTTTTGATCTCTACAACTCGCTTTAATCTCTTCCTCGATCTATTTGGGTCGCCCTAGTTTTTCAACTCTATCCTTGAAGGTTGAACTCCACTTTCAGGCATTGTTTGAGTAAAATCTGCAATAAAAAATACCCAAAAGGACGGGTTGTTAGAGTTCGCCCATATTAGGAGAAAAATTTAGTTTAATGTTACCGGGAATTGTATTTGGACATGTAGATCCAGCATCTCCGAGCAGCAAATTGACACGCTTGCACAATTCATCAAATGACCGATCCACAAAGTCATAAGCAACATCGCTCCCACATACGGTTGTTACCAGCATAACCATCTTTCCACACATTTGTTGGTAGCGTTCGCTATATTCAGTGGGTGCTTTCCTACCACTATTGGGACATACTAAACTGACACCATTCTTCACATTTTTTGTCCACCTATTCATAATGTAGTGTGTCGGCAACCCTCTCGAGGTTTGTGTAGCCGCCACAAGATCTAGGAGTTCCATAACTCTAAGACAATGTCGACAGATTGCAAACCTAGGATTTCAAACAATCTACGCTCGCATTCAACAATTGCCTTGTGGGGATCAACCATCACAAGTCTTTCATCCCGACTTTTCCTCTCGCACCAAATATAAAAACATCCTCGTACACTGAGTACGCTAACATACTACGAGGTTTTTCCCGGGACATGGATCTAACGAGTACTCCATTGGTCGGTGATCATCACACAAAAAAACATGAGATCTTAATAAACAAAACATGTGTTCTCAATCGCGAGAACATGTCTTCTCCGCTATCGAAAATGTGTTCCTATTAAAAAAAACATGTGTTCTCATTAACAAAACACGTGTTGCAGGGTCACGAGAACACGTGTTTTCTAGTCGAGAACACGTGTTTTCTCCGCCAAAGTACATGTCTTGTACGCAAATTGAACTTGTTCCAATTGACAAAACATGTGTTCTCATTAACAAAACATGTGTTATGTGTACCAGAACACGTGCTTTCTAGTCGAGAACACGTGTTTTCTCCGCCAAAGTACATGTCTTCTCCGCAAATTCAGCGTGTTCCTATTGACAAAACATGTGTTCTCATTAACAAAACATGTGTTCCCTATACAGAAGTTTGTATTAAGTTAAATCAGACCGGTTCGGAGTACAACAAAACTTGTTCCTGCCACATTGCGAAAACATTTGGCGTATAATGTGTGGCTGCACTATTCGCTAGTGGGCTATGCGGAGTATTGTTGTTCGGCAACTTGTTCATACTGTCAAAGTTTCTTTTTAATTCGGCAACCTTTGCTGTCAGCTCACCATTCTGTTGAAGTGTGTAAAAAACTGGACAAGATTGTGGTCGGCCTTTAGATAGCCTCTTAGGACACTATTGTTCGACTCGCTCAACTGTGTTGAACGAATGCCAGCGGTGAAGTGTTGCTTAACCCATGCAGATGACCACTGTTCTCGAAAGCAATGAATCCTTCGACCCACGAATGTACTCTTGTTTTTTGGCCACATTTATCCATAATAAGACATTCATTTTCGAGCTTGGCCCACACTTGATCAAACTCATTTTCATCATGGACATTGTACATAGCATTAAAAAAATGCTCTATGACCTCTGCAGTCCACATTGTGCTCAGGTTCTTGACCGCATTTTTCTTAATGTGCCATGTACACGATCCGTGGAAAAGAATGGGGAACTCGAGACTTTATTGCGGCGGCCATAGCGGCATCACGATCGGTAAAAAGCAGGCGTGAGGGGCTTTCCCCGACATGCATTTCGAAATGACTTGAATAACCATTTGAACGAAGGAATCGTCTCATCATACAGTAGTGCCGCCCCAAATATGCACGACTCGTGGTGATTGTTGAAACCAACAAAGCAGCGATGGAAAAAAAAATTTATACTAGGTTAACAATAGCACGGTTAATTAATAATACAAAAAAACGTGTTACGCATTGGAGAACACGTGTTACTGTATTCGAGAACACGTGTTACGTATTCGAGAACACTCGTTCTCTACAAGTTAACACCATTACTGGGGTGGAAATTTAATCGTAATACTATAGGGCACGAAATTGTTGTTGGTCGGGGTATGTTGTATCAAAGCGTCACTACATCGCCAAAGTAACCATAGTCCATCTTCATTAATCCGATACGCCCCGAAAAAATGTTAGCAATTTTCTCATCGCGATCCGTTTCAATATCATAGTAAAACATCGGATTCAGGGTATGCCTCACGCAGGAAATGCTCAAGTAGAGCGATTCGCTTCCCCGAGACCCATCGACTTTTGGCGTCTCCCTACTGAGGTGATTCTTTAAATCAAGCTTTATAAAGCACTAGATTTTCATTGCCCCGACTTGCGGTGACATGATAGTGTACGACGATTTTAGTGCCACCCCAGCACTATCATTCATCTCAGCGACAATTCCGTGAAGATTCGTCACTTGGCGATTCGATCGTATCAAATGTGAAAAGTTTGCTGGATGAAGGGAATGATTGTGCTCCTTCACCCGATTACTAACTACAAATATGCGCCTCTGTTGATTAAATTTCACAACTACTTTAGCCATACAACCCGTCCGCTCTTCACCCCGGGACCGCGTCAGCAAATTCCTTGATTGAACATGGTCTTCGGGGCATTTCTCCTTGTTCTTGGGATCGTGGGTACTTCTTTTCCTGAATCCCTCTTTATTACAAACATATTTCACATAACCCGACTCATTCCTTGTTACTTTTTAACGACTTACTATAGTTTTTCCGAGCATGAACCACTAAGTTATGAGCATAATCAACGTAAAAATCTATGAACTCTCTTTACGTAGTGAACTCCTTAGACTTCAAATCAATTGTCGTTTGTAATAATCGTCATTACACTATAAAACAATGTACAGTTCTCGGCCAAAAAACAACTTTCCTTTGTGTCGAACACGTGTTACAGGGTAATAAAACACGTGTTCATGTATTAAAACACGTGTTCATGTATTAAAACACGTGTTACAGGGGTGTTTTTATATCATGTGTTCTTGTTAGCGTAGCGTGTGTTCTTCAAAAGCAGAACATGTGTCCTTAGAAGACAAAAAAATATTTGGCTCCACCAAAAACATAGTGCGTGCCTTACAATTAAGCCCCTGTATTGTCGGCTTTCTTTCCATCTTGGTTGTCTGACCTTACTTTCCTTCGCTCCGAAGCTGCGACTATTACATGGCACATTTAGTTTTGGGTCAAAAAAAACAAAATAGAGAGCATGATACGACATTTTCGCATAATCCAGAACAACTCACCGTCGTCATCTTGAGTCAACTATAGCTTGTTTGCTTCGATCTTTTAGTTTGTCCACTGTATGAACATCGTCATTATCACTAATTCTCGAAGAAATTTCTTGAACACAAGTTTTTTCTCTTGCCTAACTCCCCCAGAATAAGCCATATTCTTCATGAGAACTTGTTTGGCCATCGTAAGATACACCATTCTTCGAAGAAAATCTACGAATCTTTGCCATTCAACCATACTATCACTTCCTTGTTCATCCATTTTCAAGGATGACCAGGAGAAGAAAAGGTAGATGAAAAGGTAGAACAAAATCGAGTCGAGTTTTTTTTGGGAAAGTTAGTAGAAACTCCAAAGAAAGATAGAGATGAAAAGGGAGATTTCAAATGGGAGATATCTACAAATATATCTTCTCCCTTTTTAAAAAAGTAAGAAAGAGAAAATGGGGGGATTTCGAGGCTTTTCTACCGCCAAAACAATTTGACCAAACTTCGAGCCAAAAAATACCCTAGCTTTGTGAGGTAGTTGGATCGAAAAGTATAAGATCCAACTGGCTTTCACGTCTTGCCGCACATACTGACCCTTTTTGGTTCAGCATAGGAGCCGCGGTGTAATTTTCCACGTCTTCTGCATGTGTATTATTTTTCTTTTCTTTTCAGTTTTGTCCAAGCAACAATATGCATGCAAAGACAAGGAAGGAGCCACCTAATATTCCACGAAACCGATTCATCTTTCCCAAAAAGGAATGAGCCACCTAATATTCAAGATTACAAACTACCAGGCAGAATATTTCAAAATTATGACTCAATAATCCATTCATCCCATCTTAAAATTTTGATTGCATTGAGTTTGAGTTTGAATTGAATTTGATCTGATTTGAAATTCAAATTCATATACAAACCAATTTTGAAAATGAAACCTGAAGCATGAAATTATCTAGAATTTAGTTTAAATTTATAACTAATTTGAGACTGAGACCAAAATCACAAACCCAAACTCTTTGAATATGAATCCCATCTTTTTTACCTACAAGTCTACAACAACAAGACATTGGTGATTGGTCCTACCACCATTAACAAGGTATATATACCTAGAACAAGATTCCTGTTCTGACCATTAGCTCCTAAATAACAAACAAAAACCACCATAATAAAACCAACACAACTTATATCAGTTTAGTCCAATGAAAGCTCTATAGTGGAGAATATTTTCTTTGCCATATAAAAAAATAAATAATCTTATCATGTGAGTTTCAGAATAATAGATTGGAAACCATCACCTGCAAAATGTTGCAGTCCATGGTTGGTGAGTGGTGGCCTCAGCCTCACTGGTCTGCCACATCATCCATCACACTATCACAGAACTCCAATTCTCATGACTCAAATCACCAATCCAATCCCAAATCATCTTTAACATCTTTTTTATTTTTTTTATATATATACACGGCCGTGTCTATATATTTTTAACCGGAAAATTCTGATATGGACCGGGTCCATGTGGACCATATGCTCCAGATTTGGCCACATCTTTGCAGAATAAGGAGAGAGAAGGAAATGCAGTAATGTGGCCAAATCTGAACCGCATGGTCCAGTGGACCCGGTCTATATCAAAAGTGTTCTTTTTAACCTGACTAATTTTATTGAAATCTTAAAAGCACTTTTGACCGACAAGAATTCCAACAAGCATGCGACGATGAGTACTGAACCCTGAATGCATGGGCATAACAAACACCTCTTTCAGTTGAAAATACCAAGAAATCTTTGCTCCTTCAGATGAAGAAAATATCCTAAATAAGTATTTACATTGAATTTACATCAGTATATGCTAAACTTGGTATTCAATTGGTCTATTTTGAGAACCACATTTGGTTTCAACAACCTCAACATCAACATTAAAGATCATAATACAATCAAGAACGAAATAACTTATCTTCCAATCTCATCAATGTCATCATGGTCTTCCTCAGTTGTCTCTTCCATTTCTCTACCAAACGAGTAAACTTGGTAGCCAGAAGCGGTGGATAGATGGCCACTACTTGCTGATCTATTAATATCATCAAGATCAGCAGTAAGAGGAATTGGCCTTTCAGGTATTGATGGAACCGCGATATCTGTATCCAACATTTTAACTACTTGCTCCATTGTTGGTCTTGCATACAACTGCGGATGCGAGCATAGAACAGCAATCAATACATATTTCTCCAACATTTCTGGAGAACCTAATTCTGGCATGTTTTCTTCAATTACATCCAAAGCCCTGTCTTTTTTCACTAATGACCATGCCCAATCTGCTACAAGACTAGGTTGACCATCTTTAACATCCATAATCGCCTTCTTCCCACTCAAGAGCTCAAGAAGCAGAACTCCGAAGCTATAAACATCGCTCCTTTCAGTCAGCTGCCCGTATAATGCATACTCGGGCGCCAGATATCCCATCGTCCCTGCTACTCTAGTGCTCAAATGTGTGAACCCCTCAGGTGTAAACTTTGCCAATCCAAAATCTGCAACTTTAGCCTCAAATGTCTCATCTAGAAGTATATTACTAGCTTTAATATCCCTATGAATAATAGATGGCTGCGCACCGTAATGCAAATAAGCTAATCCTCTAGCCGTCCCTAGAGCAATCTTTTGACGAATTGGCCAACTCAGCTTATTCTCGATGGTTCCAAACAAATGATCATGGAGACTCCCGTTCTTGATCAAATCACAGACGATAATCCTCTGGTGACCCTCGAAAGTCGTCGTAGCAACACAATAACCTCTCAAAGCCACAAGATTAACATGCCTAATGCTAGCAATAACCTCCACCTCGTGCGTGAAACTTGCATCGCCCGCAGCAGAACAGTTCTTGAATCTCTTCAATGCCACTTCAGATCCATCAGGCAACACCCCTTTGTATACATTTCCATACCCTCCTCTCCCAATTATATACTTCCAATTAAAATTGTTCGTGGCCTCCTTAATTTCCTCCAATGTGAACTTAACTAAATTAGTATTTGCGTTAATGGAGTCCAATGCAGAAGGGCCAATACCAGAGTTTGTATGATTCTTCCATTTCCTCTTCCAACTTCGTTTCGTTCTTCGCCATGTCCAAAGCCCTAATAAACCTAGAACAAAAATCAACCCACAAACGGCCCCAATTACAGGAATCACGATCTTTTTACGCTTATTACCGGAATCAACCTCCAGAAAATTGAGGGAAAACAAGCATGCTGATGTATCTTCATTGTCGGGCCCAAATGAGTTGGCGAAAGCGGCGGCGTAAATCGAAAGATAATCCGAACATCTGGAGACGTTATCACCGGAAGGCCGATTGACGTACGATGCCTGAAGGCCGGTAAGACTGACGGTACAAGTACCGCAAGAAGAACCGGCGAGCGAGTGGTTGCAGGCCGAAACGACGTCGTTGATGGCAGCTCGACTCACGTTCGACTCAAACTCCGAGCGAGTGGTGATACCCATACATCCCTCCGAGATCCAGCTGGTCTCGAAGCCGCAGGCACGCCGGATATCGAGATTGGGGACGAACTCACTGATTAACGTTTGGTAAGCGTTTGCGCATGACTCGGCCGAGTCAGCCGGAGGCAAGAACGAGTTAGTACGCCGGAGATAATCGGAGAGAAGGAGTCGAATGCCTTGCCTGATGTATTGGCACTCCGTGCTGGTGTCCAATTTGGGCGACTTCCTCCCCCGGGCTAGCCGGCGGATAACACCAATATCCAGCGGACATGGCGATGAAGTATTGCCGCCGGTGGTGGTTTGGAGGAGACTCCGGTGGGGGACAGTGGAACGGGCAAACAAATTAATAAATTGAGCTTGAAAAAGGAGAAAAACAAGGGAAAAGATCTGGGAACGCATTTATAAGGAAATACAAACGGATCCTACAGGAAGAAAAAGATGGGTTTAGTAATTTGAGGTATTCATGGAGGGTTTGGTTTTGAGTTAAAAGTGAGAGTCAAAGAGTGATGCCGGAGAAGAAGGGTATTTCAGTAAAGTAGAAGGGATTGACTTCAGAAGCAAAAGAGGCTGAGGAGCTAGTCAGTAGTGGAGTTTTTTTGTCTATCTTAAAATTCAAAGAGGAAAGGTTTGCGAAGGCACCTCGAGTTGGCAGCTTTCTAGAAGAAAAAATTAAAACAAAAATAAAAAGAGAAAAAATTGTATTGTATAGCACTTTATAGTATCTTAAAATTCTATCTCTTTCTCTGTCTTACCACTAAAAATGTGATACATATCTAATTATTCATAACACAACCACCTCATATAGTGCAACATGCTCCTAATTTCTCTCTCTTCCTACCTCTTATTCTTTAAGTGAGATATATGACACATTTCTAATGGTGGGATAAGACAAAGAAGGGGGACGGACGATTTTCTCCCTTTTGTACCTATTATTAAATTATTGAATCTCATGTTTTAACCAAATTTAACTTTTATGGCCGTGAGGGATCCCACGTGTGAATGAAATCAAAGAGCATTTTTGTTCATTCAAAAAAAAAAAATACACTATTTTTATTATGTTTTTGCCTATTAAAGATTTTGGGAGTATTTAATTTTGACAAAATTATACTTTTACCCTACAACCCTTCTAATTAATTGCAACAAAAATAATGCCCAAATTTATTATATTCCTTTATTTTATTTTTATCATCAATTATCTATAAAAATAAAGAATCCAAACAAATAACACAAACCAAAATGAAATCAAAACGAACAACAATATCATTTCTCCCTAATCATATCCGTCTTGGAAATAATATTGTTTCCCTTTCTTAACACTAAATACAACATTATATACATACTTACAATACAATTTATAAGCTTGTTCTTTATCATCATCAGGATTAAAATTATCTATTTCTCTATAGGTCTTGCTAACATTTTCAAAATGTACCATTTCTTCCCAATTCACCAAAGTTTGAAGGGAATACGTACCGGTAAAATAGTACTCCCTTCATTCCTATTTAATTGTCGTTTAGGAGATTTATAGGTATTCAAATTAATTGTCGTTTAAGGCTCTTTTATTAGTTTGTCAATAATTTATTCCAACTATATTTTTAATATTTTTTGTATTTGCCCCTCTGCCATCCCTATTTTTTCCTTTCTTTTCTTATGCTATAGAAGTGAGAGGGGTAGTATTGAAACTTTCAGTAAAAATAATACGTTTTTTAATTTTCTAAAATTGTTTAAAGAGTTTTATATTTAGAAATGGAGGGAATAACATTTATGGTATTATACTGCAAACAAAAAATTGGTAAAAATTCAATCTTTTAAGAAAAATAATAGGGGTACCCAACTCTATCGTAGAAGTATGATTTTGTCAAAATCAAATACTTATAAAATCTTTATGTGTGAAAAAAATAACAAAAATTATATTGGTCGAAAACTCTAAACCTTAAATAGTTAATGAGTAAAATAATGTGTTTTCTCTTTTTATTTTAATGGACAAATATACCCTTTGATTCTATTTACACGTACATCACACCGGCCCATCTCCGATAATAATAATTACCCATCTCTGCTATAAAATATGAATTTTGTCAAAATATAATACCCACAAATTCATAAAATGTCCACCACCGATAATAATAATAACTAATTGAATACTCCCTCCATTTCTAAATATAAGAATTTCATTACATATTGCGAAATTTAATGAAGCAAACATTACGATATTTTTGTAATCAAAATATCAATATTACTTTCTTAAATAATATTTGTATACCACTAATTCTATTTAAGAGAGTAATACTGATATTTTAATTATAAAAATATCTTAATAATATTTTTTTAATTTTTGTAACATTTAATGAAAATTTTATATTTCAGAATGGAGGTAGTACTCTCTAAAGAAGTAAATATTCGGCTAGAAAATATATTTCATAGTGATAAAATGAAGGGAAATTGGCGAAATAAGCACTCAAACAATATGCGTTTGGCGATAATGGTCCCCGTTTTATTTTTTTTTGTTTTTAGGAACATAAACAATTTGCGTTTGGCTAAAATGGTCCTTCCGTCCATCCCAGTTACGGTAAAAATTAATTTTTTTTTTTTTAAAAACCCTTTTTAGGAACCAGGGCTAATTTGGGAATTTCACCCTAAAAAAATAGAACCACCACTACCACTACCAAACCTCCACCACCACCACCACCACTAAATGTTCCACTTGAAGGATCATTCTTTGAACATAAAAATTTAAAGTTATTGTATTTCTAAACTCTATCTTTCCGGTATCAGTTTGCTTTAATGCTAGATTCATAAGCAATTGCTTTGAACAAAGGAAACCACTCTATTCGATATCTGTTTTAGCTTACTTTACTGAATGATGGATAAGATGATTAAACTTACTATTGAAGATTTAATTTATGGATGCTGCTCCATATGGAAAAATGTTGGAACTTTAATCCTAGTGTTGTGAGATGGTTCTGTAAAAAACTTTTACTCATTGTGAAGAAGTTGGAAGAAAAGTTACAAGTGGCGGCAGGATATAGCTGTAGTTACAAAATGGTTATCAGGAGTTTCTCCGGTATGATGTTGACGTGTTCATACTTTATAGAACATTCTTACATTGCTCAAGAATTGGTTTTGATATGATTTTGCATGCCAACTTTTTAGTGTAGGTGGCTCTCATCAAGATCGAGTAGTTCCACAAAGTCGACATTTGAGGAAAAATTCCTTTCGCAGCAGCCACAAGCTCCAGGTTTGCCTACTGCTTATGTGTGCTTAGGTCAGAATTGTTTATTCATTCAGTGGTTCTAAGCGCTAGAATGTTGAGAGCAGTTGTTACATCGGGGGAAGCAATGTTTTTGTATTCGGTTAGATCACGATCACATCCTAGCTTGATTAGTTTTTCCCCCTTGTGCATTTAATGCACAGATTGCAGTTTTAGCTTTTTCCTTATTTTAGTATTTTCATGTTACTCGAGACAATTTTCTTTTAGCAATTTGGGTTGGCCAAATTTCCCTTTGCGTATGCTCTGTGTTCTCATCGAGTTCTGTTTCAGCTCCACTGGAGTTTCTGTGGCCCAAATGCATGAATGGCACACAATCTAAGTGGTTTTGCACAAGCAAAGGACTCTCCAAACCTTCATCTCTACCCACCAAACATCATCCATCCCTCCTCATCCCCTTCCCTCACGCCACCACTACCAAACCTCCATCTCCACCATCTCCTTCTTTCAGTAAAACAAACCCATAAAATAGTGCTCTTTTTTATTGGGTGAATTCAATAGGGTTTTTTTTGTGAAGATTTTGGGCATGGAGATAAAGCGGGTAATACAAGGAATTGGTGGTGGAAGGGTGGTGGTGCGACTCAGTGGGGGGAAGGGTAGTGGAAAGGGAAAGGAGAAAGAAGAGAATGAGATGAAGCGGAGGGAGGATGAAGATGGGGACCATTATCACCAATTTTCCAAAAATAAAACAGTTTTTTCCCCAAAATACCCTTTAATTTTGCTATTTTTCATTTATTTTTTGGTTGACTAACAGTTGACATTAACTGGGATGGACGGAAGGACCATTTTAGCCAAACGCAAATTGTTTATGTTCCTAAAAACAAAAAAAAATAAAACGGGGACCATTATCGCCAAACGCATATTGTTTGAGTACTTATTTCGCCAATTTCCCTAAAATGAATAACTATCACGTCCCACGTCCTGATTTTCTATATACTTATCAAAGAATAAATTTGTACTCCGGCAGAAACTTGGGGTCCTACACTGCCTACTCGGTTGATGATGATAAATGATAGACCCGACATCTTTTATGCAGAGGTCCCACTTTTGTTTTCCGAGTGTCGTTTTCGACTGTATGTCTCCTATGCGAAATAAATATTTTTTAATATGTGAAAAATATTTTTTTTTTATTGAGAACAGGTGTTTTTAATTTAACAACACATGTTTAGTTGAACAAGTGTTTTGAAATTTGAAATTAGAATATGTGTTTTTTTAAATTATTTTCAGCGTTAAAATTTTAATCTAACGAATGAAAATTTGTTTCGGACGTGCGAAATATTTTTCATTCTGCACTGAAGCCGTGGTGCGTTTTCGAAGAGACTAAAGTAAAACAAATCTATGTGTTGTCTTCTTGGGCTCAAATGTATATGATTTCTGGTCTTTGGGCCTTCATTTTTTTGGGAGGTATATTATAGGCCTAACCTTATGTCCCAGAATTTCATATTTACACACCGTTGTGCTTTATTCGGATGATAAGAGTTTTTTTGTTTTTTTTGCCAAGTATTTCGAGGGTGAAAATCGTTTGTACCCGTCTGTGTATATATCTTTATATCCAACTAATAAGAATTCGACATGTGATCATTTTTTTTAATTATATATACAAATGGTGAATTGTAATTGGTTGAACATAGAAATGGGTACAGGCGATTATTTGCCGTATTTCGGATGGTAAGAGTTAAATTCATATTTTCGGTCAAGGAATTGGGGAAGTTGGTAGCCTAATCTTTTTGGGTCACTTGGGCATATAGCTGTCTTTGTGGGACTGGTCCTACATCACTCTCACATGAATTGTGCGGGGTTTACCTGTCACACCCCGTAACCGGAATGGTGAAATGATAGTGTCTCATTGGTCGATGAGACACCAAAGCCCACGATACAGAGATTACTAAAGGGAAATCCAATATAATATAGCATTCCAAATTATAAGTTAAGCAGCGGAATAAATGTATTACAAAGAAAATTGTTCAACGATACTATAAATGAAATTGTTCTACGTATAACAGAATAAATAAATGGCCTAAAATCTCTAAGCAAAGCTGGTTATGAATCACTCTTCATAATCCTCTTCCCAAGTGTCATCATCGTAATATTGCTCGTCACCTAAATCATCTGCAAAATAAGATAAAAGCGGATGGATTGAGTTCCGGTGCTAAGGAATGACAAAAAACCACAAGTATAAAACACAATTAGACAAAAAAGCACATTCCCGTTTCCCAAAATACCACTTTCGAAACAACACCAACACGACACTAATCACTGTCACAACACTGTAAATACACCGAGAATACCATCACGGTATCCACAATACACTAAATACCTTTGACTTTTCAGCCGCAACTTTTCTCTCTCCTCGGTAACCCAATCGATGTGACGGTTGCGTGTTACTTTTTGTTGTTATTATTATTATTTATTTGTGAAATTACATATGTATCCTTTTAACTCTCTTTTAAATTCCAACCGTCGATCCTCTTTTAAAATGAAATCAACGGTCCTGATTGTGTCCCGCACGTACGGAACTTAGGTCGTTCCGCACAGGAGCAGGACTGCTGAGTTATATATATTTGTTAGTGAAAGAGTTTGTTATTTATAAGGATTGGATAATTTTTTTATTAATTCAAAGAGTTTATTTTTATAAGGATTGTCAATCTCATCTCTTGAGCGATTGCTCATTTGCTTTTTATAAAAATTAAACAATTTATTCTCTATAATAATTGAGTAATCTTCCTTTTGAGAGATTGAGAGTTATTTATTTATAAGAATTAAACAATTTGTTTTTAATAAGGATAAAACCTTAATAGTTTGGTTTTTTATAAGAATTAACAATTTGTTTTTTATAAGGATTTAATTTGTTTTTTAACAAGGTTTGAAAAATCTTTTTCCTCTTAAGAAATTGAAAGTTGATTATTTATAAGAATTGAGCAGCCCCCTCTTTATCTTTAAGGTACCTCTTCTCTACTTCTCTACTTCTCTGCTCTCGTCTCCAACTACATGATCAAAGCCACCGCAGATCGCCAGGCCAGAGAAAGTTGAAAATCCACAGTCGAACTAGGACTGCCCCAAAGTAAAGTTTGATGGTGGTGGTGGTGGTCCAGTGGGGTCTCTTTCAAACGCTTGTTTTTTAAGAAAAAAACCAGTATCCCTCCAGCAAGAATCAAAGAAATTGGTGGCAGAATTATATTAAAAATTTCCCATAAAAATACTTCTTCATCTTCTGCCTTCTTTTTTTTTCTCACTGGGATTGCTGCAGTGGGCAAGACTCGAAAAGCAGAGGATATCTTTCTGGGTTCAGTACGGAAACTATAAAAGGTTGCGACTTTTTTTTATTATTTATTAAGGTTGTCTCTGTCTGGGCTTCATTCGTATCTTCAAAAGTCTGTATCAAGCCATTATCTCTTTCTGTGTTGCTGCCTTTGTCCTCCTTTGGCTCTTCTTTTTGTCTTTCTTCTCTTTAATCTCTGGGCCCCAGAATGGTGGTTAATGGTATTTGTTCAATAACCATCTTCCTAGAACTATGTGGTACTCCCTCCCTTCCATAATATAAATAGTTTCTATTTAGAACATATAGCGAAAATTAAGGAAGAAGTTACTTTATTAGTTAAAATATCAATCTTACCTTTTTAAATAGATTCAGTGGTATACAAGTCCTATTAAGAGAAGAAAATAATAGTGATATTTTGATTAACATAGTAGATTGTTTTTTTGCTTTAGTTTTCGCTAAATTTCTTAAACGACTTATATTATGGAATGGAACAGAGGAGGAGTAATGTTGTTTAATATTCTTGAAGGGATTCACAATGCTGTTGTTTATAAATTTCTCTATAGGCCTTGTTTCTCTAGCTAAATTATGCTATATTTATTTTCTTTAACTGTATCTAAAATAACAGATTTTCTGTTTTTGGTAAATTTTGATTCTAGATATGGATAAGCAGAAGAACAATCTTCACTCTCCGGATACGGTTCTTGGGGGCTACTTAAGAAATTCGGAATCTGAAACAGAGGATTCCTCAAAAGAGAGCACTTCAAAACCTGCTTCTAGGTGGTCAGAATTTGTTCAATCATTCAAGAGCAAATCGAAGCGACATTTGGCCACATTGCATCCTCTGAAACTGTCTAAAAGAGTTAGCAGTAGTTTGAGAGAGGAATTTACCGGTGTTCCGAATCCTATATTTGATGTTGGTTTCAACTATTTCAAGCCCCAATGGAAGAATTTTACCTTCTCTGAACTTCAGGCTGCATCCAAGAACTTTTCCCAAGGTTAGTTAGACCTTTGATCAGCAATTTTTTTTTTAACTGCAGTGAATTTTATTGCTTATTAATAATATTGCCTGCTCGTGTCCCAATTATTGAGGAGTTGACGAGTTATGTTATTGTTATTGTATTAATAGTATTGAAAAAATTTACGAAAAAAAGCATTTCTGCTGTCCAGAGTTTTTAATTGGGAAGGGAGGATATGCCGAAGTGTACAAAGGCTGCTTGCGATCTGGGCAGCTTGTTGCTATTAAGCGGCTGATGAAGGGACCAATGGACAAAAGAATCGGGGATTTTTTATCTGAACTTGGAATAATGGCTCATGTAAACCATCCTAATACTGCTAAATTGATCGGTTATGGGGTTGAAGGCGGATTATTCCTTGTTCTTGAGCTCTCTCCCCATGGAAGTCTAGCATCATTGCTTCACAGTGAGTACCACTACATAATACATTTCTTTCGTTTATCCCTAACGAGTTACTACAATTTATGCCCCTACCTAGTTTTGATATTCAAATTGATTTACAGGCTCAAAGGAGAAGCTTAAGTGGAATATTAGGTATGAAATCGCTCTGGGGATCGCTAGAGGGCTTCTCTATCTTCATGATGGCTGCCAGAGGAGAATCATCCATAGAGACATTAAGGCTGCAAATATACTTCTTACAAAGAATTTTGAGCCTCAGGTACTTTAATACCGTGTCCATATATTACAATGACTATCTTTCATATTTATCAGGAGTCTCGACTGAGATTAACTATTGCCCGGTTTCCAGATATGTGATTTTGGCCTGGCAAAATGGTTACCAGGGGAGTGGACTCATCTTACCGTGTCAAACTTTGAAGGCACGTTCGGGTATATATTGAATTTACCGTCTTCAAATACTTTGCTTCTCTTACCTGCTGTCTAGTAATCTGCACAAACTAGTATTCATAATTCTGTTTCCCGATCTTTCCATTTCAGATATCTCGCCCCAGAGTTTTTAATGCATGGGATAGTGGATGAGAAGACCGATGTTTTTGCCTTTGGCGTGGTGCTACTTGAGCTCATCACTGGACGTCGAGCACTAGATTACTCGCAACAAAGCCTTGTGATGTGGGTACGCATATTCTTGTCTAGTCACCTCATGAAGATGGTTCACTAGTTTCGATAAGGAGCTGAATATATGATTTCTTGTTTTTGCTTGTTGTAGGCAAAACCGCTGCTGAAAAAGAACAGAATTCGAGAACTGATTGATCCTTTACTTGCTGATTACGACCGAATAGAGATGGACCTCGTGATCTTGGCTGCTTTCCTTTGTGTTCAAGAGTCTTCAATTCAACGGCCTCGCATGAGCCAGGTATGTGCTTATACTGTTTCCTTGAACACATTCTAATAGCCAAGCAATTAGCCGTAAGAAGTTCCAAGAGCACGACTCTTGGTTCTACTCCCACGACCAATTGCTTGGCAACCGTCCTCACTATGCCGACAATGGGTAGTTAGGCTAATGCTTATAATCCATCAAGTAATCTAATACAATTCAGTGAAAATCTTACTTGATTCGGACTTTCCTCTTGCAGGTGCTACTGCTGCTTAGAGGGAGTTGTGGCAGCTTTGAACTCATAAGAAAATCTAAAACGCTGTCGTATTGGAAGAAGTATTACGAAGATCTATTCAACACCGATGAGTACAGCAAAACCACGGCCCCAAGCGATCTAAGCTTAAAGAAACAGACAGTCGATGAAGTTTAAAAGATTTGCTGATTCGATCTTCATAATTTATTACTTAGTATGTAGGATCATTAGAACAAATCAGTCTCCAGGCTTTCGACTCGTTATATCCTGAGTCGCGGAGAAAGCAGTTGAGTAATGTATATCATGGGTTGTCCGCAATGTACATGATGAGTGTTACAGAGGATTCGAGGTTAGATAGAAAGTTTTGTACCAAAGGTTTCCCTAAAGATAATGTTATTGCAAATTAAAAGATATCATCTCCTTGTGCAACTTGAAAAATTATGACTTCGTCTGAATGGTTTTACTATTTTTTTATTATATAAAAATGCAATAATAGTTGCTTGCGCGTACACTTTTTACACGATAACTTCTCTGCTAACACAAACATCTCTTGCTATCATTGGAGACAACATATCATTAATTCATTAATACAAAAAATTGCGTGATTTGTATGTTATTATTATATTTAATTCTCAAGTAAAAGAGAGCCGAAGAGAGACCTTGGACCGTGAACATAGGGGCTAACCACTTTCACCCTTTTGGTTTCTTTGGTGGGCCTAAAAGATGACGTTATCGGCCCAAAAACCTAAATACTGAATATTTTTTAGGACCTTCCTAGTCTACTAGAATTCTTGGATAGGTGTTGGAGTTGAAAAAACTTTTATATATCAATAGGAATAAAATTACATGTAGGAGGAGCAACTCTCACACTCAACTACAATACAAAAACAAGAGGTATAACATTACATGTAGGAGGAGCAACTCTCACACTCAACTACAACACAAAAACCAACCCACTTTTCTCTCTTGTTTTTCCGGTGGTTCACTTTAGCTCAAGAATGAGCTCTATTTATAGAGAAACTTTGGAGACAAACTCCACAAAAATTGTTGGCTCAAATGGCTGGCTTGATCAACTTGGCAACTTGCTTTACTTAATCAAATTGCCAACTTGCTTAAGTAATCAACTTGCTTAAGTAATTGACCAACTTGCTTAAGTAATCAAATTGCTTAAGTAATTTTCCAGCCAACCAATAGTTATTGAGCTGAATTTCTGACAATAGGAATTGGCTAAAACCTAAATAGGGGGGTGAATCCTTTATACTAATAGGGGGTGCATAATATTAATTTGGATCTTATCCAATTCCTATCCAAGAATTCAGGTAGCAAATCATTTTCCTATTTTTTATTGTGCAAAACAGATGTTAAATGTCATAGAATATATATTAATTAGAAGAGAATACATATTTACATAATATATAACGCGTATTTAAAATTTTGTAACATTAAAAAAAAATATCAGTATATACTAACACATTTTTTTTACACTTTAGTCGCAGCTGGAGAAAATCACACAAATCAGGACAACCACAACTGAATCAGGACCTCGCCAGCTGTTTTCTTTTTCTAACACCCTCTCGCACAAACTTCCTATCCCCCCCTCTTTTTGCCTTCCTTTTTTGAGCTGAAAATAAAAGATCTTGATGGACTACGAGTGGTACATGCACTTTCGTTTTTTGTATTTTTTTTTGAAATTTACAATGTTTTTTACTTCATTACTTTTCGTTATTTTGTGAACATATTTTTCCTCGTAAAAATCAATTCTACATCTCACTAGACACATTACTATCTTAATTGTTTGCCAAATATGAAAAAAAAACACTCTTTATTATTCTTACTTTGAATTTCATTACAGATCATTCAAAAGTTCAATCGTTCCAAAATTATAACTAAAGTTCAAATATTTCTTTTTTTAATCGATAGATCATAGGTCATATTGGTGTTTCTAATTATTAACGAGAGAAAGTAAAGCACTTCAATTAATTCTTTTGAAAGAGAAGGCAAAAGGAAAGAAGAAGAAAAAATATTTCAAGACGGACATTTCAAGACGGATCCAATATTGAACACAATTTTTTTTATCAAATACTACTTGAAATGAGAAATAAACTTATACAGCTACGCGTAGTAAGTAAGAGTGTATTTGAAAATCATCTCAAAATTCAAATTTCAGAATTAATTTTGTGTTTTTTTTTATTACATACAATTTAAATTTTACAAAAGATACTATACAATCCAATGCGAACCTAATTCTTTTTACAAGCACTACCCCATGGCTAATGTATATGGTACTTGCCCAACAAAAAAAATAGACTATTTAATATAAGATAATTATTTCCCCTATAGGGTATTAAATAAAAGGTAATAAAAAATAAAAAAATAAAAAAATAAAAATAAAGCAGATAATGGTTCAATACTTCAATGGTGGTGGTACGGCAGTTCTCCATGCCGCCACAATCAGGTCACGTGGTCCTATTCCGAACCACCGCAAAAGCTCCAATCTGCTGACCTGTCAATCAGAACCTAAGGGAGAAGGACTCCACGTAGGCTCGGACAACCGTTTGGTCCCCGAACCCTCTTCCCAATAAACAAACAGTATAAGACATTCATTTTAATTAATAAATATTAATTAACCAAACAAAATATGACCAAAATAACCTCGTAGTCGTAGTAGTAGCAAAAGAGGAGAAAAGACTCTCTAGGAACTAGGAAGATAGTAGTAAATCCTTTCGTCTTCTCCGAGAAGCCAAAACCCCATTTCCCAATCTTCCTTTTGCTTTTCTCAGAACCCATTCATCTGTAAATCCCTGCCTGCTGTCTTCTCCATTAAAAGCTTTTCACGGCCTCCATTTTTAGTTGTTCACGAGAAATCTCTGCCTCTTGTTCACGGAAAAGCATTCCCAAAAGCCCAATTTCTACTTTATATAAACAACCCCTCCCCTCCTCCTTTAATATTATCTCAGTCTTCAAGAATGAGATCACCAATGTTGATGTTTTTTAGCTATTTGATTTTCCTTCTACAGTTTTGTTTCTTGGGCATGGCGATTTTGGACCCTATTGATTTCTTGGCTTTGCAATCGATACGGAAAAGCTTGGATGATCTGCCTGGTTCTAATTATTTTGCTTCTTGGGATTTCACTTCTGATCCATGCAACTTCGCCGGAGTCTACTGCGATGGAGATAAAGTGATCGCCTTAAATTTAGGCGATCCTAGAGCCGGTTCGCCCGGGACTGACGGGACGCCTCGACCCCGCCATCGGAAAACTATCTTCTCTAGCTGAGTTTACCGTTGTTCCGGGTCGGATAATCGGGTCATTGCCTCAAACATTTTCTCAATTAACGAACCTCAGGTTTCTAGCCATAAGCCGGAACTTCATCTCCGGCGAGATTCCAGCGACTCTCGGTCAGCTCCGTGGTCTAAAAACTCTCGACCTGAGTTTCAATCAGCTCACCGGAAGTATTCCCTTGGTCCGTCGGAGCTCTGCCGTCGCTATCCAACGTCATTCTCTGCCATAACCGTCTTTCGGGATCGGTCCCTCCATTTGTCTCCCAAACCCTGACCCGACTCGACCTGAAACAAAACGATATTTCCGGGTCGCTCCTACCCAGTTCTCTCCCTCCCTCCCTTCAATATCTCTCCTTATCGTGGAACCGCTTTACTGGACCGGTCGACCGGCTCATAATCCGTCTTAACCGGTTAAATTACCTCGACCTGAGTTTAAACCAGTTCACCGGCTGCATTCCGGGTACCATATTTTCCTTTCCGATCACCAATCTACAACTGCAAAGAAATATGTTTTACGGACCGATTATTCCGGCCAATCAGGTTAATATTCCGACCGTTGATCTCAGCTATAACCGATTATCCGGCGAAATATCGCCGCTATTATCCACCGTAGAGAATCTCTATCTGAATAATAACCGGTTCATGGGTCAAGTGCCGGGGATTTTGGTGGACCGGTTATTATCGGCGAATATTCAGACATTATACTTACAGCACAATTACTTGACCGGAATAGAGATCAATCCGACGGCGGAGATTCCATTAAGCAGTTCATTGTGTTTGCAGTACAATTGCATGGTGCCGCCGGTGCAAACGCCGTGTCCGTTGAAGGCCGGAAACCAGAAGACGAGGCCTACTAATCAGTGCATTGACTGGAAGGGTAAACCTAAGAATTAATGTTAGCAACATCGAGGGCAAAGTGGAGAATTTGCTATCTGATGATAATTTTTTCTTTTTTTTTCCTTTCGTATTTTTTGAAATTCATTTATTTATTTTTGTGATAAATGTGGTTATTAACAGTAATAAGAAAAGGAAAATTGTGGATAATCAGAAAAATATTGCTCTGTAAAACGCTTGAAGATCGCGCTTAATCTCTAATCATAGTGTTGATCAAATGTTTACTTATGTTATAATCTTTGTCACGTTATTGTTTAAATTTTTAAAGTACTATTTAATGAATGCTTATTTTTAAAGTAGGTTTTTTCTTCCTTAAATTGTTAGAATTTGATTTCTGATTTTTTGTAATATAAATCAGATACGGTATTGGATAATTTCACAGGTATTACCATTAGTGTAAGTTGGCTAGGAATCCTCTGTCCCCATTTGGTGTCCCTTCACTGTCCCACTAATAAAAAAATAACATATATTAAATTTTTAATTAAAAAATTATAACCTAAAATAAATAGTGGAACCCATAAAGGAAAAATATACACGTGTCAAATATCTATTCATTGGAATACAGAAGAGGGACAGACGATTTTTTACCGTGTAAGTTATGAGGTCAAACTATATTATATGTTACTATAGAAGTTTTTCTAAAAAAATTGGAGAATCATAATAAAATTATAAATAAAATATAATGAGAGAGTACATAAGAAAATCCGGGGCTAAGGCGCCTCCCACACTCCACTTATCGCCCTGGATAATTTGTTGGATTGCTTGATTCTAAAGTACTAAAAAATTTCTCCTAATACTCAATCGGATCATTTGGTTCTTATGCTAATTAGATTAAGAAATCAAATTGCTAATATGATTTAGTAGATGTTAGTGTGTTTTATTTATTTATTAGTGAGAATGTTAATCTTGTCTTGGTTGCTAACGGATATATTTCTTGGGGTCGTATGAACTATAAAGAAAGAGCAAGAGAGGGAACAATGGTGTCAGTTAATCATCTGGAAGTTGTATCAACTTTCATGTTCTTTATATTACAGAAATGCGCCCCGGCTCCTATGCGGGACAGCTTTTTGTTCCGCATGTGCGGGACAAACTACCAGCCGTCGGATAAGATTTTTTAACGGTCCAGATCTAGAGAGAATTTTTTTTTTAATATTTTAAGTCCAGCCGCAACTTTTCTCTCTCCAGATCTGGACCGTTCTAAATCCCATCCGACGACTGAGATTGTTCCGCACATGCGAAATAATCACTGTTCCGCATAGGAGCCGGACCGACAGAAATGGCTCATTTCTTTTCTAGCTGTTGATTGTTTTTTTTTTTTTTTTTTAAGTATTGGGTAGTATTAGGGACTCCGAGTTTTTATCCAATTTTTTTTAAGGATATATCAAATAGAGTTTATATTTGAGATTTTTGTCTAAAATCTGAATCCAAAAAGAAATTGGAGCTTGAGGGTGGTACTCTGATGTGGTGCTTGTGAAGAAGAAAAGGAGAAGTGGGAAATGGTTGTGTTATTATAAGAAGTAAGGACTAGGTCAATGTTACCGCACATACAACCAGACTAATTGGATCAGGTTTATGATAGAATTATCGTTATCAGTATGAGTTATTGTGGATAAAAATGAAGATGGAGAAATGTAAGTACTCTCTCGTTGTGAACTTTTTTGGTAGATCTAAGAATGTGTTACACTTCTAATGGTTAGAATGTGTATGATTGCTTTAATTGCTTTTACAAATTACAAGGAAACTTTTGGTAAGTAAGGCTACACTTAGGGTTAAGGAGAGTCAAAAAGAGATCAAAGTTGTGATTTTTTGCTTTGTTGGATTGGTGGGTTAGTTAACTTTGAGTTTGGGAGTTTGAGGTCCTACCACTTCTATATCTTTCTTTTTTGCTCCTTTTAAGGTTTAATAAAACATTTGTCAACCCAACATGTAACACACAAAAGTAAAATTCATATATTTGATTATGACTATCCTAATCCTTCAACTAAAATATTGATTATGACTCTTCTCCCTTGTTTAGGCAATATTAGTCTTTATCAACTACCCATGTGCTCAATTGCAACCAGTGACGAAGACACCTCCCGAAAATTTTAAAAATATTACTCTTTTCGATTCAAAATATAAGTTTTTTTAGAATTTTTTTTGTTACAAAATATATGTATTTTTACAATAATTGTGTATTTATTGGCTAATTTACCCTTACATTATTTTCTTTCCATATTCATTTTGGTCAAAAATGTGTAGTTCCCATACAACTTTTTATTAATTTATTTATTGTTTGGAGTATTAATTAGGGGTACTTTAGTCATCTTAATTAGTATCTTAATTTGCGTAAAAACTCATAAAAATAGTTATATTTCGAATCGGAGGGAGTATTATATAGTAAATTTTATATATACATCGGAATATTTGATCAAATTCACCCTCAATATTTTGTGCAGTACTGTTACAGTTTTTCGCCCCAACCTAAAAATTCAAGTTTCGTCCCTGATTGCACCCTCTAAAAGTCTAGCCCTCGAGTCTAATTAAAATATCAATCTTGTATTAAAAAACGGAAAACGCAAGTAGAATTTCCAATAAAATAACACGTAATATTATCATATTAAGAGTGTAAATGGAGATGCAGGTCATACAAATAAATATTGTGTTTGGCTCCTAACCAAAATGCATGGTGGATCCTATGTTTTGGTTTCTTCATTTTTTTTTATATATTTTGTTATATCCCACTCTCAATATTAAATTCTTTGAATTAATTTTATCTCTAATAAATGAGAACTAATTAAGTACTATTGTTGTTATTAATTTGGGAGTTGGGGGAGTTGTTTAGGTGGCGTTTGCGTGTGGTCGTTGGAGATGATGATGAGAAGCCAAATGAATGCATGGAGATTTGGTGGAGACAATAGTGGGGAAGAGAAGCACAGTGCCACGCCGTTATTAAACAAAAGAAATGAATGTTTGCCTTACGTCTCTTCTAGTACTACTTAGCCATTGACGCAGATATAGTGTTAAACAAAAAAAAAAATTAATATATACTGAACGATTTTTTTTACAGGCGTCACAAACTTTTAGATAAGTATTACATTTTATGCAAATGTGTTATCTCATAATTAATAGCAGTACTTGTTTTACGCAACATGTGTTAAAAAATCATAACACATGTTTGCACTAAAACAATTTGGTCTATAAATTTTTTTATCTAATAATATAAAAAAAAGGTTCAATATATACAGCATTTTGTGTGTTCAATACCATAGCAGTATGATCATTGATCTTCCCTCCCTCTCGGGGACCATTCCCACCAGTGACGGATCCAAAGAACCCCACTCAAAAAAAAATATATTTTTTTAATTATATATAATGTATGCTTGGACAAGGGTTGGCTTGAGACTGGTATGGTTTGGTCTCACTTTTGGAGGGAAATGCCCAAAATTTGACCACTTAAAATATGCGGGAAACATTCAAATTCAAATTTTTTTCTTCAAATAATCGTTCAATTCCAAATTTTTTTCTCTAAAATTGTCGGGAGATGTTCAAATTCCAAATTTTTTAGGCCAAAATTTGAATTTGGACGATTATTTGAAAAAAAATTTTGAATTTGAATGTTTCCCGCCTATTTTAAGTGGTCAAATTTTGGGCATTTCCCTCCAAAAGTGAGACCAAACCAAACCAATCTCAAGCCAAACCTTGTCCAAGCACACCCATATAATGTATTTTACTCCATTTAGATAATAAATGTATAAATGACCTCAGTAAATTATTGTGTATATCAAATGACCCCAGTGATTATTTTAATTATATATGATATATTTTACTCCATTTAGATAATAAATGTATAAATGACCCCAGTGAATTGTTGTGTATATCAAATGACCCCAGTGAAATTTTTTTCTGGATCCGTCACTGAATTTCCCACCAACAATCTTTGTACATCTACCACCATTCCCTTCTTCCTGAAGGAGTCACAATAATATAAAAATGCCAGGTTCGATCAAAAAAATTAAGACGTTGATACATATTTTCTTTCCGACGTAATATTAATACATTCGATGAATAAGCATTTAATAAATTTACAACTGTTGATTAAAAATTAATCATTAAAATTGTGTTAGTATATACTGACATTGTAATTAAATGGAGGTTCAACTATGTATCTAGACTATTCTCATTAAAATGGCTAAAAAAGTGTATAGAGCAATTGACCCTTGTGTACAATAGATTATAGGAAAATGATTTACTCCTAGAATTTTGGGGATAGAAACCCTAAACCCCCAAATTGAGGGTGTTAAATGACTATCTTACCCCCTGTTGGTATAAAGGATTCACCCAACTATAAGGGCAAAAAGGTCCGAAAAACTATTTTACTCAATCTTTTAGCCAATAATTCTAGTAGCCTAGTAAGGTCTTAAATCCATCTAAGGCTTTACCTCTTGTCCCTATCAGAATTAAATTGCCTTTTCTTATCTGTTCATGTCAATACAATGCAAAAACTATTAGTAATATGTAGAAACATAGGAGGATGAACAAGAAGTTTTAGGATGGAATTTGTTAATTTTGTATTTAAAAATCGAATGGTTTATAAGAGGAGATGTGAGTCGCAGATATGCAAAACCATCCGAGTTTTGAATTAAAATAATATATCCAGATACGCCCCCTTTGTTGAGAGATTGTAAGAGAGAAAACTCGAGCACTTTACCAACTATGCACTTCTTCCATAGCCCAAAAATAAAGATATATTTTTTGTGTATCATCATCCTATAAGTAATCAACATTCTTCTTTCTGAATATGCATTTATGTACATTCTGTGGAATTTACTAATCATATTATTGACCAATTATTACATAAAGCTTGTATTACAAGTACTAAGCATTCTTATAGCTGGAATTGAAAATGATTTTACCAGTCTTCTTCAGTCGAAATGTCTCATTTGACGCTGTTGCTTGTTTGAAGGGGGGTTCGGCCCTTCCTCATTTCCGGGGAATTCCCATTTCACGACATCCCCATCCCACGATGAACTGACGAGCATTGGACTACTAGGGTGCCAACTACAATCTCTTACAGTTGATCTATGGTGCTGCAGTTTCGCAACTATAGCTCCAGTAACCTAAACATGGGCATCAAGCCAAATCACGAATTAGAAGAACATTCAAATCTGAAATACTTCATAACCATTGCTGGCTAACCGAGGACGTTTTTCCTCGTGGAGGAAAGAACAAAGTTGTCACCCCAAAACACGGTAAATTGCTGATAAAACTATTACATACTTACCAGATCGTATACATACACACAAGAATCGTGGGACCCAGTATAAATGTATTTCTGCCCAGTGCTGCAAGTATCAAAGGAGAAATGTTATATTGGAAGACCATATTCATTAAAACTCGAGCGAGTAAACTGAAGGGCGGATGAATGAGGATTTAAGATTACGTGGAGATGAAGTTATCATGGTCAACACTCACCTATGTTCAGGGGAGAAGTAGCAGCGAATAAGAGTACGCAGGACGGAATGGCCTCTATAGGTAGCTACTGATTGATCGCCTGGATGCTTCAACTCTCTTGCCTGAGGAGGGTACTCCATCCATCTATAGTCCCAATCATAGTTCCTATACCCGAGATTGCTAGAATGGAATAATAACAAGATACAAATAGAAACTATGTAAGCTCCCTCATTTGGAAACGCAAGTGTCTTAAATGCTTGATCACCTATCCGAAGCAAGTCCAATTCCCTTTATTTACAAAATAGAAGCAAGTCCAAGTCCAAAGCATGAAGGGTGTGAAAGAGTGCATACCGAGGTTCTCTGGAGGACATTTTCCTTATATCCCAAAGCTTAATGGACTGATCTTTACCATTTGAAATGAAATAGCGTCCATCACCACGACTATCGACAAATGTGATGCCTTCTAGGTGTCCAAACAGGACTCCTGCTGGTTTTCCTTTGGTTCTAAAGCATCTCCTGTCCCAAACCTATATCAAAGAGCAAGTACTTTAACCACTCAGAAAAAAGCCGGGGGGTAACAAACATTCTCACTTGGCGAAAAAAGTCCCCTCTTTTTAAGAATATCACTCAGTTTTGACACACAGGTTTCCAAAACTGTTTGCTTGACGCAAAACTATTTTCCCCCTCAACCTAGCGCTTTCCAGAGAAACAGGATTGTGGACCCTTTATCCCGTTCTATGCATTTCTTTAATGCTCTGATTAAGATCATTCCATGAGCTCCAAAGGGCTCAAAAAGGAGAATTTTGATTTATTGATGAACTCTTTCTTACTTGGTAATAATTTATTAATGAGCTATTACATAAGAAGCCGAGTGGGATCTTGCTTTCAAGAGTCTCTACATAGCTTTAGAGAATCCACAGACAAAGAAGGATTACCTTACAGAGATTATCGTCACTCCCTGAGTAAATAATATGGCCACTTTCATCCGCAAAACATACTGAATTAACATCAGACTGCACCATAAATAAAAGAGATGTCATGGTAATTTTTCCATTAAAAGTTTTGAAGAGACAGAGTGAAACCCTTGGTGGCTAAACAGAAGCATAAATCAAAAAGTCCTTTAATTGGCGCATGTACAGGATATAGTTACCAAGCAGCAGTGAAATGCATATGCAACCTAAGAGCCAGTTCGGCACCTAAAAGTTTGAGAAACAAATTAGTCGATAACTTTTAGATCATGCATCCAGGCAGTATTTATTCTTGTGAAAATTAGCTCATGGACCTCCATATCCTCTCAAAACCAATTGGCAAGGAGAGGTATTAACCCATGAGTTTATAAGTTATTCGGATCTTCCTTAGGCACTTGATGTGGGACTTTATATTTCAACACTCCCGCTCCCATCGAGGTGTGAGTCATCAAATTCAAGGCATGGCGCCCTACTTGGGCCAAACGGGGACAAAGAGCCCACACATCCCGCCTAAGGGCCTGGTCTGATACCATGTGAAAATTAGCTCATGGGCCTCCATATCCTCTCAAAACCAATTGGCAAGGAGAGGTGTTAACCCATGAGCTTATAAGTTATTCGGATCTTCCTTAGGCACTCGATGTGGGCCTTTATATTTCAACAATTCTCAATTCCCATCCTTTCCCATTGACCTAGCAACAAGAGGTACGAGGTATCCATATCCCCTCTAAAATCTAACCTTGTTTCCTTCCTACCTTTTTCTCTCCCGATGCCAAGGGTTATGCACATAACACAATCTAAAGAAAACATACAATGATAAGTTAGGTTAAAGTAAAGATTCTTTTAGCTTCTCAGCGTAGGTAAATATCCACGAGAATACAACTATCTCTTCACTGTTTACTAACAAGTCAAGAGACAAATTCTACCATTTGATCTTCAATGCATAAACAGTATTAACTAACACTTAATTCACAAGACCACAACTGTGTTAGAAAGTGTCCACTTGGAAAGTAGTACCCAAGTATTATTACTCAATCATACCGTGTGCGCCAAAATTCGAAGAGAACGACTGTTTGTTTCGAGATCTTGAACATATATTGAGTCATCACTGCTCCCGGCCACAATTTCTCGCCCGTCAGTAGAAAATTTCACAGAAAAGATCCCAAAAGCATATCCCCCGTAATCCTCCATGGATAAATCATAACCTTCATGAATCTCCTGGACAAGATAAGGCAACATAATGTATCACTAGGAAGATATAATTATTAAATTAAAGAGTGAACTAAAAGTGATAAGAGTTAATTCGTAACCGCAGAGATTTCCTGACATATAACGAGTGGCTAGGTTGTTAGGTATCTAGGGAAAACCAATCTACCTCACCACACGAAGAAGAACACTTATACTATATAATTGTGCATCTGTTGACAATAGTATCTACTACAGTATGCAGTAAATATATCTAATCTGAACTCTCCTGATATTCACAATTTTACCAAGCCATACAACCTTCAAGATAAACATAATTTGAACTTCATACCGTAATATTTGCGATGGATTCTGTTGCTGCAGAGTCCACATTAACGATATGGACAACAGGTGTCATAGTCGCATATACCTGCAAGTCCAATTTGTTAGAATGGCTTGATAGAACTACACGAAATATGCATATGTGCAGAACAAGACCTTCCCTATTCTTGGACTTGTCTTCCCCCCCTTTGCAAACAAACTCAATAAATTATTCTAATTAGTTCCGGCTGCAATAGATGTCAACAGATCCTTCAAGGTTCTTTTGTTGTTTGTTTTTCTGTGCAAGGAAGCTTGAATCTACAAGGCCAGCTTTCTTGAACAGGACTTGAGTTCCTTTAGTTATGATGCAGTACAACCTTTAGTAAATTATTTTTTGTGGAACTGTCTTTACTTATTCCCCCCACAAAAGTAAAAAAGGAAAAGAAAAGCATTCATCAATAATAAACTAATTTGACCAGTTATCTTGCCTTGACACCTTATTCTCTTTTCTACTAGAGTGAACTCTGAAAAATAGATATCACCAGAAAAAGGTAAAAATAAGACAGCAAAGCAATGAATTTATGGTGTATGAAAATAACAAGAAAACATCAGTATGAGAAGACTGAAACCGAGAAGGATCAATAGCTGGCTTTCACACTTCATACTTTGATGTGGACAAGAACTAGGTAAAACTGCAAGCACGGAAATTCTTGGTTTTTTATTTAGTTAAATAAATAAAATGAGCACCTTGACAAAGTATCTAGAAGTTGAAGAAAAGTTATGAATTGGAATTATTGAAATAAGACTTTCGAAGGTGTGTCATTATTGCAATAGATGAAGTCTACATAAAATAGTACATAATGTGTCCCCAAAACCTAGTTAGTCTGCCTCTAGGACTTAGTTAGGTACAACGGAATTGTATTAGACGCGCATATGCACTTCCCATTGCAATTATTAGATGCACAAGAACTCACAAGATGTCTTCTATCCGGCGAAACAGATGTATCAGTGACTGTCCATCTGAAGCTTTTGGCAAGAATGTTCTTCTGAACTTTCCACCCTCTCTCCACATTGTATATCCTAATGTGGCTTCCCTGTTCTTCAAACAAAATCATAAAGCTAAGTAGTTGATAAGTTGTACTAAAATACAGAAAAAATATAGCGTCAAACCAAGAGAGAATTGACACAAACAGAACCTATGCTACGGAACCTGTAGTCAGAGTTACAGGAAGAGCAAAAAGAAGTACCTGAAATGCAGCAACACAAAGAGAGCCATCGGCTGAAAACTGTGATATGTAAGCCCTAGTGTTCATCTGATCCACAACCCAAGGAACATTAACTGGCAAATATTTACTGAGTATATGACAGCGATCAGACGCTGAGAACCTCCCTCTTCTGGAATAATTTGCTTCTCGACCCAATAACATCTTCATGGTTGAAACAGGAGCCTCCCTCTGTCCTGGTAGGACTCGGCTGAAATTCTCGTGTGGCCCTGATCTAAGCCTAGTAAGCTGAGCAATATCATTGTCCATAAAACTCAATGGCCTTTTAGGTATAGAACTGTCTACCACCTCATAACTGGGAGTAAATCCATGAAGAATTTCTGATTCAAGTCCCAGTCTACTAAACCAATGGCCCATGTCGTCAATAGTCTCCTCAGATACAAAATACATTTTAAACAAAAAGCACCAGAATCAATTTTCCACGGCGACTCAGATACTGCAGAAGAATCTCCATAGCATATGATATCCGGCAGGGGATTTCACAGTATCATCCCTCCTGCAAACAATGAAATGACATCCCAGATTATCAAAATTTTACCAAACACATCCTATCCACATTTTCAAGTTTACAAATAATTAATTCGCAGGTGTGGAAAATACAAGAAACCAACAGTTCTGTCCCCTCCAAAAAAAACAGCGACCAAAGCCCTGATTCATGTGAAGAATGGAACAATTTCAGGTTGAAAATTGCTACAACATACATTTCTACAATTTAGTTCACCTAAAAAAAAAAAACTATTTTTACAATTCAATACACTAAAAAAATAATAATTCATTTCAACAATTAATCGGATGAAAATCAAACTAAAAGTGGTATAAGTACTCCTTTCATTCCTCAATATAAGTCGCTTATGACACTGTGGCGGAAATTTAAGAAAGCAACAAATAAGGTGTTTTTTAATCAAAATATCAATATTACTCTCTTAAATAGATTATTGGTATACGAGTCTTATCAAGTGAGTATTATTGATATTTTGACGAATAAAGTAGTTTGCTTTTTGCTTCCTTAATTTACATATATGTCTTAAACGACTTTTAGGACTTATATTATGGGACGGAGGTAGTATAATTCAGATACCCTTATATATTTTTTAGTTGGGTTTACCAGAATCCTGGTAATTTCAGCTCTATCCTACACAATCCTACCAAAGGTATAATCTTTTTCTACCTCCATCGTAAATTCTTACTGCCAACAAATCACAGAAAAGAAAGAACGTGCACAAGAGTTGATCAATTAAAGATTAACAGAAGAAAATTGATCGTCCGCAACGAATAACAGTAGATTAAAGTCAACTTTATACTAATTCTGAAACAACGATGATGAACTAAGTTTAAGCAAAAATAAAAAACCCGGAAAAAAAACATCAGAAATCAAAATCTTACGACTCACCTGAAACATGAGACAAAAAATTCAACAAAAAATGCTTGATCTTCTGGGCTTAATTTATTTTTTTTTGGGTTTCATTTCGGTGTAATTAATGAAGATACTAGAGTAATTGGAAAAAAAACGAAGATAATAGAGAAGAACGGTAAACGGTGGTGTTCCAAGTAGTTCTTGGGCTAAATTTTGTGTACCGTAGTTGGTGCTGATGTGGCATGTGAGGAAATGCAATTCAACCAACTCTTTTCCTACACAAAAAGTACGCGCACAATGCCCCACCTCCCGATCCGATAGAAATTATAGGTATGTAAATTAAGATTACTCAGCAGCTCGATTGGTGGGAGGTCTTCTCTTAATCCACCACAAGAAGTCACACACACATTGGAGGGTTGAAACTTTCACACTGCGTCTGTCAATATTCGAATTTGCACCCTCCTACACAATCTGCCACCCTCGAACCAACTGAGCTACCCTTGCGGATCCACCAACCCTTTTCCACGCTGGCTCCAATGCGGAACGGGAATAATTCAGCACGTGCGAAACTCCACTAGTCCATTGATTACAAAGTTTGACGGTTAAAATTGATTTAAAGCAAACACATGTTCTGCTTTATACCCCTCAGAACATCCGTCCTGAGCCTCATAACACATATTATGAGGATTTCCGTAAGGAAAAAAATTATTCCGCATAGAATCCAAACTGCCCATTTGCATATATTCAAATCTATTTTGACATCTCTACATTTTCACATGATATTTAAGCCTTCCTCCGCCCATGAAAAAAACTCATGGGTCTCTCGAAAAACATCATTTTATAATTATTATTTTTTTCAATTTATTTATTTTGATCATACTATTAGAACCTATTTCAGAGAAAAAGTATAATCTTGTGAGAAAATTACCAGACAATGCATAAAGCATTTTTTGTCAAAACAAGGAGAAGGAGGAAGTCAAATGGGTCGAAATAAGACAGACTCCCACATTGAATGACGAAAAATAAGTAATTTAACGACCGATATTGCAGAAAAAAGAAAGAAATAAAAAACGAACTTGTTCTAAAGTGAATCCTTGCAGAAGATCAACCGCTGGCATTATTAATGCTGCCTCTGTGGTGCTTTCTTCGTTGGGCCGTAATTTTAGACCACGTGTGAGTCAAAGCTGGAACCACGACACGGGTCCAATATATACTTGTCTGGAGTTTGATCATTTTCTTTTGGGCTAATTTATTCGAAAGAATAGAGCCCAAGCAATAACATATTGGGCTTTTACTTTTGCGGAATAAAGAATATATTGGGCTTACAAGTCCAAAATCAGGGCCCACCCACGATTCCCTTCCAAGTTTGGCCATCTGCAAATCTAGGAAAGAAGAAAACCGATTGACGGCTAACTCAGCCACCGGCTGCTGCCGTCCCTCCTCCTCCTCCTCCACCCAAAATTTTCATGCCCAGCCAATTGATAAACCCTAATTTATAAATTAATCAATAGAATGAATGAAAAATCAACTCTTCTCCATTGCACAACTATTATGAATCGTACTTTCAAGATATCACCGGACTTACTCCAGACAAGAGTGCTATTTCTCCGGCGACTGTGCTTTGCTCAGCTTCAAAAGCCACCGACAGCTCCGTCAAGTAAATTTCCGGTCAGTCAAGCTCATTAGAGCAGATGGAAAACTTAATTCCGTTAAGAGGTTCGTTTGAACGATTCTCAGCAGTGTTAAGGAGTCCTCACATAATGTTGAGTGTCTTCTGATTTCAAAGATGAATGCCAATTTGATTACTTCGCAAAGTCTATTATAGTTTAATTTTATTTAAGAGAGTAATATTGATATTTTAATTAAAAAAAATTATTTTTAATTTTTTTTAATTCTCGCAACATGTAATAAAAGGCTTATATGTCCATAACCTAGTGAAATTATAGTCTGTCCATAACTGAGGTCGTGAGTTCTATACCCTCCTCATATATGGGGCATACTTTAATCTCCCTTTTTAGATTCTCTCCTCCACTTGTGAGACATTTTTATTTCCCTTTTATGGAGCAACCGTCCAATCTGACTTTAAAAAAAATAAAAAAGGAATGAAGGTAGTATTTCTTTATGCTATATGATCCTGAAATCGAATTATTTGCTTAGTAAGAAATTAACCACTCCCTCCATTCCCTATTAATTGTCGTTTAGGAGATATCTAGGTATCCAAATTAATTGTCGTTTAAGGTTCTTTTATTAGTTGTCAACAATTTATTCCAATTATACCCTCTACATATTCCTTTTTTTTTTCTTTATGACGTATAAGTGAAAGAGAGGGAGGGTTGGGTAATATTGAAAGTTTAGGTAAAAATTACAACTTCCTTAATTTTCTCAAATTGTCTAAAGAGCCTTATATTTAGGAATGGAGGGAGTATATCACAAATGGCAATGAGAAGCTGACAAACACAATAACAAAATTTGTTAACTAGTATTTTTTTTGTTTTTTTTATTATTATTTTATGACAATGACTTCATCTTGTCGTGCCTTTAACCACATTTGCAAACGTTATGAAACCAGCTAAGCTAATCCATTACTCGACAAATTATAAAATAAGACAACCATATGACAAACACTTGCATCAAATTAAATAATCATAATAATACTTGCTACCTCCAAAGTTAAATGGACCACCGCCTAGTTGTGCTGATGGATTAATGAATTTATTTACTATAATCAACTGAGGTTTGTTTTAATGAGAAAAATCATAGTCAGGAACTTACATATTAGGTGTGATATTCAAAAGCAACAATTCTTGTTAGATCGATTAAAGAGTTATTTCGATCCTAACAAGTTTATTTTGTAAGAATTTATGTTAAGTCGGTAAAAAAAAATTTAAATCGCAACCGAATTATTAGTCAGAGAAAACAATACTTGAATAGTATTATAAAACAATATTACTCCCTACATTTCAAATTGAATGGGTATATTTGATTTGCATAATAAATTAAAAATGAATAAATTACAACAATACCAATACATGCATAAGGATTACCTTATGTATAGGAAGTTAGTTAATAGAGAAATTACATTCTTTTATAAAATTGATATGCATTTTATGAGAACCTAAAATGGTAAACAAATATTTAATTGGGGACGTTTTTTAGTACTAGTATGAATTATATATTACAAAAAAAAAAGTATGAATTATATATTACTCTCTTAATTTAATAATATAAGTAGTTTAATATATATAGTAAAAATATCAATAATACTCTCTTAAATGAGATTTGCATATCACTAATTTTATTTAAGAGAGTAATATTGATATTTTAAATGATAAAGTATTTT
Source organism: Vinca minor (assembly GCA_026122235.1). Classification (NCBI taxonomy): domain Eukaryota; kingdom Viridiplantae; phylum Streptophyta; class Magnoliopsida; order Gentianales; family Apocynaceae; genus Vinca; species Vinca minor. The sequence continues at coordinate 1,048,187 of JAOCZM010000085.1, read as the reverse complement.
GTTTTTTACCTCCTTAATTTTTTATATAATATGAACGACTTATATTATAGAATGAAAGCGAGTGGATTCGGTGGACAAAAGATGCACATTTTGTAAGCAAAAATCCACAAAAGTCGGTCTAAAAACAAGACTTTGGAATGAATTCCAAATGCAGATGTGCAAGTCGTTGTCTTGGCTTAGCTGTTATTTATTTTAAAAAACATTTTAGTGGCATCCATGAGAACAACACTTGAAAAGCAATCCCAACACGAAACAAACCAAAAGGAAGATGTGGGAATAAAATATTTTTTATATTTTGTTTTCTCAAAGTGGTTCCCTTTGTGTGGAGAATAGAACCAAAAATCCCAACCACTAATTGACGAGTTTCCTTTTCCTTCTTCTTTTTCAATTAAAACAAAGGAAACATAATACAAGTAATGACAATATCCAATAATTCCTTCCCTTTCTTGGACGGGGTTTCGTCTTTCCCCTCTCAAACGGGATTTTCCATGGTCCACACAGGGACGAAGATGGTGCGGAGCTGGGGTGGCAGTCGCTTCCGAAATTTTTAAAAATATTATTCGATATAGTAAATTTTATATGTATAATTCGGAATATTTTATCAAATTCGCCTCCAACATTTTTTTTTTACAGTTTTTATATGTAGTTCAGCATACTATTGAAGTTTTCGCCCCGAACGCCAAATTCCTGATTTTGTCCCTGAATCCACCCCTCCCTCGTATTTGGCTCCTATTATAATTTTGGATCATCTGTTTCATTCAGCGTCTTATTTATTGGTAATTGTCATGATTTTGATTTATGTTATAGTTTCAAATAGGTGAAAATCGTCTGTAGCGGTGTATGTTTTCATTCTTGTGCACAACCACTCAGAATTCGTCATGTAAATAATTTTTTTAATTATATACACGTAATGAATTGTGAATGGTTTGACAAATTAATAAGTACATACACGAGTACTATTTGCCGTTTCAAATCATCTGTTTCATTTTTTTGTTTTCACCGTCTTATATATTAAAAATAAATAAAGAAATACCATGCTGGTAATTAGGCTTGAAATTGAGAAATTTCCAGGACACAAAGGAAAGCTCAGAGCTAAATCAATGGCAAAAATAACATAATAATCTCAACTTGAGCATCCCAATAATATTAGTGGTACTTGCAGTTTGTTCTTAGCTCCCAATGCCAAAACAAACTAAACATTAGCCCAAACAAAATACATAATTTGATCATATCTTCGTCCCGCGACAAGGGTTTTTTAGGAAGAAGCTTCAGCTAAATGCAGAATCCACCATGAATCTAGGAAACAACTTGCCGACTCGCCGCAAGAAATAGCAACCAGGAAACAACAGTAAGTAGTACTTACTTCTACACAATCATCATATATAACTACAAACCATCACTTGCCAAAAGTGGAAAGAAAGAACCCCCAAAAAAGAGCGAAAATTTGAGCTTCCTGTTATGTATATAACTTGGCAGCTGCCTGTAAATAAACTGAAGTTAAGGTAGTAATAATCTATTAACACTTGGGATGGATAAAGTTTGTAATTTCCTCCATTAGATTATAGAAATAATCATTATTTGGCATGAAGAAGAACCCAATAGTTGCTTGTTTCAAGAAGAGGCACTTAACTTCTTGAACATATTTCTTCAACCCTTCAACATAAGCCAATTGCCAATCTTGGAGAAGATCCAAACCAGGTACAACAACAAGGGATTTTGGAAATTTCTTCATCCCTTCGAGACTTCTTCCTCTTGGTCCAAATACATTACAAGCCGGATGATCTCGATCTTCGCCTTCGGGTAAAAATGCTCTCCAATACCAATCTCTATCTTGAAGCCTAACAAAGTATTTTCCATCTAATTTCCATTCTGATTCTGTTCTTGCTTCTCCACCAAACAATGGCTGAAGAAGGATGTTGCCCAATACTTCGACGCCTTCGTCAGCAGCCCGGATGGCGACATGGTGAATGATGTTACCGCCGGAGCTATCCCCGGCCATGTAAACATGAACCTTAGAGTCTTTGCCACTTTTTAGCCATGTCCTGGAGTGAACCCATCTAAGAGCTGTCCATCCATCCTCATAGGCAGACGGGTATCGATGTTCAGGCGATCTCCGGTAATTGACTGAAACCACCACGGCCTTACAAATGTTAACAAATCTCCGGCAAAGGGTATCATAAATAGCACTATTTGCTGAGGAATGAGCAAAGCTCCCGCCGTGGAAGAATAAAATAACCGGGACAATCTCCGTTGTACTCAAGGGCTTCTCTAGCTCAATCTTTCCCCATTGATCCTCAGTCTCCGGCGCCGGCCGGTAAACTCTACTCAAGAGGCTTGTAGGCCGATCCAGAACATCAAAAGAATAAACACCATCAACAGGAATTGTGTTGGCTTGTACTTTCCGGTCAAGAAATTCGGCCAATTCACGGTTGAATGTGCCGTCCGGACGGCGAAGCATGTTGTAAGCTAACTTGAAGTTGGATATTAAGATCCATGTATTCAAAGGAACCACTTTCTGCAAATAATTGGGGGGGTAGAGATTAGAAATTAAATCTATCAATGAAGCCATCTGAAACCCAAAAATTGACCATATCCCTCAATTTCATAATATAAGTCTTTTATGATCTGTAGTGAAAATTAATGAAGCAAAAAAATTATATTATGGAATGGAGGTAATATCCATTAAAATGCCAACCAGCTCTAAAGACTCACTGAGTCCAAAAACGAAAGAGGGAAAAAACAAACAAACCTCTAAAAGCTTTAGGACTTTTTGGACTCATTTCTAACTCGGACAAAACCAGTCCCCCCAAAATCAAGTGAAAAAAAGATGGAACTTTTTTACCCAAAAATGAAACCTTACTTTGGTAAGGAAGTGATCTTTGTCGAAACAAAAGTCCCAATCCAGAAGAAGAATTGTGAAAACAACAGACACTAGACAAAAACCCAGATACAAAATTAGTATTACCCCGTTCTATTCCATAATACAAGTAGGTTAATATAATTACTTGTATACAAATCATATTAAATATACAAACGTTATATTTTGACTAATAAATAATATGCTTTTTTTTCTTACTAAATTTTCGTTACATGTCTTAAACGACTTATAATATTAGATTGAGTGAGTAGTAATTAAGCAAAATTAATCCGATAATTAAGGAGAAAATGAAAAATGAAAACATGGGGTTTTTTTTTTTACCTTGGATTCACTAGCGTTGATTTCGTTACTACCGGCCATGACTGCTGTTAGGAAACAAGAATGTAAGCTGCTTTTTTTGTCTGAAACCTTCTTCAAAAGATTAAACTGATCTTAAGAAAGATGAATCTTTGACTAATATATTCATCACGGAGACCGAAGATCGAATGAATGAAACAAAATTTATGCTTCTTTGAATTAACCTTAAAGTCTATATGTCTATGTGGGGTTTTGATTCCTCGTCTTTGAACAAAGAAGAGACACTTCTGTAATAAGAACAGACGAAGAATGAAGGAAGATCACGAAAGAAAGAAACCAAATCCAATAATCAGGAAATATTTCTAATTTTATTTATATTTCAACTCCAAACCAGAGAGAGAGAGAGATAAAGAGAGATGAAAAAGGGAAATTAAATACTCCAATGGAAGAGAGAGAAATGGAAGGGAAGCGTGAAGTCAAACGCTAAAAGGACGACGGTGGTGGAAAGAGACGACAAAGGGGCGGCCGAAATATACTGTTTAGTAGGGACTCACTATGGTGCAAAACACATTTTTTTTACTAAATAAAAAATATTTTTTTAATTTTGGTACGTTGAATAAAAAATTTAACACTGCAAGAATTTTATAAAAAAATATTTATTTTTAATTTTCAAAAACATGTTACATAAAATATTTATTTATAATTAAAAAAATATATTTTGTTGCAGTCTTATGACATTATTTAACAAGAGAATATATGTTGAATAAAATTTAATATCTTTCCAAAATTTGTTTCATATATACTTGCAAAAAAAGTTATACTAATCCTACAGTTGTGAGAGTGTTATACATGTTCAATAATCAATATTGCTTGCTTGTTTTTTTTTCTTCTTCAGAATAATATTTTTAAGGTTATCTCCTACTCCTCTTGTGAAGCAGTTTTCTTTCCTCTTTATGTAGCAAACGCCCAGCCAAACTTAAAAAAAAATTAAAGAATAATTGCATTTTAGTTCCTATACAGATATATAAAAGTCCAGCAATTGTTAATTTCTAGTTTAAAAAAGCAAATTGTTAAATATGCATAACGATTTCTCATTTTATCTCTCGTTTATCACGAACAACTAAATGATTGTAGATATATTTTTAGTTTATAATATTGTGCAGAATACACCGTACTTATAAATTTAATTAATTTACCTTTTACATTCCACGTAACTAAATATAAAAGTTTAGCTTATATTATATTTTTTTACCATAAATTATCATGATTTTCAAGTTTCAACCATCTACACTGTTATAGTCAATCATGCAATTGTTAGTAATGAAAGATGACCATACTACCCGGCAAAAAATTAAAAAAGAGGACCATACTTCAAAATTTCTAAAATGTTATTTGCTTTCTAAACCATTATCTTAAAGTTGTGCGAATTAGAGGTATTTTTTTAAAAAATAATAGACCAAATTGAAATTACCTACTCACATATGGATAATAAATTGCAATAAACTCATAATAATTTATAATATTGCTTCCCGTCTGGCTATCATAAGGAAAATAAGTCATAAATTTCTGTTTGGATACTATATAAAATTTTAAATTACAAAAACTTTCATTTATATATCTAAATTAAAATCCATAAACACTATTGATAATCTTTTTTTTATTTTATTTTTAGCCTCATAGGAGGAGGTGGTGGACGTCCTAGGAAGAGAGAATTATTTAGTCTCATGTAGGGGAGGGTGTCGAACTCGCGACCTTACGGTCGTGGGCAGATGCAAGTTCCACTGGGTTGTGGCACTCTTGACACTCTATGGATAAATTGATAAGCTCTAAGTATGAATATAATTATAATTAAGAATGTCATTGAAATTTTCTTAAAGAGTGTCATAAAAAATCCGATATGAAAAACCTCAGTTAGTTAATATTAATATAAAAAAAATTCTTATACATGATACAAGAGAAATTGCATTGAAAATTATGAGATTGTGCATGCGATGAACAAATTTCTCAAAGAATTAAGACTACACTTTCTTAAACAAATATTAATGTAACTACCAATGCATTATCTGGTGATGAAAAATAAAGCATTTTCATATGGATATTCTAGAATTGCATTTGATTTGTTTTTCAATTTTTGTAATTAATTCAAATCTTACATTTTGTTTAATAGTAGTCAAATTGGAATCTTAAAAAAAAATAGAAATTAAAGAATAGAAGCATGTGTATCTTTCAAAAAAAAAAATTGTATGAACTAATTTGAAATAAAATATTGTTCTCTTAGAACATGTTTGGTACGCTGAAATGAAATGGAATGGAATAACGATTTCAACTTCTCTTTCTATTCCAGTGTTTGGTTTGACCAATTTAAATTGGAAATGTCATTCCACGGGAATGACGATTTCATAAAGAAATGGGAAAGACCATTCCACACCAAAACCTATGAAATGGCCTTTCCAGAAGAAGTTGGAACCATTAATAAATAGTAACATACCCTTATTTTAATTAACTATTACGTTCATTTTACATATCAACATATTCATATTTACTCGTATATATATATTCTATTTCACTTAATATAATTTCATAAATGATAATTTTATAAGTATTTATTTTTCTTGCTAGTAGTTTTTAATTTATTTTAAATTTAAAAGTAACGATATTTTTATTACTGTGTTGAAATTTTAATAAAAATTAAGTTTCAACAATATATATATATATATATATATATATATATATATATATATATATTTATATTTATATATATAATGTCATTGTTATTTAAGTAAGATTTTGTAAGGAATGTTTAATTAGATTTTATTTTTAGTATATGCTAAAAGGGTATTTAAGTTATATTGTGTTTAATTTCATTCCATTATGACATTAAAATATAGTTTTTTTAAAACACAAAAAAGGAATCGACATTCCATTCTGGTTTTGCCTTCCAAACACTGGAATAGAAAGAGGATTCCGAAGTCATTATGGGTGAAAAATGATTATGTCTGGAAAGACATTTCATTTCAGTGTACAAACGTGTTGTTAGAGTATATTATTGCACATATTCATTAAGAGGTTAAATTTATTTGTTATTTTTTGGGAATATAGTTGAGAAATTTTTTTCCTAAAAGAAATCATTATATATTTTCTTTTGGTTGGTCAAGATTTCCTCACAATATTTTGAAAACAACCTCTAATTTGTCTTTATCGTAAAAAACACCTCTAATTTGTCTTGTGTTGACTGCTACGAACCTATTTTATTATCGTCTTTTTTCTTTTTTTTATCTCAATTTTGAGCTTTCGTTTTCAATTTCGCAAAAGCAAAAATTGCTACGGTTTCACAATTACGAAATGCTTTAATCTACAATTAGTTTTTTTTTGGCCAAGTTATATATATTTAGATAGTTAAGTGCATTGGACCTCTTCTCGAACCAAAATCAATACAAAAATTCTGCTCTAATTACAATTTTCAATTTACATACTACTCGCGTCCCAAAATTATTTGCAACGTTCCATTTTTTTAGGCATCTCATATATTTATCACATTTAAAAAATAAATACATATTTATTGTTACTTTTTTATTAATACCTTTAATTTATTATTCAACTAATCAATAATAATAACTACGTATTCATTAATTATGATCATTTTAATTTTTTTTTCTTCATGATAATTCTCTTTCACTCATTTTTCTTATTATGCGTAAAAGTGTAATTATTACAAATATTTTGAGATAGAAGGTAGTAATTCATTTACTTTTTTTTTTTAAAAAAAAACTAATTTCTTTTTAAAAATACTGACAATATTATGAAAGGAGATAATGAATGCAAATACACACACGTTTGTAATTAGCCAAAGTAGCTCTGGCCTTAGCCGTACTTGTAAAATTTCTCAAAAGAGAAATGAAGGCCGAAAGACAAGAGAGAGCCGATAACGGAGACATTATTAGAGCTCTAATCTCCTGCGTGCGGCCGACGCCATGTCACGTGGCCTCAAAAGTGTTTCGTCTCGACTATAAACCCCTTTCAGATTACCAAAACACCCTCCACAACTCCATCAAATTTCAATCCCCCATCCAATTATCCAAATATATCTTAACCGACAAATTTATCACGAGTATTATTATATTATCTTTAACTTCACGAGGTTCATATTGTCAAATACAATGCAAGAATTAGTTATTTGTGTGTTGTTAATATACGTATTTGCAATTTTAGTGAATCTTAACTAAAAATAACAATAGTGTTATGCTAACTTTATTTTCACTCATAGAATGAGAATTCAATTTCTATCTAATAAATAATTTATAGTTGATATATTCCCTTTGTCCCAAATTAATTGTCCATATTTTAAATAAAGTATGTATTAATGATAATTTTATCAATTTTACATTTCTTCCAACTATTCATTGAATGTTTTTAGTTAATTAAAATTATCACTTTATAACACGAGCTAGTTGGATGTTGTGTGAAAGGAATGAGAGAGAAAAAATAAAATTTAAGTAAGATTAATAAAATTAATTAGAAGTATTTTAGACTTTTACTTATATTTTATCATCAAAAATTATTAAAAATGTTAATACTCGTGTATTTGTCAAAGATGATAGATAATTTGGGAGTAATTTTTTAGTGTAAAGACAATTCTAATGCATTTCAATCCCAAAACGCGATGTAAGAAAATTGGACTCAATCCTTTTCAAATTCCCCTCACCGAACGGGTTACTCAAAACTAAAATTTTATTTGTGGTATTAATTATATATTTACAGTTAAATTCCGTTCAATTTATTTGAGGATTGTGAGATTAATCCCAAAAAAATAGAGCTAAAATTGAATTTTACTCCGACACATGTTTTGTCATTTAGCGGTGGCGCGCCTGACGCATGTCTTTTGGCAGAACTCTACAAAGAGAAGGAGCGTGTGGGTCCCTTCCCTGCCTTTTTCTTTTATCCATTTTCTTTCATTTTTCCCTCTATAATAGCTTTAGGTATGGGTTTGGGTTTGGGCTTGGGCTTGGGCTTGAGCTTGGGCTGAGAGATTGGTAAAATTTTAATATGTAATATGTAACCTCGTGCTTCAAAATTAACCATTAACTATATAATCATAGAATTGTTTATATTCATATTTTGCAGTAATGTAATCAATTCTGAACAATAAGATTCAATGAATATGATCTATACTAGAGCCAATGAAGCATTGGTTTAGTTGTCAAAGCTGAGGATTCATGATGAAAAGTCATGAGTTCGAATTTTCTCTCCGTTTCTTTAATCCCCCATTTATTGTAATAGATAGGTCCACTCCATCAATAAATTAAAAAAAATATATCCATACTAGAATTCAGAATTTTGCACTGTGCGAAACAATCTAGACCGTCGGATGATAGTTTTAACGGTCCAGATTTGGAGAGAAAAAATTGTGGCTAGACTTAAAAAATAAAAAAAATAAAAAATTTTTCTTTCTCCAAATCTGAACCGTTCAAAAGCTATCATTCCACAGCTCAAATTATTTTGTATGGTGCAAAAAAAATTCTGTTCCGCATAGGAGCCTGATTGACTAGAATTATCCTTTATGTTTTGTCCTTCGGATGGTTTGTGTTTATCTCTCTCCCACCTCTTCGACATGTGTACATATTCCAAGATCTACTCCCAAGGTCCATCCTACTTGGGTAGATACGAGGATACCGGGCCCCCTTCTAGTACGGGACCCGGGACAAGGACACTTTGTTACATCTGATTATCGACACGTGTTTATTGAAAAAGTAGAAATACCACTGATTGATTAGATTTTTCTTGGGAGCATGGGCGAAGATGCTGGCCTCCCAAATTTTTTAAAAATACTACTCTCTTCATTCCCTATTAATTATCATTTAGAAGATATCTAAGTATTCAAATTAATTAACGTTTAAAATTTTTTTAATAGTTGTCAACAATTTATTCCAATTATACCATCAACAAATTTTTTTTGTTTACGGCTGATTTGAAGAAATTGTAATCCTGACTTGAAAGAAATTTTTGAATGATTTTTTCCCTTTGTTTTCTTTATGGCGTAGGAGTGAAGGAGGGTGGGGGTAAGATTGTAAATTTGAGTGAAAAATACAACTTTCTTAATTTTCTCAAATTATTTAAAGAGTCTTATATGGCATATTGGTATAAATAGTCCCCAAACTATTTTAATCCTGAGATAGAGTCCCGAAACTTTTTTTTTTGTTTTTAAAACCCTCAAACAATTTATATTTGGTGATTAAGGTCCTTCCGTCAAAAAAATCATTAGTCAAGTGTTAAGTCAAATTTTTGACCAAGTCAATGCAAAAACTTCATGGGCATTTTAGGAATTTGCCCATTGGATGAAATGGTGGGGGAACTAATGGCGAGATTATTGAATGAAATGGGGACGGCGGCAGGGGAGGGGGAGGGGGACAGGCGGAAGGAAGGTGGTCCGATCTCCACCGCACCCAGCCCCACCCCATCTGCACCACCGCAGCGGCACCATCTCTTTCTTCATTTCTACAATAAATAAATTAAAGTGGAGCATAGTATAAAAGGGGATGGAGTGGGAGGAAGGTGGGAATGGATGTGAGGTTGGGGTGGGGTATTTTTATGAAGAAGAATAGGAGAGATGGGTGGGTTTCGGTTGGGTTGGGTTGGTTTATGAAGAATAAGAGAGGTAGGGTGGGGGTGGGTTTTGGGGGGTGTGGGATGTGGGGTGGAATGATGAAGAAGAAGAATAAGAGAGGTAGGGTGGCCGTGGCGGTGTGGAGCTGTGTGGTGGGCAGGGGGGTGTCGGGGTGGCTGTGTGGACTGTGGAGCTGTGTGGTGGGCAGGGGGGTGACGGGTGGAGCTGGTGGTGGGCAGGGGGTGACGGGGTGGAGCTGTGTGGTGGGCAGGGGGGTGACGGGTGGAGCTGGTGGTGGGCAGGGGGTGACGGGGTGGAGCTGTGGGTGGCGGTGTGGAGCTGGTGGTGGGCAGGGGGGTGACGGGGAGGAGATGGGGGTGGGGGTGGGTATAAGGTTGAAGGAGAAGTGAGGGAGTCGGTGGTGGGGGGTTGAAGGGAGTGGGTGGGGTATGTGATCCAAAACTTCCAAAAATACCCCTCCCATTTCCATGTTTGACTCACATTTTTCTCACTCATCTGTGTTGACCCGTCAAAAAATAGACGGGAGGATCTTAATCACCAAATATAAATTGTTTGAGGGTTTTAAAAACAAAAAAAAAAGTTTCGGGACTTTATCTCAGGATTAAAATAGTTTGGGGACTATTTATACCAATATGCCGTCTTATATTTAGGAGTGGAGGGAGTAATATTTATCAAAATTTTATGTGTATTTTGGAATATTTTGAAAAGATTTATCAATTTCGCTCTCCCAACACCAAATTTCTGATTTCGTCCCTGCTTGGGAGATAAGTCGTGTTGGCCGAGCCGCTCTAGAAAAATTTCCAGATTTTTTTTTCTTTTTTTCAAAAAGTGTTTTCTCTTAAATTAGATTTAAAAAGAAAATACCACACCAGGATCTGGACATTTCGGACACATAAGAAGGAAAAACATTAATATAAATGGACTCTAGACACTTATTCTATCCATACAACCGATTTTAAGCCTTGTATGAGCATTAATATCTAGATATCTAAAGGAGTTTTAATGTTGAATTTATTTTTCTTAGTATGTGTTTATAGATTATTAGTTACCTATATATTTGATTTTTCAATTAAATATGTATTTGTTTGGAGTTAGTTACCATTTATTTATTTCATTATATATTCTATTCTCTGTTCTATTAATAAAAATTAGAAGTGTATTAACTTTTTTAATTATCATATTTATTATCTAAAATATATTGATAAATCCGTAAAAATTGAATACATAACGATCATATATATTTGTGAAAATTAGCTCATGGGCCTCCATATCCTCTCAAAACCAATTGGCAAGGAGATGTGTTAACCCATGAGCTTATATGTTATTTGGATCTCCTTAGACACTTGATGTGGGACTTCATATTTCAACCCTCCCCCTCACATCGAGGCGGGAGTCAATTTAAGACCCGCCGCCCTTCTTGGGTCGTACGGTGACCATTAGAACGCACTTTGGGCATTATGAGCTCATCGTCCCGCCTAAGGGTCCGCTCTGATACCATGTGAAAATTAGCTCATGGGCCTCTATATTCTCTCAAATTAATTGGCAAGGAGAGGTGTTAACCCATGAGCTTATATGTTATTTGAATCTTCGTTAGACACTCGATGTGAGACTTTATATTTCAACAATATTAATGATATAACTTAAAGGCAAAAAAAATTGAATTCATATCGATCATATATTAATGAGATAACGGTAAAGACAAAATTGGTGATAGTGGCGTATGGCGTGTGTGGAAAGAGCACGCGAAATGCTTGTAAATTTGGAAGAATTGATTTGTCGTATTAAGATGGTGGCTTAGCACGTGCCACTCACTTTGCATAACCAAACTTATTGCTCCCTTTCTTCCCAGTCAGTATCTGAAACATCATATTTTTTGCACATACGAATCACATAAAGATATTTATTGTGTGTCTCATAATACACTTCGGCTCCTATGAGGAACAGGAACTATTTCGCACCGTACAAAACAATCTGAGCCGTCGGATGATAGCTTTGAACGGTCCAAATTTTGAGAGAGAAAAGTTTTTATTTTTTATTTTTTAAATCTATCTGCAACTTTTCTCTCTCCTGGGCCGTTAAAAATATCATTCTACGGTCCAGATTATTTCGCTCAGTGCAAAAAATTTCCTATTCTGCATAGGAGCCGAATTGCTCATAATAGGTATCATGCAGAACTGTGTTCTGTTTTAAATTAATTTTAACAATCAAAATTTTAATACGAGAATAAATTTTACACGTATTAAATTTACATCGACCCATACTCTTTCTTCCACCCCTCTTGTTTTCTTTCCCTTCCTTCCCTCTCCCATTTTCTTTGTCCTTTCTCCTTTTCATTTTTTTTATGTGCCCATTGAGTATCCGATATTTTTTTTTTAAAATTAATTTAGACTCGATTGTTGAAACTTTCACAAATTCTTGATCCTTATTCATGAAGTACTCTTATATTGAACTAACAATTAGGATAAATAAGAGATTAATGGCCATAGCGACATTTAATGTTTCTTGAACGGTATTTCAAGTGAATCTTGTAAATAAATAATAAAAAATCTAACAATTCTCCTTTGCAAATGATCAAACAGTAATACGAACATAGATACCAGTCCATCTAGTAAAAAAATAAAATGATTTATTTTCCTTTTTTTATTTTGTTTTTTTTAGAGCTCCAAAATTTGGGTTTGCTTAGGTCCCACATTCTTTTGGCCTTATCCGTGTTAGGTCAACAACTAGGAAGCCGAGTGGGTCAATCCCACCAAGCACTAGAAGTTAATACTATTGCCTTTTATTTATTACATTTTAACACCATTTCTCCTCATTTTGTCCTTTCTTTGGGTTCGTTTTCTACCCATTGTGTTTTCTTTATTTCTTTGTTTGCTTTCCCTCCCTTCTTTGTTCTTTTCTCCCTTTTGCGTCAAGATTTTTTTTGGGGACATATTTTGTAATTTTTAGATACGTATTATTTGTGACAGGTGTTACTTATCTAAAGACACATATTTATAATAAAAAAAATATTTATTGCAGCCTTACAATATGTGTCAATAATAAAAAATACATCTTATATTAAATTTAACATCTGCTAAAATATATGTAACACCTATCTAAATAATATTTTATATGTACTGAAAAAACATCATTTATCACTATAGTGGTGAGCCTTTTATTTATACATTTTAACACCATTTATCTTCTCCTTTCGTCCTTTCTTTGGGGTTCGTTTTCTACCCATTGTGTTTCTTTCTTTGCTTGCGTCCTCTCACTTCTTTGTCCTTTTTCTCCCTTTGGGCTTTTCCCACGACACCCTTTCCTGTTCCATTCTACCAATAATAATACTCGTACATTCCTATTTAATTGTCATTTAGAAAAATTTATAGTTATCTAAATTAATTATTGTTTAAAATTCTTTTATTAGTTGTCAATAATTTATTCTAATTATACCCTTGACATTTCTTTTATTTGCTACCTCTGACATCCTTATTTTTTATTTTTTTTTCTTATACTATAGAAGTGAGAAATAAGGTAATATTAGAACTTTCGGTGAAAATGACAAATTCCTTAATTTTTTAAAATTGTCTAAAGAGTTTTATATTTAGAATTGGAGGGAGTAATAATCAAGAGCTCAAGACAAATTCATCCCGGATGATAGCACGAAATGTCTGGTTGAATAATACTCTGTCTCAAACTAAAACATATTTATGGGAATCGGGTAGCCCAAGTGGTAATGCTACCCGAACACGGGGCGGAGGTCCCGTGTTTGATTCCTATATCTCTCCATAATGGGGTAAATAATTTCTCTCCTTATGAGGCTTATCTTTCCTCCCCAGGCATGGGGCATGCTTCAATCTTCCCTATCTAGGGTACTCTCCGCTATTCCCCTTCGGGAGCTCAAAAAAAAATTCTCTAAAACATATTTAAAATCTGGGCGAATTATAAAGACTTTAAAAAATTTAAGGTCGATAAATAATATTTATAAGAAAAAATTACAAAAAAATATTCTCCAACTGAAAATAAAATACTGTTTCAAAAATAACTGTTCTTGCCGCTCGGTCCGACTATGATGCAAAAGATTAAAAATTTAATATACAGTAAACATTTTTTAGTTATTGAATAAAAAAATTGGCATCTCAAATTATTTTGGAGTGAACAAGTATATTCTAATTTTTTATTTTTTATTGCGTAAAACATGTGTTAGATGTAATAGTACAATTAATACTCAAGAAAGAACGCACATTGCACAAGATGTAATACATATGTAAAAATTTGTAACGCCTGTTAAAAACGTTTAATATATACTAAAAGTTTTTTTGTTAAGCACTGTAGCTGCGGTGCTCGTTACTAAACTATATTTGCCCTAACAAGAATGAAAGGGCAGCAAAGCCTCTCTTTATTTTTACTATACCTAAACACGTAAATGTCGATTTGACCCCTTAGTAAATAGTGATTTTTTATTTACTAAGACAGCTATTAAAAACAAAATAGAAAAAAATTGAATGCACAGTCCGGCTCCAGTGCGGAACCCCCAAAGTTCCGCACCTGCGGAACCATCCTAGCCGTCGGATGCCTTTTTGGTGGGGTAGCTTTTACCCCTAGTGAATCTGATGGCATAGGACAACTATAATTTTTTCCTAAATTTAACAAACAAGACATCTCTTAATAGTCAACAAAAAGTTTGAGTACAGTGGGTAAGCCTTTGGCTTGGGACTTGAAAGATCCCAAGTTCGACACCTACTTCCCGCACAATGGGGCAATAATATATCTCCTCCTCTGGTAAGGAGTTCTTTTCCTTCTCTGGTGAGGCAATTCTCTCCCCAGGCATGGGGCATGCTTCAATCTTCCTTATCTAGGGTATTCTCCGCTCTTCCCCTTCGGGGGCAATCGTCTTCGGGCGCTCAAAAAAAAAAAAAAAAGACATCTCTTAGTGAGTTGAACACTTCCTCACACCATATATACTAAAAATTACTCAAAAAATGTTTACTACTAAAAAAAAAACATTTTTCTTGAAACTGTAAGAACATCATTTTCTCACCAAGATTTTCCTCTCCTATTAAATCTAACACCAGATTTTGTTTTGGTGTTTTATTCCTAATAGAGACGCAACCGTTAATTAAAACATAATGGTCAATAAATACTATTTGCAGCTATAGAAAATTCGTTCCGAAAGTAAAAAATAAAATCTAAAGGTTAAATGTAAAGATTATGTATGAGTTAGTTACATGATTGTTATGCTCTTAATTAAAGAGCACCTTTGTTAATTTAGTATTTATAGAAGTATAAATTATTTATGTTTCCGTTTTTATTTATTTTTAATATAAAATCAAACGTAAATTTTTGAACCAGAACTGTATGATTTAAAGAGGTAATTAACCGAACAACAAATTTGATTTCTATTTTTCCTTTGGCATTGAGTGGAGACAAGGATGGTATTTCAAAATCGTTATTTTTACGGCAAAAAATTTTCTGTCCCCGTTCCTGTCCACAACCAATCACAATTCACCCTTTGTATATATAATTGAAAAAAATATTTACATAGTAAATTCTAATTGGTTGGGGATAGAGATGAAGAAAAGAATAGGGACAGCGAATTTTCACCCTTTTTACTAATTGAGTAATTATGTTTTTTTTCTCGACTGAAATTAAGTTTTGAAAAACTACTTTGACTTAAGACACAAGATACTGCATGTATAAGTGAATAGAGTATTTTATCCGGAAGGGCAATCCAGTTAGTTATGGAATGGTAAATTGTGTACAAGAATGCATGATCGAATCTTGGCATATGCAGTGTGGAAGTTTCAACCCTCCTTCAATGTTGGGGTGACTTCTTGTGGTGGGCTAAGACAAGTTCTCTCACTTGGTTGAGCCGCTGGATCACCTTGATTTACATCCTCCAAATTTTCTATAGGACTGGAGAGTGGGGACCCTGTGAGAGTAAGTAACGCCTTTTGTGCACAAATAAATATATTGTTTTGAACAAGAAAAAAGAAAAAAGTAAAAGATGTCAATACCTGCTGAAAGTAAATGGGTTGAAGTAACATGGAATGTGATATAACATTCTACCCCATTTACGTGATCGAATTCTTTTCTCTCAGTTTATAATAATAAAGAAAAAAAGAAAAAAAGAAGATGCCAAAGACGCGTGACATATTTGAAGTTGTTGAATCTTGATTAAGGGCCTATTGTTTTAGCAAAGCCACCGTCCATTTGTCTCCATATATTCTCATCAAACGTATTAAACTAATATATTAATTATTCGTATAGATTATATTTTGTCGTAATTTGTGGGGGTTTAATGCTTCATTACTACTACTTTGATCCACTAATGGAACTCGTCATCTCCATTAGTACTAAAATTGCAGAGAAATTATTCTCTCAATTGATATAAAATTTTGTTGCTAGATCACAAGGGAAAACACATACTACCTCCGTTCATAAATAATTGATACATTTTATCTGTTCACATATACCAACAAAATGATTGGAAGATAATAATTGTGAAGAAAAAAAAGTCTAAATTACCCTTAATAATAGTCATTAAAATATGTTTTGATATGAATGTGTAAGTGTGGAATTGTTGAAAAACTATAGTATTAAATAAAGTTGACTAAGGGTAAAGTTGAAAAAAATGACAAATATTTCTTAAATTTTAAAATGTATCAAATAATTTAAAATATATAAAAAAAAAAAAAGTGAAATATATCAATTATTTAGGATCGGATGTAGTACCATGTAGTAATGTGCCACCTCTTGTTTCAGGGAAGGTGGGGTAGAATTGTCATTTAGTCGTGCACGTTCCGGCGTTCCGCACACAACATTTGTCAGCAGGACCTACATGTACATATGCATGTAATAGGTCTTGTGGTAAACGTTGTAAGTGGAGCGTAGAATATGATCAGTGGCGGAGGTAGAAATTTGTTATAGGAGGCGAATTTTTTATTGAAAATTTTCAGGGGGTTAAATGCAATATTTATAAGAAAATATCACAAAAAAAAGTTTCCCATAAAAAATTCGTCGTTTTTAAAAATGTTGGGGGATGAGCGTCCCCTGCCCCTTAATAGCTCCGCCACCGATCATGATCAATAAATCGAAAAAAAGAAACTATTCAAATAGGAGATGATGTCTAACGAGTAGGGGTGAGCAAATTCGGTTTTGCTGAATTCGACCGAATCAATTCAATTTGGCAATTGAATTCGATAATTTGATCAAGACCGAATTCGAATTGGTCAATTTGGGGACGAATTCGGTTTGACTATTTTTGAATTTGGTGTGCCGAATTCGAATTCGAATTTTTTAATAATTAAATATTATTATTATATAATTAAATATAATTATTGAATTTTTAATAATTAAATATTATTATTATATAATTAAATATTATTATTATATAATTAAATATAATTATTGAATTTTTAATAATTAAATATTATTATTATATAATTAAATATAATTATTGAATTAAATATATTATATAATAAAAAATATACCCTCCAATTTGGCCAATTCGGTCGGCACCGAATTCCGAATTCACCAATTCGGCCAATTCGAATTCGGTTTCGAATAAGGTCGGTTTTTTGAGATATGAAAAAATAAAAAAATCGAATTGAATTGACCAAATTGACCAATTCGAATTCGGTGCTCACCCTTACTAACGAGCGGAAAGAGTGTTAGCCCATGTTGATTTGTACGTAACAAAACTTTTGGAGCCTAAACAAATTATCGTACAATTCCGTCAAATCCAGTTATTCTCTGGGTCCCATGTGTTCACAATTATTCGTTGGATTACAAAAGTTCTATAACAAAACAAAGAATCATGGAAGTTTGCTTGAGATCAACCTTTATAATCAAGCCCAAAGCTAGAGTTATGAGCCCACAATTGTGAGATGTGGGCTAAATACATTGTTCATGGGCTTTTATTTTAACATAGGAATACCGGAACCCAATCAAGAATTTCAGAGAATATGGAGGTATTTTTACATGATATTACAGCGAGGCCCTTAGACAGAATGTGTTTGCTCATAATGCTCAAGTGGAGTCTAATCGTCTTCGTACGACCCAATTAGGGCGACAACCCTTGAACTGTCACTGCGTTACCCAAGAAGGGTGGCGTGCCTTAAATTGACTTCCAACTCGGTACAAGGGGAGTGTTGAGATATGAAATCTCATATCGAGTGCCTAATAAAGATCCAAATAACTTATAAATTAATTGGTTAACACTTCTCATTCATAATTGGTTTTGAGATGATATGATATGAATGCTAATGAGCTAATTTTCACATAATGTATATTCATTTATTTTTAGGGTTTAGGTCATATGATTTGAATTTTTCAGTAACTAAAGTATCACAGATAATGTCACATAAGATCTGAATCAAAAGTGGAGATGGTATCTCGCTGCACCAGTATGAAAATCAACAAATATGCTTGTTTATGTTTCAGTGTTTGCTCAAAACGAACATTGGCTCTACTTGGACAAGATTTGGGTTTGGGTTTGGGCTTGGGTTTGGTTTGGTCTCATTTTTTGTGGGAAAATACAAATTTTGATCTCTAAAATTGGCGGGAGAAATTCAAATTCAAATTTTTTCGTTCAAATTGAAATTTTTGAAAGAAAATTGGCGGGAGAAATTCAAATTCAATCATTTTCTTTAAAAAATTTCAATTTCAACGAATATTTGAACGAAAAATTTGAATTTGAATTTCTCCCGCTAATTTTAGAGGTCAAAATTTGTATTTTCCCACCAAAAGTGAGACCAAACAAAACCCAAATCAAACCCAAACCTTATCCAAATAGAGCCATTATGGTTACTTGTCCCATGTTTCTCCTAGTTTGATGGTTATCTCTTTATTAGTAGACTGAACTAAAATATTTTTAAAATATGTAAAGTATTATTACTGAAAAAGTATTTAAGTGTAATATAATGGAGAAATTTGAGAGTTCAGATTAGTTTGCCAGCAATGTAGATCCAAAAGAGAGCTTTTGGGGGGTAGTTATCCAGTGATATCATCAACTAATTGAATCAAATATATTAACCATGATTACAAGAAATAGAATAGTAACACTTAAAGCAACTTATTGCCTTCTGATGTCAACTAATACCTAAATATTTTAAAAGTAAATTAGCAGGTAAAAAGGATGGCATCTAGAAATCAATTTGATCCGGCCTTGAATATATTCTTAATCGGATATTCTTATTTTATGGAAAATTTTATAAACCTTATGTCTATCTCATTATTTTAAAATAACTTGTATTGCAGGTTTTTTTTTTTTTTTTTAATCTAAAGACTTAGCAGTAGTTCCTGCTGTTGGGACCTACTTTCTTGATCACACAGGATCATAGGTCAATATGTTCACCTCAGGCCTCCCTTGTCTTCGTAATACTGCATTCATTCTTTAATACAAGTTGTTTAGCAACAAAAAAAAATTAAGATATTTTTTTAGTTTAAATATCAATATTACTATTTTAAATAGAATTAGTGATACAAGTCATATTTAAGAGTAATACTAATATTTTGATAACAAAGTATCTCATTTTTTTTGCTTGTTTAATTTTCGATACCTGTCCTAAACGACTTATATTAAATAATGAAAGTTGTATTGTTTTTGTGCATCTCCTTGTCACGCTGATTGTCCTCTATAATTTAGAAAAATGCTAAGGCGTCACTATCTCCTTATTTGAATACTCGAAAACTTTGGACAGACTTTGGAACAATGAAAAATGCAAAAATTAATTTCTAATTCTTCCCATCAATATCAGGCAAACTTTTCCTTCAATCTTTTATTACTTCTTCTTCTCCCTGTTGATGAAAGCTAAATTCTGATTCATAATTCATCTGATTCCAGTCGCCATGGACAGATTAGTGAAGCCAGAGTTGCAGGAGCTTCATCTAGCCTTCAACAGAGGCCAAAAATGTTGTGCAACTTTCCAATTAACCAACCTTATGCATACAATGTCAGTGGCCATTTCACTCACCTCCACAAATCCATCAACCTTCGTCTTCTCCCATCCTTTCTCTATAATCCCGCCCCTTTCTACCGCCTCCTTCACTATATCGATGTCTCATTCTTTGCATCAGCCACCCCTTTCTTCGCCTCTCGACACAATCCTCGTCCGATCATCGATGCTTCCCACAGGAAAAGCCAATCAGGATGATCTTCGCCGTCTGTTTTCGAAACCAGGCCCACATATCTTCAAAGATACAACTATCCCTATTGCCTTTGTTGGTCCCCATGTTGTTGAATCCCTGATTCTTTCTCCTAATCCCAAATCCCTGGAAATCGCTTTTCTTCTATCCAAGGCCATTGTTTGGTGCGATAGATCTCAGCTCAATTCACTTCTTAGAATCGCAGCCAAGTATGGAAACTCGTATTTCGTATCTTCTCTAGTTGACGCCGGTGCTGATGTAAACAGCCGGGATTCCGATCGGCAATCGGCCATGTCTCTGGCGGTTAAGTCCGGGAATATTGATTCGGTTCAGATTTTGATTGAATCGGGTTATACAATCGACACTTCAATTGACAGGTTCTTACACGAATCAGTAGCTATGAATCGATTGGATCTGATCGAGATTCTGATTTTAGGGTTTCCAGATATTAATGTGAATTCAATTAATTCAAAAGGCCAAACCGCTCTGCACCTGGCGGCTGTCTATGGAAATCTTAAAATCCTTCAATATCTTCTCTCCGCTGGTAGTGACGCCGATGTCGTCGATTGCGAAGGATGGACTCCGATTCACCGCGCCGCCGTAGAAGGCCACGTGGATTCCGTCGAACTCCTCCTGGATCACTCAACTTTTGCTAAATTTGCAGTAACAAAAGAAGGAAAAACTGCTTATAACTTAGCAGAGGAAAATCAATATTCCGAATTATACGATATGTTGCATTTGGGAGATGCGTTGTTGAGATCTTCAAAATTAGATGATGATGATGAAATTCAGGAAATGAAGAATTGTCTTTCTAAAGGAGCAAAAGTAGATTGTAAAGATCAAAATGGTTGGACACCTTTACACAGAGCTGCATTCAAAGGTAGATTTGAATGTGTAAAGCTTTTGTTAAGCCATGGAGCTAACGTCGATGATGTTGATTATATTGGCTACACTCCCCTTCACCTCGCGGCGGAGGTGGGCCATGCTCAGGTGGCCCTGTATCTGATCGCGAACGGAGCTAAACCTAATCTGAAAAGTCTTGAAACAGCGCATGATCTTAGCTACTTCAAGAATCATCATCCTTCTCTTTCTCTTGTTAACGGGTTTTATCAAGATAAAGAAATAGTTTAGAATCTAAGGCTTATGTTCCAGTAGAACTGTGATTTTATTGTTGTTGGTTTTTGTTCGTTTATAGTTATATATATGCTATTCGGTATTGAAAATCTTCTTGTATATGTTACTTTTTTAATAGGATCGAATTTCATCAATAGTAAAAACAGAGTTGATTACAGTTAAAATACATTTTTAGAAAATATGAAGCTCATAGGGTACATGCATAAAATACATATTGCATTAAAGGTTTAAGGCATGCACTTACCTACGAATATTTGTTTCATCAACAATCATAGGGATTTTTTTTTAAGAATTATCATATAGAATTTATTAGTATGGAAGGAAAAAAATTATATAGACCAGAGAGATTCAAACTTGTTGATATTCTAGTTAAAGATGTCATATAAATGGAGTAGAAGTGAAACTCTTTACATTAGCTTTTTACTAAGGGTTTGATTGGATTGGGTATGACGTTTGAATGTTCAAAAAGAGAGTTTCAATAACTAAAAGAAATATTTATTGTGCACTTAAATTGACATTCATTCCCAACTATTTTATTTTCTTTTTTTTGCTAAATACCAACTATTTTATTTTCGCCTCGATAGTTCTATTTAGTTTTTCGTGCGTAAAATTACAATTGTAAGCCTTTCTTTGTCATGTTTTTTCGTTATAATTACTTTGTTGCAATGGAATGAACATTTTGTAAGTATAAAACAAACCGATTTGCTCCATATTAAAAACACTCTTCATAGTAGCTCAATTGGATCTACCCATTAAAAGTATTGGGCCAAAACCATTGGCATCCAATAGGCCCTATCACATTCTTTTTCCTTTTTGCATTATATATACTGCACCCTAAAAACTATAGGAAATAAAGTAAATAATAGGCGTGTTTATGGTTCGGGTTGTTCAGTTTTACACATTTTTTTAAACCAAATCGAAATATTTGGTTTGAAAATTTTGAAACCAATTCAATTCATTCAAAATCTCAAACCGATAAATTCGGTTTGTATCGGTTTGGTTTGGTTATTCGATTTTCGGGAGATACTATTGATTATAAAGTAAAAATAAAACATTTTTTTATATAATTACTTAGCTGCTAAAAATATAAAAGAAATAAGACTATTGTTTTCACAAGTTAAACAACATAATGAAACATAAATTTTTTATTCTTGAACTTCAATATAAAGTAAAAATAAAATAATTTTTTTTAATATAATTACCTAGCTACTAAAAATATAAATAAATATGTCTATTGTTTTTCAAAATTAAACGCAAAAAAAAAAAAAATTAATGAAAATAAATTCTTTAACTTCAAATAAATTACTGAAAAATTATCATACGAGGAAAAAAAGCAAAAAAATAGAAAAAATTACACTATTATTAATTTCAAAATAAAACAAAAACTTCAGGTGAATCTAAACCACATACAATAGATGGCTCTTCAATCTATTATTTTATCATTTGAAGAGATTGCTTGTAATGTTATAAATAAAAAGTTCAATATATTTTATTACAAAAGAGTTATTTAATATATATATATATATATATATATATATATATATATATATATATATATATTCGGTTTGGATTATAAAAAAAATTCAACCAAATCGAAAGTTCAATTTTAATTTAGTCCAAATCGAAACCAGTCTAATGCACCACTTAAATCGAAAAATTGATTTAGTTTGGTCGGTTTCGATTTTTCATGAACACCCCTAGTAAATAAGAGTTGAGCATATATACTCCTCTTTGGGCTTACCAGCATACTAATTGGGCCAAGTCCAGTCCATATTCAGAAGTTAGCTCTAAAAATATAGTATATACTCATCATTCCTATTGGGCCAGGTCCAGTCCATGTTCAGACATTAGGCCCAAATATAAAGTATATACTCCTCTTTGGGCTTACTAGTTTCTTCCTCAACGCCGGAAAAGGATCTGATATGACCCCACCAATTGTATGCCACGCTGGCGATTCCCAGCATCCCAACTCCACCAATCAAAACGCTTCATTCTCAGCCCATCAGTATATATATATACTCTCCTTTCACATTCTGAAACCAACATTCTTCAGAGTTCTCTAATTTCTTTCAGTAAAAAATCTCCAATTTCTCTTCAACACACAAGAAGAATGAGTTCAACAACAACAACCAAGGGAGGTAGAGGTAAACCTAAATCCTCCAAATCCGTCTCCCGATCTTCCAAAGCCGGCCTTCAGTTTCCCGTCGGCAGAATCGCTCGTTTCCTCAAGGCCGGCAAATACGCCGAACGTGTTGGCGCCGGTGCTCCCGTCTATCTCTCCGCCGTCCTTGAGTATCTCGCTGCCGAGGTAACCCTAACCTTCCGTCAATTGAATCATCGATTATTAATCGTGAATTTCCCCCAAATTCAACGAATTAGGGTTTATGTGATCCGGCGCGATTAATTTTTAATTGTGTTTTTTTTTCACTAATAGGTTCTGGAACTCGCTGGAAATGCTGCTAGAGATAACAAAAAGACTAGGATTGTTCCAAGGCATATACAACTTGCTGTGAGGAATGACGAGGAGTTGAGCAAGCTTTTGGGCGCTGTAACTATTGCGAACGGCGGCGTTTTGCCCAACATACACTCAAATCTGTTGCCGAAGAAGGCTGGTGCAGGGAAAGGCGATATCAATTCTGTTTCTCAAGAATTCTAGAATCTTCATTTATTATTTATAGATGTTAGGTTTAAGGTTGGTATGAACTTTTTAATCCGATATATATGTAAAACACTATTTTTGGGAGTTTTGATTCGACAAATGGGCGATATGGATCTTTTATAAATGCTCGTTATTTTCTGAACGACAATTTAATTGATGATTAGAGTGCTGGATATTAATTTCTTTTTAGCTGGTGAAGGTTCTTTGAAGCCCTAAGATTTCTTGTTTGACAAATTAACAAATGGTTTCTGTTTCTCCGCAAGGAAATTGATACTGTTTCTGTCATCAGTGACAGTGGGTTTCTTCCAGGTTTATGTTATGTTGATTCAATTGTTTTATCCTGTCATGTTACAAGTACCTGTGTGCTGTATAGTATCTCGGGATATAGTTTTTCAGTGTTTTGTTTTAGTTTTTCATAAGCTATTTCGGTGGAGGTCTTGCTGCAAGGGTGATTGTTGCTTGTGATTTACAATATTCATGTTCTTTGAAGTTGCTCTGAGAGTAAAATTTAGCTGGTATCCTAAGTTGAATGTTGGTGGACTGATATGATTTGCCTGCCAGTTTTTTAAATGTCTTTTGTGTGTTGTCATCTTGAAAGAGTTTTGAAAGTTTTGGGCAGCAGACATTTCATAATTCGGGCTTTGCAGACACAAGAATCTGCGTAAGGACTTGTGCGAGCAACCCATATCCTATGCGGAACAGGTGTCTTGAATCATAATAAGTATTTTAAATCAATTTTTACTGTCAAAATTTTCAATATGGCACGTGCAAATTGAATCATTGAAGCACAAATGTTTATTTTTTCCAATAAAATGTAGACATCAAATTGACTCATATAATCACTCTTTATTATTTACACCCCCCTTTCCCGCTCTATTCCTATCCATTTAGCATTGTTTCGATAGAATCCTGTGTTCTATAACGACAAAGATATTGATATTTTGGTAGCATTTCGAGTAACTCCTCAACCTGGAGTTCCACTCGAAGAAGCAGGGGATGCGGTAGCTGCCGAATAAACGCCCTAGCTAAGCCTATTGATGGCAGAGGTGAAATTTCAACTTCTGAATCTCGAGTACGAATTAAATTGTTCTGTACTCCCTCTATTCCTTAATATAAAATTTTCATTACATGTTGCAAAAATTAAGGAAGTAAAAAACAAGAAACTTTGTTAGTTAAAATACAAATATTATTCTCTTAAATATGATTTGTATACCTCTAATTTTATTTAAAAGAGTAATATTGATATTTTAATTAAAAAAATCTTAATCTTTTCTTCTTTAACGCAACATGTAATTAAAAACTTATTATATTAAGGAAGGGAGGGAGTTAGGAGCTTCCAAAACAATTCTCTTCGACCATGTCAAATACCTAGATTTTCTAGGTCTCTCACTGCCGCCACTGTGCGTGCGTGCTGACAGGGCGATGAGCCTTATCGATGGTTGGGTTACTATGGCGTTGAATCAGCGCGATGTCGCTGATATATCAACAAGCCAACGTCAAGAAGGAAAGTCCGGCGTTGCTTGAACTTTTGGCGAGTCGCCTGAATCCGTGTAGTACTCCAGTAATGGAGAATGAACCGGGAAGAGAAGACTGTAGATTGATACAATATGTGTTGTTTGCATGGCACATAATGAAAAGGAAATTGTTGGTATGAGAAGCTTTTCTTTCGCTGACAATGAAGTTTGGTGAAGGTGAAGTTTTTCTTTCGCCGGCATTGGAGTTAGGACGGGTTTTTTTTCTTCTGGGTTTTTGGATTTTCCGCGATGAGGGGGATGGCGATGGTGAAATCCAATTGAGACAAGCCTACTAAGGCAGACCATCATGTAGCTTCTGAGTTTAGGAGTAAAATGGCTATGGACCTCTTTGGAAGCAATTTTCTTATTCATATATGGTAAAAAAATTCCTCTAGTTCAATTACTGCTACTGGAAACTCTTCAACGAGGGCTCCTGACGTTAACTAAGATAAGGTGGAAGCCGTAAATCGACTCCGCCAAAGTACATGAGTCACTTCATTGAGAATTGTCCAAAACTTAGCAACTATTGGACAATTCAAAGTCTAGTGTGCTTCAATATGACACACAAATTCAGTAATTTTTTATTTTTCCTAATAAAGCCGTTTAACGACCTCATGATTAATATATCATGATAGTTTTTAATTTTTTTTTCTGGTCTTAAATTATATTTTATTTCAAGTTTTTTTTTGTAAGTAATAAATTGAGGCGTCCATTTCAAACTTGGAGAATCATCCCTCTAGGTAGAGATTTGCTGCAGCATACTTTCGAATGGAGGATCGGGAGTGAACGTTCTGTTTGTATATGCCAAATATAAACCTGGTCCCGAAATTCCAACCTTATCATTTTCATGTCGCCTCGGGTGTTATTATTTCCTAGGACGCCTCAAAATCTCTCATTTCGTAATTTCATTAATTCTTGGCAGATAGGGGGATTCACTGTGTAATGTTTGGTCTGCCCTTCTGTCATCTTCTCGAAATAGCGTGGCATTTTTTTACTCTGTTCAGTTTTATTTAGGAGGGCGCTCACCATGTGTTTGTTAAAAGTTCTCAATCAGATTTGTCTATCAAAACTAACGAGAGAAAGAAGAAATAAAACAACACAAGTTGACTCAGTTGATAAGTATTTGACACTTTTTGTATAAAGATTAAGTGTTCAATTTCTGCTATCAACGTGATGATCATGTCAATGCGTGATCCGTAAAGCATTCTTGTAAAGTCGACATATGATTCTTATGGTATTGTTTCGACCATGATGCGATCGAAGACGAACCCACACAAACTTTTTTTTAACCAAAAAAAAGAAAAAAAAGAAAGAAGAAGTAAAGAGGAGTTTTATTTTGGTACTACTAGTAATCAAACCGAAAAAGGAAAATTGGTTAAAAGAAAGAAAATCTCTTTTTTCCTACCATCTCTCTGTCACTCTGTGGACCTTACCGTTCTCTCTCTCTCTCTCTCTCTCATCATAAATTCATAATTGCTTATTGTTCAATCTGTTCTTTCTTTATCTTTTCCCACTTAGCTTCACTTGCCAGCTTCACTTCACTATTTCCCTTCTCGGAATTGTTCACGGACAACAAAACCAAGAAGAGCCAGCTGCATCCCACCACATACCTCCCTTTTTTTTGGGATTAGTGAAATAAATCCCAGATTCTAACAGGATTTCCTGATTACGGTAGCATCATCATCGTCTACTCCGGCGTGCTTCGGTCCTACCTCCCGGTGGTTCCGATCCACTCTGGGCTTTCAATTTTTGGTTCCTTTTCTTTGATCTGACTATTGAAGATAGTTGGTGGGTTGGATTAGGGTAGGATGGGTTCGAAGCCGTGGCTACATCCTGCTCCGACCTATCGTGTGTTAGAAAGTTATTGGGATACCGATGAAGACGCCCCTGGCCCCCGCTGTAGCCACACTCTAACTGCTGTTGCCGCCACCAAAGCTCACGGTCCCCGTCTCATCCTATTCGGTGGCACCACTGCCATCGAGGGCGGTAATGGTGGCGCTCCGGGGATTCGTAATTCTTCTTCCTCCATTTTCTTCCTAAATTACTCTTTTTTAATTCTAAGTTGCTGACTTTTTTTGGTCTCTCATTCAGGATTAGCTGGTGTGACCAACACTGTTCATTCTTATGATGTTCTTACTAGAAAATGGACCAGGTATGTTTCTCCTTCTTTAATTTCAATAGATTATTTCTTCCCTTCAAAAATTAAGTTAAACTGTAGAACTTTTTTGGGTTATGTTTTCTGCTTCTTCAGTTTTATTTAAATCCCATTAGTTTCTTTGAAATTCCTTTAAAATGTTGGATTTTATTCAGTAATCTGCCTAGTGAAATTCATTGTACTCTCTTTTGTTTCAACTCAGAGTTCGACCAGCTGGGGACCCGCCTTCTCCCAGGGCTGCACATGCTGCTGCCATTGTTGGCACTATGATTGCGTTTCAGGTGATTAGATAGATAGAAGGAGAATACTTATTAAAGGACTAGTCTTTTTTTCCTCTTTCTTTTTTGTTATGGATGGATAGAATATAAAAGTTTAATTGCAATTTTGCTGGGTTTCTTTAGGGTGGAATTGGTCCAGCAGGACATTCAACAGACGATCTCTATGTGCTTGATTTGACCAATGATAAATTCAAGTGGCACAGGTCTGCTTCTGGAAACTACTTGAAATCTTTTTTACTTTTCCTTTTTTTCAGTGGGATATTTATTTTGAATTTTGACTTGGTTACCTTTTTTTCAAGTATAGAGTTGTGGTTCAAGGGCAGGGGCCTGGACCTAGATATGGTCACGTAATGGACTTGGTTGCACAAAGGTACCTTGTCACTGTCACTGGCAATGATGGTAAGGAGAAATTCCTGGTTCAAATATCATCATAATATGTGCATCATTTTGAATCAGATCATTTTGGCTTGGACATTTTGGAAGATCCAAGAATTGCACCAAAAACCTAAACTTGTAGTTGAAAGAAGCAATTGTTAAGTGTGAGCTTCAGTTCCTGCAGTTGGCACTTACTCCTGAAAGCTGAATAAATTAATTGATTAGACAGAGATATTAAAGTACAGTAATTAAATCTCTTTAATTCGTAGTTCAAAGAAGAAAAGTCGTTTTTCCGAATTAGTCAAACATATAATGCTCGCTAATCGCTATTTTTTTGGCGGTAAAGTGCTTAAAGTAAAGAAATACATGAAACATATTTGTCATTCTTGTACAATTTTAGTCTTTAGGGAATTTAGTACATTCATGGGTCAGTTGTCAATCCCCTTTAACCCAGTGGACCTTTTCCTTATACTGTGGCTAAATGGATGCTAAAGTCCTAATAGCGGGGTTGCTCAATTTTTTGAGGTCTTATCCCTTCTCGTCCACATAGAGGAAGAGGAAATCTAACATTCAGAATAGGACTATAGGAGCAGTCCCAGATTACCCTCATTGTCGACACCATTATTTTTTGTGCACATTTAAGCTTCAAGTTTTGAGGAAATGCTTTAAAATGTACGGAATGAAAAGCCATCAAATTTGGGGCCCTGAATTATATCTATGATAATGCATTTTGTCTTCATGAAGAAGACAGTTGCATAAAACTCTCGTTCATTCTTTGCTGGTCCAATGCGTAGTGGTTTAGTGGGTTAAAGAAACATGTCAATTACTTGAATGGCTTCAACGCTATATTTCTTCTGCAGGAAAAAGAGTACTTTCAGATGCTTGGGCTTTGGATACTGCTCAAAAGCCATATGTGTGGACGAGACTTAATCCAGAAGGTGATAGACCGTCTGCTAGAATGTGAGTAGACATTCTTTATTCTCAATTCTGGTTACTGTTCCAGGCCATCAGTGAACAACTTGAGCTGTAGCTAAATATCCTTCTGTAGCTAAATATCCTTCTAAGTGAAGCTTCGTGCACTATTATGAGCTAAAGTTCCTGAACTTGTTGTCTTTCCTGAACTTTGTTCATGTCATTTTTAGCCTTTTGTCATGTAGAGCTTGCATTTTCAACAGATTTTATGGCTAAGCAAATCATATTTTCTGATCACCGAGAAATACTTGTATTAATTACTTAAAAGTAGTCTATTGTTTGGCAACATAGGATGTTCCATGTGATGATATCTTAACAAGCTATCATTGATGTGCTCTGAATTTTTACTCAATTTTAATGTTACTTAGTGCGACATGCTGGCTTTAAGGTTTGTGCCATTTCAATCTACCTAAAATGAAAAGGGATCCCTTGAACGATGCTTATGATATGTATTATTGCCTGATAGGTATGCAACAGCTAGTGCACGTTCTGATGGCATGTTTTTGCTTTGTGGTGGAAGAGATTCTTCTGGAATGGTAACTCTCTCACGTTCTTATATACTATTGAAGTATGTCGGGGAACAGGGACAAGGTAGCATTTCTATGATTGATTCAGGTGGAACTAGGCGCCATGATTGTTTTCTTTCCTTCTAATTGTTTCCATGAACTAATCTATTGTGAGGCACCAAATAATATGCAAAGTCCATTTTTATTTGCTTCTTTTCACCTCCTCAATATTGCGTCTGTTGACCTCTATGATTGAAATTGAAATTTTTGTCCACTTACATGAGATTCGACCAAATCTAGCTATCTGCAGTACATTATTGCATTTAGAGATATGTTGTACTCTTCGCTTCTCCTTGCTAAAGAATGCCTTTTGGCGTACTTGAGTTTCCTGGCTGTGTTGATTATTATACCTGTCTGATGCTTAGTAACATGATTAAGTTTGTGGAAACCTGGTTGGTGGAATGCTATTGAATGAGATTGTTTAACATGTTTGTGTCATATCCAGCCACTAGGAGATGCGTATGGATTGCTTATGCATAGAAATGGCCAGTGGGAATGGACTCTTGCACCGGGAGTTTCTCCTTCAGCAAGGTATCAACATGCGGCGGTAAGTCTGGTGGCGCAGATGCTTAATGGCTAACTTTATGGTCTTGTGCTGTTTGGTTGATTGACCTTATATATATATATATATATATATATATATATATATATATATATATATATATATATATATATATATATATATATATATATATTGGGACTCTTGTTGATTGTCTATGCTTTTCTGTGCTCAGGTATTTGTAGGTGCTAGATTGCATGTTACGGGCGGTGTTCTTAGAGGTGGACGAGCAGTAGAAGGTGAAGCTACTATTGCAGGTTCATCTCAAAGCTTGTGTTCTAGTTATTCATTTGGATAATCTGTGTGGCGCATCCACCAAGACTCATTAATCTTTCTTATGTCATTCTTGTTGATAGTGTTGGACACTGCAGCTGGAGTTTGGTTAGATAGAAACGGGTTGGTGACTTCTTCCCGGGGCAGTAAGGGACAGACTGAGCAAGATCCTGTGTTAGATCTCATGAAACGCTGCCGGCATGGTGCTGCATCTGTTGGCGTTAGAATATATATTTATGGCGGTCTCAGAGGAGGTAAAAGAATGAGCAAGTAGGAAACTTGAACCATTTATGGTGGTCATTTCTTCACATCTTGATTATCTAGATACTAAATAGATCTGAATGATTTTAACTTCTTTAGGACCCCCCCCACACACACACACACACACAAAAAAATTAACTAATAATATTTCTGGTGCAGATGTGCTGCTAGATGATTTCCTGGTTGCAGAAAACTCTCAATTTCAGTCTGACATCAAATCTCTTGTATTACAATCTGAGAAGACCTCGGCAGTTACAAGTCCACCATCAAATCATTCCCCCACAAGTTCAGATGGAGGGGCCGATGAGCTGTCACTTGGCGGTTTTAGGTTTCATCCTTTGGCCCATCTCTTAGTTGTTTGCTTAAATGTTGGAATAAGTTGGATAAGGATAATCGTCAGAGTCTTGAAATTTCCATTTTATACAGTATGGACAAAAATTCTATGGAAAAACTGGCTGAGGCTTCTGCTGCCGAAGCAGAGGCTGCCAATGCTGTCTGGCATGCAGTGCAGCCAGTATCCTCCAATCCTGAAGAAACGTTGGTGTCAGATGACAACTCCCAAGCTGCAGAAAACACTTCAGAGGGCAGTGATAATGAAGTTGATGTTCGTCTTCACCCTAGAGCCGTATGTTCTCCACACTAGCGTGCAATGTTTTTGTTTCTTGTTTTGTGTTTAGACACAAAAGTGATCTAGTTTTGGCTCCTGCAGGTTGTAGTTGCTAAAGAGACCATAGGGAGCCTGGGGGGAATGGTAAGACAGCTGTCCTTGGATCAGTTTGAGAATGAGAGTAGACGAATGGCTACACCACAAAATGATTTCATCAAATCCGACTAAAAAGTTCACGAGGCAGAAGTCTCCTCAAGGATTACATAAGAAGGTATAGGCTAGTAGGTTTTCCTACTTCTCTTTTATGATTTCAGTAAGCAAATAAATGAGCCTCTTAGTTACTGCTTATCGTACTTCCCCTTTCACTTTTCTTTTACCACAGATAATTTCAAATTTGCTTCGACCTCGGCACTGGAAAGCTCCTACCAACAGAATTTTTTTTCTGGATTCTTATGAAGTTGGGGAGCTATGCTATGCTGCAGAGCAGATTTTTATGCAGGAACCCACAGTTCTCCAACTGAAAGCTCCTGTCAAAGTTTTTGGTGATCTTCATGGACAGTTTGGTGATCTAATGAGACTATTTGACGAATATGGATTCCCTTCCACTGCAGGAGACATACCGTATGTCTAAACTTGATGTTTATGCAATAAGTTAGACAATATTCACGTTATTTTACAAAGCCTGACTGGTGATCTATATTGATTTCAATCTTATGTCCAAGTAGAATTCCCTGCATCTTTTGCATTGTTTTACATCGTTGTTTCTCTTTTAATTTGGAATGCTCAGGGGCTGGGGTGTATTCAGTTGACGATTAAGATCGTTTAAACATTTCTAGTGCACCTTGGGCATGGAATGATTCGGCTAATTTGCACATGAACTGAATGACTGTTAGCATTTGCTAAAATTAATTAGTTATGATCACGTTGCTGATTTCATTTAAAAGTTTGCTGCTAAAACTAGTCCTTGTGCTGCACCAAAAACATGCAGTTGGCTGAATGCTACTTTTTTTCTTTCTAAAATAAACCAGATATATTGATTATCTATTTCTGGGAGATTATGTTGATCGAGGGCAGCACAGCTTGGAGACCATTACCTTACTCCTTGCACTGAAGGCAAGCATCTATTTGCCATTAATCTGAAACACTTTTTTGTTAGCTTGTGTACCTTAGCATTTATAATTGAGATGCTTATCTTGAACTTGCAGATTGAGTATCCCGAGAATGTTCACTTGATTCGTGGAAACCATGAGGCTGCTGACATAAATGCCCTTTTTGGTTTTCGTATTGAATGCATCGAGAGAATGGTAAATGTCAAGATATGAAAGCAAAAGTTTTTTTGGGGAAAAGTTTGGATGTCTGATGGCTGGTCTTTTTCTGTAGGGAGAGAATGATGGCATATGGGCATGGACACGTTTCAATCAACTTTTTAACCATCTTCCACTAGCTGCGCTTATTGAGAAGAAAATTATCTGCATGCATGGCGGTATAGGAAGGTCAATACATTCAGTAGAGCAGATAGAGAAAATAGAGAGACCCATAACAATGGACGCTGGATCTATAGTCCTAATGGATTTGCTATGGTATGCCATACTTCATGTTTTGGTATTGGTTTTCAGTTAGATAGTTGCTTACACTACCTGACACCTTTACAGGTCTGATCCAACAGAAAACGATAGCATAGAAGGCTTGAGACCAAATGCAAGAGGACCTGGCCTTGTGAGTTTTGGGGTATGCACGCCACATATCTTTGTACCATTTATCTATTGTAATATTGGCCTTCTAGGTACTTTAGCATAGACTAAGTAACGGAAATACGAAGGGCATTTTTCCTATCATAACCTTGTGGAATTTGATTTATCTCGACCAAGTCTCAGCCACCAACCTATCTCCCTTTCTCTCTATACCATAATATGGATCTAATTTTTGGAAATATATCCTTAAAATATGGAAAAGGACATATTTTGGGAAACCGAGGGAGTATTTCATAGTTTTTACAACACGCGCATAACTCCAATGCTTGCATATTTAATGTGCTATAAAGCCCTATCTCTTACACGTGTTCCTCTCTTACATTATTCTCTTTAGATTTCCAGTTTCGGGTTTACCAAGTATATGAAAAGTACAAGATTCAGTTTGTTTCTACCCATAATTTCTTTTGTTAGCCGTCTCCTGCTCCAATTGCCTTGACATGACTGAGCAATTCACTTGTTTATTGCTTACAGCCTGATAGAGTGACAGACTTCTGTAAGAAGAACAAATTACAGCTTATTATAAGAGCACATGAGTGCGTCATGGATGGATTTGAGCGGTTTGCCCAGGGACAATTGATTACCCTTTTCTCTGCAACAAACTATTGTGGTAAGTTTGCTACTGCGCCCCCCCCAAGCCCTTCTTTTTCTTTATGTTTTTCGTCTGGTTTATTGTTTTTGCTGTCCATTGTGCAAATTCACCCAGGAACGGCCAACAATGCTGGAGCAATTCTTGTAGTTGGCAGGGGGTTGGTAATTATTCCAAAATTGATCCATCCCCTGCCACCTCCAATTCAAACACCGGAGACATCTCCAGAACGTGTAACTAATGAAGCTTGGATGCAGGTAGTATAATATTAAAAACTTCTCAAGTTTCATGATAGGCTATAGCAGTCTTGGCTCAAAACTTTCTAGATAAATCATTATATAATGGCATATCAGCTCTTTAAGCTGGTTTTTGATAATTCCATTGGTTTCTGGTTTCTCTAGGAACTTAATATTCAAAGACCTCCAACGCCTACCAGAGGCCGTCCCCAGCCTAATTTTGACCGAAATTCACTTGCCTATATTTAAATTATGCCGGATCTATTTACAAGGATACTTTTTATGTTGCTGAGAGATACTGAGGTCCACAGACGATGCTGATTGTCCTGGCCTCAAATGCAGAAGTAGCAATAGATCAGAGGTAGTGAACTGCAGCTCGTGCTGCTCCTAGTGCAGAGAAACCAGGGAACGGTTCAGCACATTGTGGACGAAAAAAGAAGCCCAAGAATCAGGCAATGGTCGATTCTCTCCAGGATGTAGCTTTGTATTTGTTGTACAATTTGTCAGAAATCAACACGGTGGTGGCCTATTCAGATGGCTGAAAGAACTTTGTAAAAAGTAGTCATTTATTCATATGGGAGCTGTGTAGTGTAATATAGAAAGGTTTTGTAATTGTAAAATGTTCAATGTTTATAGCTTCAGCGTGAGTTTTTGACTACTATATGATAAGTGTTACAAAAATAATAACGAAATAAGTTATTTGGTGTGAAGTGATAGTAAGTAGTATTAATTCTGATGCTTAGATTTCTCTTGCGAGTATTATCTTGAAAGACCAGAAAGCAGAAATAACGCTTTCAAATAATGAAAAACTCTTTAAGTAGATTGCAAATAGAGTAGAGATTAATGGAGTAGCATAATTGGTAAAACACTACCTATCGGTATTTTAGTTGTCACAGAGTTTCACATACTTCTTATTGATATTCTATTACTTTAGAAAAAGAAAGTAGTGTAGTCTATCCTTCACAAACGAATTTCACATAGATGGAATTAGAACATTGAGTTTTAAGAGGTGAAAGAATGTTGAGGGGGGACAGACGAGTTTTACATACTTGTAAACGTAGACGGAAACTAAAACATTGAGTTTTGGAAACTGGCGAATGTGAAGGAGTAACAAAAAATCTGGAAAATCTGATACCGTCTATGCTTGTAGGTTCATGGCAAAGGTGGAAAAAGACGTGAAGTAGGAGAGATAATAGCGTCTTGAACATAAGCATTGGAAGTTTGATTGGGGTCTGGAACCCAACGTATCTCACTCATATTGGGAGTCTCAACAAAAGCCATTGTAAATTCCCCTACCTTCTGAATCTGACCTCGCTTGCCTGCTCTGAGTACTAGCTCGTTGCGGTTGTAAGAGAAAATGCCATTCGACAAACTTATGATATCACCAGCCTCAAATGCTTCGACCTCATCGCCCCACAGTTGAAAGTGAACAGCCGCAGTCTCGTCGGCAACCAGGGCCAAACATGTCTTGTTTTGTTGTCCTTCTACCATTACCCTTCCTTTCTCCAATAGTATGAACTTGCTGTTTATGTTGTTTCGTGCTGCTGGTACCAAATCTTTTAGTGATTGCATTGTTTGTTTCTAGTCCGATCTCTCTAGCACCAGGAAGTAGTCTCCAGAGAATCTGATCGAAGACGGTCGCTGGAAAGGGTTGTTTGTTTCTTTGAGGCAAATTCACAAACACCTTGGCTGCGCCTTGTAATTCCCTAGTAGTCCTGTGTGATTTGGAGGAATCGCGATCTCGTTTATCAGGCGCAGGTCTATTTGAGTAAAATTGAAGGAAGAGGCTGTATCGTAGGATCGGGGGAGAATTAGCTTAGAGATAATGCGCGGGAAGAGGGATGATGGAAATGTAAAAGGTGCTGAGAAGTATTTTTCTCAATATATCAACCCGCAGTTATTATAACAGTATAATAAGGTAAAACAACTACTCCAAATTGAAAAAAGAAAAAGAAAAGTATTTTTTCACCACCCAGATTGAAAAATCAAAATGTTTATTAAAGTCACTATAACCAAGTCAAATGGACCTCCTATGAAGTAAATCCCAAACATGTTCCATTTGAAAAACAGCTCAGATGGCTGATCTCAACCACCCAAGTTTTCTAGTGCCTCAATTTAATTTTAAGTACCAACTCCAGAGTCACCTTGACATTCAAATATTAAATTAATACAGGCAGCATATGATATTTCCTTGACATAGTTCCCCACTAAACATGTCCAATTCTCAGTAATTGACAAGGGGGCAGTTAAATTATAGATTAAGACCCTCTATCAAGTCATTCATGAGATGTACAACATTAGCAGAATCTGGAGTTTTGACAGGTTTCCCCTATTTTTTTTTTTTTTTACGAAGTCCATGAATTCGAATACATTGGTCTCAGCTACACATGAACCAACTCGAATAATGATAAGCTTGGTCATTGGATCTTTGCTGAAAAGAGGACTCGGCTGCTTCGAGAAATTGGGTTCCATTTCCAGAATGTATAAGAAAATTTGCATCATAGTCATTCAACGGTCATTGTCCTAAAAATCCTCCTCTTCAACACTGCATCATGTAATTGAACCAAATGAAAAAGCCATGGTGCTGTAGATTTAATCTTTTAGTAGATAAGACAATGGAAAGGCAAGGATATTCCCGAGGATCTCACCGAGATGGCAACAAAGCAAGTCGGTTGGAATCCCACAAGATTCGCATCAATCCGAACCCCTTCTCGGCCTGATCAAATGAACAGCTAGTGATTTCTGAAGGATACGGAAGCTCAGTTAGTCTATCAACTCTAAGCTCCGTGATGTCCACAACACAAGTCCCCGACTGCTTCAACTCCTTGCCAAACCATGAGCCATCAACCTGGTATACTTTCCCTGTTCCGATGTCCTTTGAATTTTTGTCCAGAATCGAAACAAATTGTCCTGGTCCATAGTTAGTAACATCTACGTGTGTAGTACGACCTGATGTCACAGCTAACATCCCTGAGTTCTCAATGGAGTGAGCTCTCAATATGTCATCACCAGTTCCACTTGGCTGACTACCATTCACACTGGACGGGACACAAACACCATCAGAACGAGAGCTGATCGAGTCATGCGAAGGTAGTGAGGCGGAACCACCTTGTTTGTCAGGGATGTCTGCTTCAGACACCGGACGACTATCCTTAGAAACACGGAGCATTCTCGCCTTACGATTATTCAACCTGTTAAAAATGCATGAAAAAGTATCTTCATTAACTACCTTCAGCAACAGCTGTTGTAAACATAAATTTCATAAAAACCATCACTACTGGATTGGAAAGAAACCCACATCACTTTGGTATCCCCCAAGCACAGGACAGAAACAAAAAACAAAGTATCTTTGGCTTATAATTTTCACGAATGCCACGAAATATTAAGACAATTCCTTCATCCCAACCCCACCTGTTTACCCAGGGTTGTATTTTGCCCTTGGATTCGAGACTTTTTCCTCATGCTTTCTGTATCGTAACTTTTAAAAGCTTATCCAAATGTGATGCCCATACAGGCAATGCAAGTGGACAGTCCAAATGATAAAAATCTAGGGATTGTCGTCTTGTTTTTTATTTTCCCTGATGAGTTTGAAATATAAGGACTGTCACAAGAGTAAGAGCTGCAGCTCTCAATCACATCTGAGCATATATCTAGGTGCAAGGCCAGAGAGGGCAAGGTGCTTAGTTCTATTCACAGAAGTGCCTTCGTCCAAGAAAATAATGAAAGGTGAGAAATTACCAGTTCTTTAGCTGGGCAGTTGTCACATCAGAACCCTGTTTCAAGAGAGGAAGGGTGTTAAAACTCTTGAGGGAATAAAGAAAAAAAATGATCCTGCTCATATAAGACGCATAATACTCACATGAGCACTTAATTTACCAGCCCAGAACAGCAATGAATTTGCATTCCGATGCATGTCAGGTTCATCCGTTAGTGCTCTCTCCATGATAGCTATCTGCTTTTCATTCATTAGGGTTCGCTTTCTTTTCTTCTGGTTCTTCTCTTCCACCTTCTCATCCCCTTTAATTTCAGCCAAACCACTTTCTTTAGCAGGGTCAACATCCTCCATCTGATGATCAACAGGATTTTTTCCCCGTACCGAGCTTGAATCTGAACCACTCGTTTCAACAATGTGTATATCTTTTTGAGGTTCTCTCGCATCCCTTGCATCAGCCGTGTTATCTTTGCTTTTGTCAATCCTACAACGCTCAGGCGATTGTTTACTGATATTGATCCTGAAATTTGATTGCTCAGCACCAGGAGCTACTCTTTTGATATGAAGAGATGAGAATCCCCCTTTACCTTGAATCTCCTGAAAAATGATGAAATTGTTTATTCAACTGGTAAATCAATCAGAAAAGATACCACTGGCTTTAAAGCTCATTCGAGCATTTACTGGCTCATCGTACAAAATCCAGGAAACTACTTGAGCAAGCTCCAAGTGCACCTCACTAGGCCCCAAATGCCTACAAGCTAAAGACGAAGAATCTAAAGTTTTACAGCAAGTCTAAGGTGTAAACCGGACCAATGAATATCAAATGAACAGCTAAGAAGAGTGACCAATTCCTAAGATTGGGATGACTAGATATCCTGCATTCACCTGATGTTCATTGATATGTACTCTTGGGAGTATGTGCGGCGATAAGAAGCCCTCAGATTTGCTTTCCTAAATTCCCTTGGCAGCATGATTTGTCACATTTGAGTTGGCACAAAATGACAATTTCACCACGACTATTAGGAGTAAACAAATTTCAGAAACCAAAATAATGTGCATTGACGGGAAAAAAGATTCTACCTGAACTTGACTCACTTCAACACGGCCATGCTTAAGCAGAGACTCTAATTGACTAATGAAGAACCTGCAATGGAAGAAAGTCATGTAACCTAAAACTGTGAAACTAATCACATGATGAGTGGACATTTGCAAATAAGGCCACAGTTAACTTGGTTAATTAAGTGGATGCTACTTTCTATAGACGAGAAAAGTAAAACCTATATGAATATATGATCCCAAGTCCCAACTGAGCCCACCTAGAAACCAGGGAAACTATACAGCAAATAAAAATATTTCCCATGGGGAGGTGAACAACCACCTTCAAAGAAAACTGCATAAATCTGGCTA
This sequence comes from Vinca minor, assembly GCA_026122235.1. NCBI lineage: Eukaryota > Viridiplantae > Streptophyta > Magnoliopsida > Gentianales > Apocynaceae > Vinca > Vinca minor. The sequence continues at coordinate 1,009,217 of JAOCZM010000085.1, read as the reverse complement.
ATGTTGCCACATTAAATTTTGTATGTATGTGTACACATATATATATATATATATATATATATATATATATATATATATATATATATATATATATATATAAAAAGAAAAAAGGAAAAGGAAAAAAAGGTTACAAACTAAATTGCAGATTTTAGAATGTATCCAAGTCACCTTAAAAGCTGCACATCGTCGTCATTCAGGAATCCAGGAGGCAAAGACTTAGCATGACTCAGTAGCGAATCTGCACATGAAATCAAAATAAGTAGGGGTATATCACTTATCAAAACAAGGGACAAATTACTTCCAATGAAACTAATAGCAGTAGAAAAAGAAACATACACAGATTCTTGCTAACAATAGAAGCCTTTTCAGCATCTGAGAGAGTTGAAAATCCATCTGGCAATTTTGGTCGCCCTTTTTTCAAGAAATCGTAGAATTTGCGGAGGAAGAGATCCTTCTCCTCTGTGATTGAACCAATTGCAGGATTAACGGTCAAGTATATAGGTGAAATACCGAATCTTGCATACTTTCAAGTACTTGCCTTTACATAGGTGCGGCACATGGCAATGGAGATTAGCTATCACTTTTATCAATAGTGATGTCCTCTTGTGGGCATAGGATGCCTGAGGGATATTGGATGGAACTAGAATAGGTTCTGTAGTGGTTGCATCTAGAGCAGAGGCTTCAAATAATCCCAAAGCCCATCTAGCAGCTGCCCAGGGGTCATACACAAAGGTGGTATCTTTTTCCCAATCTGGAAGCTCAGACGAACACCAGCTAGATAAGAACTCTCCATGAGGAAGCAAAAAGACTGCTGCCAAAACTTTGGTCTGAAGGAATGCATCATAACGACTGTCACAAGTAAAATTCCAAATCCAATTGCCAAGAAAATAAGAAGTATACATCACGATAGTAAATCACACCATCACAATGGAAAGAAGAAAGAATAATTTATTAATAAGAGAATCCTCACTAACAGGGAAAATAGGATAATCAGTATCGTCAAAATCCAGCAGTATATTCACAAAATAAATAAAATGATATAGAAACAAAGATTAGCTTATAGCATTTTGCAGGGTAGCAAAAATATCAAAGTATGCAAAAGTAAAGATTAAGAGCAAGTAAAGGAATTCATCAGGATTCTTACAAAATAGGTCATAATATACGACCGGAAATTTGAATCATCAGCAAAGATTTCCACTATGCGCATAGCGTTAAGCTGCAGTTGCCCTTTAGGGTGCATTTTGATAGGCAAAGCCGTTTGTTGTGTGGTTTCTCTACCAAACATTTTCTTCAGTAATTCAAGAACCTGGACAAATTATTTGTTCTAAAATTAGCTTGGCTTCGAAATCTATTTTTCAAAACCATGAAGCAGAAAAATGCAATAGCTAAAAACAATTCACTTTATCAGAGCCCATCAGTCAGGCAATCAACTTTGACATAATTCATACTGCCATAATCCAGGAATTTGTATGTGAGATCAAGCAAATGTATAAACTTATATCTTTTTCTTTTTTCTTTTTTCCTTTTATCTCTCATCCTTCTTAAAGGAGGATAAGAGTAAATAGGGTTATAATGTCTAGAAAGATTATTTAAATTCTTATTTGATGAGTGTAAAAAGACTCATTTGTGGGAAGAGTCCTCCTTTTAGAATGACTTATATTATGAAACTGGAGGGAGTGCTTATTTTTACCACAAGAAGAAATCCCTTAATACAGGAGAACAGTTGTATCATCTTGTGAGTACATATTAGCATAAGTACATAGTTTAATATCCTGAAACCAACCTTTAGAGTTATAGACTTTGCTAAATCCAGGCTTCCAGGATTGCTGGCAACTTCATCCAGATATGATATACTTTCTGCCTCGCACAGATGCAATAGCTGCAAAAACAGTATTTCTGGCTGATTTACAGGTCGTAAGCTTATTCAAGAAATTACACGAGTAAGAGCAATGAAGAGATTCCCAGACACAAATCGGAAGCACCATTCAAGTACAAGGACTTACAATGGATAAGACTCTAGCTTTCATTCTGGATACAGCAGCTATAATTGCAGATGAATGTGCAAAAGAGGGTGATGTATTTAACATAAGCACAGCTTGTGCCAGCAAAATAACCCCGCCTTTACTGCATAACTCCTAACAGAGAGATGAAAACAACAACAATAGCATAACTCATTAAGTCCCCAATAAAAACAAAACAAAAAACTTGTCAGAAAGTATACAAACCTAAATAACCCAGGGCTTTGGTATTTCATGCATAAATCCACCAAACTGAACACACATTGTTTGGAAATATAAACTGAATTTTGAAGAAAATTGAATATTCCTATGATATGATAAATCGATGTTCTAGTGAATCACATTATTTCAAACTGGGTGGATCCACCCAATTCTTAAGCCAACTTCTTTCCTCAAGCTGATTTCACAATAAATTTCGTTTACAGAACATTCACTAACTTTGGAAGAAAAACCAAGGTTCCTCGAGTTAAAACTACAAAAGAACAGGAGCTTAAATCGACGCCCTGGTCTCTCTGGTGCACCGGAGCATTATGTGTCCAGAAGATTCTGAACTTTATGTTAGTTATGTGGCTCTACCTTATCACTCCTTAAAACTTAGCTTACGCCAAATTCGAGCTTTTAGGCAGTGAAAGAGAAGGGGAGAGAAATCACATAAAGATATTTAGGATTCTTAACTAAACACCTTATTCTTCAAAAGGCGCTCCCGAAACAACTTCTGTTGGCTTAATAATTGAAGAAACTGGAGAGAAGCCTCGCACTGCTGGAAAAGATGGTTCAATTTTTGCTCAGCCGTGTGATTAGATTTTCTGCAGAAATCAGCGTTTTCTGGTAACAACCTGGTCTGGAGATATTTGATATTGATACGGACTGCAGCAAAAGCTACATCCATAAATACGTCAACCTGCCAGAAGGGCCTCATAATCAGCCAAGTGTTTGGAGATAAATATCTACGCATAACAATTAGCAAAATCATCTCAAACGAAAAGAAAAAAAGTGATCAGTTCCTAGCATATGGGCATGCATCTTCAACTAGATTTATAGTGACTTAATATTTTAAGGGACAGAACTACCTTGTAATATGCAAGCAAAACTTTAGAAACTTCTGGAAGCTGTGAAGAGATACATCCTGTTAATAGAGATAGTGTGGATGCGACCAGTGCTGAATGCAAATGAACCACATCGTTTGAAGCATGATATTCCTAGATAATAAATATAAATATAAATAAATGGCCATGAAAAAGGAATATTCATCTAAAACATACATAAGTCAGCAAATAGAAGATCAGGTATTTGTGTAGGACTGCAGGGCACCTGGTTGCAAGCAGCAAGAACAGTTAGCAAATAGAAGATCAGGTCAATTAGCTGCTCCGATACTCTGACATCATCCAGCAATATCTGCACCATAAGTCAAAAGATCAGCAGACCGTAGCTCCCCATAGTATTAGTTTTGCCAATGCCTCATTCAATACCATTCCAAAAAAAGGAAGTTAAAAAGATAGTTAAAAATGAAATTAAATCATCAAAAAAAGTCTTCTGCCCGCGGCTTGATCAATAGTGACACACAAAAACACTACATTCAAGAAAAAGCCTACGCAAGACGGCAAGAGGCTGGGTGGTCTAAATATTTTTTAAACAAGAAAAAAAAGGGGAAAGAGCACCAAACCGTTCAAGAAATTAAAATTATAAGCAAATAACCAGGGGCATGGGAAAGCAGAGGAGCTGCCTAGATGAAAGTTTCCAATTTAACAGTAGAACCAATAAACGCTCCGGAACATTTTTGTGAATTGCATGCTTTCTCCTTTCACTTGTGGCTCTATTAAGGAGCTTCAAGAAAACCTCAGGGTCATAAGGTCGTGGAGAAGACATTCTCCAACTCAAGGGAATATAAGTCACCAACTGCCCAGTAGATGAAAAGTTTAAAAAGAAGTATAAGCAACCTTCTCAATTTTAATGCGTCGAGGTGCCAAATCACAGAGAGAATATAGCAGCTGCATTCCAGATAACAAGTATTGGACCAGTACTTCATCCCACTCACTGTCAATAATAACTGCAATAAGATGCAAAGGGAGATATCTTGCAAGCTTTTCTGCATCAATCTGCACCAGCATGATTTTGTCAGGCTGAAGAGACTCGATTCCGAGAAACAGATTTTATGGACTGAAAAACATTACAGATGTGACACGATACAAGTATCAGTTACTTATTCTAAGAATAAACCTGAGTATCAAATTCATCTGAGGTGCGTCCAATGGCAATGGGACAAAGATCTGCGTCCCTGATTACTTCACCAAGTTCTTGAGAGCTTAGCCCATGTAGTGCTTTAACCACAGAAACCAAGTCAATGTCCTAGGAATCAAAGGAAGAACACAGTATCAGCTGAAACAATAATGAGTATACGAATACAAATACGTAGCCCCACCCCCCACCCCCCCAAAAAAAAACAATGTTGCACAGAGTAAATTTTCTATACGTTCTTATAATCTCAGTGCACGTTTATAGTCAGAGAATCGTAATTGAGATCAGCGAAGCAAAGTAACCACAATGTAGAGTATCGAAGAAGATGTATACAGTCACTTGAGGGTCACTAAAACATTACCAATTTAAAAACAGATTTAACAAAATATTGAAAAAAAAGGGGGGAAACAATGTAAGGTAAATTCTACAAACAGCAGCAGTAGAACCAATATCCTCCGAATTCAGTAACACATTTACTAGTGGGCCCTTCCATTCAGTTACTTAGTATGCATTTACATGCCAAATTTCTCAGTCTATTACGTTATCTTTTCTAAACTAGATACTCACTCCATTCCATAATATAAGTCGTTTAGGACATGTGGCGAAAATTAAAAAAGCAAAATATAAGGTGTTTTTTAATCAACATATCAATATTACTCTCTTAAATAGAATCAGTGGTATACAAGCCCTATTTAAGAAAGTAATATTGATATTTTAACTAATAAAGTAACTTTTTTTTTGCTTTCTTAATTTCCGCTACATATCATAAACTACTTATATTGTGGAATTAAGGTAGTATATTATAAGCTTTTTAACGCCAAAAAAAAGTCATAAGCAAACCCCCAATAAGGAATCTACATAAATTACAAATAAAAAACATTACATTGGAGCATCTATTAGCTGAGTTATTTCCGGGATCAGTGCTGCACGATGCTTCTTCCCTTGAACTCCTCATCTTTAAAAAGCTGTTCCCATGCCAAACCAAACATAGGAAAATCAGAACAATCGAGTACCCTTCGGGGGTATATACGTCCTTATATTAATTTTCCATACATGGAATTTTATATCTACTCTTAAATACTATATAAAACCAAACCAAAAAAAATAAACAAAATTTTAAAAAATAAAATACAACGGATATATATACACACACATGCATCTGCTGGATGGTAGCAAAAAAAAAAACTTTTTAAACAAAATTCGAGAAGGGGAAGTTATATAAAGTAAAAAAATTCATAAAAAGCCCTATGTTTCATAGATTCATGAAGCAGAAAAAGAAACCCAAACAACAAAGTAAAGTAAAAAAATCAGAAAAAGGAACGAGAAACTTTGACCTTGGTGCAAATGGACCTTCACCGAAGATGAACAACAGCAACCAAAAACAACACCCAAATAAGAAATAGAAAGGGCGGGCACTGAAATTCTAGAGGGAAGCTTCAGAGAGAAAGAACAAAGGGAGTGAACTGAATTTCACGTCCCCGATGCTTTTGCTTCATTTCTTTTTTCTTTTTCTTTTTTTAAAATTTCTATTTAATTGATGAGAGGGCTCATGCTAACCACTACTGACGTATGCCCAGTTATTATCGCTACCTACTTATATGAAATAAAAGACATGTCGAGATAGCGTATAAATTTCGTAACGACTTTATTGAAAAAGCGTTAGCGAGAAAGCTAAACGTTGAGATTCAGAACTATTTGTATTATTATATGTAAAAGAAAAAAAGGAAATACGAATATTAATTTCGAATCCGTTGACAAAATAGTGTGAACTTCGAAGTAACTTAAATTATTTAAAATAATAAATGCGAGGAAAGTAAAAAGTTGAAAGTATATAACTATTTATTACGAGATTTAAGATATATTTGAATGAAAGACTATTGAAACAAATGAGTATGTAAGTTTGGTATCAACTTTAGATTATATTTGTAAAAGTGAAAGTGAGAAAAGCAAACGATAAAATTTGAAACTACCAGTATTGTCTGGGAAAGAGAGGGATAAGAGAAATAGTACAATATTAAATTTCAAAACCTTTGACGGAATAGTAAAACGTATAGGATCAGTCAACTCGAAAATACATATGAGACTAAAGTCGTAAAAAATATCATATATGACTAATTTTGCAACTCGAAAATACATATGAGACTAAATTTGCATATTAGCCTAATCAAATCATTTGGCTATGTCAAGAAGGTCGTCGCCCAATGGGGCTCCCCTTCGCTCACTACCGAGAGGTCCTGAGTTTGACACCGATCCACAGCGCCCATACTACTAAACCCCCTAACTCCCCAAAAAAAATCATTTGGCTATGAATTTTCAAATGTCTAATTTGCCCTTATATTAAACTTTTTTTTAGGTAATATATTAAATTAAGTACTTTTTTATTTAAAATACATATTAACAACCACAAATTGCCTCTAGTGAGTATCTGACCATATCGGAATATCTCCCTATAATTTTAGGGTTTACTATGTCGCTTTTGCGCGTCGTGTCTAACCGGACGATTAGTAATATCGTTACCAAAGGAAACGCCTCTTGTAAGATTCCGACTATGTCGAAACATCTACCTAGAATTCTAGGTTTTCTCCACTGTCATGCCGCGTGTCTTCTAGCCGGATAGTGAAATCTATCATCGGCCAAACTTTTGATGGATAATTGCCGTCATTGTCCAGCACAATATTGGGTTCTTACACCAACTCTATGGTGTTGATTGTATGCGATGCCGCTACGATTCACTCTAGTAATTGAGGTGAGCTGCGATTCGCTCTAGTAATGGAGTGTGTATCGGAACTGAAGGCACAGTGAATTAAAAAAAATAAAAGGAGGTTAGGATTTGAATGGGATGATGAGTTGATGTTGTTGGCGGTGAAATCAGGTCGGCGAATTGGTCATGTACTCGTACAAGAGTTGAGGGAGAGAGTGATGTGAATGTCGTCGGAGACCTTTAAGGTTACCGGCGACTGTGGGCTCTTGAGATGGGGCCACGAAGTACCGCATCTACTCTGCTTGGTCGGTGTGGGTTAGAGGAAGGAAATGGAGAAGAAGTTTGGGCTGGGCTAAGTGGTTTACAGGAAAGAAAAGGAAAGTAGTTTGGGCTGGGCTAAGTGGTTTAGAGGAATGAAATGGAAAAAAGGATTGGGTGGGCAAAGGTTTGAGCTGAATGGGGCTAGGCTAGAATATTTTATGTGGGCTGCTATCTCTAGGCCAGAAATGGATAGCCCACTACAGGGTGTTTTTCAAATGGACTGAGCCAGACAAAATTGGAAGGTCTGCCTCAAAATTTTAGACTGGTCTACTATGGCCCAACCTAATCATATGGCATCTCTAGGCTGGTCTACTATGGGCCGCTCAAAAATGTCATGCATACTGAAAATAAGGATTTTTCACCGTCACCAAATTGAAAGCATAAATCTCCACTGATTGACGATGACTTTACTGATTTTGTAGTTGATGATTTGTTTAGTTTTGATGATATGTATTCTACGAGGCTCTTGCCGTTAACCAAAGTAAGGTAGAGGTCGTAGGTCGGCCCCGCCAAAGCCTATGAGTCACTTGATCGGGAATTCAAGGCCTAGTGCGCTTAAAAATAGCGCCCAACTCTAGTAGTATTTTACGCTTCTTAATAAAGTCGCTTGTCGGCCTCATGATAGTGTTAGGTTTGTTTCCTTGTCTTAAGTTAGGCTTTATTTCTAGTTTTTCTGTAAGCAATCAACGTGGGCGGCCTTCTCAAATTGGGAAAAGTATCCCCAGGGCCGGTCCTGACATTTCGGGGGCCCTGTGCGAAAACTAAAAATAGGGTCCTTCGTATGAACATTAACATTTTCAACTTGTTACAATTTTTAAAATAAAAGAAATATGACATTATAAAACTACAAAATATGCTTTCTTCGAGCATTGGTGGAGGCAAAATCGTCAATAATAGTATCAATATCGTCATTAATGGCTTGATGCCTTGAAACATGTTCATGGTATCTTGGATATTTGAGTTGGGCTTAACATATAAATCTGCACATTGGACTATAAGAGTAATGAATATGGATGTCTACATAGTAGCTTGGATATTTGGATTGGGCTTAACATATAAACAGTTATACTTAAAAAAATTTGGGGCCCTCCTTGAGAGGGGGCCCTGTGCGGTTGCATTACCTCCACCTTCTTACGGGCCGGCCTTGAGTATCCCTCAGGATAGAATTTTGTTGCAATATGGTTTCAAATGAAGGATTGGGGATGGGCATTCTGTTCGTATCTGGCGTGGTTGTTGGCAAACTATTCTATGCGATTTTCACCTTATTTTCCCTCTTATCTTTACATGTTATGAAAGTTTACAGTCAAGAACTCTGACAATTGTGGAAGGCTTTTGGTTTGCGCGTGACCTCGGTATTACTTTTTCCGTAGAGTTTGTTTATGCGGTCATAGAACATTGTACCTTTCGGCATCTATTCTCTAGTTTTTTCTATGTCTGTAGGTCACGTAATGTTCTGCCTTTTTGGCTATCTAGACTTTTTCTAAGACTTGATGCTTCACTTCAAAGAGTAGGGAATCCATCGAAATTCCACCTCCCTCGTGTAACTCCTGATATCAATTAATGATATTACAGTAAAATCTCTATACAAGAATAACCTACTTATAGTAATAAAAAATATTGGTCCCAACTCGGGACCAGTTATAAATAAGAATAAACTCTACATTGTAATATTCCATGTTTCTTGTATGATCATCCTTAAGAAATTTACCTCCATATAGTAATAAAATAACGTTAAATTTTAAATATATTTATACATCTATATAAAATAACAACTTAAACTTATGAGTATTTTTTAACCATTTTACAAGATAATTTTGCTTCCAATATGTGTTGGTTTCTTTTATTTTGCGCAACTCGACACGAATACTTTCACTAATTTGAGTTCGTTTGTATTTAGGTGTAATGACTTGCTTGAATTATAAAATGTATGATTTGAAATGATAATGAAATTTATGATTATACTAGCATTTATATATGTATAATAAAAAGAAAACAAACGAAAACACATTTCGAAGATACAACGTAAATGAGTGAATATTTTAAATGCATACATGATGTACACACACACACACACACACACTATACACATATATATATATATATATATATATATTCTAGATGCTGTATGTATGTATGTATATGAATGAATCTTCTAAATCTAATATACATAATGTAAATGCATTGTGTTTATACATTTGTTTTTTAAAACTCATGAATCTTATATATTTTTTAAATTCATGCTTTTAAAATATGAAGGGACACATTTTCAAATGTCGTATAATGTATATTAGTGATTTTTTTAAATTATAATTTTTATATGTAAGCCTATATTTAAGAATAACCTCACTATAATAATATTTTTCTCCGGTCTTGAGAGTATTACTGTATAGAAGTTTTATTGTATTTTTTATTTTTATTTTTTAAAAAAACACTCAAATCACAATGGAAAGTAAAGGAAAAAAATTACAAAGAAAAAAGCAATAAATAGCGGGTGAAAATCGTATGTATCCATTTCTATGCCCAACCAATAAGAATTTGTCATGTGATCATTGTTTTTTAATTATATATACACATGATAAATTGTGATTGGTTGGACATATAAATAGGTACACAAAATATTTTTTTGCCATAAATAGCAACGGTGTCGTCTGACGACAACCAAGATGATCCCCTACTTTTCTCCTAAACCCTAAACCACAGTTCTTCGCAGCAGTCCACTCTGTTCATCTTCTTCTTCTTCAATGGCGATGGCCATCGAAGAAGGGCATCAAAGATCAAGAACCACCGCCAAAACCTTCTCTGTTAAACCAAAACTAAAACCCACTTCTAACAAATCCACACCAACCCCAGAATCCAACTACTGGCGCTCTTTCAAAACTCCCAAACACCTTCTTGAAACTCAACAAACCCTTGTTTCCTCCATCAACTCTATTTCTTTTGCCCCAACATCTCCTCATGATTTCTCCGTCGCGCATTCCACCACCGTCTCTATATTTTCTGGTCACACCCTCGAGCCCAAATCCACAATCTCATCCGCGATTACTGATACCGCCACTTCCGCTTCGTTCAGGTCCGACTCCCGTCTTCTTGCTGTTGGAGATCTCTCGGGTGCCGTCAACGTGTTTGATGTAAAGTCCCGGAACCCTCTTCGACGCCTCCGCGGTCACTCCCGTGCTGTTCGCCTCGTTAAGTACCCCCGCGTGGATAATCTACATCTCTTCTCCGGCGGAGATGATGCCGTCGTCAAATACTGGGATGTCGCGGCGGAGACCCCAGTTTTCGATCTCTTGGGCCACAAAGACTACATTCGATGTGGTGACGTTTCCCCTGTTAGCGATGATATGTTTATATCCGGTTCTTATGATCATACCTTACGGGTTTGGGATGTTCGGGTCTCGAATTCGAGTTCTGTGATGGAAATTAACCATGGAAAGCCTGTTGAGGATGTCGTTTACTTGCCGTCTGGTGGTTTAATTGCAACTGCAGGTGGGAATTCTGTTAAGATTTGGGATGTTATTGGAGGTGGGAGATTACTCCATTCCATGGAATCCCATAACAAGACTGTAACTTCTCTCTGTGTCGGAAAAATTGGGAGAGAGAGTGGAGAAGAAGCTCAGCAGTACAGAGTTATGAGTGTTTCGTTAGATGGGTATATGAAGGTTCTTGATTATTCCAAGTTTAAGATCACTTATTCAATGAGGTTCCCAAATCCTTTACTATCAATCGGGTTTTCACCTGATTGTTCTACTAGAGTAATTGGAACTTCAAATGGGACATTGTATATTGGAAGGAGGAAGCCGAAAGGAAGCTTAGGTGAGGAGGCGATAATGCGAGATTTTGTTGGGTTGGGGCCTGTGGCAGCAGAGCCACAGAGGAGAGTGTTGAGGCCTTCTTATTTTAGGTACTTTCATAGGGGGCAAAATGAGAAGCCTTCGGAGAGTGATTACAAGATAATGCGGCCAAAGAAGGTGAAGTTGTCCGAACATGATAAGCTGTTGAAGAAGTTCCGACACAAGGAAGCTCTGGTGGCTGCTCTAAGGGGCAAGAACCCGGGGAATGTGGTGGCTGTGATGGAAGAATTAGTTGCTCGAAAAAAATTGCTGAAATGTGTGTCGAATTTGGAAAGCGAAGAGCTTGGATTATTACTGGGATTTCTGCAGAGGTATTCCACCATGCCCAGATATGCAGCACTTCTGATGGGATTAGCCAAGAAAGTCGTTGATATGAGAGGTGAAGATATTAAAATTTCAGAGGAATTGAGAGCTCATATTAGAAATCTGAAGCGGGATGTTGAGGAGGAGATCAGAATACAACAATCTTTGCAAGAAATACAGGGAATTATTTCTCCCCTGCTGAGAATGGCTGCTAGACGTTAAGTTAATTTTAGTAACTGGTTATTGTATTATGTCCTTCTCTTCAAGGACTTGGTTTTCTCTTTTGTGGCTCTTTTGGCCTAGAGAGAATCCTACAAAATTTTGTTCTTGTTGAGTATTTGTATAATTGTCTTCAGAAACGTCCCCATGCTCTTTTGTTATTGAATTTGCTACAAAAGATGGGCGAGTGAAGCAAAAATGTAACAACGAATATCAAGCATGTGATTTGGGATTAGGTTTTAAATGAGAATTGCTCGACAAAAGCTGGTGCTGACAAAAGAACCACATAATTTTAATGTCATCAATAAGATGGCAAGAGTTAGTGAGTTACAGAAGAAGAACAAACAAATAATCGTCTCTACACGAGCAAATTGTGCGAATGCAACCTTAGGAAGCTCTCAAGTATTACCTAACATAGATACATACATTTACAGGAGTGGCTTGGGTATACCCGTATGTAGAGATAAAAGTTTTAAGTTAGAGCATAGCACACACCCAAATACTTTACCACCCACATTATATAGCTATGCCAAGCGAAATTGCAATCCCAAGGTCTCCGGAGCCCAGAGCAGTCACCAAAGACAAAGTTGCGAGCCAAATAAAACATGCACAAGCATTTCGTTTAAACTTCACATCTGCTAGCTTGATGCCCCTGTGTTAGATACATGCTGGAATAAATTAGAATCCCAAACATAATAACATTGAATTTGAATGGAGCTATTTAGAAACCAAAAGATTTTTACATGTAATGCAGTTTCCGAGTAGTTGGACTGTTGCTAAATTTAAAGTAATGTAGATAAAATGTGAATCTGGATTGATATCTCACTCGTACGTGAATATCTTGACTGGCCAGTGATTTAATTTGGGAACTTGGCTCAAACAAAAATAAGAAAGAAAAAAAGTAGGAAATTCATACCTGATGTTCTGGAAGCAGCCAAATTTTCCGTGGCTCTACCAGAATCCCCTGTTTTAGTCTGGCTTCCATTTCCCTCTCTTGAAAGCCTCAATGACCTCAGTTTAGATGATGTTCTGAATGACCTTATCAGGGGAGCGTCCTCTTCGTCGTCGTCCTGCTTTTCTTCGCCATCGGCATCCTGGTCAGATCCACTGATTGAATCTTCTTCACTTGTGCTCTGCTCATCAAAAAGTTTCTTTCCTTGAATGTTCTTCCTCTTCGGTGGCCGACCACGACGCCCGACTGTTGCCCCTTCTTTCTCATCTGCAGCTCAATCAATGTTATTCCTCATGTTGTTTCCATCATCAGTATCACAATGTGGACTATCTTTTTACAATTATTGCACAAACACTAAGCCAAAATACTCTCATCATTCTAGTGTTCAGAACCAATGGATTGAGAAAAGTAGGATCTAACTTCTTGTACGTAGTACATCCAAAATTCTATTTTAACAATTAAACTTCTAATTAATCAGAGCATCTCATAGTACTCTTAGAAAACAAAGAAAAATGCCTGTCCGTAACGATTTTGTTTAAACTGTTTAGCCATTTTGTGTGGAGAAATATGAAAAAGCCTGTCAAGCCCAAGAAACACAAGATGCTTGGATGCAAAGGAATAAAAAACAAGCACGTCCACAGGACCAACTGCTAATAAAAGATTCGGGGATTAGATAAAAATATGATGCACAAAAAATAAAGGCGGCATCAAAACAAGAGCCCAAGAGTGAACAAGTGGAGGTATTATGGTACCTTGTAAGCCTTCATTTTTTGTGTACTTCTCATGTAGTGTCTCAACAAAGGCATAATAGGGACGCCAACCACTGGGATCTTCATCAGTGTTTACGTTCTCAGTTCTGTTTTCCACATCTTTCAGTCTACATGTGCAAAAATTGAATATGAGTGCATGCTCTAATCTGAAGACAAGGACAAGATGACAAAAGGTAAGGACTTACATATCTGAAATATCAGTTGCTGGAAGTTTGGACACAAATTGCAGCACAGCACCATTCAAGAAGGACAGCTGCTTTGGAGCATTTGAAAAGGCATACTCGATACCTGCTCTGACAATGTGACGTATGTCTGATCTATGCTTATTTCGAGCAGCACCCACAAATGTCCCGGAAAGCCGTGCGGCCAAATCTTTACAATCTTGAAAGGACTTGTCTGCCGAGGATTCCTTGTTGCTAGCAGAAAGTACTAGCAAATGCCGTTGGTAGGCCTAGAATCACCAAAGACAAGAAGGATAGCAACATTCTTCAAGATGAGAAGAAGGCACAGAGCCGATTTCATCCACAAAACCAGAGTATTTGGTTTTGGTCAATAAAATATGTGATACTTACCAAATATACAAACATTAGTGTCTTTTATCTTTTCCTTTAATTAATGACTATCAAACTAATGCCTCAACTATCTTTAAAGTTTCATTTCCTATTTTATCAATCTCTTAAGTATGCTATCCATCTTTTGGTATACAATTACCTACAGTAAGGAACTTTACATTTTTTTTTCTAATTACAGACCATGTCTAAGCAATACAAATTGACTTTCTCTAAACCCATCTTCTTGGATCTTGTAGACAATCTTTACCATCTCGCAGGAGTTCGAGTTCCTATTTTGTAAATAGCCATCTTCGTAATTTCATTTTAGTACTTGCTTTTAAAAAATCCTTTGGTAAAATTTAGTGTTCTATTTTGACTTTGTATGAGGATTTATGAGAGCCACAGACATAGTGTCTGAAAAGGGAACTTTTTTAAGCCCCAAAAAATAAAATAAAATGATAAAAACAATCTGCCGCATCAATATCAATCATACAACAAGAAGTAACGACCCTTACCCTTTTCAGAGAATCTAGAAAAATCGTAGAAAGATTGACATCCTTTTTCCTTAAAACAGCTAACAAGTGCTTCACAATCTCAGACACGCTTGGCCCATGCATCATAAAATGAGAGATGATCTCTGGACCAAGAAAATCCTGCATCCATAATTAAAATTAGATTAAATCTGTTCGAAACTACATTTGTTTTAAGGCTATAGCAGCCAACTATCATAGGAAAGCCTCAAGGAACAGACAACAATTTAGAGTGCAAATGGCAGACAATACGTTATCAATCAAGTATGATGGACAATAAATCCTTCATCAGAAAGATACTAAGAGTGTGCTTGGATTGGGTCTGGTTTGGGTTTGGTCGGGTTTGAGACTCAAACTCAGACCCAAACCAGCTTTGGATTGAGTCTGGGATTTGGTCTGAGAATGATTTAACACTTCAAATTTCATTCCCATACTCAATCCAAAGCTGGTTTGGGTCTGGGTTTGAGTCTCAAACCAGACCAGACCCAAACCAGACCCGATCCAAGCACACCCTAAATCCCTAAATCTGTAGGAAAGTCCGATGAACTGAAGTAACATAAATAAGAATATAGCTAACCAGAGGAACTGCATCATTAGCCACAAGTTTGGCCGCACCAATCATGACTGCATCTCGATTTGTCTCCTCAACATATTCCTTTTTCACATCTTCTTCTTCTGTTTCATCTGTAGGAATAATTGGAAACAGGCCAAATTTTAGAAGCATACACACTGATAATTTCTGAGCAGAAGTAAGAATGACATCACTGTTTAGATCATATAATAATCAGGCCTCTGAACCTGCTAGGTATGACAATACCTAAAACCTGCATGATAGCTATGCAGATCCTAACCCAAGAAATGTAGGTGGCAAGATACAATCACTATCTTTTTGGATAGAAACGATGAAAAACTCAGAAGGGAATTCTGGAATGACTTCATCAAATTATAGGCAAATATACTCCTGCTGAAAAATTCAACTAAGAAAAGATAAATATAAACAACCTTCAATCTTTTGTGGTCACTTTTACTTGTACAACTATTTATTAATCCTAAGCTGAACGCTATAACCTGACAGCTTAATGCCACTTCCTTGTTGACATGACAGTGAACAACAAGAGGGCTTCTTCAAGAATCAATGAAGGGTCCCAAGTTGGTCAATCATACTGATAAAGTTACAATTGCTTTCTGATGCAAATCTTAACAAATAAACAAATCTGAGAAAATAGAGAAAAAGAGCTTAGAAACAGTTGCAAGCTTCCTGCCACAGGCATTTCGGTGGTTTATAAGTAATCATTCTACAGTATAAGTTCAAAGAGACTGAGTAGTGGAGATGTATGAGGAAAGATGTGATTTGAACAGGAATGCAGCAAATCCATGCAACTCATTAGGAATCATTTAAGAGAAAACCATAAAACCCAAAACAAGGAGAGAGAAGAAAAGCAAAATGGTAATGGTATCAAGGTTATAGTATCATACACTTAACCATAATCCGATCATGTCAAAGAAATATGAAATAATTAATAACTTGACCACCACCACACTTCAAAGCACTTATGAAATCTCTAATTTACTATACAATGTTGATTAACAGAAGCTTACAATTGGAATTGCTAATAACATTATTTTGTTCATTAGTATGAAACAAGTGGTAGAAACAACTCCCAACCTGCAGTCATCCTGCGCATCTCTAGCATCATTTTAGAAAGTAAGAAGGTGAGAAAGAGCTGTAGGTACCTGAAATATTTAACTGTTGCTCACAAACTCGCCAAAACTTCTGAAGAATAGACTCATCAGGGCACAATCCTAGACTCTCCAACTTTGTCGAAGCATAGTTAATCTTTCTGAAAAGATGCCACAGTTCTGCAAGCATAGTGCATACCTAGAAGGAAAAAAAATCAGACTGGATTCACTTTACATGGATAAAGAGATATATCTCATCAGTATTTTTTTTATTATAAATTGCGCAAGTCCATCATCAAAAGAATGTTTACCCTGCTAGCTAGCAGATTCCCACATTTGGTCTCTTGCTGAACTTCAGACTGATTGTGTACAAAGTACTCGAGTTGTTGAAACAAGGCTCCACGTTTCAATAAAAGCGAGGCCAAGGATGCCTCAGAAACAGTTTCACTGCTTATAATGGAATGTAGGCACCACGCAACATGCAAATACATGTTAAGAAGCAAGAAAGCAATAACCTGAATGAGCAGAAGAAGACTATTAGACTCAAGCGTAGAAACAGAGGAGAGGTGCAGATAAAATATCAAAATGGAAACTTCAATTACACACTTCATCATCCATGTCTCTAGAACGTAGAAGAATCTTGGGAAAATCGTTGTACAAACTGTCAATGGGAATTTGCCTTGACAGCTGAAGTTCATACAACCTTTTCAAATTAACTAGGAGCGAGTATTCGTCACCACCCTCCTACAGTAGTAAATAAGTCAAACTTTTATATCTGCTTCAGAAGGAAAAAGTAAAAGTGTGATCTATATTTTACCTCAACTTCTTTCATTGCCAATCTAAGTTTGGCCATAAGCTCATCCTGAAGCTCATTTAATTGATTTTGGGCAAAATCTTTCAACTCTCCTCTACTCTCTGTGGCACAAAAGTTGACGGCCTTCACACAAGATCTCAGAGCATCCTTTTCACCATGCTTGAAGAAAGCTTCTTTAATGAGTTGAAGTACGGATTTGAAATTCTGATACATTGAAAAGCATATCAGGAACTCATTTGGTGTTGACCACAAAGTCCCATTTACTTTGCTGTATGGAATGGAGTATATGACTCGTTTGACGCACCTGCTCTTGTCGCTTTAGTGAATACAGCTCAAGATTCATATGAACAATAATTTCCACTAAATCAGGCATTTTAGCCTTGTCAGCCATGAATTTACGTAGAAGAAGAGGATAATTCTTCATCATAGCAATAGTTATATTACGCCTGCTGCTCTCAAACATTTCCTGGCGATAATTTACGATAGGACTTAGATGACAATTTAACTTATATGAATGCAGTCAGTCAGTCCATAACCTCTCTTAATTCAGTTGAATGCAAACCCACAATAATTTATACTTCAAACTTTCAGTAACATGATAATAAAGCTAACAAATACCATTCCCCAAGTACCTTTTCCTCCTTGTTCCCCCTTGGGGGAGAGACCAAATGGCATCCGAAGCGGAGGTACCAACTAGACAGATTCTAATGAGGCCGAGTAATAACTGTGATGGGCAGGGAAAAGTGGACAGTTGCTCTATGACACAGAACAGGACGCCGGAAAATAAAATAGAGTTCAGTCGATGGGCAGGGAATGATACCGACTCCCTAGATTAGGGCTACAAGACTAGATATCCTTTTTCATTTTTGACAACCAGATTCATGGTATTGACAATTTATTAAGATGACACCAAATCATGTTATCTTTGATAGCATATGTTTGCTACATGGAGATACTCATTTTCAACAAAGGCTAGGACAGTCTGAGGCCAAAGGAAATGAATCACATCTTGGACATTTTGGTTCCAAAAAGCTACTAATGCGTACAAGGAGAATAAAAAATTAAGCATATGCATAAGAAAGGCTTTCATATAGTAGACACTTAGTACATTGTCTCAAAGTTGATTGCACATGCAGATACAATCATGAATAAGAAAATGTGTCTATAACTGGTGGACAAAAAGAGTAATCCAATTGCATATGTAAAAGGTTGCAATTAATGCATTAAGCAAGAGTTGAAAATTGAAACAGGAAATTTCGCTAATTAGGTCAAACCAATAGCCATCCTATGAAAGTTCACTCTAGGATGAAAAAATGAGAAATCCAAAAAGATTCAGTATGACAAACTAAAATTTCAAGCAGAGAAGTCACCACAATAAAGAACAATGAACCATGGGCAGTTACATTCAGACATAATGAATTTGACAAAACGAACTCACCCTTTGAGCTTTGTTATGATACTGTTTTCTGTTATCCATAGCAGGCACAATCCTTTCTCCAACTGCCTTTTTTACAGATGAAGAGAAAAGTCGAATCAAGCTTGTTGCATCTATATCCTTGAGCTCAGTTGATGAATTGTCGTTTAGGAGCATCGAGATTATACGCTTCCAGTCCTACAATAAGAAGAATGTAACAATGCATAAGAAACAGGACTCGTCAATTTTGACACCATGTTCCCCCAGCCTGAAGATTACTTCAAACCAAATGGATTACATCATGGAGGCCTAAAGTCCTATAGAAACTGAGGTTCTCAACTAGGAAAAGTTGCTCAATTGTACATAAATCAAACAATCCATAAAAATCCATATAAGTAGGGATTTCGAAGTTGAAAATTGCTGATGGTCCTGCTATTTATGGATAAATCCATTTTTGTATAGGTTTCTAATAAAGGAACAATTTGTTCATTTTAATGCATTTTCTATTCATGGTACAAGTTAGGAAAACAGTCCTGAACATAAGTCAAACATTAACAAACCAGAACAGAGCCAGTAGACCCTCTTAAAGTTTAGTAGTAAAACCATTTTTTTTTCCTTCCCTACCCGCCACCCGACGCAACACAAAACTAAAAATTGAGGGTGCATTTGCATTAGGGTCTGTTTAAAAAAAATGTGTTAGTTTGTCTCGGTTTTTGTAAAATTTGATTATTTGTAAGAGAAAATGTGGCGTCCAAAGTGAGATTTTGGAAATGAAACCAAAACCAATTCACTCCAGGGAAAAATGACATTTTAGTGCTTAATAACGAAACGCACTTTCATGGCATCCATGTATTCCCAGACATCATCAATCACATATGTGCTGAGAATTTGATCGGACGAAAATTCTGCCAGTATCTGTAACATTCTCTTAAGATGAACCTCACTGGTATCACCGCCATCACCTGTAAAGAACCCTTTGTCAATACTCAATAAATGGCTTTCTAATGTGATATTATACATGATACTTGGGACAGAAGCAAACCTGATGATTGGGAACTATTAAATTTCTGAGCAATCAAATGATCATAAACTAGTGCTCCAATTGCACGCCTGATTTCCGGTGGATCATCAATCAATAAATCATATAAAGGACCTAATTCTTCATCAGGCACAAGCTGATGTCTGCAAGGCATCAGAAAATCACGTTTAAGGTGCAAGTATCACGACGAGACACCAACATACATCAATGTGATAGTAAATTCAAACATAAAAAAAAAAGAGAAGAACTAAAAATAGTTAGAGGATACCTTAGTAGTTGTTTTACAAGTCCAATAGCACAAACAGCCACAGATATGTCGATGTCATCAGCAAGTTCTAGCATGCGTTTATAAAACCTTTCCGTAAAAAGACCAAGAGATGGCACATTATCATCCACTTCATAAAGATTTTGCAGCGCAGAGACTGAAGCTTTTCTTACACCAGCACTCTTTACAAATACAACGAATTAAAGAGCAAAGTTAGCAAAAGGAACTCAAAGGCACATAAACAGGCCAAATAAAATCATAATTATTTTTGAAGTTACAACTACATAAATTTGTCAAATATAACTTACTTTGTCATTCAGTGTCCATCCAAGATACTTCAAGTATAAGTCCTGTAGGAACAGAGACGGATACGATAGAATCCAAACACCAAGAGACTCTATACATGACATTCTGATATCAGGGTCCATATCGCGGTAGCGGTGCACAAATAACCTTCAAAAGAATAGAATTTGGAATGAGCTTCACGAAAATAAGCAGAAGGAAACAGTAATACCGCCATTAATCAACTTGTAATCCTTTTGCTTAACTATGTTAAATGACCGTAGAAATTATAACAGTTTGGTAAAGTATTCAGAATAATTTCCAACTATTGCTCCTTCATTTCAAAATTAGATGTCCACATTCGAGTCCCAAGATTTACGAAAGTATTTGACCATCTATTTTTGGCCACCTTAATGTTAAGGAATTTTCATGGCACCGGTTCCACATTTATATATCTCAGTTAAGGGAGGTTACTGGGAGAAGTTGAAAGTAAGCTTATTTGAAAGCAGATGTTCATTTTGTGACAACACAAAGTAGAAATGAGGGCATCCAATGAGCTATGGAACTAGTATATTACAACAATTACATACTATTGTATGAGATTAAATTAATAAGAGGAATAAGAAAAGGAAATTGTGTTCCAAGAAGGCTAAAGACAGACATGCCAGGAGTAGAAAGGGAACTAAGCAAAATACTCTCTTCATAAAAATCTTTGAAAGGTCAAATTTAATCAGACATAAAGAAGACTAATCTTACTTATGTATTATTCTCTGCCATACCATGATAGTTAAAGTATACTTACAGAATTATGCCTTGAAAATGTAAAACTAACTAATGTGATAAAGTTTCAGGTATAAGTTAAAATTAAAATGAACGTTACAAAAGAAGAGAGATCCCACCCAGTGAATAATTTGCGCATCATCTCCTCTATCACTGTTATCTTTTCATGCGTCGAGGATAGCCTCTTGTTAAGTGATTCAACACGAGGCCCATCAGTTGTCTTTTTCTTTTCAGCATTTAATTGCCTTTGTGTAGTTTCCCGTTGTGTACCGAGCATTTTAGCTACATTTATGAAGGATGTGACAAGCTGCAGCCCCATCAATGATGCAACCTGACGATAGATTCTCGGCGGAGTGCTAGAGGCATAGACATGAAGAGTTCAGCAAAATGAATCTACATGAGCCACAATGAAGGCATTTAAAATTACATATTTTTACCATGATAGTGCAATAATATAGTCCATGCACTTGTCGAAGACGATTTTATCAAACAGTGGTCCATCTTGACTTTCAGCGACCAAATTGTCCCAAAAATAGGCAAGATTTTCCTTGAAGTTCTTGAACTCCTTCTTTGAGCTTTGGTAATCTTCAACTTCACCCTAACAATTCAAGGTTGTAAAGAAAAACAAGATACAGAGACGATTGTACAAGCGGAGCTAAAGCTCTTAAAAGTGTCTAGAAGGGAAAAATTACCCAACTAAGTTTCAAACGAGAAACGTGTGTTATCAGCATGAGTGATACGACAAACTTATCATTAAAATTTGTTCGCATACTTTTCACAGAGACACGTGTGTATTCATAAGTTTAACAAACAATAAACCCAACCAGGAAGGATACTCTTCTAGCCAAATTAACAAGTGCAACTACCACATCGTCAACATCAGTCTCATCAAGGACTTCTTGTTCAATCTGATACTTTCCTCCACATGCCTACAAAAGTTAAGAACTTCAGTACTCTAGTTAAACCCTAGAGGTATCACAAAAACAGGACAAAGTCCCCCTTCTTAGCCCATTTCTCATGGTCCAAGAAAAAGGAAGAACACAGCTGTAACTTCAAGAATTCATTCAAATGCAACACTGAATCACCTCAAAGAGCATAGTTAAGAGTTCAACCATGGCAGCCTTTTTATCTCTTTCATATCGTTCCACCCAATGCTTAACCACTTGAGGAATTTGTTTCCCATTTCCTTTAACTACATCTGCAATTGAATTAAAATTCAAAATTAACTCATTAATTCATAAAAGAGATTTATCAATCACAAATAAAACAACCTAAGTATCAAACCCAAAAAGGAAAATGGACCAGAAAATGCTTAAGCTTCTGCATTTTAAGTTCCATATGGTAAAACAACAACTAACCCAGCCTTAGCTACAATAAACATTTCTCCCCCAAGTTATATTGAGGTCGCAAGAACATGCTTTCTTCACTTTACACGAGAGAGATGCCCTATTTTGCAAATATTGTGATTTTTAATTTAATATAGAATTCATCAATAGAACCAATGTGCCCTAACTCAGTTTAACAATTGAAGTAAACAGACAAGTGTTATGCTACATTAAGCCCCAAATTGAGAGAACCCACACCCAACATCCGACTCAATTTGTTCAAAGGAGCTCCTGAAATTGTTCTAGGGTTGTAAAATTCCACAATTTAAAAAAGCAAATTCAATTTACAACATGGGATAACAAAAATCAGACATACCAAATAGACGCTGATTTGACCTGAGCGGCGGAACAGGAGCAGCAGAAGCATCAGCAGCCCTATTTCGCTTAGCTCTGGGGCGAGATTCTTCGAAATCATCAGAAGATTCCTCTTTCTCGTCATCGCTGTTTTCTCTGAGAGTACTCTGTAGCTGAACCCTAGCCCTTTTCTACTCGCAACAAATCACAAGGCAACAAAAAAAATTAGGGCTAAGAAAAACGAAAGCATCAAATTAGAAGCACCGGAAATGGAAGAAATTAAACTCACCGGACGGCGAGTTACAGTCTCTGAACCACCAATTTGCTCGTCTTCCATTATTAGCAAAGAATTTTTTGGGAGAACTAAAGATTTGAGTATTATTTGGTGATAGTGAAAGTGATAATTTCTCGGAAGAGATTATTGAATTTCCCAAAATCTCCCGCCAATTTAAATATCCCAACAAGATTCAGAGAGCGGATGAAAGTAAAACCTGATTATCGGACCATTGCTTACACGCTGTTTTCCTGGGCTTTTCCCCCTTTTTCGTGGATAGTTCTGATATGAAAAAGAATTGGTCACATCACTACTACAAAATTATGAGAGATACAATCTGGTGATAACGTTGTTAATTCTGTACCATATACTCCATGTGGATCTGACCCATAACAAAAAAAAATCACTTTTTCGTGTCCGTCATATTTATTTATCTATTTTTTAAATAAAAAGAATGTGAGAGTAATGGTGACCAACATCTCCGTCATCGCATGTTCATACTTTCGTGTTCAGGAATGAACATATTAAATTAACTGAACAATCAGTGATTGGAACCTAAACAATCCGTCCAAACACTAACCCTTCAGAGTAACACTACTAAGAGGTAAGATTCAATTTTATAAATCGACTTTGTCAATCCATTAAAAGTAAAATTGAAACCACTTAATTATCACCCTTATTTTTTTTCATGTTTGTATATCCTTCCAGTCTGAAATTTGAAATAAAACGCTCTTAAAAAATAACGGAAAATCTTTTTAAAGTTGCAAGAAATGAAAACCGTCCATTTACAAAAAAAAATATGAAGATGTTTGATTATACTCATTACGTTCTCTTATTTTTTTTATTCATTTATTTGAACGTCTTATTTTTTTATTTATTTTGTATATAAAAATGAATATTCAATTCCTAACCAAATGAACATTATTTATAATGCGAGTTAACCAAAAAAAAAAAGACATTGCTACATTTTTCACTTTTTTTTAGCATAGTTAATTTAACACTTAAAAATAACCCAAAAACAGAAACCAACAGAGGAAATGCAAAACGGAAGCACAGGAGAGAGAATAAAGTTTGAATCTCATAAAGTCCATGTCAATAAACAACCTCATTGGACTAGTTTTACTCCCTTGATTGAATGAAATTTTTAAATACAAAAAACATTAGCATGGCATCTCAACCAGTCCAAACAAACTGTGCATTATAATATCTGTATTCTACCTTCCACAACTGCCATGATGCCTTCGGCTTTTTCTCCAGGAAGTGATGATCCATGTCCGCCAGAGAGGCCGCAGTGTAATTTATCAAAGATTCATTCAACACATTAACGGTTTTTTCATGGACATAATCAAGAGGCATTAGCCATAGATTCGATTATAAGCTGATATCCCTCTGAAACGGGCGCCCCTGTTAGCACAGATTCTGCTAATACAGGAATATCAGTATTCAAGTCTAAAAACCTGGCCAGCATGAGAAGCAGATGGAAGTCGGCAATTTGCTTTGCAAATGGGAATCTCTTTGATCGTTCCAGATGGGTCTTCAAAGCACTCATGGATACTGGAATAATTCTGTTCTCGATGGGGAATGTTGATGAGAGAGGGCCCTGCGTCATCACGAATAACTCATTTAAGATCATTTCGATGTGCTAAGCCGTAAAAGAACTCGAAATTTTAAGTTTTCCAGAAAAGAACAAGTAAAAAGAAACATAGCCTATTCTCCCCGGCCCAACAACCAAATAAGGTGAACAATAAAAGGCTCCCCAGGAGGGGAAATCAAAAGAATCAGGGTACAAAAAATGCAGAAACCCCAAGAACCAGGTAAACTAAATGCGTCTCAAGCTCCTCTAGGTCCATACCACGTCTTCTCTAGGGTAAGGAAAGAAAGAGGGTCCTAGAACACTTTTCTATTAACTCGACTTCGTCAATGCATTGCAAATATGGTGCCTTTTTGCCATCTTAAGTGAAAATAAAATTAAAGGCACGCTATAATACTAAAAACTGATTTTCACGGCAAATTAACAGAGCAAAAGGCCCTGACCAAAAGTATATAATAACTACAAATATCAAGTAAAACATGGAAGACTGGAAGTAAGTTAATATGTGGTTAACTGCTCAAGCTGACAAGGTAATAAAATCATATGGACGAAAGGTCCCCATTATGTGGATAAGCATTGCTGATGCAACAAATAAAGGTATTAAGCTTAAGCTGCAACACTTACATCCAGCAGCCTGCTCAATCATCTGTGAGCATGTTATAATGCATAATTAAGACAATTGTCAATATTGACCATCGTCGAGGTTGTGAAAATCAGGAGCATGCCATAACCCATAAACATATTCTAAAGGATTATGTGATGTCATTACATAGGCAAGAGAGTTTGCCAAAAGGCAAGAATATGAAGTATCATAAACAATTGGATTTACATAGCAGACAAACAAAAGCCCTGAACTATAAGTAAGATAAGGAGACAAGAAACCAAGTAAACAACATATAAACTGTATCAGTACCAACTCAACAAAGAAGAGATGGTGTCGAGTATCATCTACACGATCCAAGTAAGACATAATAAGATTTCTTTGCCAAGTCAAATTAGGATGTTTCAGGGATAACTATTTCTTTTGTCTAAGATGACGATCTAGTTTGACTCCTTTCTGAAGGCAACCACTTCTACCAAATAGATAGAATACTTCACCTAAAGCAAAAATATAAGACTATCCCCTGCAAATACCAAATTTCTGTGCAAACTAGGCAAACAACAAGAGCATTTTTCATTGGCTACATCTTCACCAACATATACAAAATAAACAAGAAAACACTGACAAAAGCTAATACAAAAAAACTAGGAACAGTTACAGGGAAGGCAGACCATGGACTGAATTTGA
This sequence comes from Vinca minor, assembly GCA_026122235.1. NCBI lineage: Eukaryota > Viridiplantae > Streptophyta > Magnoliopsida > Gentianales > Apocynaceae > Vinca > Vinca minor. The sequence continues at coordinate 983,660 of JAOCZM010000085.1, read as the reverse complement.
TTTTTCTTATATACCTTACATGAATATTTAACATTGTTGACCTATGAAATTTCAATAAAGTGCAGTGCAACTACAATACTATGTTAGGGCTACAAATGAGACTCAAAAGGTACAAATATCAGACACATTACTACTGTATACTTTTAAGTTCTTTAATTAGGTTCACATAGCTCTTTAACTATGTTAATCACTTGAAAATCCCAACATATACAAAATAGTTCCTAGTTTTTTCATTGGCTACATCTTCACCAACATATACAAAATAAACAAGAAAACACAGACAAAAGCTAATACAAAAAAACTAGGAACAGTTACAGGGAAGGCAGACCATGGACTGAATTTGATTTTTCTTATATACCTTACATGAATATTTAACATTGTTGACCTATGAAATTTCAATAAAGTGCAGTGCAACTACAATACTATGTTAGGGCTACAAATGAGACTCAAAAGGTACAAATATCAGACACATTACTACTGTATACTTTTAAGTTCTTTAATTAGGTTCACATAGCTCTTTAACTATGTTAATCACTTGAAAATCCCCCCCCCCCCCTCTTTTCTAAACCAATTACCCCGCTTAGTGTCAAGGAACTAATTATCTAGCAAGATAAAGTTTTGACTGTTATTATCAAAGGAAAGTGATTGACATGAAAAAATATCAATTTTGTTCACTTTAGATACCGTTCTTACCTGGTGATCAGCTATCTTGACAACCACCAAAAAGAAATCATTATCAACCTCCCTAGTATCCTTCCCTCCAACTACAACATCCTTCTTCATCATAGAAAGCTTCGGGTCAGCCCCCTCAGCAGTCTCTGTCTCAAACCAACCTTCCTTACACAGCCTAATGCACATATCACTCATCTGAAAAGCTTCAAAATGCACGTCTGCAACCCCATCCTCATTCACTTGTAGCTTCACCACTGCTGTCACCCACTCCTTCAAATCGCCCTCGGCTTGCAGCTCCGCAGCCTGCAAAACCTCAGCATTCGACATCGTATAATCACTCTTATCCTGACTAATTGTCTGCGTGAAAATAAAACCCACTCTCCTCATCCCCAACCCGTTCGCTATAGCCTCAACTAATTTTTCCTCCTCAGGATCGCGTAAAAGTATCAAATTCTCCTCAGTTCCCTGCTGTGGCGGCTCATATATGAAATTAACCTCTACCTTACCCTCAGGGGTCACTATTCCGTACATAAACCCCCCTCTTTTCACCGCGAAAACTAGGGTTTCATTCACATAATGCTGAAACGCATTAGCAGCATCGCGATCAAACGAGACAAGTTCACAATGAGGATTCTCTTGCCGAGTAATCCGCATTTGTTTAGCAATTAGGTCATCCATTGTCATCTTCTTCCCGAAAGTCCCCGCCGGTTGGACGGCGGGACCTCCGGCGACAGTACGTTCTCCCTCGTAAGAGAGATAAACAATAGAACCGTGAGCGATATTTAGGGAAGACAGAGGGGTTTGGGGATTGGACATGTCGGTGAATCGGGAACGTTCTTCTAGGGTTTTTGCTAATAAGAGGTTCTGATTGGTGGATATGATTTGGGATTGAATTGGAACCTGAAGCTGTGATTCAATTTGGGACTTGAGAAATCCGATTGTGGCTTTTGGATTGTCAATTTTGATCCGTTCCAGACCATCTCTGCTTCGAATTCTCAGCATCATCTTGGACGGCGATGGAGATTGCGAAAGTTGAAGCTGTCTGAGGTTGTATTATTTTCGGGGTTTTAAGGTACAAGAAGAAGAAGGAATCTGGTTTTCTTGTGAAGACAGGAAGAAGGAAAAGAACTTGAGCTAAGAAAAGGTTTTACTTCTACGGGAAGATTCTACTAATCGTCTATTCCTCGTAAAGGAGGGATAAATTGGCAAATTGGTCATTTTTTGTCCCTAAATAATTTATGGCAAGACGTAAAGTCCAAAAACAATAATTTTGAACAATAAAATCTCTAAATAATTTATCATTAGTATATAAGGTCCTTCCGTCTAAACAAATATTAGTCAACTGTTAAATCAAAAATTCGATAGGGTCAACGAAAATAGGTTAAGGCATTTTTGGTACATTATGTTAAACAATTGGCAAATTGGTGGATTTTGTCCCTAAACAATTTACAGTCAGGCGTAAGGTCCAAAACAATAATTCTGGACATTACTAGTGTTATGTGATGAATATTCTGCAAATGGTATCAGAGCTAGTGCTATGTGATGAATCTCTATATGATGGATCATTGTTTTTTTAGTTTTCCAGTTTTTGCCTTTGATGGCAAAAAATGATTTTGATATTTGACAAAATATTATGCAAATTTATTTTGTGAGTCTCGATTTGTGGAAGATTACCGAGGAGGAAGGTTTTGAAGAACCTCCTTCCAACCACCAATTGACTGATGAAGAGGAGAAGAAACAATGGAGAAATGTCTTTGTAAGACACCAATTCAGTACTAAGACAACAATATATGCTGCAAGACAATTTATTTATGTTGAATCAGCAAAGGAGATTTGGGTTAATTTACTGACTACTTATGAAGGGAATATTTATTTATAAATATTGTTGGAAAAGAAAAAGTTAAAAACGATGAATTGTGTGGATGTGAGACAGTTGATGAGAAAATTATTATTGATGATGAGAAGATTAAAATTTTATCTTTTCGAGACGAAGAAATATATTTTGAGAAAATTGAAGATGAAATTGAATATTTGGATTTGGATTTCTCGAATTTGGATGATTGTGAAAATATTATTTTGATAGATTATTCTCAAGGTAATATTGATATAGCTTATTCGTTGAGTGCTACAATTGATGATGAATTGTTGTTTCAAGATTCTTCTCAAATTATCGATTGTTTAGATAATTGTGATATTATTGGAGTTCAAAATTTAATTGAAGAAAAAGAAAAGGAGGAAGAGACTGATGAGAAGGGAAACAACGGAGATATGTTTTTTATGGTGGATAAAATTATTGAGGTGAATTATTTGGTAGACATTGGTGGTCTGGATGACCGGATAAACGAGAATGGAATGGGTGTAAATGATGATATATCAAATCAAGATTTGCATTTATTCTATAAAGATGAATATGGCGCTAATGGTGCTAAAATTACTGGATTTTCTTTAATTTTAAAAGGTGAGTTTTTGAGACCTTTTGAAATTGAAGAATTAGTTGATGATGTCCCTGAGCAGGAAGAAATCCACATTGAAGAATTAGTTGATGATGTCCCTGAGCAGGAAGATGTAAGCAAATATGAAATTGGTATAGATTTTGTTGTAGTGAAATCTTTAATCTCAAAGAGTTAGTACGAGGGTGAATCTGAATGGGTATATATGATTGACTTCTTCGAGAATGAGGAGTTAATAATGAAATTGTTTGCAACGTACAAGATTTGGTTGTCTCCTCGTGTAAAAAAAGAATGTTAATTATAAATTGTTATTGCACAGATTGTTTACAGCGAAATAAGTTGCAATGGAGATTTTTGCTCCTGATGGAATTGGATCGGACTTATTGTCGAGCTTGATTTAAGGGAGGCAATGTTGAATTTATTAAATCAAGCTTATTATTATTTATGAGAATATTTAGTTTTGGTAATTACTAGTTTTATTGTAATAGGTTTCTTTAGTAGTATCCTAGTCATAGTATATTTCATAGATATCATAGAGATTCTATGAGAGTTTTGACTACTATAAATATGAGAGTTGTTTACGTATTCTATGTGTCTTTGAGTGTGGTTTGGAATATAATTGTGGTGTGGTTAGGATTAGTGATCCTTATGAATTTGAGAGTTGATGCATAGAATATTGTCTGCTCCTCTCCGTAGTTGTTTTGAGATTTGATATCTCTGTGTTCGTACCACACACTCACCACCCAAATATTTATTCAGTATAATATACGTTTCCGCATTGAGTAAATTATTTCTACAAAACCAAATCAAATAGGATGCATCTGTTTGAAAATTTGAATGATTTAAATTGATTTTAAAAATGTCAAACCGAATATTTCGATTTGATTTAAAAAATGTGTAAATCCAAACCATGAACACCCTATCTGAAATATCGAAAGTGCCCCTATTTGGACCCAACCGCCATCAATAACACTCACTAAAATCCAACGGTCGTGTCTTATCTAAATTACACTCGATTTGGGGATACCATACATACGCACAATCGATTGGTTTTCTCAGGAAAAGAACAAGGAAAAAGTTCCAATTTTCAAATTGTACTAGCCGTTTGGGGATGGAGGATCTGAAAAAAAATATAAACTTTTGTTGAATCGTATTTATTTGTCTTGAAAAAATATATAAAAGGGAATTATTCGGTAGCCTAATATAAAAAATTTTTGTACTAAGACTGTAATAAACAAATGTCCAAATACAGGATTAATTGCCATTTGGGTCCCCAACATATTTGCGCGCAGCCAATTTCATCCTTTTTCTTTTTTTTTAACTTTTCACATCCCCAATATATTTTCAAACAGCCACTTTCATCCTTTTTAACTTTTTCCAGCCATTTTCATCCCCAATATATTTTCTAGCAGACACTTTCATCCCCAATATATTTTCAAACGTACCACTTTCATCCTTTTTAAAGTGGTCGTTTGAAAATCTTTTGAGGATGAAAGTAGTGCTAAAAATATATTGAGATGAAGATGGCACTTGAAAATATATTGGGGATGAAAGTGGCTGAAAAAAAGTTTAAAGGGATGAAAGTAGTCTGTTTGAAAATAAATTGATGACCGAAAAAGTTAAAAAAAAGAAAAAGGATGAAATTGGCTGCGCGCAAATATGTTGGGGACCCAAATGGCAATTAATCCTCCAAATACACCAGTTCCACTTAATTAAAAAAAAAAAAAAATCCATTTGGGGGTGGGGAGGGAGGGATATAGGCATCACTTGTTGACAACGCAACGGTTGCAACCTGCTAAGATAGTGTATCTGGATTGAGTTTAATTTTGATTTGGGACTCAAACTCTCTTTAAATTGAGTATGAGAATGAAACCTTAAATACTAATTCATTAAAATTCAGTTTAAGTTTGAAATTAGAAATCTAAGATTGAAACTCAATCCAACCATACCCATAGTTTCACAAGTAGTTTTGCTATAAGGTAGAGATTCAACGGGTGAGTTTTTTTCCTTTTTTATTTTTCTTTAGAATTTTTGTACATTATATTGTGTATAATGTTCAGTATATTTTTACACGGTATGGTATACTTAGTATGTGTGCATAACCGCTCGAACAGTTATATTTTTGTGGCAGTAAAATAACTAACCGTTGCAATCTCCTTTTTTGCACACTAAATATTATGTAACACTTTTAATTATAGTCTTTGTTCACCTAAGGTTATTCATATACCCTAGGCTTTTATCCATTTTAGTTTAGATAATATGAATGAATTCAAACTGCCATGACTCCTTCCTCAAAAATGCGAATCAGAACCTGATATTTGCAGTAACACTTTAATTAAGGAAATTTCCATTTATATGATATAAACTAAGATGAATAAACCGTAAGAGTATATCAATAAAATCTAAGTGTAAATATACTCATAATCAAGAATGTTATAGGGAGTGTCACAGAATAACCGTGTTAATCAGGAACTACTACACCAATGAAGTCCAGTGGCATATCAGGTATTCCAGGGAAAAAATTTGAAATGTGTGGCCGTTTGGAGGTCCCCCCATAAGTCCACACTCCACTCCCCAACTTCAATGCTACGCATAAATATAGTTCAACTCCTTCTACCTAAAGCTTTCCTTTCAATCAAAAAAAAGGAAAACAAAAATCACCCCCCAATTGAATAGACTCGGGAAAAACGGAGCTAAAATGACGGGTTTGGTGATGGTTTCCCGACCTGGTGGTTGCGGCGGAAATCAAAAGGGTTCTTCCAAGGGCAGCGTTACCGGAGAACGGAGTCAGCAGCAGCAGCAGTTGTCGATATTGGAGTTTCTTTTGACTGCTTTGAGAAAATCAATGGTTTCTTGCCGGGTCGATCGAACAAAAGAGTCAATGTCGGGTGGCGGCGGAGTCCATCATATGGAAATTGGGTGGCCCACTAATGTTGAGCATATAACCCATGTCACTTTCGATCGGTTTCATGGGTTTTTGGGTCTTCCTGTTGAGTTTGAAGTTGAAGTCCCTTGTAGAGCTCCCAGTGCCAGGTTCTTGAAAAATCAATAAAAATCGTAGTTTTTGTTTTTTTTTGGATTTTCTATATCTTTGTTCAGATCCAATTATCTGATATGCTGCTCTTTTGGGTTTTTGCTGACTGCATTTTTATTCCCAAATCATTTGGACTATATAATATTTATCCCTTTTTAAAATTACCTAAAGATCATTTTAGAGAAAGTTTGCTCCTTTATTTTTCATTTTCCTATTTTGTCTCACCTGCCAAATTATGAGAAGTAGAGACAATATGTAGTAGTTTTTCAAAAGGATTCCATGTTCAAGACTGCATGAATCGAAGTGTTGTACTCAACTCAACTGTAGAATAATTATTAGTAATCGAGGGCAGGTTTGAATACACTTGGATTGGAGCAAGCTAAAATTACCACAGCATTTAAGGATCAAAATTTGAGATACTAATTGGTATTATTTGACCAATGATAGATACTTGGTCATAGAATTAGGATACAATTTGTTCGGTAGTAGTCAAGTATTTCCTTGAGCCACAATTTGTGTGCGGACATCTGATCCAGAAAAACAAATTAGAAAATGCAAATTAGAAAACATGGGTGCGGTAACAATTTGTGAGCATATTGTTTAGGAAGTATTTCCTTGAGCCACAATAAGAAAATCCAGAAGGCTCATAGATGATTATTTCAAGAAATCTACGGCGAAATAAAAGGTTAGACGTTTAGGTAGAGAAACCTGATAGACATTAGTTGGGAGTGATACTTTGAATTCTGATCTTGATATTGCTATTAAATTGTTGTCAACTTAAAGCGTAGAGACACCTGCATGCTGATAGTTCTCGATAATACAGTCCATTCTAATTTCGTCATTTGAATCTTTGCTATTGAAGAGTTCAATTATATAGCCCTCGGACTCGGAGTTATTTCAGTAATGTTTATTCTTCTGACTTTGCTCTACTTTTGCAGTGTTAGTGTATTTGGAGTCTCTGCGGATTCAATGCAATGTTCTTACGATACAAGAGGCAATAGCGTCCCAACCATTCTGTTATTGATGCAGGAAAGGCTATATACTCAAGATGGTCTCAAGGTATATAACAAATTTAACTGTGTTTCCCTCCCTACTTCCAAGTAAAGGTTTTGCATGCTATCAGTTGTATTTCTGTAGATTATTTTACTAAAAAATTTCAAAATTATAATCCAGGCGGAGGGAATTTTTCGTATAAATCCAGAGAACAGTCAAGAGGAACATGTTAGGGACCGGCTCAACAGAGGGATTGTGCCTGATGACATTGATGTCCATTGCTTGGCTGGTTTAATCAAGGCCTGGTTCCGAGAGCTTCCGTCAGGTGTCCTTGATGGGCTTTCCCCAGAGCAGGTCTTACAATGCCACACGGAGGAAGAGTCGACTGAGCTAGTGAAACAGCTAAAACCGACCGAGAGTGCACTGCTTAACTGGGCAGTAGATCTCATGGCTGATGTCGTTGAACTGGAGGAATCCAACAAAATGAATGCCAGAAATATCGCTATGGTTTTTGCTCCAAACATGACTAAGGTGCATTTATTGGTTAAAACACAAAACGATTCGTATACTCGGTACACCATTTCTGTTATGCGTTATTAAATTTGCATTTTCTAATTTGTTTTTCTGGATCAGATGTCCGATCCACTAACAGCCCTTATGCACGCTGTTCAAGTTATGAACTTGTTGAAGACCTTGATTATGAGAACCCTGCGAGAACGCGAAGAGACTGATCCTGAAGGATACTCGCCTATGTCATCTCGTTCATCGGGTAGGGCAACTGACGAGGAATACGACAGTCAACAAGAAATGGATACAAGCTGCGAATCAACTGGGCCAGCATCAGATGACGATGAGCAAGCCCAATACAGCCACAGTAGTAGCGATGAGAGAGATGAAGTTGAATCATTAAGTGACATTGAAGAAAGCTTCTTAAGACAATTGAATGAGAACGAAAACGCCAAAAATGACTTCCGGAAACAGCTAGAGGGGATTCTATGCAGGGAAAACGTTAGTCCCATTAGTTCATCATCCACAGTAAATGGTGATTCTTTATCTGACAGTAAAATGGGAAGTTCCTGCTTGACGACTAGTGATGGAGAACATTCTAGAACAAGCCCAATTTCTCCGGGGCTTCTTAGTGCGGAAACAAAGGGAGTCGTGGCAGTTTGCAGAAGCACCAGCAACGACATTGAGATGGTCGATAACATTGCAGAATCTACCGTTCCTACGCAGTTATGCGTTGTGAGTGGCTCTACTACCTAAAGGTTTCTTTCTAGCATTATGAATGATACCTAGGAGATAGATGTTTTTCACTGTATTGCTTCGTTAAGATGCTTGCTTCTGTAAATTTCCACTTGTTTAGGATTTTGTTTTCAATGCTTGATGTTTATTGTTTAGGCACTGTCTTCAGCTTAGGGCTGAATCAAAATACTGTACTTGCTTTATTTTGTTTAGGAAGATTTCTTACTTTGATCAATGTGGGGTAACTAGGTAGGTAGGAGAGAGGGGGGGGGGATTGTATCATTTGATTACTTATTTTGAAGCAGTTCATTTATTTATTTTTATTAGGAAAAAACTCATTATATTAAGTCGCAAGTGTTGCGATAACTGAGTTAGCATGGCTTCTTTGATCGCTTTTCTTGAAAATAAATCCACGTCTCAAGTCCGGACAATCTACTACTCATTCAGTTTCCCCTAAAGTAGGGGTCACTCGGTCATGGAACCGCTCTTGTGGACTGACCTCATAGCCCTCTCACATGAGTTGGGGCGGGGTCTATTTGCAAAATTGGACCCATATCAACTTATGTGAGATGATTGTGAGATTAGTATTACACTGTCGGCTCTACCTTAATTTTTTTCCTAAAGTAGGGTGAGGCTGTTTGAATGGTATTTATATTTCGCATAAACTATTTTTCTTGAATGGTATTTATATTTCGCATAAACTATTTTTTTTGTGAGCAAAGACATATAAGTTTCAAATTCAAAATTTTGGGTTTGGCTGTGCCGACTATAGTCTCTCTATCTACTCAAGAACATAAGAATAAGTTTCTGTCATTATTTGAGCACTACAGTAAATGCAAATGGTCAAAAAGTAAATGTGAATTTTCAGAATTGTCTTAGTCTTCAAGGCAAATACAATGAAGAAAGGAGACATGTGCAGTGAATTTGAATGCTTTTTATTTCTTAAGACCATTTCTTGGGGTAGAGAAAGAGATAGTAGACCTTGAAAATGTCTACACAAAATCTTTCGGGTGGAAGATTTTTCTGGATATTAGTCCGAAATTAGACAAATGGTCTTATTTGTGTTTGTCCTAATTTGAAACTCAAATTTAAATCCAAATTATCTTTGAATTGAGTTTAGAAATAAAACGTGAAACATTAAATAATTTTTAATTTAAAACTAAGACTAAAATCTTAAATAAAAACTCAATTCAATCATACTCATAATATTTTCTACTCACACAAAAAGTAAATGCCGTAGTTCAAGGGGATATTATAAAAGATATAAAGCGTTCAAATATGAACACAAATTTTTGTAACAAATATTTTTGGCCGCGTTATACCTTAAATAATTTGGAGGAGTACAGACAATATTCACGTGGTGTGCTTGTATTTAATTCATTGTGAACTAGAAGACGAAAGAAGAGGCTGGAATATTCATTCCCAATCCTCTCTCTCTCTCTCTCTCTCTCATGCATTCTCTTTTAGGTGTTTGTTCTCATTGTGAAGAAGATAATGGAGTGCATTTTATGACTAGTAATCTATTTATTTGGAGAGTTTTTGTGGTAATAAAATTAGTCCGTCGCGGTGAATATCTCGATCATAAAAAAGACAGTCCGGTTCCTATGCGGAATAGCTTTTTTCCGCACGTGCGGAATAATCTCAGCCGTCGGATGAGATTTTGAACGGTTCAGATCTGGAGAGAGAAAAGTTGCGGCTGGGTTTAAAAAATTAAAAAAAAAATTTATCTCTTCAAATTTGGACCGTTAAAAAATCTCATCCGACGGCTGAGATCTTATCCCGCAGTGCGGAACAAAAAGCTATTCCGCATAGGAGCCGGGACTTAAAAAAGAAGACAAAAATAGTACAGTCAAAGTTATCAAACTTAAATAAGAAACAGGAAAAGTTTTACATCTAATCAGTGGAAATTGGAACTCTAGTATTCAACTTGGAATTTTTCCAAATTTGCAATTTGTATGTATAATATATCTACAATTATCTGAGGTGTTCTGTTTTCAATTATATAATAATAATTTAAAAAAAAAAAAAAAAGAAGAAGAAGAAAATTCACAAGAGAACACCGGTGGCCGGTATCCATCCATGATCCACCTCCCAAGCGGATCTTTTATTTCTTAGTGTTGAAAAAAATCTGATATAGTAATGGTTTACTGTGTCATTTGGCTCGGATTCATCCACATCAGAAGAGATATCGATATCCTTAGTTTTAGAGAAGAGGAGCAAGAATTTGTCGCAGGAAAGTTGTTAATCTAAGATGCCAAACAGGTTTCCCAGAAGAGCTTATCCTTATTATCTCTATTATTATTAACTAACTCCTTAACTGAATCACCACATACTTTTACCTTCTTCCGTTGCCGCTCCTCATCAATTAAAAATCCTCGACGAGAAGCTTTCAAATCATCCTTTTCCTTATGCTTAATTTGATTAACTGCGCCTTCCTCTTCCTCATCATCATCGTCAACAACATTTTTGAAATCATCTGCTAATTCTTCAAAAACACGATCAAATTCGCGATCGGCATACGAAAATTCAAAATCATTAAAATGATCGCTATCATCGCAACTGCACGAAAATGCATCATCTTCCGCTAAACTCGCGTCCTCTTCACTCACTAATAAAGCGTGATCCATATCCCTGTTGATATTGGAATCTGCCTCGGAATCGGCGGTGGCTTCAAAGAACATGGAAGAAGAAATATCTACATAATTCATCATCCAGTACTCCATTTCTCTTTCTCTTTCTTATCCTACAAATCTAAAGGCGATGATGATAGATAAATAGTGCAGGAAAAAAGTGATAAGGCACGACGGGTTCGAAGATGAGGGATTTGTTATAAAGAAAAAAGTGACGCATGTGAACAATTATATATATATATATATATATATATATATATATATATATATATATATATATAAATCCAAAATTATTTCAACATTTGCACCTTTTACTCATATTAAGAAAAAATGATTGAAAGAGAATCATTATGAGGAAGAAAGTATAAAATGGTCCTAATTAATTACTAAAAAATTATTATTAGTGGTAAGTTGAGTAATAAATTAGGAGAATAATTAAAAAAATAACAATAAATATGCATTAATTTTTTTAAACGTGGCAAATAATTTGAGATGTTTGAAAAGTTGAAATGTTACGAAATAATTTGGAACGGAGATAGTGTGTGTGTATATATATATATATATATATATATATATATATATATATATATATATATATATATAAAATAAATAAAAGACCATACATAGAGAAGCGCTTGTTTCGTCGCGGCCTGCTTCTTCGACACTTCGAGACTCCGAGTATTTCTAAAATTTATCCGAAACATTATTAATTCGATTAATCTTTTTAAAATTTAAAAAACTATTTGAATGTTCTAATAGAAATATATGCAAACATGCGACGTGCACCTTATTATCAAATTCTGAAACACATAGACTTCTATTATGTGGACACCTTCTTTCACGTTAACAAACATCACGAAATATCAGTATGACTGTGGTATAAAATACTTTTTTTTTTCAGTACATAAGTAACAATTTTGATCATTCTGAGCGTTGAATAAAAAAATTCAAGGTCCAATATTTTTTTGGGAGACACGTATTGTGATTTTTCAAATATATTACGTAAGCATAATATCAGCCAAATGATAGATATTGAGACCCAAATGATATCAGTCGTCAAATTCTTGATCCAACGGCCAAAAAATGTTCCTTACCATAGCCGGATCGATTACATACATAAAGATATGTATTTGTAATGAAAGAACACATATTGCAGCATGCTTATATAATAAGAATACACCGATTATAAGATTTAACACATATCCAAAATATGTTTTATATATACCAGAAAACAACACTATAAGCGCGAGCCACGAAACATATCTTAATCCAAGTAGTAAGTAACTCAATGCTTCTAGAAGGAAATGCATAAAACATTTATTCTGTGTAATAAAACGCGACCACTCATTCTCGAAGCCGACACCCACTTGTACTGCGAATACTGGCTGCTATGATTTTGTACACGTCTCACCGGCTTATATAATTCAATAATTTATTGGGATCAATGATTCAACATTGTCCAGTTCTAGTTGAGGTGGTTATCCGTATACTATACTCCCTCCATTTCCTATTAATTGTCGTTTAGGAGATATCTAGGTATCCAAATTAATTATCGTTTAAGGTTCTTTTATTAGTTGTCAACAATTTATTCCAATTATACCCTCAATATTTTCCTTTCTTTTCTTTATGACGTAGAAGTGAAAGAGAGGGAGGGTGGGGTAATATTAGAAGTTTAGGTGGAAATGACAACTTCCTTAATTTTCTCAAATTGTCTAAATAGTCTTATATTTAGGAATGGAGGGAGTACTATACTAAGTAAATTCACAAATTCAAATTACAGTACCTTCATAGATTTCAACAAGTATTCAAAATAGTCATCATTACTTGACCTTGCTTAACCTTTAAAAAACATTGACATTGCTTACCATAATCTTGTATAAATCTAAAGGCAAAAACATCTAGTCTGGTCAGGTATAATATAAGTATTTGTCTACACATGTAGAATAAATGACAGTGATGACCATGACATCTAAAAAGAGTTCAAACACTTGTTTTGATTTTTAGAATTGTCCGAACATGTATTCTCAACTGTCAGATCTCTTACGCAACTGCTGAAATTTATTCATTTTGTATGGAACAAAACTCATTCTGTAGTAGAGCCGCAAGAAAAGACATTGAGCAATTCCAATTGTTTAAAACTCTTTTTGCTGTGGTGTGGATTAGCGTATGGTGTTGTAATGTTTGGTATAGGTGTGAGACAATATGGACAGCACCGTCCGGGCTACGTCAAGAGAGCTGCTCCGATTATGGGCAAATAACAAAACGGAAAACCTGAATGGACTCTGAAGCTGAGGTGGAACGAGTCAAAGAAGAACGGATGGAGTTGGGCCCACAAAATCCAGTCAATAGATGAATTGGCAGATAAAAACGTGGAGCAACTCAGGGTCGCCTCTCGGTCATTACGTGGAAGATAATGCCGTGCGGGGAACTAGTATTTTGCCCTCAAAACCTAGTTCCGGAAGAAATTTCAGGTTCTAGAAGTCTCCAAACCCCATCAGATTATTAATCAATCAAAATCCAAAATGAAAGAGACCGCAAGAAGCTCAAGCCTAACATTTCTTCAACACTGTTGGACCAAAGCCTTTCGGCTAGACGGAACACATGAACTAGTCCAATAGAGCTAGTCTTAGGATACTCCTCTGCAAACATGACATTGCAATTACAATCAAGTAGTATGTCCTAAACAGAAAATGGGAAGAAGAATAAATCAGAGCATTGTCTTCAAACTGAAATGCTTTCCAAGAATCATGAGCATTAGAAGTGTGATAATCGGTATCCACCATGCATATACCTCATAGCACCAATGACTGTGATTGGTATATGACTTCCTTTAGGAAAATATCAAGCAAAACTCTCCAAGAAATCTCAATAACGGTGCTATTCTGGTAATATACAAATGGAGGCTAACAGAATTTTACATACATAGCATTGTTCATGCAAGCTATGAAGAAGAAGCAAATAAATACAGTCTGCACTACTTTTCCTTTTCTGTAGTAGCTGGAAAGTGGTGAGAAGAATCTGCAGAGAGCTGAACCTTTGCAAGCCTCTAAGTCCTGGGTAATCTGTCATGCCTTAAGTTTGACGCACACTATTACCAACACATCTCCATGAGCTTTGTTTCACCAAGAAGTATTAATATTTCTAATATCAAGTGCTTGAATTTAAAATTCTATAATGCACACGTAATATTCCCTCTCAAGTTTAATTAATATCCACATTTCTACTTTTGGATGTCCGGGAATGAATTCCTGATTCCTAAAATAAACATGTTTTCCATCTAAACCCCCGCCTCCTTAGTTAAAGAATATGATCCATCAACACATGAATCCAAAATTAATTTTAGGCATAAAAGCAAAATTAATTACAAAAGTAAGAAAAGTGTAATGCAAGGATGAAACAACAAAAAATTCCATGATGATGTGATCAATAGTCCACAGTATAGGGCAATAGACGGGATCCCTGTTGCCATGGTCCAGAGAAAACTTGTACCTGATGAACAATGTCTAACAGGTCCAGCACTAGCATCAACCAAAAAATTACAAGACAGGCAAGCATCCATAGAAACTAAATACACTTCATTATGAATTAGCGGACCCCATTAACATAACATCATACCTCAGGCGTTGTTGTAACAACTAATAAATGACATCATGACCGATTTCTAGAAGTTTCTGAGCAGTCAGTTAATAAATACAGCAGGTGTGCGCATCAGTAGCAGATTAATAATTATCATGGATATCACCTAGTGCAGTCAAATCACCTCCAACCAATAGGTTAGCAGTTCGAGTCATTAAGGAGGGGTAGTGGGGAACCGGGGGGGGGGTGGAGGAGGGAGAGAGAAAAAGTCAAATCACCTACAAAGTTCTCATGTTCATTGCACATTTCAAATTTTCGATCAATGTATCAGAACCCAAATATTTTGGGCCATTAGGGGATAATGTAAAACTAGAGCTGAATAACTCAACAGACTTTGAAAATTTTCGAGTTTCAGTGGTCATATGTTCATATACATTAAAAGAACATGGCAAGATAAACACAATATTACCTTTCTTCTTTCTTAAATAGTTGGGAACATCTAATTGGTCATCTTAATTAAGAAGAGTTTTTTCATCAGTTGGTTTTATGCTGCCCACTGCAGTTGGGGGGATGAACGGGATGATATAAGTTACTACAAATGTTAAAACGCAAAACCGGTAAAAGAAAACCAATGGTATTTGGAGAAATTTACCATCTAAAAATGACATGGGTAATTTGCATGTGATATCACGATCATGCACCAGCCACCTCCAGAGACCTACACTGAAATTACAAGGAAAATGTTAGGATTAAAAAACTCTCAGCACATAAACGATGAGAAGCTCTCCAAGCATTCTCATTTGCACATTAACAAATTACCTGAAGGTCCTCTAGGAAAGCAAAGCCTATTGACCACGTCTAAGACCAATTAAAGGACCTTGCTCCACAAGGACTGATAACTCCTTTAGCTACTCAAATATCTAAAAATATAGGCCTGCTAATTATTCAAAAGGACATACAACAAAGAATGAACAAAGGATACACTCATAAATTACTAGGAGAAGAACCACTTAGCGGATGAAAGAAGAAAAAAACATATTTAAGCAGTGTTTGAATGGTAGCAGGAAAAGAAACAGAAAATTAGATATTGAAAAGCCGTAGTAACAACAATAGTTTTCAACTAACAAAATGGAATTTTCCCCCAAGTTTCAAGAAAACTACACTAAAAACAACACAGTCACAAGAAGAAGAATCAATAAATTTATAATCAGTGTCTCAATGGCAATTCATGTTAAACAAATTACAATGACACAAAATCAATGAAGAATTTTACAAGTTTTTGGGACTTCTCCCAAAGAGGCAATTACAGATTAGGATGGAGCAGTAAAGACAACCATTAATTTTCCTGGACAAATCCTTCAACAGCTCATTTTTTTCAAGTGTGACAAATCCAGCTTCGCATGTGATCTTTATGACAGAATCTTGGCTTCCATCAATTGTTACCTGAAGATCAATAAGGGTTGCTTTCTTTGTTGTCTCGTTTGAGTTGAACCTTCAACTTTTTACCTTCTAACTGACAACCATTCATCATATTAATAGCAGTTTGTGCAGCTGCCGGGGAGTCATAACTGACAAATCCTGCAGAGACAAACTGATTCAGAGACAGAAAACAGAACCAAAAACAATAGACAGAATAGTTAAACTTTGTACCGAAGCATTTGCTAACACCAGTTGCCTTGTCGACAAAAACCTTTGCACTCAAGACCCTGCCAAATGGTTGGAAGGCATTTGCAAGCTCTGGATCACCAAATTCTTGGGGAATGTGGTAGATAAACAAATTTGCACCAGGGGGACCTGCAATTGCACAGGAGTATCAATAAAGATAAAGAAAGAACAAAACAAGGGGGGAAAAGCAAAACTTTATATAGAAGTAGGATTAACATTAACAGACACTAAACATTTGCAACAGAATGGAAAACATATTAAATAGCAAGAAACAAAGAGAGCTCTTAATATAAAGTCCAACAACCTTCAACCTGACTCCCAGAGCTTGTACCGACACTTGAAGATGCTGCAGATGGACTATTTGCAGTAACAGATATTGCCGAACTAGGCGAACCACTCAAGGGCCTGTTACTCATAATTCCTCCAGGATATGCCATAGGATACTGAACTCCAGGTACAGCTGGGTAAGTAGAACCCATATAACTTCCAGGGGACATTGCATAATTCCTAGGGCCTGCAGGTAAAAGCTCAGGTGTTACTCCTTGGAGTGCATTTCCTTGGTTGATAGATGGCATCATATTGTGGAAACCAGGTTGATTTTGCACTGGGGGTAGGCGATACTGCATAAGACCATAAGTACCAGGAGTCTACAAAAATGAGAGAGTAAGTTCAGTGTACTGGGAACAACTACTGAAATCTAGAGACGGAAGTTCACGATTATTGAACATAAGGATAGCTTTGGAAGAGTTTCAGAAAGTGGGTGGCACAGTTAAGCTCAAGCAACTGTCATTCCCATTTCCTAAAGTTAGTGAAATCAAACAGACCTGATAACCATATCCATTATACGGTGTCATATAACCCATGGGACAGAGCTCCAAACAAAGATGGGTGTTGTCTTGACTCAGAATTTGGTGAATTAGATGCCAGCGACAGAGCCTTCTGCGCTCTCCGTGCTTGTCTTTCTTTTTCTGTATCAGCCCACTTCACCACCAAAGGAACAGTAGAACCCTACAATATGTGGATATAAAATACAATAATAAATCAACAATACCAGAGTCTATGAAGAATTTAAACCTTGAGATGACTCTTGCATCCAGTATCCATCAGTCTTGTATTGCCTATTATCTAGAAATGATTGAGCCATATGTTTACCAAGATTACTCAGAACCTATATACATTCCCATTATAACACAATCCATTCAATCATTACTTTGAAACAAAACCGTGGTACAATGTCCAGTTAGTGTATTTGAAACCATGTAAAAAGTTAACAGATATTTCTCTAAATTAATCTGGAATTGCATTAAAAGTAAGGATGGTAGTTGCCTAAAGTTTCTGCACATAAGGTGCATGCAACAGGGATCTCCAAATGATATCTGAAAACAGCTTATGTGTTAAGGGCATCTGTGCACCTTTCAGATGAACACGTAAGAAGAACCCAGCACCTGGTCTACTGTTGCCTCAATTACCATGCCAAACTATATCAAGCGGAAAAATTATAGGCTTCTAGCCAGAATCCATTAGATCTGTGGAGGATGCATCTCACTTGTTTCACATACTATCAAATAGACAAGTACTGAAACTAGGGACAGAGGGAAAGGACTTTCTCAAGTCAAATGGTGACCATTTCTGATGACTGTAACCAGTCAGCAATGGGTGCTAGACCCATACATGGTCAAAAACCAAATTCCAGTCGCGACTAGGATAAGTAAACGCGATTTAAGAAGAACAATTGATAGACAATAACCGATATCCTGACATAAGAGTTGAGAGAGATCAAGAACTTGCAAAGATTGAATGACCTAAATATTCAAATAAAACATTAAAGGAGGTGATAACTACCTCATTTGCAATTTCATACTCAACATTCCTATTTGACAACCATGCTACTATTAGAAATGAAACAAGTAACAACAACCAGAAAGCTGCTTACTGAAATGCGTAGTTGGAATCATCCATGCAAAATTGAAAAAATATGAAAAGGGATTTATATTCAGGGACTAGAGAATATTGGTAATAAACACAAACCTCCATTTTATGCTTTCCATTGAGGGCCTCTATAGCTGCAAGTGCTTGCTCTTTTGTTTCATACTTAATAAATGCATAACCTACCATATTAATAACATCCAGAACACAAATGTATTAATCAAATGGCTTCTGAGTATCAGACAATGGAAACTTTTCCGGTTATACGGATGTACCTTTGCTAGTCTGCTGAGCACCCCTGAGAATTTGCAAGTCTTTGATTGTTCCATATTGAGAAAATAAAGCAGAAACCTCGACCTCAGAGACATTCTTTGGGAGCATACCAACAAAAAGTTTGTGCTCTGATTTTTAGGAAAGACAAAAGAAACAGGAAAAAACAAAAGCAAGTGAATAATTAATCAAATCCAACAAGACAGGAAAAGTGCACAAGCAGATACATCACGATTTTAAAAATTATGCAATACAACAATCTTAAACAATTGTCCACCTAGCCTTTCCAACTCGCCATCTGCATATTTCACTTGCAACGGACTAGATGCCTGAATTGCACAGAGAAAACATGATATTTGTCATATTTTAATCACAAAAACTACACACATAATACGCCATAACAAAAGCATCAAATCTATTCTGCACTAAAATGTCTAATAGATGCATAACCATCCAGGTAGGTAAGTATTATAAGCAGAAATTATAGGAAAACTTCTCGCAAGAGTTTGAGATGGAGGATTAGTTATATGCATTAGATTTTGAACATCAAAGATATGCTTACTTACACTGTTTATGAGTTTTATCGATGTAACAAAAACACCTCAATTTAAGGTTCATTCTTTATGTTTTAAGGACGAGAAATATCGTTGAAAATGGAGTAAATTAGTTCATTACTGCACCAGATGGCACAAAAAATGTAGACATTGAAGCACTTGTGGTGTGGCAGAGTAAGTGTAGAGAAATTATTACTATGACAAGTGGATGCTTGGAGCAATTCTCCAAAATGTAATACAACCAATTAATACTCTCTCCGTTTTTATATATGTGTTGCTTTAGGAGATATTTTTGTTTCTAAGTATTTGACTCTTTGGATTATCAAGGTGGATCTAGTCTTGGCTGTGGTCAGTGGATTAAGGACGAATGTTGTAGCCACAAGGCTGATATCTTGCCCCAATGCTAAGTTCTCTACATAGAATCCAATTCTTTCGTATGATGGTGCCTGGCCTCCCCTTCAAACTACCTAATGCAGCAATTTCTCTCCACGCGGTCAAGCGTCTTTGTTGTGAGTTCATTGCACTTAAAGGGAGCCATTTCAATTTTCGAGTCAGCAAGAAATTCATCAGAACCAGCAACTAGAGTTCAACTGGTCAATAGTATTTATTGTTCTGTTGCCAGTTTTATCCTTATCCTTTACTACTATCCTGAACCACACTAATTAATTTTTGTTTTAAGAAGGTTAAGATGTCTTTTCACTCTCTATTCAATGAATTCCTTAACCACATTTATGTTCAAAAGAAGAGAGTAACTTCTTACTACTCTTCTACACTTACAGTTGTTTAGTAGCTAAGGCTCAAATGAACTGTTTAACAAAATGGAGAAGTATCCAAGCAGTGCAATCAATTATTAGCATACCTAAAATTACTTTCATGCAACATAATCAATCTATGAAATGTTTGCAGATTTAACAATTTTAAGCCGTAAATGCAATGTCATCCTAAATCCATTAATGTCATCCTAAACAGTACTACTACTCCCTCCATTCCTTAATATAAGTCGTTTAGAACATGTAGCGAAAAATAAGTAAGCAAAATACGAGGTATTTTTTAACCAAAATATCAATATTACTCTCTTAACTAGGTATGCAGGTCATATTTAGGAGAGTAATATTGATATTTGTCTAACAAAGTACCTTATTTTTTGTTTCCTTAATTTTCGCTACATGTTCTAAACGACTTATATTATGGAAGGGAGGTAGTACTAGTGTAAATAAAAATACTAACCCCGGGGAGCGTCTTCTTGTTGTGACACGCATTAATTGCCTTGTCAGCTTCTTGTCTAGACGGACAGATAACAAAACAACAACCTGAGCACAAACAAAACACATCAAATTAGGGTTAGAAGAACCACAAACAAGCATCCAAAGCTCACAAATCTCAAATTAGCATTCTAAATAAAACTACAATAATAGTACATTGTCGATCCGGAGATCAGGAAAAATAATTGTGTAAAAAAATTCACGAGAAATTTTAGAAGAAGCAACGAGTTGCGGAACGAACCTCGAGAAGCTCGCGTAGTCTTGTCTTTGATGATGTTGACCTCGTCGACGAGAGCGAACTCTTTAAACATTGCCGTAAGCTGAGCTTCCGTCATATGCTTCGGCACTTGACCTACAAATAGCTTCACGCTCTCCTCTCCATGCTTCCGCGGCCTCTGCTCCTCCGCCATTAATGCCGGCCAGAAACACACACACACTCTCCGGCGAACCTATGTATATATATACAAAAAATAACAATTTTCTGTATCTATATGTATGTATATATTGTATATACAATTTCTCTCTCTCTTCTTCTTCAAGTCTTTGACAATTGCGTACTGATCTCTTTTCTCTTTCTTCTCTCTACTTTGTCTGTCTAATTTCTCACTCTTTTCTTTGCCTCTATGGGCGTTAAAGTCGTCTCTCTGAAAGAGACCCGTTTCGGGGAATTTAGGGGTTTTTTAGATGGCAAGTTGGATCTTCAGCTATTAAATTTTAATTGGAACCGTTGTTTCTGACCCCTCGCATTGTAAATAATGACGCAATTGCCACTGAAGTCGTTGAACGGTAAAGCCAAACACGGCAAAGTCGGCGACGGCTGTTGCCAATCGACAAGACATAGGTGAACTGGATTAAGGGTAGTACTGGAAAAAGGCTTTTATAACTGAAGATCTGGGGCCCATTAAATGTAAAATGACAGGAATGCCACTGTGTGCTAGCTGGGAAATTCATCCGTATTAATAGCTAGGGCTCCATTGCGGAACGGGATATTGTCCTGATTTACAATAACTGTCCTGAGCCCATAACACATGCTCTCATGCGATATGCATTGGCAAATTTTTTATTCTTCCGCATAAGATCCGGGCTGCGTATTTACGCCAGTGAAATGCTTGAGAAGCTCTCTTTCTTTTGAAAAGAGATGTACTCACTCTATCTAAAATTGGATTTTCTATTTCCTAATGAAATGCAAACAAGACATTCAATACCAATAAGAGATGATGGCCAAGTGGTTCCAAACTTATTCCCAAGTGATTTGGTAAAGCCGAGGTTATAAGTTTGAATCTTGACTGGTGCTGCCGGCTTATAAGAATTATACTTGCCCCTTGTTTGGTGCTACTTACTTTGATGGGTCAGTGGTTGCGTTGGTTGTTCAGTTAAGTCTGATATGTTCGCTGATTAACACGGAAGCCCAAACATGAGGTAACGAGAGGTGTTGGTCACCATCATTTGCACCTTCTTTTTTATTCATAAAAAAAACAAGACATTCAATTTTGGACGAAGAGAATATAATACATTCTCCAATTAGAATTTAATATTCAATTTTTTATTAAATTCGTATAGAAAATGAAGTATTTGATTTTGAACGAGCGGAGTAATAAATTTTGCATAAGGGATGAGAAAGTTTTTCGAAATACTTGAGAAGCTAGCCTGAAACATGAGCTTCTATTTATTTTGTATATAACATGAAACATTCAATTAAGAAGAGTATAATTTTTGCATAAGAAATGGGAAAGTTTCCGAAATGCTTGAGAAGTTGCCCTGAAACAATAACAAGAGCTCCTTTTTTGTTTTTCTTGAGATTGTGAATTCAGCAGAAGCTTCAAATACACTCGAGTAGATTGCGACTGGGTTTATTACATAAATTTTTTAGTCATTTCCGTTTAAAAAAATTATAATTCAATTAAATATTATTTAATCTGTATTTTTTAAAAATTAGGATATCTAAAGGATGGGTGAGTCTGGTATGGGACGGTCTCATGTGACCGGCCCCACACTCCCTCTCACATAAAATCATTCAGGACCCACCTGCATTGTAGGTCCCGCCTGCATTTATATCTCACATGTCCCATTGGAACCGTCCCATGCAAGAATTTTCCCTAAAGGATCGTCCATTGTTGGGAAGTAACATGGCTCATAATATTATTATGTATTTATTTTGTCTACTGTTTGTAGTATGTACCTAGTCCGGAGTGTGGATTTTTATCTGTTATCATGGTGGTCTACACCATTGTATAACTTTTATTTTCTTGTATTTTCTTTTTATCTTTTGATTATAATGGCTTCGACTATTTTATGATTAATAGATAATTTCTTATTTAGCAAAAAAAAAAACATGGCTCATAATGCAAATGCATTTATTAAGCTTTGACCACTCTATGGCGGTATCATAAAAAGTAGCAAATAAACACTTTACCATCACGTCATACACGACCTTCTGATAATACTTATTATAATAAACAAAAATTCATTTTCTAGTAGCTTCCCAGTCATATGTATGTGTGTCGACCAATACAAGTTGACTCAATTGGTAAGAATTTTATACCTCCTTACAAAGGTCAAGTGTTCAATTCCCGCTGCCGACGTGGGGACTGTGTTGGTGGGAGATCTGTAAATACCCTTGTAAGCGACCTATGATCCATTAGGCCTGCTCTGACCCGTGGTGGTGATCGGAACCGAACCCACACAAACTTTTATTTACCACAAAAAAATATGTATGTGTGTCGGACATGAAGCTTTTCAAGCGTTTGATTGTCGGAGGAAATGTCCAAAATCTGGTAAAGTTTTCCTAGAATTCCCTTGCTTAAAACGTGATCAACAAGGATCAGTGCCATAGTACCACCACGGCTCCAGTGCTGAACAAGAAAATTCAGTATATACGGGCCAAGCTGTTAGTCGTTAGATTTTGTACTTTTTATACTTTTTAATTCAACGGCTGTATCAAAACAGGGGTATTTATGGATAAACTTTGAGCTCTTTTTTACTTTTAACTTGGAGAAGATATTTTTTGCGGGAAAACGAATTTTTAAAAAATATGTGTTCAATAATCAAGAACATGTGTTCACTAATAAAAAACATGTGTTATCTGTCAGAGAACATGTGTTCACTAATAAAAACATGTGTTCTCGTAGAAATGTACCTTTGACTTTTTAGCCGCAACTTTTCTCTCTCCTCGGTAACCCAATCGATGTGACGGTTGCGTGTTACTTTTTGTTGTTGTTATTATTATTATTATTTATTTGTGAAATTACATATGTATCCTTTTAACTCTCTTTTAAATCCCAACCGTCGATATTCTTTTAAAATGAAATCAACGGCTCTGACTATGTCCCGCACGTACGGAATTTAGGTCGTTCCGCAGAGGAGCCGGACTGCCATAGTACTAGGATGAGATGACAAGTAGAAAGATTTTTTGGAGTATGTACTACTCCTCACGCTACAATATATACTACCTTCATTCTTAAATATAAGACTTTTAGTAGATATTGCAAAAATTATGATATTTTTTAATTAAAATATCAATATTACTCTCTTAAATATAATTAATGGTATATAGGTTAAATTTAAGAGAGTAATATTGATATTTTGATTGTAAAAACATCTTATATTTAAATGGAAATCCAGAAGTTGATGCTCAATTTGTATATATAGCTTGGAATATATGGTGCAATAGAAACAAAGTTATATTTGAAGGGCAGAAACGTTCGGCTGAAGAAATTGCTTGTGTGGCCCTCACTTCAGCTGCAGAATACTCACATGTCATTGCTTTTACAAGATCACAGACAGGGAATTCTAGTCCTAATTTCACTATTCCAACAACTGAGTTAATTCAAAATATACTCAAAGGCAAAGCTAAGCTCTTTCCTGAGCCTGCAGAAATAAGTAATCAAATAACTCAGCAAAATCATGCCAAAGCCCTTATCGCTCAGAGGCATGACAAATGGAAATATCCAGCCACAAATAAGTTCAAACTTAATGTTGATGGCTCGTGGATCTCAGGATCAGCAGGAATTGGTGCTATTTTGAGAAATCACAAAGGTGAATTTGTAGCAGGATTTTCACGTTTTGTAGCCTCATCCCCAAGCTCAGAGCACGCTGAGATACTAGCAATTCTGGGAAGGAGCCCGTTTCATCAAAGAAAGAAGCTTATTCCATTGTGAAGTTGAAAGTGATTGTCAAAGCATAGTTAACAAGATAGAGCAATGTGAAGAAGATTTCTCTTCTGTCGGTCATTTTGTTAGTCTGGCTAAGAGTATTCTAGATTATTTTTCGGTCAAAATTTCATATATTCATAGATCTTGTAACAATGCAGCTGATATATTGGCCAAACTAGCTACGAGGAATCAATCCTCATCTCAATGGTTTGGAGATTCTCTGGATTTTCTCCTACCACATGTAATCTCTGATATCAATATATGATTATCTGTTTTCTTCAAAAAAAAAAAAAAAAAAAAGACTTGAGGGAGTAATTTATAAAGTGTATTTTTATCTAGTCTAGTTTGAGTTTGATCTAAAACTCATATTGATGATTAACTTTTTCTTTAAATTAAACCTGAAATGAAACCTCAAACATTCCGTTATCTAAAATATGATGATTTTATACCATACCAAAAATTCTATTTGACCCAATCTGTCCCATCAAAGTTTTTGACTTTTTCCTGTTCTTAAATTTCGGATTTTTATAAAGTATTTTATTAAAATTATAATCACTTATTGATATAATTTTCTCATTCTTTACTGTATTAGTGAAATTAATCAAAGAGTATAATAAAAACTTTTTTCTTTAATTTTTTAAAAAGAGAATATCTATATATATTAAACAAAGCAATGAATACACCCATTCGGGTTTAAAAAAAACAAAAAAAACAAAGCAACACTCTCAAAATACGCAGACTAATAAATGTTTGTTTAAAAAATAAATAATGAAAAAGTTACTTGAATATCACCGATTAAGAAAGTTGACATAAAATTCCAAAAATACAATTCCAAATAAACATGTTTATTTGAATTAATTGTCTCAAACCTTCACTTATGGGATTAAGTTATTCTCACAAAAACATTCATTTTTATGTGTATAATTTCCAACCAATTTTAAAGTAAGCTCAATCATTTTGAACTTTAAGAGTTCATCCTAATTGTAATCGGTTTTATTTTTTCCAATTTTTGTCCAAGTAGATTGAGTCTAACTTCAAAATTGTATACTCGAGGTGTGTTTGGATTGGGTCTGGTTTGGGTTTTGTCTGATTTGAGACTCAAACCAGCTTTGGATTGAGTCTGGAAATGAAATCTGAAGTGTTAAATTATCCCTAAACCAAATCACAGACTCAATCAAAAGCTGGTTTGGGTCTGAGTTTGAGTCTCAAACCAGACCAAATCCAAACCAGACACAATCCAAGCACACCCGATCTCGAAGTCAATTTTGGGCTGAGAAGGATCAAGTTTTGAAAGACATATTTGCAGAGTGTGAGTTTTCCTCAATTTGGATACCATAAATCAAAATTAGTTTTAGACTTGATATTAGTCTCAAACCAGAGAATTCTCAAACTAGTTAAAAAAAATCAACTTTAAACATATTCTCATACAAAAACTAATCTTATTCTTATCTTGCATTTCCAAAATACTCAACATTTTATGGTGAGTCATTTACCTTTTTAGAGAATTCCGTAATAGGAAGATTAGTCATTGCTGTTGACGGTAAATCCGAAAAAAAAAAAAAACATGTTTCGAACAAAGATAAAAGAAAATTTGTTATCCACTTAGTCTAAACTGCAAAACCTTAAACGGCGTCGCAATAACACCCCCCCCGCCTCCCTCCCCCACATCATCACTATGGGGTTCTTGAACTTGATCGATATCATGATTCATTAGTAGAGATAATGAAGGCAAGGGCAATATCGTAGATTAGTGTGAAAACCGAGGTTGAAGGATAAGAACGCCAGACTGTCCCGCCAAACCCCTCTTCACTCCTCACTCCAAGGAATCTGATTGTAATACTTTTGGATCAATTGTCATTGACCAGGCCTACCAAGTGGATATGGACCATTTGTTCCACATTCAACCACATCACAGTTTTAATTAAAATAATAAAAATATTCCCCCTTTTGGTGCATTGTTTGAGGCGTTTTTATTATTTTTTAATCGAAAAGAGGATGTGGTTGATTGTGATCAGTGTCTATGTCCCCCACTTTTCAGTAAAAGCGTGTGATATATCGAAATTTTTCATACTTTTGTCCGTAAGGACCATTATTAATGTTTTTTTTTTTAAGAAAGGACCATTATTAATGTTTTTACCATTTTTTTTTATAATTATATTCAAGTATTTACACGCTAACGGTAAAGTCACATTTAAGATCATTATTCTTTTGTCCCAACTCGTTCGCACGTTGTATAATCCCAAGATCAAATTACTCTTGCAATGCATCTCATTTTGTGTTTCTAAACTTTAGTAGGTGAACCTATAGTGTCGACATGATAAATGTGATTACATCCAAGATTAACGCTTTCTATGAAAGTCTATGTATCTATTATTTTTTTTAACGCCCGAGGACGGAACCTCAAAGGGGAGAGAACCAACCGCAAAGCGGAGAAGAACACCTCATAAGAGGAGAAGAGTACCCTAGAAGAGAGACAATTAAAGCTTACCCCATATTTGGGGAGGGTATCGAACCCGGGACCTCTCGGTCAATAATAGTTCAAAAAAGAAAAAATAGTTCTATTATGGAGAGATTGCATCCATGTGGATGACCTTACGTGATTCTTACTTTGGTTCATGTAGCCGACCCCAATCTGTTGGGATTAAGGCTTGGTTGTTGTTGTTGTTGTATTATGAATGATTTTGATTAAGGGACGAAGACAGTGGCGTGTTGGCAGTCACTTTTGACATTTCTAAAAATATTAATAGATATAGTAAATTTTATATGCAGTTTAGAATATTTTATTAAATTCTCCCCTAACATTTTTTTTGCAGTTTTTATATGTAGTTCGTTATACTGTTGCAGTTTTTATCTCCAACGACAAATTTCAAGTTTCGTCCCTGTTTTGATTGTGTGGTTTTTGTTTTATATTTCTAGTTCAGTTACTAGTTTCAAATCAAAATCAAAATTTAAATTACTCAATGTTGTCTCCTAAAAAAAAACTCAATGTTTCATATTTTCATTGAAGAAATGATAATCAGTATCCACGTCTCCTGATTTTTTTTTTAACCATAACTAAAAGATGCAAAATCCTTGACCATAAACTTTTTGAAGTATTAATGTAGTTACTTTAATTCAATTTCGCTATTAAATCTGTGCAGATTATGATTACATGACCAAACTCGGGAGCATTTATGGTAAAACAGATTTTCATATTTGAAAATGAAATAAAAAAGGCATCAACGGAATAAAAAAACCAGTCTTCCACATATATATCGATTTTCCAGTTTCCTTACGTTTTTCACATCTTCCTCATATATAGTTTTTTTAGGGTTAGAACCTGTTCCCCCCAAAATGTACCCGAATTTGGTCAATGTGATCCCATTCTATTTAGATTTAACAATGAAATTGGATAAAAATGATAAGGGAAATCAGCCTAATTTAGTCCCCCAATAATTTTCGTTCAGCCTGTAAAGTCCCCAATGTTTAATTTTAGCTCAGAAAGTCTCCCATGAATTTTCAGTTCGACTGTAAAGTCCCTTACCTATTTAATTTCACTCAGTAAAGTCCCTTATCTATTTACAGAGTTGCATATAGGGGTTCCCAGGAATTTTCCGGGGACTTTACAAGTCGAACTGAAATTCCTGGGGGACTTTACAGGCTGAAATTAAACATTGGGGACTTTACAGAATGACCTAAAATTCCTGGGGGACTAACTAGGCTGAAATTAAACATTGGGGACTTTACAGGCTAAACGAAAATTCCTGTGGGACTAAACAGACGAATTTCCCAAATGATAATATAAATACTTAAAAAAAAAATTAGGGTTAAGAATTTTATATTTTTTAGTTCATGATGAAAGAAAAAATGCAAGGGGGCTACACACTTTTGACCTTGAAAAAAAGAAAAGGTTTGGGGGACAATTGGACCATATTCTGGGCCTTTCATAAACTTGAATTTTCGTTATTTTGGCCCAAATCTTAAATTACTTCATTAAAAAAAAAAATTGAAAATCTAAACCGCTTTAAACTGGATTAATAAAGTGTAAAAAACGCAAATGAGAAATAAATTCCCAAATTACCAAAGGCATTCTTGGGCACATTTTGAAATCTAGGGATTCTTCTTCTTGATCTTCAGAGACTCCTGCGACTGCTTCTGGTAAGTTCAGAACTATAATCTCTTTAGATTTTGCTCAGTAGTATTTGTAAATCGTTTATCTCTTAACTTTAGCCTATTTATCTTTCCCTGATTCGAACTGAACACACACACACACACACACACACACACACACACACACATATATATATATATATATATATATATATATATATATAAGTATTTTTTCGAAGCTTTTGATAGCTAAATTAATTTTCTAGGTTTTGTTTTAGCTCCTCAATCCTAAATTGCTTTCGCAGGTTAGTCTGAATCATCAGCCGGAGCTATACTAGAAGACAATGCCGAGGTTTTTTTCCCGTTATTTTTGGTGCTAGAATTCGACATGTCTGAATTTTTTTATCATTTGCCAACTTGTTAAGAAGGTTTTTTTTTTTGTTGCTAAAGAATCCTTTTTTTTTTTTTTGCAGGTACTATTGTGATTACTGCGACACTTACTTGACGCATGATTCTGTAAGTCGACTCTTTTCTTGTTTAATTTGATTGCCTGCCATTTTCTTTTCCTTGTGTTCTTAATTTGCCCTAATTATTGATGCAGAGATTTTCCCCATAGTTATTGATTTTGAATTTGAGTAGTGGCTTGTATTGCTGATTGATTGCCTATTTAATTTTCATTTTTATAGCCAATCCTAGCTTCTCTTGTTACATTTGACTTAATTTTTTCTCTCTGTAGATTCGTTTTATAAGATAATATTTTAAGCTTCGTTTTTACCTTTTTATTGTAGGAAAAAGATTGTAAATTATTGTTTTGGAGAAAGTTATAAAGCTTTTGGGTAATATTATCCTCATCTCGAGACCTTGTGAGATATCGAGTTAACATGTAACTGGCATTTTGTAGTATCCTCATAGAATTTGTTTGGAGAGCTCCCTACGGCTTTATAGGATTATAAGGTGTTGACATGCTATAATGCTCTTGATCCTTTTTGTTGTTTCAGCCCTCTGTTAGAAAGCAGCACAACGCAGGTTATAAACACAAGGTAATTTTTTTTTTTTTTTTTGTGGATAGAGTTTCATGCATAATATTTTTTCAACTAAGTAATATATGCATATTCTGAGCAGGCAAATGTACGAACTTATTATCAACAATACGAGGCACAACTTAACCAAAGTTTGATTGATCAAAAAGTTAAGGAGCATCTTGGGGCGGCAGCTTTCAGACCACCAGTTGGCGCTCCTTTTTATCCAATGAGACCTGGTATCCCTGGTTTTCCTACTCCTCAGATGGCCATTCCAGGGCAGTTGCCTCCTGGTGCTCAGTTCCCAGGAATCAGACCTCCAGTTTTGCCTAGACCAATGATGCCTGGCGCTCCTCCTGGTATCCGCATTCTCTAATATGAATTCCATACTTATATATTCAAAGTTCTTTTATTTTAATATTGCTCATGTACACATGTTTACTGAGTTTTGACTGGTCTTTTAATTTGCATTTCTCGTTATTGTTTATTTATCACATTCTAGATGGTTAATACATAATCAGAGTGGCATTTGCTTAGCTGTCCTTTATTTGTGGTTTATGTTCTCCCCGTGTTCCCTTTTCCTTTTTTCCTCTTGCCTCGAGTGTTGATGCTGAGGGTTAGGAGGCTTTGGTTTCTTGGTGGTAGGGTCATTTGTACAAATTTGGTTAAGTTTTAGACACTTGGAAATAAAAAAATACTGGCAAAAATGATAACAAAAAAAAAAAAAGTGCAAGGATTGTGATTCAATAAGCTAGGAGAAAATGAATATCCAATTTTAGCTGTTTAAGTTGATTTGGAAACATCCGTTGTCTCTGCCAGGTTATATGCAGCCTCCAAACATGCCACAGATGATGGCGCCTCACTCCGCTCCTTTTCTTGGCCAACTGAATGGCCTTCAGAGGCCCGTGAGTGCACCTCAGCCAATGGTTCCTGGTAGCACTGGAATCCCGGCTTCCAGCGGGGCCCCACCGATGTTTGCTCCTCTTCCTCCTCCTCCTCCATATCAAGGGAGCATGACAACACCAACAACTGCCACCAGTGGGGAAAATTCTAATGCTAATGCTCCAAGCCCCTAGGCTAATCACTAGTAAGAGCGAATTGTTGTTTAATCACCACATATTTAAAGATGTCGGCAATGTGATTGCATCTCTATAATGTTAATGGGTAGAGATTTTTGTGTAGAGATTTTGGTATCTTAATGGAAAGACATGTCTTTAGAACTTTGGCAGCATATTCTCCTCTCAATAGTATTTGTAATATGCTCATTGGCCATGCGGTGATGTTTGCTAATGGAAGTATGCTTAGTTCAGTGAAGGAATCACAAGAAAAAAAACCTGAAAGAGGGTTTGATAAGCTTCCTGCCTGACATGAAGCGGTGCTTGCAGTTGCAGAATGATTTTGTTGGTTTTTGCAAGGATGATTTAATGGTATAACATTTACGCCACTTCTCTATTGTTTACAAGCCGTTGCTTGTAATGCTTATAACCTTCGATTTTAAATAAGTTAATATTTATATGTTCTTTATAATATAAGGAATATAAGGGGGCTGTATTCAATCTGGATTTTAAATGATTTTAACTTATTTTCAAAAGTGTATGGATTCTGCTGACTTTATGGATTGTTTTAACTCTATGCAGAGTCTATCAGATTTTATTAGATTGATTTATCAGGATTTCTTTTGATTTATAAAGTCTATAGATTATTTGAATAACACCAAAAAATAAAGAAAATGATGATTCAGTGGTGTATTATACAGATCCAAAGGTGTTGAATTTCCAAAGTCAACATATGTTTATCAATCCTTTTTTTTTGGAATTAAATCATTTTGTTAAAAATTTAAAAAGTTTGACGATAGTCTTTGATTTTTTTTAGATCACGTAACTGCGGCTTTTTTGATTTATTTGTTCAAAGTTTGTATAATTTACTTACTGGTATTTTTTTCTTTGCTTTAATTAAGATATTTTTTGTGATAAGTTTTGTTTGAACTTTTTTTTCTCTTTGATTTTCTCTTTCAGGAAAATGAAATTCATGTTTGAAAAATAGAAATTTGTGGTTAAATAGAGAAGAAATTGTTTGCTTTCTTTAATTTCTATTTGAAGATGATCAAGAAGAAAATTGTTTGGATATTATGACTTCTTTTTGGGAAATAAACATTTCATATTGAGTTTTTCTAACGATGTTAAAAAAAATCTCATTTTTTTTGTAGTTTGAAATATTTCTTTGTTTTTCTTATAATTTTATAGAAATGAGATTACTAAAAAAATTGTAATCTAAGATAAAATTATCAAAGACATTTTAATTTTAATATTAATGAGAGAAAATCAAAATCTTGAGAAAAAAGAAGAGATTTCATCATACACATTTAAACCTATAAAATCCATCAAAATCCTACCTTTAATGAAATCTATGAGAATCTATAGAGTTTTGAATACCTCTAGATTTTAATGGACTCTTTAAAATCTAAATTGAATACCTCTAGATTTTAATGGACTTTTTAAAATCTATATTGAATACCTCTAGATTTCATTGGACTTTTTAAAATCCAAATTGAATACCTATGGACTTTAAAACTCCTTAAAAATCCTATAGAATCTATGTTGAATACACCCCCTAAGTGTAATATAGTAAACCGCGTGTGCCCATAGGAATCACAAACACATTTGGAATTCTCAGGTGGCTCAAGCTAATAATCAAGAAAAGCACCCCTTAACAGCCCTATTAACAGGCGCGCACAAACAAAACTGTTTTACAAAATGAAAATTTTTCACCCGCTTAAAAAAAATCCAATCGAGAACATAAATATCAGCTGTGGCGTGGATGAAAAACACAAATTGTCCAATCTCACCAGCATATCACAATCAAAATGTGATAATTTATGACTTCCACAATTAAGCTATACATTGGCGGATTCAAACTTTAAAGAAATGAAGGGCACAGTTAACATTGACAAAATAAATTTATAAAACATATAAAATATTTCATTACAATTGTTCCTTACGCATTTTCATACTTTAATAAAATTCTAAAATTATATAATTTGATAGTATTTGATATATGGCTGACACAAACAAAATGCTCCAATACCTGTCAATTCTTCACATAACAAAATACTACCGACATTTTTTCCTTCATTGATATGTCACACGATTCATCAACAAGAATAGAAAACAAGTCATCACGAATATCTTTGATAATCACCACATAATAAAATTTTCACAAGATTTCAAATTTCTACACTTAAGTTTGTTAATTTTTTTTTAAATAAATATCATAGTCCCTTTACACACTTTAAATTTTTAACCAAACTTGTTAAAATATAGGTAGTGTTATTCCGATAATTCACGCACTACAAAATCTAATTTCAAATCGAAAACTGACTCAAAATTGGTACATTAAAAAATACTCACGGGACGGAGTATTACAAAAACAAAACTAAAACTAAAACTATAATATATATATATATATATATATATATATATATATATATATATATATATATATATATATATATATATATATATATATATGCGGAACTTGCCCCACCATGCCCAGTGTAGGTCTGCCAATGAAGCTATACATGCAGACAAATCCTAATCCTGGTTTCCATCACAGCATATGGTATATACTAACTAATTCAACAACACTATTTTTTAATCTAGGTCAATTGGTGTATTTAGTTCCACAACAATTTACGTTCACGTTCAGTATGATTGATCCAACGTTTTTATAAAACTACCGCAACAATTTACACTTAGTTTGATTGGTCCCTAATGAATATTTTTTATAAAACTAGGTCTATATTAAATTTACGGGCCAAAAAATTGATGCTTATGTCAATTTTTTGAAAAATCGAACATAAACAGGTTAAGTGTTCACATATATATTTTTTTAAGATATAATTGATACAACATGTACCAAATTGTAAAAATGAACTCTAATTCCCCACGCCGCCTAACAGACGCCCACCAATTCCCCACAACCGACCTCTCAACTCTTCAAACATTATCACTCCCATAATTTGCACACGCAATTCAAACTTTATCACTCCCATAAATTATCACAGTTTTTTTCACCCAAAAAAATAAATTCATAAAAGGTTAAATTCCACTTGAGTTGCTATTTTTCCATGCAAATCATGTGTAGAATACCAAGAAGAAGATAAATAAGCCAATTTCTAAAGCGGCATCATAATTTTACTCAACACAATTGGGAAGCGCTTTAACTTCATAATCTTACAGTACAAATTACAGCTTATTTGTTGAAGCTCCCAAATAAAGAACCCTAGGGCAACCTTTTAAACTTGACATCATTGGTTAGCGACGTGACATAGAGGGTCCTGTAAAAGCGTACCTAGATGAAACGGTTGAGGATGTGAAGCTAGGCTCATCCCCAAGACGCTGGTAGTTCTGATCCAATACAGAATCAGATGCGTACGATGAATATGGTCTTCCTCCATCAGGATTTACTCTTCTCTCTTGTATGTAGCTGGCATTGTTTGTGTAAGTTCTTCCTCCATTGAGATAGTAAGATTCAGCAGGAATTGACTCTGTCCTTGACGGTGGAAGATACCGATTTACCAATGAGGTGGTATTATCATCATAAGGATTATATGCACCCTTAACAGGATCTTCAAAAAGACAATTAGCTTCTGCAGTGGGATTAGTTCTAGTATGTGATTCTTGACCACCATTAAGGCCATAAGTTCGATATTCCTTTTCACTGAGAAAAAGTAGATCAGAGCGACCAGTTTCTTTCTGAACCATAGTTTCATTAACATCTGCAGGGGTACGATTGCTTCGGAACTGGTCCTTTACACGATCAGCTCTGTAATTATCTAACTCATGTCCAGTTGGAGCCCCACTGGAGGCAGCAATTGGCAAGAGATTCCTTCCTGATTGAAGACCATAACTTCTATATTCTCTCTCCGTGAGGAAAAGAGGACGGGGAGTACAAGCCACATTAGGTGTCATGTGATGATCATCGCGATCAAGGGGTACAGGACCTTGATGTAGCATGCTATTCTCCCGCCCTCTATACAGTTGTTCTGAGAGAGTTTCCTCTCTTGAAAAAGTTGATGCAGGTCGGGTTTGTACAACTGGAGCTGGAAAGTATTCTTGAACAGAAGATTTAGCATTTGATTGCAACCAAGGGGCAGGTCGAAACAATTCTGTGAGTCTCTTTACCTGGAATGCAGAACTTAACATCAAAAGTTAAACAGGAAAATTATATTAGAATACATAAACATGTTGTAAAAAAATATCGCCTACTTGTTCGACTGTTAATTCTGTTTTGAACTTGCGTGTCCTCTCATCATAATTCTCCTTGATTGCTTTCTTAAATACACCTTCAGGTAAAGGAAGGCAATCCTTGACAATTCTGAAATATACCTGTTAACATGGCAAGGATCAATGAAGCAACAAGCAACTTGACAATGCAAAACAGTGATAGTATAATACAGTAAAGAAAACTAGCCTGAGCAGGGAAGCCTCCACCGAAAGCTTTAGGTTCAAGTTTCATTCCGCCTTTAGAAGATGCCTCATAGACCCCATACATCAGCTTGAGATCAAAATCAAATAAGAAAAGTTTTAAACCTGGTTGAATACCCATCACAAGTTCTTGCTTGCTCCCTGAGACACCCATTAAACGATAATGGAAACAATCTGGTTTCGTTTTTGCATTACACATGAATATTATTCCACCAATTCTTTTGTCGGAATGTTGGTTCCTCATAATCTTCTCTTCCTTTTCATCCTTAAGTTTCTTTATTTCGGGTTCTCTTTTGCGAGTACCATCTTGTTTATCTTCTTTCTTCCTCTTCCTTCCATTCAAATCTTTTTTTTTACCTTTGAAACTGGTTTCAGCTTCTTCAGACTGCTTAAGCTTCTGCTTTGAGGATTTATTCTCAAGTTTTTGTTCTGAAGTTAGGGACTCAGGATTTTTCTCATGAGATTGTACTTGTTCTGCCTCAGATTCAGCAATCTCACCATTCTTTTTCTCAACTAGTGCCATAAATTCCCCTACCAACAAAGTTCCCAATGTTTAATTTTAAATGCTTATTTGAATAACAAACGCCAAGATGCTAGCAAATACTCCCTCCATTCCTTAATATAAGTCGTTTGGGACATGTATCGGAAATTAACCAAGCAAAAAAAAGTATTTTTTAATCAAAATATCAATATTACTTTCTTAAATATAATTGGTGGTATACAAATCTATTTAAGAGAGTAATATTGATATTTTGATTAACAAAGTACCTTGTTTTTTGCTTTCTTAAGGAATGGAGGTAGGAGCTTTTTTTTTTATTTTAAAAAATCAGGAAATTCAAATTTCAGAACACAAATTAAACAAAGAGAACCCATCAGGAGAAAGAAATTGTGAAATATTGCAATAAAAGGACAACGATCGTTAAAATCGGCGAGGAGAAATTCTGAAAGAAAAGCAAGCATTAAAATAAAAAGGCAACGCCTATACGGTCTACAATTCAGTATGAACTAATAATTTTAATTTTGGTAAAAGCAGAAGATTCAATTCATATAAATATGGATTTACGCTCATAAAAAAACCCCGAAATTATGAGCTATACTTCACATCGCCGTAGAGATTTGATTCGCAGAAGACGTAATTGATGAAGATGAACTGTATGTGATTCACAATCCAAACATGATAGGATTTGATAACAAATTACCTCAATTGTGAATTGGGAGTGTTCTTGATTTCGTTGCCGGTGATTTAAAGGGAAGTGGTCGACGGCCGAGGAATGCTGAGGCACACGGTTGCTCCAGAGCAAAAAGGAGATCAGGATCTGGTGGTGAATCAGGATGGACTTTGGCTTACTTTGAAGATGTTGTGGGCCAATTGGGTTAAAGACTAAAGAGAGTTGAATCTTGGGCCTGCTTGATTTCGGCCTTCTTCTTTTTATTTCTATAACATGCGGTGACGGATCCCAAAAATAATTGATTCGTTAATTCACTCTATTTGCATGGATCACTTATTAACTTATCATTTAAATGGGGTAAAAATACACTATATTTACTATATTTTTTTTAATTTTTAGGGGAACATGACCTGTGACGGACTACTGCATCTGCTACTGACAACACACGTTACCTATTGTACTTTTTTTAAAAGTACAAGCTTTATAGCATATTAGTAATAATAAGAATCAATTAAAAATAATACTTTATTTTCTTCTTTCTTAATCTATGCAAAAAAAACAAAAAAAAAATCGAAGTGGCTTATATTTTGAAACGGATGGCGAAGAACCCAAAAGTACTTAGGTAGGTGTGTTCATGATACAATAGTACTTCCTTCATTCTTTAATATAGATCGTTTAAAACAATTTGAAAAATTTAAGGAATTCAAACAAACAATAATATTTTCACCACAATTCCAATAATATCCCTTCTTTCCTCCTCTTTCACTTTTCCAATAAAAGATATGTTGAGGTATAATTAGAATAAATTATTGACACCTAATAAAAGACATGTAAATGACAATTAATTTGGATAAATATATATCACCTAAACGACAATTAAATGGGAATTGAGGGAGTAACTTTTAATAATTTAGTAACAGGTTGTTTGCAAGAGAAAATTAGTCCTTTGGGGAGATTTTGAGCAATGCAACTTGCATTATCGTCCATCCTTTGAACAATCTATTGCAATTTTGGTTTCCTTTTCGAACAAAAAAACTGGGGGATATCTCTAAAAGGCTACTTATGTTTCATATGCATATATATTTCACAAAAGAGAGCAACCTAAAATTAGTTGCATTGGCGGCTTCATAGAAGAAACTTATGTACATTTGTTTATCCATTTTGGTTCCAATGCTTAGAAGCACCATGTTGATAGAGTAGTTGTCAGCACAAAAACCGAACTGGTGTTCATCAGAGACATGTCTCAGGTCTTCTTCTGACCTGCTTTGGAGTGCATATTCTCATCATGATTGTCGAAGAGTCGATGTCTGCCATTTTAAAAAAGTGTATAAAAATCAGCAAAACAACGAAAGAACAGTAAATCATAATTGAATTTGTGCGCTTTTAGCATTTCATGTTTTTTTTTCATGTTTTGTACTAGCTGATGAGATAGTATTGTTAGTATTAGCTGCACTGAGTCACTGACCTCTCATATTCTAGTTTTTGGATAACTATTCCATTTAGCAGAAGCTCTGAATCATAGACTGGAGCTCCTATTGAGTAGAAAAAACGGTCATTACATCTCAAGGAATCAGGAATTTTTACTCAAAATGAGGAAATGATTCGAGACAAGGTTATACCTTTCTTAAGAAACGGCAAGCAAGCAGTATAGTCGTCTTCAGAAGAAAGAATTAATACATCATTTGATATGATTTTATCCTTCTTTGCAGCTGTTGGAATCTTTTGAATTTCCTGCCAAACATTTGATCGCGAAGTTTTGAAGGAATTAGAAATGATTAACTGGCAAATAGAATCAAATTTCCTCATCTATGTGATATCCTTGCTAGATTCACATTTTATATCCCAAATGTCTACTTTTCCCAAGTTCAAATGTTTAAAAAATATATGAAGACTATGACAATTTGTTTCTGGAAGCTCAGTAACCGGACCAAATGTCACCATTCTGTCTTGAGAATCAAGTCAGATTCATACGTATAAATCTGGAGCTCCAAAAATGGAGTCATAGAAAATTCAAGAACTATGTACCTTGCCCTGAACTGCTTTAACCAAGCTCTGAATCAACTCTTTACCAGGTTTGATATTTGGGGTGATGAGGACTCTCCGACCCTGCAGATAAGAAGAAAATATAGACAATAAGGAAATGGATAATCAGCTTTGAAAGAAATGAACTCAAACAATAAGAATTGGAAGTATTTGTCACCTTTAAAAGTGGATGCTGCTTAGCACAAGCAAGAGATACAGGCATACTAAAACCAATTTCTTTTTCCTTTTTAGCATCTCTCAGTATGTAATTTTTCTCATCAATGTGATAAGCAGCTCGTCCACAACTCTCAAGCCATAAAGGTGTCACCACTGGTTTACCCAAAGCAATTGCTTCCAACATGTTCCTTGTTCGAAAAAATCTATCCGTTATGAAATGTGTGGCATCCGAGCAACAAGCAGCAACTGAAAATCCTAACCGCGAAATAATCTTGAAAGAAACAAGAACAGAATTAGTAAAATCTTAACAACAATGGAAGTTAAAAGAATGTCCACTTCTGGGGTGAAACAGAAAGCTTACAATTTTCTGCTGGTTGATTATATAGTACCCCAAGTGCTGACTGAAGAGGACACATACAGTTTCTTTCTGTCTTCTGGCCCCTCGAGGTAAAAAATCAGGTAGAAATTTGTTACATCCTAATCGAGTAAGCTCTTTTGTGAGGGATGGTTTTGAAAGGATAGGCTTGCCTGATTTCTTGTGATCCTCATCACTCTTGCTGGTTTCTGATGCCTTGTCGTTATCTGATACTGCATCCAACTTAATATTAACTGAATAACCAACAGAAAGGGAGTATTTATTTTCCTCACTAAACCAGGCAGATGGTTTACTACCATCACTTGAGTGGCGTGCTAAATTCCTGTGTGTTCTTTTCCCTTTTGGATGGTTCCATACCAAGTCCGGTAAGCTTGTCGTTCCTTTTAAATCAGAAGCAAATTTCTGCTGAATTCTTTTTAGATTTTTAACTTCTGCAGTTGTATCAGAACTTGACTCAAAGCAGTTCCCTATGCCTCCCTAGTTTTTTATCCACCTCAACATTGATGTTGTTCTTCTTTCGTTTAGTTGCAGGGACATTGAGCTTCACTTTGCAGCTTCTTTTTCTTTTGTAAACTGAAACTGGATCCTTGGGTCCCTCCAAGAACCTCATGGAGGGAAAATTATTCATCCTCTTAGTGGCCCATGAAGGTTTCCTTGGATCTTCCCCATGGTTTTTGCATTCAACAGAATTTGAGTCCTTTTGCAAGTTATGTCTTTCAGGAGTTTTATCCTTTTTTGGTTGACTGAATACCCTAGAACATCTTCCGTTCATGTTCTTCTTCATATTGACAGGATTCCCACAAAATGATTTTGCAGTCACTGGCTCCCTGCTGATAGCACTGTTTTCTGGTTGTCTCCCGGTGATTTTTGAATTTGAACCAGCCATATCCTGATGGGAGCTAACTTTTGATTTATTGTTCTTTGGTAAACCTGTTCCGGCAAGGTTGGTGATGTTATTCTCAGGTGCTTCATATCTTGTACTAGAGTTGGGAGGGTTTGCATATAGTAAAGCTTCCATGGCTTCAGCAGCCATCTGAGTGTCCAAGCCTACATCGAATATTTCTGGCACGTCGCTTTCATCCTTTTCTAAATGCTGCCACATTGGTATCATAGCTCCCCGTTCATCCAACTCATTGGCAAAATTATTTTCAGTGCTTTGCTCTTCTGCCCAGTCAAAGATTCCTGGTTTAGTACCTTTAGCCCTAGAATGTGCCCTCCTTACCAAAGTTTGAACTCCCTTTGCCCTTGAAATAGGAGGCGATTGTGATCCTTTAGCCTTTTCACGTTCGACATTTTCAGATAATGTCAGTTTATTAACTGAAACAAACTGATCGACAAAGCTTAGGGCATTCACTTCTGATATCTCTTCGGGTTCTTGAGAATCAGCATCCATCATACTTGGAAATCCGTGATGACAAGCTGCAAATGCAACATCTCTTGCTTTGTCCATTACTTCATAGTTAGTTGGAGCTGAGTTTTCCTCCTTAAGGACATGCCATCTCTTGGGATCCTTATCAACATAATTTATGTCCGTCGTATGGGATACTTTCTCATCTACTCCAGATATTCCACTGCCTGATACAAGTAAAGACTCCTGATAAATATCACCAGCATGATAAAAGGATCCACTTTGCTCGGCATTACAATGTTCATCAGTAAGAATTCTTTGACCAGGAGGCGGTAGCTGAAGGGAAGGTGCCCAAACTTTTCTGTCCTGCCCTCTTTTATAGTAGTATCCTGGAACAAAGAAGTTTAAAAATAGTGAAGAGAAAGGAAAAAGTGAACAAAAACTATGATGTTGTAGGATAGCACCAGCACTTTTTACCTTTAAATTTGTGGTTCCTTCCTTCTATGACCGAATCATATTGTGCATTCATTCTCTTGTTTTCTTCCGATGATAACCCAGTAGTCATGGTCACAACTTCATTTCCTTCTTCATCACTGTCAAGCACAATATCATTTATAGAGTCTTCCACAACATCATCCACAGTTTGATCTCTCACTTCTCCAACATAATCTGGTTCATCCAACACTTGAGTATCGAAATCTAGTGTTTCCAACTGAGTCTCCACTATGGGACTGTCCATTGCAACAGTTTCTTCAAGAGGAACAGTAAAATGATCTCCAAACTTCATCCTATATGTTTGCTTTTTCCTGATACTCAGAACAGGACAACAAAGTTCCTTGAGAAAATGATCAAATCAATGTGGAAATTCAGGAACCAAACAAAAATCTCTCAAAAACACATTTTTTTTGGCATTTGAAGACTAATCCTAGTGGAAATTCCAAGAAATACAGCATCATACATACACGGAGCTTAATTAAGAATTCTACAACTTGGTAATTAATCAAATAAATATTAAATAGACCAGAAAATTAGTTTTTAAGCCATTCTGATTTACCCTTCTAACTAAACAGTACTCAAACAATCAAATATGTATTCTTAATAAACCGTCACTTTGTGCATTTACTATCCAAATGTCATGTCTCTTATTCTTATCCATCATCACTCATACCCCAATTATTGGGGACTTAATGGATTAACATTATTATTGTTGTTTGTAATCAAATAACCTATTTGTAAACATCCAACACAGGAAATACCTAGATAGTCACATTTAGAACAAATTCATCAATATCAGCGGTTATGAACTTCCATTTCCATTAACTCCTAATCATCATAATCATCACGATCATCAGAACAACAAATAAATTCTACCATTAGGAAAAACAATAAAATTTAAAATTTAAAAAAAAACAAAAATCCAAAAGCAAGAGGTATTTAATCTGGAAAAAATAGCAGAAATTAACGATATATTATAAGTAAACTTAATATTTATTTTTAAATAATCCCGAAAGATGATCGCTGGGGAAAGCTTACCCCGGAGGAGAAACAAGTGAAACGGAGAAGACGATACTGGGAGTATGGATTATCGTATACAGAGCTGGGAAGTTTTCATCGCAGAGAAAGTGTTTGATATAAGAGTCAGACTTCCTCTATAAGATTGAACTTTCAAAGGTGGGAAAATAAAATTCGACTATACAGTCTTTGGAGGGAAAAAAATTATAAAAAAAAAATGTATCATATACCAATAAAATATATTTATATAATACAAAATAGATGTTGTACAACAATTCGGGCATTTGGTCTAGTGGTATGATTCTCGCTTAGGGTGCGAGAGGTCCCGAGTTCAATTCTCGGAATGCCCCTATTTTTTTGAGAAAACAGCATCAGTGATCAGTCATCTTCTAATTATTTTTATTTCGTCTCAATAGTTCTAATATATTTTTTCCTGCCTTAAAATCCTCTAAAAATTTACGGTTAGACTAAAGAGTTTTTTCCATCAAAATGTGATGAAATCCGTCAATTTCAAGGGCAAAATAGTCATTAAACAAATACCCTCTTCTTCTTCCTCATCAAAACCACACCCTCCATCCGCCACTGCCACCGCCTCCACCACCACCACTTCCACCCCATCTCTTGCCAATTCTTTCTACAACCCATTAACTTCTAAACTCCTCTTTCTTTCCTCCTCCCAACACCAAAACCAACAATTCATCAAAAGCAAAAAGTCTTGATGATTTTTTTTGTTCCAATAATTCCTTCAAAAACCCATATGAATGCATGCCAAATTTGATGAAATTCAAGGCCAAGAAAGCCGTAAAGATGAAAATTTTCAACCTTTCAGGAAGTAGAAGAAGAAGAAGAAAGCATGTGGGTTTTTCAAATTTTGGTCCATTGTGAAAAAATAATTTTTGGTAATTTTTTTTATCAATTCTATAAACCCTTTTTCTGAAAGGGCCCAATATTGGAATTTTAATGATGAGTTTTGCTTTTTTTTATTATCTAATTATTAGATTTTTTCTATGTGGATATGAATGGATGTGCTTGTTTATATGAAAGTGAGAATTTGTAATTTTGTTGGGATGTTTATGTTATCAAGTTGTGAATTTTGTTTGGTTCTATGTACTTGGAGTTGGAAAATGATGGTGGCGGAGGCGGTGGCGGTGGCAGGTGGCAGGTGGAAGTGGTGGTTTTGATGAGGAACAAAAAAAGGGTATTTGTTTAATGACTATTTTACCATTGAAATTGACGGATTTTATCACATTTTGACTGAAAAGATTCTTTACGCTAACCGTAAATTTTTAGAAAATTCTTTAGGTAGAAAAAAATATACTAGGACTATCGGAACGAAATAAAAAATAATTGAAGTACGACTGGGGCCTTTTCTTCTTCCTTATGTTGGTGTTAGAATGTCACTGTTTTCTATATCCTAATTGTTTTATTTTGATTGGGTTTTGGTTTGTTTTTAAAATTGGTTTTTGGTTTGTTTTTAAAAAAATGGATAGTTCCAGTGGCTCAAATAATTGAGTATAATTTGTGATAAAAGTATAAAATATGTGATTTTTTTAAATAGGGGAATTAAAGGTATTTTATAACAAAATATTTGAGTCATTAAACACATTTTCTTTTAAAAATATTTAGGGGCGTTCCGAGAATCGAACTCGGGACCTCTTGCACCCAAAGCAAGAATCATACCACTAGACCAAACGCCCAGATGTTGATTAAGAGATAAAACCATCTTCCTGTTCCTAGTAATGCAATTATGCACAATTTTTTGCACATTTTCCATTATAATTTTCTATATTTTTATGGGTACTTAGGTATTAAACTCAACTAATTCAATTAGTATTTAAAAGACATTGTGACTTCTTGGCAGAAAAAATTTGCAAAATTGTGACATAAGTCACTATCGAGATATCTCAAACTCATAATCTTACCCTGGACAAGTCCTGTAAGAAGTCACAAGTATGACCAGCTAAGGTTAATTTTTCACCTTGTCGCACATCTTCTTTAAAAAAAAATTACGTATTCAATCTCGAGACAAAATAAAACATTTTATGCGTATATGAGCATTTTGGGTGGAAAGGGAAAAAACAAAAATAGCTAATGAAGTTTGCTCGAGTGGTAAGAGATGATGTCTCTCTTACCATTAAAATTAAATGATGATAATTCAAATCCGGCCAAGTGAAAAAAGAGAACGACATATGTCGTAGATTTGTAGTAATTAATGTCAAATAAATCAAAGTGACGTTGAGATATAATTCCAACGTGTCGTTAAGTTCTCAATTAGAGATCATATTAATTGTAGGGGTATGACAGGTCCCGAACGCGGCTCACATTGAGCGTGAGTTTAAAAGTGAGTCGGACGTGAGCGCAATATTTAAGTTCGAATTTTATGTGAGTTGAGCGTGAACTTCACCCTGCTCGGCTCAAATAAAGCTCGCATTTAGGACATGTGTTAGATCAAATGCAACATGTGTTCTCTCCTTATGAACACATGTACTAATGTTGCAACAATTATTTTATCATGATGAACAAATGTCACATGTCTTTAGTTATGTAACACATGTGTTAAGTAACAATGTCTGAAAATCAAAATATGTGTCCTCGCAAAACAAATTGGACTGTGAATTTTTTTATCCAACAGTCTAGATGTCTGAAAATTACAATAGATATTGCTGTAAAAAATTATTGATCCGTTTAAATTTTTCCATCTAACAATTCAGAATGGTCAAAATTAGCCGAATCGGGATTTAAGACTATACATATTACTACATGGAAAAAATATAATATAGGGCCGACCTTGTGGGACTGGCCCCACGTCACTCTCACATGAGTTGGGGTGTAGCTTACCTATCACCCCAACTCATGTGACAATGACGCGGGGCCAAACCCATAAGCACTGGTCCATGCCAAAGTGACCC
Source organism: Vinca minor (assembly GCA_026122235.1). Lineage (NCBI taxonomy): Eukaryota > Viridiplantae > Streptophyta > Magnoliopsida > Gentianales > Apocynaceae > Vinca > Vinca minor. The sequence goes on along the minus strand of JAOCZM010000085.1, from coordinate 939,128 downwards.
TACTACATGAGACCTCAACATTAATTTTTAAGAGGGTGAAAAGTGTACATGACCCCTAAACTATCTATGATTTTGGTTTTTGACCCTCAACTAAAAAACATCAAATGCTTGACCCTAAAATTTTTTGAAGTATCAATGGTTCCCCTTCCATGATAAAAAATGGGGTAAAGTTGACAAAAATATATTAATCTTTAAAAAAAGTGAATTAGCAAAATAATTTCATGGAAATCATTCTTAAGTTATTTAGCAAAAAAAAATTGCTTAAATTGTTGCTGGGGAATTTGCAAGATTTTCATTTTAGAAAGAAGTCAGATTTTACTAAATATGAAATAAAGAAGAAATTAGGGAGAGATTTATTATGGCTAACCTCAATTTTTTAATCTTTTTTTATGTTAATTATTTTTTCTCCCTTTTTTTTTGTTTATGTGAGTGTCACATGGACACCTTCCGTTATTATTTAACGGAAAATATAAAAAATGAACCATCGTGGGCATAGAGACAGAAAAAAACACGAGGGGGTAAAGGAGTTTGTTGAGGATCCTAACGGAGAATCGCAAGTTTGGAACAACTCCACTACTTGGAATTACTATTACACTATAACTCCTTCTTTCTTCTTCTTCAATTCCTTTATTTATTCCGCCGCGCCCCGCGGCACCTTTCTGACTTCTCTCAAGGTGGTGGTGGTGATATTCTCCATTATTCCCGGCCTTATGTTTTCATCGGTGAACCAGTAAGATTGATGATTTCAATAAATATCTGATTTTTTTTGTCTTCTTTGATGAATAATATTTCGATTCAGTTTTCATGATTCTTTCATGTATTATTGGTTTCACTTGGTGTATCCCTTTGTATTTAGATGATTTCCATTAATTTCTGGGCTTGATCATGAACTAGAATTACCCGATTGAAACTCATTGAATGTATGGTTGAAATTCTCTCAACATCCCATTATGTTGTTTTTGTAAAATGTAAGGTGTTACATCCCACGTCGACTAGGAGAAGGAGAATGAGTGTAGATGGCCTTATAAGAATGGGCAAACCTCAACTTTTTTAATCCGATTTTTAGGGTGTGAGTTAGGCACATACATAACACAGGGGAATACCTTATATAAAAAAAAGGACATTCTATTATAGTATATTTGTATCGAGGGTGTCACCGACTTAGATAATATTTTTTTAGTTTGGTTTTGTGGAATGGTTTATAATTTTCTCAGGACCTACTATTATATGTCTGTGTTGTTTTGGCTGCCCTAACATATATCCGTCAATATATACTTGCACTTTTTTTTTGTGCACAACTTTTGTATGGTTTTCCAACACAAATTTTCATTGGCGCCCCCACGTATCCTTTGAGAAGAATCTGCTTTTTGGTAAGCATTTGCATTGTATCTACAATGTTGATTTTAGAACGTCATCTTCATTTCTTTTCGAGTTCTTATTCTTGTAAATAGCTAGTAGTGTTTCGTTTATGTGATTGGACTTGTCGACTTATGAGCATTCTTATCGTCTTTTATTGTGATTGTGTTCTAGTTTCTGCAGTATATTTGTGACCAGTTGCATCTTGCCAGTTGCAGTATTTGTTATCCTTTGTAATTTGATCAAGAAGTTGCACTTTTCGAAGTCGAAGACCTAATCTACAATGGCTTGGTAAGAAGAATTATTTCCTACTTTTTCATGTTCTACTAAGATTTACAAAGTACTTGTTTAGATGTATTTACATCTCTCTATCGCAGATTTTCCTTTACCAAATCCTGAATTTGTGTACCTATCTTTATATGGACTCTAGGTGGGATTGAGTAGTATTAGTATTTGAGCTGAAAAATTTTATTTTGTACTTCGTAATAGTTAAAATTGTTTGTGATGAAATTGAGTAGTATTAGTATTTTATTTGAAAATTTCTTTTGTACTTTGAAAAGTTAAAATTGTTTGTGATGGAGGATATGAATATAAGAGCTGAAATTTTGTTTTTGGGTTCGAAACAGCAAGTCGTCTGAATACGACCCAAACTACGTGAGAATGAAGCTTGCCAAGACTGTGGACCATGATGTTCGAACAAGACCATGGATTGATCTTCCTCCTGAGCTTCTATCAACAATTGCAGATCGCCTGGGGCTGATTGAGCTTCTCTGTTTCCGCGGTGTATGCAAATCCTGGCGCCATGCTTCTTCTACAGCTTCAGCTCAAATTGAATCAGCTAAAAAACACAAGCCCAGCTTTTTACTCTACGGAGCACATGAAAATTGCAATTTCTACTACAAGGACAGAGAGAAACCTTATAGTATAAACATTCCGGAGCTGGAAAATTCAATTTGTATTGCATCAAATCACGGTTGGCTACTCCTTGCCCAATCTCAAGAACAAGCCTCAAATTTGTTCTTCTTCTGCCCCTTCTCTCGCGGGATGATACAATTGCCACAGTTTCCCCAATCAGGACTTTCCGATGACCACGTGGCTTCATTCTCGGCTCCACCTACTTCTCCGGACTGCATTCTGGCCATTGCTTATCGGACCAAGGACAGGAAGATAGAGTTTCATCGGATTCAACGTGGAGATCAAACATGGACAACGCAAGAATTCAACTTTCCTCATATTGATACACTTAGAAGTGGTGTTTACGATGCTAAAACGAAATGTTTCTACTTCGCAGACAATGATAAAGGGATTTTTGAATTTTCAACCAAGGAACAAGCATCGACGCCATATACATTGACAACGAGCGATAAACCAGGCATTAAGACGTTACAATTCAGTTACCAGAAGGATAAATTGAAGGACCAAAAGGGACTAGTGCAGGATGATAATATTTGGATTTCGACTTGTGGGACAACGTATTTTCTGAACAATTACAAGAGGGTGATTGAAAATGAAAAGATAGAGCCTCCAAGTGTAGTGTCTCCAGAAGGAAGTTGCAGTGGGACTCATAAGCTTTTTAAAGGGGTATGGATTCATCCTCGGTTTCATCAGATTCCTCCACATCAAGCTTGGTAACCTTCTAATATGAAGTTTTTTTGGTTTTTTGATTTTATGACTAATTGGTTATTGGTTTTTCTAGTTTCTTGCTGCCTATGAAATCATCTGTTGCAAGGAGTATATTTGCTAATTTGATTGATGGAACATAATGGTTCTTGAGTAGATAAATGGATGCTTTAAGTAATTTGTTTTCTGTTCATATTCAAAATTCTTGATTGCATTGGGATTAATGGGGAAAAGACATTCAATCACAAGCAGTGGCGGAGTAAAAAATTTGTCATAGGGGTGGATTTCTTACTGAAATTTTTTTAGGGGGCGAAAATATCATAAAAATAATTTTTTCCTATAGAAAATTGGTCGTTTCTGAAAATTTTGGGGGGCGCCGCCCGCCCTTGGCTCCGACACTGATCATAAGCCGGATATGTATTGTTTTTTATACAAAATAAATAAAAAAGTAGATATTTAATCTGGTACAAGAAGATAATCTAATTTTTAAAATAAAAGAATGTTTTGGTAAAATTAAATTATTTGTAAAATAAAATATTTACTTTTGAGTTTTGAAATAATGTATTTTGATTAGTTTTTTATTTAAGAATTTTTTTTTTTTTGAAAAATCTAAAATTGATTTTTTTTAAGGCAAATTGGTAAAATTCATCCCCAAACATTTTACGATTGGCGACTTGGGTCCCTAAACAATATTTTTTTCCTTTTAGATACTCAAACAATTTGAGTATTTGTACCAAGGGTCCTTCTGTTAAAAAAATCTCTAATCAACGGTTAATCAACACAAATTTCAAATTACTCCATCAATAGCAATGGGTATTTTAATCAATGACCCATATCTAAAACCCGCCCCATTTCCTAAAATCAGATTCTACCTTCTTCTTCATTCTTTATAAACCCACATAAAGAATAATCAATCATCTCTTCCATCTATTGTCTTACAAACTGTCAATAATTTTGACATTTTGTAAGACAATAGATGGAAGAGATGATTGATTATTCTTTATGTGGGTTTATAAAGAAGGAAGACGAAGGTAAAATTTGATTTTATGGAAATGGGGCGGGTTTTAGATATGGGTTATTGATGAAAATACCGAAAATACGCATTGCTATTAATGGAGTAATTTGAAATTTGTGTTGACTAACCGTTAACTAGCGATTTTTTTTAACAGAAGGACCCATGATACAAATACGCAAATTGTTTGAATATCTAGAAGAAAAAAGAATTGTTTAGGGACTCAAGTCACCAATCGTAAAATGTTTGGGGATGAATTTCACCAATTTGCCTTTAATGAATAAGCCTAAAGTTTAATTGCTTTTGAGCAATGCAAATTCTGATATCAAACGTGTACCACAGTCCAATGAATTATGTGATTTATTTACATCAACAGAAACATTATCTTTCTTCTAATATGGATAAATCTATTGACCTTGCTAGGCTACTAGAATTATTGGCTAAAAGATTGACTAAAATAGTTTTTTGGACCTTTTTGCCCTTATAGTTGGGTGAATCCCTTATACCAGCAGGGGGTAAGATAGTCATTTAACACCCTCAATTTGGGGGTTTAGGGGTTTCTATCCCAAAATTCTAGGAGTAAATCATTTTCCTAAATCTATATCACATGATCAATTAAACCACGATCCTAATTAACCCGTTGGTAATACAAATGCAAGTAAGACTTACGAACCAAACTCAATAATGGTTTAAGTGGGCTAAATGTAATACACAAGCTAACAACCTAGTTAAGTGAGCTAAATTTCTCAGCTTCATAAGCTATATCTCTCCCGACTCCTTTCCCCTCAACTCTGATTTCACATGTAATAGTTTAGGCTCGAATCATGGTTTAAATTCCACGGGAGTTTTGCCAGTTTTTTATATATATAAATGAAAACTTGGGAATTATTAATAAAAGAACACAATAATCTATTCAATTCAACCGCAGATGCGACAATCTGCATGACGACTTGATCATCAAAATTTGTCAGTACAAAAATATTGTCAGAGCCAAACGAAACAATTGATATAGAGTTCGAATTGAATAACAACTTTTTTATTCATTTTTTTCGTCGCGGCTCATATGCGGACCCTGAAAATTCCGTACGATGCGGGCCACGATTTCAGCCGTTAGATTTTATACTTTTTTATCCAACGACTGTATCAAATAGGGGTATTTTAGGGATAAACTTTGCGTGTTACTTTTTGTAGAGAACATGTGTTTTTGTTCAGCCGCAACTTTTCTCTCTCCTCCTCGATAACCCAATCATTTATTTGTAAAATTACATATGTACCCTTTCATTATATAACATTTTTTTTATATTATTTTTTATTGTCAGCTGCAACTTTTCTCTCTCCAGATCTGGACCGTTCAAAATTTCATCCGACGGCTAAGATGGTTCCGCAGGTGCGAAACTTTGGGCGTTCCGCACAGGAGCCGGACTGCATTTTTTTACATAGAGGACCGGCTATTCAATTTGGAATGGAAGTACTATTTTTTATTTATCATATTATTTGTTGCTCCTTTTGGCCTTGCAACAAAAATTCAGATTTTTCTTCAGTACATTGGAGGATGCGATGTAATTCGAACCCAAAGTGACCAGATAAGGAAGGCTAGTAACTGACCTATCAACTTGTCACATAAAAATAAAAAGATGGGACTTAACATGCTCGTTTATGCGAAATCAGCAAGAAATGATGCAAAATTCAAAGAATATAAACTGGGCAAATATGAAACCAGTCATCTACATCAATTGATCAACACAATGATATCTTGAAGGTGCTCAGCAATATTCTCTTCACTCCTTGTCTTCCCAATATCTTATTTTTGGACAAGGAGAAGAGAAACAAAATAAGTATGTACAATAGATTCAGTTCATCAAACACTAACACCCTCCTCCAAACAGTCTCTAAATAGTTGAATTTCCCATAAGCAATGGATGGCTTGAGCAGAAAAAACAAACCCCTTGGCCCGATAATTGCATGGTTCCAAAAACCGTCTCTGAGTGGTGGCACAAATCAGAAATTTTCTAATACAATCTTGCGCATGAAGTCCTCGGGTGCTGGAAAACAATGAAGTGAGAAAGCTAGTTCTTTTGGTGTTCAACAACAAAAAAAATTATCAAGACTATAAGATCTAGACGTCAATACTATAACCAAGTTTCCTCGTTGAGGCAAATCTGAGCCCACGGGACTGATACTACAGTAAGGTTAAGAAAATGCTAAGCTCACAAGCAAGCCTTAAACATGCACGTAAAGGGGCCACCCAGAACAAGAAGAACAAGGTCAACGCCAACCGACTTTCGCTACCAATAGTCATAATGAAATTCCTAGTCATGGATTAGAAGTACCTTCAATCAAGATCACTAAATCCTATATAGAATAGTCATGGAAATGAATATAATTGCTATTTTGGTTACGGATAAGTACCTAATCCACCAGTGAATAACTTGAACTGACCAAGTGCCTGCCTGATGAACATTTCAACACCACTCACTACTATAGCTCCAACCTCTGCAGCCTCTTGCAACAGCCGGGTATTGCGTGGTGTGTAAACTGCGTCAAAAACCAGCTCATACGATCCTAAGGATTCCTAAAATTCACAGAGGCATGGAATATGCTCAGTATATTAGGCATATGCATCTATATATGTATTTTTGTCCAGGAATAGCTCTGAAAGGAAAACCTTGCAGACGGGAGTCTGATCAATGTTTGGCTGCATCCCAACCGCAGAGGCATTTGCAAGAATCATCCCTTTCTCGGGGCAATACGAGTTTAGATATTCATATGGCAAAGCTTCACCAGAAACTGCTGAAGCAAGAGCCTTTGCCCTTTCTATCAGATAGATCTTTAAGTAGTCAGTTAAATACAAAAACATAAGGTGATGTGATGGAATGAAAGGGAGTCGTGAGAGAAATTACCAAAATTACGGTTGAAAATAACAACTCTTGCTCCTCTGCTCTTGGCTCCAAAAGCCATTGCTCTTCCTGCACCTCCTGCTCCCACCAGCACAAACAATTTTCCAGCAATGGGAGAAGCATATGAGGCATGGCCATTGGTGATTCTTCTTTCTGTGATTCAACAAGTAGTAAAGCAACATGAAGAGGGACAAAAATAATGTAAATTTCTTGTGCATATGTATTCTCCCTGCAAAGAAAATAACATCACCTCTAAGAGCCTCTTCTACTGCAGTTATACAGGCCTCACAATCTGTATTGTAACCAACCAGCTTCCCATCACTGGGCCTCCTTATGATGGTGTTTACAGCTCCAATCGACTGATTGCGGAGTATGAGATGATAGACAAAGAATCACCACAAAGGTAGAATAAACTGCAATGAGTGAAATATTAAAGCATACAATTCCAGAGTGTAACCTTTCCGCTTTTCCTTTAGATATACTTTTACCAATTAAAATGTCATTTACAAATTAAATAAGTGGAAAACAATTGAGTTCTCAGTAACTTAGCGCAAAAAAAAAACCGAGTTATCAGTACTGTAATTTAGGTCCGAAAGTGTCCCAAGCCTATGTATTATGACTAACATAGGCCCGACAAACTCAAAAGACTAACACGTGTACTAAACTGGTAACATCCACACTGCGAAACCACATTTAATCATTAACTGGTCTGCAATCATATCCAGTCAGCTTCTATTAGATCAAAGGTGATTTGCCCATGAAAATCACACAAATTCCTGGCAAACAGAAAGTAACCTTTTCCTTTTCCAGATTCAAACGAAGAGAATTTATCTCTGTAAAATTCCAAAAATTAGGCATGTGTTCAGACCTTGGCAAGAGGATCGACTTCATCACAACATCCTAGTGCCGCTTCTTTATGTGGGATTCCAACACTGCAAGCACAAAATGAAGAAAGCTGTGCCTTATAAAATTGCGAATGAAGTATTTCCTCAGCTCTCTACTGTTAGAGGTAGTAACTACCTGAAACCAGCAAAGTCACAGCATGAATACACCCTGAAGAATTCATTGATATTGTCAACCAGCAGAGGCACATATATTCCATCATATCCTGTATGCCTGAAGGCAGGATTGTGTAGAAGAGGACCTTTGCTATGGCCTACAGGGTTTGAGACAACTCCAAAAACTTTAGTATCTGGAGTCATATATTCTAGTTTATAGACTTGCTTTATGCTGGATAAAGTAGGCAACCCGGGTACAGATTTATTGCCCAAAGATCCCCAAACTGCGAAGGCACCATACTTTGGTGCCAACAATTGGCTTATAAGACCTCTATCTCCAACAGCTTTAGTAATTAATGGAACCTGCACGTAGATTTTTCTTCCATCAAATGTCTTAAAATCTTATTAGATACATAAAAACCAATTCAACAAGTTCTTAAATTGTAAGTACCAAAAACGAACAAAAAGGACTAACCTCATTTGCAAGTGCTTTTGATGACAATGAAACAAGTGAATTAAGCATCCTTGTCCGATGAATAAAAAACGAATAACAAGGGACTTGAGCATCCTAAGTTGATTCTACCTAAAATATTCGATCATAAGCTAAGATGCAAGTACCTGAGAATGTGTGAGCATATGAAAAATGGGAGCGACGTCAGTGATATAAGCCACATCCACATCAAGTTTAATAACATCGGCTCCAGTACATTGCAACTGTATAATTAGGTTTCCAAGCTTCTCCTTGCAAGGATTACCACCATTCAAATGACTTGATATTATTATTTTACTATTTGATCCATTTTTCATCAGTTCAGCAATAACATCATCACTTGCTTCCTGCAAAATTCCACCCGCACCAGCAGATTACAAGTCTAGAAAAATATTTAAGGAAGAAATCATAATTGATTTGAAGAAAAAATTACATTTCAGAGAACAACGTTCTAAACTAGAAATATAATCTTCGATCAAATTCTGGAATGGAAAAAAGAATAAATTATAAACACGCAAAACATGAAGAATTTAGAAAGCGCGGGAAAACGAGAATGCTAACCTCGAAGCCGATTTCAACAAATTCAACGCCTAATTCCACAGCCAGTTTGAGAACTTGCAACCATTTATTCTTCGATTGTACTCCTCTTCCTTTGCGCCTGGAGAAGAGAGGATAAGCTTTCTTCCGTTTGCACTCTGCTTTTATCTTTCTTTTCCTTTTTGTTTGGTTACCTTTTAGAAATTGGGCCTTTGTCGGTTTCTTGAATAGTACACTTCTGGGCTGGTAAGCCCATTATTTAGCCCATAAAATATACACTTTTCTATTGCTGTTGTTTTGTTTAACATTTAAAAAATATTGTATAAACTTTGAGGCCCAACTAATACCCTTTTATGTGATGGGTATCGAAAATTTGATCTCATTAATTCAGTTGAGATTTAATAAACATTATGGTCGATTGACAGACAATAGTATAAATCTACTGCATAAGTTGCTTATAAGATATTGGCAAATTTACAATTTTCTCCAGATAAATTCTTAGAGATTATGAGTGTGACCAACTAAATTATAATCACTTAACGGAATATTTTTTTTAATGGAAAGGAAATCAGAAAAAAGAATTTCGGGTGGAATTTCGACGGAATGCCATCTTTGTGGTAACCTCGTTATCTTGGTAGAATCAATAACGAGAAAAACTGAAACGCATTGAACACACACACACAGACAAGTCGGGGCAAGGTCAGTGATGGCGATGGCAGACTGGCAAGTAACCATCCTTCTGCCTCCGGTGGCCCCCATATTTCCCCCCAATTATAACGCTCCCTACTCCTATGCGGGACAATTTTTTGTTCCGCACGTGCGGGACAAACTATCAGCCGTCGGATAAGATTTTTTAACGGTCCAGATTTGGAGAGAGAATTTTTTTTTAAATATTTTAAGTCAAGCCGCAACTTTTCTCTTTCTAGATGTGAACCGTTCAAAATCTTATCCGACGGCTGGAATTGTTCTGCACGTGCGGAACAATCCCTGTTCCGCATAGGAGCCGGACTGAATTATAACAGCCAACCAATTCAACAACGACCATCAGAAACAAGAATGCACAAAATGTAATTTATGACAATTACTTTACGAATTGTAATTCACTTTTTTTAAAAAATAGTTATTTATGACAATTTAACATGTTCAAACATAACATTTGTTCTACACTTTTTTAATGTTAATAGTTTACTGCTCTCTCAGATTTAAAATATAAGTATTTTCAAAAAAATTCATACAAATTAATATACTAATCATAATGACTAAAATATTTATAATTAATCCTCTAAAAAAACACATAAATTAATAGAGAGTTGTATTGAAACTACACAGTAAATATGGGAAGAAAATGATTTAGCGGTAAATTAGCCAATAAAGGCATAATTCTTGTAAAAAAACACATATTTTGTAATAAAAAATAACTTATATTTTAAATCGGAGAAGTATTTAATTTTCTTTTCTTTTTCCAGAAAATAAAATAAAATAAAGTGGATGAACTGAAACCTAGTAGTCTCTCCATTTAATATAGTTCACGTGTTCTCCAGACATTAAATACCATCCAAATCATTTTTAATATATTCAAAACCAACAATATGGTTGGTGTTGGAGAAACACGTGACATTCATGATCTTCTCCCCTAGCACAAGATTCAACTTGTGCAGAGTATGGCCCAAGTCCAATCATTGGTTTAGACCACATCTTATTTCTCCTTTAAAGATAAGATTAAAATCAGAGAATTCTACAGCAATAGTCGAACACAACACAAGTAAATCATTCTTACTTTATTCAGACAATTGTTGATTATAAGAGAAGTCATGAACATCTTCAACGCTCTGAGAAGTTTTATTTTGGTAGGTGAGTAAGTTTAAAACTTGCATTCAAGCTAATGAATACAATACATATAGGCTAAAAGAGTGCAAATTCAGAGGGAAGAGAATTGACTTTTTGGCCCATGTATAATGTATTCATTGGCTTGGATGTAAGTTTTAAACTTAGTCACCTACCAAAATAAAATTTCTCCTCTTTTAATGATTTAGATCACTCGAATGAATGCGTAATTAACTAATTATACAAATTGCAAAGTACAATTCATGGTTTGAAGAAGGATGGTTACCTGCAGAAAGACAAAATGGAAGGTAAAGATCTATGGGTAATTATGTCTTCAACCTCAGAAATGTGGGAGAAAGACAAGTTATGGATGCAAAGCTCCACAAGGTCTGCTCCTTCTTGCTTGGCTTTCTCCATGTAACATAGCATTTCTTCCTTAGTTTCGCATTCTAATGTGGTCCCAACCAAAAGCTCATTCATGAATCCCATTGGAGGAAAACTAGTTGAAGAGAAGGAAATAATATTGGAGCATAAAACAGAGTAATTCTAGTACTACCAACTGTGTGTCTGTGTGAAAAGGCAGGCATCTCCTTATATAAGCACGGGGCAAAAAGAGCAACCTATTCATGTGGCCAAATGATTAATTATTGGTCGCGGCTATAGTGCATAACAAAAAAAGTGTCATATATACTGACAATTTTTTTACAAATATTACAGTTGTTATCTATTGATTAATATCTGCTGCTAAGGCATGTTTTACACAACAGATGTTACAGAATCACTGCACATGTTTACTCCAAAAAAAATCAATATATACTGAATTTTTTATCTTCAGTATCATAAACCGGACCGAATTATTGGAGTGTCAGTCATTTTGCATATACCCCCACTTGTTTATTCATGACCACAATAAATTTGACATATATGTATAATTGGAATAATAACATCAGTCTCAATCCTGCATTTTGGAATGTGTAATAAGAGTGTCCCATCATCACACGAGTGTTGTTTTTCAAAAGTAAAATGACTGGGGTTTATATTCATCTTTTACCTTCCTGGAAAAACTTTTACTTGAAGAAAAAGTCTGATTCAAAGTTATTAGAACATGGTTCTATAAGCAGAAGTTGAATAAACAATCTCCTTCTAATATTAATAGTTTTTTGTTTGCCAATTGTCACAAGCAGCTGAAGATGAGTTACAAAGATTCAACAACAACGTGGATTCTGTAGATCCAATCCATTGGGATTTGTTCGAATAACGTTGTTGAGCTATGGGCGTTAAGAGATGGATTGAACTTAGCTCTTAACTTGAATATTGATCTACTTGAAGTTGAAATGGATGCGAAAATCATTATTCAAATGGTATTAAATGCTGACACTTCTTATTCATAAAAAAAAAAAAAAAATGCTGACACTTCTATTCACCCGTTATCCACAATTATTTGTGATTGCAGTGCTTTGTTGAGCAGACTACGTGAGTATAGGATTACTCGTGTTTATAGAGAGGCGAACGCATGCGCGGATCGTCTAGCTAAAGCTGGAGCACACTTGCCATCTACTGATTTCATTATGTTTCAATCTTCACCCCCTTTTGTTAGCCAACTAGTGGCGGGGGATGCCCATGGGACTTATTTTGAGAGATTGGTCTGTAATGATACTAACAGTAACTTTGGCATTGGTTTTTGATTATATATTATATGCACTTGTTTCGTACAAAAAAAAAAAGATTCAACAACAACAACAATACAACTCATTAATTCCTCAATAATTGAAGGTATAGACAGGGATGAATAGGAGACATACCTAACTTTTAGCAATAAATACACAAAGTGTCTACTACCAGAATACTACTAAAACGTGAATTGGCCTAACATTTGGTAAAAGAATGCACAAAGTGAGAATAACACTAAAATAGTAGTTCCGCTATACTGTCACGTTTAATACGAAATTATATACTCAAATCAAAGTCAAAAGACATCAAATAATGCATACCCAATAAATATTCTAATTTATATGCAGATTAACATATTTCTTTCATTCAGCATTCATATTCGGAACATTTATTCGCACCTTTGAGTTACAAAGATTAAGGGGGGGAAATATAGCAATGGTGGCGTGAGGAGAATCACAAAACTACTTAAAACAAAATGATCAGCTAGTTTGGCACTATTAGTATATACTCCCTTTGTTCCTTCTTATATTAAGACTTTTATTACATATTACAAAAATTAAAATACTTTGTTAGTTAAAATACAAATATTATTCTCTTAAATATGATTTATCTAATATTAATTTTATTCAAGAGAGTAATATTGATATTTTGATTAAAAAAACATTTTAATATTTGCTTACTTCATTTTCACAGTATATAATGAAAGTCTTATATTAAGGAATTGATGTAGTATTTTATAAGATATTGGGTACTAGCCTCCTAAGATCTTGGGACGGGAGAGAGTAATGATATTGTATGATTAACTCCTTTGTCGTAACAATAATAATGATGTTATCATTATTATCATAATAAAAATAATAATAATAATGTTTTTGAACACTCAAAATTTGTGGAAGCCATTAAAGGAACGTGTTTCATATTATCTTTTTAATATTATTAGATAGGCAACTCGAATGACCAAAAATAATCGCAGCCCACTATTTTTTCTTTGAAAAGTACGGCTCTCAATTATTAGTTCCAATCCCAGATAAAAAAAGATTACAGTTCCAATAATTCAAGGAAAATGTGACTAATTTCAGCTGAAAACTACTATGTACGATACTGTGGGGGTCCAACTTTTTTTGTCGGCGATGTAAAAGAAAATAACCAGTTTCTACAAGGAACTGATCCTTTTTTCTTCCTCTTCTTTAAATGTCGACAGAATTACATAATTATTGCTAATATTCAACAAAAGTGACTGGAATTAAAAAAAATTCATTTTTAAAACGGGGTTAAAATTTTTCATTTTTAAAACGGGGTTAAGATTTTTCATTTTTAAAAGCCCATGAAGTTCAACTAACTCATATGAGATGATTAGAGAAGCCTCTAGAGTTTTTCTTTTATAAATAAGTAGTCTGTTCACTAACAAATTCAGCCCCTAAATCCCAAATTGTATACTTTTGTGAAATTGATTTATTTTTTCCTTAAACTCCATAACTAAGTTCATACATAAGGAATGTAAATAATTTTCTTTTCCGAAAAACAAACTATAAACTCCGTTTTTTCTCTTACCATAATAACTAAACACGGCTTATTATCTCCCCACAACAATACAACAACAATAACATAACTCGTTAAAAGTCTCCAATAATTGAGGGCATGGGTTGGGATGGATAAGAGACATACCTAACATTTGACAATAAAAACACAAAGTGGCTGCACACAGGACACAATAGCACTGAAACAGTAATCCCCTTATTACATAATCATACCCTCAAATCAAAGACGAAAACATCAAAGAAAACAGACTCAAACAACCGTTTCTCAACAAACAAAAAAAACAATCCATGTGAAAGAAGGCAAAGGCACCCCTTCCAACTTACAAGCCTTCCCATCTTTAAGGAAGGCCACATGATAAAGCCGGATGTTATGTCATTATTGTATAAAACTTGACCCCAGCATAGCCTATGCCATGTGAACCCAGAAGCATATCTGCATTCTACAACCATTGAATCACAACCCCAAAGAACAATGAGATTCACACGAACTTTTCCATTGCTTTTCGATCTTATTATTATTAGTACCTATCACTACTTTTTTGTCTAAAAAACTAAACAACCATGTTACAGTGTTACACTACAAGGCCAAAGGGTCCAGAAAAAAAATTATTATTCCCGCTGGAAAGAATCAGAATTTTCATAAATTTCCTTTTTCCAGAATTACCTTTTGGATCCTTGCTTCAAAAAGATTATATTTTCCTTCACCGCATATTTTCCATTGTCTATAACATATTCTTGAATACAAGTGTACGGAATCCTATAACCCCGAGCCAACTTAAGATTTCAGGTAGTTAAAACCTGCACTAACAAGGCTTATTGACCAGGGCCAGTACTCCGTAGTGCCAATAGAATTAAATTGAAATCTTATTAAACCAAGCTGGCTAAGGTGACAATAACAAGAAAAACAAAATTAGAAAAAATGATTCAAGGCAAAAACTGTGCTAAATAGGTAGTTGCAGAACAGTTTTGAACCTTGTTGTTGAGTATCTAATCCTGCTGTATCCGTTGAATTATGAGATTAATAGCTGCATTTGCTGAAGAAAATGCTCCGTGAAAGCTCTCCTGATAAGAGATGGATTCCAATTCCCTTGCCATTTCTAGCAATATCTCACCAATATCAGTTCTTTTCTCCATCAAAGATTTGTACAAGGAGTTGCTAGCAATTTGACTAATTTTTACGTTAGTTGGCTCTGGACAATATTCATCATCTAACCATTTATGCAAGGTCACCCTTAGCCACTCTGATTCCTGCACTTCATATGAATGTTAAAGCATGATGCGAAAAAAACATATAAAAATTGATGCTTTCATGTAACAAAACTGAATGATTTCAAGCCTAAGTTGTATAAGATCAATGGTAATTATAAAATAGAATACAAGTTCAACCGAAGTGGGACAAAACTTTTCTTAATTCCTAATATTGCAAAAGCAAACACAGCAACAAAGTGAATCAGCCATTTTCTTTCGGTGCTTACCTAAAGAAAAGGGAGTACTGGAATTTTTGCTCTACCTGGCCACTATGCTTAGAAGAATTTCAATCAGTACTATATACAACACATTCAACCTGACAGTTCTATGCCACAATACCGTCTAAACCCTTTAGGCTATAGAATCAAATCAGCAACCACACAGTTTAAGCTCGGCACTATCGAAGTTACTCCTATTGCTAATCGCTTTAATTAAGAAGTCCAACGACTGGGTGACTAAAAACTGATGCCACTCAAGATCTTCAGAAACCTTGTCAACTTTTTACAAAAAGATCATCATCCATAGAAGAAGATAACTAAGAAAAAAATCCTCCCTCAATCACTCTTCATATGCACAACAGCTACAATCTCACAATTAACAATTTAACAGGCCTCAAATGACAAGCTATAGACTCCGAAAGCTACTGGTAAGTGTTTCTCAAACAAACTCTGCATATTCCGTTACCACCACTAATCCATTGTTCATGTTATTGCTGTGATGTGTTCTTATTGTCATTTCCATAGAGGAAACCTCATACTAGTAGCTGTGCAAAAGCAAATTGATTTGTTCTCCTGACAAAAATTATA
This sequence comes from Vinca minor, assembly GCA_026122235.1. NCBI lineage: Eukaryota > Viridiplantae > Streptophyta > Magnoliopsida > Gentianales > Apocynaceae > Vinca > Vinca minor. The sequence continues at coordinate 923,131 of JAOCZM010000085.1, read as the reverse complement.
TGAACCATGTAAAAGGGACAAATTAGCCATATCCTTCAATTTTCTGTAACTAAAGGGAACAAATAAATACATTAAAAGAGATAAATGGTGGCAGATCAGGAAGATACGAACACTGGGAAAAATATTAACGATTTTACCATAAATAACACTAATATCTTCAACAAGGATCAATAATGGTAAATTAGTAATTAATCATCATACAAGCATACAAACAGCAAACAAAACAATAACATAACTAATTAAATCCCCAATAATTGAGGGTATGGGCAGGGATGGATAGAAGAAATATCTAAGCTTGGACAATAAATGCACAAAGTGGCTGCTACTAGAATACCACTGAAACATATTGATTGGAGAGTAATGCACAAAATGTTTGCTTACATAATACCACTAAAATAGTAGTCCCTTTATACGATCAAATTATATTTGTTACGAAATCATGTCCTCAAATAAAAGCCAAAAGTCATCAGAATGCATACTCAGTAACCATTTTGCTTTATGTATACATTACCGTGTTTCTTTCATTCAAGTTCAACCATTAACCAATACTCAAAATCACAAGAACACAACGCTCCACATAATAAGGACTCTGGCAAATAATAGACATTCAATTTGGGAGGAATATGTAAATTCAATCTGAACATCAATACCATAGTGCAGCCAACATTGGTCTTGACCTGAACATCACCAATGCCTACTATCTTTGAAAAACTGGTGTTCCCCATCCTGATTATCTCCAAAGTTTCTCTATAAATAGAGCTCATTCTTGAGCTAAAGTGAACCAACCGAGAAAAGAAAACAAGAGAGGAAATAGGGAAAAGGTGGGTTGGTTGTTTTTTGTATTGTAGTTGAGTGTGAGAGTTGCTCCTCGTACATGTAATTTTATACCTCTTGTTTTTGTATTGTAGTTGAGTGTGAGAGTTGCTCCTCCTACATGTAATTTTATTCCTATTGATATATAAAAGTTTTTCCAACCCCAACAAGTGGTATCAGAGCTTGGTTTTTTGGTCGAATTTGTTTTCAATTTTTGCTCAACTGCTAATTTTGAAATTATTCGAAAATTGCAAGTGAGCATATAATTGGATTCTACATTCCAAGCTGAGAATTTTGGTGCAAAAAATCATGGAGGATTCAATCTCTGGGAGCCATGATCAAATTGACTGACCAAAGAACTATACACTTTGGAAACCTCGGATGGAAGATTATCTCAATTGCAAAGAGCTAGTCGAGCCTCCGGGACGAAGTTGGAGTGAAGCCAACTTCGACAATGTAGAGTGACTCGGAAGAAAATGAATAAGAAAACCGCTCGGCCATATCAGACAATGGATTGACCATAGTGTCTTCCACCACGTTGCACAGGAGACCGACGCATATACACTCTGAAAAGGATTGCCGAAAATTAAAAAAGGAGCAAGGTCAAGGCAGTCACCAGCAAACCAAGGAAGATGGTGACACCTTAATTACTCTTGGCAGAGATATTGCACTACTCTCAGTTGATGAAGAGACATGCCTTCATATTGCAAACCACGATACTGAATGGGCGATAGATACAGCAGCCTCTTGCCACGCCACTCCCCATAGCGACTTCTTCACATCTTACAAAGTCGGAGACTTTGGTACAATCGAGACGTGGAAACACCGCTTTTTCAAAGATAGCAGGCATTGGTGATATTCGAGTCAAGACCAATGTTAGTCGCACTATGGTATCGAAGGGACGTTCGACACGTGCCCGACCTACGATTCAATCTTATTTTTGGAATAGCCTTTCGATCGACAGGCTACGGCCACCACTTCAGAAATGGTATTTGGAAACTGTCAAAAGGTGCCATGATTGTCGCCCGAGGACATATCTGTGGCACGTTATACAGGACCCATATGAAGGTTTGCTCAGAAAGCCTCAACGCAATCGAAGACGAGGCATCTCCAAACCTATGGCATAAGAGACTCGGCCACGTGGGTGAGAAAGGATTATTCACACTAGCAAAGAAGGAGCTTATCACAGTTGCCAACGGTTTTCCGCTCAACCCCTGTGAACACTGTTTGTTTGGCAAACAACACAGAGTCTCATTCAAGTCATCAAGCAAGAGGAGATCAGAGTTGTTGAGTCTGGTACACTCTGATGTTTGTGGTCCTATTGAAGAAGAATCATTAAGAGGTAACAAGTATTTTGTTACCTTTATTGATGATGCATCTCGGAAAGTGTGGGTATATTTCTTGAAGACAAAGGACCAGGTACTCAATCATTTCAAGCAGTTCCATGCCCTAGTGGAAAGGGAAACAGGGAAGAAGTTGAAATGCCTCCGAACAGACAATGGAGGAGAGTACACCTCAAATGAGTTTGAAGCATACTGCGCCAATCGCGGTATTCGACACGAGAAGACAGTCTCACATACCCCACAACACAATGGTGTAGCCGAGAGGATGAACCGAACCATTGTGGAGAAAGTCAGATGCATGCTCAGTTTGACTAAATTGCCCAAGCCATTTTGGGGCGAAGCTGTTCGTGCTACCTGCTACCTAATCAACAGATCACCATCTATACCGTTGAATTTTGAAGTTCCGGAGATAGTGTGGTCTGGCAAGAAGGATGTTTCCTACTCTCATTTAAGAGTGTTCGGGTGTAAGGCATTTGTACACATGTCCAAAGAACAACGACAGAAGCTGGACTTGAAGTCTACTCCATGTATCTTCATTGGTTACGGTGATGAAAAGTTCGGATACAGATTGTGGGATCCAGAAACCAAGAAGATAATCAGAAGCAGGGATATTGTGTTCCAAGAAAATCAATTTTACGAGGAACCAACTAAGTCAAATGATTCCAATTTTTGTGCTCCTGGCCTGACTCCAGTACCAGTTCAGCCTACAACACATACTGGAATGCAAGAGGCAATACCAGATGATGAGAATGAAGAAGATGGTGTTGAGCAGGGGGAGCAACAACCCCCTCCACCAGATGTTGTAGTGCCAGAAGTCAATGAGCCTCAACCAAGAAGATCTACAAGAGGTCGTGTCCCGATTCGGCCAATTAGATATCCGTAATCGACTATATAATGCTCACTCGATGAGGAGAGCCTAAGACTTCAAAGAAGTACAAACTCATCCGGACAAAGGCAAACGGATGCAAGCCGTACGATGAAGAAATAAGTTTTTTACGTAAGAATTGGGACTTATGAGCTAATAAAGCTTCCTATGGGAAAGAAAACACCGAGAAACAAATGGGTGTTTAAACTAAAGAAAGATGTCAGTGGAAAGCTAGTGAGGCACAAGGGCTCGATTGGTTGTCAAAGGATTCCAACAAAAGAAAGCGGATTGACTTTGACGAGATATTCTCTCCAGCTGTGAAATGACCTCAATCCGAACCCGTACTTGATTGGTTGTCGACCTTGATCTAGAGCTTGAACAGATGGATGTGAAAACAGCTTTTTCTTCACTGTGATCTAAAGGAAGAGATCTACATAGAGCAACCCGAAGGTTTTACTGTGTACTGGGAAGGAAAACTTAGTCTGCAAGTTAAAGAAAGAGTTCAGTATGGTTTAAAGCGAGACTCCCGGACAATGGTACAAGAAGTTTGACTCATTCATGCGTGAGTCACAATTACAAGAGAATCGCAGCAGATCAATGTGTTTATATTCGAAGGTTCCCGGATGGTAACTTTGTTGTGTTACTACTCTATGTCGATGATATGCTAATTGTCGAGCGGGATGTCGCCACTATCGCAGTAGTCGAAAAATGATCTCTCAAAATTCTTTGATATGAAGGACTTGGGGCGTCGCCCAACGAGATATCGGGTATGAAAATTACTCGTGATGTAAAATCCAAGCAGCTTGTGGGTCATCACAGGGGAAAAGTATGTTGAACAGTGATCGAAAAGGTTCAACATGGGAAATGCTAAGCCGATAAGTGTTCCATCAGCTAGTCATTTCAAATTAACCAAGCGTTCGTGTCCTACCCTCAAAGGAGAAAATTGAAGAAATGTCTCGTTGTTCCATATTCTTCAGCAATGGCGACTTTGATGTACGCTACGGTATGTACTAGACTCGATATTGCTCATGTTGTTGAGTTGTGAGCCGATACCTTTCCAACCCCGAAAGGAACATTGGGAAGCCGTCAAATGGATACTAAGGTATCTTAAGGGTACATCGAGTTATGCTTGTGCTTTGTGGGGAGTCGATCCAATCTTGGAAGGTTATACTAACTCGGATATGGCCGGTGATCTCGATGGAAGAAAATCCACATCGGGATTCATGTACACTTTCGCGAGGGAGCCATATCTTGGCAAATCCCAAATTACGAAGTGTGTTGCTTTATCCACTACCGAAGTCGAATACATTCATCGCAGCAGGTCGGGCAAGGAAATGTTATGGTTAAAGCGATTTCTCCAAGAGTTGGGATTCAATCAGAAAGAATACAAGGTTCATTGTGATAGTCAGAGTGCTCTGGACTTAAGTAAGAACGCTATGTATCATTCACGCACCAAGCATATTGATATCCGCTATCATTGGATACGTGAGGTAATGAACAAACAACTTTTGCATCTTGTGAAGATCAATACAAAAGATAATGCAGCCGACATGCTGACAAAGATTGTTTCTCGTGAGAAGCTCGAGCTATGTAAGGACATAGCCGGGATGGATATCTCCAACTGATTGAGATTGTTACGTTCTTCCCCTATTGGAGCTGAAGGGGGAGATTGTCAGAAATTCAGCTCAAAACCATTGGTTGGCTGGAGAGTTACTTAAGCAAGTTGGTCAATTACTTAAGCAAGTTGGCAATTTGATTAAGTAAAGCAAGTTGCCAAGTGGTATCAAGTAAAACAAGTTGCCAAGTTGATCAAGCAAGCCATTTGAGCCAACAATTTTTGTGGAGATTGTCTCCAAAGTTTCTCTATAACTAGAGCTCATTCTTGAGCTAAAGTGAACCAACCGAGAAAAGAAAACAAGAGAGGAAATAGGGAAAAGGTGGGTTGGTTGTTTTTTGTATTGTAGTTGAGTGTGAGAGTTACCTACATGTAATTTTATACCTCTTGTTTTTGTATTGTAGTTGAGTGTGAGAGTTGCTCCTCCTACATGTAATTTTATAACTCTTGTTTTTGTATTGTGGTTGAGTGTGAGAGTTGCTCCTCCTACATGTAATTTTATTCCTATTGATATATAAAAGTTTTTCCAACCCCAACAGTACGAAGTGAGTACTGGCTAAATTCAACATAAAAATGCACACAAAAACTAAAACATTAATAAAAAAAATACTTACCTCCAATGCTTTTGAAGGATCTAACCAATGGTTTGGAACCCTAAGTTCGTCAACCGCTTCTTCTTCCAAATCCCCTTCTCCAATGCTTTGCCCATTTGAAGAAAGTGATGGAATTCTTGAGATTCTGGTGAACTCGATTTGACATTTGCTGGAGATTGGTAGCTGGAAATTGGATCTCAATCGTCCGATTGGTCTAATTGTAAGGCCAATTACAGTGCTACAATCGATCTTCAAACTGCCCAACTTTGGGGTAATCGACGCGGGAAATGCATAGAGAATGGAACTCATCTGTTCGTTTTTTTTTTTTTTAAGAACTCAAAGTTTCAAACTGAGAATTAAGAAATATTATTATCTGGCGGGGAAAATATTTAAGAAGGCACCCAGCCGGAGTTTATCGAAACTCTTCGGTACGAAACTCTTCTAATGGCCGAGATGGAGGAATGGGATGTGGAACCAAATCAATAGTCGGGTCTCATCTCAAGACACAAATAATTACTCCAATTTTGTTAGTAGAGATAGATTTGAAGTCTATAACTAAGATCGAGATATTTTTTTTTTTAACAGAAAAACTGGATATTAATATCAGCAAAAATTCGTGGTAAGAGAAAATCCGGAGGACCTCCAAACAATTGAGACGATGTTTTTTTACCTCAGAACGTATTTAGTCCATACATCAAATATGAATTACACAATCTATAAACATATGATATATCGGCTAGCCTAACTCCCCTACTTCTTTAATGAGACTAACGAAGAGACCTATGGACGACTAGGGGTGTCAATCGAGCTATATGAGCTGAGCTTGGCTGAGCTCACGCTCATCTCACATAAAAATTGAAAAGCTCACGCTCAGCTAGGAAAAGCTCATAAACCTTGAGCTCACGCTCAGCTCACATTTTAACACGAGCTCGAGCTTAGCTCACGAGCTTCCCAAGCTCATTTATATTAGCCAAAAAACGAAAATCCTGTCTCAAAAATAGTATAATACAATGAGCCTTAAAATTAAATTCTAGAATACAAAAAAAGAAGCAAAAGTCCCAGAATTGTTTGATATGCTAATAAAAGGAGTTTATATTAAAAAAAAAAAAAAAGAAGCAAGAGAACCCATGCACTTAAAAATTAATGAGCCCATTGCTTGAGTATTTAGTTTATCAATATATTATAATTATAATTTATATAAGTCTTTTTTTAATTAGTAGTATTATTATTATTATTATTATTATTATATATATAATATTTTAATTATATTAATCTTATTCGGGTTCGAGCTTTTTTCGGGTTGAGCGGGGTCAAGCTCACGCTCAGCTCACATAAGAAGCGAGCTTCAATATTAAGCTCACGCTCACATTACCTCAGCTCACGCTCACATTTTTTCGAGCTATGTGAGCCGGGTTCGGGCCACCCCTATGGACGACAAATCTTCTTCTTCGCTGTGTATGCGGGTGACTAGTGCTTTGCAGTCGCTTTCTACAAGATCAATCTGGTAACCATTGGAAGCAGCAAATTTAATTCCCTCGAGGAGTGTCAAAGCTTCTGCATGCTCGGGACTGGGCGAATTGTTGAGGTATTTAGCAAACCCGGCTATGAAGGCTCCTTCATGGTTCCGAATAAGTGCATCGATACCACCCTTGCAGTCCAGCCATGAGCCATCAACGTTTAGTTTAAACAGACTGTAGTCCGGAGGTTTCCAAATCTTGGGACCGGTCAGCCTGTTAGCCAAAAACCTTGGTGCTTGGCTGGGGTCATCTATAACAAACAGTTTTACCTTCCCTTTAAGCATGTACCGAATCTGATCCTGAGTAGGTAGAATTTCAGGGCCACGGCCTTGGCCGATAGAAGATGCATAGATACTGCTAAACTCTGCTGCGCAAACCATCGCAATGTTAGCAATTTCTTCAGGCGGTTGCATCTTACCTTCAAAAATAAATTTATTCCTATTGCACCAGATGTTCCATGCGATATAAACAAAGGGGGTTACAACTTCCTCATTTTCCCATAGGATAGGGATAAGACATGAGGGAAATGTATCCTTTGACGTGATAGTAGCTATATTGAAAATAGTCCGATCCCAAACATCCATGGCCACCAGGCAGGTGAATAGCACGTGTAAGATTGTTTCAGATTCACCCTGACATAATTGGCATTGAGACCCAAAATAGCTAATTCTTCGGGGTAAAGCCAGGTTAGTGGGGAGAATGCGCTGGTAAATTTTTCAGAGAAAAACCTGCATCTTTAGGCGACACAGGTAGTTGCCAAATCTTGTCCCAAGTCCTCAACGGGCTACCACTCGAAGTTGAAGGCAAAATTCTTTTGCTTTGATCTATTTCCATTTGTAGGTGATATCCGAATTTAACAGTGTAGTGCCCATACAAGGCGATCCATCGGCCAGGTACTACATAAGGGCACCTTTAAAACCTCTTCTACCTCATACGCAAATAGGTAGCACCGATGTAGTTGTTCATATTATTTTGCGTTTTATAAATAAGACCAGATATATTAATTTGATTTCACCTTGTAATTTTCATGATCGAGAGTTCATCATCTTATAAAAGGCCCAATTTTGTATTGCCTCTACAACGTTTATCTTTTTTAACAACTCACTATTGTTTTTATGAATAATACCTCAATTTTTATTTTTATTATAAATTTTCAAGATGCAGAGTGCATCATCCTATAAAATGTTTGAGTTTGTGTTTTTCTATTACAATGTTTTTTTTTAATAAATCAATAATTATAATGAATAATACCTCGGATTTTGTTTAAATTACTAAACATTACCTAAAGAATATCTCAGGAATATAAGACGAAGTTAAATAACCTGCAAAAGAATAATCTCGAGTTGATTTTGCAAAATTATGGATAGCAATATTATTAGAATGACGGGGAACAAAACAAAAATTCTAGTTAATGAAATTTTATTCCCCTTACAGAATGGGTGAAAATCCTCTGTCCCCATCCCTGTCCAAACCAATCAAAATTTACTATATAAATAGTTTTTCCAATTATATATACACAGGGTGGATTGTGATTGATTTGGGACGAGGATGGGGACGGGGAGTGAGGGACAGAGGATTATTTGCCTTACAGAATAAGTGGAAAACTATCCACCCTCGATGAGGCAAACCGGCTCGATCCACAGCGGCAAAATTACCGGCCATTGATAGAAATTGATGATTTTACTCTTCCGATCGCAAGCACATGCGTGGCTCATATACTTTTCCTATAATTTATGGTCTATTTACGTCACTGGGATCAGGGTCCCATCTGGACCAATGCGGTCCAGATTCGCGCACATCACCGCATTTCCTTCTCTCTCCTCATTCTGCAGGGATGTGGCCAAATCTGGATCACATGGTCCACATGGACCCGGTCCATATCAGATATTTCCATAATTTATTGCCTACACAAACAAACAAACAAAAAAAATCTCTCAATTTTACTTTTCATGCTAAAACAATATCTATAGATAGAGGTGACCGTCTAATCATTGATTATTAATCATGGTCAAAGGTTAATTTGTTTGGGTAAATGATTAAGCGGTTATAACATTGACGGTAACAATCACTAGATATTGGGTGTACTTGGAAAATGTTTGGTTTGGTTTTACTTTTTGCGGGAGAAATTCAAATTTTGGCATATAAAATTGGCGGAAGAAATTCAAATTCAAATTTTTTTTCTTCAAATATTCGTTGAAATTCAAATGGCCTCTAAAATTTGAATTTCAACGAATATTTGGAAAAAAATTGAATTTGATTTTCTCCCGCCAATTTTAGAGGCCAAAAATTGAATTTCAACGAATATTTGGAAAAAAAAAAATTTGAATTTGAATTTCTCCCGCCAATTTTAGAGGTCAAAAATTGAATTTCTACTGCCAAAAGTGAGATCAAACCCAAACCAAACCTTATTCAAGTACACCCATTATCGTTAAGATTTATATTATTTTTTAAGTGTTAGCTGACGGTTAAACGTCAATCAAAAATATTTGTAAGAATAATAATTAGTAATTAAGATAAAGGACATTTCATGAGATATTAAAAATATTAACACCCAAAACTTACAGCAAAATAAGTTAAATTATTTAACTATGAAATCATGTTTTATGCTGTTATATGAAGTACATAGTTTATAAGAAAAGAGAAATGTGAGAGCTTTGATTTTTCTATATACCCTAAAAAGATATAGGCAATGTAAAAAATCAAGTACAAGTTATTTTTTACACATTAAAAAATTATATGCGATTATTTATTTATGTTTTTATTTGCTTAAAATATTATTTTTTTTAAAAGAATTTAACACGATTAATAATCATAATTTAAATTTAATCTGTAATTAGTATTACATAAATTAAAATTAAAGTTAGTGATAATCTGAAACTTTCTTAATTGGAGGTTACCTACTGTGGTCATATTAATTTACTTAAGTCGTTCCTCATATATTTTAGTTTTCACGGAAAAGATTTTTTGGGTTGTTTATAAATTATTGAAGGGCTATTTATGTCAAAAAATAACAAATTAAAATTAAGGATACGAACGTAAAAAATAACAAATTAAAATTATCAAGACAAACGTAAAATAGGTGGAGGCTACTTTGATGTTTTCTTGGCAACAAATCATCTGTCCCCGTTCCTATCCTCAGCCAATCATAATTCACCATGTTTATATATAATTGAAAAAAATATTTATATATTAAATTCTGATTGGTTGGGAAAAGGGATGGGGATAGAGGATTTTCACCCTGTTTTCTTATATAGTTAAGAAAAATAAAAGAAAGCAGGGGCGATAAAATTGGCAAAAGGGCGAATTAAATATTTGTTATGAAAATAATTAATGACTAAGCAATATGGGATATAATTGGTTAAATCCACAAATTAAAGAGTATTCATCCCTGTTGACATTAAGAATTTAATTAATTATTTATAATTTAACCACAAATTTATTCAATTAATTGAATAAATTTTAGCCTCCTAGCATTACCTTTATTTACATAATCAGCGGATAAGGAAGGGTACGTGTTTAGACGCGGCGGAGTTCACTTCCCTTTCCCGCTGTTATTGCTTAAAATGGCGATTGCCGCCGCAACTTCATGGTTCACGGCGTTCACCTCCGCCGGAACTTCTCGTTATTCTTTAACGTCACAGCGTTTTTTCTCCACTTCTATAAGAAGACCGGCTACTTCACTCTTCACTCCCAAATTCACTCCCATTAGGAATGCCGAAAATCACAACAGACGAACGTCTAAGAAATCTCCCTCTTCTCCTCGTAAATCCGATTCAGAGGTGATTTTAGAACTCTAATATTGCTTATGTTGCAATATTTTTTTGTTTGTTATTGCTCTTGTTTAATTATTTTTTGCTAATTTTATAGTTTTTGGGTTTGCTTTCCTTGTTGTTATTTTTTTTAACTCTTCAGATTAGAGTAATTTAAGAAACATAATAAAGTTGTTACTCCTTGTAGTCCCAAATTTTGAATATACACATTTGACTTGAATAAAGAATAGTATTTCGACCCGGAGTAAATTCTTTCTGTCTACAGTGCTGAACACCCAAAATTCAAAATTCAGTACATATTGAATATTGTTTGGCCGTTGTATAAAAAATTTGACTATCCAGATTTGTCCAATCTTTTTTTTATTTTTATTTTAAAACACGGGTTGTGTAAAACATATGTTACATTCATTAGGACAAGTGTTAATCAAGAGAGAACACCTTACATAAAATGTAACACTTTCTAAAAGCCTGTAACACTTGCCATAAAATGTTGAGTATGTACTGAATTTTTTGTGCTTTGCACTATATCCGCGGCGGAGTAAATTACCCAATATCTTTAAACATAGGAGGATCTATGTTAGTTGAACCTTAGTTACGGGCAATGGCGGAGCATACAAGGGGCCCCCAAGAATTTTCAATTTTTTTATATACTAGGTATATATATCCAACGGTTTAAAATAAGAGAGGTTTTTTTTTTAAATGGCCCCCCCAAGAATTTTTAATTTTTTTATATACTATATATATATATATATATATATATATATATATATTCAACGGTTCAGAATAAGATAGATATTTTTAAAAAAAAGATCGGACATTTTACAAAGTCAATGAAAATATATTTTTTGATACCCAAATCTAATTAGATTTGGACTCATAGATTATTAAAGTAACCAATAATGGATTCAAAAGACCCACTAAAACCTAATAGACCCACCAAGACCCATTATTTCCCAAACAATTATATACGTGACCTTTTTCACTGATCAGTAGAGTGAAAAGGGTGAACAAAATGTGTATAACTCTAGTCTATAAGATTTCATCAAAAAAAAGTTTTGGCTCCGCCAATGTTATATGCTTTTATGAATTTATTTTGTCAATGTTAATTGTGCCCCCAGTAGAGTAAAAAGAGTGAACAAAATGTGTATAACTCTAGTCTATAAGATTTCATCAAAAAAAATTTTTTGAGTATATATTTTGGTATAAATAAAAATAGAAAGTGGAGATTCAATTTGGAATGGAGTACTATTTTTGCGTGTATTAATATATTTTCAGTGATCCTTATCCTGCTCTTGAATTTCTGCTTATGTAACTTTTAGAATCGTACTGAACATGGTCCTGGTAAGCATCGGAATTCTTGAATTGCTCAAAATTAAGTAGTTTGTAGTGAAGAACTATTGTGAAAACTAGGCATGTTTGAAATAATAGTGCAAGCAAATTCGAGAATGTCGGCTTGCTTACATCAGTGTCCTAATGCTACTACATACATTAGCGGCCGAATGTCAAACTGTTCAATAACTTTATCTTGATTTGGAAAGTTCAGACAGAAGCAACTGCTCGGAAGTTCATTGGGAAATCAATAGATGAACCACATTTTTCAAATGCAGATGACATAAGAGGTAGAAGTAAAACAGGACGATCTCAGTCTACAACTGTTGAAGCATTTGGTCTGCAGAGGAAGGGGAACAAGGGAATTATATTTGACACAAAAGAGCAACAGGTACACTACAAGGATGAAAATCGTTTTTCTCTTTATGCCATTTCAGTCGTAAAGTATTCAACTTTTTGGCTTATTTTGCATGTCCAGTTTGGTTGAACTTGAAGGCAAGACAATGCCAAACTTGGAATAGTCCAATCGTCTCACTTCTATCTGTTTGCGAGTTATTATTTTACCGTGCAACGATCATTTAAGTTGAATACGAACTTGGATTCTTGATTCCTCAGCACATTTATTGCTTCCTGAAGTACATTATAGGGAATTGTTGATTCTTACGTATTGAATGAAATTGATTGGCCATTAACAGCACTGATGGCATTGCAGAAATGCTGTGCAAACTGCACACTGCTCAGAGTTCCGTTTTCCCTTGGGTTTAAAAGATTTTATTCTGTCATCAATCTGAAGTTTTTCTACGTTCTTTTACTTCATGTAGTTACCAAGGGATTTTTGATAGTTAAAGGTCCTTGGCATTTTAGCAACTCTGTATAATGTTTTCATCAGATCTCTTGTAATTCAACTCCTCTAGGATTAGATAATTGTATTCTGTATAATCTGAATTGCTTTCCTTTCTCAGGTTGAAACAAGTAGTTTCCAAGATGCAGCTTTTCTCAATGCAGTTGTTAAGGTGTGTGCATCAGTTCCACGTATCTCAATCCTTAATTTAAAATTTTAAAATATGTTCTGCTAATTTGTTCATTCTTCATCTCTTTTCTGTCCTGAAACTGGTCAAATATCATTAGGTCTACTGCACACATACTGAACCAGATTATTCCCTACCGTGGCAGAAGCAGAGACAATACACAAGTACTGGGAGGCATGTATTCATCTCATTCCTTTAGTGATTGTATGTAGAAAATGGATTAAAAAAAACAATTGAATTATATATGGCAGAAAACTTTTCAAGATCTGCGTTTTTTACCCCAAGACAACAAGAGCTGGGATGCATAGTCCAAAGCATACTTACTATCCAGTAACTAATAATATCTTATCTTTCCTTTAACATTTCATGCAGTGCCTTCATGATTGGTGACGGGAAGCTTTTGACAAATGCACATTGTGTTGAACATGATACCCAGGTAACTCCCTGCCACCCTGTTTCGTCACATGCCCTCTTCATGTTTTACCTGAGAGTATTGCCATAGATGATTGGAAATATCACTTTAACATGTATAATTTTACTATGGCGATTACTGGTTTATCTTCCTGTGTAATCTTCGGAACTTGGTAATATTGTATCTTTGTTTGGTTACAGGTCAAAGTGAAGAGAAGGGGAGATGATACTAAGTATGTGGCTAAGGTATTGTGCATCAGATATGTTGCAGGAATGCTTTTCCTTTGAGTTTTTATATTCATCCTTGAGACCATATGATATTGTACCTTGTATGCTCTGATGTCGGGCATAATGGGTGTTGTACCTTTTAGGTAGAGTTTAGGGTAATCATTGAGCTGCATACATAGCTTCAGGATTTGGAAGTACTGTTGATCTTATGCTTGCTGTGGCTTGAATTTGTTCTTCATAACCGAATGATTCGAATTACAGGTTCTGGCTAGAGGAGTGGAGTGTGATATGGCTCTACTCTCAGTAGAAAGCAGTGAGTTCTGGAAAGGAGCAGAGCCTCTTCAATTTGGACATTTGCCTCGTCTGCAGGTGCTTTACAGTTGCCAGTCTATCTTGCAAATGCAAAACAGCAGCTTTACCTGCTGGTCATGATGGATGTATCTTTTTGCATTTTGGTAGTTTACTTCCGCGTTTGGGGATTTTATGATTGTGTGATTGAGGTCTGAATCTTTATAGGAGGAGCAATCATGAGTTCTCATGTTTGAGGAATGTAGATGTACTATTCTCTCAATGCCAGTTATAGCTTTTTGCTAGCCATATTTGGGGTTGAAGAAAATAACTTATAGATTTTCCTTAGTTTTCATGTGAGTCATTAGAAACTTACCTCTTTGCTCCAAGGAGTTCATTGGCTATTGCTGCTTAGACATGTGTGTAACATCTAGCGAATCTCATTTATTAAGTATCACGGACCCTAAATCCCTACTGTCTTTTCTTTCTCACACAGTCACACTCTCTCTTCCTCCTGGTGAAAGAAACTCGTTAGATCTTTACCTAATCAAGGAGACATTTAGTTTTCTATTATATTCTGTTGAGCAAGCATACCATTCTTATTGTCTTTTATTTCATTTGAGTTGCATGCTTCTCATCGATCGCTTGCGTGGGTTAGGTCGCAGAAATGTCAACCCTGGTGGGAGACAAGTGTAAAATCCCTGTGCTCCACCACTAACTCTTAATGATTAAACCCTACAATTCTCCTTCCTCCTTATATAACTGATTGATAAATGCTATGCCTCCGCTGTACACCTCAATTATACTGTTTTTCACTTTCTTACGTACGTACTTTACATTTCTGTGGTATCTTATGCAAAACCAATATGGTTTTGGTCTTCCGCTCATTCTATATTTGGTCCATGAATAAGTAATTTCAATGTCATGCATTGTCCAGCTGCAATTTTTTTTGTGTGGAATGATCCCTGTCTTATGAAACTTGCAGGCAAAAAAATGTTTGTTACTTTTCACCTTTCTTAACAATATATGCACAAAGGTGTAATAGTTATTTACTTTGACTTGCTAGGATTCTGTAACTGTTGTCGGATATCCGCTTGGAGGTGATACCATTTCTGTAACAAAGGGGGTGGTATCAAGAATAGAGGTACTTTTTCTTCAGACTCCCAAATGATATGGCCACATGTTAGCGTCTACATAAAGCTTTTATCCCATAGTGTTGACGTTTTTCTGACTTGTCGTTAATTGTTGATGATTATATTTCTAACTGATTAATGACTCTGCTTACTGACCTTGCTGTAACTTCTTCTCTGACTTTGACATTATATATTTCTGCTTTGATAAGGATCCTCCATATTTCAATTCAAATTTCCAGGTTCTTCCATGTTTCAATCTAAAATTATCTGAATAGGATAATATTACTCCTCCAAACCCCATCCCGCCCCCCCAAAAAAAAATCAAAAAAGGCCAATTGGGAGTGTGTGTAAAAGCAATGCTAATAGTGAGGTTGGTGATGATTTTTTCCCTGGCTGTGCTTTTGTTACATGCTGGTGTATCAGATGAGAAGGTCGGATGAGCTTCAAGAAAATAAAATGTTAAAAAAGAGAGGGAAACATGCACATTCATGCAGAAAGAAGGGGTTTGGAGGGGGGAAAAGGTGAATTTGAAGGGATGCAATTCTTTTCTCTCGACAATTTCAAGATGTCATGCTAGATGATCTTATTTAGCCAACCTTTATTACTTAGCTGCAAGGTGTAAAAACAAAATTGTGAAATGAAGCAGCACTATATATTGAAGAATGAAAGTCCTGATGTACTTATTAGTTTCTATCACCAGGTTACATCATATGCTCATGGATTATCTGATTTACTGGGTATTCAAATTGATGCAGCAATTAATCCTGGTATGTGAAGATTGAAATGCTACTTTTGTTTTGTGGACGAGACTCAACAGGCCAAGAGTGCCATTACTGTTTCTACTTATGTGATTTTTATACGCTGCACTCTCTAGGTAATAGTGGAGGCCCTGCCTTCAACGACAAGGGAGAGTGCATTGGAGTGGCATTTCAGGTTTTTTTTTCCCCCTCAAAAAATTAATTAAGTCCACACGCACACCACTTTCCCCAAAAAGGGAAAACATTTTCTAGCATTTGTCCTAGCTACAGATTCTATCCTCACTGTGTGACATTTGCAATTGGACTACGTTGAGGATTTTTACTCTATTATACTGGTTTATTATTGTTGTAGGCTCGTTTCTTTTGTCTGTGTCCTCAGAATAAATTTCCTTCAGGTTTACAGGTCTGATGATGTTGAAAATATTGGCTATGTGATTCCAACCACCGTTGTCTCACACTTTCTGGATGACTATGCGAGAAATGGGAAGTATACAGGTAGGATTTGTTTGCTTATTCTTTGACAATCGTCCTACTCCCTTTTAGGTACTTGGTGCTCAGAGATATATACTTTTGCGCAGAAACAATTTATTTGGTTGTAATTGTTCCTTGTAAAGAACATGATTCTCACGCTTTTTGAAGAATCAGTAAGCTTACAAAGGCTTATCTTTCTAAGAATTGGGGCACCTTTCTCATACTTATAAGCAAAAACTAGAGTTTGTGTTACAAGTGTGTAGTCACTCAGGCTTTTCAAGGGTTCACTCAATTTGACTGTAGTCATAGTTGTATGATTCTTAAATACGCCATTAATCGCCTCCTGAGCTTGTTGAGGTCGTCAAAAGTGTAGGTGCTCTGTTATAATTTTTATTTAATATCTATGTTTATATATGGTCGTATACAAAATGGAAGGTGTAATTGAATTAAGATACGATCCCCATTCATTTTGAAGCTCAAAGACAATCAAAGTGGTGGCTCCATTTAAGCTTGAGTTTCAGCTCGCTAAGAGTGGAACCAAACTTCCCAGCTCAAACAAAACCTTTTATTTTTTGCTTTGTTTGAAATTTGAACTTGATACTATCACAAATTTAACTTTAAATCAATCTGAAGTTCAATAATATAGATGTTTGACTCTTTCAAATTGCAACCTTATTGCATCCTCTTCTTTTTCTGTTCATCAAAACCATCCAGCAGCTCCAGGCCGGTTAATGGCTTTTCATTAAGCTTTTGGATTACTCTTATTTATGATTTTCTCTAAGAGTAAATGTTTTTAATCTTTTAACAACATTTTCTGGCGAGATATCAGCAGTTTCAAGTTTGAATCATTCTGTGCTAGATTTTGACAAATCATACGATTCTACTCGTCAATGTGAAAAACATGCCTCTTTGTTCTGTACTGTTTATTGAAGATTTCCTTGTAATCCTTGTGGATTCTTTGATTCTGAATTTCCGGATATAAATAATTTGTCTCATCCAAGCTAGGTGCTTACTTTCTCTTTTGCGACTCATACTTTGCAGGCACAAGCCCGATTTAGCACCTTTTCACTTGCAAAATTGAGTGTCACTATCATCCTCTACCATTTCATGCTTTCTTGCTGGCTGTTGATTTTTCATCTGTTGCTCCATCCTTTATCATTGGTTACTGTTTAAGCATAATCGTAACTTTTACGCTTTAGAATGATTTTCTGATTATACATTACTTTTCAGGATTCCCTTGCCTGGGAGTTTTGTTGCAAAAATTGGAAAATCCTGCTCTTCGTGCCTGCTTGAAAGTTTCATCAAATGAGGTTAATATCTTGCTAATTGGACGTAGAGGAGATGGAATGATTTCTTTCTTGTAATTTGTCTTCTGAAGCTGCCTGTATACCAAAAAAAATATCTGCCCACGGTGCTCATTTTAATTTTATTATTTTGGTTGAGTTTGTAAAGTGTTCTGTCTAAACGCTTTCTTGATATTTTCCCACAATGTTCTGCAGGGGGTACTAGTGCGTAAAGTTGAGCCAACTTCAGATGCCAGTAATGTTTTGAAGGAGGTATCCCATCATTTACAAACTTAAGAAAGTTCAAGTCGAATGTTCATTCTGATGATAATTCATTGATCTTTAAAACAGTGGTAGAATTTTTTATTGTAAATATAAAGTATGATGGATTTCCTAGTTAATTTTGTATTTCATTACCATTAAAGGGACCTAGGAAAAATGATATGAGAGCTGCACATAGTAATAATGAAAATGACATCCATCACCTGAATCATTCCTCTCTGCCATCAAGTTCTACTTGCGAAACTGCCTATGAATTTATCCTGAATTCTCATTTTGTGGATTTGCGTCTGTTACCACAAGGGCGATATATTGGTGGCCCAAGTATGGTTAATTGGTACTTGTGAGTACTTTCTAATTAGGTCATCTAACTCGACTTTAATTGGCAAGGCCATGTTCTCACTCTCACGTGCATTTTGTAAAAAATCTGGAATTTTGTATTAATCTGAAGCACACACGTGTCCAGGCCCATAGACCTTCTATTCTTTTATGATTTAATATTTCATTTTCTTAACTGGTAATGAACAAAATGGTGGTTTACTTGCCTATATATCTTCGTCTTTTCTTTGTTTAACCATATGTGTGTTGTTTATATCAGTATGCTAGTAAGTATATTCTGAAATTACTTAAAAGTGAATAACTCTTCACATTGATTCTCATTCAGAGTGATGTAATAGTGAGCTTCAATGATACTCGTGTTGGATGTGAGGGGACAGTGCCGTTCCGGTCGACTGAGCGCATTGCATTTCGCTACCTGATCAGTCAAAAGTAAAGCTATTCATTAATTTTGAGGAAGTTATGGTTGTCCTATAATTGTAGAGCACACATAATATGTGACTTTTAGATGTACACGTACAGTGTATTGTACCCCTTCGGCCCTTCCTCCTCCTGAGTCCCTGACACATGCACGCGCACACACACACGCGCACGCACACACACACACACACAAACCAAAAACAAAAACCACCAAGACACACCTCAAACACACAGAAATACACATGCAGAGACACAAAGGAACATTTGATCTTAGGATTTTCATTTCAGATTTGCAGGAGATGTGGCAGAGCTGGGTATTATCAGAGCGGGGGAATTCATGAAAGTTAAGACAGTTTTAAATCCTCGTGTGCATTTGGTATGTTATGTAGAAGTAACCTTGATTCTAGCATTATGTCACAAGTTTTTATGCCTTAGTATTTGAATATCTGTGGACCTAATCTGCTTGAACTCACTCCTCTAGGTTCCATATTACATTGAAGGAGGTCAGCCCTCATATTTAATAGTTGCTGGCTTAGTTTTTACGCCACTATCTGAACCACTGATAGCGTATGTCTTGCCATTTCTCTATGGTTCACCTTTTGTTGCTACTTCTTCAGAATTATGAATATAACTAGGCAAAGATACCTCAAATGCTAATGTTACTTTCATCTTTTTGTTTTGTCAGGGAAGAGTGTGAAGACAGCATAGGGGTAGATTTACATTTAATTGATGATCCTTTCGTTTATGACGTGAGACATTTTTCTTTAGGTCCTGCCTTTTACCCCCGACTCCTTTACATTGCAGTTGAGACTCTTGACTAAGGCGCGATATTCCATGGCTAGGTTCAAAGGAGAGCAGATTGTGATCCTCTCACAGGTATTTGTATGGATTAACCTTCAATTACATTCATTCAAAGGCCTTCAAGAAACGTATTAGGGTTCAACCAGCCAGCTGCTGCTGATATACCCTAACCATGAAAACGGAAAGCTTGGTAACTCCTTAGTAAATAGGGCTTCTGATGGCAAAGACCTGCTTACTTGGCACTCTTTGTCTGCATTGGAGGATTTGTTTCTACCAAACCATGAAGCCCTTGACTCAAAAGAAACTGATATGTCTTTTTTTAACTATCTCCAGACACAACACAATTAATGTTTTCATCTCGTGCTATATCTCTTAACAGGTCTTGGCAAATGAAGCAAACATCGGGTATGAGGATATGAGCAACGAGCAGGCAAGCGTTTTCTGTCACTCTTAGCATGAACTGCCCATAGAATTTGTCATGTTTCGAGCGTATAACATATGCTTATATGTGGAGATAATGGCAGGTTTTGAAGTTAAATGGAACTCGAATAAAAAACATTCACCATCTTGCTCATCTTGTTGATTGTAAGTCTTAACATTTTACCTAACAAATTCTCTCAGTTCAGTCGTAGTAGTATCATCCAAATTTTCTGACTAATATTTTGCTCAGCTTGCAAGGACAAATATTTGGTCTTCGAATTTGAAGACAATTATATTGCTGTTTTGGAAAAAGAGGCTGCTTTTGCTGCCTCAACTTCCATACTTAGAGGTTATGGAATACCATCTGAAAGATCCCCCGATCTTTTGGAGCCATACGTTGACTCCATAGGAGAAAAACAAACAGTTGATCAGCATGAATTTGGTGATAGTACAGTTTCTAATTCGGAATTTGGGTTCGATGGCCTTCTTTGGGTGTAATCGACCAATCTTAAAGCCTCTTTGGAGGCCATCTGTTGCCATTTTTTGAGAAATCAGCGCGATCATGGCCTCTAATGACGCCTCCGAGCTTCTTCCCTGTTAAGTTTTAAATTATATTATGGCGTTCTTTGTTGTATCGATATCTGAGAAATGTATGAAGTCCAATTCTTTTTATTCATGCTAGGGTTCAGAATACGTAGAGCCTGATAAAATCATTCATCCCTTGAAGAATTAACAGTTTCCATGTTTGAGTTGGTGCTGTCAAGAAATTAGGTAGATTTACAAGAATGTAATAATGCTATGCTCTGATTCAGTTGAAATAGAAAATTAAGGCATGAATGAAAGATGTATTTATTATTTGAGTATTAATGACAATTTAAAGCTCCTTCCATGTATTTAGGAGTATTTAACTTTCATCATAATTGACTTAGGTGAGTACTTTGACTAAAAGTGAATTACCACAAGATTCTTACTCATCCATTGTTACTAATGGTAAGTTAATATTTAACTTCCACTCGTTATAATGATGATAAGACCCATAAGAGTGAGTCTTGCATTCTTCAAATAAAGAGGTTAGTTACGAGAGTTAGGATACTGAGATTTGTTTTCCATTGTTGGAACTTTTTTAAGTTGTTGAAAAAAATTATAATCATTTATTTATGTATACATGTTCTCATTTGTTGAAAAAAATCGTTGCAAAATTTATTTATATCTTTTTCAATAAACCAATCGAGGGACAAATAAGAATTGAAAATATTTTTATATTATTATTTTGTATTTAACACCTTATATTATGAAAATTACTTAAGAGTGTGGTTATAACATAAGCTCTTCTTTTTTTTTTTTTTTTTTATAAAAAAAAAGCACCTCATGATGTTCTTTTTAATCAGTTTTTTTGGACTTATTTTAAGCGATGAGTTGAGTCAATAAGCAATTGCGAACACAACTTATTTATTTATTTGATAGAAGACTGAGAGAAGATTAGTGAAGGAAAGGAGATAGAAGATAAAAAAGATTAGAGATAATAATGGAGGGAGAGAGAAGAAAAAATAAAAAAGAATCACATTTGGGAGAGAAATTAGGGGTGAGAAAAAATAGTAAAGATAATTAAATGATTTACTAATTGATATGTTAGATGGGGCAATTTTGTCACATTCAAATAAATTGCTCTTGCAGGAAGATATTTCCTCTTGCATTATCACTACCCATTTAACTATACCTTAAAAAAACAGAACCGAACATATTACATGTACAAGAACCACACCCTTAATTGTAAGAAAAGTTCTGATATGTACTATGTAACCAGATTCATTCACATCAACAGGAAAATTATTTTTCCTCTGATGTAGATGAATTTGTACTACATGGTCTATTAGACAATGGTTCATGTCAGAATTAACCTAATTGTACTTATCCATATTCTTTGTGTCAAGTGATTGTTCAATATTTTTATTTTTATTTTGGGGGTGATTTTATATGTGGTTGCAGCTTCACATTTTGTCTAGGGGAATGACATACCTGGGAACTGTATTAATGATGAAAAATATTCCTCTGAACATTGTGGACATAATTGTGGTGATGCTAAGTAAGCTATGGTATGGAGACTTAACCAAGTATGGAATTCAAAGGCCACGAATAGGTCCCTTCATAATTATTTTTTCTTTTAGAATACATTGCTTGCACATCATTCCTCCTCGATATTATTTTTTCTTCTTTTAGAATAGGTTCTCGAAATTAAATTATAAAACACAAAATTTATTTCCATCCATCCAAAATTGAATCTCACATTTTTTATACAAAATGTATAAGAAATTAAACATTCAATTCTAAATGAAGGGAGTATAAATATAAGGGACGAAGACAAGGGGGCGGGAGGGTTTATATGTAGTTCGGAATATTTTATCAAATTCGCCCCCAAACATTTTTTTTTGTAGTTTTTATATGTAGTTCAACATACCGTTGCAGTTCTCGCCCCCCAACGCCAAATTCATGGCTTCGTCCCTGATAAATATGTGTCTAAAATAGAAAAAAAATTCAATTTCATTACTTGCACTTTCTTTTTTTTGAAAAGAAGCGTGCGTATATTAATTAAACAAAAATAAATGTATGCTCTAATAGCAGACCAAATACAGGTATTGCCGGAAATAAAATGCGTGAGAGGGAATGAAGTGGTGTTTGAGGACGGCAGATCGCACCCATTTGACGTTATCCTCTTTGCCTCTAGCTTTATAAAATCCACCTACAAGTGGCTTAAGGTATACACCGTTTTTTCCAATTTCTATCTCATCTTCTATTTTAAAACACTAAAAAATCGTTCTAAAAATATTTTTTAATTAAAAAAAATAAGATAATCTAAACCGATACTAATTATAATTAATTTCCATTTTTTCAGTCATTAACAGTCTCATTACCTGCTTAATTAGTAATTTTTAATCCAGGGAAATGAAGATGTTTTCGATGACAATGGGTTTCTGAAACTACCTTACCCGGACAACTGGAAGGGAAGAAATGGACTATACTTAGTTGGACTAGCCGACTTGGGCTTGTACGGTGTGCCACTTGATGCCCAAAACATAGCCCAAGACATCAAGGCCCTCCTCTCCTAAATCCTAATGGAAAACCTTTTCTTGACCTTGCTAGGCTACTAGAATTATTGGTTAAAAGATTGACTAAAATAGTTTTTTGGACCTTTTGGCCCTTATAGTTGGGTGAATCCCTTATACCAGCAGGGGGTAAGATAGTCATTTAACACCCTCAATTTGGGGGTTTAGGGTTTCTATCCCCAAAATTCTAGGAGTAAATCATTTTCCTTTTTTTTTTTGCTAAGTCTTTTCTTTGAGACGTTGCAATGCATAATGACAATTTTTTGTCGTTTCTATAAGTTGAGTCAAAACTAAATTTATATGAGCGTAAAATGAGAACTTCTTTCTAAGACTTATCCATTTCATCTTGGCTCACTCCTCTCTAGTACAAAATTAGTCCCCTTCCTTGCATTTAGATACAGAATCTACTTTTAGGTGAGATTAAAATTAAATTTATATGAGAAGAGAATGTGTCAGAATGCAATGAAGAAGTCTTAGGACCAAGTTTCCTGGTGAAGGAGTCATGATGCATTGCATATGTCCCAAGACCTAGTTACCCCTCCTAATATCCATAATTTCTCTCTCGTAATGTTTTCAAATTAAATTTTGTTTGAAATTTTCAGTTGTGGAAGTCGTAAAATTATTTTGTTTGTAAGAGAAAACAAAATAACCAAGTATTCCTTTTAGGACTTATAAATATTGGTGCTCAAATGTACCTTTATCCTCTTAAAAAAGTACCTTTATTTCTTTTGTTTGAATTTTGGTGTCCGCCATGTTTTTCGCGACTATAATTCCAATCATGTACTGCAGGAATCTATATAGGGATAACTATCCTATAATACAATTTTCATTTTCAGAATTCAAACTCGAGACCTTCAATTAATGAGATTAAACTCTTAGTGCCGGTTTGGGGCAGCTTATTACTTTTATCCCCAAAGTACTTTTAGACAGAAAGCGCTATCTTTTTGCCGTTTGAAAATCACAATGGTTTGAGCGTTTGAATTGGTGAGGCATTTGACAACCTAAACAGCTTGAGCGTTTAGCATTTCAAATCGCGATTCCTCCATGATTGAAAAAAGCTAAAGAGAGTGAATTATGGACATCAGAGGTGGGCCTTAATGTCCTTGGCTATGTTTTGGGCATCCATTGCAGCCCCCCTCAATCCTCCCCTGGCCAGTCCAGCGCAATACAGCCCATTTTGACCTTTCCAGTGGTTTGGGAAAGTTGGTTTTGCAAGCCCATCACCATTCAGAAGATAATCATCCCCCTAACAAAGGGAAAAGAAAAAGAAAAAGAAAAAGATTAATGGTCATTAATGAATAGTTGAGGGTAAAATTATTTAAATAAGAATAAAAGGAAATTCTTTTTTAGTAAGTAAAATTGGCTAAAACTCAAATTAAACACTATTCAACTTCTGTTGATATAAGGGATTCCACGATTTTTTTAATACCATTTTACCCCAATCTAGCCAATCAATTGACTAAATACTTACTTACCTAGCACTACCCTGAGAATAATCTACATTGACCCTCATATTCAAAAGGAAGATTTTTTACTATTTTGACACTTTTACCCTTGTATTTATGCAATCAATAGCCTCAGCTTGAACAAACCAGCATTATGAAAAAAGAAACGAAAATAAAAAACATGGTTTAGAATATAAGCTTCTGCGTAATGACAAAGTCAGGACAATGACAACGAGTGTTGCTTTATATGTTAATTGACCATATGATTAAGGAGCTCCAAATAATTTGTAACATTTTACGTAACATCTTCTACTATTGTATTTAATTATACAAATGAAGAATTTATAATAAAAATATTACATAGAAAAAAGTACGTTATAAATAATTTGTAAACCTTAAGCCACTTGTGAGTAGATCTTTTAAAGCCGGTAGCAAAGATGATAACATCAAATGGGTGCGATTTGCCGTCCCCAAACACCACATCATTCCCTTGCATGCTTTCTATTCCGTCCAACACCTGCTTTATGTTTAAAATTTTGCAATTTCTTATAGTGCAAGCAAATAATAATTGAAAAAAGTTATTTCTATTTCAGAATATAATTCATCTAGACATCTAGTTAAGCCAATATATATATATATATATCTTAGAAATAAATATGCATAATTATAAGGGAAAATCGTTATTTCTTAACTAATGTTTCCGTGCATGTTATAATTATTCAGAATTCGTAATGTGGATATCCTCTTTAAATCTACTTTTTTTTAACTAGTAGACAAAGGATATGTGACGAATTATGAGTGGTCGGAACAGACATGAGACACCAGTAGGGAGACGGATGATTTTAACCTAATTATGATGACATACCTGAATCTCACCGGACTTGATTTGCCGGTAGGTTCCGACGTCGATGATTGGGTACTTGCCATACTTGACTTTCATAAAGAACGGGCCTTCTTGTGGCCTTTGAATTCCGTATTTTGTTAAGTCTCCATACCATAACTTGCTGAGATTCACCAAAATAGAGTCCACAATATTTAGAGGAATATATTTTAGCAATACAAGTCCCATGTACGCCATTTCCCTCGACAAAATGTGAAGCTGCACCCATATAAACAAATAAACGAACAATTACTTACCTCTGACAACTCAAATTGAATGTCCGTTTTTTTATTCAAAATCTCCATTTTAAATTAAATAACTACCTAAGCTTTTTGTTTATTTTAGTTATTCGTTTCAAATTGGGTGTTAATTTTTTATCTCATTTAAATTGCTATCCAATTTAGGACGAAGGTTTTAATAAAAAGTCAGAAAATTCAGACATTTAATTTTGGAAGAAGAAAAAAAAGTGGCGGATCCAGAATTTGAGAGTAATGTGGTCACTCGTTGATTTAAATTATTTGTGTTAGTAATTTATAAACATATAATTTAAATGGAGTCATAATACACAATATTTATTAAAAAAAAGTTATCGTTCTGCATTTGACACCGGTGGCATGACACTGCATCCGACACTGCGTAATAAGTATTCATAATGAAATGAGTAAGTAAAGTTACCGGGCTGCGGACAGCAATGGAGGTATTGGCGCCAAAATTGGACAGATCAAATGCGATTTCCATGCCGGAATTTCCGGCTCCGACAACTAAAACGGTTTTATCCTTATACTTGTTGCCGTTCTTATATCTAGTGGAGTGAATAATCTCTCCGGAGAAACCATCAAGACCTTTAACTTCCGGAATAAACGCATCAGAAGTTTCTCCGGTGGCGACAACCAAGAACCTTCCAGAATATTCCTCAACCACCTCGTTGGAATTATTAAGGTTATAAGTAGCCTTAACCTTCCACGTTTTATTCACTTCATCGTACTCAGCGGACTCTACACGCCTTTTGTACAACGGACAAATATTGAAATGAGAGACGTAATTATCTAAGTAATTTAGAAATTCGTTTCTGGAAACATAAGTTGGATAAGCTCCTGGAAATTGCATTAATGGTAATTCGCAGAATTGTTTAGCTAAATGTAGATGAAGGCGATCGTACGAATATTTCTTCCATACGGAAGCAAAACAATCTTCTCTTTCGAGAAGTATGTAAGGTATGGATTTTTTGTGTAGGCAAGCCGCCGTTGAAAGCCCTGACGGCCCGGCTCCAACGATGATGGTGGTCGGTTGTTCTTGTATTGTGGCCATGGATGGATGCTATATATGCTCAATTCTAGCTTAGGGACTTTAGTTTGGTGTGTATATGTATTTATAGGAGAAGAGAGTTGGGAATCATTATTCTGTACAAGTATTTATAGTAAATTTTAATACACTATCTAGTACCATTGGTCCATTGCTAGTACATCAATTATATTATTACATATGATATGATGTAATTTGTTCAAATTTCTAAATTCATTATTAACTAATGTTGTCAATTTGTAAAGAAATACTGGAAATTCTTAAACTTTTAGAAGACTCCGCTCTCTTCTAAATCTTTAGAAATTTCGTATTTTTGTGGAGTAAACTAGTATCTTTTTAAATAGTGTTATTTCGTTTAATGGGTATTAAATATTTTTTAGGACAGTACTAGGTGGCTAAGACTTAGCCAATTAATTGGCTAAAATCCCAAATTGGAGAGTTGAAATGTCTAATATACCCTTCTATCTATATATATTTATTTATTTATTTATATATTTTTCCTATGTAGAGACACTGACACCCTACACTGACACATCCACCAAAGCTTTTTCTGAGTCCTCTCTCTCACTCACTCAGATCACACCGCCAAAGCTTTTTACGACCGCCGCCGGCATGTTCCGATCTCGATTTTTAGCCAATTGGACCTGCAATTCATGATGATATTGAGATTGAGGTGGTTGAAGCTCTCTTTGATTTGATGAAGCAGTCACACAGTTCCAAGAAAGACCAAAGGATGTTCATAACAAAACTGGGTTTTTAACTCTGCAGAAGTTAGGCTATTCTACTTGCAGTGTCTTGTTTAGTTCATTGCAATTTATGTCTTTTGGATGAAAAGCAGAAACAAACATACATAATCTTGATGTGCAATTTCTATTGAAGGAGAGTGTGCAATTTGGGTCCTCAGGCTTTATTATT
Organism: Vinca minor; assembly: GCA_026122235.1. Lineage (NCBI taxonomy): Eukaryota > Viridiplantae > Streptophyta > Magnoliopsida > Gentianales > Apocynaceae > Vinca > Vinca minor. The sequence goes on along the minus strand of JAOCZM010000085.1, from coordinate 895,787 downwards.
AGAATCTTTTTCAAACAACTTCCATTTCTAAGGATCAAGAAACCCCATTTATTGTTTTCGAGAACATAATTAACCAACAATTTCAAGAACATAATTAACCAACAAAAGAATCGAACTGCCAAAGCCAGCTCCGGCGGTCATGGCTGTTCTGACTCGCCGGAGGATTGGACACAGTAAATTAAGGGCTGCGTTGGGGGGAATTTACCGCTTTCTGGAAACTCAACTGCGAAGATGCAGAATCAGACAGAAACTGGAAATACTTCCATTCAAAAAGGAGGTGAAGTGGAGGTGATGGGAGGAGGCAATTTTGGCAATTTTGAGAGGCGGTGGTGGTGTGGGCAAGGAAGGGAGACTGGTGTAGAACAATCAAGAACATTAATGCTTCCTTTTTTTTTTAATAAATAACTCTCTTTTTTAGCAAGAAATAATATATAAATCTTATTAAAAAATTCTCTTAGTGAAATATTATGAATTTGTTAAAGTAAGCATGTAAGTTCGTTATAATTCTATATAAAGCGATCACTTATTAGTACTATAAATTCGTTAAAGTAAACATGTAAAGTTCGTTATAATTCTATATAAGGAGATCACTTATTAGTACTATAAATTTGTTAAAGTAAACATGTAAAGTTCGTTATAGTTTTACATAAGGCGATAACTTATTAGTAATATAAATTCATTATAATTCTATATAAGGAGAACTATATATCTTAACGTTTACTCTTACCAAGCTAGCAATGTAAATCATTTTCAATGTTATAAGATGGTTTAAAGACTATTAGTCCTATGAAACTCTAACCGTACACATGCAAAGTTCGTTATACTACTATATACGTCAATCACTTATTAGTAAACTTACAAGGTTATATATATTCCATTATATGATGATTACTATGAATATGTTATTAGTTAGGGGTCTAATTATAATTTCTAAAAAGTTAATTTCATGATTTTTGGGTCAAATTGTGAATTTAAAAGATTTAATTAGAAACTTGTGGGTCAATATATGAAATGAAAATATAGTATGCGAGTTTAATTTTTAAAGTTTTATAACATTAGAGACCTAAAAATAATATAATTTATGTAGCTTGCAAATAATATTTTCATAGGGACTTAGGGTATATAAATATGTATAATATGTGGACTTAGGGTTGTCAAGTGACAAATATTTTTTGCCACGTCAGCGATCCGGATTAACCCTAGAGAAAAATCCGGACCGTTGACGAATTCTTCATCAATGGTCACAATCACTCCTCTTGAATGTGTTTCTTTCTTAGGTTTTTTATCTGAAACAAATTGTGACCGTCAGATAAAGAATCTGACGACTGAGACCATTTGGGATGGTGGGAGTTAAATATTTTTTTAATTATCTCACTCATATAAAATCTAATCCGTTAGATTTTTTATCCGACAGCCACCATTTGTTCTGCACGGTGCAGAACATTAAATGTTCTGCACCGTAGCCGCAATCCAACTTAAAAGCACCTGACAATGCCTCAAAAGTAGCAACGACTATTTGGCTGTTTTTTTGACTTTGGGGTTCCTTGATTTTTTAAAAAAAGCACTCCAGGGGCATTTTTGTCCCGTTGACCAATTTTGACCAAATTTAGTCAATTTTTAATCAATTAGGCTTAGCCAAAGATCATTTTCCTATTTTTTATTTACAATTATGTGTTCTTTTTTAAATGATGTATATATTTGGTAGATTTTTGTTAAAAGCTCACTAAATTTCTCTAGTTGAAGTTAGTCAAAAATCAAATTTAGAGAAATAAAAATACTTTCATTTTTCTCCGGTTGGGGAATGACCCCACCTGATCCACACAGAGGACTGCCCCTGAAAATTTTAAAAATACTACTAGGTATAGTAATTTTATATGTAGTTCAGAATATTTTATCAGTTTCGCTCTCCAATAATTTTTTTTGCCATTTTTATATGTAGGTCGACATACTGTTACAATTTTGCCCCAAATACCAAATTCCTGCAATCCGGTGATGGGATCTCCATCTATACCAATAACGAAACTGAACCGAGATGTGATCAAATGAAGAAAGCTGGATCAAGACTTGATAGAATGGCCCCGCCTCCACCCGCCATTCCTAGGCATGGATGCACCAATACCTAAGATTTTCTGGACCCGGGCCCATCAATAGGAAGTCGTAAATTTTACTTTTGTTTTTTTGAATGATTAACAATTCTAAAAGATAACCTTACAATTACATACAATATTTTTGTCAACAATTTAAAAATATACCAACAACAAATAATAATTGAAATTTGGAATTAGTTTTTTTTTTTTTTTTTAAAAACTAGACCATTATAAGTATGGTCCAATTTATTACAATATTATTATAAGATCTCACCAGAGGAGTAGTAGTAGGGTTTTCCCCGAGGAGAGAAGTAGATGTCCCCGCTGAGCGGGTGCCCCGTGAGGAGTAGTAGAGAGTCCCGTTGAGCTGGGGGCCCCGTGAGGGTGTATAAGACTACACAAGCGAACCCAAAGAATGACACTCAAATCATTCCCTCGCGTGAGTGAGATATCAACCCTGACCTTCTGCCACAAGTGCAGATGGACGTTACCCTACCATGCCTTCGATAAATTTGGAACTTGTTAATCATTCTATACAACTATATTTTATCCTTTTATTTATTTTGAATGAAAAAGGTTAGGTATATAACTTTAGAAGGAAGATATATTTGTGATTAATTGCATATAAATTTTAACAAAGTAGTGTCAATTTTGCTGGATTCCTCTTATGTTAAGTAAAATAATTATTTATTAGTGGAACAAAAGGTTAGCAAAAAAAATGTGCCAAAATATTTGTTCGGCAGAGACACAAAGATAACATAAATTTACTTAGTTAAACTTGATTGTCAAATTTTCACTAATGTGAAATATAATATAAGGTTTCAACTTGGGTTTGAGTATCAAAGGTTCCTTAGTCCAGTGGGGCAAGGGTCTGCCCACAACTGTGAAGTCGTGGGTTAGATACTCTCCTGCGCATGCATGCTTTAATTTAACTTCCTTTCTATGATTACTCTCTCCTTTCCTCTGATGAGGCAGTTCTATCTCCCTACTCATGAGGCATCGCCAACGAACATAACAAAAAAAACTTGGGTTTGAGTTTCTCCCCCACCCCATTCATTCTGAAAAAAGAATAGTTCTATCATGATTTGGTCTAATAAATTTTTGTGGTTAGAATTCATCACATTAATCGCATAGAAAAGAGATAATGAATTTATCGTAATTGTTTGTTTTATTATGACGAATTCTAGACGACAATAAAATATATGTATAAAAATATGGACAAAATTCATAATAGATTTTTTTTTAGAAATATATCCGATAATATCTAATTTTCGTTTAAAGACGAAATCAAAGATCCCCAAGCATCTACTAAGTACTAATAAAGGAACAAAAAATTTAGGAATTAGAATTGAAATTTTTCCTAAAGTACTAACATAATGTTAAAAGATTTTGACATAAGCCGCCACCTAAAGTTGTCAATTCAATTTACTTGAATTTAAAATATTGAGTCTGAACCCAGAACCAAGTTGGGTCCTTATTGCCTAAGTTAAATATACTATGAAATGGCTTTTGATCAATGAGACACTCTTTGTTTTACTTCTTTTTTTCATGAAACTTATCACGATCGGTTAGTTTTTAAAAATATTGGTCAATTCATGAGGTTTGAGTCTCATATTCAATGTTTTTGTATCGGTGCTGACATGTATTTCTTGTTGAATTAATAGGTGTGCTAGGTTATTTAATTTGACTGGCTGAATTAGTTGTCCGAAAATAATTATTTCAGTTATTCTTAAACAATTATCTCATTTATTAAATTAAACGACATGACAACCCTAACACTAACTAATTAAATACGGTGTTTGCAGAATTACTGTCAGCACTATAATTTAGATGCATCTTGAATAGGGGTGAAAATCCTCTGTCCCCGTTCTTGCTCCCCATCTCTTGTCCCCAACCAATCATAATTTACTATATAAATATTTTTTTTCAATTATATATACACAGGGTGAATTATAATTGACTGGGGACAGAAACAGAGACAGATAATTTTTTGCCCTTGAATAGCGGATAGTAGAAAATCTTGTATGTTTGAAGAACAGAAGACTGTTAGCTTTATGATCATTTGGTTAGCTGCTCTAGATGTTACATGCCTCCTAAAGTATATACAGAAACCATCATACCCATCCCCTGGGTACTTGCTACAACTACAAGGAAATAAATTTATGGGCCATAGGATAGGAGAACAGATGTATAGTGATCAAGTTCTTATTTTGTTACAGAAAAATTAATATTTTATTTATCACAAATTAAATATTTACTTTCTTAATCAAAACGCAAAAATTATAAGAAATTAAAATAACAAATTACAAACTCTCTCCCAATACAAGGGTTAATGCGTCCCCGTTTGTCCCTACAAGAGCCGTTTATTTAGACATTTTTTAGAGAAATGGTCTCTGACTGCAAACTCAGATGATTGATGAAGTAATGTAAAAGGAAATGTTTCGCCAACTGCAGCAAAAAAACCATTTGATTATATTGTTATCCCCAGGTCGGTTTTCTGCCAACCTATAGTATTATGTATTTTTTTTTAATACGTGATCCGGACAAATATTAATACAAATAATTAAGTTACTTTCATTTTTTAAAGTATTTAAATTATCATACATAATTTATTTAATCTGAATTAACATGTTCAGTGCACGCGCTAGATAAACCATAGTATAATATACACTTTCCCAGTCAATCATCAAATTCAAAGGGCCAACCAACTCATTCATCTTCAATCATGAAAGGATCCGGTTTTTTCTGGTGAAGAAAGACTAATGATTTTGAAGGTCCATTAGTGTAGTTTTGATTTATCTTTTTCCTTTCTAAATCTTTCTCTTTTTTGTAAACGTAAACAAACAAAGTCCAACTTTGAGACTGCTGCAAAGTGCAAAGTTCGAGATAATGATCGATTCTTGTCATTTGATAAACTATTTTTTGTCTTGACGGTTATTAAATTGTGATGAATTTCGACTCCTGCTATATCTCAGAGGTGACCAAAAACTCAAAAGGGTGCAGCCAAGTTCATAAAGACCAGTCTGACTAATATGCTTATAGAGTCATTTATAAGTATATGCTTATATATAAGAGTGAACATTGAATCGTTTTCTTGATGATCCAGGTTAAAAGTGAGCATGCTAATAGTATTCAGTGAAAAAAATTGTTCATTATTTATGAAAAAAAATAGGTGGATTCATTTTTAATCTAAGTCGAATTAATTTTTTTTTAAATAATAATAATCTAGATCTATAAGTAACACACTTAAAGAAACACTTTAAATATTATAGGCAATTTACATAACGACAAGGTACCAATTTACTATATATAATTGGTAAAAAATAAATGCTACTCGCTCTCAAATTATTTGATTAAATTATGCTCAAACATCAATAATGCGGTAGCTCAATAAGTTATGACTGTCCATTATCGATAAGTCTTAAATTTGATATATATTATCATTATTTTCGGAGGGTGATGAAAAATATATTTGAAATTAAAACATCTGATGGGGATCTAATTAATTAATTATATATATCATCAACTCCTATACTACTACCTGTGATAAACTAATAAACATTTGCTTGAGTAAACAATCTAAAGTCAATTGAGTACATATTTAGAGGTGATATATTTGTGATGAGGTCTTGTACATAGTTTTTTTCTTTTTTTCTTGTATAATGATTTGCTAGAATAATAATCAATATACAATGAGATTTTGATTGATTGGGAAACAAATTATTTGTTTCTTTTTTGGTGTAATTTTAGAAAATTGAAGAGTTCTGGAGTGTACGCAATCCACGGGGTATGAATATGATATTAGTCATTTAAAACATACTGAGTTTTTATTGGACGAACCATTTGCCAAATAATATAAAGATGTTAGCTTTTAAAGAGCCCGTCCAACACATGTTAGAGAGCTGTGGTGCCAGTATCATAAGGCGCCTCCATGTCGGAGTGACCCATGAGGAAGTAGTCAAATTTAATTTCTCAATTCTTTTTGGGCTCATAACCCAAAGAAACAAAGCTCTAAAGCCCGAATAGTTTTCTTCTTAGCCCAATCAACCCAAACCAAAATCCATTGTGGGTTTGGAGACCTCCCATCATTTTTTTCAAATTCAAAACACGGACAATTTTTTTTGGACCGACTTAAGTTTCACTGCGTTGTGAAACCGAAAAATAATATTACATCTACCCATAAAAAAAGGAAAGAAAAAATTGGAAGAATAATTATTTACATTTTTTTAACCATTGAATTAAAAAACAATAATCTGCATTATATTTCGTACATGCATATAAAATTATTGAATTATTTACACATGTTCGACACATATCTGGGCTTGTGCCAACTCCCACTAAGTTGGTTAATAGATTTTCAGATCAAGCTTTGATGAACCAACAATTGTCAGCGCAGTTCTCATCATTTTTTAGCCCTTTCCACCAAATTGCCAAAAGAAATTACTTGTTTTGTTTTGAATTTTTTTTTATCAATTTGTTCCAACTCAAGGTATAATATTTCTGATATTAATTTCAAATCAAAATCAGATTCTGAATTATTCAATGTTTGAATTTTATACTCCGACTTAATACAAAGTGAGTTTGAGCTTTTTAAAAATAAAAATAAAAAAATAGACTGCAACCTAAAAAATCATTGGTCCCTCCAGTTTTAATATATTTTTAACCCTACTCTAGGAAACCAGAAGAATCAAACAAGCAACCTAAAATTTGAAGATAATTGAATATTTTCACGGGAGACATAAGACTCTCACGGACCATGATTAAGAATATGAATGTGCAGCAACAGCAACTCATGTACTGAGGAAAGGGACAAAAACAACCAATCCATCTTCATGTGTTTTTCTTACCAAAATATTCATTCATCAATCATCAATATTTGTCCCTTACTCTCTTTTTTTTTCCCCGAGGCGGTGTGTTCACCGTCGACAGTAGAGGTAAACGACTGACCTTCAAATACATTCTATTCCCATAAATTTAACAATAATGATTGTTGGATAATAAAAAATTGAATCAAATAAAGATCAAAGAGTATAAAATGAAGATGATTATTAGAATTTAATGTGACATTATACTTTTTTTTATCTAAATTTGATCCCAAATTTTTTATCTAATAATCACTACCCAAACAATAATGGAACTTCTAACCTTATGATTGAAGAACGAGGTGAGCTAACAACACACCAAACTTTATGGTGAGAATTTTTATCTTGGTTAGTGAGTAAGTTTAAAACTTATATCCAGAACAATAAATGCAATACACAAGTAGGATAAAAAATCAATTTTTTTTCCTGTGAATTGACAATTTTTTACCTACGTGTATTGTATTTATTAATCTAAATGTAAATTTTAAACTTATTCACTGACTTAGCTAAAACTGCTCATTCATGGCTATCTTTGTCCCTTATTGAACATGCATAGCTGTTTTCCCTCAGAGCACAAATCCAATCATCTTTTGCCACCTCCTTCTCTGGCCCCCACCACCACCACCACCACTTCTTTTAATCTTCATTACATTCCTCCAATTCATTCATTACCAATCCCATTTTCTCTTCACTCTTTTTTTCAAGAACATTTATTATTTCAATTCCCAATAGCTGGGAAGGAAGCATTGATTTCCTTATCATTTGATGATGCCACTTTTAATGTTTCTTGTAGTACTAATTATGAGTTTCATAGGAAACCCATCTTTCTTAGTTTCAGCAAAGAGCAAAATAGTACCACCTGATTTCCCAATTCTACCAACTTCAACTATATCAGCTGCTCCTGCATTATTAAAATTTTATCCTCCAGCTTTATCTCCAGATATTATTACTCCTTTTTTTCCTTCCCCTGGTGGTTCTGAGTCCACATTGCCAACCATTCCTGCTAGTCTCAGCCCTCCAAATCCGGATGCAATTGCTGCTCCGGGACCCGTTATGGCCTTTTCGCCTTTCAGATCCTTGCCCGTTTCCTCCTCCCTCCATTCAAGTGTATCAGAGCTTCATGCTTGTTCAATTATTATAGTTATTGGATTATTATCTTTTTGGATGGAGGCATGAGGTTGTAAAAGACAGGGGAGGCCGAGGAAGGAAATCAAAGTCATCAAGAATGATATATATTTGTTAAACTTGAATGCGAGTATGATGTTGGATAGAAGGAAATAAAGGGAAAAATTACACAAAAATTACCACTTACCTTGTATTAAGGCTTTGTTGTTATTGTAACTCTATGTTCGATATTCTCATTTTTAGTTAGACTAATCTGGATTTGACCGGAGTTTGATTAATGTGACACTGTTCTGTAGAATGTGCATTTGTAGCAGCTTTGGGTGGTTTGAAGGCTTCAATTATTGATTGTCAATAATCTTCCTTTTCACCTAATAATGCAAAGGTCTTATTATTGTGTAAGGGAGTTATTGCCATTGTTTAGCATAGTTTATGGGTGATGCATTTAGAGCAAAATTATTTTAAAAATGAATAAAGTTGTTACTTTGGTCAGCTTTGCTTTTGTCCTGCTTTCAAGAAAAGTACCTTCTAAAGATGCTTGATTACCATCTTTTCAGTTGTTTCCTTCAGTTTGTGAGTTACTAATACTTTTATGATTTTTTGAACCAAAAGTTCTGTTTTTTTTAAGGTAGTGGCCAATATCCCAACTAATATTGTTTTTTTTTTTTTTTTTATTATTATTATTTTTTTTATGGCGGGGTATGGGAATCGATCCCAGGGTCTTACCCCTGAAATGTGAAACATTGTAGATAGTCAGGAGAACTGTTAGCATCTTCAGTATCTTTTATTTATGAAAAATGCTTTACTACTAGAGTTTTGGGGATAGAAATCCTAAACCCCCAAATTGAGGGTGTTAAATGACTATCTTACCCCCTGTTGGTATAAGAGATTCACCCAACTATAAGGGCAAAAAGGTCCGAAAAAATATTTTAATCAATGTTTTAGCCAATAATTCTAGTAGCCTAGAAAGGTCCTTTATTTATATATTTTTAATTGAAATAAGATAAATGATAAATTCGAAGGTTAAATATTAAGTATTAATAATATCATAATTAGAAGTGTTACACAAATAGAATGCATACTTCTACCAATCTTGCTAAACAAAAAATACGGGAATTGTCAAAAACATGTCCCACCATTGAAGCCACGAGAGCAGATTTTAAGTATAATTTCAGTTCGTAGGTCTGAATTCCTACAATAATAACTAACTAGCATACAACAACAAACAAATATATTTAGCAAGAAACATGACCAATCCTATGATTCGGGAGATCCGTATTGTAGATGAAAGATGGTGTATTTAAAAGTGTGTCCAAATACATTCCTAGTTTAAGTATGAGTTTTTTTATTCTTAAGCGGAAAATTAGGAAACTATATTCAGCTAGATTGGTAGAAATCTTTTGTCATCGGTGTTCCAATCTTTATCCCACTAATAAAAAATTGAGATGTGTTAATTTTTTTATTAAAAAAATTATAACCTAATAGAAATAGTGAAATTCGTAAAGAAAAAATCTAAACACGTGTCAATCACATATTCGTGGAGTTAGGGAACGGAACACAAAATGAAAATAGAGTGCCAAAACTGCAAATGATCGTCTGTACCCGTATGTATACTTATTTATGTGCCTAACTAATCATAATTTACCATGTGTATATATAATTAAAAACGTGATCACATGACGAATTTTTATTAGTTGAGCACAAGATGAATATACAAATGGGTAAGACTTTTCACCTCTAAAAAGCTGTTGAAGGTGACCACTTGACCACAGTGTTCTTTACTATCCCTTTGCAAAGAAAACTCTGAAAAAGTAAGAAAAAAACCACCCACACCACACTTTACCAATCCCTAATTCCCATGATCAACAAGATGGGATCCGAACCCTAATCCTTAAGCTTCATTCTCTTCTAAATACCACGTCAAGTCCACTCTTTTCTGAGATATTATCTGTAATTATATCCAATTTCTGTTCAGTATTGAAGAAATATGTCTTTTGCTGATTTGGGATTTTTTTTTCATATCTGATTTAAGCATCTGAATCTTTGATGTTCATGGTTTTTCTTGTTAATTAATCTTTAATTATCAGCATGACTGTTTATGGGTGATTTTATATTTATAAATTTTGTTGCAATAAGATGCATGCAGCTCATGTCTGAGTGTTGAGATGTTAATTGGAGCAATGGGAACTATAAGAGCCACAAAAGATTGGATCTTTGAATTGGGTTTTGGAAAGAAAAAAAATGTCTTTTAAAAGTATAATTCAGGACCTAAGGGGTGATTTTGGGAGCATTTCCAGAAAAGGGTTTGAAGGGAAGTTTAGAAATGGGATGATGATGAGATCAAGGTCACATAGAGTGATCCAGGATAGTAGTAGTGTAGTGACTATTGATGCTTTGAAGCAAAGTTGTTGGGCTAATTTGCCACCTGAGCTCTTGAGAGATGTATTAATCAGGATTGAGGAGTCTGAGGGCACGTGGCATTCGCGAAAACATGTGGTTTCTTGTGCTGGTGTTTGTAGGAGTTGGAGAGAAATTATGAAGGAAATTGTGAGAATTCCTGAAATTTCTGGCAAATTGACATTTCCCATCTCCCTGAAGCAGGTATGAGATTTTGAGTCTCTGCAATTACAAATTGTAAACTTGTATATGAATATTGGTGTGTTCCTAATCATTATTGATCGTACATCTTTCTTGTGTTTGTTTGATTAATGGATTCTTTTGATCTACGGATTCAATCTCTACGTAAGTTTCCATTTAAGAAAGGAACCTTTTCAACTGGAAATGTGGGTTTCGGATTGTTAATGGATGTCACCAATTTCAAAGATAGGGAGCCCTTTTAGGAAATTGATAAAAATGAGCATTTTTAGAATCAAACTAGATGTTATACAGCTTTGGGACGTTTGCGGTTGGTTTGAGAAAGGGGAAGACCTGAAGTGAACTGGAGAAATTTAATGACCATAATAGGCCTTTGATTTTACTTCTTGAGGCGTAAAAAAAGAAGCTTTTATTATCATTGCTCATATAGAACTTACAAAATATAAATAAGGATACATATTTTTTTTTAATCTTTTGATGGATGCTTAATGTTCACAAGTTTGCTTTTATATGTGACTCACCCATTCTCTATAAAGAAAACTGAAAAAATAATACATTATCAATCCATTCTTACATATGGTGGATTCATTTTTACAATTACTCTGGTATCTTTTTTCTGCTCTATATGGTGGATTCTCTTTATCATTCTAATGGAAATTCCTAAGCATTAGAATACAAGCAACATGGTTCACAATAACTATATGCTGACGTTGTTCAGATTAACTATATGCATTCATAAGTAGGAGTCGTCTTAATATTCCTTAATGGTGTCTTATCTTTTGCAGCCTGGTCCAAGAGGTACTCTGATTCAGTGTTTCATAAAACGAAATCGCAGTAATCAGACATATCATCTTTTCCTCAGTTTAAATCAAGGTAGTGACGAGTCAGTTGTTTTAATTTGTTCATTTCATATGCCTATTAATGTGACTTCTTTGTTTTCATTCTGGCACTATAGACTTAATTGACATCAAATTCTCATGCTTGCTTGGTATTAGAGTTCATATTTCTTTGTATTAGGAGAAGTAAGACCTTCATCTTATGATCTTTTAACAGCTACAAACGATGATGGCAAGTTCCTTCTTGCTACTCGAAGGTGTAGACGCCCCACTTGTACAGATTACATCATTTCTCTTAATGCAGAGGATGTCTCAAAGGGTAGTAGCACCTACATTGGAAAATTGAGGTTAGTTATTCTCTTACTTGACTTTTCTATTTCCTAAATCTCCTCTGGACTGAGGTTTTGATATAGTATATTCATGACAGATCCAACTTTCTGGGGACTAGATTCACAGTCTATGATGCACAGCCTCCCAATACTGGAGCTAGAGTTACTAAAGGTCGTTTGATTAAATTAGTTGGAATGAAACAAGTCTCTCCAAGAGTCCCTGCAGGGAATTATCCTGTAGCCCACATTTCCTATGAGTTAAATGTGCTTGGCTCCAGGTAAGATATACTCTCTTAGATGTTTTTTTTTCCCTTCCTGCAAGCGTGAAAAGGGTTTTCTCTTTAGTTGTTTGTCAGCAGCTCTTAGAGTATTGTTTCAGTTTCATTCATGGAGTATGATTAGTGTGCTACAATGCAATCATTATGATATTTTTCGTGACTAATTAAAATGGAGAGTCAGTGGAAAACAGGGGACCAAGGAGAATGAATTGTGTCATGGATGCTATCCCAACTTCTTCGGTTGAACCAGGTGGTGTTGCCCCCACGCAAACTGAATTCCTTCCTGGCAGCATCGATTCGTTCCCTTCCCTCCCATTCTTCAGATCCAGATCAACTCGCATGGATAATTTTCATGCTGAACCTTTGACAACTGATAAAGAAGCTAGACTAGTCTTAAAAAACAAGTCTCCAAGGTGGCATGAGCAACTCCAGTGTTGGTGTCTCAACTTTAATGGCCGAGTAACTGTAGCTTCGGTGAAGAACTTCCAGCTGGTAGCTTCAGTAGATACTGGAATAGACAGACAAGATCACGACGATGTTATTCTCCAGTTCGGGAAAGTGGGAAAGGATGTGTTTACTATGGACTATAAGTATCCAATCTCTGCATTCCAAGCGTTTGCTATATGCCTCAGCAGCTTTGACACCAAAATCGCTTGTGAATGACTTACAGGTTCTTTGGCTACCCTTCTAATATGAAGTGTCCTCTGGAGAACAGTGGTAATTATGTGATTCCTTTGTTTGCCATTACTACTGCTTTAAGTGAATACAGTCCTGATGATAATGCATCATATTACGTTAGAAAATTATCTGGAAACTATCATCATATATTATAGGCATTGGTTGTTAGGAAATGATCAAATCTGACTTCTTTCAAGTTAGTATTGCTATCAATTTTCGTCAAGATCAAAGCGAGTTGTATGGACTTGGAGGTTCCATCATATAATTACGTCTATTTGCACTTGCATCGCATTTAGTAGGATTTCAAATTCTACTCCTAGTCTTTTACGTGGCTGATGTTGCAGGTTAAAAATCATTGTTTCTTTCTGTGATGGCAAGAATGTCCTATGGTTCTTGTAGGAAGCGGCATTTATTCTTTAACAGTGGCGCGTGCTGGAGGAATGAAATCAGGGCCAATTAGACAAGGCTTTTTGATTGAACATATATAGTACGTACAATACATGATGTTTTTGAGTTGTTGATTATGAACCAGAACTCAACCTAACCTACCCTACCAATCAAGACAAGATCATGCTACATGGATAAGTTAACAGTAACCTCGGACCCCGCAATTACCTAATCAAAATGGAAAAAGGGCCAATCAACATTTCTCAACATTTTTTTTGAACTTTCCCTTGCGGAGAATTAGTTCACAGTCATTTACTCTGTTTCTGGAGGGAGGGAACTATAGTTCCATTGGACTCTGAGTCGGCCAAATATCCATCCGTATACTGCATTGAAGATATATATATTTTTTAATGTATTTTTGTACCAGAAAGGAAGCTAATGCTAATGTATTTAGTGTTCGTGTTTTTGTTGTCATTGTATGTGATGAATGCTTTTCGGCTGCAGCAGAGTCATGTTCATCAATGATCATTTTTCAATGCATAATACATAAGGTGGTGAAATTTGGCAATAATTCTCTCTCATTTTCATAAAGAATTATCAGTATTTCTTGGACTTTGTAAAGTAGCCTTGGGAAACACCAACTTTGTTCACAAGGGCAGCACAGTTGATTCCGAGTGGTAGATTATGCACAAGGACGCAAGATCAATCCAAGTCATTGATTGGGATTGATCGTTAGACTACTTTTTCAAAAGAACAATGAATTATATTATGAATATGTGGATATTATTAGACTTCACATTATCAAACCGACTTGGTTCCTGTGCTGACAAAAGTTTTTATTTCACACCATGCTTACACAATCTAATCTAAACCATTATTTGGAACTATCAACTTACTTTAGCAAAATTTAAAGATTGTGTCATGGCGCACTGCCAAAAAAACCCATATAAGAACTGGAACCAATTTGAGATAGAAGTACCAATTTTGCTGAGTATTAATCTTAAAATTTTCTGAGACTTGGTAATCCTGTTAAGTTACGGCGTGTTGAATATCAGCTATTGGCTCAGCATGTTCTTGATCCAACGACTAATAGGCGTTCCTTCTAGAAGGGGACCTTTTGTCAAGATATTAAGCTCCACCTTTTGCAAATACACTTTTCAGATAAAATTTCAGTTTCTCTTTCTTGATTAAAAAGTCACTATTGCAGCAAGGAGCGTTTACGGAACATAACTTGTAGAATTCTGAAGCGTTTCCAACATATGTTCAATTCTATACTTCATCACTGGTTGTCCCGATTTTGTTTTCTTAAACATCTTCGCCCTCGAATCTTTCCTACGAGCTTCACTTCTCTGCCTTACCTCCTCTTTTGCCTCCACAATAGTCTCCCTTTCCAATCTTGCTCTCTCTTTCTCCTCGCGCTCATTTTCATACAATTCGTGAAGACTTGGGAGTGAAATTTTTTTGGATTTCTTCTTTTGCTGATTTATCCGAGTATCTTCTTCAGTTACCTGCTCCTACAATAACAATTCAAGATTGTCTGATCCCGATTCCCGGAGGATAGTGACTGGTTGATGAGCCCAAGTGCAAATCAACAAGAAGGGTAATAAATAGAATTCAAACCTCCAACAATCTGGGAATTGGAACGGGACTTGGCTGCTGTGCATCTTGCTTTAGTGATTTCTTATATTTGATAACATGTTTAGGATTCTTATAAAACTCCCTTTGTTTCTCTGCAAAAAAAATAACAACAAATTATTAATTTGGAGCTGACTAGGATGAGGTTATAACAAAAAAAAACTACCTCGTCCGGGAATATAAATATGGGGTTGATAAGAGGGTGGTTCCTACATCAATTTCTTTCTAGTTATTAAGGATTTGTACAAAAATGATTTTTTTTGTATTTATTGATGAAAAATCAATTAAATCCCATATGCTACTGAATGAAACTGGCCAAGTAATTAAGCTAAGGAATGAAAATGGAAGAAGGCTGTTGCTTGCAGGTTCAATATTTTCTGATAGAAAAAGAATAGACAAAATGAGCGCCGTCTTGGTCTTTATTCTCAGGTTGGAAATATAGGAAAATTGAATCGAGCTAGCATGACAACATTGTTACATGCGCTTCTGATCAAGACACAAAATGAAGAGAAAAAAAAATAATACTTGATCAGTTTCAAATTACATGTACATATTTAACTGATATAAAAGAAAAAGGCAGAATTATTGGTCTGAAATTGTTTTTTTTTGGTTGTGATCAAGATCCACCGGTGACAGTAATGACCAATCTTTTGGTCAAAGGAGCTAGGAATGACTAGACATGAATGTGCTACATTCATATAGATAGAAATCAAACTTCATAAATGTTCTACTACGTCAAGCCGAGACACCCACGGTCTCTTCTCTCTCTTTTCTTCCTCTTGAAGTTTCTTCCTTTCTTGGTTTCCATGGCTTGGTTGGATCTAGCCATTCTCCATCCTTTTTTGGTATCCTCACTCCTACTTTTGGCCACAAACATCGATGAACATTTCCTAATGCGTTTTTCATCAAGATTCAAGACTTGGGGGCGAGATCTTTTGTCAATCTTCTTAGATCGACTAGTTGGTGGTAAGTTATGGATACCCAGGGCCTGCTTCAGGGCCCTTTCTTGAGTTTCCACCTCTTTTCTAGGCGATTCTTTAGATCGTTGATAAGCCCATGTTCTTCTGAATCGCTGTCTATGAAAGAGGTTGAAACCAAGTGCTTGCCTCTGGGGTTCGAAAATGGCGAAGAAGATGCTACGGAGAAGACTATCTTTTGTTTGTTTGTTAAATTAGTAGTTTTAGTTGCTTCCCACCTTTTGGGGTGTGGATTATTATCTGTTACTTTGTGTAACTTTATTTTTCTGTCATGTTTGTCTTTCTTCTTTCATCTACTCTTCTCTTTTATTGTATTAGAGAAAGAGTTTGTGAACTTTTCAGGTTGTAATGGCCCTGACCATTTTATTATTAATGGATAATCCTTTATTCATAAAAAAAAATAAAAATAAATGTGCTACTACGTCACTATTCGAATTGTTTTTTTTTTTTTCCTTTTTTTGATGAATTGATGGTCTTGGACTGCCGACAAGTATCAACGCAGAATATCAGCCCAAGCCCAATATTCTCCAAGTCCACAAACAATTGGGCTTACGAGAGCCCGTTTTCTCAAGAATGATGTGTTGGCCCTGTTAGTAGACCCAATAATCATACTCTCTCCGTCCAATATCATTCAAGTGAATTTTTTACTTTTTAATAATTACAGTGAATTTTTTACCATTTAAAAAATACTCCTATATCTTATTCAATCAATTTCTCATTGGATCAACAAAAATGATCTTTAGACTGTATAGTATGAGTTGATGGATATATAATAATTTTGAATTTAATGAATGTGTTTCTTTAATTTGGTTAATATCAACTACCAGAATGGTGGGGGCTAGACATACACCCAACGTGTTTATAGATGTTGAAATTTTTTTCCATCATTTAAGTCCATCCCTATATATATATATATAGTTAAAGTGAAGAAGGAAATCCCTTGATTTCCATCCTTTATGTCAATGAGGAAGCCAGAAATTGCATGTTGGGGCGAAAAACTGTAATAGTATGCCGAACTACACTTAAAAATTGCAAAAAAAAGATTGAGGGCGAACTTTATCTAATAGGATTTTTAAAAATCCCGAGCCTATATCATGGTTTTGTCAAGATTGGTGTGTTGGCTCCCTCAATAGACCTAATAATACTATATTCAGAGACGGATGTAGGTGGTGGTCACTGGAGTCAGATGGCTCAGTGATTTTTTTTTAATTATATATGATATATTTTATTCAAGTATGATTTTTTTTTAAAATTATATATGATATATTTTACTCCATTTAGATAATAAATGTATAAATAACCGCAGTGAATTGTTGTATATATCAAATGACTCCAGTGAAATTTTTTTCTGGATCCGTCACTGACCATATTGACATTTTTTTTTAACTTTTTCATTATTTGTTTAATTATGAAATTCAAAGAAAAATAGCTGGACTTGTATTGGCTAACAAACGTTTTTTTTATTATTATTAAAGAACTCTCTTATTAAAGCTAGACAAAAGTTTCAATCTCTTGACTGTTTTTGTTTACAATACATACATAAAAGGTGCAACGTCTTGAGTGCTACGTTAGCATAAACGTGTCTTGCCTTTTGTTTTCTTTCTTTTTTATTATGCTACTACAATCCTACAAATAATTGATTTTTTTTAAAAAAAATTATTAATAATGAGACAAGTGGGCGTCGAACCATGACCTATTATCATAGGTCAGAAATGCTTATATCAACTACGCTAGATTATTCAGCCAAAAAAAAACTTAAAAAAAAAAAAAAAAAACTTGATTGAATTGGATTGTGGCACAAGGAAACTTTCGTAGGCTGGCTATAGTCCTACGATTACTCTCCTCCTCCAAGAGACGCAAAGAAATCAATCTAAATTGCTTTATATCAATTTATTGTTTGTCATTTCATAACACATTTATTTAACATGTGTCACATATTATTTCAAATAAAATAAAATAATTTAAATATATGAAAAATAAAATCTCATCCTAAATGAAAAAATATTAAGGGAACAAAAAACTTATACGGTAATTTAATTCATATTAAAATGTGTCCGGAACACGTACATAAAAAAAAATCATTATAAATATTGGTAGTTGAAGCTAAAAAAAACCATGCACAACACACTATCCATATATCAGTTACGTTTATGCCTTACATACTGAATCTTTTTTCAGTTTTGCTTTTGTGCAATTTCTTTTCCCCAGTTTTCTGCAGCCAAATCATCATATATTTATTCATGACCTCAATTTGGCTTCTTCTTCTCAATATTTTTGGGAAAATTTCGTTCTAGACTCGATCTATATTTTCACCCATGAATTTTGTTGAGCGCTAAAAATAAATAAATAAATTAAATTCATTATATATGTCTGGATCTTGTACTAATGATTTGGTGTATTTCAAAAAATATTTTAAAAAAATATTTTTGGCCATTATTAAGGTTACTTGCTTATATTTTCTTTTCTATATTTGCTGTCTTTCCCATCTTTTCTTTTCTAGGTAATTGAGAAAAATAAGTGATAACACGCAATTAAACCTTATTTATGCAATTAAAAGAAATGCTTTTCTTTTTTTAGGTTCTTGAAACGTCTAATTTGTTTAAAAAAAATGAAGATTGAAATTAGGTGGAAAATGGAAAATAAGGTTGCTTGTTCCATAAGAAAAATACAAATTAATTAGGTTAGCTCTCTTAATTAATCTAATACATTAATTAACTTCAATCATACATATTTATCTAGAAAACACAATTAATTCCTTCTTGATCATTTCAGCCCGGCCCGCGGCCCACTTCAGCTCTAGTCCTCTTTCTTATCACACTTCCACTTTAACAGACAATGGCAGCTCCATTATTGCTCCGTTGTGTGCGAAAACGGGCTCCGGCTCCGGCTCCGGCTCCGGCTCCGGCACCTCTTTGATGTCAATAACCGTAATTAACTCAATCTTTTGGAGGTTAATTTCAACAGGTACAACTAATTCTTTGAGATTAGCTTCCGGGAGAATTTGCTTTTTCCCATCCTTGTAAATAGCATAAATGATCATTTGTACAACTCCAAATGCAAATCCTAAAACGTTCGGCGTCTGTATTTTATGGAAGATATATTATTCAATCAGTACTTGGAAATTAAATTCACAAAATGGAGAGGAAATTATTTAATAATAATAATAAAAAAAAAAAAAACTCACAGCTATATAAAAATCTTTTATCAAGAAGCCGTAAAAGAACCACATGACCGCGCAAAGCGTGAGGAAGAATGAGAGCGAGAACGGCATAAACTCCACACTTTTAGTCTTTATAACTTTCCTCTGCGACATCAAAATGAAATCGTAACTATTAGCGTACGTTTTTCCTTTATTAATATAAGATTATAATAAAGTAACATTAATCATAATTATTTACCATAATACTAAGCGGTGCTGCAAAAACACTTAAAGAAAAAGCTGCACAAATCCATCCAACTGTTGCAACCCTTGTTTCGCCATGTAAGAATAAGTATGTGCACACCATAATTGTACCAAGCGCCCCAACATTAAACACAATGATCAACTTTGTAGTAAAAACCTGCTCATATACGTAACTGTTAGAATAACATGATTGCGATAAAATCAAATAATAATAATAAAAAGGACATGATTTTGCATGTCGAACCTTGGCAGTTTTGGTAGCGTAAATCATAAAGACGATGAGATAAATGGTCTCCACGGTGGTGCCAACGCTGTTGATGGTGATTAGTAGCAACGCGTCTTTCTTCTTGATATAAGCATAATACAAGTAAACCATGGCGCTGAAGAGAGAAACTGAATATGGTATGGCTTGAAATCCCTGAGTAGATTTCATCTTATAGATCCTGTAAAATGTTGGCCTATAATTTAAACGAACAAAAAAAAATTATATCAAAATTAGTATATCCATATATGAAATGATGAATAAGAAGTTGAAATTCTAAGAAAATAATAAAAGTTATAAATGATAAGATTTAATTAACTAACTTACAGTGGTGCCAAGAAGACCATGAATGATACAATGTTGCCAAGAATGCCAAAGAAATAGGCCAATTGAGTAGCATGAAAAAAGGCCATTCTTGGCAAACAATTTTGAAGAAGTTCTTTGGCAGCTGCTTATAGTTTGATGAGAGGATGAAGAGAATTGTGTGACTGGGAAGGGTTTATATAGTTGGGAAAAAATAGGGGTTTTGATTTTAATGATGATAAAGGCTTGTTCCAGACATTTGGCTTTAGAGGTGTGGAGCTGACTAGGATGAGGTCCAAAAAATGTGAATAGCAAGAGCATACTTGCGTCACTTAAAATTAGTAGCGGATCCAGAAACATAAAATACTGGGGCACATCGCAATTTGTGTGGGATAATTTATACTTTTATTATCTAAATGTAGTAAAATATACCATATATAATAATAAAAAATATTTGCAGTGGGGTCAAATCATGCTAGATCCGTCTCTACTTAGAATCGGGTTGAATTTTCTGTTTCATTCACAATAATTTGTCAATTTTCTTTTTAAATCTGTAAGTTAAGAAAAATATAAAAATCTAGTAAAAAAAGTAAGTCAAATGATAGTTGTTTATCAACGACACAAAGAATGTGATAAATAATATGAGCAATAGTCTCAAATTAGCTTGAATGGCAAAAATAAAACAAAAAAAACCAAGAAATAATTGCACAACTAGCCATGTAAAAAGTGCATCTTTTGAGTAGAGGTAGTGGTGCAGTTGTTCTGACGCTCATCTCGTTTGATTTCTCCTGCCATGTCAAGGATAATGTTTTGAATTTGAGTCATACATAATGCATTTTAAGTATGTCATTTTTTACAAAACTTGTTCTGTAAAATTCTAATCGAATTAGTTGAGTTAAACACTCGAATATCGGTCCAAAAAAAGTGCTGCTTTTAGATTAACTGAAAATGGTAATTTTTTCAGTGCAGAAGGCATCTCCCAATTCCTCTCCTTGCTCTTTTGAATTAACAGCCTATGTGGATTCCAACAAATTGCCAAATCACTTGTTTACCAAGCGTAATTGATTCCACCACTCTACTTTTTTTTTCCTCATTTTTATTTAAGGAGGATTAATAGTGGTTCTGCACTTCCCCTTCTGTATGATTTGAACTCTCGACTTTTCGATTGGAAGTGGATTGTCTTATCACTTGAATTGCGATTGATTGATTCCACCTCTCTACTTATTATCTCCTCATAATTGTACTTTCTGCCTAAACTAATTTTGTGGGTCGGAAAATCTACTGATTTTATGTTAAACTAGATAAAGTTACAAAATTAAGGTGATTGAAATTATTAAAATTTCTTGTAATGATAAATTATTACGAGAATTATCAGTAAATGTTTCTGTAAATCTGAAATTAAAAGTTGTTTTTGCGCTTAAGAAGAAGTACTACCATAAGATCACGCGTGCATTCTTTATCTGTTCTTGCTAATATGGTTAGGAATTGTCTTGCTATGGCATAAATAACAAACTTAAAAGATTTAAGTTTGGATCTTTCTACACGTGTTCTCGGGCACATGTTAATATGAATTTAGTTACGACATATATTAATTTAAGTTATTTTATTTCTCTAAGGTTCTCCCAATTTTAATAGGATTTTAAATTTTTTGATATACTTAAATAATTATATATAATTTACTTTATCCGAACTAACATGTGTCTGAATCATGTATTAGACAGACCCTTTAAGTAATAATGATAAAAATTGTTGGTTGGGGTATAAAAATTAAAAAAGGCTTGGCTGCGGCTATAACGCATAACAAAAAAATATCAGTATACTGACACTTTTTTATCGATGTTATATTTTATGTAATAAGTGTTATTTCCTAATTAACACTTATTCTGAAACTACACATATTTTATGTAGATATTACAAAATTACAACACATATTCATTCAAAAAAATATAAACCGTCAAAAAATTTAATTTAAAGATAAAAAATATCAGTATATACTAATTTTTTTTTAATATTTAATAAACACTATAGCCGGAACGAAAAGACTTGGAGGAAGCATTCATTTTCGTGAAGCCAATAAATGATTTTGGATTCAGCAAAAAAAAATAAATAAATAAATAAATAAATGATATTGGTGTTGATACAATGATATAAGGTCTATTCTGTCATGAACCAGGTCCATTAGACCATGCGGTGCAGATTTGGCCACATCACTGCATTTCCTTATCTCTCCTCATTCTGCAGGGATGCGGCCAAATCTGAATCATATGGTCCACATGTACCCGGTCCATATCAGATATTTCCATGATATAATGTACGGGAAAAGGACAAAAAAAATATATTAATGAACGGCTGAGGATTGTGATTTCTTTAGAGGATGGAGGGTTGTAATTAGCATGTGAGAATAGAGGCCCCCCACTTCCGTTACGTTGCGTAGGCCGACATCATTATTATGGAAAAATTCAGTTATAGTATCGTTTTATTAGATTGGTTCTACAGTCATTTCATATAATTAGTCGGGGTTTAGAGTCTACTAAAGATATGAGTTTTGTTCAATTCACGTGAGCTCAATCCCAGAATGACAGTTTTAGAATTGAGTGACATCACTATTACGCGACGCAATTCGGTTTAACTCGAGAGTTCTCTAACTAATCATAGGATAAAAACTTTAATCCATTAATTTGGTACGCTCAATTAATGTGATTGAAGTTGAGATTTTGTTTAAGGAATGCTAAGCTTCTTTCACTTAATATCAATGTTTGTTGGTAAGTTTAAGACCTTTTAATATCAAAAAAAAAATTATATAGTGTACATAGTAGGACTGCAGTAATTTATTACATATTTGAAATATTTTGAACGAGTACATAAATAATAATAATGTTATTCATATTTCAATCGAATTAGTTTATCCAATAAACCAATAATATACAAATACGATATTAAAAAAGAAAAAGCTTTTGATCTTGAATTTATATTATTATCGTGATAAAAAGCTTGTTGTAAGAACGTACCTTAAAACAAACGCAAACATGACTATTGAGCTTCTGAAAAAAGAAGAAAAATATAAGCCATTCACGTGCATGCTCCAAGGTTCCAAGTTCGAGCGGCTGAGGCCAATTTGTGCTTTCGTGAACCCTACCATTTTTCTTGTCTTAAAATATCATCACCAAAAGTAAGAAAGAAAAAAAAAAAAAAAAAAACTAGGTCAATTCTTTCTTTGGACAGAATTTCTATTTTCGAATTCTCTTGTACATTAGTGGCCATTTCAAAAAGGAAAAATTTCACGGCCAAACATCATTTCTATGATTGATCTCTGTTCCTTCAAGTCTAGTTCTAGTGTTTAACGTTTTTTTTTTATATTCAACACGTATGATACGAGTAGGAACGAAATCAGAAATTTGGAGTTAGAGGAAAAACTGCAATAGTATATCGAATTATATATAAAAACGGTAAAAAAAAAAATTTGAGAGACGAAACTTTACATATAAAATTTACTATACCTATTAGTATTTTAAAAAATCTCACCGTCTTTTGTTTGGGGAAAATTTAATCTTATGACCGTCTATGTAGGATTGGGCCCACAAACCTCTCATATGAATTGGACGAGCCCTAATTGCATATGTGGGTTCTGTTCAATTAATGTAAGTGGGACTGTGAGATCAGTCTAAAAATACGGTATTAAAATTGAGTGATTTTTTTTTAAGGCATAGTGAATCTCCTTTATATATAAATAATAAAATATTTTTGCACATGCAATCTCCTACGTCAATTTCCTATCACTTCTTAATATAAATATATAATGCTTAGGTCCATATTTTACGATCTGAGAATTTATAATGAAATTTATGATTGAGTCAATCTTCTTTAGTCTTTACGGTTGATATTTTGGTTTATTCATTTAATTATGTTACGAAAGAAGCACAGTGGATGCTTTATTAGACCGTCTTTTTATGAAATGACTTATAAACCTTACATATTGGAAACTTTTTTAATCATTTGATGATTTAATTTTAATGGCGATGGTTTCTCCAAGGTACTAGGAGACAATAGTATGATAATAGGTTTCTTTTATTAGATTAATGATGATCACACTTTTAAGGTTGAAGATTCTAACAAAAACAACTATAGTACTAACAGTGTATAAAGAATTTATTTTCCTACAAAAAAAAAAAGGAAAAAGAAAATGTTCTTTCTCGAGGTTCACTTTTGCCCGGATATGAATAGGATCAATTCTTTTCTACACCTTTCTTAAAGAAATTCTTGTAAATCAGTACTCCCTCCGTCTCAAATTAACTGTCAACATTTTTATTCTTACATATCTCAAATTAATTGTTCACTTTCTAAATAAAGTATGTATTAATGATAATTTTTTCAACTTTACCCTTCTTCCAATTTATCATTGAATACTCTTAGTTAATTAAAATTGTCACTTTCCAACACATATTTAAGAGGTAGTGGGATGTTGTGTGAGAGAAAGGAGAGAGAAAGACATAAAATTTAAATGAGATTAATAAAATTAAAGAGGGGTATCTTAGACTTTTACTTATATTTTACCATCAAAACCTTAATACCCGTGCATTTGTCAAAGTGAACAGATAATTTGGGATGGAAGGAGTATTACATAGTGTTGAAATAGATCTTACTTCAAGGTGAGAGTGTTGACATATGAAGTTTCACATTAATTACCTAAGAAGACCAGTCTCACTTAGAAGATAATGAACTAACACATTTCAATTGATTTTGGGAGGACATTGATGCCCATGAGTTATTTTCACATGATATCAGAGCATGTCTTTAAGCGGTGGGCCTTAAACTATCCCCGTGTGACCCCAAAAATAAGGCAAGGGTCCTTGAATTGATTCCCACAAGATCCATCTCACTTATAAGTTAATATTTGAACGCCTCTCATTGCCAATTAATTTTGCGAGAATATGAACTATTTTCACAGATAGTCAAGGATCTCTAAATATATTCTCTTACTACATTGTCTTTTTTTCTCTTATACATAAGTAGGGTTCGATAGCCCAATGCAATAGTGCAACGCCAAGACGCATTCAAGAATCCATGTTGAAATTAAGTAACATGATTAGTCCAACCACCTAAGTTAACACACAGATTAATTTTATTAGTATAAGATCTAATCAAACAGTTGTATATGTTCTGAAAAGCAAAAGTAGCAAGCAATCAATTGTAATGTCCTCAATGAAGGACCTCAACTTTGATAAAACTCTAGCTGTGATTAATTGAAAAAAAGTAACGGTCCTGAAATGATGGGGCGTTGTAATGTTGGAGTAATTTAGGAAATAAAATGAAATGTGAGTATGAGAATTAAGGATTTGAAAGAAAAGAGCATATGACGAGTAAAAGAAAGAAGTGATCATCATGTTTGGTGCTTCTTACCAAACAGCTTATAACGTTGTACATGTTATAATGCACGAAATACATGCATGAATCCCTAATAGTGACAATCAACCGAGCCACCAGGTTTGAGAATAAGGTGGGATCTATCACGGGCACCGTGATGCCGAGTGACCTTGGCCCTTGGCCCATAGTCACTCTCGGCTTATTCGTGCGACCCGTGACAGATCCCTGGATCTAGGTAGACCGCCATTAGTATCTGATTACCAATTTGATTAATTAATCTGAGTAAAAATTGTGCAAAATTATAAATTTAAAAAAGCGTGATATGAAATCGCTCTTTAAAAGATTCTAACGCGTAAGGATCAAATGTGAGACAAACTGAAGTAAGTCCACTAGCATTGAGGCAAATATCTTTGTTGTTGGAAGCTTTGTTAGTGCCAGCTAAGATTCTTTGGTCATATATTGGATCCAAAGACCCCAAATGTCTTCTCCTTCCTTTTTTCTACTGATGGAAGGTTACTACAAGAGATCAAATGTCTTAATCACTAGGTTTTTTTAATAAACAGTAAACAAAAACTTTGGCAAAAAATATTGGTGGAAGGTCTCTTCTAAGAGTAAAAAAGAATGGAGAAAGATGCTTTGACGACTTGTGGAATTTTGAATTTGACTTCTTCTATTAGCCGGTCATGAAGTTTAGCGGCGACACACTAATTCGTCTGTTAGTGAAGAATCACACACATTTACGACATTAGTTATTATGAAAATTTCTCGAACCGTCAAACCAACTTTAAGGGATTATGATCACTTAATAATTAAATATCTGGTTGAAATAGTATTTTTACCACGGAAATAAATATAAAATCCAGATTTATAACTGTATATCTCCTTCCACAAATAATTAAATTTTACCTTATTAAAGACGTTTCGTTTTAAAATCCAAATCTAAATCCATATTTGAGGGCATATTAATTAACGAAAAATGACTTTTTGGTATATATATATATATATATATATATATATATATATATATATATATATATATATATATATATATATATATATATTATTCATCCAAATATAAACATGAATACTCAATTTTCGACATGTGCATAAAATATTTTCTATTATAAAAAAAAATGGCAAAATTAATATTTAGTAAAGAATAATAATAGAAGCAGAAATGAATCACACCTTTCATGATGACTTGGAAGAAATGAAATTTGTGTTGGGAAAATGGTCTGAATTATATGAATACTGCACAACCCAATCTTACTTTTGGATTGTCTAACTGCATTGCATCAAAAGAGCAAAACTTGCATCACTTCTCAAATTCTATTTGAATAATTCCAAATTAAATAATATCATCTCATACAACCACCTCATTATCACAAGGTCTTAGCCCAGTAGAGCGACGGCCTGCCCACGACCCCGCGAATGGGGGTATGCTTTAAATTGTTTCCCTTTCTAGGATTATCTCTTCCTCCTCTTATGAGGTACCACTCTCTCCCCTCTTTGGGGTGTACGCCCAGTTAGACTTAAAATACAACCACCTCATTCACCTCCTCCTCTGCAACTGTTAAAGAAGCTTCCTTTATTACACCATAATTTTGTTTATTTATGTCTTCTCATACCTTTTTTTTTCTTCTCTCTTAGAACACCTAATATCACCACTTTCAATAAAACTGGTCCAATTGCGCCCTCATAAATAGTAGACGGAGGTGAAAAATTTATTTTAAGGTATGAAAACTAAATTTTACGCTATTCTTAATGGGGCAAGATGTAAATTTTCTCAATAACCTTTTGAAATTTTTATAATGGATAAAAATGTAATATTTAAAATCGAAGGTGATTGTTTAAATGTTTTAAAAAATTTAAGTGGTCATACCATGGCAGATGAATGGATGGGTATGAATAAGAAGGGTATAAATTTTCTTAGAATGTTTAGTTCTTGGAAACTAAATTTTGTATACCGTTTTAGTAATTCTAGTGCCCATAACCTAACCGAGTGGGCAAAATCAAATGATGTAGTTGGCTATATAGATCTGGCCGACATTCCCCGTCAGTCTTGTATGATAGGGTGACACTTTTTGTAATGTTGATCCACTTTCGGATCCTTTAAATGGTTAAAGTTTACTTAGCCAAAAGAAAAATAATCTATAGACGATCAAGCGCCACAAGATGGCTAAGGTTTAGCATTGAGCTCTTTCAAGATGGCGCTACAAACATGAGTCGAACCCTTAATCTCGCTTAAGCATTGACCGTGCTTCAAGCCACTGCTTTCTCCTGCCCTTTTCTTTAATAGACACAAGAACACTATGCCTTATGGTATATACAAAAGGATGACAAATAAGTCAAAGATATTATGGTGCCTTGTAACAAATGGAATAATTGTTGTCTTGGGTTAGTTTTCCACAACATTCAGAAATAAACTTGATAGATGTCGACACAAGCAAAGCAAAGATGAGGCCAATTTGCGCACAAAGGATTTTTTTTTTGGGAGTCTCTCAAAATCGTCTCTATTATCCATAAACATACAAAAGCCAAACTACAACTCGTCAAATGGACTAAAGATTTGGCACTGTTTCAACTAAAAATAGCAAGCTCTGGGTGGGGGTGGGGATATGAGCATCTTTTATTGGAATACACAGCTTCTCCTCACTTGGAGAGTGATAATGGAGGATGGGGTTCAAAGCATTTTGAAAGCCAGCTATTAGCCTTACCTAGTGCCTGACATATACTTTTGTCAGTATCGACTTATAGTTGTTCAAGAACGGTTATCCAAGAACAACTATCAACTTAGTTTAGCTATACACGTTGGATCAAAGTGACCTCAAAGCTAAAATTTTGTCAGCACTGTGCAAACAGAACTCCTATCCAACCAAATTGCTAAAAAGCAACCCCCCCTCTCTCTCTCTCTCTCTCTCTCTCTCTCTCTCACCTACCTACTGTTTTATCTAATAATGTATAGGGTCACTTTGCTCTGCTTGTTCAAAGTGATGATGCCAATTTTTACCAATGCAAGCCAATAAAGCAAAGATTGATTGATTTCTATCTGGAACCCACAATCTTGTGAATATACCAGTGGACCTCTGTTTTACATTAGTGGAATATTAACCAAATAATGACCATTTTCATCTCTTTCTGCTTCTCTGAATCACAATTATTAGTGAGAATATAAACACAAAATGTAGAACAATACACTTTTTTTTCCTACATATTTTCGTTCTCAAAACAACGTTTTTCAAAAGAAAACCAGTTAAACATATAAGGGCTATATGTGTATCCTCCTGATAGTTAAGGATTCTAACACATCAAAATCTTATAAGGGCAAAGTGTACAAGATCCAAAGTTTCTTTTTCCCTTCCCCTGGCTCCCCATGAATAAATAAAAAACGTAAGGATTTACGATCAACCATAGTCTAGACTCTCAACACTAAATAGAGAGAGTTAGTAAAAGGTTAAATATGAAAACTGAACTTTTGTTATGATCTTATGTTTCTGAGATAACTCTTGATATTGCGAGCTGATGCGCAGAGTATATATAATCCACTTAAGCATGAAGGATAGAAGTGACAAGTCAGATAAAGGTAAAAGCGCAAAGAGGAAAGAAAAACCAGAAAGTAGGAGCCACTATCAGAAGCAAGTAGCAACAGAAAGATAATGGACTTGTAGTGATGGAACTCGAAACCACCCCGACTGCATCCTCAAATCAAACATTCCCATCAAAGAGGAGAAAGGAAACGATTTAAAAAAAAATAATTAAAAGAAAATGTTTACCTGATAGCGACTGAACCAACAAAGAAACATGATAATATCCTCCTTTTGAAAGCACCAAATCAGCATCCAACCTAGACAATATCCTCGTATTGTGTCGAGCTGCAATACTATGAACCAAACTCGTGATAGAATATCGACCCCGATAATAAGAACAAGAATAATAAATCTATAGAGGTGAAGAATGCAACATACTGTTAATTCCTGGATATGCAACGACAAAGACATGGCTTTTGAACTATTCTTGAGATGCCAACAATAAGGGGAATATATCTAAGGTTTAATTCCAAAATAGACTACCTTGAACTTAGGGGGTCTGCCACAAATGAGTTCCCGGTCTTATAATTGCGTCAAATAAACCCCTAAAGGTTAACTTCGTTTAAAAACTCATCAGGAAAGTGTTAGATTTGGAACACTGCAGTTGTTTTGATTTTTGAACACTATAAAATCTTTTTCCAAGCCACGTCAATTTGAATGTTGTTAGGGAAATCTCAGAAAAATAGCATTTAATGTTCAAAAGAGCCGCAGTGATCAAAATCTACCACCCACGTTGTCTTTTCTGGTAGTTTCTTTATGCAGTTGATCTTTTCTGGCGCAATCAAAAGACTGTTCAAAATACAATGTCCAGGTCCAACTTTTTCCTAGAAGCAAGCATATAATTTCATTCCAAAAGTCTCGCATATACTTTAGACAGCAAAATTCTGCTTATGCACAGAAGAACAGAAAGTTGGATATAGCTACATTATTAACATTTTGGGTTCAGAATGCTAAATTATTTCTAACTTCAAGCTATACAAACTATTAGCTACTTGCTAACATAGAACAAGAGAAAGCTTGCTAAAAGGCGAGACATGATGACATCAACTTCATGATATTGGCAGAAATGGAGTCGCCAGATGACGCCTGGCATAAACAGCACACTAAAATGCTTATCTTACCGAAACACTATTTCTGGCATCCTCCTACTTCCCGCCAGAAAAGCAGAAAACTGCATGGCAGAACCCGAGAGAAGTATCTCAACGATCCATCTTGGCAAAACGTCCCCTGATTCGGGTCCTACTTTCTGCCCTAACTTTCCGCGACTCGTATCTTATTTGCTTCTCATACCTGTGAGTACATAAGTTTCAAAACATTACTAGAGTCTTTAATAGCCTTAGAAACATATATGATACATTACAATACAATTTTTTTACAGTAAAACCACGTTATATACATCTCTACCGAACTAAGACAAATTCCAGAAGATCTCTTAGAAGCATTTCGAGACGACTAATGCACCTCACCCTGCCCCAGCAAATTTACTCTCTTAAACTCACAGCTCCATGCAACTTCACAATTTCATATCAATGAAAATAGAACGGGGTCGTCTCAATATAACTTTGAGGGAGAGAGAGAGAGAGAGAGACCTGAAAATACCCATGATGATCAGATAGTTGATTCATAAAGTTCAAGATAGCATTCTTTTTTTTCTTTTTTTTTGGCGCTGGAATAGGTTATCAGCATTCAATTGTAAATTAATCGTGTTCTTGACCAAAGTACAAATACTTCAAAAAATTTTCCACCTGTAAAGGGTTTCCTAGTGTAGAGACTAAGATTGCATGTCATAAGTTTTGGAAGGAAAGAAGCAAGAAATATTTGTAACTACTTTTATATGCAAGAGCCAAGTTTAGGACCTTGTTGTGATATGCAGAATAAAGCTCCATACCTCCTGGTTTTCTTCTTCTCCTTGTACCTTGAAAGTGCAAAGTCTCTTTCCTGACTGTTTAGTTCACGAACAGGAACTGTGGGAACAGTCTGGACAGTTTCAGTGGTGACAAGATGATGTGATTGGTCTTCACGACTGCCATTGAAATGCCCCATACTGTCACCACCATCTGAATCCTTGTCGGGAATCAAGAGGTTCATATCGATGTAGCTATCCAACAAGGTAGAAGGGAAGCCCTGATCAAGAACCTCGTCCTCATTTCCACACCAGCGTAATGAACTAGCCTGTATGAAGGCGACATGATCACTTGTTTTCATTTATAGGTACACTTTAAGCAGAATTTCTTCCAAAAGGAAAAAAAAGAAAATAAAAAAAGACTGGCAGGTTGAGGAAACAGTTACGGCGTGCTATATAAAAAAGAACAGAAGAAATGGAAATTAAACTTTTCGAAAAGCATCAAGATCCTTTTTCTTTTTCTTTTTTCATTTGAAAATAATAAAGAGCTTAAAAAATGTTCTCAATGACCAAGTTTAGTTTTGGTTGAATGTTAGATCAAAATCCTATTCAGACCAGTTTAAACTATAGAGTAATGCCCACTAGAAAATCCAGTATGAAGTTATGCATGTTCCATATGCATACTCATGTTAAACTAGCTTGATTTATACGCCCTTCAGGGGAAATTCAAATGTTTTAAACAAGGTCATATTTTGCGCAAAAGGACAAGTCCTAGAATCACTTCAAGTGTTTATGTTTAACAAGTTTTTGCTCTCGAATCAACTCAAATTGGATATTATTGATGGTGATAAGCCCACATCCCCTCCCCAGTCCGCATAAACCAACATTAGAAATAAAGCAAGTAGAAAAAATGAAATTTGAGGATCAATTATTAGCTTTGTGCTACCAAGGGTAGATACCTTACCACTTGCCAGTTTAAATTTTTTGATTTCTTGTCGTAAGTATGCTTCTCAATCAAAATAAGAAATGGGTTGGAGAAAACTTGATAGTTCATGCAGTAAATGAAGAGCAAAGACGTTCACCTGGAATGAAGAAGCCAATGTTGACTCTCTAATGTGATTAAGGCTTGCATCATTTTGCAGAGACTGGTGGTTATGTGCAGGTACAAGGGGCTGAAATCTAATGACGGGTTGAGTCTCTCCTTCACAATCACCAGAGTCAGGCTCCACCTTAGACATTTCTCGAAGCTGGCAAAGTATTTCTTCCTTGTGTTTCCCGCATGTGGCATTTCGATTCTAGTTCAATACAACCTAATGCTGGTTAAATTTGCTACTCGTAACGAGAGTTCTAATATAGACCAAATATAAGCGTCTCATTTGCAACAATAACCGCATGCATTCAGTGCTTGCAACTAGGAATGTGTACAAGCAGCAAAGCCACGAACGAATACTAATATCAATTACATAAATGCAAGGATTAATCAATGCTCATATAATCAAAGATGAGTATCACTATTCACTACCCCGTGTAATTGTTGCCTCAAGCAAAGCCCTAAAGAAGTGCAGCAGAAATGAGAAAAGAGCATGCTTTCGAAGTGATCAAGTTACAACAAATATAAGCACAATTCCACGCCTTAGAAACGAGACATAGCTCAAATCTAATTGATGCTTCTTCTAGCTTCAATATTGCAACCCACAATCCATAAGCATGATATTCTTAAAGAAAATGCCAAACCCCCTACCCCCACCTCAAAAGAGTAATCAATATACAAAGGCATTATCTTGAAAATCTTAGTAAGAAAAATATACTCCCTCCATTCCATAATATACGTCACTCAGGATATGTAGCGAAAAATTAAGGAAGC
The DNA here is from genome assembly GCA_026122235.1 of Vinca minor. Taxonomy (NCBI): domain Eukaryota; kingdom Viridiplantae; phylum Streptophyta; class Magnoliopsida; order Gentianales; family Apocynaceae; genus Vinca; species Vinca minor. The sequence continues at coordinate 863,378 of JAOCZM010000085.1, read as the reverse complement.
ACAAAAAAAATAAGGTGTTTTTTAAAAATCAAAATATCAATTTTACTATCTTAAATATAATTAGTGGTATACGAGTCATATTTAAGAGAGTAATATTGATATTTTGACTAACAAAGTACCTTGCCTTTTGCTTCTTTAATTTTCACTCTACAATCCTAAACGACTTATATTACGTAATGGAGGTAGTACTAAAAAAAGAAAAGATATATATTTTAACTTCATCATTACTTTGTCAAGCTAAAAGAAAAACAATCGAAGATTATATCAGAAAACATGAATTGACCAGAAAATTGAAAGATGTCCTTTGGGGGTGAATAAAACAGACCTTGGGTAGCGGAGGAACCCCCATAGCCTGAAAATTATGCCCAGCTGAAGAACTATTGGACATTATTAAATCATCAAAACTCACCACCGAAGGCGTCTCCCAAACCAACAAATCCGAAAACCCATAACTATTCTCACTTACTTTATTACTATTACTATCAAAATTAACAACATTTTCTCCATCCAAATCATCACCAAGCAAAAGGGATTTCTTGCTAACATCTTGAAACCCAAGAATTCCCAAGAATTCATTAACAGAAGGGCATCCAGTAAACCCTTCAAGAGGCCTACGACTATGCATAGTCTGGAAAGGTCCATTGGTGTTGTTATTGTGGGACTCCCAATCGCAGTTCTGACAGAAAACAGAGGTGTCGGTACAACAGAAAATGGTAGCAGGGGTGGAATCACATGTGTCGCAGAGTAGCCAACGAGTGTGCTTTGTGAAGAGGTGATTGGTTGAATGGACTTCGTTGTCGCATCGTAGACAGAGCTTAGCTGAATCAGCTCTGCAATAGAGAAGGGCTGTTGATTCTCCACAGAAATCACAGAGGCGTGATGAAGAAGAAGAAGAATCCTCAGAATCTTGCTGCAGCTTCCGTCCTAAGCTATTTTTAATCATTGTTTTTCTTTTTTTTTTACCTTGTCCTTAAATTCTTGCAATTCTTGGAGCAACAAAAAAACTTGAAATTTAAGAAAGATTTGTGGAACTAAGTGGTCATTCTTGGCATGCAACATAAATGAAGAGGAATTTTAGAGTGAGAAAGAGAAGGAAAAAATGGGAGATAAGAAAGGAACCTTATCTTCTACTTTTCCATGTTGTGGAAATTAAGGATTTGAGTCTCATGTGTGGATTTTCTTGAGGTTTTTGCGTTGATTTTTTTATGATGAGGAAAAAACTACTTTTGGCGGCAAGTGCAGATGGGAAATCTAATCAGAAAACAAGGATTCTAGAATTTTTCTCTCTTTTCTTCTCTGCCTCTTTCTGCTGCTTCTTTTTTTTTTTCCTATGTCTCTGGTAGTATTGTCAAAGTGGGCCGAAGTCTGTGGACCGGTCCGCCCCGCCGCTGGCCGAACCGAGTATGGGACTTAGAAAATATTGATCTGCAAAAATACGGGCTTTTTAACTCACGGCCCGTGCGGGCGGATCGCGGGCTTTTTTTTTTTAAAAAAAATACATATTATATGTAATATTTTTTGGAAAAGTATATATATTATATATAATATGGTATATATTAACATATTTCCTACTCGCTTGATGGTAAAAAAAAAAAGTATACATATTATATATAATATGGTATATATAAACATATAACTTTTATTTTTCTTCTAATTGTGTTTTATCTTTTGATTATAATGACCTTGACTATTTTATGATTAATGGGTAAATCTTTATTTAACAAAAAAAAAATTAAGTGGGCCCATGGGCTTTGTGCGGTGCAGGTATGGGCATATGTTTCAATGATCCACAAAAAATGGGCACGGCCCGGCCCAGCCCATTTTGAAATAAGCCCGCGCGGACCGGACAGGCCCGCCCCGTTTCACAGTACTAGTCTCTGGTCAGATTTTGCCATTAACTTCGACCAATGGTCGAATCTTAGTCTATATTCTGCTTTTAATACGTTTATTTAGATATTATACCTCTATTTTGTACCATAAATCATCTAATCTTTTAATTTCAAAGTGTTTTTCTTTAAGATTCAAGACACAGATGTTAGATTTGTCTCAGATCTTCACAGATCTAGACATTTTTTCTCTGCTTCTAGGAGAAGCCATTCAACTCGAACTTGATTTGGGCCCTTTATCAGCTTTCTACATCTTCCCGAGGCAATTTGTAGGACGGTTGATACGCCCATGGTCCTATAAATTATCGATCTTTAAGGAAGATGTTGAAACTGATCTTCTCTTATATATGTGGTTCAAGAATTCTGACGGAGATGTATTTGTTTATTTTACTAGTTTTAATATTAGTATCTCATGTCAATCTAAGTTTTCATGGGGTGTGTCTTTTGTCTGTTATCATGGTTCTCTGAACCATTGTATAACTTTTATTTTTTGTATTTTCAGATTTTCCTTTGATTGTAATGACTTCGATTATTTGGTGAGTAATGGAAAAAAATTTATTCAGAAAAAAAAAGGATGGGAAATCTCTCTTCTTCTTTTTTTATACTATTGAAGTGTTAGTTTAGGACCATGGTTTTGAAACCCGAACAGGACCGACCGGTTGGACCTGTCTGACCGTCGACCGGACCTCCGAGCGGTCCGGTTAGGTGCCAAAACCCGTTCATGCTAAACATCGTTCTAATTTCACTAATCCGTTTTACCCGGTCGGTCGGACCGGTCGACCTAAAAATCGGAACGGTTTTGGGAAAACCGGCCGGGTCACAAAGTTTACCAAGGAGGTGGTTAGCGGCGGAGTCGGAGACGCACGGAGCCGCGATGGTTGCCGGAGGAGGAAAACAAATGGGGGAAAATCAAATTAGAGATTTTAGATTTGGGGGAAATTAAAGAGATGAGGGAGATCAGAGATGGTGATAGCAATAGAAGACAAAGGGAGGCATACCGGTGGCAACGGAGGAGTCTCGGTGGCGGCGGTACAGAGAAGAGGATGAGAGAAAAAAAGGAAGAAGAGAAGGGAGATGGTTGGTGCGCGGCAGAGAGAAGAGGAGGGAAGGAGAAAAGAAGAAGATGAGAAGAAAGAGGAAGGCAAAAAAGAAGAAAATGGCGAAGGCGGTGGCTGGAGTCGCCGGAGCAGAAGAAGAAAATGGAGGTGCCGGTTGCGACTGGGGCAAAAAAAAAAATTAGGGTTAGGGTTCTCTTAAGACCCTATATATATATATATATATATATATATATACTCAGGACTAAAAGTACAATTAAAATATTAGCACATAAAATCTAATAAATACTTATATTGCAAATAAGTTCGAAATGGTCTAAAATTCAACGAGATGTTTATTTGAAATTTTTTAATTAGTTTTATTTTTTATTAATAAGTATATATTATATATTTTTTAATATTTATGACGTCACCGGGTTGATGAACGGGTCAATGATGGTCCGACCACCTGTCCGATCAGTGACCTGTGACCCAATAACTTTTCTGGGTCGATGCCCGGGCCGGGTTTCAAAACCTTGTTTAGGACCGACATTGTTGTTTGATAGACGGACAGATGGAACGACGTCGCTTAAGGAAAGACGACTAGTTCCTTGTTCCCACAAATTTGGTGGAATTGAGGGTTCGGATTGGATTTCATTTTTTTATATTTGAATAATAAAAGAGGAATTATCTCGAAAAAATTTATAGTGTTATTCTAGAGTACACAAGAGCAAACTTACCTTTGAAATGGGAGTGTTTACTCTTTGATTGAGCTCTTCCCAAAACTTATAGCAAAATATTTAATCTTTACTTTAAATCTCACATTTTATTTCTAAAGTAACTAAAAATCTAAATATTTCTTATTTGACCAATAAAAAAAAGTTCAAATAGTATTCCAAAATTCACTTTTTTGGCTAAAAATACGAATAATGAATTACTCATTTTGTCTCAAATTTATCATTCTAATTTCTTTTTTTGCTGTCACAAATAAATTGTTCTATTAGTAACTATTTATATTTAATTTCCTAATTTTACTTTTTAACCTCTTACTACTCATTTAATACTTCTAGGTAATTAAAATTGAAACTTTCAATATAAGTTGAGAAGTGATTGATTAGTAACAAGAAATAATTATGAGTATTATACTCTTAAATTTGTTTTGCCACATAATTTATCAAAACATTAATACCTGCACTTTTGTCAATTAGTAAAACTTACTAATTTGGTAGGGGAAGAAATAAGTGATCTACATGTCTAATAACATAATCGTACCAAAAAATGTATGATATTTGGAGTGTATGCATATCTTCTTCTCATCAGTCCTTTACAACGGTGGAAGTCCAAAAAATATTCAATTACGTTCCACTGTTCTGCAAATATAAGCAGTGTGTGAACAAGCAGATTCTTCGAGAGAAAGGTTTCAATCAATCCTCGTCGACCAAAAAACCCAAAATAAAAGCTTGGTGTCCATGCACATCCTTTTCATTTGTCCAATCCCCAGAGGATTTCTAGCAGTTACTCCTCACCAGGGTGAAAATCCTTTGTCTCTATTCCTATCTCCATCCCTGTCCCCAATCAATAAGAATTACTATATAATTTTTTTTTTCAATTATATATACACAGGGTAAATTGTGATTGGCTGGGGACAAGAATAGAGATAGAAACGGGACAGTATTTTTTAGCCTCACCAAATACACCCTACGCAAGCAAGCACGTCATATTAGTTTCTATTCAAAATTTCGCACGTCATCCAGGGAAAAAAAATCTTGTGGTACCAGAAAGCTTTTAAGGTATGTGAAAGAAGCTTCATGATTTTTTTTTATGCAAAACAAAAATGTATGAAGGGGCATGAAAGAAGCTTCATAATGAGTAGGTGAAATGTATGAAGAAATCTGGGACACGTGATTCAGGACACAGGCATATTACGAAACGAGTTGTCTGTGGTTGTATCATGTACACTATCATTGTTTCCATGTGTACATTCATTCCATAATATAAATCGTTTATTACATTTAATAAAAATTAAAAAACCAAAAGACAGTTTACTTTATTAGTTAAAATATAAATATAAATATTACTCTCTTAACTATAATTTGTATACCACCAATTATATTTAAGAGAGTAATATTAATATTTTAGTTAAAAATACTTTATTTTTTTGCTTCCTTAATTTTCGATATATGTCCTAAAACACTTACATCATGGAATGAAGGGAATACTAAAAAAGTAAATAAGCCCCGCTGCATTATATTTTAAAGAATTTTCTATGATATTTATGTGGTAGCTAGGATTAACAGGAGGGATGGATCTAGTTTTGGTCTTGATTAATTGTGGGTGAGCTTTCTTGGCATCCAAGAAGTTTTAGAAGGCAAGGAAGAGGCAAAAGGACAAAGGAGATGGACCGTGGTTGCACTAATATTAATGCTGATGTGATTCTAAACGTCTCTAGGCTCTATTTTTCTAAAGCTAAATCTGGAAAGGCGCACACACACTAGAGCTTTCTTGGCCTCCAAGAAGTTTTAATATCATCATCAACCAAATTCTACCTTTCAACCACCACGACACAAGGGCCTACTCCTCCTGGATGCTACAACTACAATTCAATTCTGCATCCATCTCCCAGCACCCCCTCTTCTTTTCAGGGGCGGAACCACCAATGTTGTGTTTGGGTGTGGGTGTGGGTGTGGGTGTGGGTGGGGGAGAGGAGGACGTGAAACTTAATATTTCAAAGGATTCTTCTTTTAAAAAAATTGTTTTTTAAAGGTTAAATATGAAATTTTCAAAATTTTGGGACGGGACGGGAGACGGTACCCATAATCCGCTACTGCACTCTTACCACAACTAACAATTATACGCCATAATCTGGGTGGTCAATCAACAAGATTAGCTATTGACTAACTAAAATCACCCAATTGGATCATATAGTCTCTACAATTCCTTTGCGGATAGAGAAGGTATAAAAAGTATTAAGGGCACCTACATTGCTTTCCAAGCTTTGAAAGTAGTAGATGAATGAGGTCATTGCCGATCCTCTTCAGATGGTTCCTGCGAGAGTTGTATGAATTGCAGTGTGCGCACTTCAGACCAAATATGAGAAAAATTGTTTTGCAAGTGTTATTGCAATCATTGCAGAGGATACAGACCTGCAAAACCAACACATTATATGCCTCATTTAAGAGAAACAAGGTTCAATCATAAGAGAAAAACAACACCAATTATCACTGGAGAAGACGGGTTTAACAAAGTACCAAAATGCGCACACATTACATTTTAGAAAAAGACTTGCACAAGCATAATTTACTTAAAGAGACTTTCTTAAAACAGTTATTAACATTTTACACCAAGAACAATATGACATAACTATTACCATTGAGATAGGAAAAGTTGACATGGTAGCAAGAATAATAAAGAGAATATTTAGCAAAAGGAGGGGGAAAAAGAGAATAATTAAAAATAGTATTAATATGCTAGGAAGCAGAAAGAAGTTTATCCTGCACGATAATAATCAGTGCACTTCATACTAAGCTAGTAGCTTGACCCAGTTCAGAATGCTCAAACTAAACAAAATCCCAGCCCCATTAATGTCCCAATGTAAACCCTTAATCCAGAAGTGGTCCTAAGATATTATCGAAGTTTACATGATCTGTGTAATGTCTAATTTAGTAAGACTGTAAATATACCAAACAAAGCAAGAGAAGGGTGAAAAGGAAAGCTTAGACTTACTTGATTTCGGTATGGATCAGGCATAGCTGTTGCTTCAATCTGACATAAAAAGAAGTTTATACTTTAGAGTTTGCACAAATGAGCCAAACGGGGAAGGGATGCCAGACACACATGAGAGTACAAGCACGTATAAACAGCAATTTTGAGGATCAACCAGCCAAAATAAATATATTACTGTCTATTTAAACATACGGGTATACATAACATAAGAAATATCACCAGCGTTTACGGATTTGGGACCAAACTAACATCACTTCAACTTTCCAATTTATAACATATTAAACAATTTAATATCTTATATCAGGTAGCTCAAGAACAGATTGAAACCAGCCAAGACAGCAATTCAGCAGATGAAGTCTTCAAGAAAATCGTGCAACAGCTTGTTTGGGAAATCTCTGGGAGGCAAATAAAATATTTACATACAGGCATGGGTTGCGCTAAGTCTGCTGGGCATGATATTCTAATGAAATAAAAAAGCTGCTATTTTAGGTCTCGTAAAAGAGTAACCATCAAAAAAGGAACCGAAATAGAACCTTCTAGATAAGATGACTATGTAAGACCAAAGGTATTAGAGAAACGCTTACGTACCACACTTGGGGCAATGGAAAAAGTTTTCTCGACCACCAACTCTGCACATGAATAATTGGAATGAATAATAAACACAGAAACTAAGACGGTTATTTTCCATTCTTCGAGAGCGGAAAAGGATTGCGGGAAAAAGATAGTCACGCCATAAATAAGTAGCCAGTTTTGCAGTCACAAACCTGCAAATCCCGCAATCATTGCAATGAAACTGCTGCTTTGTCGTCTCACATCTGTGAATAATACAAGAAGCGTTGAATTTACGCGACAGCTTCTAATATGTAAATAGCATATTATGATAAAATTCTACAAAACATCATCCTAGCAATGAAATTAAAAATAAAGCATCATGTACATCATCATCATCATAAAATCTACATATGCTGCAGAAGTACTCCCCGAATTTTACGCCACAATTTGAACAAAGCTCATCAACCTATGCAGAAGGAGCAATTAGACGGAAAATAAGAATGTGGCTGCATAATAAGCTAGATAGAATATTTCAATGCCAAACCTGTTGTTCGGTATTGCATACTGCACAAATAACCTGCAACATTCAAGATAAAAATGAATAAAGCAGAAAATTAAAGCGCAGAACGGCCACAACAAATATATAGATAAATAGAAAACTCTACTTGCTTAACATCAAGGCGATTAATCTCGTGACGTTCTTTAGGATTGCTCAGAGCACTCTGTATCACATGGAATAGAATAATAAATTATTTAAATGCATCCTACAGCCACCTAGTAAGCATACTAAGAAGCAAATTCACGTAGAGATAGAGATAGAGATCGAACCGCGGCCTAGTTGTGACAGTGCCGGCACGTGGAAACCTTATTACAGCAAGGTGCTCGGAGTTTGCACCGTCTCCGGTAATGGTCGCATATATTGACAAAAAACCAGACGACGACAGAGAATTGGCGCGAAAATTACGATGAATTGAAAAATCAGGGAAAACTAATACTACTAAAAGCATTAAAAGTAAACAGAGGAAACAAAAAGGATACCCGTAAAGCATCTTTCGAACTCTTCTCTGCTAGATTGATTGGTGCAGTTGCCGCCGGCTTCATAGGTGTTGTCTTCCCCAAACTCATTTCCGGTGATTGAATTGAAATTTTTGGTTTGGGAAGAAGAAGATTAGGGTTCCAAAAAATATTCTGTTACTATAAAGGTAAACAGAGCACCAAAAGAGAGGTCACTTTTGGCATGAATCCGGACTTGTGGGATTAGTCTCACGCTCTTCTAACATGATTCGGAGTGAAACATGCTACAAAGTAAGTTTCGTCACAATTCATATGAGATAACTGTGAGAACAGTCCTAAAATACTGATCCTATATTAAAATTTTCCTAAAAAGAGTAGGTCTGCTCGAATATGGAACTGACGGCTCAGTGAGTGTGACGGTTAATTATGGAGGCAGTCAATTAATTTGGCCAGATTATTTGTATAAATATTAAATAGGATTAATTTGCACGTTTAGTTTGTTATTCTTCACAAACATTTTTTACATTGAAATTAATATTTCAAAAAAAATTATATTAGAATATAATAAAGGAAAATGATTTACTCTTAAAATTTTGGGGATAGAAACCCTAAACCCCCAAATTGAGGGTGTTAAATGACTATCTTACCCCCTGCTGGTATAAAGGATTCACCCAACTATAAGGGCATAAAGGTCCGAAAAACTATTTTAGTCAATCTTTTATCCTATAATTCTAGTAGCCTAGCAAGGTCCATAATAGAATATCAAATCTGACCATATTTTAATTCTAATTTTTTTTCTCTCCAACATTTAATGTAGGTAAGATTGGAAAAAACATCACTAATTAAGCCATTGATTTAGAGAGTGAACAATTGTGAAGCCCGCTAGGCGCGATTGTCCCATGAAGGGGAGAGAGAACTGCCTCATAGGAGGAGGATATAGCCCTAGAAAGGGAGACATTTTTTAAGCTTGCCCCATGTATGGGGAGGGTGTTGAACTCGGAACCTCTTGGTCACGAGTCGAGGCTTGCCCTACTGGGCTGCGGCCTCTTTGACTGACACTTAATTTAGAATAAATTAAAAAGGAAATGTAGAAAAATAATTTAGCACATATTGAGTATTTACTACTCCCTCCGTCCCAAATTATTTGTCCACTTCGACAAATACACGTGTATTAAGATTTTGATGGTAAAATATAAGTAAAAGTCTAAGATACCCTCATTAATTTTAGAGCAAATAGCTTTTTACTGCCACAAAACTAGATTACGAGTGCTTATATCTGCTACAAATCATGTTTTTCGTGCTATATCCGCTACACAACTAGTTACTGAAGTCTATATATCTGCCACAAATCATTTTTTTTCGTGCCTTTTTTGCCATGAAACATTTTTTATGAGTGCTAAAAATGCCACAAAAAGGGTTTATGAGTGCTAAAAAATGCCACAAAAAAGGCACAAAAACCCTCCCTCTTTTTGTGGCATTTTTAGCACTCATAAAATGTTTCATGGCAAAAAAGGCACGGAAAAATGATTTGTGGCAGATATAGCACGAAAACATGATTTGTGGCAGATATAGCACTCTTAACTAGTTTTGTGGCATTTTTAGCTATTTGCTCTTAATTTTATTAATCTCATTTTAAAAATGTCTCTCTCTTTGATAAAAAAAAAATGCCTCTCTCTCTTCCTCTCACACAACATCCAACTACCTTTTAAATATGGAATAAATAGCCAATTTGGTCATCAAGTTATTTGCGCGCAGCCACTTTTGTCACTTTTAAAAAAAATTATCTTTTTTTGTCATCAAAATTTGTACGGACTACCAATTTTGTCATTCCGTGCAAAACAATGAATAAAATCGTCTTCTTTGACGCCTTGACCAATTGTTGACTGAAACTTTCTTTTTATTTAGGGGTATTTTCGGTATAAAAAATATGTCTTCTCTTCTCCATTTTGGAATGAGTTTTTTTTTTTATTCTTCATCAGCTCATCGAATAAGTTTTTTACCCCGATTTTAACCCTAAATCGCTTAACATACATAACCGAGCTATTTTATTTACAAGGAGAAGTGGACCTATTTTACTTAATTCTTTTTTGGCCCAATGCGTAAATCTTCAGCCCACATCACAAGTCCATTATTTCTCAACCCTCAAAGTACTAGTGGAAGTGATACCATGAATACATAAGAAAAGCACATGTATCACACCCAAAAGAAGTAGAGGAAGTGTAAGAAAAACACTTTGAGTACATTCCTCTAACAAGTTAATGGTTAGCTAAATGAGTGTAGCAACTCTTAAAGTGATACTAACCAAAATCTTGGAGAGTGATAAGGCTTTTGAGGGTTGAGAAATAATCAGATTTTTCACTGAGATTAATGATTTGAGATTCTTCTCATTCTCCACCGCCTTGTCGAGGTAGGGGTCTCGGACATTCTGGCATTTATAAATGTGCGGATTTGGTGGCTGAGGTGACGGTGGAAGGGTATCGCGGAGGTGGCGGCAGCCGTCGCCCCACCGTGAAGAGCCATTGCTCTCCAGTGCCACTCTAGAACGATGACTGGATCAGGAAAAAAAAATTCATCTGAGTGCATTTAATATACTACGATAATTGATTTGCGGTTATTTATACATTTATTATCTAAATGGAGTAAAATATATCATATATAATTAAAAAAAATCATCTGAGGGTCATTTGATATATACTGATAATTCACTTTGAGTCATTTATACATTTATTATCTAAATAGAGTAAAATACATTATATATAATTATAAAAAATAAAAATAAAAATTTGAGAGGGGTCAGCCTTCCTTGCATCGGTCGCTGCTCTAGAAGGTAGGGAGGCTTTTCAAATCTTCCTTTATCTTGCGGATACACTTTCAGCCAGAAGATCCAAAGTGTAATTCAATATAGCTAATATTGAATTACAGTTGTTAATTTTTTTTCTTATTTGACAAATGCACCTTAAGGTCACCAAGCTTGGTATTGGAGCTTGGAGTTACTCCGGTTTCTAGGAAATTTACCAAATTGGATTTCTCTAAAGTGGAAGAAATTTTAGGAAATTTTTGGTTCTTGATTGGTTTCTCTTTTGAAATTTCTTGAGAATTGCTTTGATGGGATTACTTAGAAGATGATGGGAGATGAGAATTTGTTGTTTGAAATGGCTGAATTTCTTTACCATTGTCAAAGAAATGGAGAAGAAGAAGAAAAATTTTTGTTTCCAAAATGGAGAAGAGAAGACATATTTTTGATACCGAAAATACCCCTGAATAAAAAGAGGGTTTCAGTCAACAATTGGTCAAGGCGTCAAAGAAGACGATTTTATTCATTGTTTTGGACGAAATGACAAAATTGGCAGCCCGTAAAAAATTTTGATGACAAAAAAGATAAACTTTTTTAAAAGTGATAAAAGTGGCTGCGCGCAAATAACTTGATGACTAAATTGGCTATTTATTCCTTAAATATGTGTTAAAAGTGATAATTTTAATTAACTAAGAGTATTCAATTAGGAGTTGGAAGAACGTAAAATTGAAAAAATTGTCATTAATACGTAATTTATTTAGAAAGTTGACAGTTAATTTGGGCTAAAAAAATATGGACATTTAAATTGGGACGAGAGAGTATTTAGTGCCCAAAAGTGTCATCAATTATTGCTTCATTCGATTCAAAATATAAGTCTTTTTAGTAGTTATTTTTTGTTGTAAAATATGTTTTTTTACAAGAATTGTGCATATATTGTCTAATTTACTCCCTACGTCATTTTCTCCCTATATTCATTTTAGTCAAAATGTGTAGTTCTACTTCTCATGCAGCTCTCTATTAATTTCTTTATTCTTTGAAGAATTAATTATGGACACTTTAGTCATTTTGATTAGTATCTTAATTTGTATGAAAAAAATGTAAAAAAAAATTATATTTTGAATCGAATGAAGTATTGTTTTCTTTTTCTTTTTTTAACAAGAAAATTTGCCCCTACTACACACCCAAAAAATTGGGATTTTTCTAATATAGACCAGGTCTACATGGATCATGTGATTTAGAATTGGTCACATCACTACATAATTATTTTTCTCCTCATTTTATAGTGATGTTGCCAGTTTTAAACCATATGATTCAATTAATTTGCTCCATATCAGAACTATCCAAAAAAATGTCATTAATTACTACTATTCATTTCATCTCCTAGCATGTGGGAAAAATGGGATATTCCCGTGCCGCGTATCTTGCAGAGGGTATCAAATTCTTCGTGCGGAATTCGTTTTGGATGGTCAAATGGATGCAATTTTGAACAGTCTACATAAAATATCTATTTTATGTGAATCTATTGCTATTTTATGTGGACCGTCAAATGTATCTATTCAATTATTTAAAATTATTTTCACAAGTCAAAGTTATCCCTCATTTTTCAATAATTTATATGTCTTAATAAACAATTTAAAAAAGAAAAGAAGCAAAAATGAGTTGGAAAATAAAGTTCCTTCACTTTTTTATCTAGCTTAAAGTTGAAGAATAAGTAGCAGCTCCCTCATATAAGGCAAAGGTGGAGAATTTTTTCTTTTGGTACTTTATGCAAATTGAGCAATGACGTAGGAATATTTTGAAAGTTGAAAATTTATCAGTACTAGTGGCCTCCCATGCAGCGTCTATCTAGGAGTGTCAATAGAAATTATGTGAGCCGAAGTTGACCTAACTCACATAACAATTGGAAAGCTCAACTCACACTCAGTCTCGAAAAAACTCACAAACATTGAGGTCATACTCAGCCCACATTTTAATGTGAGCTTGAGCTAACTCATGAGCTAAATTTATTTTAACAAAAAAAAAAAAATCAAAAATCATGTTGCAAGAATAGTATAATACAATGAGCCACGAGACTAAATCGTAACAAGAATATGAATATATAATACAATGATACTTAATTTTTGTAGCAAGATAAACTGATAAAAAGATAACTAAAGTTAGGGTTTGAGAAAGAGAGAAAAAAACTATACATTTTTCTGTTAGTTTTTATAGGTCTTTTTTTAATTACTCCCTCCATATCTAAATAGCTTTAACATTTGGACTTTTCATTTTTGAATATCAATAGATAGTAAATGTTTTTTTTCCAAGATTACCCTTTTACAACCACAATTTCCTTGTTCAATTTATCCAAATTTCAAAACTGAAATGAAGACCATAGATTTTTGGTGAACTTTTTCGTAATTGTAATATTAAATGAATCTTGGTAACCAAGAGAATTTGTATATTTCCAATAGAGTATGATAACTAAGAGGAAAAGATGACAATTGAATTGAAGAGTTGTGAAAATTGATAATTACTCTTTAATATGATAAATAAAGGGTATAAGAGTCATTTTGTTTCAATTTTTGTTGACTTCATCAAATTCTTAATCTTTGTGAAAAACTCAAATGTTAAAGCTATTTAGATATGGAGGGAGTAGAAATTTAGTAATATATATATATATTCTTATTCGGGTGCCAATTTTAATCGGGTTGAGATGGGTCAAGCTTACTGCGTTCACATAAAATTCGAGCTTGAATATTAAGCTTACGCTCACATTTGTTCGAGTTATGTGAGCCGGCACTATCCCATTGACACCCATACGTCCATCCATAATTTCGAATCTTTATTTTATTTGCTAGGCGAAATTTACTGTCCGAACTCTTGGGATTAATTAAAAAAAAAAAATATTCATTTTCAAAAAATCTTGGACGTTTTCTTCTTCGTATATTCGTTCTAAAATAGTTCTTTAATTTAGGAAACGACAAAACAATTATATCGTCGTGCCTCACAGACTCCCAAAAACACGAGTAATGAAATACTTAAGAATTGTTCTGATTATACTAAAAATAAATATTCGAGTAATTATGAATTGAGCTCATTCTTATAAATCAGTCACGGTCCTTATATTTAACCCCAACTGAGATGAGAGGGGGATCACAACAATGGATGTATTTTCAGTGGTTTGGAGAATGAAATGAAGGAAAGAAACTCATTACATAATAGAACTAACTTTCATTTCAAGAAATAGCAAATAGAAGAGATCTAATACATTCTTGGACTAGGCAAGTTAAACATTGCCACAATAATTCATTGCAATAGCTAAGCTACTAATTAAAATCTTTCAATACATAAAAATATATAACTGCTGCTTAAACTATTTCTTGTAGAGTAGGTGTAATGACTATTTCACCCTTCCAAGGAGCTAGAACTTATTTCAGCTAGCACTGATCAGACTTTTTACTGGTAGAATAATTTTCTTAACGCAAGTTCTGGTGTGCCTTCAGCAACTGAACGAGAGAACCACTTAGATGAAGAGACATGACTTCATTGGTTGATCCCACAAGCTTCCCACCTATGAAGACTGCTGGGACGGGTGCATTGCACCCCATCCTCAACAGAGCTTTCTCAATTTCTTTCCCTTCTGGATCATGATCAATTTCATGAACATAAGGTGCAAAACCAAGTTCTTGAAACAGAATGTTCACAGCATAGCACAAACAGCATGTGCTTTTACTGAAAACCACTAATCGATTTTCGGAAGCCAATCGTATAACCTTGTCCATTTGATAAATCGTATAATTTGATGGAGGGAGAGGGAAGAAAGATGTTGAAGCTGAAAGGGTGGGTTGCTTGGAGTAGAGTTCTTCTCGCGATACTCTTATTTATAAAATCAGCTTGTGGTCTTTACAAAGATGCTGAAAACCAGGGGCGGATCCACAATTGAAATTTAGGGTGCTCCCTCAACAATTTAGGGATGAAACCTACAAATTTCGTTGCATATTAGACAATTTAGGATTGAAATTTAGGGTGATCCCTCAACAATTTAGGGTGGAAATTAAACTTTTTTCTTTGATCTTGGGGTGGTTCTGAGCATACTTGGACCACCCCTTGAATCCGCCACTGAATGAAAACTACAACTTATATTAAAGTTTACTTTGAATATATAGATACTATATATTTTGTTCCAAACAAGTTGGTTCAATACAACATATATCCTGCTTTCTTTGAATAGATCCTCTTCATAGAAAGGTTCAGTTATCATTTGATTTTTCTTTCTTAGGACTTTGGTCATTACAAGATTAATTTTATCAGTAAAGATTACAACAATAGCACCCAGAAAATTCTTCTTCAAAGATGTGGTCAATTTTTTTTTTAACAGATTCTCTCCACAATCTTCGCCTTATTATATTCCCTGCTAGAAAGATCACAATTCGATAGCTTTCGGTGGCTAAAGATTCTTTGTTCTCCCACCACTAACTCACAAATTTCCTTCCTTCTCAACGGGCGAAAATTCACGTGAATTAATACGTTCTTAGTATGTATTTAGTAATACGTATGTGTACACGGATAAAATACATATAAGCACCAATGTATCATACAAGTATAAAATATAGATATAAATAAGTGTATCACATGGAATTTCATCATTTTGGAATGTTCATAAAGTAATATTCCAATATGTAAATTTGTGGCTGACTGGTATTATCGACAATGAGAAGAACACGTCATGTTTAATTCGTTAGTGCAGACTAGAATCTCGCGCCCAGTGATCACATATAAAACTTATCTTTTTCAGTGGTAAAGGAAATTGTCTGATCACCAAGAATATGATGATTGCATAATATACTAGTACACATTTTAGTTCCTGATTAGTTGGTGTTATTCCCAAAAGCTTTAATGTGAAAATTTGTGTACAAAGTTTCCTATAAGCTTCAAAACTATTTGAAACTTCCCACTACTTTACAAGAAAAAGTAAAAGCACAAATTTGCAATGAGCCATTTTTTTTGGGGTTAAATTTGGCTCCTTTACAGAAGCAAAAGGAGTACCACACAAGTTTTATCGCTGTACTAAAAGGGTAAAAATCGTCTGTCCCCATTCCTATCCCTAATTCTGTCTCCAACCAAACAGAATTTACTATATAAACATTTTTTCCAATTATATATACACAGGGTAAATTGTGATTGGTTGGGGACACACACGGGGACAGAGGATTTTTTGCCTAAAAAGTTTGTCTAATAAACCATAAACCACGGACTGAAATTCCTAGAACCAAATTGCTCTGGCATTAAGGAGCATTTGTCTTAAAGATCCATCAACGTGAAACGATATGACATCCTTAGCTGATCCTACAAGTTCTCCTCCAATAAAAACTGCAGGAACAGACGGGCTGCAACCTAAGGCTCGTAAGGCCTTTTCCATTTCCCTCCCACTTGGATCTTGATCGAGTTCATGAATAGCCGGACTAGCACCAAGTTCGTAGAACAGTGCCTTGATGCTGTGGCACATACAACACGAGCTCTTTGTAAAGATTACTGTAGCCTTCTTCGAAGACAGGTCTCTAATCCTATCCATTTCCAACAAGTTCCCCTTGGATTTACGTCAAACAAAATGAGCAACAATGTGGAATGGGAGAGATCAGTTCTGAGCGAAGCTACGAGGGCTTAGTGACTATGGTGTACTCGGAAGCTCTCATCATGCGTCTTATTTATAGTGGGCGTTGACAGTTGCAAACTTTGGTAGTTTATGACGAAACAGCAAAAGACAGATTATCTAATTAGAAAATGAAAAAGGAGGAAGTTCCTTGAGATAATTGGTTGGATAAGAAAAAATGCTTTTGAGCGTGAATATCAAATGGGCCCATTCCACAAAATTTTGGGATGCCAAGCCCCTACCTGGCTCCGCCACTGCACGTGGGAATGTGGTATGACGGTTCTAGTATTGAATGACTTCTTTGTTAGTCAAAATATCAATATTACTCTCTTAAATATAACATGTACAATACACTATTAATTTTACATAAGAGAGTAATTTTGATATTTTAATTCAAAAAAACACTGCTTAATTTTTTTTTTTTTATATATTTATTAAACGACTTATATTATTATGTAACAAAGGAAGTGATCGAATAAATGAATCCTTAAAGTTCTGGATTGTCCAATAGAGATTCGACTTCCCTACCCAAATTATGAGCTCATCTGAAAGCTCAGCTCAAAAACACTAAAAACAAGAAGAACCATTAAAATTGCCAAAATACCATTAATTCCTGAGCAGCATTCGGATAAGTTTTATTACTAAAAATTTTGATTTTATATTCTTAATTCTTGCAAGAACATCATAGGAACAGAACCCCATCAAGAATTCTGTTTTTTCTTCTTCTTTACTTATGGATTAAGAAATGTGGAGATGGAATATGTGGTTGGTTTTTAAAGTTTGAAATTCTGCTGAGCTCTTTCACCCACATTTACATGTCAGCTATATCTGTATATCCATAATGATCCATCCAACCAAGATGTTGACAGAATCCCTTTTAAAAAAGAAAATGTCTTTAATTTTCATATTACATGTTCTTCTTTGTTCGATCAAAGTACGATTTCAAGGGCGGAGAAAGGAAGCCGCCCATCGCCGGAAAAGGGTCTCATGACCACCGGGAAAACGAAACGGTTTTAAAATATTTTATTAAGCGTAAAGGAGAAAAAGGCCCATTAATGATATAAAAAAAAGTAGAGGCCCATTTAGGAATTAATATATAATTGTGGACTATGATAAGTTAAGTCCGAATACTCAGCCCAATAGAGGATCATTCTAAGGGATTTGCATGGGCTTGGCCCACTTTTTCCATTTCAGTCATGACATAAGACTGAAAAAAGTGGACAAACATTTTTGTCATAACTGAGTCCCACTTCCGTCTCGAGCTATAACGAAGTGGGACTTCCGTTACGGCTGACGTGGCAATTTTTCCCTCGCTGCGTTGCCACGTGGCTGAAACTGAAGCTCCCACTTACGCTCGAGATGAGAACGGAAGTGGGACTTCCGTCCTCACCGTGAAACTTTTTTTTTGATGCATTTTTGCTTTGTTGTGCGCACCACTTTTTGTCTTTTTCTTTCTCTTTTTCTTTTTTCTTTTTCTTTTGTTTTCTTTTTTTTTTCTTAAGGTTTAATATATATGGTTTAAAAAAAAAAAGGTTTAACATATATATATATATATATACACACACACATATGTTTTCTACAATTGCGAGTCGAAAAAACTCTAAATCCTTTAGACATTTTTTAATGTAGTAATATGATTATTTTAAACACATTAATTGATTTTACTCCAATAGCACTACTATATATACAATAATTTTAATAATATATTAGATAATGTATTCTAGTATACACTTAAATGAGATTGACATTTTAAAGGAAAAAAAATTGAGTCATATCCACTGTTCCTTTCCTTTTTAATTTTCTACTTTATTTCTTATATTATTTTATTAACTAACCCCCTATTTAATTCCTTATTAAATTGATGTGATTTTCTATATATATTATTTATATTATACTAACTTTCCTAATCCAAATAAAATTCCTAATTAATTCTAATACCAATCCCACATCTAATTAACTTATTAATCTACGTGATTTACAACTACACCCCCGATTACGATACGCCAGTGAAACGCCCATCAACAAAACGTTAATCAAATATAGCACGTAATACGTGATGCAAAAAATAAATTGTTCAAAATCTCATATCGAGCAAAATAAATTCAAGTCAATGTAACAAGTCGTGAAAAAAATTTAATTACACATAATTAACACGTAGCTGAAAAACTTACGAGTATCACAAGTGCTTTTCATACGGGCACAGGGGAAGGGATGGCATGCACCTAGTGCATGGGACATGGCTCACACATTCTCTCACATATTTTGATGCATGACCCACTTGTAGGGTAGGCCCCTCCTCAATTCAGGGTTATACAGTCCCCATTGGGACTCGTCCCACCCCTGCATTTTTCCCGAGTCACAGAGTCTAGTTTGTCAAGGAACATTCTCCAAATTGTTTATTTATTTTATTATTATTTTAGTAGAGTGGAGAAATTACAGGAGGTGTGTACTAGTCTTGATGTCAAACTCGCAAGAGAGAGTACGCTGCCATTAAAACATGTTCTCATTGACTCCAAATTAACTACTTATTAGTATAAATTCTAACCCTGATAACCCTAACAAACCCTAATAACACTAACAACCCCTACTAACCCTAACAAACCCTAATAACCCTAAAACCCTTTTAGTCTTGATGTCAAACTCGCAAGAGAGAGTCGACTGTCATTAAAACATGTTCCCATTGACTCCAAATTAACTACTTAGGGAGTATAAATTCTAACCCCGATAACCCTAACAAACCCTAATAACACTAACAACCCATACTAACCTAACCCTAAAACCATTTTAGTCTTGATGTCAAACTCGCAAGAGAGAGTACGCTGTCATTAAAACATGTTCTCATTGACTCCAAATTAACTACTTAGGAGTATAAATTCTAACCCTGATAACCCTAACAAACCCTAATAACCCTAAAACCATTTTAGTCTTGATGTCAAACTCGCAAGAGAGAGTACGCTGTCATTAAAACATGTTCCCATTGACTCCAAATTAACTACTTAGGAGTATAAATTCTAACCCTGATAACCCTAACAAACCCTAATAACACTAACAACCCATACTAACCCTAACAAACCCTAATAACCCTAAAACCCTTTTAGTCTTGATGTCAAACTCGCAAGAGAGAGTACGCTGTCATTAAAACATGTTCCCATTGACTCCAAATTAACTACTTAGGAGTATAAATTCTAACCCTGATAACCCTAACAAACCCTAATAACCCTAAAACCATTTTAGTCTTGATGTCAAACTCGCAAGAGAGAGTACGCTGTCATTAAAACATGTTCCCATTGACTCCAAATTAACTACTTAGGAGTATAAATTCTAACCCTGATAACACTAACAAACCCTGATAACACTAACAAACCCTACTAACCCTGACAAACCCTAATAATCCTAACAAACCCTAATACTTAGGAGTAGAGGTTGTTAGTGTTATTAGGGTTTGTTAGGGTTATCAGGGCTAGAAATATTTTTAACCATGAGTAACATAAGTTCAGAATGTTTACTGTATATCTTTCTTAAATTGAATATGCAATTTGTACCCTCCTCATTTTCTTCTACCTAATTTGTTAGTGCAAGTCAAAGAAAGTGATTTTATTGACATTTCTTACGATTTTTCTTGTGATTTAGGGAAACAAAAAAGAATATCAGCTCTTTCATATGTATGTTGTGAGATTTGTTCTTTAAATCTATTCTAATTTTGACTTCTTGATTTTAACTATATGACTTCCAAGTACATTGATAATAAAGAAATTGTATATATTATTTTATTCCTCCTTATAATGCATTCGTTAGAAATGCAATTGGAGCCGTTTTGAATGTATATATCTATTAGAAATGTGCTAAAGTATTGACGTTATTCAATAACAGTTAGTATTCACATTATCCAGTTCAGTTCCTATGTGGCACATGCAGAACAAATTTTCAAGGCAAAACAAGCGTTTTTTGGTAAAAAAAAAAAAAAAACTGGTGTTCGCATAACAATTATTCTCATAATCAGAACAAGTGTTTTTTTTTAAATCAATCTCAACCGTAAAATATTTAATCCTAGACTGAGAATTCATCCCGCACATGAGGAACAAATAACTGTTCCGCATTGGAGCCATGGTGCACATATCATATATTATTTTATATAATTACTCTGGATGAAAGCATTCAATTTAATGAGCAAAAATATAATTGTACAAAAATTAATTGTAGTTTACTTTAGAATATTTTTATTCCGTGTATATAATATAACAAGTTTCAATTTTTTCAATGTAGAGTACATACCACAAATATGTTGTTCACAGTAACCTTTTTTTTTTTTTTTTAAACCATATATATATTAAACCTTTTTTTTTAAACCATATATATTAAACCATAAGAAAACAAAAGAAAAAGAAAAAAGAAAAAGATAAAGAAAAAGACAAAAAGTGGTGCGCACAACAAAGAAAAAATGCATCAAAAAAAAAAAAGTTTCACGGTGAGGACGGAAGTCCCACTTCCGTTCTCATCTCAGAACGGAAGTGGGACTTCCGTTCTGGCCACGTGGCAACGCGCGTGGGAAAAATTGCCACGTCAGTCAGAACGGAAGTCCCACTTCCGTTATGGCCCCGGGACGGAAGTGGGACTTCCGTTATGGACAAAAATGTTTGTCCCACTTTTTCGGGTGCCATGTCATGACTGAAATGGAAAAAGTGGGCCAAGCCCATGCAAATCCCTCATTCTAAAAGTGGCCAATTACCC
The DNA here is from genome assembly GCA_026122235.1 of Vinca minor. Classification (NCBI taxonomy): domain Eukaryota; kingdom Viridiplantae; phylum Streptophyta; class Magnoliopsida; order Gentianales; family Apocynaceae; genus Vinca; species Vinca minor. The sequence goes on along the minus strand of JAOCZM010000085.1, from coordinate 842,015 downwards.
AAGTGTGTTTTCTCTTTTTCTTTAGATTAATCCCATTTTAATATCCCCTAAGTTTGGGGATATTAATATCAAACTTCTTGATGTGACAGATAATGAACAAAATATTGGATGAAATTTTTTAGTCGATTACATATGTGAGGGCTTATTCATAGTAAGATTCGGGTTTGAAACATTTTGAGAGCGTCTATTTTATCTCAATCGGATAGTAAGGTCGCTATGCCTATTTATATCCCAATTGAATGCTAAAGTTGCGGATTTCAAACATTTTATTAGCTTCTAATGAGGCAAATTTGTAGAATTTTTTTGTCTATACTATTCTTTTTTTGTCAAATACTCGAATACTAGTCTAATAAAAAATGTTAAAGATGAGCAATTAATAAATATACATTCTTTCTTTATCATGTGATGACATAGTGAATTTTAAATCAGATACACAATTGCAAAATAATTATTGTGCGGAACAAATTCGCGACAATTGGAAAATTGAAGAACCTCCAGTACTGATAAAGTCGGCATTAGTAATTGGTGGTGTGATGCCAGGACACGACCAACACAACTGCAAATTGCAGATTTGGCTGCTTTATCGTCTTCGTTCATGGCAGCTTCCCCTACCCACTACCACTGTCTGTTGATTCTCAACCATAAAAAAATAGAAGAACAAAAACCAGCAAACATATAAAGCCCCATGATTCTTCCGAATGAAAAAAAAAAAAAGAAAGATTCCAATGCTACCAATTGACTCAATCCTAAAATCATCATTGTGGGATGGGTCATAAGCAATGCGGAAGGGAGAAAGAAAAGGCAAAACTCCGTATCCAAACTCGAAAGTGGAAATCTTGTTCAATTTAGGGAGGTTAATTCTCGTCCACCAGAATCATTTGCGAGGTTTGATTCTTAAACCAGATCGAACGGGTGCCTAAGATTGAGTCATGATTATTAGGAAGTGTAAAAACTTATTCACTTGCATCGAGTTCGCCTCCTTACGAGTTGGGCGCAACTAATATTTTATTTGAGAAAGAAGGAATAGTCCAATCTATGATAAGAGATCCCATCCGAGGATGATGTAATAGCCAGACTAAGTCCCAAAATCTTTCCATCCAGCTCTCTCACATTTACAGGTAAGTCACATCCAATTCATATGAGAGAATTGTAATGTCAGTCCCGCAAAATCATGCTCTATCTATACTTTTCATGTATCATTTCTTTTTCTTTCTTTTATTTTTTGCCAAAGGAATGGTTTAATTTTAGGTCATTCGATGTAATTATATCAGGGGCGAAGACAGGGCGGGGGCGGGCACCCTCGAGATTTTTAAAAATACTACTATTTATTGAAATTTTATATGTATTTTGGAAAAATTTATCAGTTTCGCCCCTCCTTCCCCCAAAGAATTGTTTTTTTCCGTTTTTATTGCCCCACAAGAATTTTTTTACCATTTTTATCACTCGAGCTCTGTAATTCTACATACTGTTGCAGTTTCGCCCCAACACCAAATTACTGATTTCGTCCCTGAATTATATGTGTGGCTCTTCAATTTTTCTTGAGCCAGTTATGCATATTGATCCTGATTATTCTGTTTGGACCCTCTAAAGCATATTGACAAAACTAGAATATTGAATTTCGAAATATAAGAATCTATAACAGAGTTTTAAAGAAACTATTGAAAGGCAGTTTTAAAGAGGAAAAAACAGCGGCCCTCCGCCTAGGGATGGCAACGGGGCGAGTTGGGACAGATATCTTAATACCCATGTCTCGCCCTGCGCTTTGATCTGCCGCCCCGCCCCGCCCCATGACCTGCAACGGAGAAATACTACTCCTCGCCCCACGTCCCACCCCGTGCAGGTTGGGTCCTCCCCGTCCCACCCCGTTTTCAGTATAATTACTATATATATTTCAAACGAGAAAGGGCGGGGCAAACATCATATCCAAACTCGCCACGTTCTGTCTACGGGGCGGGGGCAGGGGCTAAATTGCCATCCCTGCCTCCGCCCCTTGATTGTGTCTATGTCTGAAACTACGTGTACGTGGCAATGATGGGCACCTGAAACGTACACAAGATTCCTACATTCTCAATCATACTAGTTCATATATATCATTGGACGTGAAACAAGTTGATGATCTTGCATCTATTCCTTAAAATACCTTCATATGAAAAATAAACCAATATTGGTTAGAGTTTCTATTCGATTTTTATTAATTTTCTAAAATGTGATTTATTTATGAAAGAATAAGTAAAATCAAAGTGAGAAATTTCTTGTCTACACCACATTTATTATACTACTACAAAACGTTGAGTCTTGTGAACCTCATTTTTACATTGGATATGTTTAAAATGTTTTATTGGTATATAACAATAAGTCTAAATATTTACTATCACCTCATAATATCTATTTGAATATAATGTGTTTAATTGTCAATTAGATAATCGCAGATGCTATTAAGCATGAGTCACGTTTCGAGCATGCAAGCGCAGGCATGCCAAACCTATGAGTCGTGTTCATTTTGATTCATTTTTATCCAATTTTATTTTCTTTGAAGTGATGCTTAACATATATACATGAAGAGAGTGATGCATACATTGTGCATCACTTATTCAAAATTAGATATGATGATATATTGTGATATTGCTATGGCTATTGTGTATAAAATAAAGAAATAATAGATATGATAATCAATAGAAGTCAACCCTACTTTGTAAAAGTAGTACTATTGGATATTGTTTTTTTTTTTTTGGTAATAATTTGATATTGTTACTGCTGCATATTTTATACTCCCTTCGTTACATAATTCGTTTCTTTACATAATATAATTGGTTTAAAACATTTAGCAAAAACTAAAAAAAATAAAAATAAAGTACATTATTAGTTAAATTATCGACATTACTCTTTTAAATAGAATTAATGATATATAAGTCATATTTAAAAGAGTAATATTTATATTTTTACTAACAAAATACTCCCTCCATTCACATTTAATTGTCGTTTAGGAGATATATATGTATCCAAATTAATTGTCATTTACATGTTTTTTATTAGGTGTCAATAATTTATTCCAATTATACCCTCAATATATATTTTATTGAAAAAATGAAACAGAAGGAGGAAGGAAGGAGTATTATTGGAATTGTGGTGAAAATATTATTGTTTGTTTGAATTTCTTATTTTTTTCAAAGTGTCGACCTATATTGAGGAATGGAGGGAGTATCTTATTTTTTACTTACTTAATTTTAATTACATATTCTAAATGACTTATATTATGGAATGAGGATAGTATATCTGAATAAATATTTCAAAATACATATAAAATTTACTATATATCTCGTAGAATTTTTAAAAATCTCGTGAGCTACTCGTCCCGCACCAGAATCGTCCCTGAATAGAAGTCAACCCAACTTTGTAAAAGTAATACTATTTTGATATTGTTAATGCTGCATATTTTATATATCTGAACAAAGTGTCACGTTCATTGATGGAAATAGTACTTATTAGAGATTGAACCTTTTTACAAAGATATATCCAATTTTGATCAAACCCCCCAAATCCCAATATTCTTCCACGTTTTGTCTTTATTAAATGTTTTTCTCTTTTTCCTTAGGCATACGTTGATAACTTCCTAAATAGGTAAAGGATATAATCTCAGAATTAGCTACTACTAATAATAGTAAAGAGCATTATCGTCATTATTTTTAGTAGTACTGTGAAACGGGCCGGCCGCTCAAGTTAAAACGGGGCGGGGCGGATTTTTGCGAATCAATGAAACATATGCCCATACCCGCACCGTCCAAGGTCCGCGGGCTAACGGGCGGCCCGCGGGCCCACTCAATTTTTTTTTTTTTTTGTTAAATAAAGATTTACCCATTAATAATAAAATAGTTAAGGTCATGTATACTTTTTTTATTATCATCAAGCGAGTAGGAAATATGTTAATATATACCATATTATATATAATATATATACTATTCCAAAAAATATTATATATAATATGTATACTTTTATTTTTACCATCAAGCGAGTAGAAAATATGTTAATATATACCATATTATATATAATATATATACTATTCCAAAAATATTATATATAATATGTATACTTTTATTTTTACCATCAAGCGAGTAGAAAATATGTTAATATATACCATATTATATATAATATATATACTATTCCAAAAATATTATATATAATATGTATACTTTTATTTTTACCATCAAGCGAGTAGGAAATATGCTAATATATATCATATTATATATAATATATATACTTTTTCCAAAAATATTATATATAATATGTATTTTTTTTAAATGAAAAAGTCAGCGGGCGGCCCGCGATCCGCCGACCCGATAAGCGCTGTGGATCAATATTTCCTAAGTCTATACCCGATCCACGGCGGGGCGGGGTGACCCGATCCGCGGGCTTCGGCCCACTTTGACGGCACTAATTTTTAGCCAAAACCGACCATAATCTTCATTATTTATTGGACAGATGGAAAGTTTTTTTTTTTTGCTAAATTGGACAGATGGAAAGTTAATTAGCAATTATGCGACTTTTTTTTATCCAAATAGCCGACTTTTTTTTTATCCAAATAGTACATTAAGGACAACCCTTTCTTTCAGTAATAAAAAAAATAAATAAGCACATAAATAGTGAAATGACCCTTAAATTAGGTTGTGGAGAAAATTTATATCAAGCATTTTTTTTTTAATCTCCAATTAGTCCCACTAAAACAAGTGGAAATTCTAACTTGGAGGAACCTCTATGCAATGTGATGATCAAATCCAAGACGAGGCAGCATTTCGTCCAAACTAATCACTTTTACGATTTTCTGAACAAAAAATATAGTATTTTAGCAAATATTGTAGTGGCTTTTCTAGCAATACCCTTCAACTTTTCTGCAAATTGGATAATACCAAATATCTTTCTCCACCTCAGAAGATTCTGCATTTTATTTTAGGATCCATCTCAAATTGTCACAGAAATGAACAATTTTAGTTACTTACCACATTTTACAGCCAAAAAAAAAAAAAAATCAAGAATGTGCATACTCTTTCTTGCGTGTAAAGTGAACTATATACAGAGGAGAAATTTCACAATGTGCATACTTTGGAATCTAATAAAGTTCTTACAGAACAATTCCCTTTCTACATTCTGCTTTCATTATCTAAAACGAAAAAGGTTACTCAAAATCCGTACTCCTAAGACGTATATATAAACACTAGACTATCCAGCATTTGGCTTAAATTATATCGCGCTTTTAGTAAAAATCAGATTCGAGAGATGGAGACAGTCGCAAGATTGGCAGCAGACAAGCCAGTGGTAATCTTCAGCAAATCATCCTGTTGTATGTGCCATTCAATTAAGACATTGATATCGAGTTTTGGAGCAAATGCAACTGTTTATGAACTTGATGAACTTCCAAATGGACAGCAACTAGAGAGGGCTTTGCTAGCATCATCAGGGCGAATATCAAGCCTACCAGCTGTGTTCATAGGGCAAGAATTAGTTGGAGGTGCCAATGAGGTTATGAGTCTCCATGTCAAAGGGAAGCTAGTTCCTTTACTCAAGAAGGCTAAAGCTATTTGGGTATAATGCACAAACAAATTATTTTCTAATTACATAGAACGCGACAAATAATTCCATATGATCATTGATGCAAATAGACAGTTTAATGTAATTTTCTGTTCTAAGCATTTGGCTAAGTCTTTTTTACTCTAGTTTATCTTTGTATCACCATCTTTGATGTTTTTTAATGGAAGATGATTTACTGTTTCATAAACATGTCCCCCTTAGTTAAGAAGCCGAATACCAGTTCATAAAAAAACCATCTATCCTCTCATCTTATGCACGACAAAAACATTCGATAATTAGTAAAGAAATCGAGAGCTTTAGAAACCTATGTGATCACAAACATAAAATTATATATCTTTTAGCTTTCAAAAATTCCATAAAATACAATAACACAAAATGAAAAAGGAAATGGTGGTGCTAAAAAAAAACTATACAATCTTTCTTATTTTCATTCCAGGGGGGGATGATGATGATTGATTCAAGAAACAGAATGAGCCCTTCTCTTCTGAAAAGGAAACTTAGATTCAGACCGTGTTTTCCCTCCAATAATCCTAAACAAAGAATTAAGCTTGCTCAATTTTTTTGTAAAGGATTTAAGTAACCTGTTAGTTGGATTTGATCTCACTAGCTCTTGTTTCATGGAAACGTGATCTTTTTCTAAATCACTTAATCTCATTCTCATTCTTGCTACTTCAAGTTTCACTTCTCTGTTTTCTCTTCTCACTGATGCATAATTGTCTCTTGGTGAAATGCATCCACTTCCTGCACCACTGCCGGAACGCTGAGGGAATTGGCCGCCATTGCTGCCACCGTTCATTGATCCTCCAAAGAAGAATTGGTTGTGTCCTCCTCCGTTCATTGCATTTCTTAGTCTGATTTGTTCAAAGTAGAGGACTTGAACTGCCATTTGTACCGGTAATCTTTCGTTTTGAGCTGCATGGCTGCAGGCTTCTTGAGACATTTTCTGGCAATCAATTGTTTTGCATAGTCTGTACCTTTCAGAATCCTTTATGTTGGGATGAACCTGTGGGCAAACAAGAAATCAATAATCTTTTCAACAAAATCCCAGATACATGTCACGGGGAAAATTGTATCATAGACCTGACTTATTGGTTTTGGATTTGCAGTTTCCTCACATGTTTCTAGCAGTCTTACTTGCACCAATAGGGTCAGTAGTGAGTAAAAAACTTTTTCAATTGTGAGAAGAACGCGAGTCCATAATCAATGAATCTGGTCTAGATGCAATGATCTTACTAGCCTAGTAACTCATACTCAGTGTCAGCAGACTGCCAAGTGGGCTAGTCAACTTCTCAATCAGTTTGTGTTTTGTTCTATGTGTAATATAGATAAAGATAGAAACTTCATGTTGGAGGAAAAAACGTGAATTTTCGTTTAATTCTTAGGGGCAAAGACAATTTTGTTACTAATAATTCTAGAAACTTCAATTTTTTTAAGGCGGACTTTATCCTTTGACGTGTTAGTGTTTTCATCGGTAGATGAGTAATTTTGTGATAAGTATAAGTTACTAGCGTACTATAATAAAGCTACTCGTAAAGATGCTCACCTTGAGAAAGATATCAATTGCTCGATATAGTCCATCATAGACTAAACGAGCATGGTCCGGAAGCAGCTCTGCCAATGTGATGAACTTTGAAGGTGTCAAGTTTGAATCCAATGTAACTTCTGCTAGATAATTATCCAGTAGTTTAGACACCTTCAATATTGAGCTTTGTTTAGGTGATCTAGGACTGTCAAAATCGTACACCATTTCACTTTCATCTCTTAATTGATTATTATTATCATCTTCATCATCCTCATCCAAATTCAAGAAAAACGAGAAAATCCTCAAGATTGATTCAGTATCATATAAAGGGTTGTGGTTGTTTCCATGGGAATTTGCAGGAAACAGAATATCCTCAAGAATTGCCTGATCAAGTTGCAAACCAATTCTCCTCTCAAGATCTGACCTGCAGGATGTAGATGCTGAAGCTGCTATAGCTGATTTCAGCAAACTCGAAAGAAATGCCATTGGAACCGCGCTTTTTCTTGATTGAGTTGGTAATAAACTGACTATTGTTTCAACAACAACCCTTTGCTTCTTCTGCATATCCGAATCCAGAAACGTTCCTTTCGCGATTTGAGGATCCCTTACGATGAGGCCTTGAAGAGAATTCTGAGAATAGTTAATCAGAATCTTGCTAATAATATCTTGTTTTAGTCCCTTTGTCTTAACTGCAGATAGAACCCTCTGGAATAAATCAAGATTCAGTAAAGCAAGCGACTTTCCCCACCAATCTGAAGGAATTTCTGTCTCGATTGGCTTTGAAGGGAAGTTGTATTCCAATTTGGACAAGCCAGAGGTCAGCTGCTCTTTACAAGCATTGTTTGCAATTGCATTGATGATCCTGTTTACCAAATTTACTTCTTCTGATGAGGGTAGGAGGCTTTGACAATCACGTAGAACGGAGATTGAGTTGGATATGTTAGGGAACACAGTTTCTTTCAGATAGTTTTCAGTTCGCGTTTCCAGATTCTTGTCCGAGAATTCCTCTGTCATTTCCAGAAAATGCGCGATACATCTCAGCATTGCAACATTCGACAGTGTAATCTCGGTGTTTACCCCATAACAGAATTTTGCAGCTACCTCAAATGCTTCTGATCCTCCCGGTACACCATGGAGATTCAGTCTTGTTGTTTTTGTATCCTTTGTTTCCAGCAACAATTTTCGAATTCTTCCACTTCTAGAAACTAGAGGAAACTGCAAAATTAAGAATGATTGACATATTACAAAAAAAGAATCATAAATTCCTAAAGCAATAAGCTGATAAACAAATGTGCTGCAAATAACTAAACAATGTTGATCTGACCTTGTGAAGTGAAAAACTTGTTCCACCAATTTCAATTGTAAGATCACTTGAAACATCAGATATTGGCCTGCAAACAACACAAGTATAAGTCATATTTAGTAAAGATTCCATCTACTAGAAGTTCAAAACAGAGTCAGACAATAAATGCATACATTATTGCAAGTCCAATCTAAATTCTCAAAGACAAAACCACCCTATCTTTCCACACACCACAAAATATTTGATAAAAAATAAATAAATAAATGGTTTGGTTTAGTTGCATAGTATTTAGTTTTAAAACGAAACTTTTGGATTTCGATGTGGGTACCAAAATCTGAAATTTGGAGACGAACCACCAGGGCCTTATCTAAATATGTGTATTCGTACAGTGTTCTGTTTCAGAATTAAATGCACATTCTTCTCACAGACAATTTACCAAACACTATCCAATCACATCATATATTAAATTATTGAAGTAGGGGTGTGGGACAGTACCTTGGCCCCCTATTGTCTGAGGGAGGGCCTCCAATCAAGAACACTGAGAGAATCTCAATCTCAATCTCAATCTAGAATCCTAAATGTTTCATGGTTATGTCTTTTATATTTTATATCCATTACTTTCAGCTCTAGAACCATACATCCTCTGTTGTTGAGGATAGTGTTCTATCCAAGACGGAACACAAAATTTCAGGTTTGGGCTCATATATATATTCTCACAAACAATTCAACTTCTATAAACCTAAGACGAATCATTTTAAAATCAAATTCCATCTAACTAGACTTAAGTCGGATCTGGGACAGGGATTCATGACTATTTTAATCAACAGGATCTGAAATTTTAATGTTGAATTGCACCAAGAGATTCTTGAATTTAGATAATTTATCACTATAATACCTTAACAGAACTGCTAAAATCCAACCTGCTTACAACACAGTAATGTGGTCCAAATTTAGCAGCGACAATTATCACATGTTCACAAAAAAATTTATTTTTATTTTAAATAAAACACGTAATCTTCTGAACTACAAGTCATAAAATGTATCTAAATAATACAAAGACTAATAATAGACTAGTATGGTAACGCAGAGAAGTGGTATTAACAAAAGGTATGAACAAATTGAGTACCATTCCGTAACATGTCTTGCACTTGAACTGGGACGAAATGACCTCTTTCCAGATATATTAGGCTTCAGTTCACCAATGGTAACTACCCCCATCTCCTCCCAACTCAGCCTTGAGAAGAATCAGCAGCACCAACCGGCCGGCGCGAAATCTGGAATGTTTCTAGCTCCAATGCTGGCCAAAAGGGAATTGTTGTTGAAAGAGGAAATGAGAGGGAAAATAATGTGGTGAGTGAGAAAGAAAGCAACATGAACATGAGGAAGACATGCTAGATTTTGGAGTTGGAAATATTACTACCTCTAGGTACCAAGGCAGGAATTTGGGGTTGGGGAAACGACGAAAGTATGCTAACTACATATAAAAACGTAAAAAAAAAAAATGTTAGGGACGAATTTGATAAAAGATTCTGAACTACATATAAAATTTATTATATTTAGTAGTATTTTTAGAAATCTCGGGGGCGACTCACCCCGACCCCCTGTCTTCGTCCCTGACTACCTCCATCCCAGGAGGATACGGGTAGTTTATGATATGTATCGAAAAGTAAGGAAAATAAAAAATATGATGTTTTTTTTTAATCAAAATATTAATATTACTTTCTTAAATATAATAGTGGTATATAAGTCATATTTAATAGAGTAATATTGATATTTTGACTAACAAAGTATATTATTTTTTTGCGTCTTTAATATTCGTTACATGTCCTAACCGACTTATTTTATTGAATGAAATGAGTATATTAGAGAAAAAGCAATTGTTACGTGTTTGCAAATTTTTGTATCAGATCTTCCTTCAAATTTCAATTGGATTAATCAGACCAATAATATTGCGATATTAAAAAAATACATATATGTTACCTTTAGTGTCAATTTTTCGGTGGGAAGAGAAGAGTGATTGACTTTTTTCTCAATATGTTTTGTTTTTTGGAGAGATCCTAAAGATTCTTTCAAGGTTTTGCATTGCTTTTAAGGGTTTGTAATCATGGCGATTGAAAAAGAAACCTCATTAAAGAAGAATTTAGATTAACTTAAAATATTCCATAAATTAAGTGTAAAGCTAGTTAAAGTGGAATATTAGAATAAAATGATTTGTATTTATTTCATTATTAGCACCATTTGTTAAATGTGATTAGAGAGGACCACTTTTACTACTTTATTATCCTTCTCTTTGCTGGAATGCCTTTCTCTGTTTTCACCCTTCAAAATCACTTTTCTCCACTGATTTTACAGCTTAGTCGGTGGTGAATGCATCGTTTTATACCATAAGACAACCAATTCATACATACCAAAAGTATAGATTAATTCAGATGTAGTGGAATCAAAGGTTCCTTACCCCAGTGGGGCAAGGGTCTGCAATGGGTTCGATACCCTCCCATACATGGGGTAAATTTTAATTGTCTCCCTTTCAAGGGCTCTCTTCTTCTCTTGTGAGGTGTTCTCTCTCCCCTTATAGGACAACCGTCCAGCCGAACTTCAAAATAAAAAAATCAGATGTAGTGGGCAAAAATAGTTGATTTTCCAGCCAATTTATTGAGTATTTATTGAGAAAGGCTATGTCCTATGTACAATATTCCATTTCAAAATCGAACATAAGATTTTAATATTGAGACTTGCGTCTTCTTTTACTGACAAATTAACTTTTATGAAATCCAGAGAAAAGTACGCATTTCCTCTCTAATATTAGGACATGTAAATACCATAAGATTGGGCCAGCGATCCTTGCACGCTTCACTTAATAAACTAGGGGAACCATAATTGTTCTTTGTTCTAAAGACCCACGGAAACAGCGAAATGAGAGTACAGATCATCTAATCATGGATGTTCTTGAGCCACAATCCAAATTCAGCAGGGGACAAATGTTTTTCCCCCAAATACACGATTGACTTATTCTCGTGAAAAATAATTATTAAGGTGAATGTGAATAACATTTTTCATCTGAAATTTTTGAACTTTCAGAACCACATATTCTCTTATAAACAATTCAGCTTTTGCGAAATACAAAAGGAAATCTCATAATTAGCAGATTTATAATAGTATCCAATTTCAACCTAAATAAAAAAATAATTAATTTTCAAAAAAAAATATCAAGAATAGCTATTTAAAGAAGAATTGTTCGCCATTGTGAAGTACTATTCACAAGAGTGACCACGTTTTTTGCACATGTTGACAAAATATTCGTTCTACATTGATCAAAGGGTACTAATTATTAGATCAATAACATAAATCAAAGAGTATAGGACGATGCAAGTTCAGGATTGAATTTCAAAATATCATACTACTTGATTCATTTTTAATCCAACAATAATTATTGTTGATCCGAAATCCCAAAACCAACCATCCTAGAGTAGTATTGATATACCTCTTACCATATTTCACATACTTTAATGTACTTTATGCTGTCCTAATAATAGATCACGGCTCCTATGCGGGACAAGAAAATTTAGTGTATACGGGACATGCTGTCAGTTGTTGAATTTTGTACTTTTTGTACTTTTTGATCCAACGGTTGTATCAAAACAGGGGTATTTATATATTTTTACATTTCTAACAGAACACATGTTCTTCGTTAGAGAACACATATTTTTGTATATTGAGGAGAGAGAAAAGTTACTTTTCAGCCGCAACTTTTATCTCTCCTCAATATACAAAACATGTGTTCTCTAACGAAGAACATACACATGTTTTTTCGTTAGAGAACACATGTTCTTCGTTAGAGAACACATGTTCTTGTATATTGATGAGAGAGAAAAGTTGCGGCTGAGGAGAGAGAAAAGTTACTTTTCAGCCGCAACTTTTCTCTCTCCTCAATATACGAGAACATGTGTTCTCTAATTAAAAAGAACACGTGTTCTTGTTCAGCCGCAACTTTTCTCTCTCCTCGGTAACCCAATCGATGTGACGGTTGCGTGTTACTTTTTGTTGTTATTATTATTATTTATTTGTAAAATTGCATATGTACCCTTTTAACCCTTTTTTAAATGACAGCCATCGATTCACTTGAAAAATGAAATCAACGGCCCAAATCATGGCCCGCACATACGAAATTTAGGCCGTTACGCATAGGAGCCGGACTGCTAATAATAGCTCCAAGTCATTCTGCGGTTAAAGAGTCAGTGGGTAATGATGATTCCATCAATTTCCTCCTCCTCGCATGGCTTTTCTGTCCACCCCCGACTAATTGGGATTTCATTACAATTTCACAGCTTGGGCAAATTTTTTATGTTTGGATTTTGCAGGCCTTGTCCAGCCAGGGACAAACTAGTAGGCTTTACAAGGGGGGCAAGGCCCATCTTCAAGAGTCAACACCTTACGTGACTGAGATTGAACCACCAGCTATTTTGGCCCATAAGGAGCTTACCATCCTCCCTCCTAGCACAACCTAGTACTACCGTCCTAGTAGGACTGCTTCCACAATCCCCTCGCGTCCATATCTGCAATGTGGGCTCCGCTCAATTCATGTGGGGAGCTGTGGAGTCAATACCACAAAGACGGTACTATGATTGAATTTTCCCTTAGGTGGAAGGTAAAGAAGGACTCCTCACAGGGCCCAAACCATCAATGAAATATTACTCTGCAAGAGTCAGAATTCTACCTTACGTAAGGACCTACAGGCTAAGGGATAGTCCCTCACAAACGTAGACAGTTCCGATGAGGCTTAGACCTCCAAAAGGCAATGGAGGCGTGCAAAGGTTCCTCGGGCTGGGTTGAGATTGGTCCTCGAGTGCAAAGGCAAAAGGAAAGAAAACAGTAGAACAACAATGGAGATTAGCTATTCCAAAATTAACAAACACAAATAACATTTGGTCATTGGATATAATTTATAGACATAAATAAACCTCTATTTATCATTAATAACAACTACCATCACTAGGACCCCAAAAGAAAAATGAAGAAAGGAGGTAAATATTAATGCACTACTAGGAGTTTTAATGCACTACTAGGAGTTTCTTACTTGGGTTGGAAAATTGAAGTAGAGGAAAGACCAAAACACCTAGATAATAGGGCCACAGTAGGACCTCAATCATACCATGCAAACTAGCCAGCTTCACAATGCCAAGAACTGAACTTCAGTGGACAAGTGATGGTGGTGGAAGTATGAATTAGGAGTTCACAGAGAGCAGTGCATTTCAACCGGGATGGCGTATTTCGTTGTCTTCCCTTTTGTTTCTGGCGATGTTTGAATTGGGATTCTGACTAGAAATCAGCGAAAAATGACCATTTCTGGAAAGCACCCGACCTGCTGAACTATTCAAAATGTTTCCAGTTTTGTTTGTCGAGGTTCCCAGTTTTGTCCCTGAACATGGCAGTAGCAGATGAACTCAACGTGTAGGAGGCAATTGGTACGTCAGTAAGAGAAGAAGCTGATGGACTGTAATTTAGTGTACCCATTGGATGATCAAATTTGCAATTTCGCCCAAATTTGCAGTGTCCTTTTTGCAGATAAAAATTGCAAGACTGCATCCCCTATTAATAAAAGAAAAATTAAACAATTACATTAACAACACATGTTACTATGAAATATATGTCTAGTGTAAAACATGAGCCAAATTGCCGTTTCAAGGGCATTAAAAAACATTATTTCAGGCAGTCGGATTAAGATCTCCACTCTCAGAAGCAAACAGACTAATCCTACCACATGCCACCTTCCTATGAATAGGTATAGCACGAGAAACAGTTTTCAACCTGCAATCACAAATATTGGACCTATCCAAGCACTACAGAAACATCGTAGAGATGAGATGAGAGGGCAAAATTAAAGAGGCAAGCAAAATTTATTCAAGTTGAGGAGATTTGCTAATTCAACTGAACAAGTAATCTATAGTTGCTAATAAATTTAAACGGAATTTAAAAATTAGAATTCAGCCATATTATGAAAACAAAGATAGAGGCACGAGATAGCAGAGGCTGAACAAACTTTCACAGGCCTGAAGGTTGGTGTCAAATCACAATACAAGCACTTTCATAACCCTAAAGTTCTTCTTATTGGCCCCTCAAAACCGCACAAGCCAGAAAGGCCAGCAGACATGATATTTGCAGTGAAAATATGAACTTCAAGATGATTTTATCTTCCTGAATATTGGACACCCAAAGACTTAAAATTGTTTGTGTCGTCTCCTCTCATGACACAAGCATCTAAAACCACTCACTTTTGAACTGACAAATGGTGTTTATATGTCATGTCCTCTCCAGAGAAGGAAGCATTTGGAAAAAGTAACCAAACTTTTACTAGTTTCTAAGTCCCTAACAGAAAGTTAGGCCAATGATATTCGAAGATAGAAATCTTATAATGTGAGAAACTAAACACATGCACAAACTCGCAATGATGTGAGGGTATATGCATGTAAAATGGTTACACGCACCAAGGGCCTATGAGCCAGGATAATTGGTAAACGTTTGTCACTATTGAATGACAGTAAACAGAGGAAAGGAAACACGCTTATTTTAGAACAATTCAACCACATATAAAATGAGGAACCAAGAAAATAAAAGAAACAATTCGACTACAATAGCGCTTTAGTGTGGGAATCATCTATCCTCAATAAAAAAATATAGAGCCATTTCATATCATCACTAAAGTCCCATGCTAACACAATGGAATTTCATTTCAAACCAGAAGCATCAATATCCAAATTTCAACATGAAACTGAAACAAATCAATCTTGTGCACAAGAGTCTGCTAAGGTTGGACATCAGAAATAATAACATATGCCAAAAAAACTTTCATGGTTGAAACTTTTTATGAGAAGTAAACAGATCAGAGAGCACATACTGGACGCAGAGGTAGCCCTAGAGGACTAAGGAGGCTGTATGTATTTGTTACAACCCAATCTGGTGGATGGTGATATTTACAGGACGATCCATATTTGCAACCCCCGTTTTTCAAGTAATATTGGCATTCAGGTTGCCCAGGTCTTTCTGGAAATTGTTGTTCCTTCTGCTTAGATCCCGGAGGGGTAGAATAAGTGGGGAATGGGGGGTAACTTCCAGCAACTCCAGGATTCGATGAAGTTAACTGTGATACTCCGTATACTGAAGTTGCTCCCGCTACAGCTTGAGCACCAGGAGAGAATCCCTGGTTTATAGATCCCTAGATTGAACAAACTAACCATAAATGAGATAGAAATTTATATTTGCACAAATCATCTTAACATAAAGAAGTAACAATCTACCGCATAAGGACTCCAATTTGGAATGGGAACTACTCCCGTCTGAAGCAGCACGGTACCATATGCACCAGGCAAATATGAACTAGTTAATAACGGAGGCCTATGGACTCTGTAGCCAGTAGATGCAATGGTAAATTGTTCCACAGGAGCTGAGGGAGACTGCACAGTTGGATAAAATGGCTGTGCAGTCGATGGAACAGATGCACCAGCTGGTTGAGGATGATGGAATTTACACGCAATACCAAACTTGCATTGCCCCGTTTTCAAATAATAGGAGCATTCTTTCTCACCCTGGTGGAAACAAGTGAGTGAGACTCCTTCCCTCTCAGACAAAGTGCGAGTAAAAGTAGATACAGAAATCAAATCATACCATTCTTAATGGGTATCCATAGATATTTAGTGGGACATTAATCAAGGATCCACCTGCATTTCTAGGATGGTGAAATTTGCAGGTTGCACCAAATTTACAGGTCCCTGTTCTTAGGTAATACTGAAAATAACTCACCAAAACTACAATTAGAAAAGTTTATAAAAAGAAACACTCAAGAGCATAACTACTCAGGCAAATCAGAGCACCTGACACTCTGACTCTCCAACTCGTTCTGGATAATCCACCCCTTTCAAGGGTACTACGGCTACTCCAACCTGGAAATCAGACCAAAATGCATTAGTACTTCAGATAACCAAATTCTTAAAGAACAAGCAAATAAATCATAGACGATCCAAAGGCGAGTGGCACATTATTTTTTAAATTGCTTTATAGGTATTGATTTTCTTTAAGCCCCCCCCCCCCCCCCCTCACAAACAAATATTTACTAAAAAATCCATTATTGATTCTTCCCTCCTCCTAGATCAGTTTATGAAAAAACAAATCAAAAGAAATAAACTGCAAAGGCAAACATCAAAAGCTTAATTCTAAACGAGTTTCAGCAAAACCACTTGTCACCTGAATCAATCACTCTAAGACCACTCTGCAAGAGAAAATACCATAAAAAAGCACTAAAAAGGACAAATTTACATTTTGCAAAAGAATCACTTAAAGAACTATTACTACTAAATACTCCCTCCGTTACATAATATAAGTCGTTTAGAACATGTAGCGGAAATTAAGGAAGCAAAAAGTAAGGTAATTTGTTAGTCAAAATATCAATATTACTCTCTTAAATATGACTTTTGTTAATAATAAATAAGACTTGTATACCACTAATTCTGAATTAGTGATAATAATATTTATATTTTGACTAAAAAAGTACTCCCTCCATTCCTAAATATAAGACTCTTTAGACAATATGAGAAAATTAAGGAAGTTGTCATTTTCACCTAAATTTCCAATATTATCCCCCACCCTCCCTCTCTCTCACTTCTTTGTCATAAAAAAGAAAAATGTTGAGGGTATAATTGGAATAAATTGTTGACAACTAATAAAACAACCTTAAACGACAATTAATTTGGATACCTAGATATCTCCTAAACAACAATTAATAGGGAATGGAGGGAGTACCTTGTTTTGTATGCTTCCTTAATATTCACTACATGTCCAAGGTAGTACTACTAAATATAAGAACTGAAACCCAAAATTGATGGAATTCGCTGCAACATTATGATTCCAACAGAAAATTACAAAATATATTATTTAAATAAGGGGCAATAATCAGGAGAAACTCACAGAAGCGCGATCACTAGGATGATTATACCGGCATTTCACACCGTACCCGCAAGTCCCAGTTCGCATATAATAGACGCAGTCGGGCACCCCTGACCTTTCCGGATATGCTTCTTTTCCCCATAAACCCAACCTACTCACCGGTTCTGCAATGCCAACAAAAAATTCTTAAAAATTTGCCAGAAACCCTAAAAAAAACCAAAAAATGCACATGAAAAAAAAACAAAAACAACTATAACAAACTGAAATTCAAACTTAAAAGTAAAAAACCCACCTTCCAAACCCGTATGAGGAACCACCCATCCTCCATTCGGATTCTGTCCTGACCCGTTTCTGGCAACCCGTTCGTACAACTCCATTTCTGCTTCTTTATCTTCCAAAAAGGCAAAAAAAATACAGTACGGAGAGCTCTGATGGGGTGTTTCCACGAAAGTTCTAATCTTTCTTGAATTTGAACAGTTGTGGGAGAGAGAAATGCTTGGGTTTATGGTCGGGATGGTCTTAACCTCAGTCTTCACTCTCTTTCTTTCTCTCACTATAACAATGCGAACGAATACCCTTTTGTTTTCTTTGTTACTTTCTCTCTCTAAGAATCTTCTTTATACATAGAGATATAAAGATAGGTACACCACAGTGTCCTACAATTTGCACAGACAGAGAGAGAAGAGAGAAGAGAGAAGAGGGGAAGAGAGAAGATAGAGGTTGGTTCGACTGCTTACTTGCGTACCCGCCAAAAGGGAAAGCGGGGAAAGGAGGCCTTAGGTGCAATAAGTGTAAAAGTCGGTATTATACTGTAGAACATCAAAATTTAATATATATTGAATTTTTTTTTTTTTAAGTTTTTAAATATACATTACATTTGGGAGGGTCGCTTTCTTCTTAAGCTTCTGAAACATTCGGTCTAGATTAGTCCGGCCTTTTAGGATTAGAAACTTGGTGGTCTAGAACAAAAAACATGTGTTACATTTTATATAATAGGTGTTCTCCTAATTAATATATGTTTTAAGACCCAAATTTACACTATTCCATGATTTAAAGGGCCATGTTGTAAAACATCCAAAAAGGGTATGCTGGACCCAGCACGGCTTCAGTGCGAAACGGAAAAAGTTTCACACGTGCGCAATTTTTTTCGTTTATTAGATTAAAATTTTGGCAGTTAAGATTGATTTTAAAAAATATCTATTCTGATTTTGAGAACACTTGTTCGCACGAACACCTATTTTTTAGCTAAAAATACATGTTTTAAAGTATTTCGTATATACTGGAAAAAAAACTTGTTGCGCATAGAAGCTGGACTGTTGTGACCACAGGTGACTGGTAACGGGTGACATCATTTTTAAAATTATTACAACACTATTATTATTATTTTAAAATTGTAGTTACTGCTGAAGTATCCTGGTTGACAAAAAAGTTTGAGTGGTGCTGAACAAAAAAAATTTAGGACATACAAAATATATTTTTGTCAGTCAATTAAAAATTTGATAGTTCAGATTGTTTTGAAGTCGACACATATTTTATAAAATAATTGTTAAATATCTTATGACAAGTATTGATCAAAAGATAACACTATTGTTTATGATATTTTTTTTTTTTTTTTGCTAAATAACTATTGTATATTATATAGTCTAAGAACTGCAACAATTGTAAAAATATTAGTATATATTGATATTTTTTTGTTCTGCACTATAACTGAAACTAAAAGTGTGATAGGATACGAATAGATGAAAATAATTATGCAAGTGGCACGATCGTTATTTTAGGTACTCTCAGGGGTAAAATGGATCGAGGAAGAGAGAAAAAGAAATAAGGTTGGCAGGTAGGAAAACGACGGAGAATTATTTTGACTATCCAACGATCCAAGAATAAAAGACACGTGCTGCATGGAAGAATGATCCACTTGTAGGGTGCAGTTCCTGGATTCCGTCCCACAGTATCCCTACCGTCTACCTTTTTTATTTTTTAATTATATTATTGCAAAATGAGACAGACAATATTGTCAACGCCTAAATTGCTTCTTCATTGTAATCTCAAAGTCATTAGGTTGTGCATAATGTATAATGTATCTATAACAAAAGAATTTGATATAGGAGGTGTGACTTTGTGATAACTCACCTCGTTCTTAAATTATAAAGTTATAAAATTTTATTATCAGTTATTTATCTTTTCGAAAAACTTCTATAGTAAAAGAATTAGTCACGGTTGATGATGTTAAACAAACTGATCTATCAAACAAAAAAAATTGGAAACATGTATAGTCTTTTTTTTTTTTTTACTGAATAGGAAATATGTATAGTCGCGCACATGACAATTAGATATACCCGGCCATGCTAAGGAGTAACTACTAGCCCGAGCATCACTAATATAATAATCTCCTTCCCTTGTTCGACGCTATTTCGCTTAGAACACCGTTTCTCCGGCTAATTTAAGCCATTACAAATATGTAATCGGAGAATACTCGGGTTTTTTTTTTTATGAATATCGGAGAAGAATCGTTTGCATGGCGGTTCGTGATGCTCTGAAAATTTTAAATTAGTTTTTGTGATTTATTTATTTATTTAAATACGTGTTTTTTTTAGTTCGATCACTATTACGGTTTATGACATTTCTTCGAGACAATATGTCTCTTACTAAAATTTATATATATCGTTCACCAATACTGTCACGACGTCAATAATGAGATTCGATCACATGATTAAATTTTTTAAAGAACTGTAGAATCCAATTAAACAAAACAAACATGTGTATGCCCAAAGGAAAATTATGATATGGATCAGGTCCACATGGATTTTGTGGTCCAAAATTAGCCACGACATTACAAAATGACTTCTTTCATCATTCTGTAGTGATTTAGTTAGTTCTAAATCAAATCTATAATATATAAAGTTATGTCAAGTTGAGGGAAAATTCTAATATAGGACCGGTCTTATAGGACTGTCCCCACAACCCTCTCACATAAGTTGTGACGGGACCTACTTTGCAGATAGGCTCCATTCCAGCTTATGTGAGAGTGTTGTGAGGCCAGTCCCACAAGGCCAAATCCATGCTAAAGTGACCCCAATTTGATGTAGAAGCTTCATGATGTGACATGTGACATATTATGATATGTAGTCCAATCATAATATTCCATGTGGCAACTTTGTCATTAATTTTCTTATAAAAACAGTGCTTCATGAGATATAATATTCATCTTCATTATAAAGTTACTATGAAGATGAATAGTTTAATTATAATCTTCATCTTCATTCTAAAGTTACATATTTATAGATTATAGAAAAAATATGTAACATAAATTAATTGAATTTAAGAAACTCTTACAATTCTCTATTCATGGCAATTAAATGTATTCAATAAAATAGATCAATGCCAATGTTAGAAGATGAATATTTTAGCTCATAAATGATACTATAAATTTTATGTATAATTATAGATTACAGAAAAAATAGTATCATAAATGAATTGAATTTAAGAAACTCTTACCATTCTCTATACATGGCAATTAAATGTATTCCATAAAGTAGATAGTTATAATACATCTAAATGCTTTGAGATATTCATGTAGAAAACAAAAGGTTCAATGTTTTTTTAATGTAGAAGTTCAATGTTTTTTTAAATGAAAAGGTTCAATGGTTTTCTTTTTTAATGAAAAAGTTCATTGGTTTTTTTTTTTAATGAAGAAGTTGAATGAGTTTTTTTTAATAAAGAAGTTCAATGGTATTTTTTTATTGAGTAAATAGCACTAAATGGCCACCAATTATTTCCATATTTCCCTTTTTAACCAAATGCTTTTATTTTAGTGGGTTATAGCCATCATTTATTTACAACTTGCGGGTATTAGCTCCGGTGACAAATTCCAGCCAATTTTTTAACTTTTTTTGCCGGAAAGTGTAAAAAGACAATTGTATCCCTTATAGACCCGAACCACCTAAAATCGACCCAAACTCTTTTATCCAATCTTCATCTTTTCCGGTCATCTTCTCCGGTGACCTCATATTTCTCCGGCGACAATATGCAAAATTTCAAGAAATCATAAAAAACAACCTATTTACATTTCCATTTCATGAAATTTGATGAAAATTTCATGAAACCCGTATCATTTTCATGATTAAAAACAACTCATTTCCAAAATACAACAAACTAGAAGCAATTCTTGAAGAAAACAATTAGGAACCCATTTCAGATTTGTATTAGGCATTAAACCCCAATTCTTGAAGTAGAAACTCATTTCAGATTTGTAGATTTGTGTTTGGCATTAAACCCCAATTCTTGAATTAGAAACCCCAAAAAATTATGGACGTGGAGGCAGTGGTCGGGGTAGCCATGGTGGCTCGTGACTGCTCATAGGGAGGAGGAGGCGCTCCAGAAACCCATTACTGGACCCATTTCGGCCACCGGGGGAAATGAATTTCCATGGATCACCACCACCACCATGTGTGGCTAGAATAGCAGTAGGAGGACGGCGAGGACGGCGGTCGGATGAAAGTGAATAATTGGCACGGAAGCGGCCGTTAGGTCTCATGTTGTCGAAAAAAATGAAAACGAATACTGCATAACCCAGTTGCAAATACTTAGCAAAAAAAAAACCCCAGTTGCAAATAAATGCTATTCAATTCCAAACTTCTCCAAATCGATATCTTCAGCTCCTCCATCCTTGTCATCATCGTCTTCTTCGTCAATACAACCCGTATCACTAAGCAATTCAAGAGCCCTTTGGCACGGTTCAAGAACAGCTTCTAGGGTTTTCCTCTTGACCAGAATCTGACCCATCCGATCCACACCATCATAATTCACCCCCTTTTCCAATCGGTCTTCTCCTGCCTTATCATTATCCACCATTTTCTCTACCTCCATAAATAAACTCCTAATTAATAATTCCCCATACAAACAGAATAAATTAACGTGGGATTTTCCTCCGGTAATACGAATTTGAGATTGGATTTCTTCTTTGGTCCGTGGAAATTTGGAGGGAAAAGGCGACGAAGGATTGGAATTGGTTTTAGCATGAGCGGCTTTGCTGTTATCTTTGGGGGATTTTTCTTCCTATCTTTTTGGTTTAATAATTAATGAATTGGTTAGGCGTGGAGTGGCGGTGGTGAGAAAAAGAGTGGCGGGGAGGGGGTTCAAAGAGGTGGTGGGAAGAGGAGTGGGGTGGAAGTGGTGCAGCTTTAGAAATAACAATGGAGTCCAAAAAATCTGGACAAAAATGCCTCTCATGTGCCGGGCACATGTGGGATTTTTTTAAAAAAATTGGCCGAAATTTGTCACCAGAGCTAATACCCGCAAGTCGTAAATAAATGATGGCTATAACGCACTAAAATAAAAGCATTTGGTTAGAAAGGGAAATATGGAAATAATTGGTGGCCATTTAGTGCTATTTACTCTCTTTTATTTTAAATTAAGAAGTTCAGTGTGTTTTTTAATGAATAAGTTCATTGATTTTTCTTTAATGAAGAAGTTGAATGGGTTTTTTCAATGAAAAGTTCAATGGTTTTAGATTACATTAAAAAGTCAGGAAAACCAAAAGTCATTTAAAGTACAATTTTAAGTTCACATCAAGTACTTTCAAAGTCATTTCTTCGGCAAATCAACACAAACACAAAGGAAAATTGAAAAGCCATTGTATTTATAAAATTGAAAAATTTATTCCTTCATTCTTTTATGTTTTCCTTACAACTTAAATTTTAATTCGAATGAGTTTTCTTTGGTTGCAGGTTTTCACATTCATTCCAAAGACAAAACCATAAAAAACAATAAATTACTACAATACATGTAAAGTTGATTTTCTTTATATAAAAAAAAAATCTTTAGTTGTGGATAATATTTCTTTCCAATGAATTTCAGAAAAAAATTGTTCTATGCAAGATAATTGGTGATTAATCATACGTTTTGAACATCTCATAGTAGACTTTTTCAACACAGATTATGAGATTCATATGAATCTATGATTCAATTTGATTTTTTTCTTTGATTGCAAGTTAAAAAAAATTGTATTATATTTATCCCAAGAAAAAAAAGTACTTACTTTCTTGATGAACAACAAAGTGAGGGGAGCCGCATCGGAGTGACGATAAAAAAAAGTTTATTTTATGATGAGAAAGACAGTAAAGTGGAGTCGTGGATTTAACATAGATGGTTGGTGGGCAAATGAGAAAGGAAAAATGTGGATATGTGGCAAATGGTAAGGAAAATGAACATAAGGAGGGTGGTGGCAAGGGAATCTGCTGCACATGCTTTAGAAAAGAAGCATCAAGAGGTTTGTGGTTGTGGGTTGACTGAGATGGAAGGCGACGACGAGGTGGAGGGTGAGAAAATAAATAGTTGATAATGTGGATTTGTGGCTGAAGGGGAGCGACAAAGATTATAGGAAAGGGAAAAGAAGAAAAAATATTCTTTGTAATTTTGATTTTTAAGCTCTTTTAGTTTTATTATTTTTTAAACAAAATTATAAGTTGTTGAATACTTTGTAGATTCATATTATCTATTTTTTAAAGGAATTTCAAGTTATTAAGATTTCTCCAATGTCGGTTAGGCTACACAAAAAGTAATGATCATTTGATATTTTTTATATTATTTTAATTACTAAATTCAGAATCACATTTTTCTATTATTATTTTTAAATAGTTGTGCAGTACTATTTTTGGTTTGTTTTTAAAAATCATTGATGTTAATCTTTGTCAAAATAGTAGCATTAAAAAAATTATCAAAATAAAAATATTTGTTTAATAATTATAATCATCATATTTGTTTCAGAGATATTAACTTATATGAGCATATTTAATCCTTAATCGGTGCAATTGTCAGGATGGTTTGTTTTAATAATTAAAAGTTTCATGTCAGTTTAGTTACCTAAATACTTCTAACTTAGAATAAAAAGTAAAAAAAAAAATATAACAATTTGCGCAACGCGCATGCATAAGACCTAGTGGTCCAATAGACCTTATAGAACTATTCATGCAAAAAAGAAAAAAAAAAAAAAAAGGATGACATTATAGGTAACCAAGAAAATGAAAAAAGGAAATAAAATTCCAAGTGACGGGTTATATTACCCGGTAAACCAATAGCGCGGCGTGAGTTAAAACGACAACGTAGCAGAGCAGATTAATAGAAGAGAATATAGTCTTCTTGGTTTGCTCAATTTCAGACGCCAGCAGCAGCCTCCTCCTTCCTCTCCCCGCCATCAGCAGC
This sequence comes from Vinca minor, assembly GCA_026122235.1. Lineage (NCBI taxonomy): Eukaryota > Viridiplantae > Streptophyta > Magnoliopsida > Gentianales > Apocynaceae > Vinca > Vinca minor. The sequence continues at coordinate 817,476 of JAOCZM010000085.1, read as the reverse complement.
CATTTTCATCCTATGTTAGTAGTAGTAGGAGTAGTAATTCTAGGGTTTTGATTATGAATTGAGAGAGGTGGCGATGGTGGAAAGAAGGAAGCCTTTGGTACTCTCTTCCACCAAACTCCTTATCAATTCCCTGTTAACTGCTTCAAAAGACCAACAAACAGAAACTACCGGAATTCTCTCCGGCGACAACTTCCTGCCGGCGCTCCAGTTCAAGACTGGAGTTCTTCAAGCATCTCTCGACGGAGATAACAGTAGAATAACCTCACTCGATACCTCCGCATTGATTGGACTTTCCACCTCTGCCCTTAAGAAATTATCTATTACTTCAGGCTCACTGGTAAAGTCTTTTTTTTTCTTTCTTCCAAGTGTTTTAGAAATGATAAGTATTTCCTATCCGTTTTTTTTTTTTAGAAAAGTTGAAGTCTTTATCAGTAATCTTGGAATCTGGATAATTGAAAGAAATCGGTTTGGAGCTTGATTAGCATAGATGGAACTAGAACTTTGAGTTTATGAAGCGAGATTCTGTAAAAATGTGGTTTTTCTGAAAATATTTCGGGGCGAACTTAAAGAAAAAATGAATAAATGCCTATAAAATCGATACCTATGAAGCAATTTAAAAAAATGTGGGGGCGGCCATGGATTTTTCTATTATGATTGATAATCCTGCTAAAGGTGTAAGCAGTGGTTAGCGCACGGATATCTTTCTGTTTTAGTTGTGGCTCAACTAAAACACTGTCTCTTAGTGACTTAGTGAACTCTCTCTCATTCATTTCCACAATATTTATATCTTGAATGGGAACATTTTGGATGTAAGGGTTAATTATTTCCCAACTTTCTCCCATTTTGATGTATAGGTGCTCGTCAAGAATGTAGATTGTAATATTCAGAGAATTGGTCAAAGTTTTGGTTCTAGATGCTCCTTACCTCGACGGCAACTTGCCCGACAATGAAGTGCTCTTTTCCAGAAACTACCGAAGAATGCTACTATTTCCATCATGCAGTTATCCTAAAAATTGTCCTATAGAAATAGATTCTGAAGTTGCGTATTTATCGGCCCCTCTGGTTTTCAACCTTAATTTACACGTTTCATGCTTGAAATCTATTGTTGGTCAAGGAAAAGAAACTCTATCATCTTTATTTGAAGCTCAAGTAGATGATGAAACAAGTGGAAAGGAGAATGCTTTGCCTGCTGTTCGCATAGAACTTAGACCTTTAACACAGTTACCAAAGTATGCTTCACACCTGAGAGCTTCTTTCGTAAGAATACCCGAATGTAATACCCTTGAATTTCTTAAGAAGAGTCCATCTATTGAAGATGAAGTTCGCCAAGAATTGATTGATTTAGAGTTGAACAACTTCTTCACGGTTGATAGATTTCTTGCCAAGGGTGACACCTTCAGTATCTCGATAAATTGGGACTGCAAATCTTCTTTTTGTGCTCCTTGCAACCAAACCATGCAGGGTGGAAGTAAGGATATCATATACTTCAAGGTGAATACTTTTATTTTGTTGCAGAGTTAATTGAATGGTTGTTTTTAAGCTATGGACCCAAATCACTCGAGAAAGATCAGAACTTTGATATCATTCAATAATTATTCACTGTTCCCAGGTTGTGGCTATGGAACCTTCAGAGGAACCTGTTCTTAGAGTCAACCGAACTCAAACTGCCCTTGTTCTTGGTGGAAGCATTTCTTCTGCTGTTCCCCCAGAAATATTGATTCCTGGTCCAAAAAAATTTGTGCCGGTACAACAAGATACAGTGAAAACATTGGCTTCCATACTTGCACCTCCTTTATGTCCTTCGGCTCTTTCATCGAAATATAGGGTTGCTATCTTACTACATGGTTTGCGTGGTTCGTATGTATCTTTTAGAATCATAATTTTTCTTTTCTTCTATATTTGTTTGAAACTCGAAATATGTAGAAAGAGGCAGAAATCGAGGAAACAGAAAGAATTTCACGTAACAAAACCGAGTAGGAAAGCCCAAACCTTTAATTGGTGTATATTTGCTGTTGAGTGCTGATCCTAAATTTATTTGCAGGTTTTGGTAAGAGGACTGTGGTGAAATATGTTGCTCGTCAATTGGGACTGCATGTAGTAGAGTATAGTTGTCACAATCTGTTGGCATCTGCTGATAGAAAGACATCCACTGCACTTGCTCAAGCCTTCACTACTGCTCGCAGGTACCTTGCCACTTTGAAAGCTGTTGAGGTGCATAAGTGGCATTTCTTTGTACCTTTCTGAAAATATTGATTGTAGTAAATTTGTAGGTCTAAGAATAGATTAATTACTGCTTGGTGAGGTTAGTTCTTTGAAGCAAATTGCTTGCTGTTTCTTGTTTAAATTGTTTTCTCTTATATAAAACTTATTATTGCTCGAAGACCTAGTATTTATGCAGTTCACTATTGTTTCTTTTTTTGTCAAGCTTTTTAACAACAGATACGTAGACCATCAATTTTTTCATTTTTCATTTTTTGGTGTTTTTCCCCTTATCCTCTACTCTCCCCTGTCGTAGAATGTTGTCTGTGCATCTTGATTGATTCGCATCACGGTGTAGAAAATTTAGACTTGTAATCTGTGTCATGTCAACAGACATTATGCTTAAAGAAACTCAAACTTAGTCCGCGAGAAATCCTTCTGATCTTTTAGGCAGCAATTGCTAAGTTATCTGAAAAGTTGAACTGGATTACAATGAAGTGATTTCTCTTCATGTACATTGCAGATTTGGAGGAATGATTTGACAGTTTTATCTGTTCTTCCTTCTGAATGTTGAAACAGATACTCGCCTACAGTTCTTCTTCTTCGTCATTTCGACGTTTTCAGTGATTTAGCTTCTCAAGAGGGTTCACCACTTGAGCAACATGGAATCAGCTCAGAAATTGCAGCTGTTATTAAGGAATTTACAAGACCATTAGTTGAGAATGATGATGATGATGATGATGATGATGATGACGACTATCCTCAACAAGAGTCAAATTATGAGGTAAGGTGAAATTTTGTTTTCAAAATTGGTATCAACTGTGTTCATCATTTAAAGACGGAATTAGCTTGAAGCGCCATCTTCTACAAAAAATGGTTTTTTTGCCACAGTTAGTTGTGTCCAGCTGAAAGTATAGGCAAAAATAGTTAGCTCTACTATTTATCATTTAATTGTGTTGCTTGGCTATGTTACCTGGACCCTTTGTTTATGTCTGCCGTACCCGTGTGTCGACACGACATGGGTATGGGATTCTTAGCGGATCTGGTCAACACCGATCAAACACTTTGTTTTAGATGTTTAAGCACCAGACACCTAAATACATACCCGTACCCATGTCCGGGTAACATAGTTGCTTGGCTCCTTTAAATTTTGATGATAATATTTACCATAAAACCATTTACTTAAACAAGGAGGAGGGATCTTTACAGAAAGGTCATTTTGGTTTTGGGCCAGGGTTAAAAATGAATGAATATGGAAATGGTAGCGGCTGACTTAAATGACGAATATTTAAATATGTTTATTTCTCTCCTCATTGATTGTCAGCAAAAGGTTTCTGAAAAGGTTTGCAGGCACCCTTTGCTGTTAGTTGCTGCTGCTGACAGTTCGGAAGGGCTGCCACCAAATATTAGACGGTGTTTTAGTCATGAAATCAATATAGGACCGCTGACTGAAGAACAAAGAAAGCAAATGCTTTCCCAGGCACTGCAACCTCTTGCTGAACTTCTTCCAGATGTGAGTCACTCGTACGGTTTTCCGATTGGCTCTCTATGCTTGTATATATTATTCATAACTCACATTAGCACAAAGCTGGAAAGGTAAAGAAAGCAAAGGAAAGAAACCAAGGCACAGTGGACATGTTTCAGTCTCTTATGGTGTATATCATTTGTTTGTGGCTATTAACTTTGATGGATCAGATCATTTCCTGTTGCAGACTTCATCAGAGGATCTCATAAAAGACATAGTTGGACAGACGTCAGGTTTTATGCCAAGAGATATACAGGCTTTAATTGCTGATTTGGGTGCAAATTTGGTATCTGGCCACCTTGTTCAACCTGACAAATCTCAGGAGTCTCTCAACTCGAAGACAGTGGAGAATAAACCAGTGATTGACAAACCACACAGAACTGGCAAAGAAGACTTACTTAAAGCACTGGAACAATCCAAGAAAAGAAATGCATCAGCACTGGGTACTCCAAAGGTAGTGGGAGAAACCATTGACCTTTATAATACTTTCACATTACTTCTGAAGAAGATTTTTGGACAGCATAGTGCAATAAAATATGTTCTATACGCTAACATAAACATGTACAGTACTTCAGTTGAGTTACTATGTATTCTGTAATGCCTTTCTCTGGACAAATGAATGCTTTTGATGACCAGATAGATAAACATGGATTGTTTTGTAGGTTCCTGATGTCAAATGGGAAGATGTTGGTGGTCTTGAAGATGTTAAGAAGTCAATTCTGGACACTGTTCAGGTGGGCTCTTCTGCCATTCTGTTTCATTTCTCAAGGAAAAAAAGATGGTGCAGTTTTTTCTGCCAATTTGTTGAATTATTCTTTTAGTGCCACCACGCGGTCCTGTATACAATTATGTGAACATAGATTGTCAGAATTAACTAGAGATTGAAGGTTGTTCGTAATGCTGAACTAAAATAGATCAGGATTTTATATCTTCTAAAGCATTTCTGGGAAAAGCAAAGGTTCAAATGTTGGCTAAATCTCGCTGTTCATGAGATCAGATGAGGGAAGACTTCTGAACATATCGTTATTCTCTCTTAAGGTTCTACCTGGTTGACTCTTTTGTAATTCTTCTTGGGTTATACCTGCAGCTGCCTCTACTGCATAAAGAGTTGTTCTCATCTGGTTTACGCAAAAGGTCTGGGGTTCTTCTTTACGGGCCTCCTGGAACGGGCAAAGTATGTTCTTGATTTCTTTAGATGCCTTTATTTTGTTTTTATGTCATGTTTCAAACTTATTCAGCCCCAGTACATCAACCTCATTTTTTTATCTTCTTCTTGTGGCAAACATCAGACTCTACTGGCAAAAGCTGTTGCTACAGAATGCTCCTTGAATTTTCTTAGCGTCAAAGGACCTGAATTAATTAATATGTACATAGGAGAATCGGAGAAAAATGTGAGAGACATTTTCCAGAAGGTAATAGATTCTTCTTCTCATAAGATGCAACTTTCTGAGTAAGGAAGAGATCTAGTTTAAACATAAAGATTTCTGAAAGTCCAAGGTTGCCTCATGTGCAGGCCAGATCTGCTCGTCCATGTGTCATTTTCTTTGATGAACTTGATTCTCTTGCTCCAGCCAGAGGCGCTTCAGGAGATTCTGGGGGTGTTATGGACCGGGTTGTTTCTCAGGTAAAGAGCACTATAACATATGTTGGAGGAGACATTCTAATTTCTTATTTATGTTTGTTACATGTACTAATTTCCCTTTGAATCTAGATGCTTGCAGAGATTGACGGCCTGAACGACAACTCTCAGGTCAGTTTTACCACTGAATTACAGTTAGCTCTAATTCTTGAAATTCTTTCTCCTCCTACGTTAACTCTTTTGCCCCTCCTCCTTTATCTTCCTCAGGACTTGTTTATAATAGGAGCAAGCAACAGACCGGATCTTATTGACACTGCACTCCTGAGGCCTGGACGATTTGATAAGCTCCTCTATGTTGGTGTTAACTCTGAAACATCTTATAGGGAGAGGTGACGCAGTTGACCTTTTTACTCTATGCGCACTTCATCTCTCTTTTATTGATTCATGACATTTTTCTCTCTTTTCTTTCTTGGCTCAGGGTTCTGAAGGCTCTAACGCGGAAGTTCAAATTGCAAGATGATGTATCACTTTATTCAGTAGCAGAAAGATGCTCTCCAAACTTTACTGGTGCGGATATGTATGCCTTGTGCGCTGATGCTTGGTTTCATGCTGCAAAACGCCAGGTAAGTCCAGTCTACAACTCTACAATGCAAAGAGCTATATTGATTATCATTCTAGTGTATTATCTTTTTCCCTCGTCGTTTCTTTTCTATACCAATTTAGGCAATTATTTCTGAATCGCCATTCAGTGTCAGAAATATCTCTTATCATTGTCCTACGTTATCATTTTGTCCGGTGTAGATGCCGTGGCTAATTCAAACACTGTTCTTTCAAAAGGAATAGTTATGGCTGATATGTTTTTAACTGTAGGTATTAGCTACTGGCTTAGATTCTTCAACTAGCTCCAATGATCAAACCGATTCTGTCATTGTTGGATATGACGATTTTATCAAGGTCTGAATCCACTTTCTTTTTTCTTATTTCACGTGTGGAAATTAAAAGGTTTCGATAAGTGAAAACATATATAAGAAGAAAAACTGACAATCCAAAAAACCCTGCGACAGAAGTTGAAGTGAAATTGTTTATCACCCTATTTTCTTGGTGTCTGAAACATTTCGTGTTAATACATTGAAGGTTTTAGGAGAGCTTTCTCCATCGCTTTCCATGGCAGAACTCAAGAAATATGAGATGTTGCGCGATCAATTCGAAGGAACGTCGAGATGAGTAGTGGAGAAGGTAGTCTATTAAGATTCTTTCCAATGCATCAGGGTATTTGCTCATACCAATAAATACCAATAGTATATCATCATAGATCAATACATTTTGTTAACATTTATTATTACTCAGACGCAGGAATTTTGCATCAATGTAAAATCACCACAATTGATAATACACAACAATAATGTGTAGTTTGTGTAAACAATATAAATTGATGAGCACATCACTTTTGTAATAGTATTTTATAGTTATGGGTGGATTAAGGTCCAATACTTTACTTATGGGTGGCATATTCGTTGATGTGTCGCCTAGCATAATCCAGCTTATTTTGTTTTTTTTTAAAAAAAGAAAAGGGAAATGAGTTTTAATTCCGCAACACGTGAGTCAAATGCCACACATTATCAGCTACTTTAGCAGGTGCTGGTATATTCCTAACTATTTGGACACAAATGATACTAAAAGGAAGGATAACCCCGTTCGGTGTTTTTCTCTCAAGTCTCATCTCAATCGAAAAATTCTAATATGGGTCGGTCCTTGTGTGATTGGCCTCACATCCATCTCACATGAGTTAAGGCAAGACTTACTGGCCCTACATATATCTCACATGCAAGTAGAGTCCTGTCTCAATTCATGTGAGATGGATGTGGGATCAATCACACAATCACTACCTCATGCCAAAGTGACCCCTGTCAATATCATCATCTGCAAAACCATAAAGCTCAAGTCTGTTATGAGTTGTGAAGCGTTAGCGGTAAAAGATGAAATTGGTTCTTGTGCGTATAGGAATTTTTGTCTCCAATATATAAATTGTATAAGAGGTAATGTTTTGAGACCTCATTCCTTCATTTTTATATTTCATATATTTTGTAAAATTTAAAAACATATCAATTCGCACACAAAATATAGACCAAATAACCAATATGACCAAAATAAATTAAAAAAATAAAAGAAGCATTTGGAGAGCCTCTTGTAAATTTTCGGGGGGTGTTGGCCGCGTGCGGGGTGGGGATGGAATGCTTCTCAAGTGTCTCTAATATATAAATTGTACAAGGGGTAATATTTTAAGACCTCATTCCTTCATTTTTTATATTTTACGTTTACTAGAATTTAAAAACATATCAATTCGCACATAAAATATAGACCAAATAACTAATAATATAACCAAAATAAATTATAAATTAAAAGAAGCATTTGGAGAGCCTCTTGTAAAATTTTCGCGGGTGGGATGGAATGCTTCTTAAATGCAGATATGTCAAATTAGCAATTTATAAATGTCAAAATAGATTTTATGTTGTATAATATTGATTAATAATTGTCAATTCAACATTGGAAACAAAAGTCATAGTTGCTTAAGAATAATTATTTGTGGACAATAATAAATTTATTTCAACTGTTCAATATTAATTATTAAAATGTTATTGTCAAATCGACTCATAATTAAAATTATGTTAACGCGACGCTTATGAAACTTGTAATAGGTGTCGCCATTTTTAAACGTTGCTGTGCACGTAAAGCAAATAATAAAAGGACGGAATTATCCTTCCTTTAGGTCAAGGTATTGCTATTAGTAGTAGTGATGAGGAAATTGTGTGGGTGGTGTATCAACTCAGATACAGCGGCTTATGTCAAGTTTTTTGGATGTGCTGTTCGCCGCCCCATTCCCACTTGCCTTATGGTTGGGAACATGGACAAAATCATAATTTTTAGATTGGGGGCGAAAATTTGTAAAAGTATGGTGAATTATATATAAAAATTGTTGTTGACGAATTTGATCAAATATTTTGAACTACATATAAAATTCACTATATCAAGTAGAATTTTTAAAAATCTCGGGGGCGACTGCCCCCTCCCTAGTTGGGAATGAAGCAAAAAACCCCCTCTACGCAATCTCTCTTCCCCATGGGCGAAGACAGGGCAGCGCCCCCGAGATTTTTAAAAATAGTATTATTTATCGAAATTTTATATGTATTTTGAAAAAATTTATCAGTTTCGCCCTCCCAATAATTATTTTTGCCGTTTTTATTGCCCCCAAAATTTTTTTTGTCATTTTTATCACTTGAGCTCTGTAGTTTTGCATATTGTTGCAGTTTCACCACAACACTAATTCTATGCTTCGTCCCTGCTCTTCCTTATTCACATGCAATAAAGTTCCTATTTACTAAAATTTTCTTTCAAGAAAAAACAAGTTAATGTTTTGTTATCAATGTAGCAAAAATAAAGAAAAATATGTTTATAACTCTAAAAGGGATTTTTGTTACAAGGGATGAAGGGAAAAATTCGGCATGGGATAGATCTAATGGGTACGGTCAGTGGCGGAGCTAGAAAATTTTCTTTGGGGGGGCAAAATTAACATTGACAAAATAAATTCATAAAAGCATATAAACATTGGCGGAGCCAAAAATTTTTTTTTGATGAGAAGGACTCTCGAGAAGAAAAAATAAATATTTACAATGGAAATTAAAATATATATCATGTTTGATTGTTGAATCCAAAAAGAACAAGCTTGAATAAAAAGGCCCCAAAGACCTTTTTTGTATGATTAGACCAAAATAAAAGGCCATTTAGAAATATTATGGGTATTAGAGATGAAGTTGGAGGAAACATGAAGGGCTTATTATTAATGTGAACGAATATTTTTTTTTTTTTTTGATAAAATATTATATTATAATCTATTAATAATTATGAATTTTTTGATGAAATTTTATAAATATTATAATCTCTTACACAATTAAGTTTGTTACAATTTTAACCAAAATTGTTGGTGTAATTCCTATAATTCACGAACTAAAAAATCTAATTTTAAATCGTAAAGTGATTCAAAATGTTCACGGGATGAGGTGTTATAAAAACAAAACTAAAATTATAATTTTTTTTTATTTTTTTATTTTTTTGGAAAAAGTTGGGGGGCACTTGCCCCCCAAGGCCCCCCCCTAGCTCCGCCAGTGGGTACGGTCCCACACTCCTCTTATATAAATTAGGAAGGACTCACCTGACGGATCTAATGGACCTGAGAGGAGTGTGGGGGCGGACCCAATATGCCAGACTTACCCGGGATGAAGAAGTAATTGACTACAATTTAATAGAATATTGGACATGTTATTCTGTACTCATGAAGACCACGAGTCTGCGACGGAAGCGTTGTTCGGTTGACGCGTCTACTCCCGATATTTGCTTAAATTTTTACCGGTCTCCAAGACGCTAGTATGATTTTGGTATGGAACACCTTAAATTTTGAACGTGTGCAATAAATTTTGTATCATTGAATATAATTTTTTTTCTCTTTTTGAAAATACATATTTTTTATTATATCATTTCAGACATTACAAGAGTGGATATTTACTAGGGAACTTCCTCCATCCACACATTACAAGAGGCATTACAACAGGGACGAAGACAAGAATTTTTTTAAAAAATACTACTAGCTATAGAAATTTTATATGTAGTTCGAATTTTTTTATCAGTTTTGCTCCCCCAAGATTTTTTTCCCCCGTTTTTATATGTAATTCGACATACTGTTGCAGTTTCGCCCCCTCCCAACACCAAATTCTTGCCTTCGTCCCTAGCTTGCCATAAGCTCCACCATATCATTGTCACATTTTCTAAATCGGAATTGTTAAAATTATGTGGAGACAAAATGATATTTTCCCATACTTCTTTTGTGCAATTAGCTCCAGATAGGGCCTATTTCATCGGTATCTTCATCTCCAAATATAAAATTTAACAGTTTAGATTAAAATGTTCATTTATCTTGTTTCAACATTTGTTAGACAAAATATCCATATATCGCATAAGAACACATTTTGGCCAATTCATCAGCCACTCTGTTGCCCTCGCTGTAGACGTGCTCGTGAATGAAATGTTGAAATTGAGATATCAGCAATCTGCAGTCAGACACAATATTAGTATACTTTATATTTGAATTAGACTCAATCAAATTGAGCATAAGTTGGGAGTCAAGTTTAATATGAAGATGAGTGATGCCTTCCTCCTTTGCCAAAATGAGCCCAAGTCTTAGGGTTTAGTAAACAAATACCCTTCACCACATCTAATGAAGCAGAATTATTAGCTGGCAAAGGAAGAAGGCATCACTCATCTTCATATTAAACTTGACTCCCAAATTGTGCTCATTTTGATTCAGTCTAATTCAAATATAAAATATACTAATATTGTGTTTGACTGCAGATTGCTGATATCTCAATTTCAACATTGCATTCACGAGCACGACTAGCGCGAGAGAAACAAAGTGGCTGATGGATTGGCCAGATTTGCAACCATCCAACCTTGGAATTCCATCCAGATTTTCAGATGCGCACCGATTTCATACTCAAAGCTTGGCTGGATGATAAGGAAGGGAAACAATTTCCAAGATCAAGAGTCTCTTGATTATGTTTTTATTTTAATATTCGGATAATTATTTTACTTTTCCTATCTGTTTTATGTCCGTTCTTGTGTCTTTTAATTCCTGTAAACTACATTTTACTAATATATCTCCTTTTTCCAACAAAAAAAAAACAGAAAAAACCTATTAAAATTTTTATGAACACACGTTTCATGCAATGAATGATTGTTTTGATCTTAATCATCAAATTTCATGTTTGACGGTCAAAAATTTATTTCATACACGAAAATTTTAAGGTGTTTACTAAAACTGCGGTGCAAGTCGATGACCACGTTTTCTTCGTGTTCAGTTTTAGAAAGTGCCAAGTGACCCGATCCGAGTTCGACTCCGTTCTATTTACAGATGGATAAACAACAGAATAAACCATTTCAATTAAAAGATGCCACTTTTTAATAGAGAAGATCGGTTTGAGAATTGTTACTCATGCTTACGCTCTCTTTAATGGTGTAACCACGCTCTTTTATGGACCATTCATTCCATTGATAATACATACTAGCTCTTTTATCTTAACATTAATATTGATTGAGCAAATAGCTTTTTCTGCCATAAAATTAGTTACGAGTGCTATATCTATCACAAATTACGTTTTCGTGCTATATCTGCCTCAAAACTAGTTACAAGTGATATATCTGCCACAAATTATTTTTTCGTGCCTTTTTTACCATGAAACATTTTATGAGTGCTAAAAATGCCACAAAAAAGAGGGAGGGTGAAGGGAAAAATATGTAAGAGATCAAATTAATTTCAATTAGACCCTAAAATCAAAATTTTATATTATATTGGGTACCTAATTTTATTTTATTTTTAATACTTGACCCTTCTTCCCAAATTTACCAAAACCCTCACCGCTACCTTCTTCTTTTTTCTCTTCCCACATCGAGCTACCACCACCTCCCATCCCGTTACCCAATCCCTGCCCCTACCCATACCAAAGAGTACCAAATCTGACAAAAAATGACTACTTGAAGATTTGGAGAGGCGTGGTGAAGGTGATAGCCTAGCAAAAATGTCTAAGAACAATTAGATATTCTTAGGAAATTGGTCTGCATTTTGCATATTGCTTTGCGAGAGTCCTTTTTGTTCAAGAATTCTGATGGTTTCAGATGCAAAGCATCTATGTTAGGTTAATTATGTATTGCAAATTAATCTACATTTTGTTTAGTACTTTGACTGGTATGTATTTTGTTTAAATTTTTTTTGATGGTTTTAGCAAAGAAAGCACTTGGTTAATCATGTAGTGAAAATTGATTAGCATTTTGCTTATTGCTTCGACTTATATGTATTTTGTAAAACAGTTTCTAAAGGTTAGAGGAGCAAAGCATTTGTGAAATTTGTTATATGTGTCTGAAATATAGATCTAGAAGTGATTTCATCATATGGATTGCTATTCTTGGTTAATTTTCATGGGGTATGGGTGGGGGTTAGGGATTGGGCGGCGGCGGCTCGAGGTGGGAGGAGAAGGAAGAAGAAGGCGGTGGAGGCTTTGATAAATTTGGGAAGAAGGGGTCAATTATTTAAAAAATAATGTGTACCCAATTAAATATAAAAATGTGATTTTAGGGTCTATTTGAAATTAATTTTATCTCTTACATATTTTTCCCTTCACCCTCCCTCATTTTGTGGCATTTTTAGCACTCATAAAATGTTTCATGGCAGAAAAGGCACGGAAAAACGATTTGTGGCAAATATAGCACTTGTAACTAGTTTTGTGGCAGAAAAAACACGAAAACATGATTTGTGGCAGATATAGCACTCGTAACTAGTTTTGTGGTAAAAAAAGCTATTTACTCATATTGATATTATAATTTGTTTCGACTAATTTAATTGAGATATTTGATTGATATAATAGAAATTTCTACATAACAATTATTATGTTTGGATACCGATCATGAAATGCATGATCTACACAAATAACTTTTACCATTAAAATAGACACTGCTTTATATTTTCTATCTCATTTTATACTTGTACTTGTTCCACAATAAGTACATAATAATAGCCAATGAACAGTATTATCATGGGTTCGAATAAGTAATAATGTATGTCAATGTTATTTCTCGTGATTTTTTAATTACTGATTAATTTTTTCATTCAACACACGAAGATTTTATTGTGTTAATCATGATGAAAGGTTCATGTGTTCAAATCAAATTATAGTTTTGTAATCTATAGTTGCGATTTACGTCTTAATTTTTATTGCTTTTTTTAGGATTGGACCGAGTAGTGTTTGGTATTAAAATTTGTCGTTTTAAATTTTGAAAATGTTAAATTATTTATAAGATGAAATATCAAATTCTGAAATTTTTATATACCGTCTTATTGATACTCTTATCATAAATTGACAAGTTACTTGAGTTAAATAGAGTATATTGATTTCGTAAACTATCATAAGAGTTAAAGAGTCTTGAATTTATAAAATCATGTGACTGTGTATTGCTGCAACCAAAACGTTGATTCATTATTCATTTATTTGGCAACAAAAATAATAATTGTAAAAGCATACAAGGAAAAAAGAAAAATAAAAATACTACTGGTGAAGTCTGCCGCGTGCGTTTCACTCTCCTGGGAGTCGCATGGTAGCTTCCGAAGGCTTGTTATGCGTTGGAACCAAACCGTTATGTTGACAGGAAATCTACCGCTGTTAAAAGTGTGATCTACTAACAAAAGAAAAAGAGAGAGCTAAATAATAAAATTTTCCTGAATAAATAATAATAATTATTATTATTCGATTTAATATTATCATTTCCCTCCAGTTTTTATTTTTGAAGCCCGATTGGACAGTGCCCTATATAGGAAAGAGAGAAATGCCTTAGACGAAGAGGAGATAGCCCTAGAAAGGGAGATTAAAGCTTGCCGCACGCAGGCGGAGGGTATCAAACCCACGACCTCAAGGTCGTGGGCAGGCGCCTGCCCCACTGGGATATGACATCTTTGATTTTCCCTCCAGCGTTGGTAAGATCAATCTGTATCTTTTCCCCTACATTTTATTTTCTCGGGACTATATTTTAATTGTAAGATATGCGAAAATAATTGATAAATACACCATAAATTTTTAAAATAGAGACATGTTTTCTTTTACGGAAAAATAGAGACGTGTTTGATTTCAAGTTTCCTGTTTTAAAATCTTTTTCACAATTATAATTTATTTTCTTGAGAAAGCACCATTTTGCTCTTGTAAATGCTTTGAATTTCATTTTGTGAGAATCAAGCGGCTAGTCATTAATAAGAACAATTGTTTAGTGAAAAAGATGTTCCGTATTCAAATTCTCCTAATATTAGTAGATGAAAAAAATCTCCAACCCCTACCTAATGAGAAAAAATAAAAACTTACATCTCATGATTTTCTACATTTGAACTTTCTGCAGAAAATGAAAACATAGATTCTTATTCTCATGGGGAAGATTCTTATTTATACAGAAATAAACCATGCATGATAAATGCTTATTTATAATGAAAAAAAATGTAGAAAGAAAAGGCACTAAAACAAATAATAAACTGTCCAAAAAAATTATGCTTGCTTTCTTTCTTTGGCTGATTGAATTGGGTATCGGTCTGATATTTCTGGTCTCAATATTATACTAGTCTCAAATTTAAATCAAATTCTTCATTAATTAATCCCGAAGTTTCAATCTCAAACTCGATTCAAATAGAGTTTGGTCTTAAAACTAAACAGACTCAATCCAATTACATTTTTTATTACTCTCTCAATTATTTAATATAAGTCGTTTATGACATATATAAAAAATAAAAAAATAAAAAATAATTTTTTTTAAAATCAAAATATAAATATTATTTAATTGGACAATATTAATATTTTAAATAAATTACTTTTTACTTTCTTAATTTCCGCTATATCCTAAACAAACAAATCATGGGTCTCTATCTTCTTCTTCATTTTCTCTCCTCTTTCTCTCTCTTTGTTTTTTAGCTCATCGATTTGAAGTTCAAAGATCGCATAAACCAGAACGATCCGAGCTTCATATTCAAAATATCAACCAATTTTATCCAGAGATCTTCAAGTTCAGCTCCACAATACGAGTTGTTCGATTTTGTTTAGGTGAATTTTGTTGATTATTATGCTGAAATAAATAAAGTTCTGTTTGGTGGCTGAAATCCGAGTTATCAATCGAGTTTTAGGGCTCTTGATTAGGATACTGTGGGCAATTGTTCTATGAATATAGGAATGAGTTTCAGAGTTTGAGGAATAATTTTTTGAGCTCTGATTTTTGCTTAATTTTGATGATTTCTGTTGGGAGTAGGAATGGTAGGAAGGGGGTAGAATTAGGGTTTGGAAGGGAAGATATGGAAGAGACTGAGCTTGAAGAAGGAGAGGCTTGTTTCCACAACAACGAGGATGATGATTCCAGCATTGACCCTGATATTGCTCTCTCTTACATCGTAAGCTATACTTACTAGTATTGTTATTTTTTTTGTATTGTCTCGTTGTGGGAATGTTTTAGTTGTTTGATATTAATTATCTGATACATTTTTGGAATCTGTTGTCGGAGAGAATTTTGTCTTTTGAGATTTAAGCTTTTAGTTCTCTAGTGAGTAAGTATAAAAAGTGCAGTACTTTTTCATTAATTTAGGGGTTGATGGGTTCTTGATTTTGGTACTGGATTCTATTAACTAATTGACTAGTTTACTGGTCGGCGTCAGACGAAACAAAGGACTTAAAGAATGGAATTTAACAAGTAAATCGCATATATGTTACTGGGAGTTATGGGATTATTGATTATAGAATGTGGTTTTATAAAACACAGGTGGTTGAGATTGTTATAATCTTCCCTGGAAGGATAAATATCAGAAGTTGTCTTTTGGGATTTAAGTTTTTAGTTCTCTAGTGAGTTAACAAAGGAAAAGCACAGTACTTTTCATTAATTCAGGGGTTGTTGGGTTTTGGATTTTAGTACTGGATTCTATGAAATAATTGACTAGGTTAATGGTCGGATGAAACAAGGACTTTAACATCTAATTTGCATATATGTTACTGAGAGTTCTAGGATTATTACTCATTAGTTAAGGGTTATAGAGTGTGGTTTATTGAATACAGGTGGTTAAGATTTTCATAATCTTCCCTGGAAGGATAACTATCAGATTGGGTAGGTTATTTGTCTTGCCTTGATATCTGCAGTTTTGGATGCTAACTGTGAAGAAGATATGGCATAATTTTTGAGAAAATGATCAAGATCACATGAGAAAGTGTAACTAAGTACATTTTCAGATTCTATACTTACTAGAGAATGTAAAACCTCTAAGGAAACTAGGGTCTGGACTAGGCAAAAGTTTCTTAGAAAAATCATTATGCATGATTTGTTTCTGCTGTTGTCTTCAGTTGATGTACTACATAGTAGCTCTCATTCGCTTTGTATTGTTTGAAGGATGAGAAACTTCAAGATGTACTGGGTCATTTTCAAAAGGATTTTGAAGGCGGAGTATCAGCTGAGAATTTGGGTATGGAGAACAAATAATTTACAGAAAGATCCCCAATTATGTGCACACATGTAACACTATGAATTAATAATTTGTAATCTATGTGTTCCACAGGGGCAAAATTTGGCGGGTATGGTTCATTTTTACCTAGCTATCAACGGTCCCCCTCAATGTCTCGTCAGAGAGCTTCACCAGAAGTACATAATCACACATCAAGATCCCCGAATAGCATTCACCTTGAGGTAGATGTTCGTGGATAGGAGTAGAATGGCTAATTGCATAGCCAAGTACCATAATTAGCTTTAATATTTTGAGCTTGGTTAACTTTCAGGGTGGTTTGCAGAATACATTTTTTTCATCAAGTGCCCCTCTTCCAGCGAGGCCTGGAAAGGGTTCTTCGAATGCTATGGCAACGCACAGGCCCCCATCTGGAAATGGTCCACTGAATCAGGAAGTCTCTGCTCTCTCTAATCATGATCAGGAGTTGGCTTCAATATTTGAAGTTCAGAAATCCTCCAATTTTCCAGATCCAAAAACTCTGAAGTTCCGCATCAAAGTTGGTACAGATAATTTGTCGAATCACAAAAATGCTGAAATATACAGTGGTCTTGGCCTTGATGTTTCTCCTTCATCGTCGTTGGATGAAAGCCCTACAGATAGCGGAGGGTTGTATCAAGACCCTTTCGATAATCCAGATCAATCTCCTACCAGTATTCTTCAGGTTGGTCATTATTCTGCATTGCGATCCAATCTTTAACATATTCTATGGCAGCATTTGGTAATTCTTTGTCCATGTATTGTGGCTGCAGATTGTGACATCTGTCCCCTTCGGCAAGGGCCTAATAGTGTCCCCTCTTTCTGATGATATGATTAACCTGCCTACAAAGGAACAGGGTTTGGGGAGGAGTAAATCTAAATCTGCAAAGAAGGCGAGCCAAGGGAAGTCTCGGATGATAGTTAATGGATCTGATCTCAATATGAGTAATGGTAAAGTTGTAAGTGACAAGAAAACAAAGTCAATTGAGAAAAGTGCTGTATCAAACAATACCAACAAAGACAATTCTAATGGCACGCTTGCACCAAGGAAAGAAATTGATATCGACGGTTTAGCATGTGAAGGACTTATTTCAAATACTTTGAAACTTCCGCTTTTGTCAAATTCATATTCTGATAATGCAGAATTGGTGAAGGACCCTGTTAAGATAGTTACTAATTCCAAGGCTGCTGCTAAAAGTTGCGTGGCAAATGCTTCCTTCCCTGACGTGGCTGAAAAGAAACCTTCGGAGCCTGTAGCTGTCCTAGAGAATGGTACAGCTGAAAAGTTCAATAGAAAGATTGATGCATCTGGAACAGCTTGGGAGAGTAGAAAACAAAATTGTGTCAATCAGGAATCAATTTATCACAAGAAAGAAGTCGATCTCAAAGAAGAGAAAGCCGAGTTTACGAACAAATCTGAATCATATGTCTCTGAAGAAAAGAAGAATGCAGTTGATACTTCAAAGCAGAAGGCTGTCCACAAAGCCACCTCATATAAAGAGGATAGTTCAAAATTGGCTCCTGGAGAGCGGCAGCTATCTTCTGAGGGCAAAAAAAAATCCAAAGGAAGTCAAGCTCTTGTTACATCGGGCGTGGAGTTTCCAGGAGATGGTCCGATTGTGAATTCTTCTGCCGTCCCTAAAAGAAAAAATATCTCTAACTCAAATGGTCTTATGTCTAAGAATGATTCAGAAGGGCTAAACAAGGGAGAATTGAAAGCCGCAGATAGATACAAAGAGTTTTTTGGGGAGCTAGAGCGGGAACAGAAAGATGATGAAATTGCTTCAGAGCAAAAACCATTTCCACAGAGGAGCAAGGACTCGGAGTTTGTTGAAAAGAAAAGCACGTCAGAAACTAATAGCACATTAAAAGAGAAGCAAATGGATAAAACAACAGAGGAGCGATCAGTTTCAGTGAATCATCGTAGGTTATCTGCAAACATGGCACACCTTACTGGAAAAGCTCCAAATGCTGATGGAGCTCCAACAATGGCAGCTCCACTAGTCAAAGAAGTTTGGGTATGTTGTGATAAATGTCAGACATGGCGGCTTCTGCCCCTTGGTATGAATCCTGAGAGTCTTCCTGAGAAGTGGCTCTGTAGTATGCTGAACTGGCTGTAAGTTCTGCTGCACTTGCAAATCTTCCATTTCTTTCCTTTGGTCAAAGTAGTAGAATTATAGCCCATTAGGTTTTCTCCAAACTCTCATTGCAGCTTACAGTAAGTTAGCCGGCATATACTGTCCATATGATATGCAATTGAAAATAGCCAGAATATGTTGTGGATGGTTGAAATTTATCAGATAATCTATAAGAAGACATGAAATAAGACATATAGGTTTAGAGATCAAGAAATTAGCATAAATCTCTTGCTCTCCCTCTCTCTGTCACTCTTGGGGCACATGATTTTACTGGTACTCGAAAGTGAACTCAATGTTTAACTGTTTCACCCTCTCTAGGCCTGGACTGAACCATTGCAGCATCAGTGAAGAGGTGACAACAAATGCATTAAGAGCCCTTTATCAATCCCAGGCTTCTGCTGCTCAGGGTCAGCATGCTCATCTTGGTGGGACTTTATTGGGAGTAGCCTCAGGTGATGCCAGGAGATTCACTGAAGGTTCCCAAAATTCTGGGCTAAAACCTACAGCTTCTGGTGGGAAGAAGAAATTTGGATCAAAAGATGTGACAAATGCTACCGACCGGGATAGCTCTTTAGTGGTTTCAGATCTGAAGAATAACTTTCAGGAATCTTCAAAACGTAGAATCCTGAATGAATTGGATCTCTCCCTCTCATTTGATGAGTTTCCCTATCAGCATGAAGGTACAATTTGGGATTTAGCTTATAAACAATGTGTATGTGGAGAAAATTTATCACGCATATGTCTGGATCCATTTAAATATATAAAGAAGTTTCTGAAAATCCTACATGTAGCTATGTTGGCAGTGTTTGTACATGTGCTTGTGTACGATGTTTTA
This sequence comes from Vinca minor, assembly GCA_026122235.1. NCBI lineage: Eukaryota > Viridiplantae > Streptophyta > Magnoliopsida > Gentianales > Apocynaceae > Vinca > Vinca minor. Next base: position 798,114 of record JAOCZM010000085.1, on the reverse strand, counting down.
CAATAACATAACAGACAATTATGTATTGTTCTTTCTTAAGGGAAATTGTTCTAAACACTTCATGTAACATTTTTCTGCAGGTGATGCAATGTGGTCCAAGAAGAAGAACAAGAGAGAGAATGATACAGAGGCAACAAAGGCTTCTAAGAAACTTAAGACAGAGGATATGCTTCTTAAGGATGAGAATTGCACTTCTGACCATGATGGGGCTTCCTCGAAAGCACTTCGTAGCTCAAATAGTAGTTTTTCAAATAGTGCATCTAGGAAGGATAATCCCAGCCATAGCAGCCGTTCTAGGGATTCAAAAGGTAGTCTCAAGAAGAAGTCTGTATTGTCTGAAAAACCAGAAGTCCAAACGTCAATCACTTCAGATGATGGTTCACTTCACATGGCCACGTGTGGTAATGACTCTTTAAAGAAAAGGAAGGGGAGTGACCGTCAGAAGCCTAGTGGCAGTGAACTGCCCCTGCTGAGTGAAGGGCATAATTACCAAGGAAGCAGGGGCTTCTTGAATGAATCTCATAAATATGACCACAGGAAAGAAAAGAAAGCTAGAGTATCGAAGTCTGAGGGGAAAGACTCCAATAGAAGCAAAGATACCGTAGTAACTGGGAAAAAAACTGCTCGAGCTACAAAGGACCCGCAAATGGGGAAGGATCTAGAAAGCATAGATGCTCCAGATTCGTTAAGGAGAGATTTAGGTTTTGTGCAACCCGCTGCAGCTGCTACTTCGAGCTCTTCAAAGGTGTCTGGCTCACACAGAAGTAAAGCCAGGCACAGGGAAATGAAAGGCTCTCCAGTAGAGTCAGTGTCTTCATCTCCTTTAAGGATTTCTAATGCAGATAAATTTAGCCAGGCTAGAAAGAATCCTGTTGTGTCTAAAGATGATCTTCAGGATGCTAGCTTTTTGGCCACGGCTAGTCCAAGAGGATCTATCAATGGTGGAGACACTGGTGGGAGTGATCAAACTGGGAAGATGAAGGATGATTCCCACAATGTCATCAATAATGGATCCCTTGAGTCCTCTGTTATTGATTTCCAGGCCAGAGATTTGGGTCATGAGTCAAATGCCAAAGGTAAGGAAGAGTGCATATCTTTTCCTCAATTTCCAGCTCAGGCTGTTCCTGGATCCAATGTGAATTCACTAGATCAAGATAATCAAACTGCTGGCCAGACAGAGACTTCAGAGCAAAGTCGAGATGAAAGGGAAAGGAACCATAACCAGTCTACTAGTAATGGTTCTCAGTCAAAGAAGTATGGAAAGGGACTTTCCTCCAGGTCTAAAGAAAAGAGTAGGGTTTCAAAAGCTGGATTTGATAATGGTAAGATTAAAGATGCTGATTCTTTTGATGGTTCCATGTATGAGGAGAAAATGAAGGCTGGAAAAAACAAATCTGTGGAAAAAACTGGCAGTGATAGAACGGAAAAGAGCTATGTTTCTAAGAAAGATTCTGTTGGGAAAGTGAATAGAGACATCGGCAAAGAGGAGAGTCATCGTAATGGTGCCAGTGTTATACCAGATGTCAGCTCTAGCCAAAACACGATGCAGAATGTTCAGCTGCAGTTTGACAATGAAAGAACGTCAAGGAAGGTGCTCTCTGAGAAAACAGGAGTTGAGGACTCTGGAAGAGTAAAGTCACAATCATTGCAACCTTCAGTGAGAGGTGAAAGTGAAGCAACGATCTGTTTCCATTCAATTGGTGAATCAAAGAAAGACAATGGGGAGCATGCATTCGAACAAGATGATTCTTTGAAAGTATCAAAACTGAGTAAAAAGGCTGAAAAGCACAATGGAAACCTACCAGTTAATACGAGAAAACTCACCCCATCTATGCAGAAGGGCCGGGATCTTAATGCTCCGAGTCCTGCCCGAAAGGACTCCTCGAGTCAAGCTGTTGCAAATGCTGTTAAAGAGGCAAAGGACCTCAAGCACATGGCTGATCGTCTTAAGGTTTATAATAATTTTATGTAACTTATTATGCCTATTGTTATTACCGACTGTTATCTTACTGGTCCGCCTACTTCAATTTCTGTTGCAGAACTCTGGATCAACAGATAGCACAGGGCTTTATTTCCAGGCTGCTCTTAAATTTCTCCATGGAGCATCATTGTTAGAATCTTCTGGCACTGAGAACGCCAAGCATAACGAGATGGTTCAGTCTATACAGATGTATAGTAGCACTGCAAAGCTATGCGAGTAAGTAGATACAAAGTTCTGTTGAGTGTCTTCGTTCATGCTTAGATTACTTGTCATTTAGGGAGCAATATCTTTATTAGAACTCTACAATAAATCTATTGTTACATATGTTACCAATCGTACCAAGTAGCTCCAGAATGCTCCAGATGTAGGCCATCCAGCTTTTGTTTGATAGAACCAGGAAAAGATTTAGTATGAGACATGGATACGTCTTCTTTAATGCTAGAGATGAAATTTATGATGATTTCATTACAAGAAGCAAATATCACTTTAAGCCTGTCAATTGCCTTGTGCCACCTGCCCTTTTCCTGCTCACAGAAGTAATATTGTCTAAGATGCAATATTACTATTTGGATATCATGAATAAAAAATCTTGCTAGCACCCAAGCATACACCTTGCTTCTTTCTGCATGCTCTTACTCTGTCCATTTACAGGTTTTGTGCACATGAATACGAGAAAGCGAAAGACACGGCTGCTGCAGCTCTGGCATACAAATTAGTGGAGGTTGCATATATGCGAGTAATTTATACCTCACATGCCAATGCAAGCAGAGACCGGAATGAGTTGCAGGCGGCATTGCAAATTGTTCCTACTGGTACTTCAATAAACTTGTGACGTGAAGTTTCTCTGACAAATTCAGTTTCTCTGATATATATATATATATATATATTTTATTTTTTTATTTTTTTATTTTTTTATTTTTTTATTTTTTTATTTTTTTATTTGCTATAATGCCAGTATCTCCTACTACTCTGGTATGACCACTTATGATGTTATCCCTTCATTTGTTAGGTGAATCTCCTTCTTCTTCTGCATCTGATCTGGACAATTTGAACAACCCAGCAACCTCTGATAAGGCTGTGATTCCCAAAGGCGTTGCTTCTCCCCAGGTCACTGGGAACCATGTTTTGACAGCCCAAAGCCGTTCAAGCTGTATGCGGTTAATTAATTTTGTAAGTACATTTAACATTGTATCCTTTAAAAAATCTTTTAATGATTATTTTTATTATTATTTACCTTCTCTGAATCTTCATCGTAAGAATATTCTTGCACAACTCGTGGGATCATCTCTTGGTACTTTTAACTCAAAAGGAAATATGACCCTATCCATGCCATATTACTGTCGACTTTTGAGGAACATAATGGGGTCTGATATGAGATCAAGGATGATCTGTGTAGGTTGATTCCATCCCTTGGGGGGATACGATTTCATAGGGTCAGATCAACTAAGGTTTAGCCTGCCTTGTTAAATACCTTCAACTCTGAAGTCTCTGTTAGACTGCTGTTTTTTATAGAAGAGACCGCATTGGACATCCACTTTTAAGTGCATCGTATATCCATATCAATTATATAATATGTTTATTACTATCTATATAATATGATTAGGATAGCACGCTGTTAAATTTATTTTTGCAGGTCCTCTTTTAGATTGTAATTGTTCGAGAATACTATCTTTTGCAGGCGCAGTATGTTAATTTTGCAATGGAAGCTTCTAGGAAATCAAGAGCAAGATTTGGGGATGCTCGAAGTAGAGAGGGTATTTCTTCTGTCAAAAGGGCCCTTGATTTCAACTTCCAAGATGTGGACGCATTGCTGCGCCTTGTACGGCTTGCAATGGAAGCAATTACTCGCTGAACTTTCAGTATCAGTTAAAAGTTAATTGATATCAAAACCGGGGGGAAATGTAAATATTTCACTCGATTTTCAAGAAAGGAAAAAACATATTGAAAAACAGTTATGTGAGTGATGGAGTTCTGTTCATCTATAAACAATAAGTTCATTAGTTCAGTGACCTTGTAAATGTGTATAGTTGTATTTGCAATTTCTCACACTATTCTTTGATTTGGCATTGGCTGCTCCTCACAAGAATAAGGGTTCTATTCTAGAACACCAGAGGAGATAAAGATATTGATAAAGACCTGGAAGGAGGATAAACAGTTTCTACATATCTGCTGCTTCTTGATTTCGGAAGGTTGAAGAGATGACAATTGCAGAGGTGGTATTTGAAACATCATTCCGAATTAATTTGAGGAGAGATGAGCAATATTGCAGCTATGTCTGTGTTTTAGTGACTTGGCAATATTGAGTTTCTCTGATCCTTCAATTTGTCATACCAACTTTTTGTAATCTCTGGGTGAGTTAAGGATGAGGGCTCCAAAGATTTTAAATGAGCCGACATGAATATTCACTGATATGACTCTTCTGGATGTAACTACACTAAGTTCACCGGGAAGGCATACAAATTGCAGGCTGAGGTACGCTTTTTGCGCTTCATTTCTAGTATGTCAGTCCGTTTTCAGTTCAACTTTTGCTTCTTCGCAGATTTATACTAGTTTTTGCTTTATCAATTGAGATAAATGTCTTTGCAATTGATGCAAGGAAGAATCATTGTTGTATCTATGATCCCTTCTATACTTGCCCTCAGATGGATGGACTGCATTTATGATCCCTTCCAAGGTACGTGACCGTTTTAAACACAATAGCATCTTGATGGCTAATGGTGTTGGATTTTCTCACTTGAACTATTTCTCTTACTTTGGTGCAGTTGATTTCGTGTAGCAGATCTCCTAAAGTTCTTCCATCAATGTCTTGTTTTTTCTCTCTCCTCAGATTTTAGATGGACTTCCATTTAGCAGCTAGGTGAGATTGCTTATCTGCATAAGCTTCGCACGACTGCCCATCTAATCCTATTTAATCAATTTTTCTTCTGCTCTAAACTTTTAATTGGGAATATCTTTTTCTAGTTAATTTGGCAGATTATATTTTCGGGTTTATGAATAGGTTTCAATTTTGTTATAAAAGTTTTATCCTAGTCACATAATGATGTAATCCTTCCATGAAAGAAAAGATTGATCTGCAAATCTTGTTTCTTATTTTTCTAGACTGTTAGAAAACATTTGTTTCTCAAATTTTCTGGTGCTAACTGGAGCTTTACCCATTTTCAGGGAAGCGGATGAAGGATTTGCAGCTGCCGCGGGCCCGGGGGCACAGTGGTATATAGAATAAATAGGTGTGCCACAAGTGCTATTATATAGGATTATGTATAGAGTTTTACTTTGGATTTAGAGAATGAGCCGAATGTAGGAGGCCACAATAGGAAGTAGGAAAAAGCCGGTCCATGATCCATTGAGAGCAAAGAAGACTAGAAGAGATACCTATTCAATGTATCCTAGCATTTGGATTGTGAATTATTTGTGACTTGTTAGAAAAAATACAAGTTCGAAGTGAAAATCTACAACTTAAAAGTGGTTGAAAACACAAGTTCTCAAAGTAGGGCACAAATGCTTGAAAAGAAAACTAAAAACTAAAGGCCGGATCTATAATTTGATAAATACAAGAGCAAATAGCTAAAAATGCCACAAAACTAGTTAAGAGTGCTATATCTGCCACAAATCATGTTTTCGTCTTATATCTGCTACAAAACTAATATGAAGTCTTATATCTGCCACTAAATTGTTTTTCCGTGCCTTTTTTGCCATTAAACATTTTATGAGTGCTAAAAATGCCACAAAAAGAGGGAGGGTTTTGTGCCTTTTTGTGGCATTTTTAAGTACTCATAAAATGTTTCATGCAAAAAAGGCACGTAAAAAAATGATTTGTAGCAGATATAAGACTTCAGAATTAGTGTAGCAGATATAGACTGAAACATGATTTGTGGCAGAAAAAGCTATTTGCTCAAAATACAATTACTTTTCTCTTGATCGTTAATGATCATAAATGTGTGAAGTATAATTAGAAACTAAAAACAAGCGTTGAAACCTCCATTGCAAAATTACAATTTATTTACCAAGATAGGTCATGTGGATTTAGAAATAATTTGGGTTAACTTTAAAAAACATAAGAGAGAATATAAACAACAAAATTGCTGGCAGCAACATTTTAAAAGGCATAAAATTGTATCAAGTGATGAATAGTTCAAACTACTAATAAATAATGGTGCTACAATCTCCAACAAAATGGCTGTTGTACCCCCTAATCACTATATGATCAACTCTCCATAATTTTCCACAAAACAGCCACAATATATCCAAAATAAAATGGGTCCAATCCCATACAGCTTCACCTCCTAACCATCTACTCTGCACACTAATCTTTTATTACATTAGCAATCAAATTAAGCCAGATACTTGTATAAGTTGGGATTCTCTTTATCGCGTTCCAAATAATCTCGGGTAATGAGATCCTCGATCCTCTTCTTGATTGCCTTGAAATCAGGCTGCACAAGAGCAAAAATTAATTCTCAGTCTGTCAAGGCTACAAAAGGTATAACTTCTCAAAATATAAGCTGTTAAAACAATCACTTAATGATGGCCATACTTTGAACATGCGACTCAATTGCTCAACGCATTCCATCACCAACTGCTGATGCCCCGACACTTTTCTGCTCTTCATGATGCGCACAATTGAAGCATCAATAGCATATCGTCTGTCCTTGTCAACATCTTCAACTACCTTTTTCCTTTCATCCACAGGAGGCAAGGGAATCTGTATTGTAAAAGTCAGTTAAGTGTTATGAGTCTCTAGAGAAGGAAAGAGATAAAGAAAGCACAAGTTTTAAAAGATCTCATACCCTTATTCTTCGCATTCTGTCGGTGAACTTGGCATTGAACCCGAAATTATCACTGGTAGAAACAGTTCTTGTGTTAGGCTCCTTAGTTAGAATCTTATACTTGGCACAGGAGAGTGATTGGAGCAATCTGATTAGATCATCATCAGACAAATTTAACTGTGTTTTTATCTCAGAGTAACTCAATCTATCCGCAGAGTTGAATAGGAGTAAAGCTGCAGCCTGATATGTCCCCACAATCAGCTCAATAGTTTTCGGATCAAACTTTCCATTTATGTTGCAAGTACCTAATGAATAAATCCAGGTAAGCTTGCGATGTTTCGTCTTTGTCTGGTAAAATTCCTTGAAGACCTCAACACACTTAACCTGAAAAGAAATTTCCATGAGCAAGTTACCTTATCGTCAAAATCAGTAGCAAGAACTGAAAACTGTACAAATGATCAATCAGAAATCCACTCTTACCATCTCTGCAGGGAGGCTAAGGTCAGAAGATTTGTAACTTGGCCAGAATCCTGTAGTTAAAACAGTAACGGACAAATCAATTCCAGGACTAGTTGCCTGGTTATTGGTCAGGTATTGTTGAAACTGGGTCTGATTATCCTTTGCCAATGCCAGATCTGTCACCTGGAAGGAACGAAGTACAATAACACATGAGCAAAGTTTAACGATATGCAAAAGCAAAAATGAGACTTTTAGAGTAATAAATCACACTCACCATTCCTTCCATCTTTGATGTGAATTGCCCACCACACTGCTGCTTTAACTTCGTTAAAATAGCTCTTTCATGGTCGTCACTGGCACTTTTATCAAAAAGCAATCGACGAGAAAGTTTTTTCCTGAGAGCAGTCAAGATGGAAATTAACCTCAGTGCCTCCCGAACACATGATTGACTGTGTATTCTAAAGTTGAATAAAACATTTCAAAATGTAAAGGTCTCACCTGTAGAATTCAGCAAATAGATCCTTGTCACTGATGTATGCAAGAAGCTTGACTACCTGAGGAGAAACAAGGGCAAAAATCCAATCAAATACATATAACTACACCTTCCTATTACACCACCATGACGGTTAAAATATCTAAACATCACCTTATCCAACGTGCCTTCAACATCTTCATCACTCAATTTCTCACTGCCACCCTTCTTCAAGATATTGTCACAATATGAAGCCAGCAACTCTGCACTGGAACTACCAGCGACTACTTTATTGCAGAAAACCTCAAAAGCATCTTTCAGTGCCTAAATAGAGAAGAACTTGAGTTGTCTTAATTAAACAGAGTAAAATAAGCCAAATAAAGTGATAATCTGGATACCCTACCTTGTGAAACAGAGAATTGTTTGAGAAGCAGTCGGTCACATATGCCATATATTTATCATGTAACTCGATGACTTTTCTCACAAAAACCTGTTGGAAATGAACTTTGTTATCAATTTGCTTCCATCATAATCACATGATTATTTCTGAAATACATTCAAGGATGTTACCTGTTCCTGGGAACCACCAGCATTCTCTGCCTGTTGAAGAGAAACACAAAAAAATAAAGAAAAACACAAACAACGAATATACAACGTAGTAGCATATGTAAATGAGTCGGTTAGAAACCAATATGAATATGCCGGACGTAGCTAGATCCTGACCTTGTTACTAGCTGCATCTTCAGCTTGTTGAACCAAGACCATACCTTCATCAGTAACATGCTGTAACAAGCATCCAAAAAAATTGGGGTCAAGCAATTATTGAGATTAAGAAAATAACCAGTACACTTCCTATCATTCTTCAAAATTTTCTTGTTATCATTCACTAGGAACTCAAACCTGCTTAAACATATTCGCAACTGGTTCCAGCCCTTTTGGAATTTTATGGAAAAGCCTATACATCCTAGAAAGATCATCAACCTGATATAAAGTGAAGAAAAACAGTTAATACCATATAATTTAACTTCATCAGTAAAACAAATTGGAATAAAATAAATTAATCAACAATATACCTTATCATCTCTCAGCAATGCACGGCATCCAGAATGCTCCTTCTCAAGCAATTGATTGGTGTATACCACCAGCAATTCATGTTGCACTGTCTGTAACACCAAAAGTGGGTAGCATAAGTAATCTCAAATAAGTAGAATTGGTAAGAGTAAGCAAAATCAAGAGAATATAACACTATGTTGCCAATGAAATGAAATACTGAAGAATATAAATAAGTGACAAATAACTAACCTCCAAAAGTTTTCCCTCACTGCTCGAATGCAAGTAATGATCTACTCTCTCCTTCTCCTTTCTCAAACACTCTTCAGCCTGTTTTTGCATAAATAGGCGTTTAGCACCATTCTAAGTTACTAACATGATTCAGATTAGAAAATAGTTCATAAGTAATTTTACCTTCAACATATAATCTGGACATGAATCTTCCACGATCCAGTTTGATGCTTTTCTGGAGTAATATCCAGCTGTGTCTTTAAGCATGGATTCTTCAAAATCCTTTTCATAGGCAGCCATTTCACCCATTCCAATTTCAACAAATATATCGAGTACATTTTTCAATAAAGCTCTGTCAATCTGATCTCCTTCACGTTCTTGATCAATCTAGTATATAACCACAATTCATTTAAGCTAAACACCTTCTCCTAATGCAGAAGGCAGATTAATCAAAGAAAGAAAATTATATTTACCAGACTGATAACTGCATCCCTAATCTTGCCCTTCAACTCTTCGTATATCTATCATCACATAGAAGAGATATGAGGCAAAAAAAAAAAGAGCAGAAGAAGTTTATTGAAGAATGCATACACGATAAAATAATAGTCAAACACTAAACTAATGAATCATAAGACATACCAATTCACGGAAGCGTGTCAGTCCAACTTCATTGAGAGCTGGGAGTGATCTCCGAGCGATAAAATACCGATCAAGATAATGGAAAAAACGTGAAAGCCATCTGACCATAATTTTGTGGTTTGCCCACCTTCTCACGATCTCTCTCAACATAAACTCATCATGCTTTTCCCGTAAAGATGGCAAGACCTGATCACAAAAACATCTTCGAATTATAAGCAATTACACTGCACATTAAAACAGGATTCAGTTCATATTATTAGCTAAAAAGACTAAATAGAATTCTACTATTAGTTGATTCAGGATAGGAAGCAAAGCAGAAGTTTAAATTCTAAACAAGTTGAGAGACTAAAACACTGTTTTCAGCTCATCCAAAAACTAATTAAAAAAATAAAAAGAAGCTACACATGCTTGTTTAAATTCTAATAAAGTTGAGAGACAAAACCCTACGTTCAGCTTATCCAGAAACAAGCTACACGTGCTAGGATAAATTATAACAACAAAATAAAAATTTATGAAATTGAAAATAAGTAAGAAAATTCTTACAGAAGAAGTAATATATTCGGCGAATGCATCACTGTACTTGTCGTATAGCTGTTGAGAATAGTCATTAGGAGGTTTCTGGGTGCACATGTTATAGATTGTTGTATATAGCATCATGTACTCTTCGGAGCTGAACTGCATCTCTGGACTACCTTCCAATATAGTCTTCAACTTTGCAATACCGACCTGCATGAAACTCCATCCCTCGTCCAATTCTATTGTCTTCATCTCATTCATAGAAATCTAAACAATCTGCAAGCAAATAATTTCGAAATATTCAGAAAACATAGATAATTTCAAAAAAAAAAACTATGATTATTACCGCCTAAACCTTCACCAATTCACATTGACTATAGAAGATACTCATGAATTGCAAAATAAGTCTATGATTATAACCATGGCAGTCAAAATCGCGAGTCGACTCGTAGAATCGTACGATTCTACGAGTTTTAAGGGGTGGACCGAGTTAGATTCTACGTAGAATCGGAATCTGGTAGAATCGGAGTAGAATCGGTAGAATCGGAGTAGAATCGTTACGATTCTACGATCCTACGAGTCTACTATTCCCTAAATTTTTTATTTTTTTTTGCTGAAACACTTTATATTTTTTTTTTTTTTTTATCATTTCTTATCCTCAGAACTTTAAGATGTATACAAATTTATATATCTCACGAGATATTTGAATCTTAATTACAAATAAAAAATAAGCACATTTTAGTAATTAAATTAACTCCGATTGACATTTTAGCACATTTTTCGCACATTTTTTTCCTTTAAGACACTTTAGAGATGATTTGGAAATAACTATTTAGTTTCAACTAAGGTAATTTGGGTAGAGAAATTGTGCTTTTATATTTTAAAATTGTGATTGAAATGTTTTTCAATGAGTACATATATATTTTCAAATAATTTTTTAATGTAAGTAGGATCGGCGATCCGAGTTACGATCCTACGATCCTCATATGCCTTCCGATTCTACGTAGAATCGCGAGTTTGACTGCCTTGATTATAACACAGCCTAACCATTCATCAAACCAATTCAGCAATTCACCATGACTATAGAAGCCACTCACGATAAAAACAAGCTTCAGGATGATCAATGAAAATGCGAACACAGTTTAATATTCCAATTAAATAAATATGATACAAGCAGACCAAAATACAAAACAAAAAATAATAATAATCTCGGAAAATCGAGAACCCTAACACTCTCCGGAAGTATCTTCAAAACAAATTAATCCTAGTTATAATCATCCTAAACTCCATTCTTATACAACCAAACCAGAAACAACCAACATAATAGGATTAAATTGCTAAAATAATCTATATATGATATCTAAACAGAGTTTGATTGTGTAAATCACCTGATAAATATCTTTCCCTCCGATTAATCACGAAGAAGATAATCGCAAATCCTTATGAAACCCTGGGAAACTAAATTAACAGCGATAACCGGAACAATGCTGCTGCTAGAAATTGATTTGTAGAAACTGATCGCTACAAATTTTACAGAGAGAAGGGAAAGATAAAACCCTATCCCTAGAAATCGCTTTGGAAAAACTAAGGCAGAGAGCTTTGGGATATTTTTACGCCTATTTATTGGTTTTTATGGTCTTCGACATGGAAGAGGAAAGGCAAGGCGGTTCATCAGAATTTCCTTAAGCCCTCTATTATAATATTTTATTTTTTTCTAATATTTACTTATAGTACTCCCTCAATTCTCATTTAATTGTCGTTTAAAATATATTATTTATATATATATATATATATATATACAAATTAATTATCGTTTACATGTCTTTTATTATATGTCAACAATTTATTCCAATTATACCATCAACATATTTTTTATTGAAAAGGTGAAAGAGATGGAGGAATGTTATTATTGGAATTGTGGTGGAATTATGACTGTTTGTTTGAGTTTTTTAATTTTTTCAAAATGTCCTAAACGACCTACATTGAGGAATTGAGGGAGTACAATATAGGGTATTCATTAATCGGTTTTAAATATTTTTCAAACCAAATAGAAACATTCGATTTTAATTTTTTTGAAACAATGCAAACTATTTAAAATCTCAAACTGATTTATTCGATTTGTATTGGTTTGGTGGTTCGGTTTGTGTGACACAAAATATATTCATTAAAAATTAAAAATTAAAACAAAATGTTTTATGTAATTACTTTTTTTTTAAAATCTCTCTCACTAGGATGATCATTATAGGGGTGTCAACGAGTTCGAGCCGAGCCGACCCCCGGCTCACAAAACTCGAAAAAATGTGAGCTCAATATCCAAACTTGAATTTTATGTGAGTTGAGCGTGAGCTTGGCCCCGCCTAGCCCTATTAAAGCTCGCACCCGAATAAAAATAATATATTATTGATATTATGTATATATAATACTAAATTTTTAATTAAAAAACATATAAAATCTGGCGGAAAAACTCATTGATTATTTACTCTTTTTCTTAAACCCTATATTTAGTTATCTTTTATTAGTTTATCTTAATATATAAATTATTGTATTATGTATATTTGTATTCTTTGTAGGATTTAATCTCATCGCTCGTTTATTCTACTATTATCGCAACAATTTTTTTTTTTTTTTTTTGCTAATATAAATTTAGCTCATGATTAGCTCGAGCTCACATTAAAATGTGAGCTCAAAGTTTGTGAGCTTTTTTGGGAGCAGCGTGAGCTGAACTTTCCAATTCTTATGTGAGATGGGCGTGAGCTATGACAATCTCGGCTCAAATAACTCGATTAACACCCCTAATGATCAATATTGTTTCCCCGCTTTCCCTCCAAGGTGACTCGAACTCCCGACTTATCGGTTGGAAGTGAAGCGTCATACCGTTATGCACTTCGTTGTCCTTTATATAATTATTTAGCAACTAAAAATCTAAAGAAATATATATATATATATTATTTTTGCAAGTTAAACAAAATAATGAAATATAAATTATTGATCTTGATTCTTGAGCTTCACACACATTACTACGAAATCATCATACAAGAAAAAAAAATACAAAAATTACACCATTATTAGTTCAAAATAAAATTAAAGCTTCGGGTTAATATAAAATCACATACCAATTCATGTCTCTTCAATTTTATGCTTTAGCACTTGAAAACTTGTTAGTTAGGTATAAATAAGAAGTTAAATATATTTTATATCAAAAGAGTATTTTAATATATATATATCACATTCTTCAAAATCCTACGTGTAATTTCCATGAATTTTGGTTCAATTAATTATTTTATAAAATTTTGATTGGTTGGTTAAATTTTACTTTTGTTGTAAATTCTTTATTGGCTTATAAGAGTATCCCACATTGAAAAGTTACATTGTTTTTTGGGTTTGACAATACAATAACAGAGAGTACTTTGACATGTTTTGAGTGATAAATTGGGCCGGCATTTCAGCCCATCAAATTAGGGAAACCCACTTATTTGCTTCTTATATTTTTTTATTTATATAAATATAAATAGTTAAAGTTTGTAACAAATAATGACCCGGTTATCTGAATTCCGATTGAGCTTACAATCAAGTTCGATTTAGCTTAAACTTATGCAATGTTCATTTTTTTTATTCTTATGCAACATTTTTATTTTCATAATATATTTTTAAAAATAAATAAATATGAATATTTAAAAATGAAAAAAAAAATCAATTTGCTTATTTTATAATGCAAAAATCAAGTGAATCTTTTTCTAAACTCTCTAAAACTAAAATATTAATTTGTATAAATTTTAATTTTTAATAAAATAAAAAAGTAAAAAATATTAATCTAAAGTCACATAAAAGAATTAACAACAATAAAGACTCCCACATAAAAAAAATAGTTATTATTTTTAAAACTTGACAAATGACAAGATTATAAAAGAAAATTAATGTGTATAAAATTTATACTCCCTCCGATTCAAAATAGAAGTTTTTTTAGGAGTTATTTTTTGTTGAAAAAATATAGGTCTTTTTACAAGAATTGTGCATTTATTGGCTAATTTACCCTTACATTATTTTCTTCATATATTTATTTTTGTCAAAATGTGTAATTCCCATGCAATTCTTCATTAATTTATTTGTTCTTTTGGAGTATCAATTAGGGGTACTTTAGTCATCTTGATTAGTATCTTAATTTGGGTTAAAACTTCTAAAAAGACTTATATTTTGAATCGGAGGGAGTATATGATATCATCAAAGACATTTCCAATTTTCAGCACTATAGAGTTTTCGGGCCCTCAATCTAATTTCCAAATTTTGTATGTATTGAATGACATCTTTAACTTATTCAAATTAAATTGTATAATTTAATATATTTTATGGTTTTTTTCTTCTTCTTTTCTTCTATTATAATTTTCTAGATTTTATTTTTTCCTTTTCAATATTATTCAAGATCTCACATTGAAAATGTACAAAATTGTTGGAGTTTGACAACATTATAAATAAAGGGGTTGAGCATTCTTTTCAATTGAATGAATTGGCAAGTTGATACTTAGCTTATTAAATCCAGTGCCAAATTCAATTTGCTTTTCAAATTTTTCATTCCAATAGTAATTTTTTTTTAAATAGCTCAAAGAGTCATTTGATTTTCATATACTCTTAATTATATAATAAAACGGAATCCCGTGCATAACACGAGGTTATTATGCTAGTATATATATATTCGGTTAGAATTGTAAACAAATTTAAACCAAATCGAAAGTTCAGTTTTAATTTAGTTCAAATTGAAACCAATCCAATACATCACACAAATCGAAAAATCAGTTTGAATTGACCGTGTTCGGTTTTTCCTGAACACACATAATGCAATCTCTATAAACTAATACTCCATAAATTAATATCTCTGTAAAATACCTCCCCCATTACATAATAAAAAGCGTTTATGATATATGGTGAAAAATGAGAAAGAAACAAAAATGTATTATTTTTAATCAAATTTATCAAAACCGAAATAATTTTGAATTGAATAAGTTCAGTTTTTAAGGGAAAATGATTTTGTTCAAAGTTAAAAAAATTTAGAAAACTGAATTTAACAAAAACGCCGTATACAAGTCATATCTGGCCGAAACAAACGAACCGAGGTTATATTCTACAGTAGGAGAGCAGTAATCAGATGAGTACAGATACCGTTGATCCCCGATAGCTTTTATCTTCGTCTTCTGCAGATACCGTTAACCCTATCTGCAATCAATCCATCCATCTTTATCCATCTGGAATTTATCCCCAAATCAATCGTCGTCTGTTCGTGAAACCCTAGCTAGCCCTAAATATGAAATCGCTATACTAATTTTAATGGAAATCTCAATGCTCGAATTGTTTCGATCCTTTTTCACCAATCTGAAACATTGAAATTAAATTGAAGTAATAAGCAATGGAGCCGCCGGAAAACCAGTTACAGCTGGTGGTTTCGTCGAACTCCTCTGCTAAGTCGCTTCAGGACTTGTTATATTCGCAGAAAGAGATGTTCTTCACACAAGTTGATGACCTCAAAAACATCGTCCTCACCCAATGCAACCTCACTGGCGTCAACCCCCTTTCTCAAGAAATGGTTCGACTTATTTTTTTTTATTCTCCTTGTGTGTTTTTTTTTGTCGTATAATGAAATTTCAGGTATGAATATTTAAATTAGGAGTAGTTTTATTATAATCACTTCGTAAATTACATGATTCTATATGTTAATCACTCACTAGAGAGTGCAATACAGGTTTTGTTGAAAAAGCCACTCGTGCCAATCTCTTTCCTATCAGTTGACCTTTTGTTTTGCATATGTGTATTGCACTCATTGCTTAGTGATTAACATATATGATGAAGATAAGTTAAGAGGTGACTAAGATAAAACTACTCTTAGACTAGCGGGAAGGGGAGGAAGAAGGTATGGTCGAGGGTTTTATTGATAGAGATGATGTGAGTTCAGTTTGGCGGGAGGTTCTAGCTTTATTTTTGTCTCCCTTGGCCCCAAATTGAATGTCTGCTTTACATGTGGATAGGAAACTAGACATTTAATCTGATTATGAACTTGAATAGGAAAGTAAATATGCAATTTGGATATTTTTTTAACAATAATGATGGTTGGATCAAGGATATTAGATCCAAGTGTGTAGGACTATGCAAATTCAAGGTTTGATTCCAACATATCATACACCTTGATCCATGTTTGATTTAATATTCTTAATCCAATAATCATTACCCTTTTTAATGTTAGCTTACCCTCAACAATTAATTAATACTGTTTATATCCCGGGTGTGAAAGTTGAGGATAAATGAAAGTCTGATATTGATTAATCTAGCCTAGATTTAAGTGCTCATCTTTTGGTTTGGAACCGTGGGAGAGTGATTACAAGACAATTACGTCAAATTCTAGACTCCTCGACCCATGACTGTCTTCTCTAATTGCACTTATATCTTAAACCAGAAAAGGATTGTCATACAACTAATGAAGTTTTTTATAATGATCCTATATATATATATATATATATATATATATATATATATATATATATATATATATATATATCAGTGTTGTTGAATTTCGGCCATGGCGGATGGCGGTGGCGGAATTGGGGTCCGGCGCCATATAATACCTGTGGCGTGGCGGAAATCCTGTGGCGGTGAAAGCGGCCGCATTGGTAGCGGAGGCCATGGCGTTAAATTTCTGTCATGGCGGATAGGGCTACTTTTTTGGCTGTTTGATATATTTAATTGTTGGGGTTTTACTCTTTTGGCCTAAAGTGGGCTGGGGCTTCAAAAGGAGCAGCCCAAGCCACTACAACTTTTAGAATAAATAATAGTTGACTTCATCTTTAATTAAACAATAAAGGAGCTGCCTTAAGCTTTAATTAAATAAAAAGTAGTTCAACCGTCTCCGGTGACCAGTTTTTTTTTTTTTTTTTTATGCTATTTATTGTTCACTGTTTCTCACTTTTTTCCCCCTTCATTCTCTGCCTTTTTTTTTCCTTCATTCTGCTTTTTTTTTTTTTTTTAAAATTTTAGGGGCTTTTTTTAAATTAGCTGCAGGTACATTAATTTTTTTTTATCATGCATATGCTATTAGATTCTACTAATGAAAGTTGGAACGTGAATTTTTATTTTCTATTTTATTTGAAATTATGTTACGAGTGTTAAAAGTGTTTGGTCTATGATTTTACTATACTGATGTTTATTTTGGTGTTATATAAAACATATTTTTTTAAGGCCGCCATAACGCCCGCCATATCCAGCAACGCCATCCGCCATTTTCTATGGCGGATTTTGAGCTTTCCGCTGTAGCCCGCCATCCGCCATTGATAACACTGATATATATATATTATTCCTAAACTTGCTCCATTTATGTATTTATATTTTCAAGTTTAGCGTATTACTTATCCTTTGTTTTGTTTTCATGTTCAGGCTGCTGGAGCCCTGTCAATTAAAATTGGTGAGGTTTAGTTCTCTATGAGCTAGAAGCTCGTGCACTTTTTGTACATTAATCTGTTATTAGCAATATATCTTGACTAAAGTTGCACTCGTGAAATTAATTCAAGTTTGAAGTTTCTGTTCTTTCTGTAGATTGCTTATTTCACCGAGAAATTTCTGTTACCATTACTTGATCAACTTTTAGATCCTTTGTTGAACTTTTAGTTTTATACTCTCATTTTTAGATGTATTAAATCATTTGACGCAACTTCAGGTAAAAGGCCAAGAGATTTGCTGAACCCTAAGGCTATCAAATATATGCAATCCATTTTCTCTATTAAAGATGTAATCGGCAAGAAGGAAGTTCGAGAGATTAGTGCTCTTTTTGGTGTTACAGCCACTCAGGTTCCACATTATTCTCTATATTTGTTACCTTCTTTTTTTTTGGGGTGGGTTGGGGGGGGGGAAGAGTAATGTGTTTATTATTTGTCGTTTATCTTCTTAATTGATATGAAAATGTTATCTTTCCTTTTATATGTGGGAGAATCAACTTACTGAAACTTTAACTGTCTTAAAGTTATCGAACTGTGTTCTTCACTTATTTTCCTTCACTTTCCTTTCTTATTGTTCAATGGCAGAGACATAGGTTATTTCTTTATTAAGTGGATGCAGAAGTTTAGGTTCCTGATTTTGTGTTGTTAATTATTGATTTATCTTTTATTATTTGTTTGTCGTAGGTGAAGGAATTTTTTACTAGTCAACGTTCCAGAGTGAGGAAGTTCGTTAGGTCGGCTCAAGAGAAGGCAAATATATCCAGTTGTAAACAAATGCAGGAGCAACCAGGCGAGATTCCGGTGAACTTTGATCCCAGTGAACCTCTAAATCCAGTACCATTGGATACTGTGGCTCCAATTAGTGTAGAGGAAGGGCCTACTTGCTCCAAAGAGGATGAGTTCCTTCTGACCGTAGACGAGTCAGATAAACATTTTGTTGAAAATATATTTAATTTGATGAGAAAAGAAGAGACTTTCTCTGGGCAGGTCAAATTAATGGAGTGGATTTTGCAAATACAAAACCATACAGTATTGTTTTGGTACTTCCAACTTTGATCTCTTATGGTGATTGGCTTAGAAAAACAAGCATTTATGCCTGATCTTCTGGTTGTTCCATGCAATATTTTTCCTCACCTGGATACTTCTTCTTGTCCTTAGGTTTCTAACTAAAGGTGGTATAATGATTTTAGCAACATGGTTGAGTCAAGCAGTTGTTGAAGAACAAACAAGTGTTCTTCATGCCATTCTAAAGGTTACCACATCACATCATGTTGTGACGAGAATTTTCTCTAAGCTTTTACTTTATAACTCACAGTTGGTTTAAATGGTTGAGTGGTTATTTCAGGTCCTTTGTCATTTGCCGCTGCAGAAAGCTCTCCCTATTCACTTGTCAGCTGTACTTCAGAGTGTAAATAGACTTCGGTTTTATAGAGCATCAGGTGAGTTGTTGATGCAAGTGATTGCTGAAATGTCTCTCAGGCCATATGTTGATAGCTGTATGGGAATGGTCCAATTCTGAAATATTATATTAACTGTGCATCACATAATTAGATTTCATAAGCAATCTGGTATTATGGATTCATTGCATCTATCCAACAAAATGTGGAATTGTTCCAAAATCTTTTTAGGTACCAAATTTCCTCAGACTTAATCTTTTTATTAATATTTTATTGCTTTTAGATGTCTTCGAGGGTAACTATGTTCCTTGATAAGTTTGTAAGCATTCTGTCAAAGTATATCACAAACTATTCTGTGGTAACCGTGTCATTATTGACGCCTTATAAGCGAAATTGAATAGAAAAGGTCTGATTTCTTTTTGAACTCTCAGTTTATGGGAGAAAATTTCATTTATTCTTAGAATCTCATTTATCTGATTTGAAGATCAGACATCTCAAACAGAGCGAGGATTCTGCTATCTAGATGGAGCAAAGCATTTGCGAGGTCCCAGGCTTTGAAGAAAACAAGTAGAACGAAATCTACCAGTGATACTCAGGATGAGATGCTGCTGAAGCAAAGGCATGCTGCACTTCATTACCTATTTTTATAATTCTCTTTATCTGTCTCTTCTATTTTGCATTTCCTGCGGTTATTTGATTTTCATGTTATGATCATCTGCAGCATTGATGAAGTTATGGGTAATGGATCTTGGGATTCCAAAATTGATTTTATTGTGAGTACCAAGAGGAGCCAATTGAATTCTTTTTTGTTTCTATTTATTTATTTTTGGTACAAGTAGGTCCATGTAGGAAATCTGATTAATCTTTCTTGCCTTTCAGGAAGATGGCTCTACACCTTTGGGCGAGAGTCCTGGAAATCTCAGGTTTTGCTGTTGTTTGGTGAACTTGCTGTATTTCAGCTGCCATTGATTAATTTATTATCCGCCTTGATATTAATGAGCTGGTTTCTTTTTTCAGGAAGTTGGAGTCTCAGCCACTGAAATTGCTTACAGCATCTTCTGATGATACAAATAAGAAACTTATATCTGGCGATCGGTCATCTCGTATCCTTAGAACTGGTTATGTAATTCTCATATCTTGTATTACAAACTCTTCACATAATTAAAACTGAAGAAAGCACATAATGACAAATTGTTGAGGAAATGCTTAGAAAGATAACTACTTAGTAGTAAATTTCAGAAATCCAATCAAAACTAAAAGCCCTATTTGGGAAGTTACTGTTTATTAACAAATCATTCATTTTGTTTTAGTACTCCAAATAACATAAATAGAGCAGTAACTCCTTACATGGAAACTTATCCTCCTCCAAAGAGGGGGAGAGAAAAAAAAGAAAATGCTGGGAGATTCTCTTGATTTTTATTTTGCAATCGCAGAAGCTTCTCTATAAATTATTCACCAAACAAGGTCAAGACTCTGCTATTCGTGCAAAGTTCTTTTTTTTGTGTATTACTGGTTCTAGCTTGTTGATTGCCTTGACTAACTGCAGAAGGTAAGGCGCGCAGAAAAGTCCTACTTGTGGAGCAACCTTGCCAGAAATCCACTGGAAGGAGTTCCCAGGTTGGCAGACCCAGTACTACTACTCGTGGCCGCCCACTTTCAGCCGATGACATACAAAAGGCCAAAATGCGCGCTCAATTCATGCAAAGCAGATATGGAAAATCTAATACTTCTGCCACTGAAAGCTCTCCGTTGCAGCTTGAAGCTGCAAACAGGAGTAACTCTCCGTTGCAGCTTGAAGCCGCAAACAAGAGTAACTCTCCGCAAATGAGCATCTTGCACTCAGCTCCTAAAGCACATATTGAACATATAATTGAGGAACCCAAGAAGTCTGAGGCTCCTCCCTTGATAGTATCTTATCCCCAGGACCCTTCTATTAACAACAAGATGGTGACTTTTAATTCAAATGAACCTCCACAGAAGAAATGCAAGAGAATGCAAATCCCTTGGCACACACCACCAGGTAAATTGCTGATTGTCCTTTTTTATTTACTCTTTTGACGATTTCTCAATAGTTCCCAGTACAAAAAGAATTAACTTGTTTTGGAGTCATTTAACCTTAACAATTTCTTAGTTAGCGCTCTCTAGTGCAATGAGATAAACACGTCTTCTCTTTTAAATGAATGTCTTCATCTGTTTCAAGAATGTATAGTCTCTGCAAAGTTGTAGTAGCATTACATCTATATTATTATTATTTATACATAAAAGAGAGCTTCGCGGCCTTGTAGTTTTTTCCTCTCAGCTTTTGCTATGTTTTCCCTTTTCCATTTTGATTAGATTCCAAGCCTTTCTATTTTCTTTTCCTCCCCTTTTTGTTATAATTAATCATCCAGCTATCAAGAAATGTTTTGGAAAAATTCACACTACTGATATACGCGCAGAATAAATTAACTTGTTCTAAAAAGTCAATTACTTGTAAGATTAAAGAAAATGATGAAGAAAGTACGTGCAGTGATTCTAATCCAAAATTATATGTTGGTTCTTTACTCTTAAAAAAAAAGAAAAGTACAACGAAACACAACATCCAAGCTTCAACATCAAGTAATTAGGTTGGCTATATTAACCAAATGAAGGATTATGCGTGGTTATTGACATGAATACATATGCAATTCTCATGTAGTGTGTGTTTTGACACCGGTACTAACTCTTCTTACCAGTTTCAGCTCAAAGAGGTTGGATTCCTGTTACCTGGTCCGCAAAGATCTGTTAAGGAAAAAGATTGGGACGGGTTATTTACTCTAATTCATTCTTTCAAATATTGAATATCTACTTTCCTATTCAAAATGAATAGAAAAATAGTCATTCAAATTGGGACAAGGGAAGTACGTACTTATTAATTGGTTGGGGGTGGGGATAGGGATGTTTGCCAAAAGGGAGGGAGGGGGATGCCAGATATCGGAAGTGTGCTTGTAAAGATTGGTGTTGCTTCTTCAACATTCTCCATTTATTTATTTTGCATTCGCCAATTTTTTTTTATTGAAGCGGATTCATTTTAGGATTTGGAATGTTTTCTTTTTTGACGTCTAGTTCATTTCACGTTTTCCCTAACCTGCACGATAATAGTAATACATTTTCTGTGAACATTTTGCAGAGATTAAAGTGGAATTTTCAAGTAAACTTTTCTATAGCATTAATGGTAATCGGATATAAACGGTGACAAATATTGTCAAATAAATTTGCAAATTCGGTAAGAATTTGGTTTGAGTTTGAGTCTACTCTGAGACTGAGATCAGAAATCTCAGAGTGAGATCCAATCCAATCCAATCATACCCTAAATATTCAACCATAAAATACATTCACAACAGAAGTGAGAAAAAGCTCCTATGATGAGCTAGCTATTGTTTTCCCTTTTACTGATCAGTGCAGAAATAATTGTTGAATTTTTGGCTCCTTTATATTTATTCTACTTTTGGAGAGGTTAAGGACAGAATGTAATTATCCTTTGTATTTGAAAGGCAAGAATTACAAAAATGCTGCTCTGTCCGGTTACCATAAGAGGAAGGTTAATGTAAAACAATAATGAATTTGACTGAAGAATCTAATCGTCCGATTGAATTCTTGTAAAATGATTCTGATTCATTTTTAGTAGATTTAAGACTTTGGTGCCTTTTTCCTCTGTTTCATGCAGAAATTATTGTTAGTGGTTCATGGAGAGTTGGCAATGGTGAAAATAGCAAAGAAGTTGAAGTTCAGAAACACAGAATCCACCGTGAGAGAGAAACCATTTACAAGACGGTCCAAGAAATCCCGTCGAACCCCCAAGAGCCTTGGGACCGGGAGATTGATTATGATGACAGTTTAACTCCTCAGATTCCAACTGAGCAGTTACCAGATGCCGATGGCGCTGAAGCTCCCATCACTGCTGCTGCTGCTGCTGGCACCAGCTCATCATCTCAGAGTGCTGGTGCCAGTGGGCTAAGCCATCAGCCGGAACCCGACATGGAATTACTGGCTGTGTTGCTTAAAAAGCCCGGAATTAGTATTTGCATTGACATCTAGTCAAGCTGGTAATTTATCCAGTGAGGAAACAATGAAGCTACTTGATATGATAAAGGCCAATGATGGATTGAGCTCTTCTTCATCTTCAGGCAGTTTGTCTGTTATAGGTGGAAATAATGGAAAAGCTCAAGAAATGGTTGAAGTTTCTCTTCCATCACCAACTCCTTCCAGCAACCCTGTAACGGTGCGTCATTTCAAACATTTTGTGTACAACGTTATGGAAACTCTTCTTCTCCTTATCCTTCATCTCAAATTCTGGACTTTGTCCTCGTCCATTCGAGAAACTCTATCTATTTTAAACCTGACTCATTGATTTTGGGATTCACGTTCAGTTTTTTTACTCACTGGCCTTGTCCAAGTAGGACCCCCAATTTTTTTAAGTTGTGAAACCAAGAGTAATAAGTTAAGTACAAGATAGAAATAATGTAGTTTAACAAGGGGGAAAAAACAAAAAAACAAGAAAGCCTGTTGCTTTCCTGCACTGTGATCTCCATGTTAAATGGAGATGGGCTTGGTTTGACTGATCATCATTTTCAGTAAGGTTAATCTCCACTTCAATTAGAACGTGCAAAAAGCAGCAAAAATGTAAAATAGAAGAAGTTTCATCTCTAGTAATTTGTCCGGTATATTTGAATTGAATTTTTGTTTGATAATTTTTATTTTAAAAATTGAAATAGTACATTATTTGTCCGACTAGATGTGGGACCCAAAACAAGAATTGGCGGGACCATCATAACCAAGTTATGGAAGCCCTTCAAGTTTTGCGGCTATGATATATTATTCTCACTCATGTCATCAGTATGAATTATTGCAATTTTTTTTTTTTTTTTTTTGCTTTTTAATTTTTTTCGCAATTTTGTTCTTGCAGACTGGCTGGAAAGCAGACTTGACAAGAAATCCTTTTTCACAAGAAGCCATGAATAACCATGAAATGCATGGCTTTACTGGAATTGCAGCCCATTCGCAACAAAGTATTCCGGCTTCCAACTTGTTGCAGCAGCCCCATATCCAGTCAGGAACCATGGCCCAAACTGTACAGCAATTTTCCCTGCTTCAATCAGCTCTTGGGCTACAAGAACAACAACGGTTGGCTTCCGCAGCTTCATCGTCTCACCATATGCAGCTAACAGTATCCAAATTTGAGCATCAAACCAATACTATGAGAACCAATTCTTCAATGCAAGTTGAGGCTGCTGGGATTGTTAATCCATCGGCATTGCCATCCTTGGCTTACAACCAAATGCAGCAAACTTATGCCCCAGAACCTCAGGTTTCACAATCTTGGAGGCCTACTACGGGTCAAATTCCTCATTATCAAAATAATTTGAATCCGAATAACTATAATTCATTTGCTGGAGGAGGCCACATGAGAAATGACTTAGCTGATGAAACTGATTATGAATCATGGAACCCTCATAATAGTCCGGGGAGGAGATCACATAGGTACAATAATAATAGCCAAGGATGGAACTTGCCAGAATCTAGATTAAACCCGGGTTATGGTTATAGATCAGATAGGCCGATATCTCGGAATTTTGGGTATAGGGATCATGGAAGGGGTGGTGGAAACCAGAGGTGGAATGATAGAAGTAGGCAGTAGGACTTGGTGGGGTTTATGGGGGCGTTTTTCTTTTGTTTCGAGTTTCCTATGCAATTTTCGGCTTCCCGGTTTGTTTACCGGTGAAGTTGCCTAGATTTGATTTTATTGATCTTTGTAACGGAATGAAATGAATTATACCATTTTTTACAGGATTAGTGTACTACAATTGACTTAAATCGTTCATTCATTAATTAATGCTTTAGGGGCTCGAGTTCAATAGTATTCCAAATCGATATTTGAGTATTTGACTGACTAATCTACTTAAGAACGAATAATGTACCGCTCCACAATTTTGCTCCAGAGCAAGTTATACTTGCATAAATAATCAATTAAAGTTAAGATTATATGTGTAATTAGAAGTTATACTTACAGATGTAATCAATTAAAGTTAGACTAATTGCACATTCATACATACAGTATATTATTTAATGTAGTTATATTATACACTTAACATAATATAAGGTGTATCTAACATTGTAAAGTTGACGTATCATTTCTAATTCAAAACAATAGTTATTTTATTTATAAAGAAAAAAAAATCTTCTTTACAACAGAAAACGTCTATTATAACTGGTGTTTCCCCGCTCAGTCGGTTCCTTACTCTACAGAACCTCATTTCAGGCGAATAATAACAGCTTCTATCCCTTGATCGGAGCTCCGACCTCTTACTCCGGCGATCACAAGCTCATGTACTCTGAAAATCCTAATTTGAGGATTTGGAAGAGGTGGCAGGTCGGTCATTCTCACGATCACGGCGGTCACCACCAGGACCTCCGACTCCGTTCCGGCGAGGAAGGCGAGAGGATTTTCAGTTTAGGACTCGCCACCGACATCGGCTTAGCTGCCGGAAAAGCCTGTACTGGTTATTCCTCTGGCAGTACAGTTATCATCGCCGATGCTGCTCATTCTGTCTCTGATGTGGTAATTTTTTTAGCATATCTTTTACTCAATTTTTCATGATTTCATATCCTTTGCTTTTAATACATTAGGTTAATAAAATTATATCTGAAGGACAATAAAATTCTGATGGAAGTTAATGAATGCTGGACTGCTGAAAGCTTGTGAGTCCGAAGTTGGGTCATTCTTGTATATTGTAGGATTCAATTTGTTCTTTCCAGGTATGGGAAATTTGTGACTCTCGGAGCACTTGGAATTTCGGGGGTACTTTTGGCTACTGGTTAAGGTATTGCGTGGATACTGAAAAAACGTGTTCCTTGTCTCCATAGTTCTCGGAAGTTGAATGGTATTTTTCCCTCGAGATAAAGAGTGCATCTTTCCCATTTTGCGTTAAGTGTCAGTTTCAATATACTATATATTTATTTGCTCCTAAGCAGCGATTATGATCTACTATTCTTTTATTATTCCCTTTTTACCTTCTCATATATGATTTTTTAGGGAATGTGGACAGCAGCTCCGGATATGGTTAATCAATTGGTTTATTTCACCGGAGTAATTTCATGGTTAATTTGAGGAAAAATTCAAGAAAGTAATTAATTTGTTGAAAATCATCCACAACAAATATTAAATTGTTGAAAATCTCCAGAAATGGGAAGAACCATTAATCATATAATTGTAGGCTGGAAGAGTTTTTGGATCGACGTATTTTAAACATTCCGATCTTCCAATCCTCAACTCAATGGTTCATAAATTCCATCAAAAGCTCATAGATTTAACCAAAACTTAAAAAATGAGAAAAAATAATAGGTAGGCTCAGAAGGATCCATTGGGTTTCTTAATCATAAGGGAAAAAATTCCCTCATAAAATAGGTAGTTTCAACATCACGGCCTTACCTTCCTTCTTTCACAATCTCAATCAAAATTTGCAAAAAAAAATGAAAATCAGAATAAACAGAGAGAGAGAGAGAGAGTAGATAATTGATTATATTTGATAATTGATAGTATATAATTGATTATATATAGGAAGGAAGCCATCACGATTAGGGTTAGGGTTTTTGCTACCACCTTACTCTGCCTTTAAACGGCGCATGATTACAGGGAATTACCGAAATACCACCGAGAAGGCCATGATGGGCTTCTTCTGGTCCAACTTACACTATTTATTGGATTCATTATTAAGTAACAATCGGCCCACTGTTCTTTCGTTGGGCTGTACTTATTACTCTCCGGCCCAAATTAAAGGGTCAATTCCAAAAAAAAAGTGGCTAAAGTATAGGGAGAGTTTTAATTAGGTGTCCAATGTCTTAGTTGTACCAATTAGGTACTAAAATTAGAGTTCTATTCAAAAGCTAACGACAATTGGTGTTTTATTTTTTTAACACCAATCTTTTGTTCTTATAAAAATTTGGGACGGCTCAAGTCGGGTTGGGTTTGAGTTGGGTGGATTGGGTTAATTTGGGGCATTTTTTTTATAAGAACAAAAGATTGGGGTTTGAAAAACAATACTACCTCCATTCCTAAATATAAGACTTTCATTATATGTTGCGAAAATTAATGAAGTAAAATTTAAGTTGTTTTTATAATTAAAATACCAATATTACTCTATTAAATATGACTTGTATACCACTAATTCTATTTAAGAGAGTAATATTGATATTTTGATTACAAAATCATCTTCATTTTTGCTTCCTTAACTTTTGCAATATGTAATGAAAGTCTTATATTTAGGAATGGAGGGAGTATTAACTACCATTAGCTTTTGGATGAAATCCTAAGTTGCGTACCTAATTAGTACAATTAAGAGATTATACACCGGATTGAAACTCCTATTAAACTTTAGGTACTTTTTTTAATTTAACCCAAGTTAAATGTTCACTTTTCTTGTTAGTTTTTTCATAGAGAACATTTCATTTGGAATGGAGAGAGTATTCCTAGAACCATCTCATAAATTCTTCACATGTAAAATATCAGTCCCGATCCTAGTTAAAGAATTTAACCTCGCTCCTGTAAGTGGGTGGAAATCGTCTGTACCCGTATATGTTTCCATTTCTGAGCCTAACCACTCAAAATTCGCCATAAATATATTTTATCTAATTATATATGCACATGTAGTTCTATCTTCTCTTCATACATTGCCATTGCATATTTTTCTTTCAGGTGGATGAGAAGGTAAATTAAAGTTAAAATGAATAAAGTGCTTGCTCAAAAATGTATTTCGTTGTGACCTTGTTTTTTGGCAAACAAGAGGCTATAGCAAAGTTGCATGCTTTCTTCATTTGTTTTGATCTATCCTCTAAACCCTTTGTCCTCAAACATCCCAGAGGTGCTTTTCTGTAATTTCAGGCTCCCCATGTGAAAGTTGTTCATGAAAAGGATGCATTACTTGCATTCTATGTTGACTCATTGCTTCCATTTCCATTCTCTGTTGCTGCTGCTGCTGCTGCTGTTGTTCATGAAGATTCTGTGGTCTTGATCCTCCAATCCCCAAGAAATCAACGGTCATAACATCATTACCATTTCCTTGCATCCTTGATGGGCCTGTATTATTAGAACTTCTTCCCTGCATAAGCCCATGATTAGTTTGATCATGTTCCAAATTCTTCATAAAGGAAGATGATGGGCTTTTTTGTTGATCCACGTCGCCCATTAGCATTCCTCCAAATAAGCCCATATCATTAATGGGCCCAGTTCCTGAATCAAACAACTGGTTCACTTGATCTGTATGTTGGGCTTGGAAGTTCTCGTATGCATTATATTGTGTTACTATTTTGGGCCCAGAAATTTTATCTGGGCAGGCCATGTTACTAACAAAGCCCATCTGCATCATCGGAGAATTATCTGTGTTGTTGCTTACCGTTGCGCCCATTTGGGCCGCTTTTTGTAACAATGCAGTAGCGGACATTTGGGCCGCACCAGAAAGTGGGCTTTCATGTTTGCCGTCTTGGAGATAGTTATAGTTTGATGGGCTATTGGAACTGAGTTGAAGGCCCGAAGATGATGAGGCAATATTTTTTGGGCTACCGAAAAGGGTTCCTGAACTGGTGGAGAACATGCCACCTACCATATTCATGGGCTTGAATGGGCTTTTGGGATCAAAATTGTGGAATTCTGATAGGCCCATGAAATCAGGTGGCATTTGGGCTTGTAAGTTTGGGTCTCCCATGGTGTTCATAAGGCCTTGATTTACCTTGCTGTTTTCTTCTGTCAGTGCATCACAGAAAGCCCTGTGAGTGATGAAGCTGTCTCTCCTGCAAATAGAATATACCATTGCTTATCATTAAGGAGACAAGTTTCACCTGAAAACAAGTTATTGTGTCATGTCTTGTGTTTGCAGACTCGAGAGCGTGATTATAAGACTGACAACATATACAACCTACCACTTATAAGTTACAACCGTTGATGCTATATTAAAATATAATCACAAATAGTATTTTTAAGCTCATGCATGTTATCTTCATCATTTATACGCATATCTCATGTGAGACGAGTACCACATAAAGTATGTATTAAAATATTTCAAACATTGATATACGGCGAGGCTCCTAATATTGTTAAATTTAGGCTTTGTTTGGTTTGCCCCTCATTATTTACTTCCACTCCTACCAAAATAAATAAACAATTTACCTTCCAATTTACTTACTTTCTCATTTCCTTCCACTTTACACCTCGACCAAACAAAGACTCAGTCTCTGAAGTAGAGAATAATCCCTAACATGACAAAATTCTTCAAAAAATATATTCATGCATTTTACTAAGCAAAAGATGGAAGTAATTATTTTATATAAACTGACCTTGAGAAGATGGTTCCACAATCACATTTGTATTCCCTAGTACCACAAGTCTTTAGATGAGCCTTCCAATCAGATTGAACAGCATATTTCTTGGAACACTTGTCACATTTCCATTTTTTCTCACCATGTTTTCTACTATAATGTTTTTTTATACCAGTAAGATCTCCTAATGCTCTAGCAGGGTTATGGTGGACACAAGAAGGCTCTGGACATATATAAACACGTTTCCTAATTGGCTCATTTGTTGTTCTTTGCTTGAGCTTCCATGGAAGATTATGACCTCTCCTATGTAATTGCAAGTTTTGGTCTCTCATGAATCCTTTGTTGCATATCTCACAAACAAATCGATTTTTTGCCATCAGTGTTGTGGGTGAGAGTGCAATCACTTCTGCCGTTGGATCTAAAGTTGCAACAACATAGATTTAAATTAAGCAAAAAAATTCTAGCGAGTTTAATATAAACTCAATACTGACAATGATTTTATTAAGTTTAAAAACTTTACATATTTGTAAGTGCACATGTTCAATGTAATACTGACAAGTAATAAGATGTCAAACAACATGGAATAGAGAAATATAATTTCGGATAATCTGTCCCCGTATTCTATCTCATTCATAAAGAGTTGCAATATATCCTCGCATTTTCTCTTTAAATTTTCACCATTTTCTTTAAGCTTTAGATTTTTTTTTTTTTAAAAAAAAAAATGATGTGTAATAGTTTGTTGATGGCAAAAAAATATTACACGCGAATTGATTCGAGAAAGATATTTTAACGGACAAACTATTTGGGTAAGCTTAATTAGATGGACGCGGATCTAAGTAAGCAAGGATTAGGGCACTATGCTTACCCATGAAAGCAGTGAATTTATGCTTATAACAAATGATGAGACAAAAGATGCGAACATACTGAATACTAATCCTCCTACCCTCTACTTAGCAAAAAAAAAATCCTCCTACCCTCTGATTAAGCACAAAGCTCTAGCAATCAAACATAAATTCACTGAATGCTGATTCAACACATGTACTTGAGTGCATTAGTATATTCAAGAACCAATATCAACATGGCAGAAAGCTTTTATTACTAGTTAAATACAAAAAGAGAAATACAAAAGGTTGAATCAATCAAAGCACAGTGTAGAGCAATTATTGATGATCAATTACATCGTGGATCGGGAGCCTACAGTGGGGAGCATAAAGCCAAAGCTAGTCACATTCAGTAGCATCACGTTTTGATTAAAATAATAAAAAATATTCCCACACTTAGTGCATTGTTTGAGGCGTTTTTATTGTTTTTTAATCGAAAAGAGGGGATGTGGGTGATTGTGAGTGCAGTAGTCTATGTCCCCATACTTGTAGCAAGTGCCTATATCAGAATTTTTCATTATTGATATGCCCCTAGCAATTATTGAACACCTTTTGAACTTCCATTTTTATTCACTCCTCTTTCTTACCAGAATTCTTGTGTACTATCCTTTATGAACATTTCATTTAACAACTAGTCAAAGTTGTACACCTAAATTTCTTTCTGATCCTCCTTATTTAGCTGTAATTATGATTTTTTTTATATTTATATATCTTAATCTAAATAAGATTAATATCATAAACTCTAAAATATAAATAAAAAGAATAACAAAATTTATAGTTAGGAGTGTAATAGAAACAATGATATATGAAATGTTACAAAAGGTCCAGAGCAAAAATAAATGACTTGTGAAGGTGCAACAAATTATCATCAAACAATTCCACCTAGAAAGGAATGACTAGCTATAGTTTATCATATGTGAGGATTTCTTATCATAACATACTCTATAGATTACCATGAGGTTGAAAGAGAAAAGGGGCCAAAATTGGAAGGAAAAAAAACCGTCTGTCCCCAATCATTCACAATTCGCCACATGTATATAAAATTCGAAGAAGTATACATGTGGCGAATTATGAGTGATGGGGACACGGCAAAATTACCTGGATTTCCAGGCAAATTCCTTTTCTTCTTATTTGGCTGCTGTTGTTGGGAGCTTGAGTCATTGCTATTAGTTGCAACACTTGAGGAAGTTGTGTGTTTTTGCTGCTTTTCTTGAGGCTTATTATGTACTTCATCATCTGAAGAGAAGCTTCCTTCATCACCTGAAAGGTTTGACATCATATAAAATGGAGATATTAGTTATAAAAGTTGGTGTTTTTTTCTTTCTTTCTGTTTTTTCCCTTAGTTTAAGGTCTTGTATTAATTGTTTCTTTGTAATAATGTAGTAGCTGGTTGGGGGCATATGAGGAAGACAAAAACCAGATAATTCTCCTCTATTTCTGGTGAAGAGAGAAAAGGGATTATTGCTAAGTTATGAAGAGAACATATTAACTTTTTTTTCTCTTTGGATTATATATATATATATATATATATATATATATATATATATATATATATATACATCAGCATGCATCAT
Source organism: Vinca minor (assembly GCA_026122235.1). Lineage (NCBI taxonomy): Eukaryota > Viridiplantae > Streptophyta > Magnoliopsida > Gentianales > Apocynaceae > Vinca > Vinca minor. The sequence continues at coordinate 766,353 of JAOCZM010000085.1, read as the reverse complement.
GATTCATGTCAGCGATTAAAATTAAACATTCAAAATTTATAAAGACGTCACAAATCTTTACCAATTGAGTCAACTTGCATTGGTTTATATAATATATAGTATTGATAAGAAACAATGATAGGGAAAGGCCTCTAACTTTATTCAATCATAATTAATGACCTAGATTAAAGACTATAGACTAGAACCCCACCTAGCTCCCTCTCCCTATCATCACCAGTCACCCCAGTCAATCCTCGCAAAATTATCACAGAAACCGGAAATTTCACGTTGAGGGGCAAAAGGAAATTTTCATATATAATTTGTTGAGTGGTGAATGAAAATCATCTTTTATTGATCTCTTTGAAATTTTCAAACTTCATAGGAAAAATATACAATTTTTAAATTTTTGGGAGCATGTGTGTCACCCCTATCGCTAGGTGGAAATCGCATGCCCCTTATATATCACATGCGTGTACCCACCACTTATAATTCGTTATTTGGACATTTTTTCAATTATATACACGTGACGAATTATTATTGGTTGAATAAAGAAATGTGAACATACGCGGAGACAAACGCTTTTTTGCCACTACCCCTTAGTTTTGTCTATGAATACTATAATGTAACACGATATGATCGAATACCCCTACCCTTTATTTCTAACACGATATGTCTGTCATATTTGTATGTTGTCAGAAATTTGAAATGTAATTAGCAAAATGAGATTGTAATAAAACAATTGAAAAGGGTAAAAACAAAAGTGATGAATATAAATGTAATGCAGCCGAATTACTATGTCCTATTCGATTTTAACGATGGAAATAACAAAATTGTAGAGAGTATTGTTTGTTTAAAAAATGGCACATCAAAGTGAGTATGATATGAAAGATGCTTTTGCATCGTTTTTCTAAGTTATTATGATTTGTTAACCTAATTGACTAAGAATGGATTCAGAAACAAGAAATATGTTAGGGATCCATTAGATGAACATACGCGATATCTGTAGTTTTTTCTTAATTTTGTTCATAGAAAGCACGATAAAAAATTTTACGATCAAAATTTCTAAATAACATTTTGAGTTCAAGCATTAAATTGTACTTAAAAAATCAGAATCAAACCCTATCAACTTAAAAATAATAATGAAAAAATTGCCATTGGAGCTTTTGACACTCCAAAGTCCACACTGGGCTAAGACAAATTTAATTCAGAAGTTACTTAGCATAAAGAAACCGACGGCTAAGAATTGTCTGTACCCAACTGATGTACCCGTGCATGTACCATCAATAAGAAATTGACATGTGTCACTTTTTTAATTAAAAAATTTATAATTTAATAAAAATAGTGGAACCCGTAAGAAAAATATATTTTGTTTGTCCACGTGACGAATTTTGAATAGTGAGTATATGCATGGTTACACAAGTTGGGTACACACGATTTTTTTTGCCAAAACCGACAACATTTGGGAAGGCCAATTTGGGCTTCTCTCCATTTCTCTTTCATTGAAAAGACAAATTTAATTACATTATTTCCATATTAGCTTATCGATAATCTATAACATATGAAAACAACTGCACAAAAAAAAAAAAAAAACCATTTTAATTAAATTTTATTTTATTACAACTAAATCGGTCCGGCTAAATCGCGGAAACAACATGAAGACAGAATTTGGAATAACCAAAACATATGCTAAACTCTAAATTTTCAGTCAGTCACGAAAATTATGAGTTATATTTTAATATTTCATGATCAATAATTGATTACTCCCTCCATTCAATAATATAAGTCGTTTAGGACATTTAACGGAAATTAAAAGAAGTAAAAAATAAGGTGTTTTTAATTAAAATATCAATATTATTCTCTTAAATAGAATTAATGGTATACAATTTCTATTTAATGAAGTACTATTAATAATTTGACTAATAAAATATCTTATTTTTTATTTTTTTAAAATTTTTACTAAAATAATTAAACGACTTATATTAATGAGTGGAGGTAGTAGTTGTTGTCATTGGAAACAAAAGTTTCACCTGGGTTTTATCGATGAACATCGATGTATTTGATGCAGCTATGTAACACATAAGTGTAATGGCAGACATATAAATACAAAAATGATTTCATATTAGGAAATGGACATAAACTAAGGATCCTTTTGGATAAAACCAACAAAAAAGACGGCCACCCATTTTCTATTATGCCCTCGTGAAAATGATGTTTATTAGATTATCCCATGATTTATTTCGATTTTAGAATTTTTAGTCAATATGTTTTATTTTATCTTTCTTTACCCATGTAGTATTTGTCTGTTTTGGACAAAAACTCACTTTCATAGTGGAGATGGGTGACAGAAATCACATGTATACAAGACTTAATGAAATATTTATTCAGTAAAAATCAAAGAAAAGAGAGAAAAATGTTAATTGGTCTCAATTTTCTTTGATTTAGACGTTTATGCTTGATTATTTCGTTTCAAATTAAATGTCATATTTTTTTTATTCGTTTTATAGAAAAAGTAAATTTTGAGAGTAAGTATTAACATTTTAAAGTACGCTCTTATCACAACAATGTTATTTTGTTGTGTATATTATATTAGATATCGTAACGTAATTTCACACATGGTATTCCAAATAATGAGATTTAAAATATTATGCAAATTAATTTCTTGATTAAGAATTAATTAAATGTGTGATTGTTGCCCCTATATGATATGGGTCCCAATAGAAATGAGAGGCGTAATTAGTCGTTAGAAATTGTCTTCGTTTGCTCTGACCCCATTACTTCTGGTGGGGTCACTCGACTATTGAACTGCCCTTATGAAAATTAGCACACAGTCCTTTTATATAAGTTGGGACAGAGCCTACCTGTTCTACCCTGCAATTTTCCTTGCTTCTGGTCTCCAATTTAGGATTATTCTCATTTTATTCTTATTACCAACTCCAATTTCAAGACTTTGAAAATGTTGTTGTTGGATATGATAACTACGTTAAGGCTCAAAGTGGAGAGAATTTCCAACATTAACAACGCGAGAAAGTGATAACTCGTAAATTTATTTATATTTTCTTCTACTTTAATAGTAATTTTGAGCTTCAAAAAGTATTTACATATCGAGTTTTGAGCTTAGAATGGTATAATCCTCACTTATTTGTGTTTGTATTTGTAGGGGCAAAATAGTCTTTTGAAGGATAAAAGTGAACCGACTTGCGGAATAAGAAAAAAGCTGTTGGAATTGAAGATATGATCTTTACGGACTAGAAGAGTTCTGGTGTACTTCAACTACTTTAAAGAATCTTGAAGAGTTGTATTTTATATCAACTACTCTAAAGGAGTGTGGAGAGTTTTAATATATGTCAGTTACCTTAAGCTATCAGGTTTCTAGTTCTATAAATACTCTTTAATAGTCTTAGGAAAATGAAGTCATTATTAGATTATTCTACGTTTTGATTTGTTATTGAAGTTTTCTCTAGTATGAGCTAAACATTTATTCTAAGGCCATGATGTAGCTAGATTAATTTTATATATTATTCTTGTGATTTTGTTATTTGATGAGTGATGTGGAATTAATTTCTTATTATTGTTCTTAATGCTTTTGTGTGATTAGCTACCACTCAAATTGTCTTTACATTAACTTGGAAGATTTGCGACAGCTGAACTTGTTAATTAGGTTAAATAATCTGAACATAAATTGCATACAAGATAGGCATATACTTGTATGGTTTGTGCGATCTTTATGATTTCATATGTTTAATGCGTTTTTATGGGTTAAAATCAACATAGACATATAGTTGGTTTTATTCATGAGAATAGGTTTAATAAGTCTTGAAAGAGGTTATTAGATATAATTGGAAATCGATCGATTAATGAAACTCACTCTAGAATAACATATCGTTAGGATAATATATTGGTTAATTTAGTGAATTCATGTGCCTTAGATCTTTCTCTTATCAAACTTCTTATTCAAGTTATTTGTTTTATGTTAGTTAATTAATTTAGTTTAATCATCATCAACCATCGAATTTATTTTACTTGCTTTTGATCATTGTAGAATTATTTACATAGGAATTAATTAATCATTATTCTCATGGGATCGACCTTGACTACTACAACATCGACCTAGTATACTTGCTAGTATAGTTTTTGCGTATCAGGAAGTTACTCGGATTGCAATATTTCCAACAAGAAAAACAATGAATACTACCTCAATTCCTTAACACGAATCATTTATGACATATATCGAAAATGAATATAAAGTAAAAAATAATGTGTACTTTTAATCAAAATATCAATATTACTCTCTTAAATATAATTTCTATAACACTAATTCTATTTAAAAAATTAATATTTATGATTTTGATTTTAAAAATATTATTTTATTTATTTACTTAATTTTTACTAAATATTCTAAAAAATAATAATTAGGGAAGGGATGAAATACCTTTCAGTCGTTTTAGAGGGCGGTTGTGAGGTGGGAAATACCTCATATAAGCCTCTGTTCTGTCGATCACCTCTTACTCCTCCACAGCCATCCCAATTCTTCCCTAATCACCATTCTTAACATTTTATTTTCTTGTATGTGAATAATGTGTAAACATTATTGATTTGACTAATCTGGTTACAGTTTGGAGGGTGATTTGCTTGATTTCCAACGAATAATTGCCAATTCCGAGATTTTGGCTTGTCATGTCCCGTGCTCGTGGGTCTGCAGTGCGACATATGGGTATGACAGCACCCACAACCATCTATTTGGAAAGCGAACTCGCTATGCCAAAATGGATTTCCTGGGATGATAGTGAAATGTTTAGGCACACCTTATATATCAGTCAAATATTTCATTATTATCCCATATAAGACCTTTTTCTTATATGAGAATGAGATTTTACAAGTCCGACCTAATAAGAATTTCAACAAACATGTAAGAATTTTCGTTACATCATTTAATCATTATTATTAACAATTTGGAAATCTCAGTCAATATTAGTTTTTCTGGCTGCTACATTTGATAATTTTGGATTATCAAGTTTATTTGGTCACCACTAAATTATCATCTCTCACGAGAATTAGTTTTATATTCCGGATTTTTTTCAAAAACTAATTCACTTTTACATAAGACAAAAATTCTCAAAAAGAAACCAATCCAGATACTAGCCTTATTTGGGCTTGCGGCTACTAAGATCAAATCAAAGACGGGAAAAGTGGGCTAAAAAAGCAGTGAACTTTAAACATACTGTTTACAGCCAATCAAAGTATAAAGCCCGTAAGACTATGCATGAAGCTCTCAATTAAGTGATAAGAGGTTTATGAAACGAAGAAGGCCCATTAAGCTAAGATCATTAAGTAGGCCCATTAAATAGACAACTTCTCTCATGGAAAATAAGAAGCACGTGATAGTAGCGGTTCTGGATCAAAACGGGTGTGAAACCTCACTACGAATCTCCTGCTAACCTTATTTCCTACCCCACCCCACTCCCCACCCCCGGTACATACAGAATAATTGGGACAGTCGAATATAAAAAATTTACACCCAAAACTCCTTTAGAGTCTAAACAGTATTCTTAACACCTGCCAGAACCGATATTTAATAAGCATTATTATTAAGATCGAAATTTTGATTCAGAACAGAATGTGTCAAAAAACTCGTAAACACGGGAAACGTAGAATGAATTGAAAGATTTTACAAAATTATTTAAATAATATTTAATGATAAATATATGCCATTAATATTTCATCTATTGACAAAATCGATAAGGAATTCAAACTATATAACTGTCAAATCGATTATTACTTATTTTCAAATGAAATCAATGTCGAAATAATCATCAACGGCGAGAACAAAGGATGATTGAAAGAGTTGGAACTAAACTCAAAATTAGGCTTTTCCATTCAACCGAATCTATTTTATAATTCGGTTCCACGAACCCAACTTGACCAACCCGTTGACCCAGCTGAACATAGACAAATTCAGCACGCACTGGATCGTCCGATCCAACGATTATACGAATTAGATCGTCGATCCTACACCGTTGACCAAGCTGAACATAGACAAATTCAGCGCGCACCGGATCGTCTGATCCAACAATTATACGAGTTAGATCATCGATCCTACATGATCCTCACCTACATCGATTTTTATCAAATTTAACTCGGTTATGCCTTTTCGAATAATAGAATAGTACTCCCTTCATTCTTTAATATACGACTTTAATTACATGTTGTGAAAAAATAAAGTAAAAAATAAGATACTTTATTACTTAAAACACAAATATTATTCTCTTAAATATGACTTGTATACCACTAATTTTATTTAAGAGAGTAATATTGATATTTTGATTAAAAAAAATCTATTTTTTTCTTTCTTAAATTTTTTTTTTGCATCGTGTAATGAAAATCTTATAATTAGGAATGGAGGTAGTATGATTTTATGACCTGCCTGATTTTGACAATCTAATAAATGTAGAAGACACAGTTCTAATGTTCAACACTTGTTAGCATCAGACACAAGTTGCTTGGATCTCATCCAGCTAACTTTTACTTTGCAACATGTGACGATATCCTATGCCACACGTTGATCATTAAAGGAGATGCTCTATTTTCCATCCAAGTTATTTTGAAAAATCAGAGTATGGAAAGCTGGCATAACAGACCCTTTAAATATGAAAGGAAAGGCCTATCTCAAGAAACATAGGAATTTGGACAAAATATGGTTAAATTGGCTTAATAATAATAATTTTGTAGGCTACATCCCTCCCCAATTTATCCCTCTGGCTGCTGGTCATAGTTGTAATAATTTAGATATGGTCCAAAATTTAAACTACGTAGGACTAATGTCGAGTTCTGATATCAATTTTAATGATATATGAAAACGGAGGATTATTCATCAAAAAAAATAATGTAACCAACCAACCCGCCAACTGACAAATTATACAAACCCGCCAAAAGTGAAACAAACTCTGACCATTTTAATCTTCATCTCCGGTCGTCCTTATTAGTTTCTTGCTCACTTCCCATGAAATGGCGGGAAATATAACTGATCTCTTTTTAACTTTTTCACCCTCTGGTAATGCAACTGGAACTCCAATTCAGAATTACAATGGGAATCGGAGGATGATGCAGCACGGGATGGTATTAGAATTTAGAAATCACCAAATTGTTTTGTTTTTTTTAGGGTTTAAATTGGTAAATTTTTGTCGTTGCTCTGAAATAATCATGATTTCAGGAGAACGGACTGTTTGATTGATTGGATTCATGACTTGGATAATCAGTCTACATTTCGTAAGTTATTCAATTTCGTAATTTTCTCCTATAGTATTTTAAAATTCTGAATTGAAGTTATTTCAGGTAATTGAATTTAGTTTCTGTTCTTTATTGGTTTAAACACTGAATTTTTGCGCATTATTTTTTGAGAATTTTGTTGGATTTGTTCTTCGTGATCTAGATTTTGTGAGTTAGTTAAAATTCAACTTGATTCTTACGCTTGGGAAAAGGGATCTACTGAAAAATCAATCGCCGTTTAACAAAATCCGCTTCAGATTTTGTTTTCCTAAGAAATCTCAAACTCTGTTTCCTTTACCTAGAGATGTCAATCCAGCTATGCTTAGAATAGCTCTCCCTCAGCTCACCTAAAAATTGGAAAAATTTAGTTCATAAACAATCTGAATAAACTCACAAACCTTAATCTCTCGCTCAACTCAAACTCACATTTTATTGTGAGCTCGTGAGAGCTAAATATATATTAGCAAAAGAAATGAAATGAGAGTTTTTGCAGCTTTGCTAGTCTTTTTGTTTGTTATTAGAAAATTTGGTAATAGTATTATTATACATATAAAGTATATATATAATATTTATAATTATATTTTATTCAGATGTGAGCTAAACGGGCTGAATGGGCCATGTTCACGTTCAGCTTACATTAGAATCAAACTTGTATATTGAGCTCACGCTCACTTCACATGCGCTCACATTTTTTTGGGTCGAATGAGCCGAGTTGTACCTGCCCAAACCCATAGACACCCGTACCTTTACCGTTTTCAAATACCCTGTTCTCTTCCAGAAACTCCTTTCCTATCAAGTATCCAACCGTTTTCTGTAAATCAACCTGACACTTGAGTTGCTTTTATTTGGTTAGAAAAAATATTGGCATAGTTGGTAAATGTATGAAATTCAGTATCTCCCCAATCGGGATTAAAACTTCTCTCAAAACAAGATCGCACCTAATGTGGTCTGCGTGTTATTACACGAAGGAAAACTTACCTAGTACACACCTTTATATTGTGTTTGATTAAGTGAGTGCTTCAGTGTAGTCCAGCGGAATGTGGAGCGTGATTCTGATTATAAGGTAGTGAAGTGAACATTTGTGATTTGTCTATGGTACTTTTATATATATATATTCTTTTTGGCATGTGTTGATATCAATCAGATCTAACAACTAATTATAAAATAGGTATTTTCAATTAAGAAACTAGCTATTTTCAAGCGATTAACATCTTAGAATATATCAGTACGTGCTGAGAAAAACATGTATCACCGCCACCGTAATGAGATCAAAATATTTGAACTGCCAAGCAGGACATGAAGACAACTTTTAAGATTGTTTATAATTTTTTTGCTGGGCTTAGTGGAAAAGGATCAGAAATGGGCCATTCTCTTTAAGATGAGCTAGTTGTCCCTCTTGGATTGGGCTCTTCAATGGTTCTTTCAAACTCATAGCTCAGTCATAACTTAAGCTTATAACAGAGTTACAGTCCAAAGCAATGCTAAAAGGTTTCTCTGTTTAGTGTTTATAGGTTACCGTTGGTTCTTACCTACAGTCCTAACGTCCAATATCTAAAAAAAAATCCCATGAAATCAGATGCCTTGTTAAAGTAAAGCAGATCACAGTTACGATGTAGTGGGGGGAATCTCAAGTAAAGTTGGAGAATGTCCTTTAAAGGAAAGAAAAAAATGATTTTCTTAAGGTTCTCAAAAACCTTTCTCAAAAGTCCTAGGATTTTAAGCTCCTTTCCCGAATGGCGAACCTAACATCCACTATTACGGATCATATTGCAACTTAGTTATTGCACTAGCTTGTTCGCTTACTATTTATTTATTTATTTATTGGGGGATCCTACACTGTGACAAATCGAATAGGGCATAGGAGTGTTTTACCAACTAATCAACTATTTGAGAGAAATATATACATAAAAATAATCTTAGTTAGTTTGAGAGAAACAATTGGTCTCAATTATTCAAATCTTAGATGGTCTTTGTATCCTCTTGATAACACTTGTATACATTTCAGGAAAATGATGATACTAAAATTAGAAAATTAGAAAATGATTATAGTAAGAAGGAAAACATATTTCCAAACTAAGGACAAGCTTTAAGTCTTTCAAGGTATTTTTTGCTTTCCATCTTTTTCCCTCAGTGCTCCTACTTAATAAATATAGGACATCAGTTTTTGTTGAACTAGTCTGGACCACAATCATGTTCCCTGCACAGTGATTTCATAAGTAAAACTAGATTTAAAAACCAAGGAACATTGTTTTAGATAATATATATATATATATATATATATATATATATATATATATATATATATATATATATATATATATTTGTCATCAAACGGTGAATAGGACATATTCCTTATATTTTAAACATTATATTACTCTCAACTGTGCAACATCCTACCTCTATTTGGTACTTCAATTTTTGGTTTCTGTAGTTCTGCATAACTCAAATCAACCGAGCAAATCAATTTATGATTAACAAATAACTCAAATGAAGTTTTTTTTGAAACTTTAGCAGTAAAACAATTCTTAAGGTGTCATTTTCAATTACGTGAGTGCTCCAACAGTGAGTCAAGCACAAAAAAGATTATGGCGTTTAACTTAATGTATAATTGTAATTATTTCCTTGATTAACATTGAGCTGCCTGAGTTTATTTAAGTGCTAAAATTATGTAATTTGTTGTCATATCCTGTGAGGTGTACTCCTAAGTTTGTGGAAAGGGACCATGCCTGCTAAGCTTATCTAGAAGTATATAAGCTAAGTGAAACAGTAGAAGTAGGTAATCCAACAATAGGATTTCAACTTGATGCTTAAGTGTTTTCTTTTTAGGTTTTGTTTGGTAGCACACCCTCTGGCACAACGACACGTGCATACTTACAGTTCCATAACCTTCAAACCACATAATATTTGTTTAAACACAATTGGGAAACTTATTGAAAGCACTATAGGAGTTGTATACATATATATTATAGGGAGGGGGACCATTTGGATCTATAATTGATCAAGCTAAGTCTTTTTCTCCTTAGGGTTTTGGATTGCCATTAATATTTTTACCATTTTGACTGCTCAAGAAAAGTGACCAAACTCATACCCCCGAATAGAAATTTGCCTGCCACTGTGACCCGTGAAATGATGCTGAGGTGTGTGCCAGAATCTTTGCTTGAGCCACGTTAGGAGATGTACCAAGTATTCATAGGTCAAGTGTATGGGTGTATCTAAGCCGTAAAACACTCCTTACTAAACTGAGAAGTCTCGGGTTCGATGCTCACAAGGCTCATTCCCATCCCTTTCTGATGTCATGTGTATCTCGTCTTTATATAGAAAGAGGAAATTAGAGACAGAAGAAAGAGCAAACGTGTCTTCGTTTGACAGGTTTGAAGCTTTCTCTTTATAGAATGGTTGATAATATAGGTTCGAACTCCGAGGAACTCAAGTTCAGTTCTGCTGCTGGCTCAGGAGAGGAATATGGAGTCATAAAAGAGCAAGATCGCTTGCTTCCCATAGCTAATGTTGGGCGTATAATGAAGCAGATCTTACCTCCTAATGCAAAAGTCTCAAAAGAAGCCAAAGAAACCATGCAAGAATGTGTATCTGAGTTCATTAGCTTTGTGACTGGAGAGGCTTCTGACAAGTGTCACAAAGAGAAGAGGAAGACAGTAAACGGGGATGACATCTGTTGGGCCCTGGGAAGTCTTGGTTTTGATGACTATGCTGAGCCAATGAAGAGATACTTAAATAAATATAGAGAACTAGAAGGGGAGAGGGAGAGATCTAACCACAGTAAGACAGCTGGTAACAATATTGAAGAAACAGATCTTGAGCAGCCGATCAATTATAGAAGTGAACCAGTGAAGAGACACGCTGTTTCCCCAACCTCAACTAAGTTCAATCTAACGGATGTGAATAGTAAATCAGTCTCAAGGCGATATTAGGTTCAAGTAGTAAGTTTCAACTTATAGTCATATTCTGCTCTTGTTGACCTCTTCTTTTCTTGTATGGATTTGGGGTGGTTTACATCATGAATTAGAAATAATTCGGTTTGATTTCTGATTGATTGAACTTAGTTGAACAATTGTGTGAATTGCTCGATTTGACACAGTTTATGTATTTTAAGAACAAGCGAAGTATGTGCAATACATACTGTTTCTGTATAAGTAGTTTGCTGACAGATTTATCCTAATTGATACGTTTTCAATTGGAATTGATTCTATGATTAGGGTTTTGCTTTAGCTTTTGTCTTGCTGATTAAACGATTTCTTTAGTTCTAAACGAGATTCGTCTAGGAAAATAACCAGTAATGTGATTCAAGCTTGTTTGAATAGGAATGGATCAAAAAGCGTACGACCTCTTCTCTTCGCCTTCTTAGCAGATGAAGTCCAATAATTTTCGTGTTGTTTGGGGGTAATTGAGGATAAGACAATTAGGGCTTTCATTTCCATGGTGTACCATTACTGCTATCAGACACTTGTTCATAGTTATTTACCCCTCCAAAAAAGGGGGGGAAAACAAAAAAATGTTAAGTCATTTCTTCAGTTCAGAACCTCCAGTCTGTTAGCAAGGGTATAAAGTAGAACAACTCCTTTCCCCACTTCCCCACTTCTTTTCTCCTATTCCTTCTCTGGCTTAACTATATATGTGATGTAGATTAAAGGCTCATTTTTATAAGGGCATCTCCCTTCTCAGAGTTTCCCCAAAACCTTGCAATCTTTTGCTTAATTGGGGACCAGTAGTTAAAAGAAACATGCTAGTTCATGGGAGGTTTTGATGGTGGTCACTTAGTTAATGTCTTTTAAGCATTGTTGGTCAAAAGTTTTGCTTAGTCTAAATCCATCTTGTATATGATGTACACTACTACAATCTCGTAGTTTACAATGATGTTTGGAATTGGATATACACAATAGATAAACATTTGGACACATCTTCAATGGCACTAGGTTTAGAAGGAAACCCTAGATATTGGGACCACATGCAATCTCTAATTATATGGTTACTTCAAAATAGCATAGTTTGCATTGAAAACCTCCCATTAAGGTCTCTATGGCGCTGGCTCTTTCTTTCTGGTTCAAGCAAGTGGGTGGACGATCTTCCCTTGACTGAGGATGTATGAAATGCTCTAGAATCTATATATCTAACGCACACGGAAGGCTAGCGTATTTGCCGCAGCACTTTCGACTCTGAACCATATGTCCCGGTTCGACACTTCCCTCGCCTGATAATAAAAATACTAAAACGAAAACACGCACACGGAGGTATATATGCGGGTATAGTTTCATTTCAGACAGACTGATTGCGGAAAGACTTGAAAAGAGGGACCGGGTTTTCTCTATAGCCAGGCTGTTGCTTTACCTTTGATTTAATTGAACTTCTTTTTCAATTATATGGTAGAGGTGTCTCATTGGCTGCTAGAAACAAATAGGCAAAAAAAATCCAAATGTGATCTCTTTTACTTTCTGATGATGCAATTAAAACAGCTGATTATTGCTCTTTGTTTTTATTCTTCCTTTCATAATTTGCTAAAATCAGCAAGAAAATTTATTCGTCTCTAGATACCCTCTCAATTCTAAACTTCTATGTTATTTATCTTTTACCTCCTAAAACTTTTGTGCCAGTTTTCTATATGCTTTCCTGGGGTTCATCCTTTGACTTTTTCAGAAAAGTAGAATTTTTTTTTTTTTTTAATTCTAAACTTCTATGTTATTTCTTATGTTTCTTCTATCCAGGTCTTCAAGTCAATGAAACAATGAAAACCTCTAATCAAATAAAATATTAAAAGCTAGATTAGAATGTTTGGAAGATTATTATCTAGTGTTAATCTTTTTTGTATACTTATTAGATCTTTTTTTTTTGTCTAGGGCCCCATCTCCAGTCCGCATTTGGGGACTGACTAATCTATATCGAATACTGCAAAGACTCGTTTAGTATGACTCTTATCCAGAACGAGATTTTATTCTTAGGTCGAATTAAGTTCCTACCACTTCATCGAACAACTGGTAGATACTACCTATTAGATGTGTTTTATATATGTGTGTGTGTGTGAGAGAGAGAGAGAGATTGATATTAAGTTGGATACATTCAAGTGAGGTAGCTTAATCAATTTCTCCATCTGAGAAAAAGGGTCCATCATACTTTTGATTTAAAATCATTCCCTTCATTCTGCCCATCCTGATCAAATTGCTTAAGGTGATGGTTAATCTCTTATTTCTAATATACATTTAAAAAGGCACTAAACATTTCTACATATACTAAGATTTTTCGAATTACACTAAACTATAGCCTATAACTCATATGTCATCCCCACCTTAAGCATTCTCTTGTGAGGAATATCAAACACCTTATTGGTTTGTCTCAAGTTCCGCTTCAAGAAATTGTAAGCATAATCGATCACGATTCTCTTCCCTATACCGGCCCCTTTAATGGCGACCACCTCGTGTTCTCCGACCAAATGAACAACGCCGGCTCGGCACGCCTTGTCCACGAGTTGGATGTCTCTTTCCATTTCCTCTTGTCCTCTGACATTCTCGAGTTGTTTCGGGTTTTCGTAATTACCATTCTCTCCTCCAGCACTTGAAATACCATCTAGTTCTTCTTCTTCATTATCTCTTGCCACTGCAGAAAATAGGAAGTCTTCTCTAATAAAATCCTTTAACCTTTCCATCAGCAATCTTTCGAAGGGCTCTTGCTCGTTGCGCACGTCTGTGTATCCATATCTAACCACACAACGGTACACGTGTAGATCGTTAGGCCGAACCCTTCGGAACAAAAACCGTTCCTCCATCGGAACTTTACTGATCGCAAGTGATTTGATGGATACGAAAACCATGACGGAGTGTAGAGCTGGTACATTGGCTACATAGTGCTGGAAAATAGGTGGGATGCCATGGACAAGCTCTGAATAGAAGACTGCAAGTCCTGGCAAGCGGTTATTTTGTGTGTTAACAACTATCTCCTTCAATGTCTCTGGAGAAATCTTGTTATCCAACTCGAAGTAGTATTTCTTTCGATATACTTCGTTCCAAACAAGCATTATAAACATTAGTAACATTGCGAAGCCCAATGGTAGATAACCTCCTTGATCAAATTTGTAGAGAACCGAACTTAAGTAGACGATCTCTACAGAACCAATGACCAGAATATACAAAATGACTAGGAAAATGTTCGTTTTCCAGATCATGACCATGATGAGTACCAGAAATGCTGATGTGAGCGTCATCACAAAAACCACCGCTATCCCTGTACAGATGGAACATTTTATATTAACAACGGTGTGGAGAACAAATGTAATCTATCGCGATAAGTAAATGGGAGGAAGGAGGTTTTATTGATTGAGATACCATATGCATTGCCGATTTTTGCAGTGGTTCTAAATCCAATTGTGACTGCAACACAAGCAAGCATCAAAAGGTAATTGATTTCAGGGATAAAAACTTGTCCTTCATACTTGGCTGATGTATGAACAACTTTCACACGAGGAAAACATCCTAGTGAAAGTGATTGTTGAATTATAGAGAAAGTCCCCGAGATCATGGCTTGACTAGCTATGATTGCAGCCGCCACAGCTACCACAAACATTGGCCAGTAAACAGAACCTGCACCAAGAATCATATATATACACCTTACTTAAGTCGTATCCTGTTTCTCGGAGCAAATGGTTAACCTTTATAATGTTGATTTATTCGACAATAGTACTCACGGGGAATAGACTTGAAGAAGGCGTCATGAACTAAGTTATTGTGTTTTCGAAGAAACGAAGCTTGTCCAGCATATGCTAATATCAGCGCCGGGTAAGTCACAGTACACATGCTTATTTGGATAGATCGCACGCTGAAATGACCGACATCAGCAAACATGGCTTCCGTTCCTGCAATTTCACGGTAAATTAATCTCTCCCCCCCTCATAAATAACGGAACAGATGTGATCATTCCAATCAAGAACTTTATTAGTAATGAAGAGAAATTGTATACCTGTGATGGCAAGAACAACTCCTCCAAGGGAGATCCAAGCCTCCTTTTTGTTTCGCCTGAAGTAATCCACAATGTATTTCGGATTGATGGCTTTGATAACAGCAGGATCATGCTTGATGAAATTGTAGACCCCAATAGCAGCTATGAATGTGAACCAAAGACAAATTATGGGAGCAAAACTATAGCCCACTTTATCAGTTCCCAATCTCTGAAACATGAAAAGGCATATCAAAATGGCAACTGATATCCACACAATCTTCCCTTCTGTCATTGAACTTGTAGCTTCTTTGATCCCTCCCACAGCAGACAACACTGCACAAAAAGAGTAATAAATGAATCTATGTTAGATCAGGTCAGTGCAGTTGCGCAACATTTCCGACTCGTGACAATACGTCACGAATTCGACACCTTCTGTCCATAGACGGATGTAGCATGGTGGCACTGGGGTCACATGACCCGGTGAAAAAATATATTAAATTAGTATATATGGTATATTTTACTCCATGTAGATGATAAATGTATAAATTACCCCACACAAATTTTTTAGTGACTCCAGCAATAAAATAAAAAATCTCCAAAACCTTTACCATTGCCTATATTTTATAAAAATATAAGTTTATTTTTGAATTAAAATAATCTTTATGTTTTCTTATGTTAAAAAATATTAATGAATTGTCGTGTACCCAGTGTTCCGTATTCCTGGATCCGCTACTGCTTCTGTCCTGATATTAATAAAGATTTTTTTTTTTTTTTAAATTGTAAAAGTTATTAGTAATTGTAAAGTAAAAGGATTGATACCTGAAATGCAAGGGGTAAGGACACCATCACCAATGACCATAGAGGTACCAAGCATGGTGGCAAACAATAAGAAAAACTTGGCAAATTTACTATTCTCAAGCTTTGACTTGAGTGTTGATGCTCTTATAGTTCGATTATCAGGCAACTCGAGATGAAAAGTGGAAACGTCTTGATCCGATGCTTCTTGACTTGGAATTAGACCCACCTTTGCATATCGGCATATTAAAGAATACATTGCAAATGTTCCACCTGAAAATTATTTTCCAATTCAATTTGTTACTTTCACCTCCATCTCTCTTACATTAATTCATAATTCTACAAAACTCAAATAATTTCCTCACCTCCATCTCTCTTGTGTGGTATGAATATAATATTTCTCCGTTCTAGATTAAACGATTTTTTTTTAAAAAAATTGATAAATTTTCTTTCTAAACTATCGTAACAATTTCCATTCACATATACAAATTTTATTTATTTATTTATTTATTTTTATGCAAGTTCCACTCATATAAATCATAAGCTTTAATTAATTAAGATCAGATGTGGTCTGACTAAACTATTTTTTTAAATTATTGGACTAATACCCGCTAAAGTTGATAATGTGGTCTGCCAATGTATATTAGATTCAAAGTTCGTTTCTGGATTCTACTCTTGAAAGTCAACTGCAACCGAACAACTTAGAAAACACGTTTACACCAAAAAAAACTTAGAAAACACGTGTAAGATGGCACCACGGCTCCAGTGCGGAACGAATATTTATTCCGTATGTGCGGAACGAATTCTCAATCGTTGAATTAAATTTTTTACGGATGATATTTATTTAAAAAAAAACACTTGTTCTCATTATGAGAACACCTGTTTTCTGAACACTTATTTTTTTTGCAAAAAAAAAAATAATAATTTTTCACGTAAAAAAACATTCCGCATGTGCAAAAAAAACCTATTCCGCATAAGAACCGGACTGGTAAGATGGAGTATATGCATGTACTACTGGAATCTTTTGATAATACATATGCATCTACAGTTCTTATTATTAACTTTTTAGTCCCCCAAAGTCCTAGAACCAAAGGAACCAAAATTAGTAAACAAGTCCCAGATCAACTAATACTAAGTAATAACTCCATTTAATTTCTAAACTTTGTGCCCGGATCTGTTTTGCGCAAGTCTATATGTATTATTAATATAGTTTATCCCCAGTTTTTGTCTGGCCGAATCTTCCGTTGGCCAAGTCAGAAATTCAAAGTTTAAAAACAAATCACAAAAAAGTACCATCTCCATTCTTAAATATAAGACTTTCATTACATGTTGCGAAAATTAAGAAAGTAAAAATTAAAATATTTTTATAATTAAAATATGAATATTACTCTTAAATAAAATTAGTTGTATACAAATCATATTTAAGAGAGTAATATTAGTATTTTAATTTACAAAAACATCTTAATTTTTGCTTCATTAATTTTCGCAACATGTAATGAAAGTCTTATATTTAAGAATGGAGGTAGTATAATACAAAATTACTTATCATAATTGTTTACTGAAGATGTATTTATACTCCCTCTGTTTCTTAAGGTCTTTTAGATAGTTTAATATAAATTAAATAATAGAAAAATAATAATTATTTTTTAGTTTATTTCTAAACACCAACCCTCTTTATATAATGAAGACAGTGTTAAAAAAAATATGTATTTAGTTAAGAAATGAATAAGCTAAAAATGCCTCTATAAAAATGAAGGGAATACTAATTTTCATCTCAAATATTAGATTTTGGCCCATAATATCTTTTTCACAAACAATTCAAGATGAAAAATTCAAAATTCAAAACTCGATCCAATTTTGATCATGGTTTGGGTGTATGTTTAAGAAATTATTGAAGTGTGTAGAGAGAGAGAGAGATCTTACCATCGCCGTTATCGTTAGCTCGCAAGACAATGAAGACGTACTTCAACAGAGGTATCAACGTAATTGTATAGAAAATTAAGGATAGAACACCCAATATATCATCATTGTGATTTATTCCTCCCGTGAAAGTGCTCGAAAACACATACAACGGCGACGTTCCTATGTCTCCGTACACCACTCCGATGCTCTGGAACGCTAGTTGCAGAATCACAGTCCAAGCTCCACTCTACCAAAAAATAATAATAATAACCGACCAAAATCAGAGTCATTTTTCAAAAATAAAAAAATAAAAAATTGTATACGGTTACAAAAGAATTGGAGAAAGGGACAGACTTAGGCCTAATGACTATGTGATCAGGGCAGAACAAGGATTATAAGTTAGGGGTCTGGTCACTGGTGTAGAATATATCCTTTTTTTAGTAAATAAGAAATAATTTTGATCGTTCTAGACAGGGACGAAAGCCATGAATTTGGTGTTGATGGGAGAAACTGCAACAATATGTCGAACTACATATAAAAACGGCAAAAAAAAACATTAGGGGTGAAATTGATAAAATAATACGAACTACATATAAGATTTACTATACTTAGTACTATTTTTAAAAATCTTGGGACGACTGCCTCCCCCGCCCCTGTCTTCGTCCCTGGTTCTGGACTATTGGATAAAAAAATCAACGGTCCAAAATTTCCTGGGACACTTGTTGTAATTTTCAGACATTTATTACGTAATACAAATGTTACATGTTTAAGGACAAGTGTATTATGACAAATGTTTGTAACATGAGAACTATATCTAGTACTATTTTTAAAAATCTTGGGACGACTGCCTCCACCGTCCCTGTCTTCGTCCCTGGTTCTGGACTATTGGATAAAAAAATCAACGGTCCAAAATTTCCTGGGACACTTGTTGTAATTTTCAGACATTTATTACGTAATACAAATGTTACATGTTTAAGGACAAGTGTATTATGACAAATGTTTGTAAAATGAGAACATCTGTTACATAAAATTTAACTTCAATCCAAAAGAATGTCACATGACCAAAAAGTATTTTATATATTGAAAAAACAACATTATGCACTATAGTCGTATGAGTCAAACTACACTATATGTTACTATGCTTTTAAATTTTTTCTCCAAAAATTTAAAAGCATAGTAAAATTACATACAAAATATAGGGAATGAGAACATAAAAAAATGAGCTACTACCTTGCTCAAATAGAAAGGTACTATGGTCTATGTTAACAGGACACTTTGTTTATGTCTGTTGTACATGATATGATTTATGAGTGTGGATACTTATTGGATCTGCTCAATACCAATCAAATATTTTATTTTAGATATTTAAGTATCCGACATCTAAATACATATATACATGTATCCGACACCTGTACCCAAATCTGGGTAATATAGTATGGGTATAATCACAAACGAGAGAAAAAGGAAGAGGAAGAAATATACCGCAGAGGAGCGGTGGCTTCCGCTAAGTTTGGCGGATTCCATGTCCAAGGAGTCATATCTTCTGAGCTTACTACGCCATGAAAGTTTCTTCCCTAATCCGAGTTGTTGAGAGTTTTCAGGACTCTGACTCATCAATTCACTCTCCTGATTATCGGCGGTGGTGGGAGAAGCGCCGCCGGGTGGTGGTAATTCGTCAGACATTGTGGCGGTTTCCGGTGCAGAGAATTGTGGAAAGGGTGAAATCAAGCTGGAATTGGATGAAGAGAGTGATGAGTTAAATAAGTGAAGAGGATCAGGATTCAGGAGGAAGTAGCTACGAAACATGCAAAAGATAAAGAGGCAACGCCTACTCCGGATTTAACCCGCATGAATTTCTATACCCGTTTGGTATTTCATTCTTCATCCCTTAATAAGAAATCGATATGTGTTACTTTTTCAATTAAAAATTTTATAAGCTAAAAAAAATATTAAAATTAAAAAAAAATGAATACATGGCAATTATTTATTCGTAAGGATAAAAAAGGGATACATAATGAAAATAGAGAGTTTTTTTACCGGATCTCAACACGTGTACATGTTTCATCAGCAATTTCCTGACATTTTTCAGGTCCCACACGATTCCCTCACTAAACAATATTAAGTTTTTTTTTTTTTGCCAAATAAAAAAAATATTAAGTTTGCATTTGAGTTGAATTTTTTTTTAAAAGAATTTTGTTTCAGAGAAAAAGTAAATTGTCATAGAGATATGGGATTCAAATTGAGAAGTTTATGTTAGAGAATGTGTAGAATTGTACACAAAAAAAATGCACCCCCAAGAAAAGTAGAAAGTGAGTAAAAGACAAAAATAAAAAATAGTTTGAGATTCAAGGAAGAAGTTACGAGATCGAAATCTAAAACTAAATTTTACAAAGTGTAAGTTAATTTTTCTACTACTTTAAAATTTTAGAACTTTTTAAAAATAAAAGTAATAATTTTTAAATTATACTGGATTTGAGCGTCTCATCCAACTCTCTAAATCCGTCCTTGTTGAGATTCATTTAGATCGTAATTATTAATCTGATTATTATATTAAACAATAAAAAAAATCATTATATACTGAACATAACCGAGATCATGACAACATTTACCAAAACCGCGGAAAAGAAGATGAGACGTGAAAGATAAACTTCTTCAGAGCGCGTTGAAAGAAGGTTTGTGATTACGCGGTAAAATCACGAGTGTGAAACCAAACGGTAGCTTTAGCCTTTTAGCCTTGAGACCATTGAAGAAGGTACAAAACAGTCCAATCTAACTTTTTTAATTAGCGTGGTGTGTCATTCTCAAAAATGATCATACAATTAACAACCCACTTAATATTCATTTAAGTACCAGCTTTACCATGCCATGAATAATCTAATATACTATTCTAAAGAAAAAAAATATTCTAGCGTGTGTATTTTTATTAACAGATAAAAATAAATCAAAAAATTCATATCAACATACACATATAACGCGTTCACTAGTTAATGTTTTACAACTACTTCTAGTACTCCATCGACTCTATACCAAGGATTTGAGTGTCTTAGGGTGTATTTGAACACCACTCCAAAATATTCTTTCTGAAAAACAATTTCTCATTTTGAACCCTGTCTACTATTATTGACAATTTTCTTTTATTAGTATTTTTTAGACAATAATTCAAATAAAAAAAAGGAATTAAAAAAAAGCCTTTTAAGTGAATGATCTCCGAGAGAGTTGGACAAGTTGAGGGGTTCTATTGATCTTTCACGTGTGATATATATAAAGTTCGGCCTTTAGCAACATCACGGGAAGACTTCAGTGGCGGATAAAGGAACTAAGAGCAGTAAGATCACATTTATCTTATTTGAATGGGATTGCTTATAAATTTATCATCTAAATACAATAAGAATACACTATATTTAAAAAAAAAATCCAACAGGAATATGTGACCCCAGTGATGAAATATTATTGCATTTGGCACTGAATTAGGCATAATATGATTTGCTTAGTATGGGATTCTGATCTCAGTCTCATACTAATTTTAAATTTAAATAATTTAATATTTCATATGTCATTTTAAACTCAATCCAAAAAAAATTTAGTCCCAATCTTAAGCCCATACTTAATGTCAGAAGAAAAGTCACAAAGTGTTGTAAAAGTTTTAGTGTTCAATATTATAATAAAATCCCGTGGAAGAAACTATACACCTTAACCGTTTGAGCGACCTTAAGTTTCATACAATTAAAGTTGACCATGTGTAATTATTGTAAAAGATGTTGTCATCCTCCTTTTTCGAATCCAGTGTATTACCAATAATAATATAATGTGTACTTACAAAGCTTAATCTGAATTTAGTTTAATTTGAAATTCAGACTGACTTCAAAATTATTTTTAAGTTGAGTGATATAAAATTTAAAGCATTAATTTAATTATAATTTTGTTTTAATTTAAAGTTAATTTGAAATTGAGACGTAAAATTTTAAATTAGACTCAATCTAATTGTACTATAATCTGTTTAAGACCAAAATAATTGAAAGAATAAATTGATCCGAACAAATGATAATTCTACTAATTACTGTTGAAAGCCAAACAGCACTGTAATGCTCCGTGAAGAACAAAATGAGTTATTGTTGGGGAAATTGCAAAGAAAGATATTGCTTTGAATTAGACACCAAGTTGGACTCAATTTGCAGAGTTCATCGATTTCTTGTCGGTTCATTTTGGGTTCGTTTTCTTGATTTTTCCAAAGCATTAGCTGTCTGTCTGTGATTCCACCAAATCTTGATTCCCCTTTGATTTTCTTTCTCAAGCGTGGAAGTAACATTGCAGAATTTATGTATAATTGAACTGCCACGGCTCCAATGCGCAAGGGATAAATTCCAAACATACGTAATTTTTCTTATCTTGTTAAATTAAAATTGTGATAATTAAAATTGATTTAAAACGAATACATGTTTTGAGTCTCACAAACAACATCTATTTTAATTTTATCGCACGGAACAAATGTTCTAAGCCTCAAAACATTTATTCTGAAACGTTTCATGTATACTGAAAAAAAATTATTCCGACTATTGAACTGCCTTGGAAGAATGACTTTTGGTTCATCCCCATTAAAATTTGAACATAATAAATCTAACATTGCAAAGCTAATTACGCCGCTTTCCTAAGTAAGTCAAAACCGCAACCTTTCTAGGAAGGGACGATGAACTTTTGGCTTGGAGGACAAATTTTTTACTAATTTTTTTTAAAAAAAATACAACATTTATAATAAAATCTCAGAAAAAATACAAATTTACTAAATAAAATTTATAATTTCAAAAAATATTGGAGACAGTTGTGCTACCTTTAAATATGCCCATTGTTTATAAATAAGATATTAAGAGATGGAATGCGAAATTTGCAAGCATGTTTTTTTATTAGAAAGAACCAATATCAATTATTAGATTGATGATCATAGAAGGCGTCCGCGGTTGATTTCCAAGCTGAATTTTTGTTAAAAGTCAATTAAGCATAACATATTTTGGATTTTGCAACTGTTACCCAACAAGGTTGACAAGTCAAGCACATGGATGGAAAAAGAGGCCGCAACCCAATGGGGTAAATTTCGACTCGTGACTGACAGGTCTTGAGTTCAACATCCTCCTCATAAATGGGGCAAGTTTAAAAAGTCTCTTTTTCTAGTGCTATCTCTTCCTCCTGTAAGGCAGATCTCTCTCCCCTTCAAGGGCAACCGTCCAGCCGGACTTCCCAAAAAAAAAAAAAAAAAGCACAGGGATGGATGGAATTCAAAAATTCCCAAAATTACTACAAAATAAATAATTCCGTCATCAATCTAATTTTATGAATCTTATTATCTACTCCCTCCATTCCCTATTAATTGTCGTTTAGGAGATATCTAAGTATCCAAATTAATTGTCGTTTAAGGTTCTTTTATTAGTTGTCAACAATTTATTCTAATTATACCCTTAATATTTTCCTTTTTTTTCTTTATGACGTAGAAGTGAGAGAGGGGGAGGGTGGGGTAATATTAGAAATTTAGGTGGAAATGACAACTTTCTTAATTTTTTCAAATTGTCTAAAGAATCTTATATTTAGGAATGGAGGGAGTACAATTCATTATTTTACTCGCATAGTAAAAAGAGGAGGTAATATTTTTAATTATTTTATTTCAATGAAAAATAATAGACAACTTTAAGAAATAAACAAAGTGTGTCTGTTTATTTGTATACCTTCTCCTAATGAACCTACACAGAATCAATACGTAATTTCTTTCTTTGTTCAACCACGGACAACTTTATGATCAGCCAAAACAAGAAAACAATTATTCCTTCCATCACTAAACCCCTAAATTATTATTATTTTCCAACGAAACATCTCCGAATTGCACTAGTTTTGTTTTTTTCTTAAATAACTAGTAAATAAAATATCAGAAAATGTCAAATAATTCTAGTTGAACTGATTAGACATGTCACTTCTTAAGTTTTATTCAGAGTAAAGTCTCGAGTAAATATTAAAATACCAATCACCAAAAAAAAATCTTTTTAATAATATTTATATTTGAACTTTTAGTAAATCCTCAGTCTAGAATTAAGAACTATTTATATTTTCATTCATTTTAAATAAAAAATAAAACATTTGATACCACAATAAAATAATAAAATAAAAATAAATAATGAAAGTTGTCTAAAACATTGATAAAATTGGCGCCCTCATCGTGATAGATGTTGCCTATGTGTGAAACACTTGATAATATCACAGAATTCTTGCCCATGGTCAGTTTCAATAAAAGTTATAATACTCATCAAATAGTAAATAAATAAAAGTCCTGCTCATTATACGCCAAGAGGAAAGATTGTATACGCTTCACTCACTGAATAAGGTAAAGAGATCGTTCACTTCAATTAATAAATAAAAATATCAATCCAACAACTTGAGCAGTTGATAAACAGGTGTAAATTCAACATGTACATTTTAAAAGAATAAACTTTATTTACATATTAAAATCTAATTTTTTTCAAAAGTAAAAAAAATTCTTACATTAAAATGAGGGATATTCATCACCTCTCTAAATCTGCCAGTAAAATGAACATCTCTACCTACTGCTTGTGACGCGATTTTAAAAGAGGTCCAAATAAGATTTTCCCAAATAAAAGTTCCACCGATACAACCAAATCCAAGCACGAATTAATCTAGTGTAATGTAGAAACAGTGAGTGCTCTAAGAATAAATATAAACTATATAAAATAGATAATACTATTAAACAATTCAAAAGAATAAAATAATTCGAATTATTGCATGATTTATATACAGACTAGATTGACTTTAAGTAGAAAGAGACAACAGATTTGCATCAGCATTAGTAGAATATGCTTAATATTCCTTCCCCTCTACCGTGGATTTCTTGACTCTGTTACAAAGTTAAACCGTTAATCGTCAGCATTGCTGAAGACAAATAAAGAGCCACAGAGGAAGAACACAAGTAGTATTGTGTTAATCTTACTTTTACTAAAAATTTGAATCGTGTTAAGTGTAAGAATTCATTTCTTTATAAGCAAAGGCAAAACTAGAATATACAGTTTGGGAAGGTAAATTCTAATCCTTTGGGAGCGCAAAATCTTTTTATATTATAAATATGGCATTTTAAAAAATGTTGGGGGCGACAGTCGCCTCGCTCCTTAATTTCGCAATTACTTATAAATTATTGGTGTATATGTAATTTTTTTATAGTAAAACTATTTAAGATATATTTCGTAATTTAACTTTTTTATTAACTTTAAAAACGGAAATGTAAAAACCCTCTTAGTAAAAACTCAATCAATACGTTATAATATAGATTTTAGAGATAATGACGTGAATCGAGTATCTATCTACAAAACATAAACTACAGAGGTGGCAATATTGGAAGAAGAACTAAGCACGTGGATTGTTGTCAGTTTTTGAGTATTTTAAGGTAATTATTATACAATAAACGCCAAATCTCAGATCTCAATTAATGTTTCACTGTTTGGGCGTATTTCCTCTAATTTTAGCTGAGCTCGTATTTAGCAAACGGCAAAGACAACGAAGGTGTCCAAAGGGACGCATTTTCGTATTTTTCAGTTCGTAACCTCGCATTTTCGATTTAGACATGCGTACAACTTGATAATATAACATGAAATCGCTCATGATTAACATAAACTCATACTTTTACTATAGCTAAACCTTTATTGATCGAAGTGAAAACAGTTGAACAGATAATTGACAAATAAACACATTTAAAATGGCAAATAATTCAATATTCATGTTCTGTGTATCATTTTCTATCCCTACGAATAGATGATTGACACGACACGTGTTCATATTTTTTTTACGGGTTTCACTATTTCTTTTAGGTTATAATTGTTTTAATTAAAAAATTAACACATATTAATTTCTTATTAGTGAGACATTGAACGGGTATAGAAGATTCCTAATAGTAGCTCCACTCTGAATCAACTCGATAATACAAAGAACTCCATTAGTTCATTCCAAAGCCCAAAGGCCCAAATTTGATATGTTAAAGTTTTAACGTGAGGGCTTTTGCTTTTCCTTAAGGCATCGAGTCCACAACGTACAATGGGCTCCAAATGTAGCCATCAAAAGTACAAAAAGAATCAACCACAAAGCCCACAGTGATTTTTCACCAATGAGAAAATGAATGATAAAAATAAATGATTTTCACAAAGTTAATGGTCTTGAGTTTGACTTCTATGATGTCTTTTCGCTTTGATTGAAGAGAATGATTATTTAGTAAATGTGACGGTATATGGGAGACTACTGAAATTCAATCTTCAATCTATTTATTTTAGTATTATTATCTAAGCTGGCACTATGCGTATTTAGTGTCAAATGTTAAATCGATCTATAATCCATCTGTTTTATTGGTATTATGAGAACAGTGTACATTTATGATTAAATATTAGATTTGTCTTTTATCTCTTCTTCCATACCTCCAACGTAAAAATCATAATTTGACCAAGGATTTCGTATTTTCTGTTTTTTTTATTATTAATGTTGTGTTTTGAGATTAGTTTATACCGGTAATATGAATTTTATTATATGCAGTTGATACAATAAATGCCGCGTATTGTAGAGTCAACAACGATGTGTTTTGGTGTTTGGTTCAAGTATCATTGCGTGGAGATGTGAAGGGTATTGTGCTTCTGATTATTAAAATGAAATGACATCATGTAAATCTGCAATGATTTGTTTCAGGAAAAAAATAAATTATTTATTATAATGTTTTAATGTCAGCTTGTGTTGACCATTACAAATTACGATATAAATGGATGAGTGAGCTTGTTCGACTGATTTCGCTCCTTCATTTTTAATCTACAAATTCTTCGACATGTTAAAGTCAGAACTTCAATTTATCAGTGACATAAATTACCTTGAAGTGGCCAAATACTCTTGATGACATGTCTCTCCACACAAATTCTTCAATTAAATTAATTGAATTCCCCAAATACAGGTCAAAAAATTTACAATAGCAATAATGAATTTGAAAATATTATTCAGGTAAAAATATGTGTGTGATGGCACGTTTACAATAAGTCGGTCAACTCTCATAATGACAAAATCTATTAGATGGATAAAAATGTATTCATACTTTGTCAAATTCGAATCAGATTCAACCTCAGCCCAAATAAATACAAAGGAAAACATCGTAATTCCACAACAAATATCAGTCAGCTGCCCCTTTGAGTCAACGTTCAAACAAACCAAACCAACCGAAGGAAGCAATCCCCCAATTCTAAACCAAAAAATGGCCACGCTATCGAGCTTCTCCTCACCTCATCCTTCGTTCCCAAACCCTAACCCTAACCCTAACCCTAACCCTAACCCTAATTCTTCCGAATTCGTATCTCCAATGCTTCAGAAGTATTTAGAGCAAGATCAATTGGGTCCGCCTCCAGGTAGCGACGAAGAAGGAGATAGTAATGATCTTCAATCCAATGCTAATATTATTACCCCTAATTTAAGCCCTAACCCTAGCGTCGGTTCAAATCCAAATTCTTCTAGTGCTGTTTCTATGGATCGATCTCTTCCGAAGTTGCTTCATCTCTCGTTTAATCAAGATCACGGTTGCTTTACTACCGGAACCGACCGCGGATTTAGAATCTATAATTGCGATCCATTCCGCGAGATTTTCCGGCGGGATTTTGACAACGGAGGTGGAATTGGAACCGTCGAGATGCTCTTTCGATGTAATATACTCGCCTTAGTTGGCGGCGGAGACAATCCTCAGTATCCTATGAACAAGGTTATGATTTGGGATGATCATCAGGGGCGATGCATAGGCGAGCTATCCTTCCGATCGGAGGTTCGAGGGGTTAGGTTAAGAAGAGACAGAATTGTGGTGGTTCTGGAGCAGAAGATATTTGTTTATCAGTTTAAGGATTTGAAGCTTTTGCATCAGATTGAAACCATTTCTAATCCTAAGGGACTCTGTGAGGTTTCACAGGTGACTGGATCTTTTGTGCTTGTTTGTCCGGGCTTGCAGAAGGGGCAGGTTAGAGTTGAGCATTACGCCTCAAAAAGGACTAAATTTATTCTAGCTCATGATTCGAGGATAGCCTGTTATACTCTGTCGAAAGACGGGCACTTGTTGGCCACTGCTAGCACCAAAGGGACTTTGGTTCGGATTTTCAATAGTCAAGATGGGAGTCTGTTGCGGGAGGTACGGTTAATTTTCTGCTTGTTTGAGGATTGGCATTTGTGATGCATATGTTTAAACTCGTGTTTTGATTGAACTCTCTGACACTGGGGTTGATTGAAATTTCGTTTCTATCATTCTGGTTGTGATTAAATTGTTAGGGTAAGAAAGAACATACATTCTTTGCCTTATATCTGGGTTAAATTGTTAGGTAATTTGAAAATAATAGATGGGTAATAACGGTGCAACTTTCTTTCTGTTGTATTTTCATCATAACTTATCAAGCAATATGTTAAGAGTTTTTTGATGTTTCCTTCTTAATCTTTGTTTATGTTCCACATTTTGCACAAATTTGTGAACTCATTATTTATTTGTAGCTCAATTATGGTGGTTAAATATGATTTTGTTTCTTCTCATTTCGGGCCAGACTTGTTTCCCTGGTGAACTAGGTTCGGGATGAAAGAAACAGTCTTTTATTTTGTAGTTGGTTACTTGGTTTAATTTTCTTAGGTAATTTGAAAATAATAGAGCGGTATATTAATCAGGGGAACTTGCTTTCTGTTGTATTTCCATCATAACTTGCTTTCTATTATACTTCCACAGTTTCTGCGCATCCTTAATTTTTTTTTTTTTTTTTTTGCTGCTCAATTATGTTGACATGGTGGTTAAATATGATTTCATTGTTTCTTTTTCTGTTTCCTTAAATGAACATGGTTGCTGTTTCTTCTGTTGAATTATTATTGAACCTGGGGTTTGATGCATATTTTTCTCCTCAAAGGGTGTTATTAGTTCGGTAATATTCATTTAGTGTTATATTGATCAGAGACGAATGATGAGCATCATCTAAACATTTGCATATTGTCTGGTAATATTTTCAATTGTCAAGTTGTTTTGAAATGATTATTTTTTGCACAACTCAAGTCTTGATAAAGTTTTGGTCTTGGAATATCTTTAGCGCTGACATTTGTCACCTTTATGTACTTTCAGGTAAGGCGAGGTGCCGATAGAGCAGAAATATACAGCCTCGCATTCTCTTCCTGTTCTCAATGGCTAGCAGTCTCAAGTGATAAGGGCACTGTTCATGTGTTTGGCCTTAAGATCAATTTGGGGAATTTGGGCAGTGAAAGCTCAAATAGTCCACCTCATTCTGAACTTTCTAGGACATCATCGAGCTCATCACTTTCTTTTATAAAAGGTGTGCCTTCTTCAAGTTTTCATGAGTTTATGTCTTCGTGAGAAGCTTTTTAACATTTTTCTCACCCCCTCCACAAAAAGGAAAAAGAAAGAGCATGGGTGGGGGTGGGGGTGGGGTGGGGGTGGTGTTACCTAGTAGCTCTTAGGTACCTAATGTCAAAGGGAATCCTTTACCTAATTGAGGAGATAATAATCGAGTTTGCTATCTAATGAATTCATTGGATGAAACAAAAAGATAAAAGTCAAGGGATACAATGAGCGTTGTTGTGAACCTTCTTCTTTCAGTGTGATTTATTTAGAGAGAGATGCTTTTGTATTGCATGTTGGCGGATCATTTATCACGTACCTGGAACGCTTTTGTACTGATTCTGATGTTTACTATAGTAATTGATAGGTGGTGGATAAGTCAACTGAAAATCATACAACAAATAGTAAAATTGGCATGCTGCAAAGTTATATGCATGTTAATATGTTATGGTTAGCATTTTAGATTTTCTTTTGGTACTGCTACTGGAGAAGTTTACATAAAAATCCGTTCTCATATCTATACACATGATTACTATTTAATTTATGCTTTGGTATAATCAAAGGATGGTTGAAATGGAAGGGTGCAACGGGTGTCTGGTGTGACCGTAATATACCATTGAGACTAAAGGGTAAGTTTTATAGAACAACTTTTAGACCCGCGTTGTTGTATGGTACAGAGTGTTGGGCAGTGAAAAGATGTCATATCTAGAAAATGAGTGTAACAGAGATGCGTATGTTGGATGTATGGGCATACCTGAAAGGATAGAGTGAAAAATGAGAGTATCCGAGAGAAACTAAGAGTTGCACCTATTGAGGAAATGATGAGGGAAAATCGCTTGCGGTGGTTTGGACACAAAAAGAAGACCAAGTGACGCTCCGGTTCGGAAACTTAAGGATGGAGGCATGAGGTTATAAGCGGTAGGGGAGGCCGAAGAATGTTTGGACTGAAGTCATCAAGAATGCTAAGGATTTGTTAGACTTAGAAGAGGGTATGGTGTTTGATAGAAGGAAATTGAGAGAATGTATTCATGCGAATGACCTAATAGAAATCCTATATTGATTCATGTAGCCGACCCAATTACTTGGGACTAAGGCTTTGTCGTTGTCGTCGTTGTTTAGGATAATCGAAGGAAACGGTAATAGTTGCTCACTCTTGGGAGAAAAATAGGAAAAGGCAACTAGAATTTGCCCAGCATTAGATTTTGTCTGGGATCCTAAATGTTCGAGTACGCTTACAGTTCATCTTGTTAGAACAGGATCTTCCGGCTTATCTAGTCCCTGAGTGTGAGGAGATGACCATCTAATGGTATTTCCCAGGTCTTCATTCTTGTTACCAGTTAATAATCAACTTTAGCACTTCCGAGTTGTTAATGTATCTTATGATTACTGTTTCACAATGTCGATGCTTGGAAAGATACTTGATATCATAATGATTCTCTTGGGGGTTTTATCTATTTAAATGTTTTATGAACTTTTCCCGGTGCTGTTCGATTAATAATTGTAACAATTTTCTGCTTGCCTGAAAAGTTTTAAGCTTATTTTGTAGTTCAGTCATTATCCATATCTCTTCTAGCTTTCTACTTTTGCTCGAGTAATCTACTAAAAGCACGACATGGCTTTAGTTCTTCGTGTGCTTTCAATCAAGATTGCCTCGTGAACTTCTAAAGGAACATTAATTAAGACATGAGCACTACGAACTCAATCTCGAGAACAAACTTGCTTGCCACTAGATCCATAGCAGAAAGAAAGGGTGGTAGTTTCAGTAATTCTTTATGAAGTTTCGTGTTCCTCTTTTCTGTAGCAAACTTCCTCTCTTATTCATTTCATTTCTGCATTATAAGTTATAACAATGGTTTTCGTGCTAAAGCTTCTTTTTTTGGATCTAAGTCGTTGCCTTATGAAACATTACCAGGAGTGCTGCCCAAGTACTTCAGTTCGGAGTGGTCTGTGGCTCAGTTTCGTTTGCCTGAAGGATATCAATACATTGTTGCCTTCGGTCATCAAAAGAATACAGTAGTTATACTTGGGTTGGATGGAAGGTGAGTAAAAACCTCAACTTTAAAATTTAAAAGCCATTCTCAATGCGTTGTACTAAAAAAATACATAACAAAATTCATATTGTTCCGTGGCGCCTCTATTTCAGTACAATCTTTGTAACCGAGTCAATTTGACAAGAACTACCATGTAAAGTTGCTTCTAGTACTGTATTTTTTTAACCTATCTCCAGCTCTATTCTTCTTTTTATTCCTGTGCCAAGAAAAACTTTGTACTGATTCTAGAAATCTATGCAGCTTTTACAGATGCAAGTTTGAGCCGGGAACTGGTGGAGAGATGACTCAGTTGGAATATCACAATTTTCTAAAGCCTGACGAATCTTTCTAGTGGATATTATGGACCTATATATATCTCTCTTTCTTGTTAATATATATATACGTGTTTCCTCGTGTATTTCTTGCTTTTGTCTTCGTTTCTGTGTTGTGGGGTAGACGATGTAAATATTTGAATGGTGTTTCTGCGAGTTATGCTACTAACACAAATATGGAACAAAGTTGACATAATCAAAAGAATTGGATATAAAGGACTTCGTTGTCACGTTTGTATCTTGTAATAATGCAGATTGTGTCTCTGTATCTCTCTGTCATCATATTATTCGTCGAGTTAGAATTATTGTGAGATTTGATTAGTTTCTGATCTTGACATTGATCCACTTTGCCCTGCTGCCCTCTAAAACTGGAAGAATTCTGATATGAATCTTCTGGTTTAGAATTGATCATATTATCACAAAGTTGTCTTTCTCCTCATTTCGTAGTGATGTGGTTAATTTTACACTACAAGGTCCAATGGATCGGTTCATATCATAATTATCCCTAAAACTTTATATTTTAAACTTAGGCGGAGAGTATGATGTTTTCTTTATTTTACCTTTATTTTATTGTTCAAAACTTATGTAGTGCGAAAGTTAGCGACGTCACAGCATTCGTTTGTCCTGCCACGTGCAATGAGCAATATTGACCTTCCCATATTTCTAAAGTAACACAAGTAAAAAGAAAAGATAAGTTTCCCCGTAGGACTTTAAGCGCAACAGCTCCGGTGAGGAATGGATAAGTTTTGCACGTGCAGAACATGTTGAGTTAAAACGGTATAAATTTTGCATGTGCAGAACGTATTAGATTCAAATTGCAATGGTCAAGATTAATTTAAAATGAGACACATGTTCTAGTTCAGGACATCTATTTTACAAAATACCTATTTTGAAACTCAGAATAAGTATCCTCATATAATCCGTATGTGCGAAAAATATACTGTTCCACATAGAATCCTAGACTTTTAAGTGTATTTGGTTTAGGAATTTTATTTCGATGTTTAAAGTAAATTATTTTTAAGTGGAGTAAGGTTCATTTTTTTATATAATTCAGTTATAGAATAATTTAAGGACCTTGCTAGGCTACTAGAATTATTGGCTAAAAGATTGACTAAAATAGTTTTTCGGACCTTTTTGCCCTTATAGTTGGATGAATTCCTTATACCAACAGGGGGTAAGATAGTCATTTAACACCCTCAATTTGGGGGTTTAGGGTTTCTATCTCCAAAATTTTAGGAGTAAATCATTTTCCATAATTTAATTCTACAAATCACGAGGCATGTTTACCAAAAAAAAAAATACTGTATAAGTTTGATTAGATTAAGTTTGACTGGTGTTTAGCTTAGTCTTTGTTTTTTTTAGTATTATTTTTGGACAACTGGTCAACGCAAAAGAGGATCATTCAAGAAGATGGTTCTAAGTATTTTCTCCCCAAAAAGAATGATTAAAAAAAAGCAAAGAAAAGAAGGGGTGGGTCTCGTCCTATAAATATGGTAACACTTTCCCCTATCATTTCCATCCTCAAACAATCAATCAATCATAGAAATTATTATTATTAATTCTCTGTAAGTAAGTAAAAAATGGGAATGAAGGTCCATGGAAGCCTTCTTTCGACAGCAGTTTGTAGAGTATTTGCTTGCATCTTCGAGAAAGATCTAGAAGCTGAGTTAGTCCCTGTTAACATGTCTACCGGAGATCACAAAAAGGAGCCTTTCCTTTCCTTCAACGTTAGCACCTCTCTTCACTATTTTCTTGTCTGTTAACTTAAATGTCTAACTAACGTTTTCTTGTCTGATTTTGATTTCAGCCATTTGGTCAAGTTCCTGGTTTTGAAGATGGAGATTTGAAGCTCTTCGGTAAAATTACTTCCCTACCCTTCATCAGCATCCAAACCGGATCTACCCCTGTTAATTGAATTTGTTGATTGATTGATTGATGATCATAAATGCAGAGTCGCGGGCAATTAACAACTATATAATTCAAGCTTATGGGGAGAAAGGGAACCCGTTGACTCTCGAGGATCCAAAGAAGAATGCTCTTGTGTATGTATGGGCTGAGGTAGAAGCCCATAAGTTTGAACCAGCAGCTTCAAAGCTACTATTTGAGCTCTGCATAAAGCCCATTTTAGGGATGACCACAGACGAGGCAGTGGTCGAAGAGTACGAGCCGAAGCTTGGTCAAGTTCTTGATGTGTACGAGGCCCGATTGAAGCTGTCCAAATACTTGGCTGCGGACACTTTTACCCTTGCAGATCTCCACCATCTCCCAGCTATTAACTACTTGATGGGATCTAAGGCTAGGGCTTTGTTCGATTCAAGGCCTCATGTTGCTGCTTGGGTTGCTGATATCTTGGCTAGGCCCGCTTGGACCAAGGTCCTTGGGCTGCAGCAGAAGCAGCACTGATATCATCCTTTTATGTTCTTCCTTGGAAGTTGGTTTTAGCTTTTTTGAGTGTTTTGTCTATGTTTAAGGAAGATCAACAACGTTTGTTGTTTGTCGGCAATGATGCCTTTTTTTACCGTCTGAATAAAATTGAACGTTTCTTGATATTTCCTGTCCTTTTCCAATACTCTGGATGAACCGTCTGCAAAATTAATACTCCCTTTTATTTCATAATATAAATCATTTAAAACATGTAGCGACAAGTAAAAAAGCATACAACAAAGTATTTTGTTAATCAAAATATCAATATTATTATCTTACATAAAACTAATGGTATACAAATTCTATTTAATATCAATATTAATACTATATAAAATCAGTAGTATCAATATTTTCACTAACAAAATAGCTTATTTTTGTACTAATGATGGTTTTAAGCTAATTTCCTAACGTCGCTCAATAATAATGACAAACTTTTTTTTCTTCTCAAAATTTGGAATTTAACGATTATTTGAAGAAAAAAAATTGAATTTAAATTTTTTCCGCTAATTTTTTAACTTCTCCCGGCAAAACTCAAACCCAAACCAAAATCCAACTTAAGTTGAGCTAAGATAATATCTATACCTACTAAAGTAGACATAAAATTGTTAAATAATGAGTAATTCAGACTAATTTAACAAGACATATCCGATGCTATCAAGAACCAAAATGGTCCACACACTTAATGGTCAAGGATGTTACCTTACCTTTCAAAAGATTTATTCCCCTCCGTCTTTACACTTGCCATAGTTTCACCTTTCACTCTACAAGCATGAACAATTTTTGCTATTAAAACTTAACAGGGACGAAAATAGTTGGGGGACGTCTAAGGCAAATTTCCCTTCTTGGTACTTGAAACTACTTGAAGTGCTCTTTTCATTTTGAAAAATTCTGATATGTACCTTGTGGTTTTGAATAAGCCACATAATTACATAATTATCTTTCTGCTCAGTCTAAGGCAAATTTCCCTTATTGGTACTTGAAATTACTTGAAGTGCTATTTTCATTTTGAAAAATTCTGATATAGATCAGGTCCTCATGTACTTTGTGCATCACGTAATTGTCTCTCTCCTTATTATATAGTGATGTGACCAGTTCTAAACCATATGGTTCAATGGACCTGATCCATATTAGAACTATCCTTTCGGTGACCAAGTACAATGAACGATGCTATGCTAGCATCTTTGTTGTATCCTCCTGATATTCAAGCTCGACAGAACTACTCCCCAAGTAGTCCTTCCTTTTAAGTTCAATTTCTTTCATCAATCTTCGAATTTTTTCCACATCACTCCATTTCCCCATTTCTGCATACAGATTAGATAAGACAACATAATAAGCAGAATTCTCTGGTGCCAGCTCCACTAGTTTCCATGCTGCAACCTCACTCAACTCTAAATTACCATGAGCCCTGCAACCGGATAGGAAGGACCCCCAAATAGTTTTGGTAGCCTCAAATGGCATGTCTTTGATAATCCTAATAGCATCTTCCAAGTACCCGGAACGAGCTAACAGATCAACCATACAAGCATAATGTTTGACACCAGGTGCAAATCCATACTTCCCACCTACTAAAGACGAAAAAATATCTCGACCCCTTTGTACCAAACCAGAGTGAACACAAGCAGAAAGTACTCCCATCAAAGTAACTTCATCTGGCTTAGCTCCTTCTTCCTCCATTCTGTAAAACCACCATACTGCCTCGTGCCCGTTTTTCGCTAAAGCAAGCCCTTTGATCAGGACACTCCAAGTGTGAATATTTTTCTCCTCCATGGCCTGGAAAACCTTCAGACCATCTTCCATTCTCCCACACTTTCCGTACATATCAATCAAAGAAGTCCCCAAGATAACATCCAATTCCCAAGCTCTCCTCTTTATAAATTCATGTATCCACACACCCATATTAAGCGCCCCAAGATTTGCACAGGCGGTCAACGCATTCACCATAGTCACCCGACTGGGATCCACACCAACAATCAGCATTTGCTCGAAAGCAAATAATGCATCACCAGACTTCCCAGATTCCCTGTACCCTGTAATTATGGTAGTCCAGGACACCACATCTCTCACAGGCATTTCATCGAACACATATCTACACAACCCCATTTCGCCACAAGATGCATATAAACTCAATAATGAATTTTGAACATAAATATCTCTAAGATGACCCAATTTAACTATCTGGGCATGTAGAGATTGACCCTCTTTGAGCCTCTTGAGCTCCGATAAAGACTTGAGCATAAAAGGGAATGTGTAATTATTCGGGAAAACAGAGTTTTTGTGCATTTGGGAGTAAATGGATGTAGAAAATTGATGTAATTTGGAATGAGAAAATGCTCTAATTAGCTGATTAAAGATAAAAACGTGGGGTTTTGGGGGATTAATTGTGTATAAGAGAAAAGCATAATTCAAGAGGCCAAGGAACTGGCAGGCGGAGATGAAGTGGTGGGCGATAGTGGTGTTTCGATGGAGGTTACGGAGGATGAGTTGAGCTTGGATCTGCCGCAGGCGGCTTGGAGAGGTGCAGTGGGTATCTAGGAGATGAAGGATCCTGCTCGCTATAGTGGTGGTTTGTGGCGGCTGAAACTGCGGCGGCCTCATT
The DNA here is from genome assembly GCA_026122235.1 of Vinca minor. Lineage (NCBI taxonomy): Eukaryota > Viridiplantae > Streptophyta > Magnoliopsida > Gentianales > Apocynaceae > Vinca > Vinca minor. The sequence goes on along the minus strand of JAOCZM010000085.1, from coordinate 729,717 downwards.
GTTCCCGTCGAACCATTGTTTATTATGGCGGTGGGCAGTGGGAGGCGGGAGTTGTGATGGCGGGTGTAGGTTAAATTACTTCTACGTCTATTAGCTATTACTTATTTATTTTCTAGTCTACACCTTAAGGTTTAAGAACCTTTTTGGCCCTTTTTTTTTTTTTTTTTAAATGTCAATTTAAAGTTGAGTTTTACTCAAAATTAGGAACTCTTCCAAAAATTCTCGAAGGCCTAGGCAAAATCTAAGCTTAAGAGGGGGATTTGTAAATAATTTTCAACTAACAATAGATGCGCATCCGTTAGAACTTCATGAATTATGTCATTGATCCAAGTGCAAATACTTTAGTATATCTATGATCTTTATACATTGTTTTTGTTTTTTTCCCTTGGTTTTTAGGAAAAGAAATTTCAACTTAAAATATTTCACTTGATAAAAGAATATATTTGATCAAATAAACCAATACCTCAATAAATAATAAATTTGATAAAAAATAAAGAAATACTTTAATCTCATTCAATCATACCTTATGAAAAAGGGAGAATAGTCATCAAAGTTTGTTTTGTTGATTTTAGTTTTCTTTTTTTTTTTTGCTAAATATATTTTAGTTTTCTTTGGGAAATAGATAAATAGGGGTATAAAAAGAATAAATTATTAAATAGAGTACTTTAATTTGACATTGCAAACAAAAAAAAAATTCAATGTGGAAACAAGTTGCGCATCCGGGGAATCGAACCCCGGTCAGTACCGTGGGAGGGTACTATGATACCACTACACCAGATGCGCTGTCTTTGGCTATCATCGAAACATTTGTAATTAGTTTTATTATTTTAAAAAAAACAGACGAATTTAAAAAAAATATGAAAAGATTTCATAAGAAAGAAACTTATAAATGTACCCCGAATATTTGTATTAATTCTCAAATGTTGGAGCAATGGATTTTATAAATAAATGCTCCATGTATAAGGTTTTGTATGTAAAGGATTTCAATGGACTCATCTATTAAATGAATAAGAAATTGAATATTTAATTTAGGAGAAGAAAGCTCCTTATATATAAATTATTTTTACATTTTTCATGTTGGTAAAATTTTATTTTAACTCAATTTGTACTTAAATTATTTTTGAAATACAACATTCGTCAAGTTAGTGTAAAGCTAGTGATTTTCGACCACTTTTAATCACCTATTTTACACATATATCTTCAGTATTAATGAGTTAAATTAGCAAAAAATCTTTTAAGGCTAGCAAACATATAGGGAATTGCCTTAGTATGACATTTGTTTTAGTATAATGGTCATGACATGGCAGTGGAAAAAGTGGGAGAAACATTTCTGTCATGGACGGAAGTGGAAGTCTCCCAGATGTGCCTTGCCACGTAAGTCAGGACGGAAGTCAGACTTACGACTTCCGTCTTGGCCTCCCAGATTAAAATCCCCAAATCCCTTCTTCTCCCACCCACCCGCGAGCCCTTTTAGCAAAAAACCAAAAAATCCCCAAGTGCCCCGCCACCACTCTGCTTCGCTGCCTCGCGGCCATCGCCTTCCTTTGCCGCTAACAATCCACCACCATCTTCTCTCTCATCTCTCAATCTATGAGGTATAAAACCTTGATTTTTTGGATTTATTTTTAGAAATTCAACATTTATGTTATTATTTGAAGTTTTAATTGTTGTAATTTTAGTTCTTTAGAGTAATTTGTTCCCTATTTGAAGTTGTATGTGTTTGAATTTGGTTTTGATTTTGTGAATTTAGGTCAATTAACAAATTAGGGCATTTTCCAATTTAGGGCAATTTTTAATTTAGGGGATTTGTCAATTTAGGTTTTTCGTGACTTCAATATTTTTGTTAATTGAGGATTATGGTGAATTGTGGATTGTTATTTTTTGAATTGTGAATTGTTATTATAGTGAATGGTGAATTGTGATGATTTTGTGTAGTTTCTGATGCATTATATGTATTTTTTTTTAGATGTCTGTTCCTGCACACCTTCTGCCCGGTCCTTATGAACCCAGTGTTTTAAACAAACACACATCCCATAGAGCTCTTAGAATATGGGGCGGGGACGTAGAGTTAAACACTAGTTTAAAAATAATTAGCAACTACAGGAATTTCTTTGATGCCTACCAAACGAAGGCAACACAAGGGTGCTTGAGCTGATTGACCTTTTGGGTTTCGGGGGCTGTTGTAGGATAGGCAAGATCAAGATAGACCACGCCTTGGTCACCGCATTAGTAGAGCGGTGGCGCCTAGAGACACATACTTTTCACCTCCAATGCGGTGAGATCACCATTACGTTGGAAGAAGTAGGTTGCCTGCTAGGACTGCCTATTAGGGGTGACGTGGTGTCGTGACACGAGGACTACAACCTTAGCAGGACTCAGTGGATTGAGCGTGTGCACGACATACTAGATTTCTGACCCCCACCCGAGTCCATTAGGGGTAACACCATTGCCCTTGTAGAGCCCCTAGGCGAGGATGCCACTGAGTTGGTCGTATACCCGCGGGGCCGGGCACTTATTTTCCTACTGATGTCCATCTTCTTTTTTCCAAACAAATTCGGGTCGCGGGGGAACATGCGGTATCTTCTCACCATCAGCGACGGGATCCTGGCAGAAGACCACCATTCATGGGCTAGCGCCGTCCTTGCACGTCTGTACCGACAGATGTGCACTTCTGCTCCGGTCGTTTCTAAGGACATAGCTGGATGTTGCCTTTTTATCCAGGTTTGTTTACTTTTTTATATGGTTTTATTGCTTCCATGTATTTTGAATATTTTTTTATTACTCCGTGTTTTTTCTCTACTAGTTGTGGGCGTGGGAGTGCATCTCATCTCTCCGGCCCCAGAACCGCGACCCGACTCTGCACGATATTCCCGCGGACGGGAGAGCTTACGGGTCGCGATGGAATACGGACCGGAGTTTCCGTAAATCACCCAAATCGCAGTTTACGGTGTTTAGAGATCAGCTGGATCAGCTGACGGACGCCCAGGGGTACGTATTTTCTTTAATTTCGTATTTTATGTTTGAATTAAAGCAATTGATTTATGCTAATTACATTTTTTATTGGCAGTTCATGTGGAGGTCGTACTCTGACTGGGTTATTGCCGAGAGGGCTGCTCGGGATGAGGGCTTCCAGGCCACCTGCCGAGCCCGTACGCCGTTCTTTTGTTTCGAGGTGGTTGAGTACCATTTGCCGGACCGGGTTGCTAGGCAATTCGGATTCCAGCAGGTGATACCAATCCCACCTGTGGCGGAGGGTACTAAAGAGGGTGTCGACGTCCACTCGTTTAAGGCTGGAGCTGCTTGGGACTGGGAAAAGGAATATGCCACGTACATTGCTCTATGGGCTGAACACGTGGATGCGCTGGCGAACGCTATCTCGGTACCCGGTAATGTGATCCTACCTACCCGTGAGTACATGGAATGGTACAATCGCATTACCGTTCACCTCCTGACAAACCCCCGAAACAAGGATGCCGGGCCACTCCCGATGGGCATTCAAACCATCTCAACTTCCGAGGCTATTTTTGTAAGTTTTTTTGTTTGCGTTGTCTAGAATATTTTTTCTAGTTTACAATATACTCGAACACGAGTATTGATGTTGCAGGAGGAATCCAACAGACTGATGCTCGAGGAATTCGAGAGGCCGGGCTCTCGTACAAACAGTCAATGCAAGTCCCTCATCTCCTGGGCTGCAAAGACAATAAAAGATGCATTCGTAGCGACCGGGAGGACGGTATCGTGCAGATCGCGCGCAGCGGATGTAGCAGAAGCTGCAGTTCTGCAACCGGTGACGCAACCGAGGGAACATGTTCCGGGCAGGTCTGTGGTGGGGAGTCACGGAGGAACCGGCAGGCCACTTAGGAGGACTTGGCAGCTAGGAGACTTCGACAACGGGGACGGCCACCGGAGCCAGCACAACCTGAGGCTGATCCAACAGGGTCTCCGGTGCCCACACAGTTTCCCAGTGCGGCTGAAATCAGCACCCACTATGAGTACCAATTCCCGAGTATCGGTACTTACTATTCCAGTATTTAGTCGGGGGGAGATGAGGGAGCCAGGCCATCTACTTCGGCACAGCCGGGTGTATATTTTGGCGGATCGCCTTCGTACAGCCTCCACCTCACTTAGACGCAGCACCACACTCCAACTTTCCAACTTGGGTACCCCGAGGAGCCGATATTTATCGACACCGAATGGGAGGAGTTCATTGCAACGGAGCGTGGTAGTGGGGTGCGAACGAGAACGGGCCACACGTACTATTTGCGCGAAGACAGGAGAAGCCCGACCGTTACACCCCGTCTGAGCCGTAGATAGCTTTGAAATTATTTTGTAATCATATATTTCATTTCATTGTTGTTTCTAACAATTTAAATTATTGTACATTATAACATATTTTATTTTGTTTTGGAACGTTGTTAGACTTTTATGGTATAACACTTTATTATTTCTCTTACTCCGAATTTGGTAAGTAATGTTTATCGTTGATTTATTTATGTTGTAAAAATACCAGGTCAAATAAATGCAACCAAAAAAAAAATTGAGTGTTCTTGGCACAACACACTGCCAGAGCCAGGGGACGGAAGTGGGGCAATAAACTTTTTTTGCACAAGTAACTGCCAGGTCCCTTCCGTCCTGGCTTACGTTGGCAAGGCGCGTCTGGGAGACTGCCACGTCAGCCAGGACGCCCACTTCCGTCATGGACAGAAATGTTTCTCTCACTTTTTCCACTGCCATATCTTGACCATTATACTAAACTAATGCTATACTAAGGCAATTCCCAAACATATACGGGATACGTGTTCAAAAGTAACAAAAAAAAAACACGAACTTTATAATAATGTAACAAAAATAGTAATTTAAAAATAATTATATACAGAAATAACTAAAAAAATAATTTATTAATAATCAACGAAATGCCATAGCTGCTGCAGTGGACACTAGACTGCTAATTTCATATCAAGAACAATGGCGTCGGCACCGGATCAGAAAGCCACCATTATCGACGGCAAATTAATTGCTCAAACTATCAGATCTGAGATCGCCGCCGAAGTCCGGCTGCTCTCCGAAAAGTACAACAAGGTCCTCCGCCCTCACTTCCCTCGTCTTCCTCAGAATCTTCTGTTTTTTTTTATGTTTCTTTTCCGGTTAATTATTCTTCTAAGTAATTGATTTGATTTGAATTAGATTTTTTTTTCTTTTCTAGTGCGTTTAGGTTTAGTTTAGAATAATATATAAATGAAAGTTGTCGTAATTAGAGAATGATACAAAGTGCTAAAGAGAGCGTTACAGAGGATTTGAAAAACTGCTCAGCTACTCTTTGGATATGCATAATAAGAGTTGTTTTTTAGTTTTTTAGTTCCTTGTGTGATTCACAGGCATGATGGAATGAAGGTAAGAATCTGAATTTTTCTGCTAATTTCAGGTACCAGGATTGGCAGTAGTGATTGTAGGTAATAGGAAGGACTCCCAAAGCTATGTGAGTATGAAGAGGAAGGCATGTGCTGAGGTTGGGATTAAGTCTTTTGACATTGACCTTCCAGAGGAGGTATCTGAAGCTGCCTTGATCGACAAGGTCCATGAGTTGAATGCAAATCCTGATGTACATGGTGTGTTAATTATTGTCCTACCAAACTCTTGACTTATCACAGAATTATTGTTAGAATTTTATAACCGATTCTTCAGTTGCTATGTATCTTTGCAAAAACATCACAGAAAAATGGTAGCGGAATCTCAATCTTAGAATTGTTTCAGCTTATTACTGAATATAATTAGAATCTTTTGCGATAAAGGTTTAAGGATAATCAATCCCCTTCCACAAGTTTGTTTATCGTTTTCCTTCTGTTAATTGCTTTAATTTGAATGTTGCTTATGATTTGATAGATTATTTAAAGCGTCCGTAATCTGAATAAATCTTGTTAAGACATTTCTTCTATCCAGTATGTAGACAATCAATTGTGCTGGTAACATTTTTCTGTTTATCATAGATGTTTCAAAGTACAATATAAGGAAGTTGTCAAATATAAGCGACAGATGGAGAATGTAATTGCTTATGTACCTGCAGGAATACTGGTCCAGCTTCCACTTCCAAAGCATATAAAGGAAGAGAAAGTATTAAGTGAAATTAGCTTGGAGAAGGATGTTGATGGATTTCACCCTCTGAACATTGGAAAGCTTGCAATGAAAGGCAGAGAACCTCTATTCTCTCCTTGCACCCCCAAGGCATTACACTTCAGTCTTGAGTATAGTATTATATCTTACGTTTTAGCTTCTTGAATTATTTTGTTGATCATATTTGTAAGAAATAAACAAGAATATGTGTGTCCTGTTTATAAAATCAGCTGGTTGAAAAAATAATAATAACCTGATTGATCTTTAACTTTGAAATCGTATTTTGTGTGAACAGGGTTGTATTGAGCTTCTTTCACGGAGTGGGATTACCATAAAGGGAAAGAGGGCAGTTGTGGTAGGTAGAAGTAACATAGTTGGATTGCCGGTGTCTCTACTACTTCTGAAGGAAGATGCTACTGTCACTGTGGTGCATTCCGGTACTAAGGAACCCGAGAGTATTATTCGTGAAGCTGACATTGTAATTGCTGCAGCAGGACAAGCAATGATGGTGAGAATATAATTTCTTAATTTTTTTTAGGTTTATCCTGGTCTCTTTCTGTTATAAAACTCTTTTCATTTTTTCTCAAGCATTAGCTGTTGAAGCATCCTCACAGTCTTGGTTTTTACTTTGTTTTGTGACAAATGCCCTGTCAGGTTACACACTTTTATGCGATTTAGTTATAACATGGCGAGATTGTAATCCAAACCCTTGTATAACAGATTGTATTCTATGAGTTTTAGGGTTTATGCTGAACAATCTTCTTGAGATGAACCTATGTATAGAAGACTTTGAGAGGTTATAGTTCTGAATGATAATCTGTGTTTATTCTTTTTTGTTTATTCATATTCTATTGTGCAGATTAAAGGAAGTTGGATTAAACCTGGTGCTGCTGTTATTGACGTGGGGACAAATGCTGTTGATGACCCAAAGAAGAAATCAGGTTATAGACTCGTTGGAGATGTTGATTTCCAAGAAGCATGTAAAGTAGCTGGATACATAACTCCAGTTCCTGGTGGTGTTGGTCCAATGACAGTTGCAATGCTACTGAAGAACACATTAGACGGAGCTAAGCATGTCATTGAGCACTGATTTCTGTTTCAGATCATAAATCACTGTCAATCTTTGAAATTATGAGATAAATAAAAAATCTCTTATGAAATGTACGTGTTAATAATTTTTTCAAGGTTCTAATTGGCCATGGGAATAAGAACTTATCTTCCTCTTAACAGAAGAATTTTAGGTTCTATCAAAATCTCTTTGTTGTTTCTTTCAGGACTAGGATGTTTAGATACAAGTTCCTTTCTTTTGTTTCATTATTGGCTTCTTTTTCACCTTCTTTTGTTTTGTTCTATGGGCAGTAGGGTGGCCCCTTCATAAACTGTTACTGTTTCATCTGTCTTATCTTTTCCTCTTTCTGCTGGCCCTTCTTGCTGGTGAAGTTCTTGCAAGAGTGCACCATTGTTTGTCTGTTTGTTTGTTAAAACCGTATACAACATTATGTTTTATTTACCTAGGCATTGTTGGAGAGAAAAATTAACACGTTATTGGGCACGTATTGGATCATACATTAGTGGTTGCATAGGTTCAGGTCCCAATTTTGGGGAGACAAAATTCCCTCCCCATGTCATGCTATATTGCTAGTGCTAATATATTGGATTATGAAATGACAACAAGAACTTCAAGGTGCTTGTATATTGTTAATTAAAGCATGGGCTACTAAGGTAATTTTCTTGCATCACAGTACAGGTAACCAGGTTTTTTTGGCATTTGCCGGTACTGGGAAAAAGTACAATATTAGATCTCGCCTGTTACTGCTCTAACACGCGAGGTTAAATTGCCTACACTAGCATGTGTTATTCTTGTTAATGAGGTGGCTGGTTATTGCCACATGATTGATTCATTAAGCATTCCATGCAGGATCTCTAGGACTAAAATAGCAAGCCTTAACATTAGAATTGAGAAGTTTGAGAGCAGCTTTAGATTTGATGCATCTTGGAGTTTTGTACTGATTGATGGAGGCTCCCTGGTTGATGAACAAGTCCATCAAGGACTCAAAAGTCCCCGGTGCAACCACTCGTATCTCAAGTGGTCCGATGGACTTGTCATTGGTCCGGCACCGCCTGTATATGTAATCAAGCTCTTCCTCCATGGAGACACAGCACTCCTGAAGAACCTTTCCGTCAATTGCGGCCAATGAGGTACCATCTTTGATGATCTCCCAATATATGACATAGTGGCCAGGTACAGTAGATGTATCTGCATAACTAGTGTATTCCACCACTAAAGCATTGTATGGCTCTAAACGTTTCTTTGCCTCACTTATGCTTTTGTGCAGGTCTTCTTCATTGGTTTTGTCGTTGTCGATGCTGAGTACAACGTTTCTCCGGCAAATGAATCTAAATTGGGGCGCCTTGTTGTGGAATCCAGTCACTTGTAGCACATCACCAATCCGATATCGGTATAGTCCTATTTCACATTATCATCCAAGAAAAATTAGCAAACATGTTTCCTTTCTTTATCTGGGTCCCCCAATAACCCCTACCCCTCAGTACCCATCTCTAACTTTGAGTCTGCTAAGGTGATAGTCTAGCTACCGAGGAGTCAGAGCATTCTTCTGCTGCTCCTCTATCCCCGTCTTATCAAAGCTACCAAGGGAGTGAGACATATATGATTTCTTACAATTGCGATTTGAGATAAAGAGCGAGATAGATGATCCCAAACATCAGTTGAGTGACGAGGATTGAATTTAAGAAATGGTTTAGGATCATGTATTACCCGGTGGCCTTTCCCATCCTCTGTCTCACAAGTAAGAAGTTGTTTCGTGTCACACATTTCTCTTAGTTCCACATTTCTTTTAGTTTTCAGATCTTTTAAAAAAGAAAAAGAAAAAGATAAACACCTTACAGTTTGATAAGAATGAGACAAGGATGAAACAACTTCAAGTAAGACAGAAGATCTGGACTCTAACCATCTAAGAAAAACAAAGAACTTAATGATTACTCACCAGCAAATGTTGTAACTACCAACTCATAGTAACAGCCAATTTTAACGTGCACCAGGTCCACAAGCTTAGTTGGGGAAACCTCTTCATCTTCATCCAAGTCCATTGACCATGTTATCCCATTCTCTCCCAAAGGAATGAATTCGAAGAAACCCATGTTAGGCAAGAGAGTGAACGACACATCAGCTGGCTTACACAAAGGTTTCATGTTCACACCAAAATAACATTCGGACGAAGCATACATCGTACAAACAAGTGGCAATTTCCCTTCACTATAATATTCAAGAGCCGGTACATATTGTGACATGGACCCCGTGATCACTGCCTCGATGTATTTAGCCCTAGGCCAAAGACGACACAATATTCCCTTCCAAGACGGAGCACTACAAATACTCTCAATCTCCTCAGCCAAATGTGGCTGTGGGGACAAGAGTATATCGGAAAAGGCTAATCGGCACCCGGGGTCGGTGATCGTAGTGTCAAGCATGCCTGTACGGATGTCGTGGCAGAGGTTGTGGTAATTGCGTTCGAGAAAGGAAATGGCTCGGAGAAAGGCAGAGGCGAACACAGCTCCTAGGCGGAGGACTTGGTGGCGGTGGATGAGGCCGGCTAGTAATTGGCAATACATGCTCTGGTTGCTGTCGTAGCATAATATGGCTTGATCTGGGCTAGTGTAATTGTTATAAGGATCGTTTCGTGATCGATTCTTGAAATGTTTGCTTTTGTAGTAGCTTGTTAACACCGTCCTAGCAGGTAACCCACAGGGAGTGGACGTTTCTGACTTCACGAAGTATAGGAACATTGCTTTGCCCTCATCAAGCCCGGATACGTACCTATTTCATGCGTCACATATCGATCAAGTTAGAGTAGTCCGGATTCTATATGGAACAACAAATTTTCCGCATTGCATAAGGACAGATAACTTGGGCTTAGTACAGATGTTGTAAATTAGGATAGGTGTCCCGTTTTAAATCAGTCTTGACCGTCAAAATTTTAATTCGACAGACGAATATAAGTTATGCACGTGCGGTACTTATCTCGTTCCGCATTGCAGCCGGTGGCCAAGTTAGAGGCGAAATTAAAAGCTATCAATAGCAATGAATTTTGCCTCTAACTAAAAGCTATCAATAGCAATGAATTTTAATTTTTTTAAGAGACGAGATATAATATTTTTTCGTTCTAAAAAAAAAGGTAAGAGGTTATTTTCTTTCGGAGCAGCTCTTGTGGCAGATATAAGTTTAGGTAGTTTTGCCCCTGACTATTTATAGAAGTCCAAAACAAACTAACATAAGTTGGAAAAAAACAAACTGCATAAATAAGGAAAATGGAAAGAAAACGATAACTAACTGATTCATAATTGGCATGATGAGATTATAAAAGAAGGTTCGACGGTCAAGATCTTCTTCAATTGATGGCATCAACTTTGGCTCTCCAGCAGATGTTCCAGAGCTGTTAACATACAACAATATCAAACTTAGCATGATTGTTTAAGCAACCAAAGATTAATACTACCTCCATTCCATAATATTAAGAATTTTATTACATATTGCGACAATTAAGAAATAAAAAAAGTACAATATTTTTTAATTAAAATATTAATATTACTCTTTTAAATAAAATTAATGTTATACAAATCATATTTAAGAGAATAATATTTGTATTTTAACTAACAAAATATTTTGTGTTTTGCTTCATTAATTTTTGTAACATGTAATTAAAATTTTATATTAATGAATGAAGGGAGTAGATCATAAACCTGCCCTATTGACTACGACCCACAACTTCTCACCTATTTCTGACCGAAGTAGGACCAACGAGTAAAAACGTTTTTGTATTTTTAAGAGGAGCATGAGTCCAGAAAGAGGGCAAAAAATCATGTATTCCCGTTATGTGTCTCGTTTTCTATCTCCACGAATAAATGATTGACACGTGTTTATATTTTTCCTACGGATTTCACTATTTCTTTTAGATTATAATTTTTTAATTAAAAAATTAATACATGCCAATTTTTTATTAGTGGGATAGGGATTGAGATACCGAACGGGAATAGAAGATTCCTACTCCAGAAAAGAGTCAGGTTTAAGATACAATTATCGGAGAAAAAGATCTAAAGCAAACAATGAAAATGCATGCAGAAAAAATAAAATAAAAAATTAAAAAAGAACCTGCAAAGCATTTCAGTAACAGGGCGACCAGTGATAAGGTTGGAGGTTTCGCCATTACCAATTCTGAGGATGTAAGGACTGATATCTTTGTAAGTAATGACAGGTACCAAACGTTTGAATTGTAGTACATCTTTTGTTGTACCCACCTTCATGAACTTGTTTAAATACTCAGTGCCCTCATTTTGAGTTAAGATCTTGATTAGAATTTGGTTTTGGACATCTTGGGCATTAGATGTTAGCTTTCTCAATCTCCTTCAAGGCTTCATCGCCTTTGTATTCTAATCTCTTGCATTCCATGTCTTAGAAGGGAAAAAAAGAGAAGTGCACTATGAAGTACTATATAACCCAACTTGAATGGATAATTAATAACCCAATAGATGTGCAATATATAAAGAGCTTTTGGCTACTACTCTATCGGAATATATTTATTATTTCACGCGTTCAATAATATAAGTGGTTTAGGATATATAACGAAAATTAAGAAAACAAAAACCAAGCTACTTTGTTATAGTCAAAATATCAATATCATTCTGTTAAATATGACTTGTATACCACTAATTCTATTCGATTTAAGAAAGTAATAATTTTGATATTTTGACTAAATAAGTATCTTGTATTTTGCTTCATTCATTTTCAATACATGTTCTAAACGATTTATATTATTAAATTGAAGGTGTATTGTTTTGTTTTGTTTTGTTTTTTTCACAATCATGGAATTAAAAGTGTCAACTTGGTAAAGTAGAAAAGACATTTCTTAAAATAGAACGTCTTTGCATGTGGATTTCTATTTTAAGATAAGGTTTTAAAAGATGCATTCTAGTAGAGAGTCTAGGGGATTATGTATATTTCTTTGTTTGGGAAGAGTGGTGCAAGGAAAAAGTAAAAAAAAGGAAACTAGGTTCTAGCCCAACAACATTTCATTGGTTGTACTTTACTTGAATACGTATTTTCCTCCTATTGCAACTATTTTTTTTTTTTAAATAAAAAAGGAAAAAGATAAATTATCGTCCTACCCCTAGTCCATAAAATGTTGTGAAATACTAGTCATATTTTTAAAAGTATATGATCGGCTTGAATATTCTTGATAGAAAGAGGTGGGACTGGACTCGATGAGCCGCCCCACCCCATACTACCAGCTTTGTATTGCTAGTTAAGGTTTCCAGACGACTAAAATGGGATGAGCTCCGCTCCTCGCTTGCTTAAAATTACTAGAGGATTCTCCAATCCTATCGATCCAACAGTCGATCATGTAAATGAGGAATATGAGAAATTATTCTTTTTTTTTTCTCTCTTAGATGTAAGGGTAAAATATTTAAGATTTTATAAGGGGTATATCAGACTTTTTGCACTTTTTGTTAGCTATTAGACCAATTTCATTCAATTTTGTCCCTTATCTATCGTATGAATAAGTTTTATACCTCAATTGTTAAAATCTTAAATTTTAGGGTACTAAAATATCATTAACTATTTTTTATGGTATCAAAATTATCTATCAATTTCTTTCTATGAAGAGTAAAAATGACGCGTATCACACAAAATTGAAAATTAGAGGATACAAGAATTTCATATTTTTTCTGTTTCTCCAAAAAAAAAAATCATTTTTTTTGTGATAGCGACGCTTGTGGCTACCAATCTGTATTTAAATATCCAACTGCATATGCCGACATATTAAAGGAATTCTTAGAAGGCCCATTACCCTTATAATAAAGTTATATATTCTCATAAAAATTAACATATTGCAAATAATTGGAACACCATTGGATAACAAAGAATAACATTCACTTCCATGTAAAAATAATACAGTTCTAACCTTAGGCCTTCTGTACCCATATCCCCATTGTTTGCCATGGGTGTTTTCTTGTGATGATGCTCCAACAATCCAGCTCTTGAATATATATATATATATATATATATATATATATATATATATATATATATATATATATATATATATATATATATATATATATATATGTGTGTGTGTGTGTGTGTGTGTGTGGGGTTGATCATGTAAATCACATAATGTATTTCAACTAGTAAAAAATTATAGAGTTTTGAACCTGCATCAATCAAAAGTTAGTGTACTTACCTCTCTAGCCTTTGCTAGTTAACTTTACCATATACGAGTCTTTCTCACTTTTAAAAATGTTTGTATTTTTTTTTGAAGTTATGTTCAAATTTGAGTTTGAAATTAAAAATATTGATCTCAACATGTTCGATAAAAGTACAATTTAGTTGTAAGTGTAACCGTTGATTTTTTATTTTTTTTTGTTTCGAACCTAATTTATGTATTGAGACATGAATATCTCCAAAGTATACTGTCGTATATAAATAATTGAAAGAAATTCCTTCATTCTTCACCATATGACATGGGAAGTTCTTGACCGCCTTCACCGCCATATATATTCATAGAATATAAAAATATAAATCGCGAGATTTACCTTAATATAGATGGAGGTTCCTGTAGACTAGAGATATTCCACCCTTTTTTGTCATGGGTATTTTTTTGTTGTAGGAAATAATGAATGTTTTGGGAAACACCATGATTGCTTTATCCAGTAAGAAAGCAAAAGGGGAGCATCAACAACTGATCAAATGCGTCAGCCATACGAGGCTTGTGGTCGCCGCATCTCATGTCTTGATTTGTTTCCATTTTGTAACTGTGCATGGCGCAAGGGAGACAATTGTAGGCAGACAACAATTGATAGTGGGAACCAGAAACTTTTTTTTTTTTTGCTTTCTTACCGTGCATATATGTCAAGCTCAATTGATAATGGGGGAGAAAGCTAATTGGGGAGCGATGTATTTTTCTAAGATATACTTTTGATATTTATCGAGTTTATTGCATCTTATAATTTATAATTAATTATATCACTGAAGAATAAGAAGATAGACGATTTTGTTATAAAATGACTAATTTTGAATAAAGAGAAAAGAGGCTCTTGTAGATGGGACATACATGGCACAAGGAACGAAGTCAGAAAATGTATTTGGGGGCGAAAAACTACAACAGTAAGTTGATATATCTATAAAAACCTCGTATAAAAAATTTGGGAGGACGAACTTAATACAAAATTACGAATTACATATAAAAATTATTATATTTAGTAGTATTTTTTAAAATCTCGGAGCGACTGCCCCACCCCTTGAATCGTCCCTGCATGGCATGCCGTCACAAGAATCATATTGTCCTCCATTACCATGACTTTGTTGGACGTATTCTCCGTACAACATTACTTTCGTTTCTGATCAACCATCATATATATCTTTCTCACTTGGTACATTATGCACAGGGCGGATGTAGTGTTCCACCACCTTGAAATATATATATATATATATATATATATATATATATATATATATATATATATATGGTATATTTTTGCCTTATTTCGACGATAAATTTATGAGTGACCTCGTATAAATAAGGTATCTCGGATAATAAATTTATTGTTCTTAAATTCTGAATTCGTCACGGATTATGATTCGAATCTGATTAGTTAACAAGTTTCAAAATGAAATATTTTTAGTTTTAGGAATATCTTTATTAAAATACATCATCAGCTACGAAAGGTTCCACAATAAACTGCCGGCAATGCAATTCGATCCCCACTAATGAAGGTTCGTTCAAGCATACATGCACCGACAGAGTACGTAACAAAATCTGGGTGTACAAAAGACACAAAATATGTTGCACGTGAAAATGATGTCACCACCACTTCTTTCAATTGAATCGAAGTTGAGTTTTTAGCTTTATATACTTCATTCATTCCTCAATATAAGTCGTTTAGAACCTTTTGAAAAAATTAAAAAATTTAAACAAACAGTAATATTTCAAACACAATTTCAATAATACCCTTCCTCCCTCCCTCTCTTTTACTTTTTCAATAAAAGATATGTCGAGGGTATAATTAAATAATTTGTTGACACCTAATAAAATACATGTAAATGATAATTAATTTGAATATATATAGTAAATTCTGATTGGTTAAGGATACGGGGACATACACAGGTGGGGACAGAGGATTTTCACCCCTATCTTACTGATAAGAAACTTACATTTGTTAAATTTTTAAATAAAAAAATCTATAACTTATCAAAAATAATAGAATCCGTGAAAGAAAAATAAACAAATGACAATTATTTATTAGTGAGACGGAGAATGATACATAAATTTAGTACATAAGAATATATATTTTCACCCGCCGTACATAAAAAGTCCATGATCCGGATACACCTTAGAGTTATTCCCCTTATTGGACTTTGTGCCCGAAATTGGGCCCAGGTTGGGAAGCAAAGACCGTTCACAATAGCCCAATGTTTTTTCTCCAATTGTTTGGGCTGAAATTGTAGAGAAGCCCACTTACGCTGCTATGCATGGGTACTATGAGTCTATGACATTGAGTGGCGAGTAGCAGAAAAGCCAAACCAAAAGCATGAATTTGGATAAAACTGAAATTGAAATCCTAAAATGGCAACTCTTGCCCACCATTTCTATCTCTGTTCATCATCTTCAAGGCCAAGAATAAGAACCAAAATATGGCTTCCAATCAACCATTACAGACCAAATCCCTTATTCTCTTTCAGTTTTCCGGCCACAGCAAGGCCTCATTCTTTGATTATCTCTTGCTCTTCTTCTTCTTCTCCTGAATTCACTACACCCACGGCGGAGTCTTGCATCAATTTGGGACTCTCACTCTTCTCAAAAGGACGGGTAATCTCTTTCTTCACCTTAATTTAATTTACTATCTTTTCTACTATCTCTTTTTCAAAATATAAGTCGGGTAGGACACGTATGAAAAAGGAAGAAAACAAAAAATAAAATAATTTGTTACTTTAAATATGAATACTACTATTTAAATTAGTACTTGTATACTACTAATTTTATTTATGATAGTAATATTGATATTTTGATTTTAAAAAAAAATATCTTATTTTATACTTTCTTTATTTTCGCTACATATCATAAACAGTTTATATTAAAGAAGGGAGGGAGTACTAGTTTGGGGTAATTAAGTGCAGAAGTTTGGCATAATTAGTGGTTACTAATATTAACATTTGGAGCATCAGGTTAAGGATGCTCTGGTTCAGTTTGATACTGCACTTACTCTCAATCCTAATCCCATCGAATCTCAAGCTGCACTTTATAACAAAGCATGCTGTCATGCTTATAGGTAATAACAAATTCTAATTTTGTTGTTTTTCCTGATTCTTGCATTATTTTCGTAAACTTGTGATGATAATTAGATGTTACATAACCAGCATTTAGGATAAGATTGGAGAATGATAGTGCCTTAGCAACATGTAATAGGATCGTACATAAGCACCCTTTGGGGCAATACTTAAGATGATATATCTATGTTGGTCTCATGAACTTTTAATAAAGCTAGTCATGAAAAACTTATATCATTGTTCACTTGTTTGAGGAAGAGGGGAAGGAAAGAAAGCTGTGGACTGCTTACGCACGGCATTGAAAGAGTATAACCTCAAGTTTGGCACGATTCTCAATGATCCTGACTTGGCCTCTTTCAGAGCATTGCCTGAATTCAAAGAACTGCAAGAAGAGGTTCGTGTTTCGTGCTCTTATCCATATCTTATTGGTGTTTTCCGGGTCTGCAAAACCTGGAAAATCTTGCTCATGTATAATTCTTTCGGAGTTTGCATTTCACCATGAGCAGAGTTCTCTACTTTCTTGAGTGGGTATCAAATATGACTAAAAGCACCACTGTCAATATGGCAGGCTAGGTTAGGTGGGGAAGACATAGGCTACGGTTTTAGAAGAGACCTCAAACTTATAAGTGAGGTCCAAGCACCATTTAGAGGCGTTCGCAGATTCTTTTATGTGGCATTTACTGCAGCTGCGGGAATATCAACATTTTTCACAATACCCAGGCTAATTCGTGCGATACAAGGTGGCGATGGTGCTCCTGATCTACAGGAGACTGGAATAAATGGTGCAGTCAACGTTGGTGGTAAGCAATACATATTTTCATCCAAGTTTTGGTGTTAGTTGTCTTTGAGTACTTTTTCTGCTGATCTGTGTATTTAATGTGGTAACATGTTTCAAATATGAAGCTAATTTTCTTAAAAGATTAAACTTTTGCATCAGCAATTTACAGGCATCATCATTCTTGTGGCTTTATTCCTTTGGGAAAACAAAAAAGAGGAGGAACAACTTGCACAAATATCTCGGAATGAAACCCTTTCAAGGCTTCCTTTGCGTCTTTCAACTAACAGGGTTGTTGAGCTTGTGCAGTTACGAGATACTGTTAGGCCTGTAAGCAGTTCTTTAGAGCACTTCTTTCTACTTCATTTTCGTCTGTAGAGGCCTCTACCACAACTCTGATGAATGAATGAATGAATGAATACCGTGAAAGTACTTAAATTGATGGGTTGTAGGTTATTTTGGCGGGAAGCAAGGAAACTGTCAACTTGGCCATCCGAAAGGCTGAACGATTTCGGACTGAACTCCTTAGGCGAGGCGTTCTTCTGGTTCCTGTCATTTGGGGTCAAGGTACAGATCAACAAATGGAGAAGAAAGGCTTTGGTTTTTCGTCAAAAGCTTCCGCATCTCTTCCATCTATAGGGGTAAGGTTCAAATACTTTTGCAAAAGCTTAATACTTGATAGACATATACCAAAAAGTTGTCTCCCTCATTTTTCATAATATCTATTTTGATATTTTACGATTCTTAACGGAGATACTGTTCGATGGTGTTATTGGATCACTATAGGAAGATTTTGAGAATCGGACTCAATCTGTAGTTACCCAATCAAAACTGAAGGCAGAGATTCGATTCAAAGCAGAGGTGGTATCACCCGGAGAGTGGGAAAGGTTAGTCTTTTTTCTCTACATACTTTTTTCCCAGTAATTTGGACAACATTATCATCCCATATTTTAACCCAAAAAAAATCAGGTGGATTAAGGATCAACAAAAATCAGAAGGTGTTAACCCTGGTGAAGATGTCTATATCATACTTCGTCTCGATGGCCGTGTTCGCAGATCAGGAAAGGTTGGTTGGTTAGTTCTCATTGATAAAGATTTCTTGTTTCCCTTCAAGTTTTTTGTGTGTAGATTTAATTGGAAGATAACAATTCTGATGCAGGGTATCCCTGACTGGGAACAAATTGTGAATGAGCTACCGGCAATGGATGCACTGTTGAGCAAGCTAGAAAGATGACATGTATGTATTCGACAAGACGGAAACTTCTGGAAGATATAATACCACCCCTTATTATTTTTTGTATCCATTACTGGGATGTATGTTCACTTCTGATTTGATTGTGCCCTTTGTTTCAAAATTGATGTTTTCTTTTTTAGTTTGTTTTAAAATAGTTATCGAGAATTCTCCAAAAGACAAAAGACTATTTCATATAATGCAACTTTAATCAATATGACGTATATTTTAAAATTTATTTTTTAATTGTTGAATTGAGACTAACAATTAAGATTTTATCAACATGTGAAGCAAAGTGAATCTCAATACCCTAACTGAATGATTCGACAATTATCAATTGTGCATGTTCACAACCATTACAAGAAAAGTTGAGTAAATGGATTCATCAACATATGCCTTGCCTACGAGAGAATATATATATATATATATATATATATATATATATATATATATATATATATATATATATATATATATATATATTATTAGTCTCAAATTAAGTGTTTATATTATTATTTTAATTTGGGACAGATGAATATTTATTATTCTTTGAAAAAAAAATAGAGTGACAAATTGGTAAATAAACCAAATACGAGTACCAATTTCAAAACACCCGAAATTAATTAAAATTAGTACCTGCCTTCTTATTAATCTTTCTTAAACTACTTTTTAGAAGACTACTTTTGATTGGAGAATTATTGGAAATTGCTATTTAGGACTATCTAATTAATTAGGAAGTATCTAATTATTATTTAGGACATGTATTTAATTAGTTTCTAAATAATGTATAGTAATTACCTAAATAGTGTGTAGTATAAT
Organism: Vinca minor; assembly: GCA_026122235.1. Lineage (NCBI taxonomy): Eukaryota > Viridiplantae > Streptophyta > Magnoliopsida > Gentianales > Apocynaceae > Vinca > Vinca minor. Next base: position 710,445 of record JAOCZM010000085.1, on the reverse strand, counting down.
ATAATTGGTAGTTAATTAATTTGTGTAGAAATATTGTCTATAAATACTCATGTACTATTTGCAAGAGAAATACATAATTTCCCTTCAAATCTTTTAAGAATCGCTAAATTTTTTAAAGCAGAATTATTAAAAGTGAAAGTATATTACTACAAAGAGAGAAAATACCATTAATTCCAAAGAAGAAACAATCTGTTCAAATGGCGGTCATATCTTCTTCTTTTTCTTCTCTCCAAGGCCTGCTGCGCCTCATTGTTTTCTGCTCCGTCCTCATTGGAGCTCTGGTGATCTCTACAGCAGAAACCGCCGGTGCCGAACAAGACTCCCGGTGGTTGCCGACGAAATCGAGCTGCGAAGGTTCAAATAGTAGTGAGTGCACTATTGGCGGCAGCGGTGAATTTGGAATGGATTCGGAGATTAACCGGCGCATATTAGCTGCAAACAATTACATAAGCTACGATGCTCTGCAGAGGAACACTGCCCCCTGCTCTCGTAGAGATGGGACCTCCTATAACTGTCAGAACGGCGCTGAAGCTAACCCCTATTCTCGCGGTTGCAGCACCATTAATCGCTGCCGGAGCTAACTCTCTCTCTCTCTTCGATTATAATAATAATCATTGTTGTTTGACAATAATCGCCTCCTGCCAAGGTCTTTATTTAGTTACTAATATGATCTGTTGGTATTTGGCACCCCAAAAATCTGTTGGTGTAGTATTTCTTCCCCTTTTTTAATTTGTTTGTGTGTATAATTATTAGTAACAGTGGTCAATTGATATTTGATAGTAATTGATCGTCTTACATGCTCATATCAGCTAATCTGCAGCAAAAGTTGATCTCTTGGAAGTTTCGTTGAATAAATATTTATTTATGTCACTAAATTATTTACGTTGTGATGTTTTGGGCATTTAATATTTTTTTTGCTAATTATAACAACATAATATTTACGTGTAGCTAAAAATAAACTGATAATACTTTACTCAACTATTTTTATGGCTAATTATAACACTATAATATTAACATTTTTGCATTAGGATTATTGGTCACATATCTGACACGTGTCTATTTTAACCGGAAATCACCCCAAAAAAATAGTGACGTTTATTTTCAGCCACACATAAATACTATGATGATATAATTAGTCAAAAAATAGTTGAATGTCCAAAACAGTAAATCGTAAATAATTTAGTAAGCTAAATAGCTATTTACTCAAGTTTTGTTTTTAGTTTTCATAGTGGATTCTTAATTCTTGGATATTTCATACAAAATCTTTGAGTGTTTATTTTTAAAAATAAATAAATATTTGTGTCTAGTATTATTTCCCGACTCACTCAGATGGTAGTAATAGGGCTTTGACATATCTGGTAAATATTCCGACAAAAAAAAATGACGATTGTCTTCCTAATATCAAACCTGTGAAACAAGGTCTCAAACAAATAATTTCAACCACCAGAACTGACATGAATTAGATAAAAGTGATAAATCTCCACAATGCCTTTGCAATTTGCATCTCTTCTTTGAAGTATCAATTAGTATTTCTAGCCTTCGCATCTTTTTCTATTTTTATTTCTGTGGAACAATAAAATTGAACAACCACTATATCATACTACGGATGCTCCATCCTAACCAATGGTATCACCTAGTTGAATATCAATAAGTTTGGTAAAACCATACGCCATTAGAAGATATCATCATGATGAAATGGCCCATCCCTATCCTTACTGTTACTGACCTAAGATAATCCAACAATTTCCCCCCACCAAATGCCTAAGGCCTTGTATTTGTTTAATGAACACAAGCTTACAAGTCAGTTTCTGGGTTTGGGGAAAAAATCGAAACTTCGATTGACCTTCCAAAGGAGAGGAAAGACTAGGAGATAGGCTACACAACCCTAGGATGCATCTTCTGCAGACAGAAGCCGAATACATCTGGAGGTAAAATCTAGCGTGAGAAATCAAAATGTATACAACGCGGTGTTATGACAATAGGTAATTTTGCTGACCACAAGAAGATGATAAAAACAAACTCAAAGATCCACCATTCACACACCTTTAGGTAGTTAGCAGCTATCGGAAAGAAACTCAGCAGGATAATTGTAACGCATTTAAGGACACAACATCCTCATAAGAAAATCAGCATTACTACATCAGTTTCTCGTTACCCATCATCGGAGCAGAGCATTGTGAAGCAAACATACATAATAAGGTCTCGTTAGTCATCATAAGAGTAGCATATTGAAGCAATCATACACCAGAAATTTTTTAATCTTCAAAAGTTCTATGCCGAAGAGTTCTCCTCGGGCTTCACTTCTTCTGTCTTCTGAGAGGATGTCAAAGGAGAAGGAGACCCGCCCTCCACCCCCATTTCTGCTCTGAGGTCATTGATGCTGTGTTCCAACTCATTTATCCGGCCCTTTTCATCGAGTATATTGCAGTTAAGGAGCATAACCATTTCTACATAATTATGAAAACCAAAAAGAAACTCACATGGAACTAATAATACACAGCAATAAGAAAGGTATCATGATCTACAAATGTAATATCCCGTTAACTGGCTGCAATTCAGTTACCAATATGACATGGTGGAAATTTCCTGAAAATATCAAAGAACAATATATATGTCTATCCAGCAAAAGTGAAATGTGATCAAAGGATATTCTTAGAAACAATATTCTCGGACATCGCCTGAAACCTTGCTTGCTGCATAATAAGAAGGGAAATCAGCTCTGTAAGTCATGCCCCAGACTGGAAATAACAATCGTAATCAACAAATACGAGGGATCTGAGGAACAGAAGGTGTGTATGACAGCTTACCATTTGCTGAAGAAGATCTTGCACCTACAATACAAAAGACAAAACAAATTAGTGACATTTAATCTCTGTTGGTTTTTTCCAAAATCAAAAGAAGCAAAGAATAAACAAACATCATATGACCACTAAAATTTTATCCCATTTTGCAAGGAGATCTGGAATTCTAGGTGACATGATTCTCATTTATATCCTAGATAAATTATAAATATCAATTGTTCTTCCAGTAATATTTTCAGACATTGAAAGCTCAACCATGTGTATTGGCCTATTTTCCCCATTAGTACATAATTTACAGCTAAAAAGAGGAACCTAGTATAGTCCCCATTCCCAATCTTCCAGGAAGGAAAAAATTAAGGTACTCACAAAAACAGACATATCAGCAGTACTTTGCTTCGGGTCTCCGGACTCTTGTCTTTCCTGCAACAATAACCGAGAAAACCTTGTCAGATACACGCCGAGTCTCACATCAAAGCACATCTCAAACATGTATGAAATTGCATACTGATGATGAGATGGTTTAACAACATTCTTAACATTCGGCATCTAATTGTACAAATGGCATCGTAGAAGTATCTAAATTTGTGTCATGCTATAAGACTCTTAGGACTCAAAAGAGCAGTACTTTTAAGGATTTCCTTGAAGCAAGCGAATATGGAAATAAATAACACTTATTGCACACCAAATTGGACGAAAGCTGGAGAAATTCCTAATTTGAGTTTCTCAGCCACAAACACCAACATACAGTAGTTCTACAACTCAAAAATCATAAGATCCCTGAACATACGAACCTAGCTCGTTTCCTACTGAATTAATCGCAGTTCATTAGCAATTTAGAATATGAATTATTAATAAAAATTATGAAACGGTAAACTAATTGCAAGAGAGAACGCATCGATGAGGAAATCCTAATGTTTTGAGTTTCTACAGCCTCGGACACCAAAATTCAATAGATTCTCAATACCCTAACTGAATGATTCGACAATTATCACTTGTGCATGTTCACATCCATTACATGAGTAAATGGATTCATCGTAAATGAATTCATCAACATGATATGCCTTTTTTTTTTTTTTTTTAATTGGACCTCACCAGAGGAGGAGCTCATGTAGGGCGGATAATAGAAGCCCGGCTGAGCAGATGCCCCATGAAGGGGAGTAGAAGAATCCACACAAGGGAAACTAGAAATAGGAAATTGAAGACCTTGTGATAACATGATATGCCTTGCCTACGAGATAATCTATTTATATATATATTACAAAAACCTTTTTCAGATTTGTATATATATAATGCCACATGTCATTTTATAGGATTTTTTATATTTTAATTAGATATAAAACTTTTGATTGGTGTAAAAAATTTGAACTATTTTATTCAATTCGGAGGAGGCAGGATTTGAATCCGTAACATGCAGATCAAATGTCATACCACATTGCCAGCTACTCTGACGACTATTTGACAACTATTTTCTTTAATTCTTTTAATGAAATGCTAATTTAAGTAAATTATGAGATAGTTGGAATATTGTAATAAATTCCGTAAAAAAAATTTGTTTCGTTTGAACTTTTATCTTGCAATAATTTTTACATTAATCTATAAGCTACTTACCGACCATAATGTTTTTGTCGAATAAAGTATACAAAATGAATTTTTGTCGAATAAAGTATACATAATGAGTTTTTGTTGAGTAAAGTATGTCTATTATGAGTTTTTTTTTCTTTTCAGAATGATTAAAATTAAATTACTCATTTTCTAAAATAATAATATTTTTTCATATAAACTTCTATTACTAACCTTCCTTAACTAATAATGTTAGAAGACGACTTTATTAAAAGTAAAATACTTTTATTAATTTTCATTTTAAGTCAAAGTGAAATATTAAATTCAAGATTGAAGCAATATTGTATTTGTTAAAGTATATAGCCTAAATAATATTCGAGTTTCTGATAACTATGTATCATCATATTGCTTATGACCCTTGTGTTATTTTTCTAAATTTCTTTTATATTATTAGTAGAAATTTTGCTTTTTTGCATTGATTTATGATAGCTGAATCTATTGATCATTGATAGCCACTTTTAATTTTTAATTTTGATTTTTCTTTTAAATGTTTCGATTTATTTGATTGTTGGGTACAAAGAATCCTAATTCGTGGTAACATTTTCTGTTATATGTATTGATTTACGTATGTCCTAGAAGTCTTAAGCAAAACCTTAATTTAGACTTGATTTGTTATTTTGGTTCTAAGAATTAAGTTTTTAAGTCATGCCCAACAGAGTTTTCTTAAAAGATTGCCCTTCAAAAATGACCAATTTTGCAAAAAAATTATAAAGTTTACGAGGAACTTTTTTGAGGGAATTTATTGGGAAGTTTCTGTGAACTTATGGGAATTTATGAGAATATTTTATTATAATATTTACTCATCTCTTCATCCGTTTTATGTTCAATACTTTTGACGTTTAATTATTATTTATATATATTTTGATCAATTTTTTATCCAATAAACATTATTATTAATAAATTCCCTTTAAATAATTTATTATATACTATTAGACTGATTTTATTTTTAGGGAATAAAAACATTTAATAAGATGGATCTTACAACAATGCAAGTTTGTCAAAAAAAAACTTGAGCAGAAAATTGCTCGCTCTCATAGAAAGAAGATGCATTATCTCAAAATGTGGAGCACACAATGTTGAAAAAAACTTAATGAATTAGATGGCTCCATAAGAAAAATGAAGTCACAATACTTAGTCTCTTCATTTTTTCTTAAAAGATTAGGTGATTAATATTTAATAGTAGTAGTGTAGTGATTATTGGACCAAAACATTGGATGAAACATTAATCGAAATAGTATAGGATTATGTTTAATTATTTTGATTATATATTATTTAATCCAATTTTTTTTATCCAATAATCCTTCGGTGCTCACCCTTATATTTGTGAGTTACTCAATAAAATTCATATTACAGTTAACGAGTTTTTGTTCTAAATACAATTGTACAACCATTAATTTAATAATTTGAAATTCAGTATTTCCGTGCATAGCACGGGTCATTAGGCTAGTATATATATATATATATATATATATATATATATATATATATATATATATATATATATACGAGCATGTTATATATACGTATATTTGTATCTATATATTTCTTCATTACTATTTTCTTAGATTTTCGCATTTTTTAATTAATTTACTAATTTTTATTGGTTGAGAATATTTAGGTTAATTAAATTAATTAAAAATTAACTTATCGTAATAAAAATTAAACATCAACTTTAATTGACGCAAAAATATTAAACTATTTCATTTAAATTGGGAGAGGGGGGTTTTCAATCCCCCGACCTGCAAACCGAATGCTACGCCACATTGCCAACTACTCTGGCATGTATTTGACAACTATTTTCTTTAATTCTTTTAATGGAATGCTAATTTAAATTTGATTTTGGTTGTAAACTCTTAATTGGCTTATAAGAGTATCCCACGTTGAAAAGTTACATTGTTTTTTGAGTTTGACAATAATATAAATGATGGTACTTTGACATGTTTTGAGTTACAAAATTGGGCTGACATTTTAGCCCATCAAATTAAGGAAGCCCGCTTATTAGCTTCTTATATTTTTTATTTATATAAATATAAATAGTTAAAGTTTTAACAAATAACGGGTAATTCAGATGACCGAGTCCTCTGAATTCCGATTGAGTTTATAATCAAGTTCGATTTAGCTCAGACTTATGCAATGTTCATTTTTTTTTTATTCTAATTGAAAATTTTTATTTTCATAATATATTTTTAAAAATAAATAAATATGGATATTTAAAAAAATCAATTCGCTTCGTTTATACTGCAAAAATCAAGTAAATCTTTTTCTAAACTCTCTAAAATTAAAGTAGTTATTTGTATAAATTTTAATTTATAATAAAAGTTAAAAATATTAATCTAAAGTCAAATAAGAGAATTAACAACAATAAAAACTCCCACATAAATTTTTTTTTCTTTTTTTTAAATTTGACAAATGACAAGACTATAAAAGAAAATTAATGTGCATAAAATTTATACTTCCTCCGATTCAAAATAGAAGTTTTTTTAAGAGTTATTTTTTGTTGCAAAATATAAGTCTTTTTACAATAATGTTGCATTTATTAGCTAATTTACCCTTACATTATTTTCTCCATATATTCATATTTGTCAAAATGTATAGTTCTCATGCAACTCTTCATTAATTTATTTGTTCTTTTGGAGTATTAATTAGGGGTACTTTAGTCATCTTGATTAGTATCTTAATTTGTGTGAAAACTCCTAAAAAGACTTATATATTTGAATCGGAAGGAGTATCTATCTATATTTATATTACCGAGTATGTTTTCAGTTTCAGCCAATCACATCCTTCTAAATCCTACGTTTAATTTCCATGAATTTTTGTTCAATTAATTATTTTATAAAATTTTGATTGGTTGGTTAAATTTTACTTTGGTTGTTAATTCTTAATTTGCTTATAAGAGTATCCCACATTGAAAAGTTACATTGTTTTTTGTGTTTGACAATACTATAAAAGAGTGTACTTTGACATGTTTTGAGTTACAAAAATTACTTTGACATTTTTTTCTTTCATTAAACATTACGTTTCAGTGCATAGCACAGTATTTTTTATATATATATATATATATATATATATATATATATATATATATATATATATATATATATATATATATATATATATTTCCTCTCAAATTAAGTGTTTATATCAAGGCAGTCAAACTCGCGATCCTACGTAGGATCGGGAGAGCATATGAGGATCGTAGGATCGTAACTCGGATCGTAGATCCTACTTAATTTAAAAAATCATTTGAAAATATATATGTACTCTTAGAAAAATATTTCAATCACAAATTTAAAGTGTCTTAAATAAAAAAAGATAATCAAATACTCGAAGTAAATCATTCAAGTTATTAGCATGTTTATTAATTATAAAGATAAAAGTATAAATACATGTCCTAAATTTAACATGTTTATTAAACAGCTAAATTAGCTGAGATTATTGTGAAATAGCTAAAATTTTCAAATAAAATGTGAGAATTGAAACCGTCAATCACCAAATACTTTTAATATCAATTCACATGATGAAAGAGCATAAAGAATGAAGAGATATTTATTGGAAGCAGGGATAGCAATATACCAATTGAAATTAGTGTTCCCACATCCCAGTCTAGACAAAATAATAATATTAATAATAAATTAATTAAAAAAATTTAGCAATAATAAGAAGCGAGATATAATTTGAAAGCAAAGAATTTAACTGTTGCTGAAACATGATTCAAATGGTGAAACTTCATTTTTAATGACTAAGTATTCAACCAAAAAGTCAACCGGGGTTAATTTAATTGGTAAAAGTTGCGTAATTTTCTATTTTTAATTAAGATTCAAATATCTCCCGAGATATATAAATTTGTATACATCTTCAAGTATCAGTTCTGAGTATAAAAATGATAAAAAAAAATAGAAAAAATATAAAGTGTTTCAGCAAAAAAAATTAAAAATTTTAGTTTTAAGTGTACTCGTAGGATCGGTAGGATCGTAACGATCCTACTTTTCAACGTTAAATCCTACGAGTTTACTCCGATCCTACCAGATTACTGATTCTACGTATGATCTAACTCGGGAGATCCCTTAAAACTTGTAGGATCGTACGATACTACGAGTTTACTCGCGAGTTTGACTGATATGGTTTATAGTACTATTTTAATTTGGGACAGATGAATATTTATTATTCTTTGAAAAAAAATAGAGCGACAAATTGGTAAATAAACCATGTGCTTGGATAAGGTCTTGGTTTGGGTTTGGGCGGGAAAGGCTAAAAAACGGGCGGGAACAATTCAAATTCAATTTTTTTTCTTCAAATAATCGTCCAATTTCAAATTTTGGCTTCACAAATTTGGAATTTGAACTCTCCCGTCAATTTAAGAGGTAAAATTTTTGAATTTAACGATTATTTGAAGAAAAAAAATTTGAATTGTTCCCACCAATTTTTTAACCTCTCCCGCTCAAACCCAAACCCAAACTCAAATCCAAACCCAAACCAAGACCTTGTCCAAGCACACCCCAAATATGAGTACCAATTTCAAAACACCCGGAATTATTTAAAAGCAGCTACCCGCCTTTTATTAATCTTTCTTAAACTACTTTTTAGAAGACTACTTTTGATTGGAGAATTAATGGAAATTTCTATTTAGGACTATCTAATTAATTAGGAAGTATCTAATTATTATTTAGGACATGTATTTAATTAGTTTCAAGATAATGTATAGTAGTTACCTAAATAACGTGTAATATAATATAATTGGTAATTAATTAATTTGTATAGAAACATGTCTATAAATACTCATGTACTATTTGCAAGGGAAATACATAATTTCCCTTCAAATCTTTTAAGAATCGCTAAATTTTTTAAAGCAGAATTATTAAAAGTGAAAGTATATTACTACAAAGAGAGAAAATACCATTAATTCCAAAGAAGAAACAATCTGTTCAAATGGCGGCCATATCTTCTTTTTCTTCTTCTCTCCAAGGCCTACTGCGCCTCATTGTTTTCTGCTCCGTTCTCATTGGAGCTCTGGTGATCTCTACAGCAGAAACCGCCGGTGCTGAACAAGACTCCCGGTGGTTGCCGACGAAATCGAGCTGCGAAGGTTCAAATAGTAGTGAGTGCACTATTGGCGGCAGCGGTGAATTTGGAATGGATTCGGAGATTAACCGGCGCATATTAGCTGCAAACAATTACATAAGCTACGATGCTCTGCAGAGGAACACTGCCCCCTGCTCTCGTAGAGATGGGACCTCCTATAACTGTCAGAACGGCGCTGAAGCTAACCCCTATTCTCGCGGTTGCAGCACCATTAATCGCTGCCGGAGCTAACCCTCTCTCTCTCTTCGATTATAATAATAATCATTGTTGTTTGACAATAATCGCCTCCTGCCAAGGTCTTTATTTAGTTACTAGTATTTTTTATTTTTTATTTTTATGGATAAATTTATTTAGTTACTAGTATGATCTGTTGGTATTTGGCACCCAAAAAAAAAAAAAATCTGTTGGTGTAGTATATCTTCCCCTTTTTTAATTTGTTTGTGTGTATAATTATTAGTAACAGTGGTCAATTGATATTTGATAGTAATTGATCGTCTTACATGCTCATATCAGCTAATCTGCAGCAAAGGTTGATCTCTTGGAAGTTTCGTTGAATAAATATTTATTTATGTCACTAAATTATTTACGTTGTGATGTTTTGGGCATTTAATTATTTTTTTGCTAATTATAACAACATAATATTTACGTGTAGCTAAAAATAAACTGATAATATTTTACTCAACTATTTTTATGGCTAATTATAACACTATAATATTAACATTTTTGCATTAGGATTATTGGTCACATATCTGACACGTGTCTATTTTAACCGGAAATCACCCCCAAAAAAAATAGTGACGTTTATTTTCAGCCACACATAAATACTATGATGATATAATTAGTCAAAAAATAGTTGAATGTTCAAAACAGTAAATCGTAAATAATTTAGTAACCTAAATAGCTATTTACTCAAGTTTCGTTTTTAGTTTTCATAGTGGATTCTTAATTCTTGGATATTTCATACAAAATCTTTGAGTGTTTATTTTTAAAAATAAATAAATATTTGTGTCTACTATTATTTCCCGACTCACTCAGATGGTAGTAATAGGGCTTTGACATATCTGGTAAATATTCCGACAAAAAAAAAATGACGAGTGTCTGCCTAATATCAAACCTGTGAAACAAGGTCTCAAACGAATAATTTCAACCACCAGAACTGACATGAATTAGATAAAAGTGATAAATCTCCACAATGCCTTTGCAATTTGCATCTCTTCTTTGAAGTATCAATTAGTATTTCTAGTCTTCGCATCTTTTTCTATTTTTATTTCTGTGGAACAATAAAATTGAACAACCACTATATCATACTACGGATGCTCCATCCTAACCAATGGTATCACCTAGTTGAATATCAATAAGTTTGGTAAAACCATACGCCATTAGAAGATATCATCATGATGAAATGGTCCATCCCTATCCTTACAGTTACTGACCTAAGATAATCCAACAATTTCCCCCCACCAAATGCCTAAGGCCTTGTATTTGTTCAATGAACACAAGCTTACAAGTCAGTTTCTGGGTTTGGGGGAAAAATCGAAACTTCGATTGACCTTCCAAAGGAGAGGAAAGACTAGGAGATAGGCTACACAACCCTAGGATGCATCTTCTGCAGACAGAAGCCGAATACATCTGGAGGTAAAATCTAGCGTGAGAAATCAATATGTATACAACGTGGTGTTATGACAAAAGGTAATTTTGCTGACCACAAGAAGATGATAAAAACAAACTCAAAGATCCACCATTCACACACCTTTAGGTAGTTAGCAGCTATCGGAAAGAAACTCAGCAGGATAATTGTAACGCATTTAAGGACACAACATCCTCATAAGAAAATCAGCATTACTACATCAGTTTCTCGTTACCCATCATCGGAGCATAGCATTGTGAAGCAAACATACATAATAAGGTCTCGTTAGTCATCATAAGAGTAGCATATTGAAGCAATCATACACCAGAAATTTTTTAATCTTCAAAAGTTCTATGCCGAAGAGTTCTCCTCGGGCTTCACTTCTTCTGTCTTCTGAGAGGATGTCAAAGGAGAAGGAGACCCGCCCTCCACCCCCATTTCTGCTCTGAGGTCATTGATGCTGTGTTCCAACTCATTTATCCGGCCTCCCATTTCATCGAGTATATTGCATTTAAGGAGCATAACCATTTCTACATAATTATGAAAACCAAAAAGAAACTCACATGGAACTAATAATACACAGCAATAAGAAAGGTATCATGATCTACAAATGTAATATCCCGTTAACTGGCTGCAATTCAGTTACCAATATGGCATGGTGGAAATTTCCTGAAAATATCAAAGAACAATATATATGTCTATCCAGCAAAAGTGAAATGTGATCAAAGGATATTCTTAGAAACAATATTCTCGGACATCGCCTGAAACCTTGCTTGCTGCATAATAAGAATGGAAATCAGCTCTGTAAGTCATGCCCCAGACTGGAAATAACAATCGTAATCAACAAATACGAGGGATCTGAGGAACAGAAGGTGTGTATGACAGCTTACCATTTGCTGAAGAAGATCTTGCACCTACAATACAAAAGACAAAACAAATTAGTGACATTTAATCTCTGTTGGTTTTTTCCAAAATCAAAAGAAGCAAAGAATAAACAAACATCATATGACCACTAAAATTTTATCCCATTTTGCAAGGAGATCTGGAATTCTAGGTGACATGATTCTCATTTATATCCTAGATAAATTATAAATATCAATTGTTCTTCCAGTAATATTTTCAGACATTGAAAGCTCAACCATGTGTATTGGCCTATTTTCCCCATTAGTACATAATTTACAGCTAAAAAAAGGAACTTAGTATAGTCCTCATTCCCCAATCTTCCAGGAAGGAAAAAATTAAGGTACTCACAAAAACAGACATATCAGCAGTACTTTGCTTCGGGTCTCCGGACTCTTGTCTTTCCTGCAACAATAACCGAGAAAACCTTGTCAGATACACGCCGAGTCTCACATCAAAGCACATCTCAAACATGTATGAAATTGCATACTGATGATGAGATGGTTTAACAACATTCTTAACATTCGGCATCTAATTGTACAAATGGCATCGTAGAAGTATCTAAATTTGTGTCATGCTATAAGACTCTTAGGATTCAAAAGAGCAGTACTTTTAAGGATTTCCTTGAAGCAAGCGAATATGGAAATAAATAACACTTATTGCACACCAAATTGGACGAAAGCTGGAGAAATTCCTAATTTGAGTTTCTCAGCCAGAAACACCAACATACAGTAGTTCTACAACTCAAAATTCATAAGATCCCTGAACATACGAACCTAGCTCGTTTCCTACTGAATTAATCGCAGTTCATTAGCAATTTAGAATATGAATTATTAATAAAAATTATGAAACGGTAAACTAATTGCAAGAGAGAACGCATCGATGAGGAAATCCTAATGTTTTGAGTTTCTACAGCCTCGGACACCAAAATTCAATAGATTCTAAAGCTCGAAAACTATAAGATCCATGAGTATATGAACTTAGCTAGCATCCTACTGAATTAGCGGCAGTACATTAAAAGGCTAACATACGAACTACTAATTAAATTATGAAATTTTAAACTAATGGCTAGAAAATGCATAGACAAGAAAATAATAAACAAAACTAATGAATTTTCAATCATCGGAAAAGTAAACGTTGATCCTTACCATTATAGTAATACTCCGGCTATCGGAATCGCTGAAAATTCAGTGCTTAAGTAGAGACTGGCGGTTCTGCCGGGAGCGTTGTTACTTTTTGCAGGCTTTTAAAATTCAAAGAACCTTTCCGGCAATTAGCCTTAGTTCCCAAATTAACCTTACGTATTACTCTCTTCAAGAGCCCACTCTGAGTTTTATACCAGGAATTAAAAATTCATCTTGGATAGGGTAAAATGTCAAACGTTACCCAATTTAATATTATATTTTTAAGGGTAGGATTGAAAGACACATATTAATGAATCATTAATAAGTTGACTCAGTTTATAAGAATTTGACACATTCTTACAAATGTCAAGTGTTCAATTCCCTCTGCCGATGCGAGGCTGTATTGGTGGGTGATCTATAAGTACTTTTGTAAGCGATATATGGTCCATTGGTCCCTATGGCCTTCCCTGACCCGTGATGGTAACTAGAGCCGAACCCACCCAAACTCTTTTTTACCAAAAAAAAAATGAATCATTTATTTAAAAAATTGATAGTTAATTTGAGACATTAAAAAATACATTCCTAAGGAGTAGTATTGGAAAAAACATCACTAATGAGTCATTTAGAAAATGGATAGTTATTTTGAGACAAATTAAAAAGAAAATAGTGGATAAATATTTTGGGACGAAAGAGTACTACCTAAGTCACAAATTGTGTATCCCAAATTATTTGTAACGTTTCGAAGATTAATGCATTTTTATCATTACTTTTTTAGTTTTATCCCTAATTTATTATTTAACTAACCACTAATAACAACTTTTCAGTAATTAATTGATTTTTTTTTGAAAAAGATAAAGAGTTCAAATTTGAAAATTTGGTCTTGAATTTAGGAAGAATATGTAAGTGGATGCGGAGGAAATATGGGTCCATAAAGTTTGGAATTGAGTTTGAACTTTGAAACTCTACCCAATATGACACAAAGACTAGAAGATTTCTTGAACAAATTTGTAAGCTATTCCATTTATTTGTTTCTTACTTTCTTTGAAGAACATATTTATCATCAAAGGTTCCTTATCCCATGGGGCAAGGGCTCGATACCCTTCCCCATATATGGAGCAAGTTTTAATTGTCTCCTTTTCTAGGGCTATCTCTTCCTCTTCTTGTGAGACGCTTCTCTCTCCCCTTCATGGAGCAACCGCCCAGCCGGGCTTAAAAAAAAGTACATATTTATCCAATAACCATTTTTAGCATAATAATGCATAAACATTTCTCTCCAGAATTTCGTAAAATTCTACTCCCTATTTCTATATCTTTCCAGTGTGTCCATATCTAGCTCACAAAAGCTTTTCATTTAGCCTTCTTTTTGCTTAATGATCTACTCTTTATATCAACCAGATATGGGTTTTCGGGAGCAGCAGCAGACCAGAGACCGGCTAAGAGAAGCAGGTGGACAACGAAAAGCAGGATGGAGGAATAAGCAGTCGAAGGATACACGTTCCAACATAACTCCACAACTGCGAAAATAATTTAACTGCAGGAAAAAAAATGGAATGCTTTCGGAAATTAGTACCTGAGAAGCATATGTTACGAATGAAACAAAGCAGCAAGTTTTATGGTGAAATTATGTACCATGCAAATGTAGGAAAAGGGGTTCTCCACAGTAAGTACGGCAAGCTATAGAAGTACCTGCAGAAATGTAGTCGACATATTACTAAATTATCGGTCCATTTGAAACTCACATGCCCCAAGGAAATTAAGCATCCATGTATAGTAGCAGTAGTAAAAGTGGGCATTCAATTTAGCAATAAAAAGTATTGAACAAATCTTGTTCTAAATTATACGTTCTCCTGTCTAGAACTCACCAGGAATAGAATTGATAATGCAGAGACCGTGCACATACAATGCCAATGAAATTTCCGACAAACATAGCTGTTACGATATCTGAGTGAGAATCACCAAAAAATTCAATAATGTTAAGATAGCTGTAAAATCTAGAGAGAGGGGGGGGGGACTGAGTGATCCCATTAAACAAAAAGGGGGAAGAAAGCATAAAATCAAGGAGGTCATCACTTATGCTCTGGTCTAAGAAGCTTCTTACTGGAAAAGAAACTTGCACCTGTGGCCTTAAAGTGAGTAAATTTAGAAAAGAGCAGAGAAAATAGTCCTCCCCCAATCCTGCGAAATTGAAGATTGATAAGATAGTAAGTACTCCATTCATATATACAAAAGCAGCAACACAAGAAGACGGAAGGGATGTGCGTAGGCAGCGTTTATGCCTTAGTTCCAGGGGATACTAGAGGTTGAGAGCGAAGGAACTCTCAAATTCTCAGTAATACCCTAAACCGTATTCCCGCTTTATCAATCATTAACAATGACTAATTCTACAACAATTGTAATTACCTGCACCATCTGTAGTGGGCAAAAAGAGCAATCAGAGCAAGATGTGCAGCCAGTAGGGCAATAGCAAATCCCTTCGATACAAAAACTGGCTCTGGAATAAATTTGAAGTTAACAGACCTGGTAAAACATAAATAAGGTTAGCTTTCAGTCTGCCCTACTTATATTACCTTGAGACAAATGAAACATATATCAAAGAAATCATGTCCAACCCAGCAAGAACAATCTCGAATTATTTCACATGTGGTATGTTGTAAATAAACAATAATCTGGAATCAAATCCAAAATCCTAAAAAAAAAGAATTGTGAATCCAAATAAAGTGCGTCATTCAAGAAGTTTGAATCATGAGTTGACATGATTTACCAATTAGTTGAGTTGAAGAAATTACCAGAAGTGAATGAAGACGCGCCCAAGATTAAAAGCTCCAGACAAATAAGCCATTGGATATAACAGCAGAAATGGTAGCCCTAAGAGTATCTGCAGAACCATTGACAAAGAGCAGTTGATGCTTGTGATGATTTAAGCTAGACAATCCTCAAAGCCGCAGTATTGCGGTCAAATCCAACTCACCTACCCATATTAAAAAGATAATAAACAGATTATTGCCAATACAAAGCACAGGAAACAGAAGTTTAACTACAGATACAGCGTCAGCAACAATTATATGTTAATTGGATTGGTTAATAATATGTTATTATACTACTAATCTGTTATCGTTCAGAAACCATCATGGAGGAATGAATACCTGAACTAGCGCTGCACCTGCTAAAGCAGATATCACACCAAATATGTCCATGGCCTGAATTTCAAGATTTAGCATGGGAGCATTAAAATAACTGCTCAGGTCAATATTGAATGAGATGGAAACAATCAATGGACAAAACTAGTTTACCTTCAACATGAGGATGAACAATGGTGGGTGGTGCTCAGTTATGTACAATTGAAACTGTTGAAAAACTGCTAATAAGGTGATACCTGAAAATAATCAAGCCTAGCTGCCTAGGTGCCACTTCTGATAAAGCAGTAGGAGTAATGCAGCATGTAGAAGCGTCATGGCAAAACAGTCATTGAATAAACGAAGCACAAAGATAGAGTGAACTCTTTTAGACAAACAAAGCAAAGAAAGCGCCCACCAAGGAACCTGCAAAGAGATTTAGATTTAAGATTATAGTACAATTCTACAACATAGACCTAAGACATCTACTGAAACGGGAGAGAAGAGATGAAAAAGCCTCAAGAGTCAATATTGACAAAATTCAGTAATGAAATATTGACAAACCAAATTTTAGAGTAAATTTAGTGTGTGCTCAAATATCATACACCCCTCTGCTATAAGAAAGAAATTTTTTACTTGATGATCCTTTGTTAAGTAGCAATTGGCATTTACGTGTGTCATGGGATCGGTGACTGGAATTTAAATGAAACAACAGAATTACCATGATCATCCTACAGAAGGTTTTAAAAGATAACTAAATACACTCTAAAATAATTCTACTCTTTTGAAGCAAATGCATCAAATTCTTAAAAATGGTTCTTAACCATCATGGAAAACCATTTATCACATTAACATTGGGACAATGTCAACTCGAAAACTTCATCATGTAAAAAACTTGGCCAAATAAAAGAATAATATGCAATTGCTAGAAACCCGAAACTGTTTAACACAGGCATTCCCCAGGTTGCAAACATTTCACTCCGAAGAAATCTATAGGCTTCAACCAACCAGAAAATCTAGAATGGAAAGCACATCAAATTTCTTAAAATGTGGATACATTGAAACAATGAACTAATTCGATAAACACGCCACTAAAGCTATATAACTAGTTTGGTTCGTACCACTTTTGTCTTCACCACTTTTATCTTCACGTAGATCCGCAGAATGATCCCAAGATTCACAATGTAGAGGATACCAAAGAGAATCTGCATCAGCACGGCAGATTGATATAATTAAACACCTAGTAACAGATAATTCAATGCAAAAAACTAGTACCAGAGAAAGGAAAATGGATAATGCTACTCCCTCTGTCCCAAATTGAATATCTGCTTTCTATTTCAATTTGTACCAAAAAGAATGCCCATTTTCTTAAAAGTAACATATATTTTCTCCCTAAACTCCCCTAACTAACCTCGTTTAAATGATGCAAGTTCCACCAACATATGTGCCCTCCTATATTTAAGGATATTGCGTTACTAATGGTCAAATTACACTTCTTAATTCTTGTGTAAGTCAAACGTGGAGATTCAATTTGTGAACGTGGGAGTATTGTGGAAATAAAGATCAGCGATTTCCTATCACAAACAGCATTAGTAAACATTTCCAGCAACCCACATAAAGCTATTAAAAGAAATCAACGAAGAGTCTAACAAAACTTCAAACCTGGGCAGGAAAAACTTGACCTCCAGTAACATATTGAATCCCAGAATATATGTAAAGAAATCCAGCTGGATAAACCAGAGGCCCAGTATTCCCTTTCAAATTGCTGTAATCTCTTTCTCCTTCAAGAAACCCAGTCACCTATTCTACAGTCGATTCAAATTCTTAAAGCATATTCAAATCAATATCGTTTAAAACAAAGTAGAAATTAAGTCTAACCTGTGACATATAGGCGTCCCAATCAATCTTTGTATCTGAAATTTCCCCAAAATAAAAATGAGTAAAATAATCAGTACTACATTCATAAGTAGTTTAGTACACGTAGACGTAGCTAAAACTAAGTAAGCAAAAAAAAAAAAAACAATTTGAAGGCAAATGGTTGATATTTTGACTAACAAAATATTTGATTTATTTCTTCTGTAATACTCGCTAAATGTCCTAAACTATTTATATTATCGAACTTAGGAAATACATTCTATAAGCAGTGAGCTTGAATTCAGTAAAAGAGATAATTGGAGTTTGGGAATCTTTTACAGGGAACATAGGCAATGATCAAAGCAACGAGGATTGCATCGGCGAAGAGCAACGCGAAGGCAAATGGTACTTCGGGGTTTTTGAGAATTACTTGAATCGCCGGCGACCGGGGCTTACCGCTGCCGGACTTAGCTTTGGCGATAGATCGGCCAGCCATTTCTTTGTTTCGGCGTCGTAATAGACGATTACGATTAAAGCCACCCATTCTTTTGGGTTTTATCTATTTGTCCTTTTGAAATGTCGACTTTTTCAAATTTTCCCATATACTTTTAAGAATGGTACTCCCTCCATTCCTAAATATAAGACTCTTTAGACAATTTTAGAAAATTAAGGAATTTGTCATTTTTACCGAAAGTTCCAATATTACCCCTCTCTCACTTCTATAGCATAAGAAAAGAAAGGAAAAAATAGGGATGGCAGATGCCGCAAATAAAAGAAATGTCGAGGGTATAATTGGAATAAATTGTTAACAACTAATAAAAGAGTCATAAACGACAATTAATTTGGATACTTATAGATCTCCTAAACGACAATTAAATAGAAATGGAGGGAGTAGTATTATGTGACTAAACATTTAACCATTTAATTAACTAAATTGTGGGAGAAATTGTAAAAGTTGGTAAAATTTTGTATATCAACAGTGAATGAATAGTGTTTAATTTAAATTTTTAATCAATTTTAACTATAAAAAAATTTATCTTTTTCAGAAACTACTTATATTACATGTTTCTTTCACATTATGGATAATAACCTCTGAAAGATATAATCTTTTTTTTTAAAGAATCTCTAAAGATATAATCCAATTACTAAAAACGGATGCAATGTTTTAAAAAATATAAAGAAGAGGAAGAGAAAATTGATGCAATTGTAATGGCTTTAATTGTAAATGGACTCAAATTTCCATGACACAAATAAACAGATCATGGTCTTTTTTCTTTTTTTTTTAGACCACGGCTCCTATGCGGATTTTTTTGGTGCGGGCTCAGTGCGGAGATGGTGAGGTACGTTGGATTACATCCAACCAGTTGTTTTAGTAAGTGTATTTGAGGACTTTCTTTTTTTCCAGTGCAACTTTTCTCTCTCATCAAGAACATGTGTTCACGTAAGCGAGAACATCTGTTCACCGAACGTGAACATGTGTTCACTCATCAAGAACATGTGTTCACTCATCAAGAAAATGTGTTCACGTAAACGCAAACATCTGCTTCACCGAGCATGAACATGTGTTCACCGAACATGAACAGTGTTCACCGAACAGTGAGCAGGTGTTCTTGTAGAAATGTACGCTTCACTGCATGATTTTTCTCTCTCTCCTTTTTGACTTTTCGAGTCGCAACTTTTCTCTCTCCTACTAATAAAATTACATATGTATCCCTTTTAACTTTTCTCTCTCCCTCTTTTAAATCATAGCCATTGATCCATTCAAAAAATGAAATCAATGATCTCTCATTCTATGTCCCGCACGTGCGGATTTTTGAGCGTTACGCATCTGGATCTTTACTGCTTTTTTTTAAGTACAGCTCAAGGTTTGGAGGTTTTATTTCATTCATATCCAAGGCTTGTCTTTTATACAAGATGACGTACTAATATTACATTCCCATTATTTTTTTTAAGGACCTTACTAGAGCTAATAGAATTATTAGCTAAAAGATTGATTAAAATAGTTTTTCGGACCTTTTTACCCTTATAGTTGGGTGAATCCCTTATCTGCAACGAGGAAGTAAGATAGTCGTTTAACATTCCCGATTTGGGGGTTTTAGGATTTATCACTAAAATTACATAAGTAAATCGTTTTTTTTTAAAAAAACCCATGATTAACAAGTTATAGTTTTGATGAGGTGATAAAATAGCCCGTCGTCACCAGAATAAGTGATTATATTCCACGTGTAAGAACACCAATTGACACATAAGCAACAATATAGTCAGCACAAGAAACCATCAATCACTGTTGGCACCATTATTCCCTCCCACGTGTACACTCTTTCACCATCTCCTGTCGCCACGTGTCCTTCCTTCATCCATCATCCTTATCAATGAGAAAACCACGCCCCACTCTTTAAATTCCCTGAAATTCCTCCTCAACACAAAAATTTGTTTAATTTCTCCGAACTTCACTCAAAACACTTTGTTAATCCCCACCCACAATCATCAATATGGATTCCTCCGAACTCAAACACAGAACAACTACTACTACAGAAGAAGAAGAAGAAGAAGAAAAAATTCCAGCTGCAGCAGCAGATATTCTTACTGATTCCGACAACAAAATGAACAACGTTAAAACAAGAAGACAGAATAAGTCGGCTATGGCCAAACGCGGCCTTAGATCGCTGGGTCTTGCGGTGGCTCTACCGCTTTCTCTAACAGTTTTAGACATTGCTTTCTTTGGTTCCAATCTCCACTACGCTACTATGAATAAGTCATTTTGGTATCCTCCGCTTTGGGCTTTGCATTTGGCTTGTTTGGGATCGGCTTTCTTAATGGGCCTTTCGGCCTGGCTTGTTTGGGCCGAAGGTGGATTTCATAAACAGCCTTCGGCTTTGGGTCTTTATTTGGGCCAGTTGGCTTTAGGGCTTGCGTGGGACCCTATTGTGTTTCGGTTGGAAGCGAGTCGGGTGGGTTTGATAATGTGCGTGGGTTTGTTTGGAGCACTAGTTGGGTGTGTTCGGATGTTTCGGAGCGTGAATCCAATCGCCGGGGATCTAGTAAAGCCTTGCCTGTTGTGGGCTTTTGCTTTTGTTTGTTGTAAATCTCAAACTTGTATACAACTGAAACGTCATCGTTTTAAAATTTTCTTTTTTTCTTTTTGAGGGTAATTCTTTTTTTTTCTTTTTTGTTCTACTGTAATATTATCTTTTGTATGTAATTGGAATACGAAACTCGACTTGGTTAAGATCTGAATAACCCAAATCCTTTACAATATGTAGATAAAGTATAACTGAGATTACAAAATATTACAGAAATTCAAATTGTTTTAGACGATAATGTAGGTTTTGTTTTATAAAAATATGTTGTTTTCGTTCAAAAGAAAAGAAAAAAATATGTTGTTTCCATTCAAAAGAAAGGAAAAGAGAAAAAAAAAATTAAATATCCAAACGTGGAAAAGAAAAAGGAAAAAAATCTTAATATCATCCAAGACTAGAAAGTTTTTCGCTAGAAATATTAATGAGTCTGCTTATGTTAACCCGTTGAAAACTATAACATAAATCCTAAAACAAGTTGGCAACAATCTCAACAGAGACTTTTCTCAAATTACTGACTGAGAACAATTAATGCGGGCAAACTTAAAAATTATTCTTAGACCAATTAATGTAAGGATCTTGCTAGGTTATTAGAATTATTGGTTAAAACATTAATTAAAATATTTTTTCGGATCTTTTTTCCCTTATAGTTGGGTGAATCCCTTATACTAGCAGGGGGTAAGATAGTCATTTACCACTCTCAATTTGGGGAGTTAGGGTTTCTATCTCCAAAATTCTAATAATAAAACATTTTCCTTAATATAATACATGTTATAGTAAAAAAGTTAAATATCTTCCTTATGAGTTGATATTTTTAACTTCATATATTGCATTTATTAATTTAGTTACCGTTTTGAACTTACTCATTAATTAAGATAAAATTACTCGCCGAAGAACTAATATTCACCCTTTCCTTAATTGTTAGACTAAAAAAAGGAAAACAAATATTATCGTATGGAAAAAAAATATCTGGTCCGTAATGAATCTAGACTGAAAAAATAAGGATTTTTTTTTTGAATAGTTATGATATGAAGCAGGTCAATTGAAACATGTGGTGTAGAACTGGTCACATCACTACATAAATAAAGGTGATAGAAAATTATGTGATGGCGTGACTTATTCTAAACCACATGATACACGTGTACTGATTCATATCAGAATTTTTATTTTTTTTGGATTAAACTCATTGAACATTTAATAGAGAACTGATCGCATCACTAAAAAATTGAGGAGATATATAATTATGTGAAGACGTGACTTATTGTATACCACCTAATTCATATCAGATTTTTTATTTTTTTTATGAAAAAGGATTTATTTTTTATTTTTGATGAATTTATGAAGAAGGATTTAGTTCTTCTACCTTTTTATTTCATTAAAAAAAGATCTTCCACTTTTGACCCTATACCAACCCGTTATTCGTTTTTTTTTTCTTTTAAAAATAATTATTTTTTTGCACCTTCCAACAACGCCTATATAAATGTCCTCCAACCATTTCCACTTCAGACTTTCCTTATTTCCTTTCATAAACCCATAAAAACCTTTACCCCCTCTTCTCCTCTTTAACCAAATTATTACTCATCTTTACTGGAGAAGAGGAACTCGAATCTACAGGATCGATTTCTACAGAAAATAATTGTTTTTTCTTGATCGATTTCTATAGGATCAAGAAATTGAATTTCAAGAAAAAAAACATGGTTGAAACCAGGCGAAGTTCTTCTTCCAAGCGGTCTCTTCCTTCTCCTATCCCAAGCGGCAAGCGATCCAAGGTTAGGGTTTCTGTTTCAATTTCTCCGACATGCAGACTTTTTTTTAAAAAAAAATTCTTTCTGACTGTGTCAATTAATTTTTTATTTTTTCTGTTTTAAAGATTGCATCTCTTTTGATTAATTTCGTGACTTTTGTGATAATGGGTAATTTGATTTAGGCTGGGGCGCAGGAGGCCGGGGTATCATCGTCCACTAACGATGCCTCTCAGGAGGCAATTGTTAAGGAATCTATAGAGCAGGAGGTTAGGTCGGATGATCTGTTGGATTCAGGTGATTTGAAGCTATCCGATGGGACTGCGGCGGCGGTGCCAGACAAATCTCCGGAAAGTCAAGTTGAAGGCGGCGAGCCTTTGGTGTCGCCAATGACTCTAGGTGGGATATTTTTCCTTGCATGTGATTTGGTGATTTTTTTTTCTTGTTGTTTTTGTTGAGTTCTTGGTAATTCTTTGGATTTATAGGGGATTCAGGAATCGATGCGGAGAAAGGGAATTCTAATGGGGCGTTATTGAATAGCGACATGAAAGGTTCTTTGAAATCTAATGCTGCGGTTCCTTGGGGGAAGCTTTTGTCGCAATGCTCGGAGGTAGACTTTGGCATTTCTGTTATTCTTTCATCTTTTAGTGGGTTTTGAATCTTTGTTTTTGCTATAAGGTAGCAAATGTACATGATTTTCAGGCTTAATGCTTATGTTATATTGAAGATGGTTTGCAAGAATGGGAATCCATGGACATACAGAAGGATGCTGAAAAAAGATATCAAAATACAAGATATACAAACAAGAAGCATATTTGCCTTCATTAGATGTACATGAAGAGGAATCTTTAATATCCATTGTCCTACTGAGCTTTATGGCTACTACTGTTCTAAACCCGGGGTCTTAGATACCGTGTTTGAATTGTACTTTAGCTCAGTGATTTCTGAAGTCCAAAGATTTACTTTCTGCATCATATGCAAATTAGTGAAATACCTGCACCTGTTCCATTGACTAAGGCAGTTGTCAAGCTGCTTCTTCATTTTCTTATAATTCATTTAGCTAATTCTTATTTATTCATCCTTTTAAGTTTTGTGTTTACTGATTTAGAGCTGCACTTTCTATTTTGATGAACTCACATGGCTCTGGATGATCCAGTTATGACTGAGTTGGTGATGGCAACTTTCTTATTCACTTTCATCTTTTCTTTTGCACCAGAAACCTCATGTTTCCTTGGATCGTCCTATTTTCACTGTTGGTCAAGGCCGGTGTGACTTACCGGTTGGAGATCCATTGATTAGTACATCACTATGTAGATTGAGGCACATAGAGCCAGAGGTATGTAGTAAACTATATTACACGCTTTAGAACAAATATCTTGCCACCACTGTAAATTTGTATTCTTATCATGATTTGCAGATGTCTTATCTGCTTATGTCTTTCATTTATTCTATAACCATGACTTAGAAAGGATGTCCCCTCACATTGCTTGAGATTACTGGCAAAAAAGGTTCTGTTCAAGTTAATGGCAAGATCTACCCGAAGTGTTCAAATGTGCCAATAAATGGAGGTGATGAATTGGTTTTTGGCTCATCTGGTAAACATGCATATGTATCCTTCTACTAAGATGTAAATTGCCATGTGGAGAAGAAAAAAATTACATGTATTTGTTTCTCTTGTTACTTTTGTTGATTGTTTTGAATTGCAATTGCTGAAGGTTATGAGTTATTGAAAGCATGCTCCGGTGGCAAACATCGGCTAATCACGTTTTTCCGTAATTTCAAATAATAAAAGACCAAAGGATTTTCTAGTTCAGTTTGTTTTATTGTAATGCTACAATAAATTTTATGTCTTCTCTTGAGGTGCTTGCAGTTGCTGTTATAGCTTTAGCAGAGATAGAAGCATTGGGAATCTCTCTCTCCCTCTCTCTCTCGCATTTTGTGATGAAATTTTATTCTCTTGAGGATAAATTATTTATTTGTTCAGAAATTTGTAATTTGTTGAAAGAGTATTCTTTCCTTCACATATTATTAGATTTTCCAACCGCTCAACACTGAAAATTCATCCGCTTCGAGTTTTCTACCTTCGGTTGGCATACTAGAATCCCATGCTGGATCAATTAAAGGGGTTACTTTTGAGGCAAGGTCAGGAGATTCATCTGCTGTTGTTGTTGCATCGACCCTAGCGTCACTATCTAGTATTCGGAAAGAGTCATCTCTGCTACCTAAACCATCTGGAAATGATGAAGATGCTCATCAGGGTTCTGAAATGCCCCCTTGTCCTTCTACCTGTGAAATGTCAGATAACCTTGGAGGCGATGCTGTAGTGAAGGACAGTTCTGTTAATGATCGACCTACCTGGGCTGACATGCCCAATTTTTCACATCTTACTGCTCCCAATGAAGACTTGAACCTTGATAGGGTTCAGACTTCTATTGATCCTGAAGTTGGGAGGACAGGTGCAGCAACTCATGAATCAAGACCGTCTCTGAGGATATCTGAGTTTGACTTGAGTGGTAGCATTTCTAAGATTCTTGAAGAACAAAAGGAAATCCGGCAACTTCTCAAGAATTTTGACATTCCAATTTTGACACCAACCTGGAACCAAGCATTTAAAGATGCTTTACAGCAAGGACTACTTGATCCCGACAAAATTGATGTCTCGTTTGAAAGTTTTCCGTATTATTTGAGGTGATACTCTAATCTCATTCCCAGGCAACTAAATTCCTTATTGCCTCATGTTGCATCTCAAGTTAATACTATATCAACATTTATTGTTTATGATAAAGTCGTCTGAGATATCATAAATCTTAAACTTTGTTTTGTGCTTTGTGACAGTGAGACCACAAAGAATGTTCTGATTGCTTCTACCTACATACCTTTGAAGTGTAGTAAATTTGCAAAGTACACCTCAGAACTCCCCACAGTTTGCCCAA
This sequence comes from Vinca minor, assembly GCA_026122235.1. NCBI lineage: Eukaryota > Viridiplantae > Streptophyta > Magnoliopsida > Gentianales > Apocynaceae > Vinca > Vinca minor. The sequence continues at coordinate 684,575 of JAOCZM010000085.1, read as the reverse complement.
GAATTTTATTATCAGGTCCTGCAGGTAAGACCTGTAGTCTCGTCTGGTGTCTAAATATCAAATTTCGTTTCACGATGCTGTTCTCTGTCCCTGTATCTCTCCCCTATTTTGATCTTTTAAATTCTCCTGTAGGTTCTGATATATATCAGGAAACTTTGACCAAGGCACTTGCAAAACATTATGGTGCAAAACTTCTTGTTGTTGATTCACTTCTATTGCCTGGTGTAAGTTCCTCTACGATTGGATTCAAGTGGCTGGGTTGCAATTCTGTGATTCTCGTGACATATATCTTATAATTTATCCAGGGGTCAGCAGTGAAGGAAGTCGAACCCGTAAAAGAGAATATAAAGCCCGAAAGACCAAGTGTATTTCCTAAACGGGCTACGCATACTGCTGGCGTAACTCTCAAGAAACCAGCATCGAGTGTTGAGGCTGAAATTACTGGGGGTTCTAACATAAGCACCCAGGCTCATCCTAAGCAGGAGGCATCTACAGCATCTTCAAAGAGCTATATTTTCAAAAAGGGTACTGGTTGTGGTCTATGTTCAGCCTGAATGATATGCTCAAGTTTGCTGGTCTTTAACTGAACAGTTATTTTTCTTCATGTGTATGTTTTAAGTTTGTAAAGAGCATCTTAATTCTAATTTCTCTAGAATGAAGTTTAATCAAGTTGCGGGTTTTACAGGTGACAAAGTTAAGTATGTGGGTGGTAATTCCCCGACGGGCTCTTCTCCTTTGCAAACTCAAACTCCTTTGAGGTGAATGTCCAAGCAATTTGAATAAACTTTTTATTTGAAAGCAAGTTGATAAGCATATCCTCTGTCTCAGTGTCAAATTTGTGGATAACGTTGTTAAATTAGCATGCGTATGTTCTTGACCGAATGGTGCTCTTTGTTTCTGGTGTCGAGGCTTTTGAGATGTATGTATTTTATAGTCTGCGTTGCTGGGAGCGTGTGAATTTTACTTCAAGAGTTACCTACGCATCGCCATTCCTGAGAGTTCGAACATTACAGTCTGCTAATATGATTGATTTCTAGCCTATCTAAAAGATAAGCACAAGCACTATTGCCAGTGCGCTGGTGGACCTGTGAGATCTCTTATGTACTGTTTGTGCTCTTTCTGTTTATTCAAGAGGCTATTTATTTGTGGTTTGTTATATTTGTAGGGGTCCGTCTTATGGGTCTAAAGGCAAAGTTGTTCTGGCATTTGAAGATAACCGTGCTTCAAAAATTGGGTGTCAGATTCGATAGGTCAGTTCCAGAAGGCAATGATCTTGGGGGTCTCTGTGAAGAGGACCATGGTTTCTTTTGTGCTGGTAACTGCTGCTTATGTGATCTCTAAATTTCTCACTTTTCCCCCCTTTCTTTTTTGCTAACTAAATCTCCTTCTTTCTCACTCAATATCTTCTGTCCCTTGAATTTGGTGTTTGGTTATATACTGTCTATAACATTTAGCTTGTTGGTCTGCAGCGGACTTGCTCCTCCTTGATGGCTCTACTGATGATTTTGACAAGCATGCCATTAACCAACTGTTTGAGGTATTGTGGTTGAGGATCGTGACCTTTTATATCATGTTTCTTCGTGCAAATATATTGATAATCTTTTTCCTATTTCCTAATGTAGAATCGTTTAAATATGCAGGTTGCTTCAAAAGAAAGCAAAAATAGCCCTTTGATTTTGTTCGTAAAAGAAGCAGATAAATCCATGGTGGCGAATTCAGATGCATATGCTGCCTTTAAAATTAAGCTGGAAAACTTGCCGAAGAATGTTGTTGTTATTGCTTCCCTTACTCAGACTGACAATAGAAAGGAGAAAGTAAGCATCTCTGCTTCTGGTGTGATACACTTTTTTTATCATTTCAACAGTTGTCTATGTATCTGATATTTGAAATTGTAATTTTTAGTCCCACCCTGGCGGACTTCTGTTCACAAAGTTTGGAGGCAATCAAACAGCATTACTGGACTTTGCTTTCCCGGTACGTACAATGTTAGGTCGTTAATTTCAGTTTTGAATATATATTTTATATGATACCTTTTTTATGGTTTTTCTTTGGCCTATTTATTCAACCTCTCTTTGTTACGTAGAAGACATGCATCTAAGATATGTTGGTCCCTTTACTGAGTTGAAAATAGAGTTTCATTGAGAGGGGATTGAGAGCCACACCACTTATTTTCCTTTTCAGGAGAACTTTGGTAGATTGCAGGACAGAAGCAAAGAAACCCCGAAAACGGTGAAGCAGCTTAACCGTCTTTTCCCGAACAAAGTGACCATACAGATTCCTCAGGTAATTAGTGTCCCGCTGCCTGCCTTGTTTGGGTTTTCTGTATTTTTCCAAGTGCAAGTAGGTGAATTGCTCTTATTGTGACAGGATGAAGAATTGTTGCCTGACTGGAAGCAGCAGTTGGACCGTGATATTGAAACATTGAAGTCGCAGTCAAACATTGTTGGCATCCGAACAGTAAGCGTCTTCTTAATCATCACCATATTGTTTCACTTTATGTTGACTTCCTCTTTTTTTCCCTGAAGATTCTGGCAATAATTTGGAGGCAACTCAGAAATTTTATTTTATTATTACTTTCTTTTTCTAAATACAATTTTTTTTTATCTTTATCTATTTCTGTTCTTTTCTCACCTGAGATAATCATTTCAGGTACTAAACCGAACTGGCCTCGAGTGTCCTGACCTTGATGAAGTATGCATTAAGGATCAAGCATTGACAAATGAAAGTCAGTCTTTTTAAAGTTTGAAATAACTGATATATACTGTAGAAATTTTAGTTGACAATTACACTTGACTAATTTTCTTCTTTTGATTGTAATAGGTGTGGAAAAAATTATTGGCTGGGCTTTGAGCCATCACTTCATGCATTGTTCTGAAGCTTCTACAAAAGATCCTAAACTTTCGATTTCCAGTGAGAGGTAATTTTGATGTATTTGCATTTTACTTGCATTTTCTTTTAATTAGTTTAAGGTTGTTTACACAGCTTTTCCTCTGTAATTTGCAGTATTAGATATGGCCTGAACATTCTGCAAGGAATTCAATCTGAAAACAAGAGTTTGAAGAAATCTCTCAAGGTAGAAGTGGTTATCTTTGTTTAGGGTTATGATGCTCATTCTTATTGATAATTTCCCTTCACTAACAGTATATTTTGCTGTAGGATATGGTTAATGAGAACGAATTTGAGAAGAGACTCCTTGCTGATGTCATTCCACCGACTGATATTGGGGTTACTTTTGATGACATTGGAGCACTGGAAAATGTCAAAGATACATTGAAAGAATTGGTGATGCTACCTTTACAAAGGCCAGAATTATTTTGTAAAGGACAGCTGATAAAGGTTTATTTGATTAAATTTTGCTTTCCTATCACAAATAATGTTAATCTTCTCGGCTAGCAAGATTGTTTGCATCTCTTAAACAGTTACTTTTGGCAGCCTTGCAAAGGAATACTGCTCTTTGGACCACCTGGTACGGGTAAAACAATGCTTGCTAAAGCAGTTGCCACAGAGGCTGGTGCGAACTTTATCAATATATCAATGTCAAGTATCACTTCCAAGGTACTCCCTGCCCCGGATGGCCATTAAAAGAACAGTTTTTTCCTTTTTTTTTCATCCTGTTGACATCTATTTTTCTATGGATTTAACCTTCTCGTCTCCCCACCCTCTGCGGGGGCCTTATATACAGTGGTTTGGCGAAGGAGAGAAATATGTGAAAGCAGTATTCTCGCTTGCTAGTAAAATCTCCCCTAGCGTTGTTTTCGTTGATGAGGTGAGTAGATTAACATTGCATTTGTTAAAAATTTCATAATTTTGCTGGCAGCTTTTGCGGTTTTCTGGATCATTAGCCATGATTACTTCTTTAGATGTGTCTTACAATTACCATTTTCGGCATGTACTTTTCTTCACCTTCTTGGGTAGCTAGTGGTGGTTTTCTTTCTTCTTAGTAAAGAAAGGAAAAAGGGTCATGCCTCCGGTTTTCACGCTCCAAATATCGGGTCCTTGTCGTGGGGTGTGTGTTGAGAATCCCAGAGTGGCTAGCTTGTGAGCATACAACTTATAAGACTTGGGCAATCCCCCCTCTTTGGTACCTTTTGGGGGGTTGAGTTTTAGGATCAATCCAATTCTTCAACAATGATCTTCAGAGGAATTATGATTGTTCTGGTCCTCTCTATCATTTTCTGTTTTTGTCAGTCTCTTTTATTTATTTATTTTTAAGTTGTTTATTTTTGTATTAGTAACAGGAACATCACTTATTTTATACCTTGTTATAGGTTGATAGCATGTTAGGAAGGCGGGAAAATCCTGGAGAACATGAAGCAATGCGCAAAATGAAGAATGAGTTCATGGTAAACTGGGATGGGCTTAGAACAAAAGACAAGGAACGGGTATTGGTGCTTGCTGCAACAAATAGACCTTTTGATCTCGACGAGGCTGTTATAAGGAGGCTTCCCAGAAGGTGAACTTTAATTTTGTATACTTTGTTCTATTGGTTAATGATAGTTTTGATAATGATATTCTTGTCTCCTTAATCTCTTATTGGTTCAGGTTGATGGTCAACTTACCAGATGCTTGCAACAGGGAAAAGATTCTAAGTGTAGTGTTGGCTAAGGAAGAATTAGGTCCTACTGTTGATCTTGAAGCAATTGCTAATATGACTGAAGGGTATTCAGGAAGCGACTTAAAGGTTTGTCTTCAAAACTTACCTTGTGATGCTTGGTTTTTGAAATGTAAAGGATAAACAAATTTTTGTCCATGTCTGCAATATCGACAATATGAATCTAAACACAGACAAGGATCATGCGCTACCATGATTTCTGGTTTCTTTATCCACTAAGCTGCTTAACCTTTTTCTGGACTTCCTCTTTCAGAATCTTTGTGTGACAGCTGCACATTGTCCCATAAGAGAAATTTTAGAGAAAGAGAAGAAGGTTAGTACATCTATCTTATCTGGCTAAAAGATATCGATTTCAACCGTGTTCTCTTTTTTTTTCTCTGTTCGTTAAATTAAGCTTTTGATATTAGCAATATATGCTTTATATTTCTATTCCGATGTATGTCTTTTGTCCATTCTTCTGTCTACCCTTTTTTCTGGTTAAATTCATCTGTACTGTTTTATTAAATTTTGGTATTGCATGATTCTGTAGGAGAAAGCCACAGCAGTTGCTGAGAACAGACCTTTGCCTGCATTGGCTAGCAGCTCTGATATTCGCCCGTTGAGCATGGATGATTTCAAATATGCACATGACCAGGTACTTCTTCTTCTTTGCATCTCCAGTAAATGCGTGTTGTTTTTGGAATCCATGCGCTTTTTTCTCCACTATATGGTGTCGCAATGGCACTACAAATTATTTTAGTACCTTGGTGAGGTGAAAGTTTGATCTATGGTGTCTGTCAAAGAAGATTGAATCAGGAACTAGTTTGTTAATATCTATCAACAATATTTGATTTATCTTTGTCTAGTTTATATTCTTAAACGTTGATCTCTTCGCTATGCCTGAATGCTAGTAAACTGAATATTTCCGGGTAGTTGTTGAAAGTTCTTACCAATATTTCATCCCATATGCCAGGTATGTGCTAGTGTGTCATCAGAGTCGTCAAATATGAATGAGCTTCTGCAATGGAATGATTTATACGGAGAAGGTGGATCAAGGAAGAAGAATTCCCTTAGTTACTTTATGTAGAGAGTATCGCAATTGTATATCATACCTTTGTTTGTGTCCCCTCACAGTTAAATAGATGGTATATGGACCTTTGTTGGTGGAAAATCCTCCGTTCAGGTTCCTCCCTCAAGACATTTTTCGCCCTCTGGCCCCCCTTCCCCCCTTTCTCTGTATTTTTTTCTCCAGATTTAAAAGATAATCTCTTATAGGTCTCCTGTATAGGAGTTATTAATAAGCTTTTTTTGGGGGGGATTTTCTCCCTGTTCATATTTTCAGTAGAAAACTGATTGGAGCATTTTCAAGATTTGATCCTGTGATTATAGACAAGTGCTGAAGCAAAAAAGATAGGTTTTTTTTTTCCTATAGTAGAATCTTAGACTTTGGTGGAACTTGATGAGCAAAAGTTACTTGGAAAATTGTAGAAACATTTTTGGCTCTTAAATTCTTTTTTCAGATATTTTTCTATGTATATACAATTTTTTACTGCTATTGCAAATATCTTCCAATAGTTCCTTCCGATATTTTGAATGCGTTCGGAATGTTTGGATTATTTTGTCTCGAGTTGAAATATGAAAATTGAGGATGTCAGAACTTGAAATTAGGGCTCTGTTTGGATTGTGTCCGAGTCTGTGAGTGAGACTCTTTTAAGTTTCAAATATTGAGCTCTGCTCAAGTTTAGAAATTACTAATAATCAAATCTTGAAAACTTAAAAGGAAGATAATAATAAGAACTCTACTATTACATATGGGCCTCTTTGTATATTAATATTCATTATTTAACCCGACTAGTTGAAATAGTGAAATCTAAAGAGTATTTTGACCAAAATGACAAAAATTCCCGTAAACGTGCTACAATTTACATATCAAGATCGAGTTCTATATTTGATGACATGAGATTGTGTTTACAACCTTGCCATAGTTTGATCCTCGAAGTACTAGTAGATATTTGGCCGATCACAATCTTGAGAACACATAAGACTGTATTTAGTAAAAAAATAAAAATAAATAAGACTGCATGAACCGTAGTGAGATAGGATTTCAAATTCATGACATATCTCCTAAGAACACATCTTCCTGATAACACCAACAACAATCAAGCCTTAATCTAAAATATTAGGGTCGTGGCTATTCAAGGCGGTTTTAACCATTTTCAGGTGAGTTTTTGCTATTCCAGGCGGGATTTTTGCTGTTTCCAAGCACAGTACTAGTTTTTCAGCCTTGGATTTTGGGTGCTTTCAGCTTTACTATGCTGGGAGTTTTTTGGGTTCTTCTTTGGTTTTTTGGATGTAATAGTTAATACTTTGTATTTTTAGGATTTTTTCTCCATGCTTCTTAGATTGTAATAGGATTTCAAGCTTTTCTTGTACTACATTGTAATAGCCTTTGAGTGTGATAGTTAGAGAGTTAAATGTTCTCTCCATCTTGGTTTTTTTGAACCTTGGGGATTATCCACACGATAGGACTATAGATTACTTTGTAGAGACAATTTAGTTAGATTTCCTATTTTTTATTTTAGAAGCATAGGAACATAGTATGGACGGTAACAGGTGCAAGTATACTCTTAGGAAGAAAGCGTGGACGATCGAACACACTTGATATCTTGACACAAGCATGTACTAAAGCGAAGGGATCGTAATGGATTGTTCGCGAACATCTTGTAACATACGGTGAACTATTTTTATAGTTCTCCATTTTGATCTATATATTTACATTATTTGATAAAATAAAAAAAATATTAGGGTCGGCTATATGAACCAAAGTAAAAATTACATAAAGTCATCTATGTTGATGCACTCTCAATTTTTTCCAATCCAAAACAAAACTATCATTTAAATATAACAAATTCATATTTCTTTTATTACTTATATCCAATTCTACCTCGGACTCCCCTATCTCAAATATTACTTAGGTTCAATCCTTCCTCGGCCTCTCACACCTCTTACAACCTCAATATTATACAATTTTTCAATTCTCCTAGTTGTGTCAATTGGCCATTTTGTAATATGTTCAAACCATATCACTTGACATTATTTAATGTGTCCAAAATGACGCAAACTGTTATCTTTCATCTTATCATCTCCTTCTTGCAAAATCAAAATATCATTACAAGTATAAACAATATAGTAAAGGACTAACATATTTTTTTCAGTAAAAAAAAGTTTGGATGGATTCGATTGCGGTCGTCATCACGGGTAAAGAGTAGACTTTAGGGACATAAGTCGCTTACAAGAGTACTTATACATCACCTACCAACACAGCTCTCACGCCGTCGGCAAAAGAAATTGAACACTTGGCATTTGTAAGGACGTGATAAATACTTATCAATTGAGTCAACTTGTGTGTTGGTAAAGGACTAACATACGGTAAGCAACAGAACAGACAAAGGCGAAGCTTTGAGTTGATAACCGATCTCCTGCAATCATTCACCAAATTTCCCCTCTCTCTCTATATATACGTAATATATAGTCTATCTATATACCTGTTTGTTATCTAAAAAATTCAATCTTTTTGGATTCGAACGGAATTTTCATTTCAATAAGAAAACATGGTTGAAACAAGACGAAGTTCTTCTTCTTCCAAGCGCCATCTTCCTTCACCTTCCTCACCTCGACCTGGCAGCAAACGATCCAAGGTTAGGGTTTGGGTTTTCTCGCTCTCTAGCTTTGAAGTTTTAATCTTTATTGGTTTTTATACCCGTTTTGATTTTGATTTTGGCTGGTTTATTAGGCGTCGGAGGCATCATCATCTACTAATGATGTGTCACAGGAGGCAATTATTGGTGGTTCCGGGAAGAAATCCGGTCGGGAATCTTCAGACCAGGAGGTTCGGTCTGTTGATCAGGCGGATGCTGGTAATTTGAAGCTGTCGGATGCGGCGGTTCCGGAGAAATCGCCGGAGGGTCAAGTTGAGGGTAGGTTTTACTAGTGGATGATGTTATTCCATGTGAATTTGCTGTATCCAAATCTTGTTACTTTTGCTATTATTGTTAATTTCTTTTGGGGTTTTTGGTTAATTTCTTGTAGTTGATTCAGCCACTGAGGCGGAGAAAGCCAAGTCCACTGGTGCTGTGTTGACTAGGGGCAAGAAACGGCAATTGAAATCTAATGCGGGGATCGCCTGGGGTAGGCTTCTCTCTCAGTGCTCCCAGGTAAAGCTTGGACCTTTGATTGTTATTATATTTTTGGGTAGGTTTTTTACTTTGCTTTGGCGGTGAAGTTTTAAACAGGAAAGAAAAAAGATCAAACTTTGGGAACTTGTACCTTGGTTTTACCTAATTAGATAAATCATTATTACTTAAATTTTTTTCTGTGTGGTTTTCACCCCTCTTAACAGAATCCTCATGTTCTTATGAAACGTCCCATATTTACTGTGGGCCAAGCTCAATGCGACTTGTTGATTGGAGATCCATCAATTAGTAAATCTCTTTGCAGGCTGAAGCACACAGAGTCGGAGGTATGGAGTAAATGTGTAGGCCCTGTATCGTATATCTTACCCACCATGAATTTGTATTCTTGTTATGATTTGCAGATGTTTCATGTGCTTATTTATTTCATTTATTCTATAATCATGCCTAGAGAGGATGTCCCGTCACACTACTTGAGATTACTGGGAAAAAAGGTTCTGTCCAAGTAAATGGCAAGTCATACCCAAAGAATTCTACCGTGCCACTAAACGGAGGTGATGAAGTGGTCTTCAGCTCGTCTGGTAAACATGCATATGTATCCTTCTACTCACACTGCTTCATTATGTTTATGTGTGGTCACTTTGGAAAAGTGGTGAGAAAAAAATTATATTCTTTTTTGGTTTCTTTAGTTAAATCCTTGTTTTTGCATGACGACCATGTTCACTAGATTAAAGTAGTCAAGAAGTTATGTAACTTATGTTAAAAAAGATTGGGATTTCAAACATACATTTTCTGAAGCCTTTATGAGTAACAGACATGCAATCACCGTATTTTAAATGTAATTGTGGCAGTAGTCTTATATCTAATGATACAATTTCGGTCAACCATGGAAGTATTAAGGTTCCATTCCTCCCCTTCTTTTTGTTTTTTGTTGGGTTTCCTTTTAAAAAGATATCTCGTCTCTGCATTTTCTTCTTCTGTGTTCTTCATTTGATATTTTAGAAGAAAGACAGGTTTCCTTAATGCATTATTAGATTTTTCAACTACTTTGCAATGGAACCACATCTGCTTCAGCCATTCAACCTTCGATAGGCATACTAGAATCCCATGCTGGACCAATAAAAGGATTGCATTATGAGGCAAGGTCCGGAGATTCCTCTGCTGTTGCAGGGGCGTCAACCCTAGCATCTTTATCTAATCTTCGGAAAGAGTTATCTGTTCTTCCTCCATCATCTGGAAATTGACGATGATGTGCAGCAAGGTTCTGAAATGCCTAAACTTCCCGCAGCTTGTGGAGTGTTAAATAATGATGTTGATGTTGATGACACTGAAATGAAGGACTCTCCTGATCATAATGATAGGCTGGGTGCAGTTGAGAAAACCAGTGTTCCATCTTCTAATGCTCTCAATGAAAACTTAAATTTTGATAGTGGTAGAGTGGAATCTGTTGATATGGAAGTTGGGAAGTTGGGGGCATCCACTGATGATTTGGGGCCATTCCTGAGAGGGCTTGCTGGATCAGCTGCTTCTGAGTTTGATTTAAGTGGTAGCATTTCTAAGATTCTTGATGAACAGAGGGAGATTAGAGAAATACTCAAGGATTTTGATACTCCAGTTTCGGCTTCAACAGGGAGAAAAGCTTTCAAAGACGTGTTACAGCAAGGTTTACTTGCTCCCGACAACATTGATGTCTCGTTTGAGAATTTTCCTTACTATTTGAGGTGATAACATTGATCTCATTGCTTGGAAACTGATGATTGTCTTACCTTGGATCTTATTTCTGTTTCTGATGTTATGATATGGGTACTTGTATTCTTAACTAGAAATGTTTTGGAATATTGTCTTGAAATTATGCTGTGGCCAAATATGAACCCTAATTGAAGCATTTTCCAATAGTATCTTGTAATTTTACGTGCAAATTTCACTTTTAGGCGCCTGAAAATTAGGATTACCTCTCTGGTCCATGCCCTTTCTAACACTCTTGCAAGATCTGAAGAAGATAAACTCCAATAGTATGGAGGATAAGATTGTATTGTCCAAGGGAATAGTTACACATTCCCTTCAAAGAGAGAACTTATCAGCTATGTGATCTATTTAATTGTTGCGAAGTTCCTCAAATATACTCCATTGCAGGATATTGCAGTAGCAGGGAACTAACATGTGCTACTGACAAAGTAAGGTCCAGAGCGTGACAATTTCTAAAGTCAAGGGGACTAAACACTGCATTTGCCGTTGTCTTTTTATGTCCTGCTAAAACATAGATCTCTAACTTTAATGATCATCTGGCTTATATTCTGCGATCTACACAAAGGGAGAGCACTACATTTAGAACAGCAAGGTCAAATACAGAATTGCATATGCTTTTCCTTTCATGGTGTTACTTTGTTTCATTGTGAATCCCCGATGCATTTGATGCAGCAGTTGTTCTTTCCCTTCCTACTTCAGCCTTTCTGACGGGTTGAAGGTCTTTTGCATTTGACTTTGTTCTTGGTCTTTTTCATTTTTATAGAGTTTATGTTGATATAATTTTTGCTTGGTATAACAGCGAGACCACAAAGAATGTTCTGATTGCTTCAACATACATACCATTGAAGTGTAATAGTTTGCCCAAGTACACCTCAGATCTCCCAACTGTGTGCCCAAGAATTTTACTCTGTGGTCCTACAGGTAGTCTCTCCCCTGTGCATCTTTGTTTCTTATGAATCTTGTTTATCTTTTTTTTTCCTCCTTTAATTTTTTTTTCCTTTAAATTTGTTTTACCCCTTTTCCTTTCTTAAACTATTCCAGGGTCAGATATATATCAAGAGATGTTAACTAAGGCCCTTGCAAAACATTTCGGTGCTAAACTTCTCATTGTGGACTCTCTTCTGTTGCCTGGTGTAAGATTCCTATATGACCCCATGTGTTTTCTCTTCTGCTATTATGTTACTTGGTGTAAATTTTATTTCATGTTTTATCCAGGGATCGACAGGGAAGGAAGTTGATCCTGCAAAAGAGAACTTAAAGCCTGACAGAGCAAGTGTATTTGCTAAACGCGCTGCACATGCAGCTGCCTCTTATCTTAAGAAATCAGCTTTGAGTGTTGAGGCTGAAGCTCCAGGCGGCTCTGCCTTAAGATCTCAGGTGCGGCCTAAGCAGGAGGCATGTACTGCATCCTCAAAAACCTATACATTCAAGAAAGGTATCTAAAGATTTAAGATGTAGGATACTTTTTGAATAATATGTTTGCTTATTTTGGTGCATGTTTGTATTTGTTATTTTTTACCCTTCTTGTTCCCCCCCTCCCCCTCCATGTGGATTCATTCATGTTAGATTTTTGAAGAATGATCCAGTATTCCTTTGTTTCTGACCATAATGACCATCATATAATGTTGTAGGTGACAGAGTTAAGTACGCGGGTTCTTTACAGTCTGGTTTTTCTCCTGTGCAAGCTCCTTTGAGGTAGATGATCTAGCAATCTGAGTTAACCTTCTTTCTGATTGTTCTTCGTAGAAATATATTCTTTTGAGCCTCCACTTCGCTTTGTGGTTCTGAACTTCTGAATTTATTTGTATATTTTCTTGGCATTGCGCGCATGTGGTTTTGACTTTTACTGGAACCGAGTCAAAGTTGGACTTTACAATGTTCTGTGGGCTTAGGAATTAGGATGCAGTTTTTTTCAAAGTTTCTTCTGGATCTGGCCTGAGCACCAAGGCCGTCATAGACGGCACTTTGATCTTTTAATGCAAGATACCTTCCAATTCTTCTCATTCTCATGGCCTCATTATTTCTCTTGGTCGTTCAAGTACCTTCTCGGTTTAACCGTCATATGTTAAGCTAGCATACCTGCATTATTTAAGAATTGGATGGTGCCCTGCTTTTTCTTAGTATAGAGAGCAAGATAAAGCTTGACCATTAAATACTCGATCAATTCAAAGGATGATCTACTTGATTGGTTTCTGGTGTGGAACTGTGTACCCTTTTTAGCTACCACATTCTCTTAAAACATATAGATATTTTTATAAACACGTTTTACTTCTTATGTTCATTGTAGTATTTACCACGAGCTTTACTTTTTTGACAATTTCTGCACATTTCCATCTATATATGTTTCTTTTTTGCCTGATAACTGTTCTCCATTAAAAAAAACATTGATAACTTCACCGAATAATTGCACAAAAGACGGAGTTGCTGATCTAGATGAGATATTTTTTCTAGTTCTATGCTGTTTTTTAGATCATCATCATGTATCCTAATTACTTTGGACTAAGTCTTTGTTGTTATTGTTGTATGCTGTTCTTGCTTCTGTGAGCTAAACATTGTGCAGTATAGTGGGCTTCATGTATGTTACTGTTTAACCATTGGTTGAGGCCTTTCTGTTAATTCAAGATGCTATACTCCATCCATCTTATTGTAGGGGTCCAGCTTACGGCTACAGAGGCAAAGTAGTTCTCGCGTTTGAGGACAATGGTGCTTCCAAAATTGGGGTAAGATTTGATAGATCAATTCCAGATGGAAATGACCTTGGCGGCCTCTGTGAGGAGGATCGTGGTTTCTTTGTTGCTGGTAATCTTTTTGCAATCATTTTCTCTTCTGCCTCTCTTTCAACCGCAAAGTGTCCATTAAATTCCTGGTTTTGGTGACAACTTGTTCATTTGCAGCTGATTCACTCCGCCTTGATAGTTCATCTGACGACATTGATAAGCTTGTTATTAATGAACTCTTTGAGGTATTACACTTTATGCCAACTTCAACGTTTTTCTTCTAGAGATTGTGCCATGACTTATCATTTCTATGTTCATCCTAATTTTATATGTGGCCCACTGTAAACTTGTAGGTTGCTTCAAAAGAGAGTAAAAGTAGTCCATTAATTGTTTTTGTCAAAGATACGGAGAAGTCCATGACATCCAATTCAGACACATATTCAGTCTTTAAGAGTAAGCTTGAAAATTTGCCAAAGAATGTCGTCATTATAGCTTCCCATATCCAACCAGACAGTCGAAAGGAGAAAGTAAGTAGAATTTTAGTTTTATTTACTCTTTTTTTAATTTAAACTTGAATTGTTGATAAAAATACCCTTCAAAGTAGGCACTTTTTAGTTATACCCCTTAATGTTTGAAAGTCAGCAAAGATGCCCCTCTGTGTAGAAACTAACAGACACAAGTCACAACCACAGTTGATAACCTGACGGGCTTGGGTGCAGCAATCAGCATTGACACCATCTTTTGCATGGCTCCACCCTTTAGTTATCCTTTTATTCTCTGATCATCTCATCATCTTCATGTTTCTCCGAGTTCAACCCCTCCTTCCGCTGATCAAGGTCATTATATTTTAAGCCTCTCTTAGTCTCTCTGAGATCTTCTTCATGGCCATCACCAAACTTCAAAGTATTTTTTCACAACATTCTGCTATTCACCAAATCCAGATTCCATTTCATTCTGTTAGCCAACCAGAACTTCGAGTCAGCAAGGGCTCATTTAAATCATCTAAGGCCTTGGTTGTGGAATCCTGTAAAGCTTAAACTTTTGCAAGGGAAATTATTGAAATTGGAAGCAAATTTTCTGCTGATTTGGGTCAGGAATTACTCGGTTCACTGGCATCCAGAATCGGGCATTTAGTGTTCTAGCTCCAGAATGATTGCATGTTTTTTAAATGGATGGTATAACTGCAAAAGGGCATATTTTTTAAAGGGCATTTTTGTCATTAGAGATTTAAACTATTATCTATGCATTTTATCCTGAAGTTGTGTGTACTTTCCAGTCCCACCCTGGCGGGCTTCTTTTCACTAAGTTTGGAGGCAATCAAACAGCATTGCTTGACCTTGCATTCCCAGTAAGTCAATTTTGTTTTTAACATGCTTTATGATTTTGTTTCCTCTTTCTCATGATGGGACACAGATTCTCTGGTGTAGAAATTGGTGTGGAAATACATGTGTGCTGAGCATTGGCAAATTTCTTGCATTTAGATGTTCGACATTTTTCGCACCTGCTTTCACGTGTCAGTATTTATGTTGAATATTTTTCTTTGGACATAATTGAGCTGCCCTCTCCTTTCACCAGCTCCATAAAATCTTTTGATGACATAAAGAGTGAAAGTTTGCTCTCTTCCCCACCCCCACCCCCCCACGGGGGGCGCACGCGCGCTGAAGTAAGCTAAAAAAGGGAAGCAAAAAAAAAGTTATCTTGGAGTAGAGAAAAATCATAATATGCTTAAGAAGCATATATTATGCCTAGAGAGTTCGAGCATGGCCTCTTGTTACTATGATAATATGTACTAGAGGCTGAGTGGCAATTCTCTTGTGTGCTTTATCTTTCAGGATAACTTTGGTAGATTGCATGGTAGAGACAAAGAAACCCCAAAGACAATAAAGCATCTTACTCGCCTTTTCCCAAACAAAGTGGGCATACAGATGCCTCAGGTAATCATTGTTAGCACTGTTAGATGTGTTGTTTGTTATTCTTTCAAGAAAGGCTGTCGAGTTTATTTTATTTCATCTAATTGTGGCAGGATGAAGCATTGTTGTCTGATTGGAAGCAACAGTTGGACCGAGATATTGAGACATTGAAGTCACAGTCAAACATTGTTAGCATTCGCTCAGTATGTGTTATTATCTATTACTCACTTTGTTTCCGTTCTTCATAGTCTTTCAAGTAATCGCTTCATCTGTCAGATTCCTGAATAGTTCCTGTGCTTTTTGAGATTTCAATTCCCCCTCGCCCCTTCTCCCTCTCTCGCTCTCTCTTAATAATAATTTTAAACTCAACTTTACTTAAATTTTCAGGTCCTAAATAGAGTTGGGCTTGAGTGCCCAGACCTTGATGAATTATGCATTAAAGATCAAGCATTGACAAATGAAAGTAAGTTGCTTTCCTATAACTCGATATGTCTGATACTATGATTCGTGGTAGTTGACTCGACTATGATGCTTACTGATTTGTCTTGCTGCTGGCACTAGATGTCGAAAAGATTATTGGCTGGGCTTTGAGCTATCACTTTATGCAATCTTCTGAAGCTTCTCTTAAAGATGCCAAAATAGCAATTTCTAGTGAAAGGTAGGTATATTTCTATTTCAGTTACGTTAGTTTTAGTTGGAATCAAGTTGTTCAATACTTCAATGCTGTTTGTCTTGGCTAAATTTTCAGTATTCGGTATGGGCTCAACATTTTTCTGGGCATGCAGAATGAAACAAAGAGTTTGAAGAAATCTCTCAAGGTTGAGTTATTCGTATTCTCTAAAAGTCCAAATTGATTCACTTTTACGACTTTTGTCCTTTGTTTAACATCATATAGTTTGCAGGACGTCGTTACGGAGAATGAATTTGAGAAGAGACTCCTTGGTGAAGTTATTCCACCCAGTGATATTGGTGTTACTTTTGATGACATTGGAGCATTAGAAAATGTGAAGGATACATTAAAAGAATTGGTGATGCTACCTCTTCAGAGGCCAGAATTGTTCTGCAAGGGACAGTTGACAAAGGTTTACGCTCCTAGACTTTCTGTGCCTTTAAATTGTATTCCGTTCACTGTCTAGGCATGGTTGCATTACTGAATAAGTTGCTCTTGGCAGCCATGCAAGGGAATATTGCTCTTTGGACCTCCGGGTACTGGTAAGACGATGCTTGCTAAAGCTGTTGCGACAGAAGCTGGTGCCAACTTTATTAACATATCAATGTCAACCATCACGTCTAAGGTAAACTTCCATTTTATCTGTTGATTTTATTATTATTATTGTTGTTGTTATTATTATTATTGTTATTGTTATTTTTTCCCTAAAGTTATTGCTAAGGCCTTGCATATAATGTTGCTCAACTTTGTTAATTCTGGCATTTTTTTTCCTCCCATTTATAGTGGTTTGGTGAAGGAGAGAAATATGTCAAAGCTGTCTTCACACTTGCTAGTAAAATTTCTCCTAGCGTTATTTTCGTCGATGAGGTTAGTAGAATTCTTGCACTCGTGGTAGTGCCGCAATCTTTCCCCTCACCTCTCGTTTCTTTTAAGTCTTCCTTTTCTTACTGATACGTAAAATGATAATTTGTGTGTAGGTTGACAGCATGTTAGGAAGGCGTGAAAATCCTGGGGAACATGAAGCAATGCGCAAGATGAAAAATGAGTTCATGGTGAACTGGGATGGTTTGAGGACAAAAGACAAGGAGCGGGTCTTGGTGCTAGCTGCAACTAATAGACCTTTCGACCTTGATGAGGCTGTTATCAGGAGGCTTCCCCGAAGGTTAAAATTTTTCTTCTTTGTTATGTATTGGTTAAAATTGGATTGCCCTTATTGCTGATCTTCTTTTTTTTTTCTTTCCCTCTTTTATGGGTTCAGGTTGATGGTAAACCTACCAGATGCTCCAAACAGATCAAAAATTCTTAAAGTAATATTGGCCAAGGAAGAATTGGGTCCTAATGTTGATCTAGAAGCAATTGCAAATATGACTGACGGGTATTCCGGAAGTGATTTAAAGGTTTGGGCATTTCTAAACCAGATTTCTTGAGCTTCCTATTTTTAGATCTACTTTGATTTTTTTTTGGTGCATAAGAACCAATGATTTTTTTTTTCTTTTTCCAAATAGTTGATGTTACTTGGGGTTAAGGCTTTGTTGATGTTATTGTTTCAAATAGTTGATGGTTAAATAAAGAAAACCCTTTCTTCAAACAGTCAAAATCAGGTTTGGTAGGCTGTTGTTTGGCCAACACAAAGGTACATTCGTATGGAAGAAACAACATAGTAACATGAAACCGTGTCTGGTAGGGGTGTTTCTTCATCAATTGCTTAGAACATTTTTTAAAAAGAAAAAAGGTCACAAGATTCAAGTTATAACTGGGCAATGCTCTTCATGTTTTCTTACTATTAACCTGAAGGAGACAGCATAAACTTTGCATCTTTTTCTGCCCTTGCATTTAAATTCTGTTATTTCTGATTATGTTTTTTGGACCCCGCAAACCCTCGTTGTCGAATGAAGCTTTTATATCATCATGAATCCTAAGGGATCAAGAAGTTGGTAGTTGAACTAGCATCAAGAAAATATTACCTGGATGAAATTAACAAAGAACAGCGACCTGATACAAACTTTTCCTCCCAATTCTATTCTCAATTTCTGCAAAATAAATCTTCTGCTTTCCTACCGTTGGAGGACTAGGGAGATTGATCCTCGTGATAATTTGGGCCTTTATTGTGTTAGTTTTTGGGAAGACCAAGAAGATGCTGTAGACCGGTATTTCTCATGTTTGGAGGATTTCTGAAACAGAAAATGCTACTTTTAAGTTTTTTTTTTCTTCAATTTATTGTATGTTTAATTTTTATTTTGTTTTTCAGAATCTTTGCGTAACCGCTGCACATTGTCCCATCAGAGAAATTTTGGAGAAAGAGAAGAAGGTGAGCGGGTTTCGCTTGCTGTATATTTTTCTTCTATCTAATGGCTATACTCGTCAACTGTTATTTTCCTGACTTTTGCAGATATATATATATATATTATTCTGCCTCCCCTTTTTATGTTGATATCCATTGCCGTTTTCTTGCCTTGTTCACTTTATATCGTGCTTTTCTTGTTATATTTGACCTTCCCAAATTGGATATTTACATCATTTTGCCATATCAGAAATGATCATCAACATGCTCTATGATATAATACATTGTTTCTGCATTCTGTATGATATCTTATTAACTTGGAATTGCGTGATTTTCTAGGATAAATCATTGGCAGTGGCCGAGAACAGACCTTTACCTGCATTGCATAGCGGCGGAGATATTCGTTCCTTGAGCATGGATGATTTTAAATATGCCCACGAACAGGTTTGTGTTATTTTATTTTTGATAATGGTGACTCATCACAATTCTATAACTTCTAGGTCGACATGTTTCTTCTTGAATGTTCTGTGGGATCATGATTGCAACTGGTTCTTCTATCAATCTACTCATTCACAAAGTTCTTAGAAAAAGCTATTGAAAACGGAAAAATCTGGTTTGGTGGTGTATGAAGTTTGGTAGTGTAATAATGCCAAGCAACCAAGTATTTTCGTGTAATAATGAGATTTTACTGTGGTTCCCGCCAATTGCAGGTGTGTGCTAGTGTATCATCAGAGTCTGCAAATATGAACGAACTTGTCCAATGGAACGAACTTTATGGAGAAGGTGGCTCTAGGAAGAAAAAATCGCTTAGCTACTTCATGTAGAGTACGAGAATTGTATAGCTTTCTGTTGCTGCTATGTTCTTTCCGGGAGTAGAACGATATGGTTTTGGGGGCCGTCGTCCTAGTGGGAAATCCATTCTCAGGTTCCTCTCTCATTTGTAGCCTTTCTCCCGTATGGACCCCTCGTGTATCATACTTGAGTTAACTTGATTTTTGGCCAGCACTTGAGAAATCCTTGTGATATGTCATAAGTTCGTCTCATTTCCCCCTAGTTATCCTCTCTGTCCTGTATATTCGCTTTTTTAATTAAATAAGCGTCCTGTATTTATTTCCCCCCCTCCCTATTTATACCTCTTCGGGAACATGTACGAGAGAAACTTGGGCCCAGGCAGTGAAGACTGCAAAATGCTGAGATTTAAAATGGAGTGGTTATTGTTCTATAGTAGTAGAATTGTTTTGATAGATTGAACTAGATCTAGATCTATTGGTTTTGTTGTATTTTAGTATTTTCTGTTCATTTTTAAGATGAAGAAATATCTGGATGTGAATTTATTCTTTTTTTTTTTGCTTTACGTGACATCCCGTTTTCTTGGTAAAACTAATAGATTATCGTCTTGCGTTTAGTTTTTTCTATAGGTTCCACCATTTATTTTACATTATAGATTTTTTAATTAAAAAAATTAACACACATTATATTCTTATTAATGAGATGGATAATGAAATAAAGGTTCATTACCGCGTCTATTTTATCATTATACAAAGGAATAATTAGCCACTTTGATCATCAACGTTTTTTCGCCTAGCCACTTTGGTCAAAATTCAAGTTTTTTAACTTATTTCATCATTAAACATTTTTCGGCCTGCCATTTTGGTCAAAAATAATTTTTTTAACTTTTTTCATCACTAAAGTTTTTTTATTCTGTCATTTTGTTCACTAATGTTTTTTCGGTCTGCCATTTTGGTCAAAATTTTAAGTGACCTAAATGGTAGAATGAAAAAACTTTAGTGATCAAAATGGCAGATAGAAAAAACTTTAGTGATGAAAAAAAGTTAAAAAATAATTTTTCGACCAAAATCGAGATACTAAAAACGCTTAATGATTTAAATAAATTAAAAAACTCGAATTTTTGACAAAAGCCATGAAAGCTAAAAACGTTGATGATCAAAGTGGCTAATAATTCTTATACAAAGAGAACATGTCTCGTATGTATGAAAAACCAGGAATGGACTTATAATGGCCCACTTTTTTCATAAAGGGTCAAGCACGAAACTTTTATTTTTTTTTGCTAACACTGATTTGTGAAATCCGTCATGATTCAAGATAGAAATCCTAAACCCCCAAATTGAGGGTGTTAAATGACTATTTTATTCCCCTTGTTGGTATAAGGGATTCACCCAATTATAAGGGCAAAAAGATCCGAAAAAATATTTTAGTCAATAATTCTAGTAGCATAAAGAATGTCCTCTTTATTTTAACTTATTTTTTGGACTAAGATAAAACTTTTCAAATTGTTTATATGAAATGAATAAGAACTAGAAGAAAAATGTTGTTGTATAAAGATTTATAAGGTCATGGGAAGTTTTGAATGAAGGATAATGCTACAGATCTTCACATAATTAATGAATAATTTTTTCTTTATTTTCCTTTTTAAAATCATAATCTTGATAGCAAAATGATAGAATAGTTGATTTAAAAGTACAACAATTATTTGATTTTAAGTATTAATCTCTTTCATATAATTCAAAACATTATGTAGTTCAATATTATTTTAATGGTTAGATACAAGGCGAATAGCGGTGTTTTTTCCTTTTGTTTTTTCTCCATTTTGAGGGGGATGCATCTCTTTATGAAGACTGTCACATATCTTTTATTCTCTCTAGGTTCTTGACTAGTCTTGTTGGAATTCGATTTGTATAGAATAAGAAAGCTCATAATTTCAAATTAAATAACTTTCCATTCTAGCAGTTTTGATTTAGTGCAAAACAGATGAAATATTAATTCGCTTGTTGAGTTTTGATTTTGATCAAATTGTTAAGAATATTCGTTTTTGCGAACGGTTATGAATAATAGTATTGCACTTGTATAATAAATATTTATTTGAAAAAAAGTGAACTGTCGAATAAACTTATTTGATGATTACCATATGTTTTTGCACTCTCAGAAAAAAACATATGTACCACATTAAGTACTGTTATGAAGGTTTTTTGTGTCAACACATAAATTTTCTTTCTGAGCGTTAACTCCTTTAGTGCAGAAAAAAATTTATTTAATACGTGTATAGTAAATTTCAACCGTCAAATAAAAAATTAACGACTCAGAATAATAATCTTCACTTTACTTTTTCTAAACATCATATCAGGATTCAGGTGTTCTAAAATTCTTCTCGGTGGTATATCTATTCCCGATTAGAGCCAAACGACGCTATGCTCGATCGTTTGATATAAAAGTCCAAACTTTGATTGGATGGTTTGACCATAATGCTCATTATAAAATCGTGTTTTTTTCTTTTTACGCAACTTTCCCACGAAAACTGGATTCATCATCTTTTCCTTTCTCTCTCTTGAAAAAGCATAAATTCGTCTCCTCTTTGCTTCAGAGAAGGCGCAAGTTAGTCAACCATGGAAGCTATGATCCATTCTTCAACCTTCCTCCTCCCAATAATACCTAACGACAACAATAATCTTCCTTCTCTGACCTACTCTCTTGTCATTCTCAATCAACGTCTCCCTCGATTCACGCCTTTGATCTGGAATCACGGTAATTTTCTCTTCTCCAAGTTTTTTCTAGGGTTTTTGTGCTATGATTTATGGTAAGTCTTGTATTTTTCTGATTTATGAACGGTCTCTGACCACGGTGATTTTTTTTTGTAGAGCAGCACAACTTCGAATTTGCGCCGACGGTGAAGCAAATCGATTGCATGACGAATTGCCTAACTTCTATCCTGATGAAGATCTCCTTTCTGTTCGTAACAAGTATGTCAGATTTTTTTTAATAGTTTAATTTCAGGTATTTGAGGATTTCTCTGGTTTTGTATTAATTGAAATTTCTTTTAGTAGATATTGGATCAGCATCAAATTATTGAACTTGCGTTTCCATTATTGTCATGTTTTTTTTTCCAATGTATAGTTTAGGAAAGCAATTAATGGAAAAATTGCAGGGAAGAGAGGTGCTATGCCAAAGCTTGATTTTAGGTGGATACCTTTTATTGATGTTTCTGGTTGTCCTGAGATTCACTAGTCATTTCATTGTTGCGTCTTCGATATGACCTAGAATCTGTCTGTGTACTTTGTTTTCATCACTACTAATATGTGTTATCTTCAAATTAATGGATCACTTGAGCTCTCAACCTTCCTCTTATGGGGCTTTTCCCAAGAAAATGAGATTATCTACTCTGTTTATCTTTGTGATTAGTTGATGCTGAAAATATCTTATCGTGTTTATCTCTTATGGGAACCTGAAATGATGATAGGTATAAGCCAGATGCCATAAGGGAGATACGGATTCGGTCAGAGATGATGTTCTACATTTCTATTCCAACCTGGTAAGAGAATGATTTGCTTTTCCATTCGGAAGTACTACGCTTGTAATCGTGTTGTAAAATTGCCTCATATAAGTATCTGCCAAAAGCACATCAGCTGGATATTCCTTCTCAGTTGGCCATGCTCAGAATTTAAGCAATAGCATTTATTTTATATCACTGGGGTATTTCTCTTCCTCGTGTAAAAATTTAAATAATTACTAAATGTTCCATCACTCTCTCCATGCCAGCCTCTCTTTAAAGTGCTGATATTAAGTGGTGAGTTACTGTGGTGCTGGGCGATGATATTGGAAAGGAAGGAGAATAGTCTGGGCTATGATAGTTTTAGAGTACTGATTTTGAACCCTAACCTAAAAACCTTCCCAAGAAGGAAAAGGAAACAAGTATTTAATCTAAAGGATATAGGAAACAGATAAGGAAAGAATCAACTAAAGCAACAACAATGGAAACACCAAGTTAATTTTAAGATTCTGTTTAGGCTACTTTCTTTTCCTGCACCATAATGGTTTAGTAACTTAGCCCATGGTGTGAAATTCCTCAATAGGTTTTATATTTTCTTTCTCTTGATCATTGTGAATTTGCTTGTATGCCTCAAGGATCCAAACTCAGTATGCGGATTTGCCAAACCATTACAGGGAACCGAGGTAGTAGATGCTTCTCATGATCAGGACACCACCGACTTAAATAAGTGTGTTTCCTACATTCATGATTTGAAAATGATTGAAAAAATCAAATGTAGGTATTCTGTCTTGGTAGCTTTCCTGGGTATATCTATCACCGTGTATTCATCTCTATTATGTATTGCTACAGTTGTGCATACTTGTTCTGGGGGCACTTGGTGGAAGATTTGACCATGAGATTGGAAATATCAATGTTCTATGTCGTTTTTCAACAACACGTATAGTTCTTCTGAGTGATGATTGTCTCATCCAACTTCTTCCAAATACTCGACATCACGAGATTCACATCCAGCCCTCTGTTGAGGGTCCTCATTGCGGACTAATTCCTATTGGGATGCCCTCTAGAAGTACCACAACAACTGGCCTCCAGTGGGATTTAAGTGAGTATTCTGTTCTAACTCATTCTTTGTCTGAATTCCATGTTTCTGTGTGTGTCATTGTGGTGAAAGCAGTAGCAATGCTTATGATTTCTGATGCTCCTTGATACTTGTCATGTGCATTGATGACTTTTATATGGGAGAAAAAAAGGCCGAATAGGGGATGGGGTTATGATTTTTGTTTTAATTTCTCCGTTTTAATTGCATGTTGTGTATCTCTCAAGTTGCTGGTTTTAATGATGTTCTACTGTGGATTTCCGAAGCTGATTCACTTGTATGAATGTTGTCTATTCAGCCAATACAGAAATGAGATTTGGTGGTCTAGTCAGTACATCAAATATTGTGAAAGAAGGCATCATTACCGTGCGTTCATAATCTTCTTTGGACGATATCCATAAAAAAAGTGACATTTAGGGGGTACATAGTTTCGGCAGATGTCATGAATTTTGATGACCAACAAGCTGAAAATCTTTCACACTTCAAAGCAACATACTATGGAGGGAACATTCATGGGAAAAAATTGTCATTCCCTTAAATTAGTGATTTTGGTATATACATGATCTGTTTTAGTTAGCCTGTTAGTCTCTCCGGAAAATGTCCATTTTCCTATTCATTTTGTATAGAAAAGTCGACAGTCAACTCCGAAAGGAGCGCTGTTTTTGTCATGATAGAAAATGTTGGACTCGTTTAGCAGATGGCCTGTATTTGATTATTTTCGACAGGTTTAGAAGAAATTGTATAGGTTAACCTATCCTTCCTGCTTCTTGTCAGTAGCAGGTTATTAATGTATTGTGCTGTAACTGCATAAAGTCATATATATAAAAACAAGAAGAAGAAAAAAGCTAAAGTGTCCTTGGCCAAGGGACAAAATTTGGAGGGGAAAAAAATTAAATATGGCGTCGCCTGGGTTCGAACCGGAGACCTTCAGTGTGTTAACTACACCACGACACCACTTGTTGTTATCAATAATTTCAACAATACCTGATAATCATATGGGATTCCTCCAAACAAACACCCTGCTTTTTAGTATTCCAATCCCACAACAGAGTCTGCAATAAACCAATGGATTAGCAACTGTAACCATAAACATAGAGCAAACATCATTCAAATTGAATGAGTGATCAACATATAGCAAATTAGTAACAAAATAATATCTTCTCAAGCATGATCTTAAATTAACGTCAAACGGATACAAGTTCGACAAAAAAAATTCCAACTCCCAAGTAAATGATTCCAGCATTTGATCTCACAAGTTCGACATAAAATTCATCAAACATTCGACGAGTGAAACGGCCATCGATGTCCAATCCTCGCTTCAAAAAAACAGGATTAGGTCTAGGTTTTATCAATTTCATTCGCACAAAAAAAAACAGTTGAATTGGAAATTGAACATACTTGGCAACAATTTGGAAGACGTAATCGTCGCCGAAGTTGGTTTGGATAGAGTTCTCGAGGCCGAAGCGTTTGACTGAGTTGGAACTGGAAGAAGATGAAGATGGTTCCTCCACCTCCATGTCTACGGCGGCGGTGACTTCCATACTCTCAGAGCTTTGTTTTCTCTGGCGGCACGGCGAGGAAGGTTTTAGGAATTCGGCTCCAATTAATACCCGCCAACTAAGCAACAACCAAGGAATGGAAAAACTAACAATTCCTAATTATAACTTTATTCCCACTTTTCTCTTGGATTTCATTTTTTCATAGTTAAATTGTTACGGAAAATGTTAAATCTTAATTACATACAAAAATAGTCTTTCGATTTCAATTCTAAATAATTCCTCCAACCCGATTCTATCTTACTACATACAAATATCAAGTTAATCAGATCGATCCGACTCGATTAACCTGCTATTTATATGTCGGCTCAATTAACCATTTCGTATGTCGAATTAATGTTCGGATTAGTTTAAAATTATATAAATTGTCAAATTTACTTTTGTTTATCTTCTTGTGTATTGTCTTTATTTACTCGTTCACTTTATCAAAAGAATATGATAGGCCCTCGTTTATGTCTAACCAATTTACATAGGTTTCAAAATTTGAAATATGCTAGGGCCTTAACGAGTAAAAGACTTTATTTTAAAAAAGAAAAATTTGACTTGAAAGTATCCTATATTACCAACTTGCAAAACATTACTGTAAACAAAGATTCATCCAAAAATAAAGAAAATCTAGACAGATTTCATTGCTTATTGCCAATGTTGATGTTTGGTTTTAGACGAATACCTACGATTGCCCACATACATCATCGACCCTGCAATGCCAAAGGCTCTGCTATGATTTGAATGTGGAGTTGACACTCACAGTATAATACAAAGTTCATTGATGCCACAATACAACAACAACAACAATAGAATAACCCATTAAGTCCCCAATAATTGGGGAGTATGGGGCGATGATAGACTGGGATACTGGGACCTAACCTCATCAAACAAAGTGGGCTGATCCCTAGCGATACCATCAAACAGATGTATTGAGACTAACCTAACCTTTGGCAACAAGTGCACAAAGTGGTTGCTCATATAATACACATGTAACAATGGTCCCCTATGCCGTCGCGTTTGTGCACCACTAATGCTCTGGATGCTGAATGAAAGAAGCATGGTGATGTGCACATAAATCAAAATGGTTCTTGGGTCTGCCTTCTCTGATGCCTTTTGGCTTTGAACTTCCTAATGAAGTTTGTAAAAGCAGAAGGTAAATGCAAACTTTATTAGGAAGTTCATTGCGGTATCAATTGTAGGGTTAAAAAAGAATGGAAACAAAGGATTTAAGAAGCATTATCTCATAAAAGCATAGGAATCCCACTATAATATCAGCCACACTATGTTTCCAATCACCATATCTAGAAATGGCTACAAGTTCAGTACCACAAGCTAAGAAACAGAAATATAGTTCCTGCCCTCCGATGAAAATCACAATTTAGTTGATACAAAATCTGGATCAAAGTGACCCTCATTTCAATAAGAAAGCATGTTAATTGACCACCCGGCAGGAAAATACAGCACAGAAGATGCATTTTATGTGCTTGGTTTAGCATCCGTGGGAGACTCCTTTTCAGCAGCCTTTGACTCTTCTATCTTGCCAGCTGCTTTCTCAGTAGGCTTTGTGACCTCTTCGCCTGAAGTGAAAAAGACGCAATAATACCCTTTAGAAAATACAGCAACGAACCACGTCTAAAAAAGACTAACGGGTCAATGAATATCCCAGCATCACTGCACCTCACCAGCCTACTCATATTGATAACATTCCATAGGCACTAAATAAGCCTACTACTTGACAAAAAATAAAATGGCTCACATGAATCAAAAGGAAGGAACAAATCACACGAGACTAGAACGAAACATCTCCATCATACTAACTGCTACATGCTCTCATCCCTCTCCTCCACAATTCACATCTTATATAATATAAAAAAGTTCATAAAATTTGGAATCATTAGGTCATCATGTTAAATAAGATGAACAAAAGCATTGAAGCCAAGAACTCCTTGAATAGAATTCACCATAGAAATGTGGATTGAAGAAAAGCATTTCTCAGATCAAGCAATATATTACGCATAGGGTTATGTCTTCATATGAGTTAGTTCCGTAGGCAGAAAGCATTTGCACATCAAACTAATACCACACAAAGCACACTATTTAAAGCACGAGTTCATTACCTTCATCATCGCTCTCGTCATCACCCATGCCACCCATGCCGCCCAGGCCACCCATGCCGCCCAAGCCACCCAGGCCGCCCATGCCACCCATTCCTCCCATGCCGCCCAGGCCGCCCATGCCACCCATTCCTCCCATGCCGCCCAGGCCGCCCAAGCCCTCCATGCCGCCCATGCCGCCCATTCCTCCCATGCCGCCCATTCCGCCCATATCACCAAATTTCTGCCATCATAATGGAAGAAAATGTCTGTTAAAAGTATTCTAGATAAATGGTTTTAGGGGAAAGAATTAAAAGGTACTTACTGAAAAGTCCATTCCACCCGTATCCACATTCGCGGGACCTAACGAAATGGGTGAAGAAGTTAGTGCCTTTAATTTGATTATATTTGCAGAAGATACACATAATACTTCTTCCGTCTTACAATCTAAGGTCTTTTGCCATTTTTGGAAGAGTAAGGAACAGGAAAATAACTGATATTTTTCCCGTTATACCCTTTACTAATTCCACAAAGACAATAGAAAAATAGAAAAATAGAAAATTGTATTCACTGGTGAGGGTAACTTTAGAAAAATAATCCTTTAGATTTATAAAAAGCAAAACACCCATTTATACCACAAAAGGACTATATCATACCTGCGCCCTCATCTTCATCCACCCATTTATCCCAATCTACTTTCACATAGTGTGGAGTCTTCTCACCGTCACGTAATAGTTTTGTCCACCATTTCTTCTCTGCTTTCTCCAAAACACAGAATATGCTTCTCACACCAATATTTATTTTGCTTTCCTATCGAAAGGAACACAGAACATTTAGTTCTAAAACTTAGTTATCAGACAACATGCGGTGAATGACATATGTACCCATTTTAAGCCCCCACCATTTCCCTCTTGTACAGAAGAATAACTATAGCAGCAATTGGGATGCCAAGAGTTTATGCATAAATCTGACCAATTCTATTTACATATGCTAAGGTTCAAGCAATAACAACATTATACTAAACAAAGAACAATCCTCAATAAACTATACCTACAGACTAAATGTTGTACCAGTGGTCCAGTACAAAATGTCCCTCACCTCTACATTAACTTTATCGTGAAGATTAAGTTTCAGCTCAAAGAGATTGTTGTCGGTCCCAGCTGTCCCAGAGAATGTAAAAACTCCTTCTGGTTCCAGATTGACCTTTGAGTTTTTGGCATCGGGCAACAGAACTGTAAGAAAAACCTTGTCCTCCCTTTCGGCCCACTTCACCTCAGGATGTCGGCTACAAAACGCAAAACCTTTCAGTATTAGCTCATCGCACAAAAGGGTAAATTTCATCACTAAAAAGCTCATATCTTGAATTTGCAAGCATTTATTTACGTGCACATACATGTATATGTACTAAATATGAAATTTACACACACGTTCATAAGGAAGGTTAGTAAAAATGCTGCAAAACTTCAATCTTTCGGCATCCAAAAAGGCAAACACACTTGCACACACAAAGACACCAGCACTTCCGTGTTAACAAAGCTTGGTAACTTAAGTATACTCCTTCAATGTCTTACCCATTTTGGAAATTCATAAAAGCCCCAGATTAAGTTCCACAAGTAGAACTACCAAATCAGAAAGGTAACAAAATAGCAACAATTTCGTGACTCTAAATAAAATCACCAGCACTAATTATTTCACCACAAACACAACATATGTTGAAAACAAAAGCAACAAGCAGAAATAAATTTAGCAATTAATTTGACTTAGTTGGCGGTGAAATCCATTGCACCACTCTGAAAACGAAAATAGAAATCAAGTTAATAGAGTTAATTTCCATGAAATTTCACTCTCCAAACCAAAAAAAAACTAATACTAACTCCATTCCATAATATAAGTCGTTTAATACATGTAGCAAAAATTAACAAAGCAAGAAACAAGTTACTTTATTAGTCAAAATATCAATATTACTCTCTTAAATATGATTCTATTTGAGAGAGTAATATTGATATTTTTGATTAATTTGCTCCCTTAATTTTCGCTATAAGTCATAAACAACTTATATTATTGGATGGAATGAGTAATATGCATCAAATTCTACGAAAAAATAACAACAAAAAAAGAAGCAATCTAAACGGTGAGCAAGCTAGATAAAATTGAGCAAAGTGAAAATCGAACAGCAAATCTGAAACCAGAGAAAGTAAAAAGATGTAAATCAAAGCCCCAAAATGTTACCTCATCTCAGATTTCGATTTTGCTTCTGCTTCTGGAAAAGGAAAAGTAGAGAGAATGGAAATGGAAACCCTAGAAAACTCGTTTGCTTCTCTTAAACCTCAGTGGTAATGTTTGGGTGTATGCGCCCACACGCAGAGATGTTTGAGGTCTCCAGCTTCAGGCCGGATCCTTTTAGTTTGGGCCTCATGAGTGGAACCCAGATTTTCCTCAGCCCAAAATTGATTATCTTTAACTTTATTATATGGGCCAAGTAAATGGTAGTAGCTTAAAAGGATCAATTGACCTAAGAACCATAGATTAGGCCCGGCCTTTTACTAGTGTGGGGCCCACCACTAAATTGGGACTATTATTTTTCACTTTTGTTTATAGTACTTTTCTAGTCGAGTGATACTACCTTAAATTGAAACCATTTTCATCTTTATGGAGGTTTATTACAGTTTTCTTTTGTTAAAAAATAGGACTGGGTCATAGGAAAATGACTCTTTTTTTTTAAGGTAAGATAATTCTCATCACCTGAGATTTTTTTGCTCAATAATAGATAAAGTAGGTGTATTTAAATTGAATTGCAATAAAAATACGTCCTATATAGCAAATGAGTTTTTCCCAATTAGGTCTGGCTTTTTTTTTTCATTTTTTTTTTTTACGCCACGATGGGCGATTGCCCCACACATTGGGGAGAGAGAACACCCTAGATAAGGTAGAATAAAGCTTACCGCACGTAGGCGGAGGGTATCGAACCCGGGTCGGCCAATACCCCACTGGGCTATTGCCCCAATTAGGTCTGGCTTAAGCAGTAATAGTTGAGGTTATTAACTAAATGTTAATGGTTGAATCTAATCAATTAAGAGGGTATTTAATGTTTGTTGAATTTGTAAAGTATCATTCAAATTCTAACTGATTAATCCGATTTTCTTTTTTCTGCTTTGGGTACAATCTTACAATCATACTATATATGTCAAGGAGCGGTGGCCCAATTGTATCTATCCACTCCGCCTAGGAAATTATCCGAGTTGTACACAAAAATCTCCAATCCCCATATAGAAAAAACGTGTGATGTAGTCATTGACACCCACCAATTATAATAGAATTTTTCTGATATGCACCAGGTCCACATGATTTTTGTGTTTCATAATTAGTTACGTTATCATATAATTGTCTCTCTCCTCATTCTGTAGTGATGTGGCCAGTTCTGCACCACATGATCCAATGGACCTGATTCATATCAGAACTATCCATTATAATAAATGGCATGGGTGCAAATTAAAATTCCATAGGACAACATTGACTCCATTCATAAATATAAGATTTTCATTATACGTTGTAAAAATTAATATATATTTTTAATTAAAATATTAATATTATTCTCTTAAATAATATTTGTATACCACTAATTATATTTAAAAAAATAATTTTTAATTTTTTTAATTATAAAAATATTTTAATTTTGCTTCTTTAATTTTCGAAACATGTCTTATATTTAGTAAGTAATGGAGGTAGTACTATAAAAGACAACGAGGGGTCCACCCTTGAAGAGAAAAATGTGTTGGTGAACTTTCGTACTTCTTGCAATTGATTGATAATATAGTGAAAGTCGGCAGCCTAGTGGACCAAATGGCTGTCGGACCAGTTAGTCCATTCGTTTATGAATCGACTTATATGGTTCCTAAATTTAGTCTTTAAGAAGAATTAAATTGGAAAGCGACTTAATTATTTATTGGACTTATAACAACGAGTAATTATTATTTTTTCTTTGTCTAAGCATAGGGGGTGGGTGGGGGAGGGGATTAGGTCTGAACGAATCCTCGGTGGCATTTTAATTATAAAAAATTGTATTTATGTAACTTAAACTAAAATATATAAACTCTTTGAGTGAATTGATATAATTTAAGTGTCAGCATAGAATGTCAGAATATCATAAGGAGTATCATAAATGATCGATATAGAATTAGGCATCATTGACAATGTTGTCAAAATCGCGAATTGGATCGTATAAATCGAATTAAATTCTTAAGAAATCGCGTAAGGATAATGTCGTATAGGATCGTCGATACGGATCGTAAAATAGTTGGATATGGTGCGATTCAATTTTGTCTCTGTTCAACCAGGTCGACAAGTCGTTTTGGGTCCACCAAGATAAAATGATCCCGTTGGATTCAACTCATCAATTCTCTCAACATCGTCGTATGTTCATTATTTACGGTGGCGCGCTGTCAACTTTCGACTTCAATTAAAGAATAAATATTAGTTAATTCTCTTATTCCTCATCCTCTCATTAAAGTTTTATCTGAAAGAATATTAGTTATATTTTGAATTGATATAAAATTATTATGAAAATATTATTTAAATATTTTATAGAATTTTCCTATACATACTACGATTCTCGTGTTTATAAATTTTCGAATATTTTTCTTTTTGAGTCAAAATTACGATGTTCATCGTCTTGAACATTGCCACACTAAGGCAAGCCCAAACTATTTAGTGGTTATGTCTTACAAAAATTAAATTAATATCATATCATTCGGAAAAAAAATAAACGATTGGCACAAAATATGTTTAACAACTATGTAGAGGAATCAAAATCGGGCATCATTTGCGATCACGCGAAGCAGTGAGAGTTCAAATTGACGGAAGCGTCGTGTGTTGTGGACCATTGATTTTTTCTATATTTATGGGAATTTGTATCGTCGACATTATTTACGTAACTTTTGCGGTCAATTTATTTGTATACTTTGTGGAGTGACGTCACTCGTTACGATTGGTTGGATAGACTATGAAGGACCAAAAATCGATGAGGTGTGATTAGCTTTTCTGATGCAGAAATTTGGAATCTCTTCATCTTGAAATTCGGAAATTCAGAACCACAAACACGTGATGACAAACACCGTCCTTCCTTGTGCGGAGCGTGTTTTGTTTTATATATACACAACATAATTAATAATTAACTAGTGTTTTATATTTTTTTCGTTTTAAATTATGTATCTATTTTTATTTTGATTAAGATTTTATTAAACTTTTATAATAAAAGATTATAAAATATCAAATATAACCCTATTTAATTTGACTCATAATTTAATTTTATATTTTTTATCCAACGTTCAATGTAACAATGAGTGGTTCGACGAGCTCACATTTTTACCTAGCTATACATGAGTGAATTGAGTAGATTTGCGAGTAGCTAGACTTTTATAAATAAGGATTATAATTTGTTGTAGCTAAACTTTTGTTTGTTTATATTGGTTTACTTTTATATTTTTGTTAGCTTATGACGAATAAGGATCATATACATCACTCCCCTCCATTTTACAATATAAGTCGTTCAAGTCATATAACGTATAGCGAAAATTAAAGAAGTAAAATATTTTAAAGAAGTACAATATAAGTCATATTTTAAAAAAATAATATTAATATTTTAACTAATAAAATATTTACTTTTTTTTTTTCTTTGTATATCTAAATAACTTATATTATGAAATGAAAAGAGTACAATCTGAAAGCTAAATAGTGCAATTAAGCCCTTTGAATTTTGCAGACTTACTTCCAATCCACCAATCACTGTCTGCTTCCTTTTTCCAGCATTGGCTATTGATAGTTTTTTTTTTTTTTTTTTTTTGCTGAATAAATTTAATTTTTATTAATCACAAATAGTCGAAGCCATTACAATCAAAAGAAAATCTGAAAATATAGAAAGTAAAAGTTATACAAATGATTTAAAAAATCACGATAATGAGACAAAAGACACACCCAATAAAAACTTGGATGGTTAGGAAAAACAACTAAAAAAACTAAACCAACTAAACAAATACATAATCTTCTCCTTCAAAGCAACTTCATCGCAATCCTCGATCCACGAGGGACAGGGAGAATATCACTTTCAACATCTTCCTTAGTGGGTCGACAATTTATAAGACCATGCGCGTATCAACCGTCCTACAAATTGCCTCTGGGAAGATGTAAAAAAGTTGATAAAGCGTCCCAAATCTAATTCGGGTTGAACAAATCCTCCTAGAAAAATAGAAAAAAAGCTTCAGATCGCAGAAAGATCCGAGACTCATCTAACCACCGTGTCTTGAATCTTGAAGAAAAAAACTCTGAAAAAAGTTTCATATGATTCGTAGTACAAAATAGAGTAATATAAACGGAACAAAATAATTAAGATTTGACCATTGATCGGAGTCAATGGCCAAATCTGGCCACCAACAGCAGGAGGAGAAAGAGAGAGAAGAGAGAGAAAAAAGGGAGAAAAAAGTTATGATTGGCTATTGATAGTTAGTCCAAACCTTTTTGAACATTTTTTGTGAAAGCTACTCCGCAATAGTCAATACGATCGATCCCTTTCCAAGCCTTCCCATGATCTGTAGTCTCTTTTTGTCTTACTCGCTACGCTCCAATGTTAATCAACGAACAATCACCTTCCCTTACTAATATATTCATTATTTCGTATTGTCTTCTTCCGATTACTTTCACGTTGAGTTAATTTAAGACATGTAACGAAAATTTAAAAAACAAAAGTAACATACTTTGTTAGTTAAAATATTAATATTATTCTCATAAATAAGACTTGTATACCACTAATTCTATTTAAAATAGTAATATTAATATTTTAACGTACTTTATTTATTTATTTTTTCGTTATATATCTTAAACGACTTATATTATAATTAAATGTAGTATATGAAACACTCACTACTATAAGACAAAATAAATGAAAATTTCAAAGTATGACCGTTATTGTGGGACTAACCTACACACTTTTCACATGGCAATGGCGTATGCATACTTTAAAGATAGGAGGGGCACAATCAAAATTGACAAAATAAATTTATAAAAACATATAAAATATTTCATTACAATTGTTCTCTACGCGTTTTTATACTTTGATAATATTCTATAATTACATCATTCGCGATAGTACTTGATACATGACTGACATCAACAAAATACTTCAATACCCGCCCATTCTTCACATAACCAAATACTATCGATATTTGCTCTTTCATTGATAAGTCACGGGATTCATCAACAAGAATAGAAAACAAGTCATCACCAATATATTTGATAATCACCATATAGTAAAATTTTCACAAGATTTCAAATTTCTACATTAAGCTTGTTAATTTTTTTTAATAAATATTATAATTCATCTACACACTTAAGTTTGTTAAAATTTTAACCAAATTTTGAAGATATAAGTGGTGTTATTCCTATAATTCACGAACCAAAAAATCTAATTTCAAATCGAAAACTGACTCAAAATGAGTACACTAAAGAAGGCTCACTGGACGAAGTGTTACAAAATCAAAACTAAAATTATAAAATTATAAACTAATTTTTTTAAGGGAAAGGCTGGTGGGGCAAGTTCCGCCAGTGATTACAGCCACACAGGTATGCATGCCCCGAGTGCCCCACCATGTCCCACCTTAGGTCCACCGGTGATTACAGATATGATTGCTCCAACTCAGGTAAGAGAATTTGTGGGTCAATACACAAGGCGACCCCATGCCGAAAACACGTGTTCAAGGACTGCCCTCCCCTCTGTCGTCTGAGAATGAAAACAGCCACCTCCATACTGGATTTAGCTAAAAAAAATTCCTGCCTGTTTCCTCGACCTCTTTATGATATTTCATGATTGCTTATGTAGCATTCAATTTCTGCAGAGGAATTTATTTTCATTTTTGTTACTTTCAAGTTATATTATATAGTTTTGATTCTTTTTTCTTTATATAAAGTACTGGCGCAAACTGAACTATCTAAGGAATTCGAAGAACAGCAGATTTTGGGTTTGAAAATGGCTTCAGTTACATGGTTAACATCACTTTCTTGTTCAAGTTCTTTGCTAAATCTCTCCAATGATGAAACCTTAATTTCATCGTCAATCAAATGGTTAAGCTTCATATTTTTGTATCCATGTCCTCAACGAGTTCTGTTATTCTCCATTAACATTCTTCTCCTGCTTGCTTTCCTTATCGTTGCCATTAGAAAAATCCTTTCTAGGTTCATCTCTAATGGCCGCCAATCCACCTCTGATATTGATAAGCCTCTCATAGAAAGAACTAGATTTCCAGCTAAAACTAACCGTTGGTTCAAGTTTTCGCTTTCCATTACACTTCTGGTTGTGCTTTTATCTGTAATTTTGACTATTTTGGCCTTCAACAGAAGTAGTAGTAGTATCCAATGGAGGGTTTTAGATGGGATATTTTGGTTGTTTCAAGCTATAACTCATATAGGAATCGCGATATTAATCATTTACGAGAAGAGATTCAAAGCTGTTGTTTATCGGTTATCGCTTCGAATATACTGGATTGTGAACTTTGTTGTTCAAGTTCTGTTCTTCGTTTCGGGGATTATGCGTTTGATGTTTATTCAGGAAGCTGATTCTAGTTTGAGATTGGATGATATAGTTTCACTGATTTTGCTTCCGCTTTCGATTGTTCTTTTGATTGTTGCAATTAAAGGATCAACTGGTATTGTGTTAGCTATGGAGTCCAAAACCATAATGGATTCCGAAGATAAATCATCGCGCGAACCACTTCTTGATAAATCCAGTGTTTGTGGATTTGCTTCGGCATCCTTTATTTCTAAAGCTTTTTGGCTTTGGATGAATCCTCTTTTAGCAAAAGGTTACAAATCACCTCTTACACTTGATGATGTCCCTAGCCTTTCACCACAGCACAGAGCTGAGAAAATGTGTGAGCTTTTTCGAATTCAAATGGCCAAAGCCTGGAGAAAAATCAAAGCATCCTGTTTTGATCACATTACTTCGCTGCTTCTGGAAAGAGCTTTTATTCACTGCATTCCTTGCAGTGGTGAGGCTTTGTGTTATGTATGTTGGGCCTACACTTATTCAGAGGTTCGTCGATTATACGGCTGGGAAGAGGACTTCTAGCTATGAAGGATATTACCTTGTAATGATTCTGTTGATAGCCAAATTCTTTGAAGTTTTGAGCTCACATCAATTCAATTTCAGTTGCCAAAAGCTCGGCACATTTATTCGTGCCTCGCTCATTACTTCTTTGTACAAGAAAGGCCTTAGACTTTCATGTTCGGCGAGACAGGCTCACGGCGTTGGTCAGATTGTAAACTACATGGCTGTGGATGCTCAGCAGCTCTCTGATATGATGCTTCAACTTCATAGCATATGGTTAATGCCTCTTCAAGTAATTGTGGCTTTATCTCTTCTCTATAGTTATCTTGGAGCTTCAATGTTGGTTGCAATATTTGGACTTTTTGGCTGTTATATTATTTGTGGTTTTAGGCACTAAAAGGAACAACAAGTTCCAATTCAATATTATGAAAAATAGGGATTCAAGAATGAAAGCAACTAATGAGATGCTCAATTATATGAGGGTAATAAAATTCCAGGCATGGGAGGAGCATTTTAACCAGAGAATATTATCTTGCCGTGAATCGGAATATGAATGGCTATCCAAGTTCTTGTTCTCTTTTTCTGGAAATATTATTGTGCTGTGGAGCAGTCCTATCTTTATTGCTACGCTTACATTCGGATGCGCGATTCTGCTGGGAGTTCCACTTGATGCAGGGACAGTTTTCACAGCTACCTCGCTCTTTAAAATGCTGCAAGAGCCTGTTAGGGCCTTCCCACAGTCTCTGATCTCCCTTTCACAAGCAATGATATCACTGAATAGATTGGATGGATATATGATGAGTAAAGAGTTGAATATCGATTCAGTGGAACGATTAGGAGATTGCAATGGTGATATTGCAGTAGAGATGAAAGATGGGAATTTTAACTGGAATGAAGAAAGCGAGGAAGTGGTGGTAAATGATCTAAATTTTACCATCAGAAAAGGGAAGCTCACTGCCATTGTTGGAACCGTTGGATCAGGGAAATCATCGCTTCTGTCAGCAATTCTTGGTGAGATGCACAAAATATCTGGCAAGGTATACATGACTAAAATGTTCTATATGCCCTATGTTTATGTTTGCTGCCTTATACAATATTCTGTTAGGCTTTTTTTCCTGTTCAAAATTGCTGATAATATCTTACCTCCTTTGCTATGCATTGCTACAGCTCAAAGTTTGTGGGACTACAGCCTATGTTGCCCAAACATCATGGATTCAGAGTGGGACTATACGAGAAAATATCCTGTTTGGTCTCCCAATGGACCAGGATAAGTATAATGAAGTTGTCAGGGTTTGCTGCTTGGAGAAAGACTTGGAAATGATGGAATTTGGGGATCAGACTGAAATTGGAGAGCGTGGCATCAACCTCAGTGGTGGCCAAAAGCAGCGCATTCAACTTGCTAGGGCTGTTTATCAAGATTGTGATATCTACCTGCTCGATGATGTTTTTAGTGCAGTTGATGCTCACACGGGATCTGAGATATTCAAGGTGATATGACTCCCAAGTAGAAGTATAGATTCTTAATAGCCTTGTTGTAAGAGAAAACATTGAAGTAAACTGAATAGAAAACTTTTTTCACATAAAGAAAACTACTGGAAGTAACAAAAGTGGAATGAAAATCCAGCGATGCTTGTAAAGAATTAGCTTAGGAACCCATAAAAGGAACATAATGTTTTGCTTGAATATCACAAGTACTTATCACATTGCCATTCTAGGGTCATATGATTTTAGTTCATCAGATCAGCAGCAATGGCTATTTGTTGTCACCCGTCAAATGTGGTTAACAGGCAGTAATGTTTTTTTTTTTCATGCAGGAATGTGTTAGAGGAGCTCTTCGCGAGAAGACGATTTTACTAGTAACTCACCAAGTCGATTTTTTGCATAATGTTGATCTGATCCTGGTATGGTAATGGAGCATCCAAAATTCCTCCCGTGGTTCATGTTTTTAGTTTTTAAAGAATTCAGCTAGATGCATATAGATACTTTCTTAGTTCCCGGATTTTAATTTGTATTTTATCTAAATAACCAGGTAATGCAAGATGGGAAGATTACGCAATCAGGAAAGTATGATGACCTAGTTGAATCTGGAAAACATTTCAAGGAACTGGTAGCTGCCCACGAGGCATCTATGATGCTTGTCGAATCAGAAAGCTCTAAACGTGATAACGTTTCAGTAGAACAACCAAAATTAGCTCGGGTACATTCTAACCATGCAAATGAAAATGGAGATGATAAATCTCGAGAACTTTCCAAATCCAATAGAACTTCAAAACTAATCAAAGAAGAGGAGAGGGAAACTGGGAAAGTTAGCCTGAATGTTTACAAACAATACTGCACGGAGTCTTATGGATGGTTGGGTGTAGTTGTTGTATTGCTTGCTTCTATTTTATTTCAAGGGGCACAAATGGGAAGTGATTACTGGTTGGCTTATGAAACATCAGCAGATCACGCTATGTCATTCAATCCATCTTTGTTCATTGGGGTATATGCTGGCTTTGCAATTGTTTCCGTTCTGTTCCTAGTAGTAAGAGTTCTTCTAATTACAACCATGGGGCTCAAGACTGCACAAATATTCTTCAGCCGAATTCTTCGAAGCATATTGCATGCTCCTATGTCATTCTTTGATACTACCCCTTCCGGAAGAATCTTAAGTCGCGTAAGGTTTTATACACTCTAGGGTGTGCTTTTGCTTATGACACTGTTTTATTCATTAGTTGCCTGAAATGCTAATTTGCAAAGAAAAGAAGTAACAAAAAGAAGTTTTCATTAATGAGATATTTTCTTTGTTCTGCAGGCATCAACCGATCAGGCGAACATTGATGTCTTTATCCCATTGTTTATAAACCTTTGTGTTGTCATGTTCATGACATTGCTTGGAATCATTGTGATCACCTGTCAATATGCTTGGCCTACCATAATCCCGTTGATTCCACTTGTGTGGCTGAACATCTGGCTTCGAGTATGTCCATCGTTTACGCACCTTAATAGTTATCCTTATATTCTTGTTCAAATCAGATACACATTTGGGTTCTTTTAAATCTTTCTTTTATTTCTTAGTAACTGAATACAAAAATTATATATGTAATCTTCATTTGGAGTACTCAAATGCCTGCTTTTTTGGGTTTCAGGGTTACTATCTGGCAACGTCCCGTGAACTTACTCGGCTTGATTCAATTACAAAAGCACCTGTTATTCACTTCTTCTCTGAAAGCATTACTGGGATTATGACAATTCGTAGTTTCAAGAAGCAGGACAGTTTTTGCCAAGAAAATATCAACCGTGTGAATGGAAATCTGAGAATGGATTTCCACAATTATGGATCAAATGAATGGTTGGGTTTTCGCTTGGAACTCATAGGAAGCCTCATCCTCTGCATTTCTGCAACGTTTCTTATTGTGCTGCCAAGCAGTATCATAAATCCAGGTACTTGAAACCAGCTTAGCAATGTTAAACTGGATAAATTTTCCCTTTTCCGCTCCCTCACCCTTAAAATGGTAGCCTCTGTTAGAAAACTATGATCTTACCTGAGCCTGGTTATCCCTTAGAATATAGTTTCTAGAACAACATCATAATCCATTTAGTTTTTACGTCATCCAAATATTTATAACTCTAATTATTTTTTTCCTCTATGACCCTGTGGCAAGTTCTATGGACTTGGAAGTAAAGAGGTTACTGACTCATATACTTTATTAATCAGCGAATGTAGGATTATCACTGTCCTACGGGTTGTCCCTCAACGCTGTGATGTTCATGGTAATATTTGCCAGTTGCTTCTTGGAAAATAAAATGGTTTCAGTTGAGAGGATAAAACAATTTACTAACATTCCATCAGAAGCAGACTGGAAAAAGAAGGATGTTTTTCCTCCTCCAGGATGGCCAAATAATGGCAACATTGAGCTCGAGGACTTGCAGGTAACTTTTGCATATATTCTTTCTCTTGCATCATGGAATATAAAGTATAAATGACTATTTTTCCCAAAGTTTTGGCGGAACGAGAAGTTTATTGTTTATACTTTTCTTGGTAAATTCTTGGATTCTTTAGCTAAAATTGTCAAATGTCTTGTGAGCAGGTGAGGTACCGTCCAAATACCCCTTTAATTCTCAAAGGAATCACTCTCAATATAAGAGGAGGCCAGAAGATTGGCATTGTTGGTCGCACTGGGGGCGGAAAATCAACTTTGATCCAGGTGTTCTTTAGGCTAGTGGAGCCCTCGGGAGGAAGAATAATCATCGATAACATTGACATTACCAAACTTGGGGCTTCATGATCTTAGGTCTCGATTTGGAATTATCCCCCAAGAACCTGTTCTTTTCGAAGGAACTGTGAGAAGCAACATCGACCCCATTGGAATGTACTCGGATGATGAAATATGGAAGAGCCTGGAACGGTGCCAGCTTAAAGAAGTGGTGGCTGCAAAACCCGAGAAGCTGGATTCTTTAGGTATACTTACTTTTCTTGCATCCTTAACCAATAGTATTACAAACAAACAAAGATGTTTCCTGAATTTTGTTTCTATGAACTTTCTCAGTGGTTGATAATGGAGATAATTGGAGTGTGGGGCAAAGGCAGCTTCTGTGTTTGGGAAGAGTAATGTTAAAACGGAGCAAACTTCTATTCATGGATGAAGCCACTGCCTCAGTTGATTCACAAACAGACGGCGTTATTCAGAAGATCATCAGGGAGGACTTCTCTTCCTGTACAATTATCAGCATTGCTCATAGAATTCCTACTGTTATGGACTGCGATAAAGTCCTCGTCATCGATGCAGGTATATTAAAGTACTTACATTACGTCTGAAATTAAACGTTCACATTTTTTCTGACTGAAACATTTACAAAAGTGTATAAAGAAGTAGACATCTTTTTTTTTGGGCCTATTCTGATCTTTGTGTTCTTCAACAGGAAGAGCAAC
The DNA here is from genome assembly GCA_026122235.1 of Vinca minor. Classification (NCBI taxonomy): domain Eukaryota; kingdom Viridiplantae; phylum Streptophyta; class Magnoliopsida; order Gentianales; family Apocynaceae; genus Vinca; species Vinca minor. The sequence goes on along the minus strand of JAOCZM010000085.1, from coordinate 643,455 downwards.
TGAATTCGATAAGCCATCTCGATTGCTTGATAGACCTTCACTCTTTGGAGCATTGGTTCAGGAATATGCCAACCGATCTGATGACATCTAACAAGAGGGGAACTGTTCTTGTTGTTTGTAAAATTCTTGCTACTTAGTATAGGTATAATAAATAGGACCTTGCTAGGCTACTAGAATTATTAGCTAAAAGATTGACTAAAATAGTTTTTCGAACCGTTTTACCCTTATAGTTGGGTGAATCCCTTATACCAGCAGGTGGGTGAGATAGTAATTTAACACCCTCAATTTAGGGGTATAGAGTTTCTATCCCCAAAATTCTAGGAGTAAATCATTTTCCTAATAAATATTACCTCCATTACATAATATAAGTCGTGTAGAACATGTATTGAAATTAAGAAAGCAAAAAAATAAGGCATTTTGTTAGTCAAAATATCAATATTACTCTCTTAAATAGAATTAGTTATATACGAGTGATATTTAAGAGAGTGATATTGATTTTTTTACTAACAAAATACTTTTTGCTTCCTTAATTTTCGCAATATGTCATCAGTGACTTATGTTATGAAATGGTTTGAGTAATGATTAATTAGTTTAAGAGACTGCAATTCATGGGGCCTTAGTTGTATTTGCAGATTGTTTTCCAGATAATATTAGAGTAGTTTCTTTTCTAGAGCAAAAAATAATGAATCTTTTTGTTAGAATAATGATTATTCTCTTTTTATACTTATCTATTGAATCAAAGACGATTAATAACGCAGGAAGAAGCTAGAAACATTGTCTTCAGGCCAGAGTAACATTTTTACAATATTTTAAAGAGCGAGCAGTAATTTTAATAATAAAATGCCTTACCACTTGTGGGCCTTAAAGGCGTTTGGGCTCAAACGTGGGCCATTTAAGGACATAACCCTAAAATTAGGCCATTCTATTTCTAAGGGGATAAATCACAAAACCCCATTTACCCGTCCATAAACCCTAAACCTTTTCAGTAGCTCGAGGAGAGGAGAGATGGGAAGGTCTCTAGAAGGAAGTATAAGAAATCAAGAGCAAAGGTTCGAGTTGCTCTGCCTAAGAGAAACCCTAACGTATTCAAGCCGGCGTTCAATGTTCCGGCGAAGCTCCGGTCTCTTGTTGAATCGACGAATTCAAAGTGGGACGATAAGGCCAGTGTAATCGACAATTACAACTCTTTCGGATTTGTTTATGACCCTAATTTACTCAGCGTCCGTTCTCGCACTCCTCATATAATCCAAAGCAAGTCTCTTCAGGTTCCGCCACAACCTCCCTCTAACGCCGCCGCGGATGAAGAAGATACTGATTCTGGAAGTGAACTCGAAGAGGATGGTCAGTTATTTTTTTCATGATTTATGGCCTTGTAGATTTTAATTGAATTTGTGTTATTTATTTCTTGATATTGATATTACTGCTGATGTAACACTCTAATTATAGAAAGTTTCATTCATATATCATAAGTTAAACAAAATCAACCATAGATATGGAAGACTATAATTAAGAAGGTTGCTATTCTTACTACATAGACCTCGAACTGCTTCTAAAGGAAATATAGTTTTGTATGGTTCTCTCAAAATCGTATAAGAATCAAGCAAATTAAATGGAAAAAAGCTTAGTCTTATATTACATTTGCCTTGTTCTGGACTGGAACCATAATTGAAATTTCCTACTAGCTAATATAAATGTCAATAAAACTACTTTTCCTGATGTTTGGCAGGGTTGTTGTTGATTGACTTTTTTTGAAATTTTTTCGTATGAACCATGAAGATTGCAAGAAAACTAATCTTTTTCGTATGAACCGTGTACTAAACTAATATCTTTCTTTTTTTTTTTGAATTTTTTCTAGTATGAACCCTGGACTAAAGTAATATCTTTCGAATAAGATGGCACTTTCTTGTTAATCTATACTATTCATGTAACCATATATGTTGTTCTTAAGCATTTGATGTTTGTCAATGAAGTGGGTCTGGTTAGGTCGGCACCAAGATCCCTTTTCTGGTTATATATTATTGCATGTTAAATTGCTTCCAAAGGCGTAATTATTTCATTTCTCTCTCTCTCTCTCTCTCTCTCTCTCTCTCTCTCTCTCTCTCATATATATATATATATATATATATATATATATATATATATATATATATATATATATATATATATATATAAAACTGCTTTTGACCTTTTGTTTGGCAGCGTTTCATATCTTACATCGTGAACTTTCTGGCATCAAGTATAGTTCACCTCGGTACAGCTTGAATTCAACAGCGTGTGTGTTGCTACGTCTCCCTTCTTACCAAGTATGATGACCTGATAATTTTTAGCTTTTCAGATTTGAAGTCAGCACTTGGGAAGAGACGAAGGGATGGCAAACGCGCACCTCTTCCACCTTTGACTACCATGCAGCGTGTCCACGTTTGCCGACTTGTAGATAAATACGGAGATAATTACCGGGTGAGAGATGTAACTTTTTGTAACAAGTTACTAATTGATAATAGTATGTATGTATTCTAATCAGCTTCTTATGCAGAGAATGTTTATGGACATAAAACTAAACCAGACGCAGCATACTGTAGCAGAACTGAAAAAATTATGCGAGAGATATCACGCTTGTAAAGGAAAACGTCCTATGCTTGCTGGCAAATGAGTGGGATTTTAGTTGCAGTCAAGCAGTTGAGATGATGAATTTATAGCATATTTGGTGCTGTGGAATATCAGTGTCATTGTATTCGATAGTGCTATCATTTCCAAGTTTTCCCAAGGCCGGAACTTAATGAACAAATATGTATTTATGTACACCGTTTTTAGCATCCAACAACAAAGACGATCTGTTTAACATAATACTGGCAGAAAGCAGAACTTATTTGTATACAGTATAACATCCTCATGAACATGTGCTCGTAGCCAATCCTAGGTGTAGGGTGAGTTTTCTGATTATATCCCCATGAGCGCTCGACACTGAGATTCCCAATGTTCCTTTGCTTGCTTAACCCTCTCTACTCTTTCAGTCTGAAGCCGTTCCTCCCAGTACTCGGGACAACTGTCAAGAAAGCAATCTTTGGATTAGGCTAAATCAAGTGAGAAAATCTTAAATGTCTTTGATCATTCAGCCCCTATGGCTTTTGTATCGTTTTGAAAATTTTCTTTTTTGAGTGGCCTCCGGCTCTCTGATGAGTTATTACATATTCTGTAGCTGCTATCTACGAGAAGTGGAGAAATATATATATACCTTCGCCTGAGTAGAATGTTTAGCTCCTCCAAATGTACAGCTCCTTCATAAACTCTACCCTGCATCGAACACTCAAATCACACAAGAAAAGTTAATGGCAATAGCTCAGGATAAAAGAAAACTTCAACCCACTATTTTTTTGTAAGTGGTTTATAATTGGAGTGATAACTCCAGTATCCATGAGGTTTGGTAAGAAAAGAGTATTCTACTTGATAATCGATTCCAAAAGATCTCTCTCCAACTGCAGCAGAAGCCATAGTAATTGCTTTCTAGCCCTAGGGCATCCATCAAGTGATATGCTGCTATTATAGGGGTATGTGTCAAAGAAGAGTGTTTTCTAGATTGATGTTTCTGACCAAATTATGCATTACAATGTAGATTTCCAAACCTTAAAATTTATCAAATTTATTAGCGACACATTTGTCAACTCAAAGATAACAGGGGGAGGGGGTGGCAGGGGGTGCAAGCTCATTTTGAAAACACACATGTATACCTCTCGGCAAAGAGGGCATTTTTCCTTCGGAAGTGCTGCCTTCAATCCGTCTACTATGGTCACTGATCCTGCCTTGCAAGCGCACATGCAGCAGAAGATATGACCACAAGTGAGAGATACCGGATCAAAAACTGTATCCTGTTGTTACGAAGAAACACGTTTATCAGCTTACAGGCAGAAAATATTTGGTAATAAGTCTAACATGAAAGTGCACTCCACAAATTGATCCACATATTCATGTAAGCAAGCCAATGAGATATCCAAGATGTGTATAAAACAGGATACAAGAACTAACCAAACATATAGAACAGGTCAAGTCAATTTCAAGCTTGACTGAATCAAAAAGCTCACAGAGAAGAGATGGCTTTCCATCTTTAAAATCAAGGGAGCATCCTTCAAAGAAGGCTGGCGCCTTCCTCTTATTATCCTTAATCTCTCTCAAATTTATGTGAAAGGCCATAAGCTCACATAACCAAGGTGACTGAAGAATCTCAATATTCATACTATTGGCTTGCGACTTGAACGTTTGGCCTTGCTTGGAGTAGTGAATCTAGACAAAAGTATTAAAAGGGAATCCACATCAGTACATTGACTTGAGAATATTCTATGTCTGAAATTAAGAATTTGTCACGAGGTGGTACCTTATCGTATTTCTTTAATATCTTACGCATCGCAATGGCATTAATTATTGCATAAGTGAGCAAATCCTTGCCTTCCTCAACCAATGCCACATGGTTCCCGTGCAGTCTGTCCTTGAACCAAATAAAGCATTTACGAAAGCCTGACGCGAGATGGAGCTCGAGCAATTTCTGAGCATTCAAGTTGAACCAGTCCACTACTGTGGACATGTCATTGATAAGCGAAGGGAAAAACGTACCATCACAGACTGCAGAGCACAATAAAATCATATCATACACAAGTTCAAAATGATTTATATTGAAAACCATATATCTAATGGATTCAGCATATTAACCCATATTTTTCCTGTATGCGAGTCACAGAACATTTTATTTTAAAAAAAAAGTAGATTCCATGAGGTTAAAAATTTATCCTTTATGAATAAATGTCTCATATGACCAGACTTCCTGCATCTCAGTCAGACTTTTGGTCGAACACCTAGCATGCAGAAATGATTTTCTTGAATCCTTGATCTTAATTCTAGTACCAACTAGCACTACTGCTATACTTGTAAAGAATTACTCCCTCGGTCTCAAATCAAATAGGAAATTGGACGTTCAATTCGGTGTTGGGTTTTGGCTCATATTCACTGGATTACTAATTAGATATTAATTAGGATTAGAATTAGTAATTAGGTAAATTACTAATTAGGTGGATTCCTAATTGGATACTATTAGGTTAAGAATTAGTAATTAGCTGAATTATTAATTATGTGAACTTCTAATCCATTTAGCAAAAGGTTTACTACTCATATATATATGTGCCTCTTATATAGTTTGGAGTAGTAAGGCAAGAAGAGCTAATGGATTGGAGAAATCTCTATTTTATTCTTGTTTCTCCATTATAATGAGAGTATGTGCTTGCCTTACCCGTAGATGTAGGTCAGTTGACTGAACCACGTAAATCGTTATGTCCCTTTATCGCTTGTCTTGTTGATATTTGCTTGTGTGCTAGAATTGGGAGGGGATTAATTTCCCAACAACCAACCGTCTTCATCCAATTGTCCAAATGAAAGCAAATTTCTCTTTAACCTAGGAACATATCTGATATTACTCAGTTGCAATATAGTTCCATGCGGTGTTTTGATCCGAACATCTCCCTTTCCCCACGATTCCCAAAGGCTCATCATTAGCAAGATAAACCTTACCAAAATCTCCAGAAGTGTAACGTTTCATTACATCAATACTATTGCATGAATGAAACGATGCTCCAGAATCCAAAACCCACGACTCCAATGGACTGCTCACACTCAAAATTAATGCATCTGAGATTTCTTCCACTGCTGCAATTGTTGATTCGTTATCTTCCTTCGACGGTGTTGTGCATTCTCTCTTGTAGTGCCCATATTGCCCACAATTAAAACATTTAATTGTGCTCTTGTCTCTCTTAGTCTTCCTGCCTCTCGACTTTGATCTACCTCGGTAGAATTTCGACATTGATTCTGATCTGCCCCTATTTTCTATACTCGGGGTTGATCCCAAAGCTATACCCGATTCTTTCCTGCGAATTTCTTCACTCATAATCAGATCTCTGACTTCGTCAAACCTAAGCTTCACTTTCCCTACTGAAGCGCTAACAGCAGTAACTGTTCCACCCCAACTATCTGGTAGAGAAGACGGCAAAATTAAGGCTCGTACCTCATCATCGAAATCAATCTCAACTGAACTCAATTGAGCTATTATCACATTGAACTCATTGAGGTAATTGGAAACCGCAGTACTTTCTGCCGTCTTTAGGTTAAACAAACGTCGCATCAGAAAAACCTTGTTTGCTGCTGATGGCTTCTCGTACATCTCCGATAATGTCTCCAACATCTCTGATACCAATTGTTGGGAAATAAACAACAATATTTGGGAGAGAAAACTAGATCGAAAAATAATAAAGAAAGACACAAGAAATTTTTTACCCAATTCGTCAAAGAATTGACTACGTCTGGGGGCACTACCAAGCCAGGATATTACTATGTGATGAGATACTATTAGGTTAATAATTAGTAATTAGGTGAATTACTAATTATGTGAACTCCTAATCGATTTAGCAAAAGGTTTACTACTCCTATATATATGTGCCTCTTATATGGTTTGGAGTAGTAAGGCGATGAGAGCTAATGGATTGGAGAAATCTCCATTGTATTCTTGTTTCTCCATTATAATGAGAGTATGAGCTCGACTTACCCGTGGATGTAGGTCAGTTGACCGAACCACGTAAATTATTGTGTCCCCTTATCGATTTCTTTTATTCATATTTGTTTGTGGGATAGAATTGAGAGAGGATTAATTTCCCAACAATTGGTATCAGAGCCTGGTTCTCAGGGGCAACAGAAATAAACATGATGGGTGAAGGGAAAATTGCCAATCGAAAAAATTGAAGGAGCAAATTTTGGGTTCTGGGATATGCAAATTGAGGATTACCTATATGGTAAAAATCTGCATCAACCTCTTGGTGAGAAACCGGAGGATATGAAAGACGATGATTGGAAGTTGTTGGACAGGAAGGCGATGAGCGTCGAGCGTTTGTCTTTATCCAGAAACATTGCGCTCAATACGGTCAAAGCAAAAACTACCAAGTAGAGATTGTTGGGTTTTGACCCATATTTACTAGATTACTAATTAGCTATTAATTAGGATTAGGATTAGTAATTAGGTAAATTACTAATTAGGCGGATTCCTAATTGGATACTATTAGGTTAAAAATTAGTAATTAGGTGAATTACTAATTATGTGAACTCCTAATCCATTTAGCAAAAGGTTTACTACTCATATATATATATATATATATATATATATATATATATATATATATATATATATATATATATATATATATATATATATGTGTGTGTGTGTGTGTGTGTGTCTTATATAGTTTGGAGTAGTAAGGCGAGGAGAGCTAATAGATTGGAGAAATCTCCATTGTATTCTGGTTTCTCCATTATAATGAGAGTTACCCGTGGATGTAGGTCAGTTGACCTAACCACGTAAATCAATGTGTCCCGTTATCGATTTCCTTTATTCATATTTGCTTGTGGGCTAGAATTGGGAGATGATTAATTTTCCCAACATTCGGTACGCATTACAGATAAATTATTCCTGAAAGAAAGCAAATCAATCGAAAATCGGATTGTACAAGAACAAAAATACTTTTAATAGCAAATTAATTGGTAGATTCGGTTGATGAGTATACCTGGACAGTGATGATGACAGGGTTGGGATTTAATTGGTGGATTTGCATCCCCCTGGAGATGATCATCAATCTGGGAAGGAAATTCTCTGGTGCATCTTTTCAAGACTTTCTTGAGTTTCTTGAAACCAACCCCAGGTAATTTCTTCTTCTTCTGGGACTGTCCTTGCATGTATTCCTCATATTTCTTGCAGAACTTCATTTTTATACTAGTGTGAATCCTTCCTGTTCCTCTTGAAAAACTCAGTTCGAAGAACCAGAAATCATAATCCCTCTGAAATACTACCTAGCTATCTTCTTCTTGTGAATGTGAGATTTTTTCTTTCTTTCTTTCTGTCTCTGATATAGTAACGGTTTTAATTAATGATATCTGACTTGTTTATATAGAGGCAGAAAAAAGAGACGGTGCGGTGCGGGCCCGGGCCGAAAGCAGAAAAGGTCAGTTTTAACGCTATTGGGCCCCCCTATGATTTCCAGATTTTCAAGGAAACGCGTTAGCGCCTTTTCTTTGTAAAGATTTTCGGTTACGTTATATGTTATATTACTCCATCAATAATGATTATTGGATCAAAAAGTTTGGATCAAACAAGGATCAAAGAGTATAAAATGAAAATGATTGTTAGCATTTAATGTGTAATTATGCCTTATTGATCCAAATTTGATCCCAAATTTTTGATCCAATAATCACTACCCATTACTCCATTCCTAAATATAAGATTTTAATTAAATGTTCTTAAAATTAAGATATTTTTTATATTTAAAATATTAATATTATTTTCTTAAATAAAATTAGTTTTATAAATGTCATATTTAAGAGAGTAATATTGGTATTTTAATTACAAAAATTAAACATCTTAATTTTCGCAACATATAATTAAATTCTTATATTTAGGAATGGAGGGGTTATTATACATGTTATTTTAAAAAAAAATTATTAATCGGAGTAAATAAAATATATATTATAAGAAATATGAGAACCTCAGACATTAATTTTGACCACTAAACTAATACTTTATTGAAAATTATTTATTAATGAGACAGTATTTTAAGACGGAATATTTTTTCGTCCTCTTTAATTAATGAAAACCTTGGTCCTAATAAATTAAATGTGAGGTTTATCTATCAAGAAACGAGAAAATGTCGCTTAGGTAGTTTGTTAGCTAATGCAGGATTTGATCCGGTCCCTTATGGCTCTACTTGGATTGGGTTTTGATTTGGGTTTGAGTTTGAGTTTTGGCGGGAAGAGGCTAAAAAGTGGGCGGGAATATTTGATTGATTGAATCTTTGCAATATTTCTTGCCAATTTGCTCCTTTATAAGCGGATATAGATGTTTAATACAAGCTATCTTTCTTCAGAGAAAAAAAAGATATATATAGTTTGTAGACCGAGATTGAGATTTAGCTAAGAATTTATGTTCTTATTCGATGTCTCATTCCTTATTTCCATTAATAATAAATTAATATGTGTTAAATTTTTAATTAAAAAAACTATAACTTAAAAGAAATAGTGAAACTCGTATGAAAAGAGTGAAACGTTGCAAACATATATTCTTGGAATAGGTAACGAGACACATAATGTGAAATATAGTGTGAAGAAATGTGGAGTTTAATACTATAGTAATTCAGAAGCAAACGAAGTTTTAATACGGTCTAGTGGCTAAGACTGATGCCTCATGGCGTAGATATCATGAGTTCGAATCCCCTCCCCACTTCTTGAATCCCCCTATTTCTTGTAATAGATAGGTCCTCCTCCCCAATAAATAATAATAATTTAAAAAAAAATGAAGTTTTAATACTATATAATTTATTTTTTAATTGAATACAATATTAGTTTACTTTAAAAATTTTTAATTTAATAGTGCAGTTAAACAAAAGATTATGTGCTAAGTACTTCACCCGATAAGAATAGAAAAAAAGTATCAATCCAGTTAAGAAATGTGGACTTTAGCTGAGAACAAAACAAAAACCGAAGAGATGTATGTAGTAAGGAGAAAATTGGCAAAACACGTCAGTTTTGGTTGGATATTGATCTTAAATGACTGGTTGCTTGTTTCTCACGCTTGGAGTTTTAACAAGAAAATGGTGTGACGTGTATCTTCAATTGAAACTAGGTTGAGGGAATTCGATTTCACAATATGCGAGTCTAATGTCACATTACATTATCAGCTACTTTAGTAGCTATTGGCAATTGAAACTAGTTATTATTAAAGACAAGCTCATTAAGGACATACATTAATTATCATTTTTCAGCTAGGTTTAATTTAAATAATACACATGTGCAACTTAAAAATAAATATAACATACCAATAAAGGCAGTTTTTCATTAATCAGAAAAAAAAAAAAAAAAAGAAGAAATATTTGTTACTACTTGGCTTTTTTAAAAGTGTTCAAAGGAGATGTTCTTATCGAATAATCAAAATTTCATACGTGTGAAATATTTATCAACCGTCTGATAAAAGAATTGATAACTGAGATCATTGTTCACGGCACCTATTAAAATAATTATAAAAGGTGTATAGGAAATTTCAACCGTTGGATATTTTTTGATCAAACGATTGACAAATATTATGCACTTATAGAACACATGTTATTTTCGTATAGTAATCGAGAGCCTTATATATACCTTGGACCCACTTTATTCTCGTTGATTTTTTGGATATGTAATAATGACTAAATAGAAGAGGGGAATAACTTAAAAATAATAATTTGTTATTTGAAATAAAACAATGGAATATATTTCTTTTCTTTTTTACGGGGCGGGGGGATGCGGGATCGCACGGCCTTTTTCCACTGTGGCCAGAAGATCCTACACAAATGGAATATATTTGAGAATGCAAGATACTTAAAAAAACAAAACAGTGAGTTTGCAACCACTCTTAACAAATGGATTCATCCTCCCCAGTTGATTTTTATTAAAATTAACACCGACGGCTCTCAAAGGAGCAAGTGGAGTTTTCCTATTATTCCATTGCAATTTGCAAGAAAGTAGCTTATTAGCTATCATTTGAAAAAAAATATAAGAGCATGTATCCTTCATGAAAACAAAATCATCCACCTACACCTGCTGGTCCTACTCATACCAACCCATTAAAGGAAGGAGGACATTAATTCACTTGGTAAATGATTAGTCTATTTGAAGACAAAATCTAGTGGTTTTGTAAATAACTAGGATCTCATGCCTCTTTAGAGAGCTGTCATTTTCCAATTAGCCATTTTCACGGGTTAATCTTTTATTTAACAATTATCAACACATGTTTTTCTATACTATTATGCACAATACTGAATGTAAAGAGAATAAGTATTCATCTGAAATTAACTAATTATGCGGTAATTGAGATATATTCCGCACACATATAAATATAATATGTGGTGTGCATCATATCTAAATTGGAATAGAGAGGTAATTAAATCGTGGATGGTCCTCATTCGACTTTAGCCTAAATTGCAGTGTCGCAATTATGAGTTTGACGGTGGGGAAGGTAGAATTTACTCCAACTTGATATAAGAAAAAACTATTCGACTATTGGATTTGGACATGAACCCATACACAGGTCAAATTAATCACAAGGTCCTTACCTTAGCCTAGTGGGGCTACGGCCTGTCCCACGACCTTGATGTCGTTGGTTCGATACTCTCTTTCACGCATGGGATATGTTTTAAATTGTTTCCCTTTCTAGGGTTATCTCTTCCTCCTCTTATGATGTGCTACTCTCTCCTCTGTTGGGGTGTACGCCCGGTTGGGCTTAAAAAAAAAATGCATAGGTCAAATTAATATTGATTCGAGAGAGACTAACAAATATAGAAATATAAAGTGGACTTGGGCTAAGACCATGCCAACCCAATTAAGCCCAAATAGTTTGGTCTTCATAGAGAGTGGTCTTGCTAGCTTTTATACGCACGCACGTAGCAGGCCTACTGGGCTGGTCTCTGGTCGTTGCGATCAAATCCCAGCTGGATAAAGGACTTTTACATACGAATAACTATCCAACAAAATCTGAATCCTAATCACAAGTGAATTTAGTTCATTTAACCTCACATTTAATCTCAAAGACTTATTTATAGTGAGGTTATAAGTTTAAGTCACCTGAAACGATTCAAGTCGTAATGGTAAATAAAAAAGACTATTCAAGTTTATCATTCACATTCCACCGACTAACAACTTAGTCAGATTCATACTACGGTTTAGTACTGTCAAAACGGGTATGCATGCTCATCTCATCATCGGCTTGACTTAAACGGGACGGGCGAGTATGCTCTCTTTTTTAACGAGACAACAAAAGGAGTGTATGTACGTATCTACCCGCCGAATGGCCGCAGACAGTTTTTTTTACTTTATAATAGAGTTAAAATTATGCACTTCTAATTCAGAACATCTCCAATGTCATATATCATTCGAAACTTCTTTTTGATATTATTAACTCACTTGTATATAGGAATATTTATGTCTGAACTTTTTAATGTTTTGGATCTAATTCTGAGGTATAGTTTGATTACACAAAAGCCTCGACCAATACTTTGTTGTGTTATGTACATAAATTTCCTTTTAACTTTACCATATGAAAGTCACGGTTAAATTATATAACTATCATATTCAACAATTCAATAGATATAATCTTCAACCATAAAAGAATTAAATAGGCGTCCGCGGGATGCCTCGCCTCGTCCCGCAAGGGTGGACTGCTGTGCAGACTAACCTGTTGATACTCGTAATTAAACAGGCATATAAATACAAGTAAATACCTGCTCATTTAGCTCACAAAGCAGGCATACCCGCAAATACTTGCTCATTTTGAGTGCTCTAACCACAGCCACCAGTTTATCAAAAAGGATCTGGATGCCAATAAGAAAAGGTTTTCCCAGCTCTTCATGCACCATACATAACAAATGCGTCATACACTTTTATTCATGATAAAAAGCTATTTTAAAGATACTATCCTATCTCATATTAACCAAAGTAAAGCTATATTATTATACTTTTTTTGTTAAGGGGAAAGATTCAAAAGGATAGAATATGGCAAAGACAGGACAAAAAATCATCTGTCCCCTTTCCTATTTTCACGAATAGATATTTGCCATGTGTATATTTTTTTCCTATGGATTCCACTAATTTTTTTTAGGTTATAATTTTTTAATTAAAAATTTAATATATGTCAATTTTTGACTGATGTGATAGGGAATTGGGACACCGAATGAGGATAGAAGATTCCTAGCCCAAAAACATTTAAACTAAACATGTTTTAAATCGAGGGATAATTATACATCTTCCGTCTGAAACTCGTCCACTTACATCATTGATACTCCGGAAATTATAATATTAAAGGAGCAGTTCTTATTAGGGTGCTTTCCAATTGATTTTTCAAAGATAAAAAACATAAATTGTTTATTAAAGATGTGAAAATTCAAAGTAAAAAAAATTCCGTGTTAAAGATCCCACATCGATTAGTTTGTGTGCATATTTACAATATATAAGGCTTGGACAATCGTCCCTCTCGGGATATTTTTTTGAAAGATTAAATTAGATCCAAGTCAATTTTTAACATTCCGAAACAACAAACAAATATTTAAAAACAAAAAACAGAAAACGAACAAATCTATTAACCGGAATAGCATTAGATTAGGAATTTAAGTTCAAGTAGGGAAAACGCTGATAAACTAATACTCTTTATCTCTTCAGAACTCAGAATCTGTAATAGCCACTTGAAACTTATCTTTTCTTTTTAATAAAGTCATAATAAAAAGATAAAATCTAGTAATCCAATGACTTCATCAGGTCCCATACTACTAATAATAATTGGACAATTATTGTGATCTCTGTGGCTATGAGCATCACCATTCAAGAAAAAAGAAATCTTACGAGAACAACAGAAGGTTCGTCATGTCTCCAGCCAAAGAAATTTCTAGATTTGTTTCATCCTCTACATTAATAAATTTAGTTAGGACCCTCTAGATCGAGACTGAATTTCTGAGTGTATGAAGTGGATTAGGATGCTGAATGAAAGTAACATGATTTCGTAGCAAAGGTATAAAGAGACTACTGTTTCAGTTGTATATTGTGAACATTCACTCTTTGTATTCTTTACCAAATGTTAGGTCAATCTCCAATCTATCTATTTCAGTGATATTCTAAAAACACTTTATCTATTTATTGTCAAAGGTTAAATTGATTCATTCTCCATTTATAAGCTCAATTATGAAATTTTTTAATGAGTGACATTATTGTTGTAGTTATGGGTGGATTGTGATACGTTGAAAAATTGAATCATAAGTCCGTCGTTTGTGGAATTGGTTTCACAATTTCTCACATTAATTGAACGAAATTTATTTGCATATGTGAACTCTGCTCAAATCATACAAAAGAAGTATAATTCAATCCCACAAGAAAAAGTTGATTTTAAGAAAAAGTTTTCATGGGAGAAGAATGCGTGAACAAAACGGCCGCATCGCTCGTACTCAAAGTTTTTTCCAACCGTAACGGCGTTTCACTACTACTTACCTCACGACAGAATATGGAAACGGCACAAGTCCAACCGCCCCTGGTTTGTCCGAATTTTTAAACCGTGTCCACGAACCAGAATTGATGGTTTTGGCATTCCGTCTTGGAGGAGTTGACAACTTGAGTTTGAGAATATTTAACAATGTCTCTTTTGTTTTGAATTTTTTAATATATCTTCTAATATATTGTTAAATATATAGATAAAAAAAATTACATGTGATATCTAAATAAAATATAAATAGATAGTTTTTCATTAATTAATTAAGGGGAAAAACGAAAAACTGTATCCACCAAACTCCAACCAAATTACTACTTTCATAGTGAAAGTAATACTAAGACTATCTATATTCCTTAATATAAGAATTTAAGGACATGTGGCGAAAATTAACAAATTAATATTTAAGGTTTTTTAATTAAAATATCCTCTTCTGACGGCGTTAGTAAACGGAAATAATCACCAAAAGTTGTACGTTAATATAGAGTACCCAAATTATTATAAATATGCGAAATTCTCCAAAGTTCCAATCCATTCCAGCACAGTCTTCCCCCCTCCTCTGTACTGTTTTGCTTGAGAGTTCAGACCCAAAAAAAAAAAAAGAGATGGCGGCGGCGAACGGCGGAGAGAAACCGGTGATGGTGTTGGGAATCGACGACAGCGAGACGAGCTTCTATGCTCTGGAGTGGACACTTAATCATTTCTTCACCACTTCGCCGGAAAATTCACCATTCAAACTTTTTATTATCCATTCCAAGCCTTATCCTACCACCGCAGTCGGTCTCGCCGGCCCCTGGTACTTGTAATTTTGATTTTCAATTTCTGTTTCTGGAGGAGTTATTTATCAATATTTAATTATTGTTGTTGTTTAATTTGAAATTTGTAGTGATTGTTGAAGTGTTGCCTCATGTGGATTCGGATTTGAAGAAGATTGCTACTAGAGTTGTGGAAAAAGCCAAGGAGGCTTGCATTTCTAAATCCGTAAACTCATCATCTCTTTATTTTTTCTTTTGAATTGTGATACCTCTGGGACTTTCTGAATTATCTGATATTATTAAAGGAAAATTCTGATATGGACCGGGTCCATTTGGACTATGTGGTTCAGATTTGGCCACATCCCTACAGAATGAGGAGAGAGAAGGAAATACAGTGATGTTGTCAAATTTGGACCGCATGGTCCAGTGAATCCGGTCCATATCAGAAGTGTTCTATTATTAAATTAACTACATAACTCGTGGACATGAGCGTGACATTATTAATGATTTTATTATAGTCTCTTATTATACAACACCAAATTAATAATTTTTTCCAGGTAAGTGATGTGACTTTGGAAGTGATAGAAGGTGATGCTAGGAATGTTCTGTGTGAGGCCGTTGAGAAGCATAGTGCCTCTATATTGGTTGTTGGTAGTCATGGCTATGGAGCCATCAAGAGGTACTACTATATTTCATTTCGTCCTACTTTGGTTGTTGGTAGATCATGAATAAATTGCAGACTTTATATTTAAATTTGAAATAATTGGTAGTCATAGTTATTGAATGTAAATATGTATTTTAAATAGAACACTATTTAAATACAGTGATAATTTCTGAACACCAACCAACTTTACTAATGAATGAATGTAATTGGTATTTGCAGGGCTGTTTTGGGGAGCGTGAGTGATTACTGTGCACATCATGCCCACTGCACCGTCATGATCGTCAAGAAGCCTAAGATCAAGCACTAATAACTTGTACAAGTAATACTTCAATGGAGTTACTTAGCAAAAAAAAATACTTCAATGGAGTCATAGTACCATGGAATTTTATAAATAATTTGGCTTCCCCAATGAGATTGTTGTACACCGTTACATTATTTGTTGATTATCTAAATCTTAGGACCGTGCTATGTAGTGATCAGTCTTTCTTGCTTTTTGGTATATTTTTTTTTAAGAGGTGACTTGTGGAGTTTTAATTTTTATGTATGAATAAATGATGTATCATCCCGTTCTGTTCTTAATTACTATCATAAGTTTTTTAATATTATGATTGTTTTGTTGCGACAGTCAATTATTCACTCCATTCGCTATTAATTGTTGTTTAGGAGATATGTAGGTATCCAAATTAATTGTCGTTTAAGGTTGCTTTATTAGTTGTCAACAATTTATTCCAATTATACCCTCAACATTTTACTTTCTTTATGAAGTAGGAGAGAGAGAGAGAGAGAGGTGGGGTGGGGTGGGGTGGGGATGAGATATTGGAAGTTTAAGTGAAAATGACAACTTTTCTTAAATTTCTCAAATTGTCTAAAGAGTCTTATATTTAGGAATGGAGGGAGTACTAGTGATTGGATCCAACATTAAAAGACACATTTGAACAACATTTTGTTTAGAATCCAAGCAAGATTTTATAATTTTGTCGAGTTTATCCAAAGTGAAATAGTGAGTTTGAAATATTTTATACGTAAATTATATTGTTAATTTCAAGTAATCAAGTGAAATATTAAATTCAAATTTCAGTAAAAAAATAAAAATGAATTGAAGAATTTATTTCTATATCAACCTATGATCCTATCATCTTATAGCAATCTTTTAGGTAGTGATAATGACAAAGTAAGAATCATCCTGCAAAAATGATTTACGTGCATGTGACAAAATTACCCTCTAACATATTAACTAAAAATTTTTAATTATTTTTTCTATTTTCTCTCTATCCTGGCCTGATATTTCTCTCTCTCCTAGATTATTTCTTTATTTTTCTCTCAATTTCTCTATTTTCATATGATTTTTGTTTCCATATCCGTTATTTTTTTCGTTTTTTCTTCCCTCCATCTCCATGTGATTTTGTTTTCTTCTCTATTCTTCTCTTTCATTATCTCTTCTTGCTCTTTTGTCTAACTTTGAATTTTTTTTATATATATTTATATATACGTCCAGATAATTTTCAACTACTTTCGGTAAAAAAAGTAAATTCTATATTGTTGTTGAATGATTCAATCTAAGAAAATGGTTTATTCAGTGAGAAAATTGAGAAAAGAAAAAATAATAAAAAACAGAATAGAAAATAAAACCACTTTGGAGATGGAGAGAAGAAAAAAATGAAGAAAAAAACAGAGAGAGAGAGAGAGAGCAAAAAAACAACAAACATAGAAACAAAAATCACGAGAGATTGAGAGAAAAATAAGGAAAAATCTAGGGGAGAGAGAAAGATCAGGTCAGGATAGAGAAAAAATATTGGGAGAATGGAAAAAATAATTAAAAGATTTAATTAATATGTTAGATGAGTAATTTTTTCACATGCACGTAAATTATTGTTACAGGAGAATTCTTACTCTGACATTATCACTACCCCAATCTTTTTTGTCTGCACGACTCTAAATAATGTGAGAACAGAAGGTTCTTCATGTTTCCAGAAAAAGGCTTGCGAACCGTAACGGCGTTACTACTCACATATATATTCTGGAAACTGCGGCCCAACCGCCCGCCCTCAACTCCCCATATCCACCAGCCAATCAGAAAGGCAAGTAAGAAAAAACGCTGTCATGTTCTCGTTAATTGTTGGGACCCCTCTTCTGACGGCGTTACCCAACAAAAAACAATCAGTCCTCAAATTGGTTAATTCTATATGGATTATATTCCAAAAAGATAATTTTTTTTAATTGATACGAATAAATCTGACTCATATCCTATAGATCAAAATTTTCCAAATTATATATATGTGAAATTCACCTGCTTAATCTCTATCTGAAATTTCCTTCAATCAAGTCCTGCTTCGTCTTCCTACTTGGTACTGTTTAATCGGAGAAAAAAAAGATGGCGGCGGAGACCGGAGAGAAATCGGTGATGGTGGTGGGTATCGACGACAGCGAGCACAGTTTCTATGCTCTGGAGTGGACACTCGATCATTTCTTCACCCCTTCGCTGGGCCACTCACCGTTCAAACTAGTCCTTATATATGCTAAGCCTTCTGCGACCACCGCAGTCGGATTGGCCGGCCCCGGTATGTTCTCTTTTTCTCTTATTTAATTGTTGTTATTGATTGATAATAGTATTTAATTTGAGTTTTGATTTTTTTTAATTAGGGGCGGCTGATGTGTTGCCTTATGTGGATTCGGATTTGAAGAAGATTGCTGCCCGAGTCTTGGAAAAGGCCAAGAATATCTGCATTTCTAAATCCGTAATATCATCAACTTCCTTTTCAATTTTTCTCCTTATTAATCCTGATTCTATAGTCTTTAAATAGAAGATTCTAGTACAATACAAAATCAGATTATTACTTCTGCAATTCCTCTGTACTTGGATCTTGCTTAATATATATGTCTTTTAATGATATTTAGCCAAAATTAAGAAAACAAAAAATAAAGTATTTTTTAATCAAAATATCAATATTACTCTCCTATACAATTCATAATTAAGAGATATTGATATTTTAACTAACAAATTTCTTGTCTTTTGTTTCCTTAATTTCCGTCGAAACAAATTATATTAAATAATGGAGATAATATTAGATTTTTTTCCGATTTTTTCAATTCTATGCAGATAAATGATGCGACTTTAGAAGTTATTGAAGGTGATGCCAGGAATGTTCTGTGTGAGGCTGTTGAGAAGCATAATGCTTCTATATTGGTTGTTGGTAGTCATGGCTATGGAGCCATCAAGAGGTACCGTTGTACTATATTTAATTTCTTCTTATGAAATGCATTTCATTTCTTATTGGAACCTCATATTTCATTTTTTTAGTTCAATAAAAATGTTAATCTGATAGAATTTCAATGGCGTAAAATCGTAGCACTGGCCTTGCTTACTGCTAAATCAAATCTAATTGGTATTTGCAGGGCTGTTCTGGGTAGCGTGAGCGATTACTGTTCGCATCATGCTCATTGCACCGTGATGATTGTCAAGAAGCCTAAGATCAAACACTAAGATCTTATACAAGCAATTACTTCAATGGACTCCCCCTACCAGATAATTCGACTCCCGAATGAGATTGTTGTACACTATTATTTGTTCATATCTGTATTCTAAGACTGCTATAATTATGTGCCGTGATAACAAGCCTTTCTGGCTTTCATGTATGAATAAAAGATGCATTTTCCAGTTGAAGTTCAAAATCTGATACATATCTATATTACTAGTCGAAGATTCGCAGTAACTGAAACACCATCTTCTTCTTCTTGCCAATGGGAAAGAGTATTTCCATATTATTTCTATCCTCAGATTTCATCCTAGATAGGTTTGAAGCTTAGGAGAATATGTAGAATCAGCCAAGAGAATCCAAAATTATGTTATTCAAAAGAAGAGAACTATGAATATACTAAACGATTTATATTAATTTGTCGTTAAGCATATGGAGGCCAATCAGTCCAAGCCCCAGAAACATGACCATTCTCACAGACGTAAGCTCGAACCGCAGGCTCGCCATCATCATGATAGCCAAAATGTCGCCTTAAGCAAAAAGCAGTCTGCAAATCCCAAGTCTGATGACAAGAACAAAAAGCACAATTGAGATCAATCTTGCTCCTCCTATTCCCATCATTTATAGTTCTCCAAACCCTTGATTGTTTGAAATTCTTGAAAATCCCTCGAAAAAGCATGTAATTTCTCTTCTCTTCACTGTGACGACAACCAGGCCAATCACAAATGTACAAACAATCTTCTTTGAATCGACTACCAAGCAACTTATTCCCTTCCTCCCTGCTCAAATTCCAGCTACCAGAAGCCACATGAGATTTCAGAAATCTACATATATGCGTGGATTTTTCTACATCATTTTCGGGCTCCTCTTCGGCCGAGGCCGCCACTTGCTGCAGCTGCTGGACTTGTTCAGAAGCAGATTCAGAAGTGTCATAAACAGTATCAAACAATAGATCATCAAATAAAGACCAAGAACAATCATTATTTACTTCAGAATCACCAGCACCTCCATTTCCGTTGTTGCTCGAGGAAGAAGACGGCGTCGTTTCAGAATTATGTCTCAATTTGAATAACCTAGAAGAAGAAGAAGAAGAAGCATTATCCTGTTGGTAATTCTGATCGGGACCGAGTTCACGCTCAAGGCCAAAATCGGAATTATCCAAGAGGACGCCGGCTTGGAGGAGGCCAGGACAGGAAACCGATAGCTTGCAAAGGGAAGCCCAACCACCGGGAGGCTCCGAACAGCCGGAAAGTAGATCATTAACGACGGAGGATATGGTCTTTAAGCACATAGATTTGCAGCAAAAGTTACGGATCAGATACGAGAATTTGGTGGAGACGCAAGCTAATCCCGCCCAACTCCGGAGATCGTCCTGTAATTTGAAGAAAATTTTAAGAACAACATCTTCCGGTAGCCTTGAGAACCCATTTTCCGACATCGTCGGAAACTTTCCCAGAAATCAAGAGAAAGGTGGCGTTGTTCAGTTGGTTTGAGCTGCGGAGAATGGCTTTACTATTTAGTTGCTGTTGTGATTTGGTTTTACTAGGGGTGTCAACGGGTTCGGGTCAGTCCCAACCCTACCACATAAACTCGAAAAAAATGTGAGACGTGAAATGAGTAATGTGAGCATGGTGAGCATTGAAAGCTTAATATTCAAGCTCGCTTATGTGATGACGTGAAAGCATTTCACCCCAGTTCAGAAAAATTCAAACCCGAATAAGATTAATATAATTAAAATATTATATATATATATATATATATATATATATATATATATATAATAATAATAATAATACTAATTTAAAAAAAACTTATATACATTATAATTATAATTATAATGTGTGGATTAACTCAATAATCTTTTTTTTTGGGTAGAAAGGAGATTATATTAAAGGAGTCTTAAAAACGAGAGAGACGTATACGAAAAGTTAAAGGAAGAGAGAAACAGGGAAAAAGACAGCGTGGGAAAAACACTCAGACAAAAATACATTGGGATGAATCGCAACAAAAAGTGAGATGGTGTAGAAGAATTCAATAGGGATTGTCAAAATTGGAATTGCACCCGACAATGGAATTAAATAAATCTTTTTGAAATTTGCAAATTTATCATTTCGTTAAAATTTTAAGTCGTACTGATTCTCTTGTTTTTTTTTATACAAGACTCTTTTATTAAGCATATCAAACAATTCTAAACTTTTTCTTCTTTTTGTGTATTCTCGTCCAAATTTATTTTTAAGGCTCATTAGTATTATACTTTTTCTGAGCACGAGATTTTCGCTTTTCTTCGCTAATATAAGTGAGCTTGGGAAGCTTCGTGAGCTAGCTCGAGCTCGTGTTAAAATGTGAGCTGAGCGTGAGCTCAAGGTTTATGAAAGCTTTTTCAGCTGAGCGTGAGCGTGAGCTTTTAATTTTTATGTGGTGGCGTGATATCTTACATGCTCAATTCACCATATACTCGATTGACACTTTCCCTAGTGTTTTACTAGTATTTTATATTATTATTATAATAATAAAGAACTCACATCCACGAGGACAGGACCACGAAGAAGAAGAAGCGCCACAAGTTTTATTCTTTGTTTTTTATTTTTTCTCCCTTGATAGACTAGGTTGGAATCTCAAGATAACTCTAAAGATCATTTGCTTCCTATCTACATAATCTGCCACCCCGAATCAACTGGGTATCCTTGAGGGTAAGATCATTTGCTTCCCACTCTTGCAATTGCAGTTACTGTGCGAGTCAACAAAAAAATTATCCAGCATGCGAGTAAAATATTTTACTCGGTACGTGAAAAATAAATTTTAATTGTCTTTTTGCTCATATCAAATGAGATTTGGTCTTTACATTAGGAACAAAATCCATTTATTACTAGAATTAGATTGCAACTCTTTGTCTAGTATAGGATTATTTGGTGTAAATTTAATAATAGATACTTTTTATCAAAATCTTAAAGTTAGTACCATTTTTAGGGTTTTGCCTTAGTATGGCCTACAATTTTCATAAAGGACATGACATGGCCTCCAAAAAATCAGGAGAAACATTTTTGTCCAGAACGGAAGTGCGACTTTCGTCCTGGGGCCAAGACGGAAGTCACACTTTCGTCCTTGATGACGTGGCGGTTTTTCCCACTTGCGTAGCCACGTGTCCAGGACGGTACTTCCGTTATGGTCCCAGGACGGAAGTCCCACTTCCGTTCTGGCCAACCAGTTTAAAAAATAACTCTTCTCCTAACCCCCATCACCGCGACTTGCTATCTCTCCCAAAAAAAACCTCCCATCCCCCTCCCTCCTGCAGCAGCTCCCTCCCTCCCTCCCTTCGACCGCCGCCGCCACCGTCCATCATCTCCCACCACCACTCTCTCTCTCTCTCCCAAATTTTTTAAATTTGGAGGTATTGATAAATTTGTTTTAATTTTTTTCCATTATTTTAAAATTCAATTGCCGATTAAACATGTATTTAATTTAATTGCAATTTTGTGAATTTGATATTTATGTATTTTTATTGCAATTAATATCTCTTTTTGCCTTAATTTCACTATTTGTCCTAAAATTATTATATTTAGTAATGATGTGAGTATGTGAGTATGTAATTAATTGAACATATCGTTTTTTTTTAAAATTTTATTATATTATTTAATAGAGAATTGTTGACTTTTTTGGTTTTATATTTTAATTGCAATTTAGTGAAATTTATATCCTTATGATTTAAGTGCAAATTGGCTAATTTTATCCTTAAATTATGTTTTTGTGAATTGTTATTTTACGCATTTTGTGTTTGATAAAATCCCGCTGCTTTTTTTTATAGATGGCTTTTTCGGCCCACCTTATGCCCTGTCCGTACGATCCCTAGTGTGTTGAACAAACACACCTCACATAGATCCCTGAGACGCAGCATCAGACTCCGTTGTCGATGCCCCTAAACCCCGAGGAGCAGATATTTATCGATCCCGAAGGCGCGGAAGTCATCTCAACCAATTTTGGTAGCGCCGTGCGTGTGAGAGATGGCCGCATTTACTTCCTGCGGCCTGGGATCCGAGACCCACCATTCGATACACACCTTCGGCGCCGTAGATAGGTTTTCATTTACGTTTCATTCATTGTAGTTACGAAGAATGTTAATTTTTTTTCTATGTAAAATATTATTCCGATTATTCTGTTGTTTGTTTTTATATTAATATACAATTTATTCATTTACTTGCTCAAATTGTAGTAAGCAATGTGTTTTGGAAATATTGTTTTTGTTGTTGTAATACAAACACCAGAGAAAAATAACCACTGAAAACTGTAGACCTCTAAAAAAAACTAAGTGCTTTTGAGATAAACTCGCTGGCAGTCCAGAACGGAAGTGGAACTTCCGTCATGGGTCCAAGACGGAAGTGGGACTTCCGTCCTAGATGACGTGGCAACGCTCGTAGGGGAAACGGCCACGTCAGCCAGGACGAAAGTCCGGACAAAAATGTTTGTCCAATTTCTTCGGGTGTTATGTCATGACTGATCTGGAAAAAGCTGAGCCAAGCCCATGCATTCCTCCATTTTCATTATGAAAGTTTATATCAAGTCATGACTACATCATTATTTGACAAAACCACCGCCTTAAAATTGCACTGTGAAAGATATTTAATATTGGATTTGACTTCCACTTGAGGATTGTATCTTGAAAATTAGAATAGTGGCCTCGTATCTTCTTCTTTTTTTTTGCTAAGTCAGGCCTAGTATCTTCAGTATGTTTGATTAACACCTCTTTGTTGTCTCATTTCGAAATAAAAACACAAATTTTAAATTTCGAAATAAAACATACCAAAGACAAATTGCATATTCACCTTCCATTTTAGTTCAAATTGGCAGTACTACAGATACCGTAAATCAAATCCAAAATATCACAGAATTTCTCGTTGAAGATTAACACCAATAAGATGTTTAATCAAATAAACTCAAATCAACATGTCCATTACAATCGTCATAGACGACGACATCTTTCCGGGTGAACAACCCCCTCATCATCCGCAGAATCAGCAATGCGGCCATAACTGCTGAACTTTTACCTGTATTAGCAATTTTAACCAGTCAATGAATCAAACTGCTATATAGAAGATTGGGAGGAAGTTCTTAAAATTCTTCCGATTTACATACAAAAAAAAATATGAAAGACTACCTGGATGTGCTCTTGCTCTTGCTCCTGCTACTGCTACTAGGGCTGCACTTTTTTGGGCTTTTGCTTACACGCTTTGGGCGCTAAAATCAATCAATCAGATTTATTAACGAAATCAACATAAAATGAAAACCCAGCTTGCAGCTATTCATACAAAAGTAAGTAGTAAGAATTAGCCACCAGAACACGATTCCAGGTTTGAAGATTCAAATGCAACTTAAACTTACAGATGGCACTGGGGATCTGGATCTTGATGGAGATCTGCAAAAGTTCCAGAACAACCGAATTTAATATCCACATGTTCCTCTTAACAATTCTGATCCAAGAGCCTTGAATGCCATTTCCACATCAGAGTAGACAATCAAAATGGACAAGAAAAAATTTGAAAATTTTAGCATTCAGTCTAAACACAAACTCGGCACCCAAAAAACAATCTAATTAAGTTTAGAGTATGAACCTTCAGATAGCCAACAGCCCTTAGATATCAAGAACCAGGAAATCACAAGATTAATATTTGGACAGTATGCTTTATTAGCTGAAATGCTAAAATGTTTCTAGGCAAACAGATTGTGGTCCTCAAAATTCAAATCGCAATTAGTACATAGTCCAGCTTCACCATCATAGTCCATGATCCTGATGTTCCCATCTAGCACGCATGGACATTTGCGATGCTTATTAGTAGAACAGAGACACCATGAAGGATTACAAAAGCTTCCATCTAAAGGACACCATACCTCCACAACCATAAAGAGTCGTAGGCAATTGAACCATATCCCATCAAGATCCTAATATGCAATCCCCAGAACGCTGCATATATCCGTATCTAAGAACACAAAACAGGACATTCATATTTGAAAAGGAGAGTAAAAATATGAAGACACTCTGACATATCAGACTTGTTCCAGTCTCCTGTAGATAATAAGGTAAGGTCAAAGAGGGGAAGTAACGGATCGGCTAGTTAAAAGCAGCATACAATGCAAACCCAAAAGCGCACCCTTTATAAATCGAATGATTATCGTCCACAATAACACCTCGTCCATACATTCCATAAATCCTTGATTTTTTTTCAAGGACACCGAAGACTCCACTCTGTAATCAGTAGTGACACATTTAATAGAAAAACTTTAATTTAGCAGTAAATGCTAATATCATAGACAACTAAAAATCATAAGACAAAAATGCATCGAAGATTGACAAATGAGGATGCAACTTCACAATGCACATGTAGAGTGTAGAAATGAGACATGAAAGACTGAAAGCAAAAGCCAGTGTCAGAAAATGTAGACCTTTTTTTCTGTTAAAAAAACAGCACCGGCGATAAAATTAAGACAACCCTGTATGGGTTAGAAGATAAAAGATTTAGACAGCATTGGAACAGATTTCAAATACTTTGATTTCCATGCGCAATCATTTCTAGTTCATAGCTCAAAATAAAATAAGAAGTTGAAACTCAAAGCCCCTAGCTCAGAAGCAAAAAGAGTAACTACCAAACAATTGCTACCTTGACAAAGACTTTTGTCTGGACCTAGAGCGAGATCGTGAGGACACAGACCGCGAACGAGATCTTGAACGACGAGATGATTTAGCTTTGGGAGACTTGCTGCAATGAAATAAACCAATTTCATGAGCATTTTATCAGTGGGCAAAGGGTATAAGAAAATATCGTATTAAATAAGTAAATAAATGCATCAACAATATTTATCCAACCTTTTACTTCGACTGTTACTCGGGCTACGACTGCCATTCCTTCCCCTTGATCTAGAACGACTGGGGCTGCGACTCCGACTCCTAGATCGACTTGATTCATACTCCTTCACCTGGATGACACATTGAACAAAAACAAGACCTCAATCCACATGTATGTATGTACAGTAGTAGTATTAGGATATTAGTTACTCTTTTTTAAAACATTCATATGTTTGCGTCGTACACGAATTGTTGAATGCGAAAAAGAATTCCGAAACTCAGAGTCGTCAAGCTTTCTGATCTGCAAGATTGTGAAACGCATGAATTACTCTATTATGGTTATACAACTTTAAATAGAATGGAAGCAATGGAAGAAAGGCAAAAAAGGGAACTAACAGCATATTTCATGTCATCGTATGAGGTATAATCCACAATTCCTGTTGTACCTGCAAATCAATAACCACAAATTATCCACGAAGTTTGTTCCAGATGAGACTATTACTCCAATATTTTTAGTAACAAAACATACAGGAATCATAACAAACCAGTTCTTTTTTTGTATGGGGGAGGGGAGAGGGAGCTTCAAAAAGATATAAGAATCTTTCAGGGATTCGCAATCCACATCCCATTATGTTTCAGCAGTTGCCAAGCCTTTTTCATCTGGCTCAAGATAAGATTATTTTAACATCCTTTTTAAGAAAAAGGCATCTTCAGAAGCTGACAGCATTTGCAGATGCAAAACATTTTGAGGACCCTTCCCCAAAAAACCCCCTTAACGGAAGGAATGTCTCAAACCATATAAATAAATTGTACAGCATCTATCTATTGGGGGAAAAAATTATAATTTTATATTACCACTGCCCTCACGGAAAACTTGGGAAAAGCACACATCCCCTGCCCTGCGCATGTTATCCTACATAAGAAGTATGGAAAAGAATACAAATTAGACTTTACGTGCTTTTTGTGGAGAGCATGTGCACCAAAAGAGAATCTGTTAACGTCTCTACAAACCTTGAGATCTTGCCATGAAGCAGAGTGTGGCAATCCAGTGACCAGCACTAAGAATGAACCAATGAGAAACAAATTAGTCATTAGAGGCAGTATAGAGATGTCCGGCATTCACAAATGAAACTACATACCCCGATAGTCGGACCGCCTAGACACTCCACCACGGGGACCTTTAGCATGGCTACTGTGACGATCAGCTGAAGATACTCCACGACCACCATGTGCTATCTCAACCTGCATAAATCAAAAGGAGTTATAGAAACTTACCAGTACAAATTGACATGGGAACAGATCTCACAAGTAAATTTTTTTTAAAAAAAATATGTTTCCAAAATGCCCAACAAACCCGTAAGCGATGTCCATCAAAATCATAACCATCACGCCCTCGAATAGCATCTTCAGCATCACGAACCTCTTCAAACTGTAAACAAACACGATATTAAGTAGGGAATCTGAAGTAATAAAACTTTAATTCATTGAAAGTGCTAAGTATAATTCATTGAAAGTTACTTCAGGTTTACCTCCACAAAAGCATAACCAGGAGGCCTTGGTGGAATTTTCAAATCAATGTGTGCAATTGGTCCATACTGCAATTTAAATCCGAAACAGTTTAAGAGATCTTGGTGGAAAGTTGGAAGTAGTAAGCCATGCCAGTACAAACAACACAATTACCTTGTGAAAGAGATCTTCAACTTCCCGCTCCCGAATATCACCAGGAAGATTGCCAACATACAGGGTTCGACTTGCTCGACTCATCCTATGTCCTGACAGAATGAGATTCATTCAACCATCATAAAACTCCAATAACTTAAACACGGTGAAAATACATTAGATTCACAATATCAAGCAAAAACTCATCATACTTGGCGACACTCAAACATGAAACATAATTAAAAGTACTAGAAAAACTATTTTTCCTGGTACTACATGGAGAGAAACCTAAATTTAAGAACAACAAATTACAGTCCCCCGAAGGCAAAGTTCCAATTCCTTCTATGTTGAGAAACCTAAATTCAAGATCAACCAATTGCCCCCAAATGAAAAATGCGTCACAGAAACCTAAAAAATCAACGGACTAAATCTACAAATAAATCACTGCAGAACGAGAATTTAGAACGATAACAATGTGGAAGTATAGAAACTGAAACGTGAGATTAATATAGTCGTAATTCATGAGGATTAGAAAAGTTTACCTGCGTAGAGTTGCGATTTGCGATGCCGACGACGACGATACTGAGGAGATAACTGAGATTAGGGTTTCAAATGGGGTAGATAGAGCTTAGGAGGAACGGCAACTTGCAACACATGGGCTGTCGTCGTTCGAATTATTTATATATCCCTGGGTCACTACTAGTGTTGGGCTTTTTCTTTTCTCAAAATAAATAAAGGGAAATGATCTTTGACTAAGCGCTATTAGTTAAAAATTGGTTAAAATTGATCAAAATTGGTCAACGGACTATTTTGTCCCCTGAAGTGCTTTTTTAACTTTAAAAAAATAAAAGGAATTTTGTTAAAATTGAAATAGGCCTAGTATAGGATAAAAGCAGACAGCTATACACCTATACATCTAATTTTTCAAAATCTTTAATTTTTTTGTTGAAAAGTCAGAAAATGTGTTTTTTTTTAATTATTTTTTTTGCTGACCCTACCTACTTCTATATACACGATGTATTATTTGAACCTTCAAAACCATTCTTCTCCCAATTTCTCTCTAAACTGTAATGTTTTTTGTACTTTTTCCCCATCAAAATGGTTGGATAAATATGAGATCGATTTCCAAAGTAATATTTACTTCTTCAAAGTTGATGAATCTACCAAAACAGGTAATTTTTATATGTTTTGGGAGATGGATTTGGATAAGTCATAATGAGTGGGATAATCAAGAGGCGATAATAATTATGAGTGGTATATCCTAGGGCGGTTGATGGGCAGATGAAGGGTTGTGGAGTGGGTATTTATTGGGGGGTTAATGCTAAACCTACTATTTCAATTGATTCATGCATCAAATAGTTTATCCATCTTCTCGGGTAAACTTTTTTTTTTCTCTGGTTTAATCTGCTGCTCATCGTTTGTATTCATGTTCTCCGATTTGCTTTCTGTTATGTTTATTACTCCTAATATTATTTACTAATTAAAATACTAATTTTTTTTTAATTTTTAATTTCAGTGCAGTACAAAAATGTCAAACCCATTCCCCGATTTTGAGTTCCCCTATCCCACCTTCGAAATCTTGGGCCATGAAAAGGGACTTTACGGTTCCTTTTTCAGAGGGACCGTAATTGCTAAGATGCGTAACCACCACTACTGTGTCCGCTATTCCACCCTTACAACAAACCTGAAGATGCCTCAAACAGAAATTGTATCCTGGATGTGGATCCGTCCCCGTCCACCGAAAGTCTACTCCAGAACAGAAAAAGTAGATGTAAAAGATCTAGACAGGTTGGTGGCACGGAGTGGTAAAGAAAAGCAAAGCCAAAAAACATCTACACAATCTCGTTCGCAGGCTATCCACATCTTGATTCCGACTACCACATATCCAAAATAAGAGTTCACCACTCTTATGTATGTGTTAATTTCTGTTGGTTTTTAGAATAGTATTGTTGTTTGTTTCTGTCTTTCTGAACTACTACTGGACATTTCTGTTGCAGTTTAATTTGTTTTGGATTATGAATATTAATTTACTTTTGTTTTTATTTAAAGATCATTATTATTGTTTTAGTTGCGACGTTCATTATTATTGTACTGTATAAATGGGTGGATTTTGTTGGTTTTTAGATTATTATTGTTGCTTGTTTCTGTCTTTCTGAACTACTACTGAACATTTGTGTTGCAGTTTAATTTTTGTTAATTTAATTTTGGTATTATTTAAAGATCATTATTATTGTTTTTAGTTATGTTTTTTTCGATGTATTCTACTGTGTAAATGGTGGATTCCTGATGAATTTTTTTTGAAATTTCGGATTATATTAATTTTCTTCTCACCAACCTATTGTATCGTTTTTAAGTAGATCTAGAACCGTATTGATTTTCTTGAATCCAAAAAAAAATGTATTGATTTTATTTTGGTGGTGGGTGGTGTAATTGGAAAAGTCAAGAATCGCGTTAAAGGGGTGTTTTATCCAAGGCATGACTGTTTCAAGAAAGTGACAGTGTCATTTCCCAAAAAAAAATTCAGATTTTGTTCTTGGAAAACAAACTGCTTAACATTCATTGTTCTATTAATACATTGTTAAATATGAGTATTCATCATTCAGAACACTAAAAACAGGACAAAAAAATTACTCTATTCTTATTTGATCCATACCCAAATGTCATTCTTCTTCACATAATCTTGATGCTGACGAATCTCTGACATGCAAAAATCAGTAAGAGCTGCAGGATAGTTCGGAAATCCAACAACATAGGCATTTTTCCATTGTTTAAATCCAACAATAAAACTGGACCACCAACAATTCTCCCAATATACATCAACATATTCACCTATTGAAAATGACATTGACCTCTCAGTTGGTGGCAATGGCCTTATGAACCTGTGCTGAACCACCTCTATTAGAGGTTTGTTTTTCGCGTCATTAATAAGTGTTGAGTATTGAACCACAAATTTTTGACTTCCTTGAATAGGACAAATAATTTCAGCACAGTAGTATGAGCCGAGATTATCTGGATCATTTCCGATAACTTCCACCTTGTCACCAATATTAAACAATGAAAGTTCTTCAAAATTGGCCATTTTTTCACTTGTTAATAAAATTTGTGATGAAAAATTAGGATATTTCATTCATCTAAATAGATACAAGATTTAGGGGTATGAAAAGGAAATAAGTTTCTTGGAAAGTTGGTGACTTTTCATTTACCAAGAAAAGCTGCCATTATGTGAAAAGTCACAATAAGTTTCTCCAACCCCTGTGACTTTTGTCCAGAAGTAGATGGGGAACGTAAGGTAATGCGGGTTGGTGGTGTGTATTTAAAAAGGGTATTATCACATCACATCACCTCATTGCAAACAATCCAATTTCTGAACAACTGTTTCAAGTTTTTTCCCTTTCTGGTAACGATATGCATCTTCTTCAACCTTTAATTTTTTCTTTTCCTAATATATAATTGTTTCTTTGTTAAATTTTTCTAATATTTATTTTTTGATATAAATATTTTTCAGTTTAAATGGCTAGTTCAAGCGCAACTGTTGAATTTCCAATTCTAGAATACAATATTGGTGATAGAGTTGAAATAATTGGACATGAAACAGGTTTATACCATTCATTTTTCCATGGAACCATCATTGGACAGCATCCAAACAACAACAATAAATATTTGGTCCGTTACACCACCCTAACAAATGATGTTGACAATGCACCTCTAGAGGAAGTTTTGACATTCAATTGGATCCGTCCCTGTCCACCCAACATTGAGAAAAATTCCTACTCGAAATATCAAGAAGTGGACGCGTACTACGAGGGCAGTATGTGGTACAGGATTATATCAAAGTGCAAATCCGATAATGTTTACAGAGTCAAATTCCCTACTTATCCTGATCAAAGTGGTGATTACCGCATTAGTGAGTTAAGGGTTCATCATAATAATATTTAACTGAAGATCCTTCCGTGGGGAACTTGGGTAGATATGAATACCGCAATATAAGAAAACAACACTGCCATCGTAAATATATATACACTTTCACATTGCAAACTTTTCTACAAACATTTTAATCTCACAATATAAGGAAACAACAATGACATCATAAATAAATAAATATATATATATATATATACACATATACACACACACACACTCTCTCTCTCTTTCACGTTGCAAAAGTTTTCTACAAACATTTTAAATAAACAAATGTTTATGAGATAGATTCAGACTCATCTAGACCCAACATAGTTGGATATGGACCTTAAATGAAAAGATCCATATCCAACATAGTAGAATTTGGATCCAAACAATTTTTTGGTGAGTCTGAGTCTAGACTCAATATTATGAGTTCAATTGACACCCCAAGTGGTGGTGAGGGGATGGGCGGATGAAGATCGAGGGAGAGGGGATGAGTTTAAGTATTTTTTGTTAATATAAATTTATTATTCATAGTAAAAAAAATTAATTGTTGAGTATTCGAGTTTCTAGTAAGAAATATGTTGAAATGTCCAAAATATCTTTAAAAACACCTCATGGTTTGACAGGGCTTAATGGTATTTTAAGAAAAAATTTGATAAAAGTACTTTGAGAAAACAGCATCAGTTGTCCTTCAATTATTTTTATTTCGCCTCGATAGTCCTAGTATGTTTTTTCTACCTAAAGAATCATCTAAAAATTTACGGTTAGCATAAAGAGTATTTTTTTTTGTCAAAATGTGATGAAATCCGTCAATTTCAGAGGTAAATAGTCATTAAACAAATGCCCTCTTCTTCTTCATCATCACTTTCACCTCCTCCACCAGCCAACACTTTCCACCAACTCTACCTCCACCGATCACCACATCCGCATCTGCCACCACCACCACCACCACCACCACTTTCCAAATCCAAGTACATAGAACCAAACAAAATTCACAACTTGATATCATCAACATCCCAACAAAATTAACAAAATTACACATTCCTTTTTTCATACAAACAAACACATCCATCTATTACCCACATTGAAAAAATATAATAATTCGATAATAAAAGAAAAACTCATCATTGAAAACCCAATCTTGGGCCCTTTTAGAAAAGGGTTCATACAATTGATTAAAAAAAACTGACCATCAAATAATTTTTCACAATGGACCAAAAATTGAAAACCCACATGTCATTTTCTTCTTCTACTTCCTAAAAGGCTGATTTTTTTTATCCTAACGACTTTTTTGCCTTGGAATTCATCAAATTTGGCATGCATTCATATGGGTTTTTTAAGTAATAATTGTTGGAACTAAAAATTCATCAAGACGTTTTGCTTTTGATGAATTTTTGATTTTGGTGTGGGGATGAGGAAAGAAAGAGGAGTTTAGAGGTTAATGGGCTGTAGAAAGAATTGGAAAGATATGGGGTGGAAGTGGCCGGTGGTGGTGGTGGTGGCTTTGATGAGGAAAAAGAAGAGGGTAATTTTTTAATGACTATTTTACCCTTGAAATTGACGGATTTTCATCACATTTTGACTAAAAAGACTCTTTAGGTTAATCGTAAATTTTTAGAGAATTCCTTAGGCAGAAAAAAATATAGTAAAACTATCGAGGCGAAATGAAAATAATTGAGTGACGACTGATGCTATATTCTCAAGTACTTTTAATGACATATAAAAAAACACATAGAACAATAAAAGTAAAAAATAAATAAAAATAACAATAAATTCAATCTAAAAATACATAAATAACTAAATAGACGTTTTTATCGGAGGGTACCAAAAAACCTGTAAACATTGCGAGGCAAACCCAATAGGCCTGTTACAACCCATGGCTCATTCATAAGAATAAATCCCATCCACAAATATAGTTGTAGCGGGGGCCACGCGTAGGACTAATAGTTGTATCATTGAAGGCCATCACCGTCGGAATAATTCTGATATGGACCTGGTTTACCACTTGGTCGTGGATCACTTGGTTCACATTTAGCCACATCACAATTTTGATTAAAATAATAAAAATAGGTGAGGCCTTATGAGAATATTTTTTTTATTATCAAAAGAGGTGATGTGGTTAATTATAGACCA
The DNA here is from genome assembly GCA_026122235.1 of Vinca minor. NCBI lineage: Eukaryota > Viridiplantae > Streptophyta > Magnoliopsida > Gentianales > Apocynaceae > Vinca > Vinca minor. The sequence goes on along the minus strand of JAOCZM010000085.1, from coordinate 609,965 downwards.
AAAGTAATCCATGACCAAATGGTAAGCCAAGTCTATATTAGAATCGTCCTCACCGTCGCCCTCGCGCCATAACCCACTACCATTTTTTTTTATGCATATAACCCACTACCATAATACTACCTCCATCCTTACATATACTCCATCCGTCTCAAATTAACTGACAATATTTTATTTTTTATTTGTCTCAAATTAACTATATACTTTCTAAATAACGTATGTATTAATTGTAATTTTTTCTAATTTTACCTTTCTTCCAACTCCTCATTGAATACTCTTGACTTAATTAAAATTATCACTTTTCAACACATATTTAAGACGTGTTTGGATGTTATGTGAGAGAAAGGAGAAAAAAAATATAAAATTTTTTAAATAAGATTAATAAAGTTAATGAGAGGTATCTTAGACATTTTATTATATTTTACCATCAAAATCTTAATATCCGTACATTTAGCAGAGTGGACAGATAATTTGAGACGGAGAGAGTAATACTTTAATTATATGTTGCGAAAATTAAAACATAAAAAATAAGATATTTTTGTAATATAAATATTAATATTACTGTTTTAAATAAAATTAATAATATACAAATTATATTTGATTGAGTAATATTAATATTATAATTACAAACATATATTAATTTTTGTTTTTGTTAGTAATGAAAATCTTAGATAGGAATAGAGGGAGTATCAAGTTCTTGGATCCTTTCTTCTTCTTCTTCTCTTTCACCCCAAGAACAACATCCTTAAAAATTTGTTCCGTTCTTAGAATCAGCCATTACTATTACTACTGCTGCTAATACCATATCAATACCGAACAATTTTTACAAGAATGCAATGTCACATAGAACCCTAGATTCCCGTCATCACCCCATAGAATCCTGCACTTTGCAGCTTCATACCTGGAGACCCTTTCAAATCTCCCTAGACTCCGATTCCCCTAAAACCCCCTACTCTACTAATGGAAGATTCCACAGCAAGCGTCCTTGCCGCGCCGACCGAGCTACGTCGTTTTCAATTGAAGCCCTGGACATGTCCAAGCTGAGTTTGTTCGACGACGATCGGCCCTTATCGGCAAATAAGCGCGAAAGCCTCCGGTGGTTTGCAAAGAAACGGCGCCGTCGTGGGTCTAGGTCTGTGTCAGGAAGGAGCAGTGATCGTAGCGGAACTCATTGCCGGAGATACATCTCGGCCGGGGCTTCAGCGGCGGCTTATGGTACCTGCTCTGATTTTCCGATGGCGGCAGGGACTGATTCCAGTGGAGAGCTGTTTGTGAACGGCGGTGGGGATCCGAATTGGTCTTCTGATGTAAGCGAAGCGGCGAAGAATTATCGAAGAGAAAGGGAAAATGGGAATGGAGATAAAGATAATAATGTGAGCTCTGGGTATGTGCAAGTTGGAAACTTTGATAATTTGGGTAATGAATCTGGTTATGGGAGTGAACCGGGTTATCGTGGTGATGCTGAGTTTGGATATGGTGATGAGATTGATGAAGAAGAGGATGACTCCAGACTTCTCTTTTGGGGAGAGGGATTTGGAGGTATTTTCAAGTCTTCTTTCTGTTAAGAATGTTATTAATGTATTTCCAGTCAAGATTAGAAAAGTTGGAGAATGAAAATACATCCCAGTGTTGATAATTAATCAATTATTTGGATTGGATTGAATTGAAAACTTTTAACCCCAAAAAATATTGAATGAAAAGCTCTTGGAAAGGTTTTATATCCCTGGGTCCTTCAATCCTTTATATTACCTTAGTGTTCAAAATTTATGAATTACGAAATGAGGGATATAGTACAAAATCTTGAATGTAACTAAGGAAATCATGCTCAATATTATTCTTCAGAGGCTTTATTTTTAGTACAATTGAGAGGTATAATGTACAAATTGGCTTGACTGATGTACATTTGGTCTGAGGTTTTCATTCATCTTCATGAACACGAGATATTATACAGATATGTAATCTGTATGTGCTCGACAATTTTAGTCTTGTGAGTAGCATTGCCAATGGAGGATAAATTCATTTCAAGCTCCACACAGCTGACCAGTCATTCTCAACAACCATATCCCAGAACCATGTTATTTAAAGCTGGAAAAGAACCTAGATGGTAATGCCCTATGTTTCTTTCTGCTCTGATGTTTGCCAAAGTTCTCTTACCACAATCCTAAATTTGTTTCACATCTCAATACGCAGAATGTCTCTTAAAACTACATTCTTAGCTTCATAAGTAAGCATACAATCGAGTGGCTGAGCAATATACTTTTACATCAACTATTTGGGAAAGCTCGAATATCTTCATTAGCTAGGACCTTAACTTTTATCATCTGATCAGCAACAATCCTGGTCAATACAAGCACATACTTTTCTCTATAAGTCTGATGCAACAATCCTGGTCTTGAAGTTTTTACTGATTGCTTTAAGTAGTTGGTAGTTATCAGTGGTTAATTAAGATATAGTGTAGCTATGGCATGTTTTTTCATAAAAGAGTTGCTCACAGACAATTAATAGTGTCGAGTTATATTGCCCTCTGTACTGTTTTTAACATGATATATGGCCTTCTTGCAACAATGCAGTTTCCAACGTGGAGAGGAGGAGTGAGAACACCCTACAGAAAGCCCATCACAGGTGCCGGCGCAAGAAACATGATTTGAGAATGGTTGATGCCTTGAGGTAGCTGGCTATATTGATGGATATCTCGAGTTAGCCGGTTTTGTTGATAGTAAACTAACCCTGGTTTATGACTACCTGGAGTTTGTCTACTGGTTTATTAACTATATCATCCTTGATATTGCACATGGTGCTTTCTTTTCACAAGTTTTTCCATTTTGTCAGATGGTGCCTTGTTCTGCAGCCATTTATTAACGTCTGGATTTGCGCTGTTTTATGATCATTGTATAAATAAAAAACATGGGGGTGTTCTCCATAATGATGTTAGCATTTTAGTCAGATATTGTATAAGTGAAAAATTGAAACCATTTACATGATGTTATGGAGCAGATTTGAGATGTATGTAAAGGACATTTTAGGTTTGTCCACAAAATGTGTATTTTGTTTCATTTGGTCTGTAGTCATGTCTATGTTAGGTTTCTAATGCTACAACAGGCAAATGTAACTCCAAAAGCATCCTTTGTTTTCAATATAGAGGTACATTTTTACTGTTAACTGTTGAATTTACTCTCTTCCTAACCAATTAAAGAAAGATGAAGTGGTCTTCTGTCTTCAATCAGGGGCAGGTATGTCTTCTTCTCACTCTCTGTCTCAAAATGCTAGCGGTTTTGCTCCGTTTCTGCAGAACAAAATGAAGTGAATAATCTCCTAGTGGGTGTTGTTTTTGGATGTACTCAAAACAGCGTTGTAAACCTTTTTTTATAGGTGTTGATGATAATGATCTTTATCTCAGCAAGGACGTAAAGCTTTTCCAGCTGCAAGCTTTTTATAGCATCATGGGTGAACTTTTTTTATCATATAAGGAACATGCTGAATTTGTAAAGATAGCAACTTTTCATGAGGAACTCACATGCCTGCACCCATCAAATAGTCATTTTGTTGTATAATTTAGCTTTATTTCCACACCGCATCAATGCTTATGAATGTTATACAGTAGTTCCCCGAGTAAAAGTCAGACTCTTTGTGCTCAGCTCGGGGCGAGCCCAAATTATTCTTACTGAGGTTGGGAAACCGGGTGCTCTTGACCAAAAAGAAGTACATCACATAAGATCTGCTTATTCACGAGGTAATGATCACTCTGGATATTATTGGTGAACTTAGGTGCAAATATCTCAGGCCCATCTATTTTTTGCTTTATCTATTTACTCTGTGATCATGCCTTTCTCATTTGTCATCTTTTATTGCAGACACCACTTTCCTGTTTTTCTAACTGCCTGCTTCTACTTGTCTCATTATTATCTCATCTACAAATAACTTCTCTTAAATGGGTTCTTCTTAGGCTGAAGAACCCCTTCATAGAGCTCTGCTTGAGAGATCAACTTGATGATGTCCTACTTTCGACCCCGACCTCCTCTTTGTTGTATCATTTCGCATTCAATATGCTCTAGCTTTAGTATGTGATGAATAATCAGTTTCTTTGTGTTTTTCAGGTGCTGAAGAACAGGAATAATCAAAATGACATTCAAGAAGATAGCCATTGTTTGGATGGTGTTTATAGCAGGGGTGCTCATCCCTCTCTGCCGCGTGTCTAGAGCAGAAGACAGTGAAATCTACGTTCGTGATGCATGCAGCGTGACTCGATACAATGACTTATGCATCCATTCTCTGGCATCTTACAACAACAAAGCAAAGCACGACCCCAGGTTATGGGCGCGTGCTGGGGTTTCGGTCACCATTGGAGGCGTGAAGCAAGTTGCAGACCGGTTGAGGAAGTTGAAGAATCGCGGAGCAGCCAGGAGAGGAAGAAACCGGGCAGCTCTTTTAGACTGCGTTGAGTTGTTCGAAGACACACTCGACAACCTTCACAGATCTCTTGGCGTCCTTAGACAGCTGAGCGGCCAGAATTTCCAGTCGCACATGGAAGATTTGACGACATGGGTCAGTTCTGCTCTCACAGATGAAGATACTTGTCTAGATGGATTCAGGGACGGAAAGCAGTTCAAATTGTTGCGGAACCAAGTGTTGAATGCGACCTATTTGACAAGTAACGCCTTGGCACTGGTCAATAAACTCGGAACTACAGGCCCCGGATACTAGGCCTCCATGGCAGATGCCATAGCATGATAAATAAAATGTGTAGCACTACTTTTCACATCCCATTACTGCCAACCACAGAATAAAAACAAAGTTCAAATCATTTAAACTTATATCATCATCTTTTGCAACGGGTTAAGTCTTCGAATTGATTCACTTTTCTCGCTGAATGTAACCATAACAATGAGCTTCTAGTGAAGATTTTCTGATTTAATTTTATCTGTTAAAAAAAAGCCAGTTGAAAATCTCTATCAGAGTCATCTCTCAAAAGAGTTTCAAATATTAGGAAAGTTGAGAGTTATATATAAGTGTTCACGTCTCTTTTTTCAGCCAACAATGGTCGGAAGTATAGTTATGCCTCATTTGCAAGAAGTTTCTGATGTCTTGAGCTCATCTTACTGGTGTAATTGGATTGAGTTTGAGTTTAAGACGTTGTTTCAGTCTCAAACCCAAATCAAATTTTAGATGATTTAAAATTTCAAGTTTCATTTACAAACTCAATTCAAAAAAAATTTGGGTCTGCGTTTGAATCTCAAAACAGACAAAACTCAACTCAGACTCCATACAATCACACCCTATATATTTGGATCGTTCGAAATCCAATGCGAATGCCCAATGATAGGAAAATTTTGGCATGGGACGGACCCAATGGGTACGGTCCCACACTCCTCTCACATAAATTATGGAGGATCCACCTGATTGACCTGCGGGACCTACCCTACAAGTGGATCGTGTCTAAATTTATGTGAGAGGACTTGGTCCGGCCCATGCCAGACTTACCCCCAATGATATATACGTTCAATGTGGCCTCCCGACCTGGACTTGTCTCTACTTGGGCCATACCTATGCTGTCTTCATATTTTGTCCTCTTCGTTTTTTTCCTTGGAAGAGAGGTGAAAGGTCACCTTTTATCGGTTGGAAAAAGGATATTCCACCTTCATCCTTCCATTAGAATAATATCCCCTCGAGGGCGGCAGTAAATTCACAATTAATCGTGTAGCTGCCCTGTAAATAAAATAAAAAATTAGAATTTATAAATTTACATATTTACACTAAAAGGTTTGGTCATTTTGCTGGAAACCTACGATTTTGGATGAAAATTCTGAAATTATTTGACGAAAAGATAAAAGTGGCAACACACGTAAATTCTTTGGAGACAAAAAAAATGTAAAAAATTATGAAAGTGACTATTTAGGGATCAAAATGGCTATTAATTCAATTGTGGGAAGTCATCTCGTGATTTATTTGTGGTGGAGTTACTATTGGATCAAAATTGAAATGTTATGGACACATGGTACATGTTGTAATATGGGGGTTTCTTTTAATCACTTTTTAGGTAGATTACTTTAAAATAAATAAGTGAGTTTTTCTTATGGTATATTTTACTAGCTTCAGTAACGTAAAAGAAAATAAAAGAGTTCTATATATATAAATGAATATAATTTAAAAAATAATTATTACTTCTTTCTTCTCAAATATAATATCATATATTTTTATTTTTTGTGTTAAAATGAATGTCGACTTTTTTAAAATATATATAATTTCTCACCTAACTCTCATAACTAATCTTCTATATTTAAATTATACAAGCTTAACTCACTTATGAGTGCTACCATTAATATAAATAAATGAGGACTGTAACTCACTTTTAATCAAAATAACTGTTCCCTCTAATTATGGTGAATGTGAAATATATATATTCAATTCGAGACCAATAGAGTGAAATTTATAAAGGATAAAATATTCACAAAAGGTTTAAAAAAAAAGGAGGAGGAGAAGAAGAAGAAAGAGTTAGAAAACCTTATTATTTAACTGCAAAGGAAAATAGTCGTTCATTTATGATATTGAATATCTTTTTCTTCCAAACAATGCAATAATTGTTAATAATTATTCAAAAATAACTATCTCAATCACCGAATCAAATAATTGACATATTGAAATTAATTTTATATCGGTAGTAAACCAAAATGGAAAAAGAGTAAGAAAATGGGGGGTAAATGATAATTTTGTAAAGATGGTGAAGTGGAATAAAATCAGACACGGTTGTTTGTTCCCGAAACAGTGGGAACACGTGGGAAATCATTAACGTCCACGTGTACGGCAACCAGCTAACGTTGCTTGAAATCGAATCCACTACGACGTGCAAACAAACTTCTCTCCGGTCAATCAGTCAGTGTGATTAGATTTTTATATTTGAAATTTTGGTTTCAGTCCCAAACCTAAATTAAACTAGGTTGTTATCCCGCAGCGATGCGCGGATTATTTAAATTGGTATTTTGCGATTTGAATTCATTTTTGTCTTTATTTTACTTCATTTGTTAATATAAATAACTGAAACAAATAAATGCTGTAGTAAATAAGAGCTAAGAATACAGTGAATATCATCAAATTTTTTAATATATCAATTTACAAAAAAAGTTTCATTCCGAAAAGAAAAATGAACAATATTAAATATTCTCTTTTTTGTTACTTCTTTCTTAGTTCTTCCATGTATTAGAATGATAAACATATACTTTTAATATGTAATAAAGAAAATATTAAAAAATTTAGAAAAAAAATCTACAAAGATAATTGCATTATTGACTTTAAAACAGAAGAAAAAAAGACTCCAAAAAGGAAAGTATATAATAATGAATGAAATAATAAGAAATTTAAAAAAAAATTCTACAAAGATAAATAATTACATTATTATTAAAGAAAAAAAGACTCCAAAAAAAAAGAGAAAAGAAAAAATAATTACATTATAAGATTACAATTGATTTTTTTCTTTTTCTTTTCTGAAAAAAAAATCTCAAAATTTTCCCTTAAAAAAATAAAATAGAGAAAATTTGCATTTTTACAAAATTGGGAGAAAGTAGAAACCCTAAATCTCTTGTCTTCCCTCTTGTAGCACCGCGCCGCCTCCTCCCGTTCCAACTTCTTGTCGCCAACATCAAAAAAATTTCTTTAATAGAACTTGAATAGATTATATAGATAGTAACATTTAATGAATTGAGGAAATCATTGTACCTTGATATCCAAGATTAAATAGTCATCAAACTCTTATTGTTTTATGTGTTGTAAGGCTTCCCTAATATGATCATTTGTGCCCAACTTTGATATAGTCTCTTAGAGAATTGCCACCGTCGCTGTTTTCTTCTCCTTTTTCCTTTAACCTTCAATACCTTCATGAGTAAATATATGCATAAAAAATGTTCTTGAAGCAAACAAATTTTCGATTCATGAGCAAATATATGAAGAAACATGTTAAGAATCAATCAATAGTCCCAATATATTTTAAAAATAGAACTTGAATAAATTGTGATCTTGGAGCTTAACAGCAAAATTTATTGAAAATTCAAAGTACTATTACCGTAAGTAATTACAGTTCAATTAGTTCTTTATTTAAAATATATTGATTATGATGGAAATCATGATGCACTAATAATTATCATCAAATCACATGTGCAATATCACTCAATCAATATATTTTATCATAATTCAAATAGATTGTTCTAAGGAATAAGTTGTTTGATGCGATGGAATTTTGCAATTCAAAATATAGAAAACATAACAAAAGTAAAAAAACTTACTTTTTCATCCAAAACCACAAAATTCATGCTCATTAACTCGTCCGGCTTCATAGCATTGTATGTATTCCAAAGTCGAATTGCACGACATAGAATTCTCTTCTCTTGTTTGCCATTTGCCAATTCATTCAAACATAGATATTGCATCCTTGATTTTGTCATCTTCAGAATTTTGAATTTGGTCGCTATCTCTTTTTTTGCTCTTGATATCTTATTGATGTGAATTGGTGAAATTGTCGTGAACATGATGATGTGAAAAGAAACCCGGGTGGGAGTAGAAAAGATAAACAATTTCCAAATATTTAAAGGTAATGAGAAAACTTTTCATTTCCTACAAAACTCTCCAACTTCATGTATAATTATTGAAAAACTTTTCATTTCCTACAAAACTCTCCAGCTACTACAGTTATTACCTAAACAAAATTAATGAAACTTCCTCCTAAATCGTTCTTCTAAAGGCTAAAACTTATAACCTCTTATGACTCTTAGAAGAAAAAAATACTATAATATAAATTATAGATGATCTTATATAGAAATATGATGGTTTTAAAACCCCCTTTAACTAATTTTCTCTATTTATCTTTCATTCATTGTACATAACCATAGTTATTACCATTTACTTCTAATTTAGGTTCATAGGTAATGTTATTAACTAAGAACCTTTGGTTATCTTTCATTCATTGCATTCATTCATTGTACATAACCATAGTTATTACCATTTACTTCTAATTTAGGTTCATAGTTAATGTTATTAACTAATAACCTTTGGTTATCTTTCATTCATTGTACATAAATTTAGGTTCATAGTTCATGTTATTAACTAATAACCTTTGCTAATGAAGATCCAGGATCATCAATGTCAATCGCCACATGGCGATGTCTGATTCGCCCGCCGCTATGGAGCTTCCACGTGTCGTAGCCACAGGCCTCTGCCCTGGCTTTTATATATTATATATTACCATTTACTTCTAATTTAGGTTCATAGGTAATGTTATTAACTAAGAACCTTTGGTTATCTTTCATTCATTGCATTCATTCATTGTACATAACCATAGTTATTACCATTTACTTCTAATTTAGGTTCATAGTTAATGTTATTAACTAATAACCTTTGGTTATCTTTCATTCATTGTACATACATTTAGGTTCATAGTTCATGTTATTAACTAATAACCTTTGCTAATGAAGATCCAGGATCATCAATGTCAATCGCCACATGGCGATGTCTGATTCGCCCGCCGCTATGGAGCTTCCACGTGTCGTAGCCACAGGCCTCTGCCCTGGCTTTTATATATTATATAGATTTTAAATGATTTAATATTTAATATTTTATTTTAGATTCAATCCAAAATTTATTTAGGTATAAATTTGAGTATCAAATAAGACTAAATCCAAATCAAATCAAACTTTATATATGTTGGGTTGCACTCCGGCTCCTATGCTGAACAAGAATTGTTCAGTATATGCGGACTAAGCTGTCAGTCATTGAATTTTGTACTTTTGATCCAACGACGGTATCAAAGCAGGGGTATTAGAGATAAACTTTGAACTCTTTTTTTTTTCGGGAAAATAAAATTTTAAATTCTCCTTTTCTCTTTCTTACTTTTAATTTGAAGAAGATAAATGAGGATCCCTAAAATATCTCTCATTTCAAATTGAAGTGTTCAGAATAACATAATATGTGTTCATAGAACAAAAATATGTGTTCAATAATCAAGAGCACGTGTTCACTGCACAAAAATACATGTTCATTAATGACAAATATACAAGAATATGTGTTCACAATATACAAGAACATGTGTTCTTGTAGAAATGAGCATTTTTGTCTTTTCTGCCGTTTTCTCTCACCTCGGTAACCCAATCGATGTTACGGTTGCCTGTTCCTTTTTTTTTATTAAGAAAAATTACATATGTACCATTTTAACCCTCTTTTAAATCGCAACCATCGATTCATCTAAACAATGAAATCAATGGCTCTCGGCGTGACCCGCACGTGCGAAACTTTGACGGCTCCGCACAGGAACTTAACTGGTTGGGTTGGGCCCGCTTTCGACGGACTAATCTCTCCCTTTCCTCACTCCGCTGAATCTATCTTTTCTCTTTTTCCTCTTTCAATCATTCATCATTCGTCCTAATCAAAATAATTTATTGTCTAAAAAAAAACCTATATCGCAGGGCGAATCTAGATATAGAACGAGATTATTTCTCTAAAAATAAAAAATAAAAAAAAACTATAGAAAACGTGACATTTTGTAAATTGTTATCCCCGTATATTTGGCTTATAATATATATAAGGATATTTTTTATATGAAGCAGGTCCATTGAATCATATAGCTCATAATTGACCACATCACTACAAATTGAGGAGATATATAATTATATAATAACGTGACTAATTCAGGAGCAGAAAGTCAATGTAAATCTAACCCATATTAGAAAAATCCTATATACAATGAGAAATAGAGTAAGTATCACGCACCAAGACAGTAACTAAAAATAAATGAAAAGTTAGATAAATTGATGATTTAGTAACCTGTTAAAATGGAAATCTGGCTCTACTTGAAAAAAGTTTGGTTTGAGTTTCAAATTCAAATTTCAATTTATTTCTTTCAAAAATTTCAATTTCACCGAATATTTGAACGAAAAAATTTGAATTTGAAATTCTCCCGCCAAATTTCTAGGTCAAAATTTATTATTTCCCACCAATTTTGAGACCAAATCCAAACTAAACATTGTCCAAGTAGAGCCCAAATTTATCGGTATTGAATGAAATGAGGTCCATGTGCAGACCTTCTGGACGTGTTATGCTTGTACCATCCAGTATTTTAATACTCTCTCTATTCCCATTTAATTATATATATAAATTAATTATCATTTACACCTATTTTATTATGTGTCAACAATTTATTCCAATTATACCCTCAACATATCTTTTATTGAAAAACTGAAAGAGATAAAAGAAAAAAGGGGTATTATTAGAATTGTGATAAAAAAATTACTGTTTATTTGAGTTCTTTAATTTTTTCAAAGTGTCATAAACGTCTTATATTTAGGAATGAAGGGAGTATTACACTTTATGTTCATAATTGAATATTTTTTTTTTAACAAAATAAATAAAAAAATTGACATTTTATTTCTGGACGAAAGGATTAGAGGATACTGTTTAACCATTTTTATTTGGTTTTCTTTGAAATTTAAACTGAAATTAATGAATTACTAAGATTCAATGAAAAATTTTCAATTTCATCCTTGTTCTTGTTCTTCTCTGTCTTTTGATGAAACTCGATTTGGAGTGGAATTATTTTTCTTCAGGTTTCTCTAGTTTAGTTCTTTAAATATTTATAAACATTTTTTTACTTTATCAGATACATTATATTAAATTATTTAATTTTTATCATAGACATCATTTTTTTAATACGAATACATAGTAGTTCTCATATTATTCTTTGGCCATATGGCAGTCTAAATTTCTTTCTTTATTTGAAATATTAATTTCTTAGTACAAAATAATAACCATTTACACCGTTCTAACTTTCTAAGATGGTAGGTTTTGTTTAAATGCTACTCCCCGTCCTAAATTAACTGTCCATATTTATTTTTAAATTTGTCCTAAGCTATTTTTTCACTTTCTAAATAGAGTGTTCATTAAAAATGATTTTTTCAATCTTACCCTTATATTAAATATTGAAGAGAGAAGAGAATATATAATTAAATTTGGATTAAAATTAAATCGTGTTATGTTTGATATTTTACCATATACCACTATAAAATTTGATGAAAACTTAATTCTCATTTAAATATAAAGTGTACAGATAATTTGAGATGCTATTGTCTTTTATTGGGGGCGGTGCTAACATTTTGACTTTGATGAAAATGAGCGTCCAAATCACTCAAAGGTTTCCACCACACAAATGTGCCTTTCTTCTTCAATTTTATCATGACTAAAAAATGTTTTTTTTGCTAAATAATGACTAAAAGAGGGTTGAGTTTTACGTACAGAGTGTTTAATTGTTATTTTAAAAATATCTTTCATCAAAAAGTAAAGTTAGCTCAATTGATTACATATTTGATTATAAGAGTTAGCCCATAACAAAAACATTCAATCACTTAATAAACAATTTCATGTTACATTAATATGTTTATATGTCCTGCATATATTTCATCGAATTAGTCGTCTCTCTTTTTACATGAACACTAATTTACCCCCAAAAAAAACCCTTTCATCAAGTTTTTTCCTTTTCTAAGAAGGTTAATTCTTATATGAATTATGATTTAATAAATCATATAGTCCAAATTCATATAATTTTTTTTTGATATTGTTAATGAATCTGTACCAAATAATCCATATAAAAAAATTTCCTTTTAAGAGGCAAAATTAAAGAGGCTGCTGACTTTGTCCATTATTGAGACGTCACAATAGTTAAAATGAGGATTAGTGAAGTCTTAAAGGATATGCTGCTAAGCCAATTTGTCAAACAGTATGGGAGAATTTCCTTGCGTAAAGGGGATGCCACTCTAGTCATTTTTATTAACTAGTGTCACTTATATTATTTCCCCCTGAAAAACTAAGAAAAATACCTTCCTACCAATACATTATTTACATGGTAGTAATTTGGAATAAATAATTAGATACATGATTTTTTTATTTTGCGTGTGTGAGATAAGCATTCAACATATTTACCATTCTTAAGAAATATTGGATGATGTATAAAGAAATAGACATATTTTGCATGTGTTTTTTCTTACATATATATGCTTTTATATCATTCTTAAGTCATTTTTTTTTATATTTTTCTTGTTTTTTTTGAAAAAATTTATTTTGATATCAAAATCATAAATTTAGATACGATTGGATGTATGTGAAAGTAGGAACTACAAAGATTAATGATTTCAAATGGTAATATCACACTGACAAAATCAAAATATTAGATAAATTGAATAGATATATTAACATTTTTTTAAAAAATGAATTCATTTTTTAAATTGAAAGTATTCTTTATTATCTAAACATAGTCTTAAAATTAAGCATTTAATGCATTCTCTACCTTTAAGTCCAACAATACACTCATGGGAAAAAATGAATATCTTCCATTTCATGCTACACATTTATTTCATTTCAGGTTTACCAATTCAAAATAGTTTACCAAACCTATTATGCATTCTCTCAATAGGTCCCCCCACCCCCACAACATAAAAGGAAAAAAAAAAATTCCAAGCTGTGCTCAATTAACATATTTTTCTTTTGTTTGGGATATAATTAACCTCCTTTTTCCGAAACACAAAATTTAGATTTTATAATGATTTCGAATTTTTTTTATATTCTTTAGTATCATCTCTAGCACATTAGTGATATTACATCACGCGTATTAGTACCATTGATCCAAAATAAATTTAGAAATTTAAATCAATCACATTATATCATATGTAATAATATCTTTGATTTGATGAGGACGGTATAAAGAGTACTAGGAGATTTAGAGTCTCTAAAATCTATAAGTTAAGTATTTAGTGGCTTAATTATTACTACAATTGGCTTTTCCATTTTTTTGTCATTTAACTTCATAAATCAAACTTAATTAACACTTTTTAGTTGGCTTAAAAATAATTACCCTCCTTTCTAAAGTAATAAAATACCATGGTTTTTCTTCTTCTGTTTTAAATATTTAAGAATTCTTCTAATTGCATATAATTCTTCGTGTAAAAAAACAAATTTTCTTAATTATTTATTTTTTAATAGATAAATTGAATCATAAAATCCATATTAGAATATTTCAATATTTAAAAGCTTGGGGAATTGCATAGATGGTTAGGCAATTAGGCGGCCAAACCCTATCAAATTATTTTTATGGCCTTTAATTCTACGAAAAATGCGAGGGGCAATTGCGTAATTACAATTTCAATTTCAGAGCAAATCCATATATAAACTGCCCCATCAACCCATCCTATACTCCCACACACGTCGGAGAGTGCAACTCCAACATTTCCCGGCGTTATTTTCTCTCCCCACCACCACCGGGCCATTTATCCACGATCTTCTCTGCTTTCTCACTTCTCCGAATCGTTTTTATTTACACTAGTTACTCCAACAATTCCCTGGTTAAAATTATTAGCCGGAGGAGGAGAATTCTAGAGAGAAAATGGGTTCGGAGTTGATCTATAGGGGACACGAGTCACAGCCGGCGACTGACTCCTACTCGCCGAAGCCACAGAAGCCATGGCTGACAGTGATTCGTCCGATTCGCTACATTCTCCGAGAACAGCGACTGATTTTTGTATTCGTCGGCATTGCAATCGCCACGCTCTTTTTCGCAGTCCTTCAGTCTTATTCTCGTTCGCCTCCTTATCCCACCACCGGCGGCGATTATAATAGTATCGGAAATAACAACCACATCCACAACGCTCTCTCTACGAATTCGTTAGAATCCGGAGCACAAAATCGATTCGGCTTCCATACCAACCGGGTCGGGTTTTCGGGCGGGAAAATTCCGTTAGGTCTAAAAAGGAAGGGATTGAGGATTGTGGTGACGGGTGGGGCCGGATTCGTGGGAAGTCATTTGGTTGATCGGTTGATGCAAAGAGGAGATAGTGTGATTGTAGTTGATAATTTCTTCACTGGAAGGAAGGAAAACGTGATGCACCATTTTGGTAACTCCAGATTTGAGCTCATCAGACACGACGTCGTTGAGCCTCTCTTGCTTGAGGTTGACCAGATCTACCACTTGGCCTGTCCCGCTTCTCCCGTTCATTACAAGCATAACCCCGTCAAGACCATCATATCCTTTTTGTCCGGTCATTCCATTTATTTAATTTTACTTTTTCTATCATTTTTCGAAAAATAATATTCCATCTGAATTGTCTCATTTTCTAAAAAACAAAGGAAGTGATCACTCAGTTTTCTAAACGAAGAGAGTAAAATTTTACTGATTATTTTGAATTAGAATTGCTACCCCAATTGCGTTAATCTTTATTAGTAATAGGTTATCTCATAGGAATTTGAGATTGTGAATTTATTAATTTGTGTTGAATTCCTTAATTGGGGTTTTACAAGACTAATGTGGTGGGGACACTGAACATGCTTGGATTGGCGAAGAGAGTGGGTGCGCGGTTTTTGCTAACGAGCACCAGTGAGGTGTACGGTGATCCTCTGCAGCATCCACAGGTAGAGACCTACTGGGGAAATGTCAATCCCATCGGTACGTTACTTTCCTCCTCTTCTTTTTCCTTTTTTTTGGTTTTTTCCAAGCACTCTTCCGTCTTCCCCGGGGCAGGCAATAGTAGGAGGGAGGTGGGTTGTGAGTAACGTGGGTTTGGCTGGCTTTTAGAGACCAAAGTTGTACTTTTCTTGGTTTGGTTTAGTAAAGGTAGTGTGGGTTGTCCAAGTGTTGAAAGTTTCTGGGCCACGTGGATTGTTGTTGGAGATGTAGATCTATAATTCCGGAAGAGTATATGGTGTGGTAAACTACCGGTCCGGTTTTGGTACCCTACATATTTTTTTTTTAATACTCCCTCTGTCCCAAATTATCTGTCAACTTTGTATTTTATACGGGAATTAAGGTTTCATCAAATTCTATAGTGGAATATGATACAATGTCAAACATGACCCAATTTAATTTTAACTCCAATTTAATTTTAACTCCTCTTCTCTCTATAGCCTTCTCTTTCCAACATTTAATATAAGGGTTAGAATTAGAAAAATTGTAATTAATGAGCCATTTATTTAGAAAGCGGACAAATAATTTGGGACAGATTAAAAAGGAAATGTTGACAGTTACTTAGAGACGGAGGGAGTATATATTAAATTTTTTTAACTGTCATATTGAATAAGATGTACCGTTACTTTTTTTGGTTTTGCACTGTATACGTGGGTAAACATAGCTGTTCCGTGATTTCCGCCACCACTTAATAAAAAATTCTTTTTTAATTTCTAATTTTTTACTCCCTCTATTCTTAAATATAAAATTCTTTAAATAATTTTAAAAAATTAAAAAACTTGTTATTTTTACCAAAAGTTTTAATATTACCTCCTATCACTTTTATAGCATAAGATAAGAAAGGAAAAAATAGAGATTGGAGAGGCGGCAAATAAAAAAAATGTCGATGGTATAATTGGAATAAATTGTTAATAAGTAATAAAAGAGTTTTAAACGACAATTAATTTAAATACCTATAAATTTTTTAAACGATAATTAAATGAGAATGTAGAGAGTACTATTTTTCGGGTAATGGGATTTTTGGGTCTGGAGGGGAGGGAAGCTCTTGTCGGTGGCACGTTTTTTTTACTGCTTCCGTTTTTTATGTGTTTAGATTCTTTGTAAAGTTTGTTCATAAATATATCTGGCAAAATATCAAGAAGTTATTTATCACTACTATGTTTCTTGTCATTTTCACCCTTAGGTTTCAATATCTGCTCCAATTGTATTTATTAAATTTCCATGTCCTGTAGGGTTAAATTGTCATTTTACCTTATAGAACATTTTCAATAATATCTTAGATATGTGTGAATTAAGGAATCAGAAGAGATAAAAATGTGGAAAGAGAGATCTGAGTTATGAGAAAATGACAGGTGTGCGAAGTTGCTACGATGAGGGAAAGCGTACAGCTGAAACGTTGACCATGGACTACCACAGAGGTGCTGGTGTTGAGGTTTGTTCTTTTTTTTTGGGTGAATTAGGGTCTATTTGGATTGGGTTTGACTTGAGATTGGTTTGGTTTGGTCTCACTTTTGGCGGGAAATGCCCAATTTTTTTGCCTCTAAAATAGGCGGGAGATATTCAAATTCAAATTTATTTCTTCAAATAATGATTCAATTCCAAATTTTGGGCTCTAAAATTGTCGGGAGATGTTCAAATTCCAAATTTTTTAGGCTAAAATTTGGATTTGGACGATTATTTAAAAAAAAATTTGAATTTGAATATCTCCCGCCTATTTTAAAGGCAAAAAAATTGGGCATTTCCCGCCAAAAGTGAGACCAAACCAAACCAATCTCAAGCCAAACCCAATCCAAATAGACCCCAAGTATTGTGTTGAGGTTTGTTCACTTTACATGTTACCTAATTTTACTAATTTTTTTTTAAAATTTATAATATAAATATTCAAATGACTTCTAATAATAAGAATACTCTTCCCATCACATAATATAAGTCGTTTAAGACGTATAACGAAAGTTAAGGAGGCAAAATACAAAGTACTTCCTTAGTTAAGATATCAATGTTATTCTCTTAAATAAAATTAATGGTATATAATTCATATTTAAATGAGTAATATTGATACTTTAACTAGAATAGTACTTTGTTTTTTACCTTCTTAATTTTTTCTACATGTCATAAACGATTTATATTATGGAATGGAGGTAGTACTAACTAACTACAAGTAAATCACAAGTACTGGTTCTGCTAACTGTTAAATAATTGTTTAACATTTTTTTTAATATTATACATGGAAATAAATAAATAAAATACTACGCTTGGACAGGTGAGGATCGCCAGGATATTTAACACATATGGACCCAGAATGTGCATCGACGATGGACGTGTTGTTAGCAATTTTGTTGCTCAGGTATTTTTATTATTGTTAATTATTCCTCTCTTTGGAATATGGGTGGGGTTAAAATGCAACAAAATGTTTTTTTTTTTAATTTTGACCTCCAATTTGGTTGCAGGCCTTAAGGAAGGAGCCAATGACAGTCTATGGCGACGGCAAACAGACGAGAAGTTTCCAATACGTTTCAGATTTGGTATCACATTTCCTTCTCAACAAGCTATTTTGCATTTTTTCTTTCAGTTCTTTGAGCAGCAACAAACTGGTGTGTTTCCATTGTTTTAACGTGTTTCTGTTGAACTTACAAAGGTTGAGGGTCTTATGCGGTTGATGGAAGGAGAACACGTGGGGCCTTTCAATCTTGGTAATCCTGGTGAATTCACCATGCTTGAACTTGCTCAGGTAATATATCATGTTTCCACATAAATGATTTCAGTAAACTTTGCTGTTAAACATGAAGATTGAACTGCAATCATGTATTATTATTGAATACAGGTTGTTCAAGAAACTATCGATCCAAATGCTAAGATCGTGTTCAGGCCAAACACCGAGGATGATCCACACAAGAGAAAACCCGATATCACAAAAGCAAAAGACATGCTGGGCTGGGAACCTAAAGTCCCTCTTCGCAAAGGTCTCCCAATGATGGTCACAGATTTCAGGCAGCGCATATTTGGTGATCACAAAGACGGGACCTCGACGTCCACTGTGTAACTAGGCTACGTTATACTTGTTTTTTTAGGCTCTGAGAGGTATGATTCTCAGTGTATCCGTTCTCCCCAACTAGTGCAGTAGTAGGGGCATGGCAGCAAAAGGGCGAGACACCCCCTTGTTTTCACTCTTATCTGATAACATTTGGTTTCAGCGCTGCTATTGTAGACTATACACATAGCAATTATTATATTAAAATAACTCGTGTATTTTTTTCGCCAATTGCGGATTTTGTTAGTTTTTCAAAAATAGTAACAACGTTTAATAGTATGAACACAAACACAAGTAGAAAGGTCCTAATATTTCACTGCTCTGCAATATCTCTAACCAAAGAAAATTTCTGACCGACAAATAAGGCATAGATGTCACTTCTGTGAAATATCCACTCTAAACCACATCCAGATAACTAATAACTTTAAGCAGAAAATCTCAAGTAATACACCTCATCAGCTAGGATGAGTACAGAATACTATTGTCTCGAGTAGGAGGATTTCTAAAACAAGATAGAAAGAACCATGGATCGTGTGATTTTCCAAGTCAACTAGAGAATGATGTTATGAACTTCCGCGATTTAATCACCTGCAAAATAAAAATAATGAGCCAAAACAAGTAAGCAGGAATAAATTAAGAAGAGACACTCAAGCTTGTTGACACCAGAAAAAAGAAAAAGAAAGCAGCAACGGGATAAGTTATGTTCCTCAAATGCACAGTGTCTAGCCTTATTTTCTAAAAGTACACTCCTTGGATTTCAACTCCAAGGCGAAGTGTATGAATCACTACCATTAGTGCATTAGAGTTTACAAGCAGGAGTGTGAGAGAGGGAAAAGAGAACTTCAACTGACCAATAGACCATTAAAATATGAAAATCATCACGATTGCTGCTAGTCTAGGATTAGCTTAAGACAATTTCTATTGGAGAGAGTGCATATCCCACCTGAAGCAGAATTATTAAATAAGGATGATACAAGAGATGAAGTCCAAGTAAAATACCTCTTATTTGGGGTTTCTGAGGACAATAATCACGGAATCCCCTCGAAGAAACATCTTGCTAATAAACCTGTCTTTGTTGACAGGAAGAGCTTTCTTCTTTCCTTTTCCAGTCTTGGGCACCTGAACAGGATTGTAACAGAAGAATGTAAGAATGAAACAACAGATTAAAGAACCCAGGATAGCTTTGTATAGTTCATGGAGAAACTTTACCTCAGTCCACATCTCTCTAACATTCTCCAGCACCATGTTGCAGTGACGATCAAAAGCCCTCACACGTCCTAGAAGTTTTCTGTTGTTCCTGCAGTTGATGAGTACCTAAAGCAACAAAAAGTTACATGTTCACGCAATAATCGAAGTAAATCCAAGACATTTGCTCCAAACCAAAAATCTAAGAGCTCTCCTTCTGGATGGAGAAGATTTAAGCAGAAAGATACAGAACAGAGAAACAGATGATGAAGAAGGTCAGCGAAAGATCATAGCTCTTCCATCAGCAAATTTTCGTACAGAATTACGTCCATTAGTAAGTTCATACCTGTGTATTATTTTTTACACTCATCATCAGGATAGAAAGAGGGCCGGTGTTGAACTCCTCCTCCTCATTTTTCCCCTATAAATGGTGAGTAAGAAGCATAAGCACGTTTAGATAGAACTACTAAGAGTGATCACATAATAAGAGAAGAATCTACAATTGTACAAGTCAATCATCATCTCACAAGAAGAATAAATTCATGAACAATCACATTCAAAAGGTAAGGCTGAATAAAGAACAACAAAATGACTAGGTAAAAAAAACAGAGATATAATAATCATCTGAAAGAAACGTGGCATGATAAGATCGGGCATATGCCATCAAACAGAGCTAAGCATTTCCACAAGAGACTTGGGATGAAAAAACCTAATAGTAACATAGCAAACAGTTTTTAGGTTTCAGAAGTACAAATCGCAGTAAATAAAAATATGAAATGTGTTAATTCAACCTTTCCAGAACGGTATGTTTCAACTTTCTAAGCAGATCTGCATAAAAGTTGTTTTAATTAAATAATAATTTCTTAAATGCATGCTTTATGCGCTCAAGAGCTCTAACCGCAAAAAAAATATTATGGATAGTCATGGGATTGGGCAAATAAAATCACAAAACATAAAGTAAAACAAATGTAACCATCTCAGCATAAACCGAGTCATTGAATAGGAACCGAAATAGGAATATAGGAGAATAGAAATGAAAAAGAAACAACTGCTATATGAATTGAAACAAATGATAAAAGTTGAAAACCCAAAGACACTACCCGGGTTGACATATATTGATCTTTGTGGCACCTTATATACCAGTTCAAGGTCTTAACTAGTAGACCATAATTTAGCATGCTAATTTGTCATTCATATAATAAATATATATGACAATTGTTATAATCGTCTCTTAAAACCATACAGATAAATTCTAACAGCTGCTTAGAACCCCCCCCAATAAATATTAGACTGTTTAGAGTTTTAGTAACTTTTCCTTTAAATTCGCCCCTCCCCGCAATTTTTTCCAGAAAGCTCCTCTATAGATTCTAGATCCCCCAACCTCAAACACCAAGTTAACAAACAATAGTACAAGAAGAATCACGGAATCGGTATAGGAGAGACTTACAGGGGCATCCTCCTCAATTGGCCGACTGTAAAAAAAAAAAAAAAAAATAATAATAATAATAATAAAATTAGCAAAATCGTGGGAATTATTCAAAAAATAAGGTAAAATGGATAAATGAAGTAACCAGCCAAGTTTCTGGTGAAGAAGGAACATTACTAACCTCATCTCGAATAAAAAAAGCTGACACTCAACGATTAGATAACCTGCACAAAGAACCATGAACATTTGATTTTGTAAATAACAAATTAGGGTTCGAAACTACGGAGATATACTTCAAATCGACCGAATCTCAACAGAGAGCTATAAAATTGGGTTGGGGGATCTGAATAACATTCGTGAAGCAATGAGAACGTTACCGATTAGGGTTTTAGCTCGCCGCCAATTCACTCGGAAGTCCAAGGCCAGTAGAAAGAATACTTTCGGTCTATTGTTTTCTTTTCCCTCTTCTTCTAGCTATCCAACGGATATCCGATGCGTACTTAGGGTATTTTAGGCCAAAATAGCCAATTTGGTCCTGTATGTATTTTATAACTCTCGCATCTGTCATGTTTGTTTAAAGTAGTTTAACGAACACTCGTTTATGGGTAATTTAGGGCATCTACCTTATTTTGTAGGGGAAAGTCACCAGCTTTGAGCTTTTCCTGCGTTTTAAGAGATAACAGTTCGGACAAGTCTAGTTATTTTGAGGACTGATGATGAGCTTTTTGAGGAGTTTGTTGAAATGGGACTGAAGGAAAGAAGTTAATAGGCAGAGGAAAGATAGGGCTTCTAACAATCAAATGGGTGGTAAGAAAGCAAAAAAAAAGGGTTTTTCCTTTTCTCACTTTGTATGTACTTGCATAAATAATTAAGGGATAATAGATAAAAAAGACATTGAACTTCATTAAAGAGGGCAACAATACACAAACATCATAAAATCAATGACATAACAATACAACAAAGGTAATAGTACAAGATATTAAGAGGGCATCCCACAATTTGTTAATTGATATTTGTTTTCTACCAACTTCTACTTCAAAATCTTTGGCTTTTTTCTTCCACTTCAAACACTTCACACAAGCTGGTTCTTCATACCAATCGAAGTAATTGCACCCTTCAGGATGTTGCAACGAACAAAACAATACAAATTGAGATATAATTTTAGAAATTACAAGAATAAAACAAAACCCAACTGAAATTACCAAACTCACATTGTAATTTTGACAACCCAAAACAGTCTACCAGGATTCCTACTTGTCTTAGAGGTCTTCAAGATAGGTTCTTTACCACAACCACACTTGATTCGAGAATTAATGGAGATAGATGAATAAGACATTTTGGGTTTATTTCCAAGAACCCTAGTTTAGGTTTCTTCTATTAGAGAGGGAAATGGTGGCACATTGTATTTATAGAGTGTTTTTGGAGGGAAATAAAGTAGATGCCCTAAAATACCCCTGCAAATCAAGGCACATGAACAACACGTGAGTGATTTAATTGCGTTCTGTCAAAAAATTGGACGAAATGACTAATATGGCAATTCAAAAATACATATGTAACTAACTTGTATAAAACTAAACGAACATGATAGATGCGAGAGTTATAAAATACATACATGACCAAATTGGCTATTTTGCCGGTATTTTAGTATCATTGTGTCCCTTCCAGCCTAAAACCTCGACGTAAGTTTAGTTAAATTCAGTTAATTATATTAGTTGCTACGGGTTTTTTTTTAATGTTAATAAAATTTGAACTTATCTAAACTTAAATTATTTAAATTTGAATAATTTTGCTTCGTTAATAACCAATATAAATATTTCCAAGATAATACTCATGCTATAACAAAGTTTACTGTGTTTTTATGTGAACTAAAAGTAATACAAGTATTAAAAGGTACAAAACATATAAAAAGAAAGACATATATACGTTCAAGACTTTAGCCCTAACTTAAAATACAATGTAAAAACAAAAGTAATTAGTATATTAAGTTAAAATAATTCAATAAATATAATTTGATTAAAGACTCTCAAACTCAAATCGAAACTAAAAAATAATATCGGATTAAGAATACATATTAATTTAATATCGAGATCATATTAACAATATTAAATTCGATTTAGTTCGATTATGGATTGCAACCGAGTAATGCACACCCCTCCTCAGTGGCGGAGCCATAAAATTTTCTTTGGGGGGCACAATTAACATTGACAAAATAAATTCATAAAAGTATATAAACATTGGCGGAGCCAAAAAATTTTTTTGATGAGAAGGACTCTCGAGAAGAAAAAATAAATATTTACAATGGAAATTAAAATATATATCATGTTTGATTGTTGAATCCAACAAGAACAAGCTTGAATAAAAAGGCCCCAAAGACCTTTTTTGTATGATTAGACCAAAATAAAAGGCCATTTAGAAATATTATGGGTATTAGAGATGAAGTTGGAGGAAACATGAAGAGCTTATTATTAATGTGAACGAATATTTTTTTATTTTTGATAAAATCTTATATTATAATCTATTAGTAATTATGAATTTTTTGATGAAATTTTATAAATATTATAATCTCTTACACAATTAAGTTTGTTACAATTTTAACCAAAATTGTTAAGATATAAGTGGTGTAATTCCTATAATTCACGAACTAAAAAATCTAATTTTAAATCGTAAAGTGATTCAAAATGTTCACGGGATGAGGTGTTATAAAAACAAAACTAAAATTATAATTGAAAAAGTTGGGGGCAAGGCCCCCCCCTAGCTCCGCCAGTGCCCTCCTACCTGCTAGTATATTAACCCCTCATATAGTTACAAGACTAAAAGTAACAAACAAATAGTTATGAAACTGTCCAATTTCTAAAATAGCTAATGGACCATGTTTGCCATTTCCTCATAAATAAAATAATGGTTTAATGTATATAACATTTCTAGACATTTTGTTTTCAACCTACTAATCCGGTTGAGAATCCGGTTGAGATGTGCATAATATTTTAAAGAAACTCTTGCAAAAATTTCAGTGCTATTATGGATGGTACCGTCATATATTTTTTCAGTACTGTACAGATATATTTAGCCCCTCGAATTACTTGATCAACAACTACGAGTCCTGTACATAGCAAAATTACCAAAACTGTTAACCTCAGAGTTCTCTTCTGATAAAGCAGTGAAACAAAAGTTTGCTTTTTTGAGAAATTCTGAAACAAAATTAATCAAGCACAGCACAGGAGTAGCGACCCCCCGTAATTAATTTACAATTTTATAAGCTATTGTTCATATTAGCAAAACAGAGCATAAATCAGCTATAAATTTGCAGAGAACAATCTACATTGCTGAGTGATGGTGCATCCGACGTGCCTTCCACCCACAAAAATAACTTCCCTTTTTAAACGGCGTTCTCGGTGATTGTAATTTCACCGGCAACTCTACGCTGTTAAACTTTTCTAATACCGGAGTCGACCGTTGCACCGCCTCATTCTGAGGAGTGGCATCAGCTTCTTCTCCGGAATGCTTGTCGAGCCATGCTATGATGTCCGAAAAGACAATCTCAATGTTTGAATCCGGCTCCCCGGACGTCAACCCGTGCCACATTCCTTCATAGAGTTTGATTGTTTTGTCTCTGCTGCCGGCTTGCTCGTACAATGCCTTGCTCACTTCGGGGTCTGTTACCGTATCTGCTTCGCCATGCAACACAAAGAACGGTAGAGTAACCTGAGGATACAACAAGCCCTTTCATTAAGTTGAATGAATAAAACAAGCCCTTGCCATATTGAATATGCATGTGTACTACACTATTCAAAATACTATGTGCATTACTGAATACCGATAGTACTGTATAGTGTACTAACTGAATGTAACATTTAACAGCCGAATTAAGAGAAGAATATATATAACCTCATTCAAACTAGTCTCAAGGTTAATGCTAGTCCTGAGCATTTCCAGAGCTGTTTTCAACCTGGGTTTCTCTTGATATATAAATTTGTTTCCGCGTATCTGTTAAATAGTCAAAATAAGAATTTCAGTTTTTTTTTACCAATATTCTTGAAATATATTTAAGTATTAGTTTGTGGGTATAAGTTTATGGATGGTCAATTGAAAATTACTTGGTACCTTTTCTCGTTTAACAGGATCTTTAAAAGCGGAATTAATAACGTCTTTTGTAGGTACAATTTTCCATCTGGGGATGATATCTTCCACTCTAGTCAATAAACTAATTACCAGCGGATGTGGTTTCACCTTTTCAGAAATCTGATTATTTCCAAGCATTTGTTAGAAATCCAACTCTAAATTGGACATTAAATATTTAAGTTCATTATAAAACAGAGAAATTCATCAATTTTATTACCTTACACATTGGTGCGACCAGAACAGCACCGTGCCAAAATGCAGGGTCTTTCTTGTGTATTAACAGGGAGACTGCCCCTCCCATTGACTCACCATACAAAAACCTTTTCTTGTTTATGTATTCTTCCGTGTCTGTATAATTTTTCGATAATTATTTATTTGTAAGATAGTTGAAGGTTTGGAATATTGCATAAGGTTTCGAAAAATACTCCTTCCGTTTCAAATTATAAAGACTATACATATATATTTTTTCTGAGAATAAAATAAAGAAGAAAATGAAAAGTATTTACCAGAAATAGACTTGAAGAAGTTACTGCAGTCATTGACAATATTGTCGAACCTCCTAATGTAACAACGGGCACCCATGGATCTTCCATGACCCTCATAATCAATTCCAAACACTGCGTAACCATAGCTTGCTAGCTTTAACCCAACACCTAAAATAACAAGATTCATGGATAGATTAAAAAATTATCCATTGGAGGGAAATATACGAAAGACATATTTTAGTAGATTTAAAAAAAAATTAGGAGAAGGGGGGGAGATGTAAATTCTTAAAAGAATCATCATAAAAGCATTTTTTTTCCTATAAAAATAGCATTTTAGAAAATGTTAATAACGGTTGCCACACAAACTCATTGGATACGGCAAAAAATCATCTGTCTCTATGTATATTTCTATTTCAATATCTAACTAATTACAATTTACCAAGTGTATTGCAATAAATATTCACATAACAAATTCTTATTAGTTGGATACAAGAATATGAATATACACGAGGACATGCGATTTTCACCCATTGAATACACCATTGATAAGATATGACATTATCGTCAAGACCTTTTTTCCCATCAAAACCGGATAATCATTACTTGATAGTCTTAACTCAACATCATTTAGTTGGATAATGTTTAATTTTTTTAACAAAATATTTTGAATTTTATAAAAGTTAAATACACTAAAGAGATGTGGATCTCAAAACTGAAATAATGTACCATTTCATATTTAGACATAATAGTATAATACCATCTAACTGGACCCCTAGATGCAACAAGACAATGCACTTGGCCCTTCAATCATGAATACACTATTTACCAACATTGTATTTCTTGTTTATTTTTTAATGAATAACTTCTTGAATATTCTCTTTTCCCCAAAATAATCCTGAATAACTTCTTCTTTTTTATGATTTATTGTCAAGCATCAATGACCTCTTGAATTTTCTCTTTGAAAAAAAAATAAAAAAAAATTTTCTTGAACACTCTAATCTTATATTTCGGTGGACTAAACATTTCGTGTTAGCTAACCTAATCAACCGGCCAATACCAACAAGACTGTCAAATGACATACTCCCTATTTCCAAAATTTAATAACCCATTTTTTATTCATTTTGTATTAAAAAAAATAGAACAATCAAATCTAAATGAAAAGAGCGTAAAAGAAAGTACCAAATATACATATTAGAAAACAAAAATATCCGATATTGCAGAAGCATAAGTTATGGAAAATAAAGTATTACTCTCGCTATTCGGAATTGAATGTCTAATTTTTTTATTAAAAATTCAAAAATTCAATTAAAAAATAAAACATTCCGTTCAAAACGAATATAGTAATATAAAAGTCGAGACGTAAACTATTTATTCACATTATTGACCATAATTTATTACTATAAAAGTACATATCTGTTACTGACTTACGTAACTCAAGAGGCATCACATCTATATATTATTTGTCTCACAGTAAGATGTTGAGTTTTTCCAACTAGAGAAATTTGTTTAAAGTAGTTTAACGAACACTCTTAACATTTGAAAATAAGAATACATTCCCATTTTTTAATGGAGAATTTGCCAATCGATTCTTTAAAAAAAAAAATACATTCCCATTTTTTTTCAAATTTCTATAATTAAAATTTCTAATTTTAACATTAAAATAATCCTTAACAAAATTAGTATTAAAAAAAGACTCCATAAAGCTCTGATTTCAAATGCGGCTCCGCAATTTAGATCCCAGGGCGAATTATAAGAAAAACTCGCAAAAGAATTAAATTTTGAATAGTTATAGAGAAAAGTTCTATCAAACGGAAAGCAAATATATATATAGTAGTGGATGCAGTGTCCCGCGCCATCGAAGTCACATATCCCAATTAAAAAATAATTTTTAAGTAAATAAGGTGTATTTTATCTATATTTAGATGATATGTTTGACCCCCACACAAATAAAGTGAATCAACAAATAACCCTACTGTTCTCAGATCTTGGATCCGCCAATATATGTAATCCAGAAGATATGGTTACATTTTAGTTCAATGAAGGGCCAATACATAAATTAGTGGAGATAGCTCATAAAATAAGGAAATGATTGGGGTGGAATTGGCTGGTTTTGGGGCGAAGAGTTGTCACATGTAGAGAAGTGATGAGGGCAGAATGGAAACTGACACAAGGAATGGGCAGGGGTTTAGTGCCACACCAATCTCTTACAAAGGAATGGCCAGAAAATCAAAAGAATATTATGTCCTATATCTAGTTCAATGAATCTCGTACGTCATAATTAATCAAGAAAATTCAATCACGAAACTAGTCTAAATCTTACCCACGTGAATATTAAGGTTTAGAATTTACGATTAAAGACAAATAGTTAAATTATAATGTCATGAGTACATTATATTATAACACTATTTGAATTCAGTATATGATATTTGTTAAATTCTAAACAACGAAGTCTTCGACCGTTAGTGATGTATACAGAAATACAAAATACCGAGGGCACATAACAATTCATTAATATTTTTTAACATTAGGCGGTGGGGGAAACAGAGAGCTCCAGAGAGAAGACAAAAAGTTGAGTTTAACTTTAAAGCTTCTAGAATTTTGAGAATTGGTAAATATTTTGTGCGAGTTTTTATTTTGTGGGTGGGGTTATTAAAATTTTGTGTGGGATCATTTATACATTTATCATCTAAATAGAGTAAAATATATAATATGGACTAATTTAATTTTTTTTCACTAGGGTCATGTGACCCCGTACTACAACATTACATCCTTCACTGTCAACCGTGAATTATGGACAACAAAATTCACGTAATAAAAACATGGATTGAGTTCATAATAAAAGGAAGCAAGAAAACAATTCTACCCTTAATTGGGGTTATTCTTGCCTAATTACTATTATTACCATTTCATATTGTGGGTTTGGCTTTCTAAGTAGAATGATTAGAACAGTTTTTGTTTTATAAATACCTCCTGAAAACGTATTTTCAAAAGCAAAAAAATAAAAATAAAAGGAAAATAAAAGCAAGAAAACATGCATTCATGAGCATGCACAAAATTTTCAACAATTTCGGTGGATAGGAAACAACTCATATAAGCAGAGTATTTATTACCTTTCATGAAATCACTGCATTCCATACCGTAGCCTGCAAAAAAAAACATTTAAATTGTTATTTGACTAAAATTGCTAAAGTTATGGAGTACTAGTACTACCATACAACCATCTATCAAACCAAAATTATTACATCCGTTCCAAATTATTTACAACGTTTCACCTTATGAGACATCTCAAATTACTTATCACGTTTAAAAATTTAATGCATCTTTAGTAGTATTACTTTTCTAGTCTTACCCTTAATTTATTACTTAACTAATTACTAATAATAACTTTTCAGTCATTAATTGAGGGTTATTTTTAATTTTGTTTTCTCATATTTATTATTTTTCAATTATTTTCTTAATCTTAGTGAAAATATAAAATGTTGCAAATAATTTAGAACGAACATACTAATAAAAGATTTACAATCGTTCATGTGCGAGTTATAGGGCGAACTATAATATATAATACTATGTGTTATTGTAAGATTTTTTATTAAGAAAAAATGAGACGTCAAATCAAAATTACAAACAAAATACTATCTTAAAAACTAGAAAATCTTATCTTTGAAAAAATGGGTTCAATTCCCCACTCTTTCTTAGGTCCGTCATTATAGAACATTAAAAATTGTTGAGTGGGATAAAAACTCATGAATGATTTAGATTGAATTTGAATTGGTTTGAAACTTAAATGAAAGTTAAACTCTCTCCAAATTAGGATGAATGCAATCTTGAGTATCGAGAACAGAAATCGCAAACTAAAATCTATTCAGACTCATTATTTTTAGTTATACAAGTACTGCACCAATTCCGCTTTGTAGAAGAATAATGATGAGAGAAAAAAAGGCTGACCGTGGCATAGAAAAACAAGGGCCTTGGGCGAAGAACACGGCAACCATCGGCACGTAAAAAGCTGAACGCCTCTTGAATTCCTGATATGTTCCTAATGTCATCACCGAAAAAACGTTTCCGTCATTAAAAACAAAGAAAATCCCGACCGCCGGGCGACGGTCATGTAACGGAAAATCAGAAACCAGCAAAAAAAAAAATACCTCTTGATATTCAACATTCATCTTCTTTATTCACAAGAAACAGAGAGAAATAAAACCAACCAAACTAGACAATGAGGCTTAATAACATAGTCTATAATAGATCTAATAATAGACTCAGAATTTGCAGGGAAAATCAAAGAGGAGAAAACAGAAGAGCCCAGAGAGACAGGTTTTTCTACATATAGAACTGAGTGGGGAAGAGTATAAAGAACTGAGTTGTTGGAGACTTTGAATTTTTCTGGTTTAATAATCTTAAAATAAGAAGAATGGAGAAAGAAAGAAGAGAGCAATTGAGTCGTGGGGGAATGTGGGTGGTTTACAGATGGGGATGATTCAGAAAGTTCGAACAAATAGTGACGAGCTAGATGTGGCCCAATGTAAAAGCCCATACATCATCCAGCTATGGTGCGTTGAACACTAAAAAATATGACAGTGTAATTTTTTTTAAGAGAAAATACATACTGTAATTTTATAAAATATGGTGCGTAAAATATATTAATATTTGTAGAGAAAACACTTATTATATAAAATATAACATTTCGTCGATAACAATATTAAAATTTATAAAAAAATATGAGTACATCATTATGCACCGTTGGTTGGAGAGAGAAGTCGTCTTCTGATCTCCAATAATTTTTTTACCGCAAATCCCAACAATATTACTCCTGCGCTCTTCCCATTTACACCTTTATTTTCTCCACGAGTTTCGGGACTTCTTTTTCAATTCAGTCCGACTGTGTATTGGATTCTGTTTCTAATCCGGTGATTTTTTCCTTTTCTTTTAAGGGTGTATTGTTTGTTTGAGTAAAAATCATCTGTATACATGGTGAATTGTGAGTAGTTGGCTACAGAAATGAGAACATCTACGGATATAGACGATTATTTACCATATTATTTAGAGGACTAATTGCAATTTATTTCCCAAGGTCAGGGATAGAAAAGTCCATAACATTATAAATTGAGCACAACAATTGTTACGAAGAAAAAAGACCCGGTTTTTTAGAAATTGAACATGATTTCATCAATCGTCTCCCAGTTAAAACATCGAATAGTATCAACCATCAGCTAGAGGCAGATGGTGGGCACCCGATACCAGAAAATCTACAGAGAAATTAAATGCTTTGGTAGTAGAGTTGGTTTAACCTCATTTACAGATATCACACACTTGGTTACTTGTTGGGAACAATCTTGAATATCTATAGCTACTATGAAATCATCCTAATAAATAAGGAAGATCACCTTTAGGTCTGTCCCCATATACTTTGTTGGGTTATGAGAGGGATTTGGCATCATCAGCAGCATGATACAAAGCACAAACAAGACCTGTCACTCCAGCAACCTGCTTCCAGTTACGTGTACCGGCTCCGATAGCTGCCCATGCAACAGCACCCCCAATTAAAGCATTTACCTGCGACAATTAGTTCCATTTATTCATTTCCTGTTAATCTTAAACCATATTTAATATTTTGATCAAGAAATTCATGAATTTGTTTTAACATAAACAAACTCTTTTGTCACAGTAAGATTAATTACTTTGTGCAAACACAGTTGCTACTTTCAAGGATGGGAAGTAAAAAACCGGTACAAGAAATCAAGGTTGGAAATGGAATAGGCTCAAAATAGGACCGGTTAAACCAAATCTTCAGTTCACTGTCGGAAAATTTATTCTTTACGTCAAAATCTCTTGCACATAAGATTACAAGCTAAAACTGAAATCAAGTTTAGGATTTCCTAGTTATTGGGGCCAGGTTGAATTATCCTCGGTTAACGTCTAGTGCTAATTACTTCCAACACCATATATACTGCTGTTATAATGGGAATGAGTATCATGATTAGCAGAAATGACTAGGAACTAATGGAAGTACATTATCCTCCTAAATGCCTAAATGAATTATAAATGGAAAATAAGAGAAAATGACTAACCCAATCATTTTGCCTCCGATATCTTTGAACCCCACAGCGAGTAAAAGAAAAAATTGCGGCAAAGAGTCCTAAAGATATATCACAACAAATGAAATGTTTGACAAGATCAGCATGTTAATTAAGAACAATAACTGATGGTGATAACGGTATGGAAACACTAAAATGTAAAATTGATCTAGTAGTTCATCAGTAGCTTGCCTCAAAGAGAAGCAACAGTGATGATAAGCAATATATGATAGTGAAAATCACATTATCAGTAGCCACAAAACGGGAGAAACAATACGGGTGCAGCACCATGAACAAACATGAAGAATAACTTACTATATTTTGAAGCATAAATTAACTTCTCTTTCTTTTGATTGCATACTTTGAAGCAAATAAATTAAAAACAATGCTGGTAACATTAACGATCCAAGTAATTACCCCACTGAAATCCATATCTACCAACTGATTTAGCCTGCATTTTTCAAAAAAGAAAAATATATCAAATACTAGAGCTTAAAAATCACAGAAAAGGTGTTTGAAAGAATGACCAAGTGAATGACTTACTAAGAAAGAAGCATGAGCAACGCCAGAAAGACCTACAACAACACATTTTTTATCAAGTTAGCTCATCACATTAGAATATATCATACATATGCATCACTGATAATCATAGACGGAACTAAGGGGCACCCCAAAAGTTTAAAACGATGTATTTTTCTCTTATATTTATAGATATCATTAAAAAATTAGCTTTCGCCCCTTCAAGAATCATCTCAAATTTAGACTTGGGTTCCACTGGAAGTTCCTTATTCCGTATATTCTGATTAAGCTCAGGATTTAGAGAGATTACCTAATTTGTGAGCCTCGTTTGAACCACTGCAAGAACCCCAGAAAACTCCAGCCTGCGGGCGTCAAGTATAATACATTATTGGGGGTCTTATGAACTTCAAAATAACATTTAAATTAAGGAAATAGTATATATATATTGCTTACAGAGCCTATGCGCAGAACAGCATCGACGGCGATGGAAGAGCAGGGGACCTCATCGCCGACGCCAACCTCCATCACTCTCTCTCATTCGGCTTCCGATTTGAATGGTAAAAGCAATTTCGTCAACTTTGTTTGGGCCTGCAAGCTTTGCTAGGGCCTGAAACTAAAAATGGTTTCCCCCCACCCCCTTCCCTCTTAACTGGCCCATTCTGATGTTGGTAGTGGTACTTTGCCTTTCGTTTAAATGGACCAACCAATGATTAAATTTAACTCTTTCATATTGTTTTGGTCAATTGGTGTATTTAGTACTGAAATAATTTTCGTTTGGTAAGGTTAGTCCTAATGATTGTTTATATCTTTTTAGATCCTCAATTAAATTACGGGCCAGGAATTGGTCCTTCCATCTTTTTTTTGAAATATTGAATGTTAGTCAACAAGTGATGTGGGTAAAATTGGACCAACCTTACCAAGCGTAAATTGATTGAGGATATAAAAAATTGCAAACAATCATTAAGGACCAATATTTCCAAGCGAAAATTGTTTCATAACTAAATACACCATTTGGTCTATTGTTTTAATACATTATTTAATACACCAATTAATTTATTAAATATGGAGTAATGTTGTGACACCCTTACCCTCTCAGACTGGGTATATCCGCGTGACTCTCGACATTAAGTTCTATTACATTACGTCTTTTACATATTAAAGAGTAATGTACATGTAGTTAAACATTTAAGAACTATAACATATACTAGATCTCGTAAAATGACATTGATCTTCAATTGGGCATAAAAGTCCTCTAATCTTGGTCTTTGTCTATACTTGACTCGGGCTCTTCCTGGTGGCTTCCCCCATATGACTAAGTATAATCTATCACTAAGTCCTGTACAGCCTAAAACAAAAAAAATAATAAAGGAGTAAGTTGTAAATAGTCAGTGAGTCTTCAGTAAAATGTGTGCCAGTAGCTTGAAATTCATTTTATTTCACACAAATAATATTTTTGAAAAGCACGGAGAAGATAATTTCATTTTTTCTAGGTTTAAAGAGTTTAAGAAATAAACTTGTCATCAGGATACTGAGGTCGGAATCAGAAAACACTTTCGACGTATTATTATTATTTTTAATTATCTGCAGGAATGAACTTTGTGGAATAAGAAACTCATACATCGTGTCAAATTAGAGTCAATAAGCGTATGGCTTACTAAGTCACAAACCCTTTTTGTCAATTATCAACCTTACACTAGACATTTTTAATTTCTCAACCGGCAAATTGGTGGATTTTGTCCATAAACAATTTAAAGACAGGCGTAAGGTCCCTAAAGATTATTTATGGACATTAAAATCCCTAAACAACTTACAATTGGTATGTAAGGTCCTTCCATCCAAAATATAACGGGTCAAC
The DNA here is from genome assembly GCA_026122235.1 of Vinca minor. Taxonomy (NCBI): domain Eukaryota; kingdom Viridiplantae; phylum Streptophyta; class Magnoliopsida; order Gentianales; family Apocynaceae; genus Vinca; species Vinca minor. The sequence goes on along the minus strand of JAOCZM010000085.1, from coordinate 575,799 downwards.
ATAAATTGAGGGAAAAAATCGAGTCAACTCTAAAAGATTTAGGGGTATTTATGGTACATCACATTAAAAATACCCACCCTTATCAGAATACACCCATCCCAGCCCACCATTCTTCTTCTTCAACCTTGTACCCCACCCCTACTTCCACCCCGACTTGCACCATCCACTACAACTCTTATTCTTCTTCAACCCCAAACTCGACCCCCATACCCCTCCTACTTTCCGAACCCCCCCACCCCCAAAAAAAATGCAGAAAACAAAAATTGCAGAAACAAAAAATGCAAAAACAAAGATGAAGAACCTCGTACCCCTACCCCTTATTCTTCACATAATCTTGTACCCCTACCCCTCTTCATTCTCTATTTCTCTCTCATCTTCATAATCCTACCAAGAGCTTTCACCCAAATAATCAAATCTCTGGTTCTTTTAGTTCATCACCCAAATAATCAATTTTTTTCTTTAATTCAATGGGTTCATCCCATATCTGAAATGAGTTTTTTGAATTCTACTGAAATTTGACTTGGAATTGGTATTTTTGGTTGTTATAGACTGGAGTAAAAATTTGATCTTGAATGTATATTTTGGAAGCATTTTTCGTATTTTTTCTTCTTTCCCAGATTATGCATTCTTAAACAATATTCCTATACTAGTCCTTGAATTCTTGATATAATTTGGGTTCTTGAATTCTGATGGTTCTTGGATTTTGATGACAGTTCATCGTCCTTGTTGAAATATGAAGTCCCACATCGAGTGCCTAAGGAAGATCCAAATAACATATAAGCTCATGGTTAACACCTTTCCTTGCCAATTGATTTTGAGAGTATATGGAGGCCCATGAGCTAATTCTATGAGAGATAAATTCACTGAGCGAATTGAGAGGATATGGAGGCCCATGAGCTAATTTTCACATGGTATCAGAGCGGGCCCTTAGGCGGGATGATGGGCTCATAATGTCCAAAGTGAGCTCTAATGGTCACCGTACGACCCAAGAAGGGCGGCGGGCCTTAAATTGACTCCCATCTCGATGTGAGGGGGAGTGTTGAAATATGAATTCCCACATCGAGTGTCTAAGGAAGATACAAATAACATATAAGCTCATGGTTAACACATCTCCTTGCCAATTGGTTTTGAGAGGATATGAAGGCCCATGAACTAATTTTCACAGTCCTTGAGGGTGTTTTGGTTTTTGTGTTTTTGAATTGGTTGTTACTAGTTCAAGAAAATTGTGGCCGACGAGATAGTGGTGTTTGTCAGTGGTCGGTGATGGAGGATGATGATTTTATTTTTGGGGTGGAGGCCGAAATTTGTGAGTGAGTGGGGATGGCTGACGGGGAAGGATGAAGGTTATTTAAAATTTAGAGTTCTTAAAATGCCCAAAACATGTTTGTATTGACTTGTCAAAATTTTGACTTAACATTTAACTAATAATTTTTTGGACGGAATAAATTTATACACTAATAATAAATTATTTAACGATTTTAATGTTCAGAATTAATATTTTGGAATCTTACGCCTCAGTTATAAATTGTTTAGAGATAATAAAAACCAATTTGCCTTCTCAACCTTATCTCCAGGGGCTTTGCATGGGCCTGACCCAATTTTTTCATTTTAGTCATGACATGGCACCCGAAAATGGTGGACAAACATTTTTGTCCAGAACGGAAGTCTCACTTCCGTCTTGGGGCCATAACGGAATTGGGAGTTCCGTTCTGGGTGATGTGGCAGTTTTTTCCACGCGTGTTGCCACGTGTCCAGGACGGAAGTCCCACTTCCGTTATGGCCCCATGACGGAAGTGTGACTTCCGTTCCGGTCCAGCCAAAAAATACCCTACGAAAACCCTAACTTTGCCCTGTGAATTTGAGGACGGAATTGCCACTTCCAGCCAATTTGCAGCGTGTAGTCACTTCTCACTTTTGCTTTTTTGACCCAAAAAAAATTTCTGAACGGTTTTGGCAATTTCGTGCGCATTTATGACCGGTTTTCAGAAACTTGTCCAATAAGAAAATTAATTTTACAATTTCCAACCACATCTATAAATACCCCTCCAAACCTCTCCACAATCTACAACCTTCTCAAACCCATAATGTAAAACCCAGAACTTTTCGCTTACGTGTTAATTTCGTGTAAATAATTATTGTCTGATTAATTACGTTGACTTGAAATTAGTTGTGAATTTATGTTATTACATGTCTATTTAATTTTCTATAGTGTTACGTGTTATTTTTTTTGTTACGTTTTGTTGAGGGCGTTTCGCTCGTATATCGTAATTAGGGGACGTAATCGTGTTTCACTTATATGTTTGATTATAATTGAATTAGGAATCCTAATATGTTTGGGAGAATACTTTAATTAAAATAAAATAAAAGGACTATATTTATGAGAGAATTCAAGGTTGGGGTTTAAATAATAAAATAGGGTTATATATTATGTAGGGTTACGGGGCAGGGACTCGGGATCGTCATATTCACCGAATCAATAGAAAACAAAACAATAGAAACAGCAGCCTCTAGCTGCGTGAGATGACCACTCACAATCAAAATCAAAATATAAATTAAGGAAAGGATTACCATATGTACGAGTGATCAAGAGGGGCAGGGGGATAATTGCTTCTCAATCCACCAATCACATAAACATAAAAGAATAGTAAGATTTTAGGCCGCAGCCTTTTCTTCCTCAAGCAGCAAAAGCTAGGCAGACCCTAGGGTAGCCGCGCAAGTCACAGAGGGAATTGTGAGTTGTGAGAATTATTTTCTGAGCAGTCTTTGAGAGATCACTAAGGGAGTGTTACTGATCCGTTTGCGAGCCACAATATATCGAAACGACCGCGATCGAATAAGGTTCGAGTGAGCGCAGACGTCACGTCATTCCGAGTCCCGAACAGAAAGTTATAGCTCCGAGAGTAGGACTGGGCAGTGCTGTTCGGATTTTCTGTTATTTAATTGTCTTCGTAAGAGGTAGGGACCCCTACGTCATTTTAATTATCGCTAATATTTGTGTATAATCAGTGGGTAATGTTGAGTTTATATTTTAGACTGTTTTGGTGATTAATTATCGCATAAACTATTCAATTACGAAGTAAATGCATGAATTGAGTTTTTATCGCTTTGAATTTTCGAAATTGCTATGCGTGTGTCTAATCGCTTTATAATCTGATGTTTGTATCGTTTTACTGTTTTATTATACTTAATTTTGAGTGATATAAATGTGGTTAAGTGATAATGTGATTCGTGGGTTGTCAATTCCATATTTGATGACTGCTTCCGATTTTGCTTAAACTGTTTTGGATTTAATTTGAATGCGGTATAATCTGAATCTGAAGTTGATATACTGCGTTATTATACTTAAAATTACGTAATTCGTGATTGTTAAGTGTTATACGCTTTAATGTGGATCATAATTGGCTATTTTACGAACTTGCCTAGTTGCTTATCGCTTTTGGATGTCTTATTTGGTCCCTGTCTGCCTTTAGTCCTATGTGGTTTTGGTCGACCGAGTCGTCGCCTCTACTTTGAGCTCGTGTCTAGGACCTACTCAATGACAGGACTCGCTCGATTGGAGGATATGATACGATATGAAATTGGAGAGATTCCCGAGGGGGTCATGCGATGTGTCCTTGATCCCGAAGGTCTTTCTCGTGTGAGCCTTAACTCGATGTGGACTATCATTGGGGACCTGCAACGGTTTTGTGGAGTCCAATGTGTTGGATGATGATGCAATGTAGAATGAGTCCTTAAAGTGTGCATCCGCTGCTCGTGGGAGTGAACCGAACCCATGTGATGAACTATTTGAGCCTCTCCTAGTTTGGACTATAACTAGGACCGTTGCGATTATTGTCATAAAGTCGTGAATAGATACCCGAGCTCGAATGGTGGGAAGTCGTGTCATAGCAGTGAGTCGTGCTCGTAGTGTCTAAGCAAGTGCGTAATCGTGTGTACGTTGTGAGTAGAACATGGTGCTTGTCGTACATTCGGTTGTGTAAGTGCTTGGATATGAAGAGTATGGTTATCTCGCTTACTTGTTGTTTCAACTTGTTTATTCATGTTTTGGCCAAATTTGATACTTGATTTTGAGTCATATAACTTTGTTTGGGGATTGGGAATGTGTTATGTGCCTATGTGTGTTTATCGAGTCCCTACCGAGCACCTGAGCTCACTCCATCCGCTTATTGTGCAGGTGATGACGAATACATTGATGATGATGATAGAGCTTGGGAAGGGGGACAGGAAGAGTGATCCATAACCGGCTTTAGTAGAGATATAGTTCTTTTATTCACTTATTCGTAGAACTATTTCGTATATAGCATTGTTGTACCCTTTTCATTTGTAATTCTTAGTATATCACTTATAGTAATTTAATTCCGCTACTTAACTCTTGTTTTTGGATTATATCATAATTGAATTTTCTCTTAATAACTCTGTTGTCGGCTTTGGTGTTTCATCAACCAATGAGACACTGCCATGTCATCGACCCTGGTTACGGGGTGTGACACATAAAAACCCTATCCTCCGTAATACTAGCTTTGATTACAAAAACCCTATCCTCCGTAATGGCCAACTTTCCCGAATTTATGCAAAAAGAAATGCGTAAAAAGTTCAGGGATGTTGATTTTACTAGAGAATGGCCAGCCGAATACGAGAAGGTTTTAATAGAAATTTGTTATGATTTCAGTATGCAGGGTTACCCCGGAGAAAAACGTTGGTCTGAAATTGTTTACCGAAAATGCCCGATGCAGTTGGTACGTTCGCGTAAATCATAGCGGATGGAATGTGGAAGGTTACCAAGCTTAACCAGGCCCACTACTGCTTGATGGACCAGAACAAAAAACGCAACATGTCCTCCAGCTATATCGGGTAAAAATTCTACACCTTGTTCAGGCTGATCCTGAAATATCTGTTAAATTGATTAGGGCTGCTTGTACCACTGATATGAATTTGACTTGTACCTACAGAAAAGCTTGGTATGCCCGCATAAATGCTATAGAAACACTTTTTGGTACTTGGCAATCAACTTTTCAGGTACTGCCGCATTATATCCGGGCACTAAATGATTCAAACCCGGGTATGATAGTCAAATTTCTCTACCTCCCACGAGAAACCGTTAATGGGCCCAAGGTGTTTAGATCATTGTTCTGGACTTTTAAACCGTTGGTTGACGGTTACCCGTGGTGCCGGCCTATAATTTCAGTTGATGGGACACACCTTATGGGGAATTATAAAGGGACTCTCCTGGTTGCAAGCACTCTGGATGCTAACAACCAAATTTTACCCCTTGCTTTTGCGTTGGTCGATTCAGAGTCATCTTTGACTTGGACATGGTTCCTTAGGCACTTGAGGGAACATGTTGTGAAAGACCTTCAAGTATGTCTTATCAGCGAACGTCATGCCGGTATTCTTAGTGCCGTGGCAACCCTCCCCGGATGGCAAACCCCAAAGGCAGTACACCGATACTGCCTTAGGCATTACATGTCCAATTTCCACACTCATGCAAAAAACAAAGAATTGAAAGATTATGCGTGGATTGCTGCAAGCCAACCGAAAAAGGTTAAGTGCGATTTTTATCTAGACCGTATCAAAGAAAAATATGAGGATACGTTTAACTGGTTAATGCAGCAACCCAAAGAGTTGTGGACTTTGGCATACGACGGGGGAATGCGTTTCGGTTGCATGACTACAAACATGTCAGAGGCGCTTAATAGCGTTCTAAAGCAGTCTAGAGCGCTGCCTTTGAAAGCGCTCGTGGAGATGATTTTTTTTAAACTTGTACATTATTTTGACAAACACCGGCAAGACGCAAATGGTTGTCAAACGCCTTTCCCTAAGAGGATATGGGAGCAGTATTTCGCGTACGAACAAAAAACAGCAACTCTGGTTGTAAACCGACACCACATGGACCAAGGTATCTATAGGGTCATGTCCCGACATAGAGGACCGGGCCAAGGTGGAAAAATATACGCGGTCAACTTATCAGCTCGTGAGTGTACCTGTGATAAGTGGGCTGCTTATTCAGCTCCATGCTCCCATGTCATTGCCGTGTCCAAATCGATAATGCAGGATGCTTCTCAATACATCCACCCTGTCTATTCTCTCGATCATTATAGGAATACTTACAAGTCTATTTTATATCCTGTACCTGATCCCGTTCATTGGAGACCTCCCCCTTTTGATATGACATATCACCCTCCTAACATGAAAGCTACGCAGGTGGGTCCACCTCGAAGGCGGAGATACCAAATGCCTATGGACACAGAGAACAGGGGCACTCAAAGGAAAAAGAAGTATGGCCACTGTAAGTGAGTCGGTCACAACCGGAAGACTTGCCCCATGTTAGCACATCTTCAGCAACCACCCCCTCTACAGTAATTGTATTTAAATTCTCCGAATTGTAATAGTTTAGAATTTATAAAATTGTTGTGAATGTGCTCGATTTTTTCCATTCAATATCCGATAACATCTTACATTTCAATTACATATTATTAAAGTTGACGTAATAAATCGAAAAAGTCATCATTCTCGGTCCTGTAATCAAGGATATCGTAAGGGGCTGGATGAATTTTTACATGGTCACCCGGGTGTAATCTAGAAAACACAACAAACTCATCCCACCCCAAAAAATAGTAACAGTCGCAGCCTTCGTCTCTAGTCACTTGCAGTGTCAATTTGTTACCGTGAAGATTGCGCATGTGTAGTACTTCGGGGATTCCAAGCTGCATTCTAACACGGCATTGCATGTACTGCCTACATATCCACTGTACATGGGAAACAACATTACAACACATAATTTTAAAATGAACGATTTTATTACTAAAATTTTAATATTACTGAACGTACCGGTTTGGAAAGTCCCAAATATGTTTTGTAAATGTCTATTCGAAAACTCTGCCGGAAAAATACCCCGTGTGAGGAATACGATAATTCGCCCTTCAAGTAACCTATCCCGGGCCCTCCCTTAACATAAATATCTAATACATTCATTGGAGATGGTATAAAATGAACTTTATTTGTGGGACGAAGATTGTTGTCACGCAAAAATTGTTGCAATCCTCCGTCTAGGTAGTAGGTGTCATCTATTTTGGTTACATAGACGCACCATTGATTCCCATGGTCATCCTTCAGGTAGACACAACTAGCTAACCCGAGACCAGTTTGCTCCAACCAACTTGTGTACTTCGATGGAAGACACTACAAATCGAAAATGATGAGTTAGATAGTTAAACACATTTCATACAAGAAAAAATTACTCATTACTAAATAGAATACTACCATTTTTCCATCGGTTTGATATCCGACCGCAATTCTAAATTGTTGTCTGAAATACTCTTCCAGGCCGGGATCCATTTCGCTATTCATTTTCAAAGCTAGTATTACGGAGGATAGGGTTTTTATGGGTTTGAGAAGGTTGTAGATTGTGGAGAGGTTTGGAGGGGTATTTATAGATGTGGTTGGAAATTGTAAAATTAATTTTTTATTGGACAAGTCTCTGAAAAACGGTCATAAATGCGCACGAAATTGCCAAAATCGTTCAAAAAAAATTTTTGGGTCAAAAAAGCAAAAGTGAGAAGTGACTACACGCTGCAAATTGGCTGGAAGTTGAGGACGGAAGTGGCAATTCCGTCCTCAAAGTCACGGGGCAAAGTTAGGGTTTTTGTAGGGTATTTTTTGGTTGGACCGGAACGGAAGTCACACTTCCGTCCTGGGCCATAACGGAAGTGGGACTTCCGCCCTGGACACGTGGCAACGCACGTGGAAAAAACTGCCACGTCACCCAAGACGGAACTCCCAATTCCATTATGGCCCAGGAAGGAAGTGGGACTTCCGTTCTGGACAAAAATGTTTGTCCACCATTTTTGGGTGCCATGTCATTGACTGAAATGGAAAATCTGGGCCAGGCCCATGCAAAGCCCTATCTCCAGCTATTTAGTGTGAGACTAAATCTTCTACAAAATGGGTCAGCTGGGGACTAAAAACCCAAAATGCGCCATGCCCATAAAATAAACAATACACTTAATAAGAAGGCCCACAAAATTATGATGAAAAACTTCATGGGCTCACATAAAAGAAGCCCAATCCTAGTTAAACCCTAGCCCTAGCTATTACTGTTATCCCAGCGAGGAAAAGTTCCAGTTCCAGTCCCAGTTTCAGTCTTCTCTTCATAAGCACCTTCAACCAGAGTCAGCCGCGGCGGAGTAGTGTAGACTAAGGTAAGGCAGCTCAGCTCATAACTCCTCCCCGAGAGCCACCGTATACGGCGGTTTGATTTTCATTTCGAATAGTGATTGATATTCTTTTATTGAAAAATTGCAGAGAAAATGAGTCGAGGAGCAGGAGCAGCTGGAGCCAAGGGCGGGAAGAAGAAGGGAGCAACCTTCGTGATCGATTGTGCGAAGCCGGTGGAAGACAAGATCATGGAAATTACATCGCTGGAGAAGTTTTTGCAGGAGAGAATCAAAGTTGGAGGCAAAGCTGGTGCTCTTGGAGATTCCGTCACCGTTACCCGTGACAAGAGCAAGATCACCGTTACCTCGGACTCCACTTTCTCCAAGAGGTGATTTACCATTTAGCTACTCATATTTTCTACTTTCATTTTTCATTATTAAGTTTAGTACTCCCTCCATTCCTTAATATAATATAAGACTTGTATAATGCATTTAGCAAAAATTAAGGAAGCAACAAAATAAGATGTTTTTTAATCAAAATACTGATATTACTTTCGAATTACTGATATTGAGGAACGGGGTAGTACTTGATTTCTTTATTTGAATTTGGTACTGATTTGTTATAGGAGAAATATATTGATGTATGACTTCAATTATAGTTTAATTTTTTTTTATCTAATTGGAAGTTGTGCAACCGAATCCGAAGAGTATCCCCCCCCTCCTCCTCTCCCTCTCACGTACCTTGAATTTTTGCTCCTTCACCTTTGATGGACATTTCTGTATTTATTGTTTGTCATGTTTATGGAATTCAATATCTAAATCTGTTCACAATTACCTTTTGGAAGTATTCATCTTGGGTGTATATGCCCTCATGGCCTCATCCCCTCCACTATGATCATCTGGATTGCAGTTTTAAATTCTCATTTTATGCTGGATTGCTGGTCTGATTTTTTCTTAAATATGATAATTCTGTAACATGATCTTTGTAGTTGGCTCAGTGTTGTAATTCATTTCTGTTTTTGTTAAGCGATGCACTTCATTCATGATTCAACTTATCCTTTTGGTTTTGCTTGGTTCATTTCCGTTGGATTACTTGTCCAATGATTTTTCATGCCTTGGTATTCGCTGAACTTTTGGCATGATCCAACTGAGAGGCAGTATAGTTTCTACTATTCGTCTTTTGATAAGTTTCATTTGTCCTATTAGATAAAAAACTCTTGAAATGTTTTCCGAGTTGCACTTATGTTGCAGTTTGTGCTAATTAGGGATGGCAATGGGGGCCGGGTGGGGGGTGGATACCATGATCTCCAGCCCCAACCTCGCCTCTTCCATTTCTTTCCCATCCCCGGTCCAGCCCCATCACTGGTGATGGATGGGGATCCCATCCCCAGCTCAGATGGAGGCCCAACCCCAACTTCCACTTTTCCCCCCAAATTCCCACTTTCGCCCCCGCGGAGGCTCAACCTCGACTACAAAAAACTAGTGATTTTTTAACAAAAATTCCCAAATAGAACTTTGAAAAAATAATATAGAAACACATATATTTTGGAAACACATAATTGACTAAACTCATCTTACATCATGGATCTAACACTAACATCTAAATTCTAATTCAAATGCATTTAAGGAAAGACGAACACAAACACAAATATCTAAACATCATGATTGTACATGATGCGAGAAGGAGCGACTGCAGTAGAATGGAAGAGACGATGAACGATGGGGTTACTATATGGTTTAGGAGAAGGAGGAGTCACGCAGAGAATTTGATTCACGCGATCTTCCCTAAATTTGACGTTTATTTCATTTTTTAGGGTATTTTATATTCTTTCTATTTAGTATTTTAGATGGGTCATGTGAGGCTAGCCGGGCCGGGCCGGGCCGGGATATTATTTCACCCGCCTCCGGGCGGTGCCAAATTCATCCCCATCCCCACCCCCAACTTAAATCGGGGAATTCCCGACCCAGCCCGGATCTCCGATTTAACCGGTTCAATTGTCATCCCTAGTGCTAATATTATGATACAATCCGTCTTTGATGCTTTCCATACATTTTGTGATATACATACAGAAGAAATCATGCCTGTCCATATGTATACATTGGTCTGCTTTCTTCTGTTTAATGTTTTACTATAAACATCTGATTTTATCTTACTTTTCGTCTCCAGGTATCTCAAGTACCTAACAAAGAAATACTTGAAGAAGCACAATGTCAGAGATTGGCTTCGTGTGATTTCATCAAACAAAGACAGAAATGTTTATGAACTCCGGTACTTCAACATTGCCGAGGGTGAAGGCGAAGAAGAAGATTAAGTTTTCGGATGTGACTTTTATGCCTCTGTTAGCTGTGGTTTAAGTTTTCGGAAACATCATTTTGCTTATTTCCAATCTCTATCAATTTCGTGGAGTTATTTTTGTAGTTTTGACCATCTTATGATTTTTGTTTCACTTGCAAAAGGAACATGTAGTAGAATAGTGTATCATTTGTTCTGAGAATCCAAGTATGGAGAGTAATCATTATCCAGTTTTAATGTTTGTTTCTATCTCTTGATATTTCGAATCTGCTTGCATTTAGAATCAGCTGCATATATAGGCTCAACTTGGATTGAGTTTTGATTTTGGTTTGATCTGGTCTGCTCTCAAACTCAAACCACCTTTGGATTGATTCTCATTATGAAAATGTGTAAAAAAAATCCAAATATAACCCACAGCATTGGATTGACCCGTCATACCGAGTCTGCAAAATTACTGCTAAAAGAGATCCGATTACACAGTTTTTACTCATGCACATCAGACGCTTTTCTACTCCATCAATTCCTCCTGCTCCCCACAACGGCTTTCAATTCCTCCATCAGCGGAGTAATTCTCTCCCTCCCTTGTACTTTCTCTCTCAATTGCACGTTTCTCATTTCATCTCTCTCTGTCTCTCAGAACACTGGAAAGGTCGATCTTAGGGTTTTGAACTACTTGCACTCTTGGATTTTTTGCCCACCAAATTAGGTAAAGTAATTATTTTGGGATGTTAATTTTAATTATCTTTTTATGAAATGGATTTCTTTTCTTTAAATTTTTTCTTGTTTTTTGGGAGTTTCTATTTCGGAGTTTTTCTGAAATGAGTTTTTCTTGTTTTTGTGGTTAGTATTTTGTAGCTAACCAGTCACTTGGAACTTTCAATGCGCAACAACTTCTACAGAGACCACTAATGGCTTCAAATTTATCACAGTCATCACGTCTCACCTACTCAATTGCTAGAAGAATAAAAGAGGGCTCTTCACCTTGCAGTGATTCATTGAAGTTTTTTTTTGCTAAGTAATTGATTCATTGAAGTTGAAGGTGAGTATTCTCCATTCTCTATCTATCTGGAGTTGTGTTCTAGATTTCCAATTTTTGCCCTTAAATCTTTCTCAGCAATATCACACTTTTTTGCAATGACGAAACGGATTTTATCGCAGGACATCGCCTTTCCTAACAAATTTCATTTACTCTACTCCTTTTAAATTAAATGGAAAATTTCGATTATAGTTTTTCTCAAAATGAATGTCCACTTTGTTCAAATAAATATATTCTCTCTTTAAAATTTCATAACTAACCTCTCATATTTAATGAATCAAACTTCGTTAACACATGAATCCTCCTATAATTAATAATAGATATTATTGTAATTTAATGAACAAATTAAATCTCTTAATTATCGTGGACATTCAAATTTGGACTGAGGAAGTAATTTTTTTAATCAAAATTAGTCTGTTCGCTGTAACAATGACTAATTCCTCTTATCTATAATACTTTCTGAAAGAAGAATAGACCTTAGTGCTTTCAAAAAGAAGTAAATGACTTTCAGAAGAATAGACCTTAGTGCTTTCAAAAAGAAGTAAATTATTAGAGCCTCATTATGTTCCAGGGAGCTAAAATTTTGGGTGTGCTTGGAGAAGGTTTGATTTGGGTTTGGTTTGATCTCACTTTTGGTGGGAAATGCTCAAAATTTGGCCTCTAAAATAGGCGGGAGAAATTCAAATTTGGAATTGAACAATTATTTGAAGAAAAATATTTGAATTTGAATTGCTCCCGCCTATTTCAGAGGCCAAATTTTAAGCATTTCCCGCCAAAAGTGAGACCAAACCCAAACCCAAACCAAACCTTATCCAAGCACACTCACTAGTCAATTAATTAACTAAATTGGTGGCCAAAATAGTATATAATTGGGTGAATCCCTTATATAATTTTTAACCAATTATAACCAATTTTGCTTAACTCTTTATCACATATATAATTGTATAATTGTGGTATTTGATGTTGATTGGAGTATATTTAGAGCGTCATTATTAGCAAATTCCCCAACCCCCAGTCCATGCACGTCAAGCTTTATCTTTTTTCAGAAATGTGAAAGGCTAAGAAGCCAATCGACGTAGCTATCTCAGGAAACTCCCAAAATTTGGTACCATTTGACTGATTTCGAACTTCAATTATTCACTTTGTTTGAATGGATACATGAGCTGTATGAGCTTCGTTAGCTCTCCGGCGAACGTCCGATCTTGTCGGCCGAAAGTTCATCGTCTTACTTAAGCAATTTGGTCTTCCTGCTGTGAGTCACTTTTTCATCCGTAATATGTTCCTCTGTGAATTTTTCATTACATAGTTTTACGTCAATCAAAATAATTCGAGTATTTAAGGTGGTTCCTAGATATGTGGGAAATTCAGGTTTCAGCCGTGATTTTTTTTTTGGATTTCCCAATTGCATCAATCGTTCGAGTATATTCGATTAAAAGAGGCTAACGTGAAATCATAATATAACGGATTACTCAATTAAGTACTCCCTCCATTACTTAATATAAGTGTTTTAGGATAAGTAAGCATGATTTTAGTAAAAATATCAATATTACTCTCTTAAATAGAATTAGTGGTATACAAGTCATAATTAATAGAGTAATATTTATATTTTTACTAAAAAATCTTATATTTTGCTTACTTAATTTTTGCTACCTGTTCTAAACGAGTTGTTGTATTAAGGAAGGGAGGTAGTACTTTTTTTAGATACAGTATACAGTCATTATCCAAGTTGGGATTTGAGGGAACTTTGACCGACCTGACATGAATTTTGCAAACATGTTACAGATTATCGCTTCTCTGCACTAGACATGATATGATCCGAATGTCTGTTTCTGTTTCGTATCATTTCCGTAGCATTTAGACCTCTCCCCTTCCAGCTGTTTATGTTATTGATAGTTATTGTTATATCTACAACTAATCTTTGCAAAATTGCACTAAGAACGCCTCTGTAAAGTACAGCGGCATCAGTTTAAGCACGAGTAAGAATTTTGGATGCTAATTTGCATTGAAATTGATAGATCTGATATTAGCATTTTTAAATGTTTTCAGGTGAATGTTGCTTCGGTCGGATTATCGTTAAACTGTGCCGGAGCAGCAATTTCTGAACTAGATAGATGGCTTCACTTAATAACCATACTGTTGAGAGGAACCCAGGAGCTCACAACATTCTCGGGCGCGAAAATTGCAAATCTTATTTGATTTTTCACTTTGAAACTGCCTTAGGTGATGGCCTCAGGGCATTCTTATATTTTGTTGCTCTTGCCTATTGTTTTATTGGACTTTCAGCTATAACTGCTCGATTTTTCCGTTCAATGGAAAATGTTGTTAAGCATTCACGGGAAGTGGTGGAGATTGACCCTTGCACAGGGGCTAAAACCATTAGACACAAAAAGGTGTGGAACTATACGATTGCAGACATCACTCTACTGGCATTTGGAACCAGCTTTCCTCAAATATCTTTAGCTACAATCGATGCGTTACAACATCTTGGGAACCTATATGCTGGAGGTTTGTCTCACCTCGTTCAATGGCTGCACTTGGCACTTTCCACATAATGATTTATGGTTTCTTGCAATCTAAAGTATACTTACTCTCCATTCCTTGTGATGTTGCTCCTATACTTCTTCTCCTAATAGAAAATAAGAGGCAATAAATGAATTCCTGAAAGTGTGAGACAAATTGAAGACTAAGGAAAATTCATCGTCTAGAGATTTGAGGACTTAAGGTCGTAGTTGGCTTTATAATGTCAAATCAATATCACAAACTTTAGTCCCTGAGCTGCAATATTCCCAATTTTGGACTTTTGTCGAGGATGAAAGGGATCGACAGAATTAGTTTATCAATTTATTGGAGAAAGCAAATAAGCTACCTTTTAAGAGCTTCTCCCATTATCCAACTTACAGCAGCTAAGCTGAAGGCTATTGGCTGACAATATTATTGGGTATATATATATATATATATATATATATATATATATATATATATATATATATATATATATATTAAACCTTCACTTATGGATGACACTGCTGATTTCATTTAAGATAATTGAGTTTGTAAGAGTCCATATTTAGAGTGTAGAGGATGCTACTATGCCTTACTTTATCTTTAGATAAGTCATAGGACTGCTCATTGATTCTGAGTACAATACACAAGATTGTCTCTTTAGCATCAGTACAACGGAAAATGTGTTACTTATGTTTATACATACAGAGACCATCTGTTTATGATGGACAATAACAGTAACACTTGAAGTCATCCCTCTCCTGTACCTAAAGGAGCAAGCTTGCATTTCCCAGAAGAATAGATTAAATAATTTTATTGTCATGCACTTGAAGCATAGTTAGATGCTAATTGGTACTATGAATTCATTTGCAAACTTACCACTTACACATTGCTGGCTTATATTTTCTAATTTTTTTCTGTTCAGTTTGTGATGTTTGGTTATTGCCTAAATAATGCATTCTAACATCTGCTTAAATATTAGGGTTGGGTCCTGGTACACTTGTTGGTTCTGCTGCTTTCGATCTATTTCCTATACACGCGGTTTGCGTTGTGGTTCCTAAAGCCAGTGAACTAAAGAAAATATCAGATCTGGGTGTCTGGCTGGTGGAACTCTTTTGGTCCTTCTGGGCTTACATCTGGCTTTACATTATCTTGGAGGTGATTTCAGTTTTTTGCATATCTGGTGGCGTCTATTATGCCTGCATGACTCAGCCCTTTAGAATACACACTGCATGTTCTAATAAATTCATAACCAAAAAATCAGTTCATGTTGGCTGGTGAGCTATTAGATTAGGGATCGATTTTCTTGCTTGTAACTTAGGGAGGTTTACCGTCCAATTCTTGTGTTCACCCTTCCTCCTTTCAAAGGGTTAAAAATAAAAGATCAATTCATGTAGAAAGTAGAATTGCATGATTGATAAATTTATGCTAAGATTTATTGTCAAGGCATAATTCTATATATTACCTTTGCAGGTGTGGACTCCAAATGTTATCACATTGTGGGAGTCATTGTTAACAGTACTGCAATTTGGGTTATTGCTTGTGCATGCATATGCACAAGATAAGCGTTGGCCCTATTTGTCCCTGCCTCTGTAAGTTTCTGATTCTTTCTTTACTAACCTTTATTTTTCCCGCCGAATCTAATGAAATACGCTCTTGGAGAAGTTTCACTGCTTAAGCTTTTGTTATTTGTTCAGATGAAAAAGAAATTGGCTTTCAATATTTCTTTGGTTTTTCAGTGGAAGAGGAGAAAGGCCAGAGGATTGGGTGCCAGCCGAGGCTGTTTCCTGCAGGCAAGTAAACAAGGCTCGTGATGAACATTCTGAAATACTTGAAGATGGAGATAGGAAAGTTGTGGACATTTTCTCAATCCATTCAGGGGGCGTATCAGGTAATATATTTTACGGGTGGCTTCTGACTTTTCTTCAAGTAATCGTTACAAGTAAATCTTGATGGTTGTAGGGGAGAAAAGCTGTGGTTAGGATTTTACAGACGATATAACTTTAAAACTAGATATACCAGGTATTTTTGGTCAGAACACTTGAGCTAGATAGTTGAATGTCTTTAGAGGAGCAAGGTGAAAATTTCTTGCTGCAATAATGGTACAACAAAAGAACCACGAAAAAGAAACAGTTTTAGGAGAGTTTAGTTAGATGCCTGGTATATTTTGTTCTGGGTATTGCGATGAAGGTTATTGAGATGGTAGAATATTGGTTATCCATGTTTGACGTGCTATTATATTTTTTTTCCCCTTTCACTTTCTGAAAGAAGTACTGGAACAAATCTCTTGCAACATATAACTTGCAGGTCCTGTATATCACAATTTACTTGTTACTGATGTGTCTGAGACATCCACAGATCATTTGGATAACGACGCCATTCTTGAAGAATCTAGTATATTCTCAATATGGAAGCAGCAATTTGCAGATGCGCTTACGGTACTCCTTTTCATGCATCAGCATCTCTCTGTTTGATTTGTGTGCTGTTAATTTGTTTAGACATAGTTCCTATTGTAATTGTTGCCATCATCTAAGTTGTGTAATGAAAAAAAAATATTGTTAATTTCAGACTTGCATTCCAAATTTGGTCGTATTGATGCTTATCTCTGCATTGATGGTCAAGCTCTGCTTCTTAATATTTCCCTTCTTTAACAATGACCTTGCTGGAAAATGCGCTACTTTGTCAAGAAAAGAAAGATATGGTTGCTAGGTAGATGGCCTTTAGCCGTAAATAATATTTTTTTATTCTTGAACAGTTGGAAAGCAAACAGTCAAAAAAGTTGAACAGCATGCTTTTGCGGATAGCAAGCATTTTTTGGCAGTCTCTTCTTGTGCCATGGAGACTCTTGTTTGCCTTTGTGCCTCCCTATCAGATTGCTCATGGATGGATTGCTTTCATTTGCTCACTGGTCTTCATTAGTGGAATAGCCTTTATAGTAACAAAGCTCACAGACATGATAAGCTGTACAACAGGTTTTTGACTTTTATTCTTGCGATTCAGTTTCTACACTCTATGTTTATTTATAATTGAAAGCTCTTGTCATTTTCATTATTTATAGAATTATGACCTAATTGGACTATGATTCTGCAGAATTTATTGGATTCGAACTTGATTCTTATTCTAGGGAGCAAATGCATACTTAAATACTTTCCTTGTGCTTTGGCTACAGGAATAAATCCCTACGTTATAGCTTTCACAGCGTTGGCCGGTGGAACCTCCTGGCCGGATTTAGTGGCAAGCAAGATTGCTGCTGAGCGGCAGATAACAGCTGATTCGGCCATTGCCAACATTACTTGCAGGTTTAGTCACCGACCATCCAACTCTTACTGTGACATTTTATTAGAAGTATAGCATCCATTTTAGATGTCTTATCTTGCCAAGCATGTTTCCTACAAGTCATGGATGGATGACCTTCTAGTTATGGACCTAGCTGTGATGAAATACAATTTTCGTGGATCTTAAGGGGGCCATCTTAACTAACACCATTTTCATTTTTACTACCTGTAGTTTGCTAGTTCTTCTTCCTTTCTATTCTTTGTCATGCCACAATCTTGAGGCTTATGCTCTTTATATTCCTTGTCCTAAATTACTACTTTTTTCCCTTTAATTTTTCATATGGTATGTATATGTGATTATTTTGACTGCCTTTATGTTAAACTGTTTACAGTACATCAAACAGTTTTGTAATAATTTTACATAAATCACTGGAAAAGCAAGATTAGCTTCTGGAAATGCTACTCTGGTGTGCCATGGTTTTGCTTTGGGTGATTATTGGAAATTCATATCATTGTGTTAACTGTTCATGCAGCAATTCGGTGAACATCTATGTGGGGATTGGCGTTCCATGGCTCATCAATACATTGTACAACTTTATTGCATACAGGGCACCACTCCGGATTGAGAATGCAAAGGGACTTAGTTTCTCTTTGCTTGTTTTCTTCTCAACTTCTGTAGGCTGTATTGTAGTTTTGGTACTTAGGCGTGTAATATTAGGGGCAGAGCTGGGAGGGCCTAGACTTTGGGCATGGCTTACTAGTATATTCTTTATGTTTCTATGGCTTATATTTGTAGTTTTGTCCTCCCTCAAAGTTTCTGGCATCATATGAGGGTTTTACTTCATTTCACCTATTTATTACCTTTCATTTATCTTATAGTTTAGACACGATGCTTAATCTTCTGCCCTTTTCTCATTTTTCTCATGTTCGTGGGCTAAAATTTGTACCAAAATGACATATTACAGGGACTGAATAATGCTTAATGAGGCGATCAATATTCAAAATTTCAGTTCTTATTGGTAGCTTTTACCTTAAGTTAGCCAACATAGAACATTTGCGAGCCAAAAGCATCTATTTACTGCTTGCTCGCTTTGTATTTCTACTGCCACCAGAAAGAGACCCCTTCCTTATGAAGGACTCAAAATCTTATAGTATATATTCTAGTAGGTACACTAATGAAAGTACTCCACATGTAATAGTATCATTAGACTAAACTGAATTTATGTGCTAAAACTAAATCACATTACTTTATATGTGATAATTTCATTAGCATATTAGGTAATGTGTTAAAGAGTATGTACTAGCTAGAACATTCAAAGTCCTTGGGAGTTAGTTCATGTTTTAAACTAGCCTCTTATTCTAAATATTAGTCTCTTAGTTTAATGTTTTCTCCATCAGATTGGCTAGTTTCATCGTCTGTGTAGGAAATCGCCATTAAGAAACCTGGGGATGGATCACTAGTAAGCTCAAACAAGGATTCAACATATTATTTCCTCAAGAATATATGTCCACCAACCCCTCCAAACCCATTCCCGTTAAAACCCAAGGCAGATACCTCAGACATTGATTACTTTGAGGCGTTCGACAATTTGTTCATGATGGAACCAGAGCCGGCTTCTAATGCAAACCCAATGGAGGAAGATCCACCTCCTTGGTTTACCATCGATGATGTACCGCCATCCAAATGGGGTGACAAATTCCAAGTTATATTTGAGTGGCTTCATACTAACAGCCAACAACACCCACTTCAGGATGTCCTCCGCAGATTTGTTGCCAGATTAGAAGGAAGCCTCGGCGAATTTTGGAGCTCTTTAAGGGAAGAAAGACAACTTCAGTTTCTTCAACTCAGCTCTCCTGATGAAGTTATCACAGTACTCAAAGAATATGAAAACCACAGAACTAAAACAGCCTGGAATGACGTTTCTCCTGTTGTCCCTACTGAATTCTCATTAAGGGATGGTGACGCACAGTGGCGGAGCCAGAAAAATTTCTTTGGGGGGGGGGGGGGCACAATTAACATTGACAAAATAAATTCATAAAAGCATATAAACATTGTCGGAGCCAAAAAAAAATTTTGATGAGGACTCTCGAGAAGAAAAAATAAATATTTACAATGAAAATTAAAATATATATCATGTTTGATTGTTGAATCCAAAAAGAACAAGATTGAATAAAAAGGCCCCAAAGACCTTTTTTGTATGATTAGACCAAAATAAAAGGCCATTTAGAAATATTATGGGTATTAGAGATGAAGTTGGAGGAAACATGAAGGGCTTATTATTAATGTGAACGAATATTTTTTTATTTTTGATAAAATCTTATATTATAATCTATTAGTAATTATGAATTTTTTGATGAAATTTTATAAATATTATAATCTCTTATACAATTAAGTTTGTTACAATTTTAACCAAAATTGTTAAGATATAAGTGGTGTAATTCTTATAATTCACAAACTAAAAAATCTAATTTTAAATCGTAAAGTGATTCAAAATGTTCACGGGATAAGGTGTTATAAAAACAAAACTAAAATTATAAAAAAAAAATTTTGGAAAAAGTTGGGGGGCACTAGCTCCGCCAGTGGTGACGCATGGTCATCTCTCAAAACTCCGGTGGTAATGTTCGCCTCTAATGGCAAGTCATAGCGGAATGTCTCCAGAACACTACAAACTAGCTACAGCTGAGTTGAAGCAGCTCCTGGATGAAAAGCTTATTGAACCCACTTCTTCATCATGGGCTTCAGAATTCCGTCTGGACTAAAAGAGAGGTGGGGAATTTGGCTCAGAAGGTCAAAACCATAAAATAAAATTTACATGCTTAAATATTAATTAAGAACTTCCATGATCTTCTGCTTCAGAATCATAATCAGAGGAATTTTTGGTAACTTGGTATTTCCCCTGAGGATGGATACAAAACAGCTTTTTGCATCCCAAACCACCATTAACTTACTGATTCCTTTCTAAGTCTTATCTTCATACATGCTTTAGAAAGGAAGCATATGCTGGACTCAGAGAAGAGCTAAATAGACAATTATATATAATTTATCTGCCAACGTCCACGACAAACACTTACAGGAGGAGCTGAATTCCAATAATCTGGTAAACAACTTAGTTAATGAAGTTCCAACACCTTAAGAGAGAAAACATGTTGATCTCAAAATGAAACCAGAGATTATCCTATATTCTAATACAATGACTACAGAACTCATGAAAGAATGCCGTGCAAGGAGTCCAGAATCAGCAGCTATGATACTGAAACATCAACAAGATACAAGAGGAATGTTCCGTTCATTATATTTATATCATCCTGGGCCATTGTGAAGAATCACCTTCAAGCAGCACCACCAGTACATGTAGTCACTGGGACCGCGGATTTCTGTTTAGCTGTACTGTATTTCTTGGTGATAAATCTGGATGGTAAAGTAAAGAAAGATTATGTAACAGTAAATACATATACTACAGTGAGTCACCAATTGTTTTTTATGTTTAAGTAGACAAGTAATTGCATTTTTACGACTTTAACTGAAAACTCTTTAATTCACAGGTAAAGTAGGTTACCTGAAGAAATCCCTCCACAACAACTCGTACATCAACCAGTTTAGCCCAGTATCTGATGAGCCTTTCCCACCATTTTTCGGGGTAGAGATCGCAGAAATTGTACTGCAGAACATCAGGTAGCATTATCAAATGAGAACCTTTTAATATACAACATCGAAAAAACTTAACAGTTCAACAATAATGAACATAAATGTAATTATTGCCTACCCTGAGACCGACTTTTTCAGCTCATCAAACATAGAACGTGGAGAAAGGCAGCCCATGGCGAGCCATGGAGATATTTTGCATGAAAAATTTGCACCATATATGCTATCATTTGTGCCATCTTTGCTTCCCTTGTTTGGTTGAGCCCTGCACTCGGCTGCAAATCTTTTAAGCCTCTCCAAGGCCTCAGTCTCCCCACCTACCATAGAGGCATTTGCAGCTGGTTTCCCATTCTGCGTGTAGTTATGAATATGCTGCATTAGTAGAGTAAAACACGCAAAAGAAACAAAAGTGTCTCACACAGACACCCAAAAGAAAATAAAACATATCATCTAACTTAAAAAGAAAATTGCTCTCGTCCTGATGCTGTGATAAACTATTTCTATTAGAGAGAACACATTTAAGGTTTATAAAAGCAAATGGCGATCTAAGGGCGATGATGAACAGTTAAACCCTACCTGAGAGTCCACTCTTCCTCCTTCTGTTCCCCACCTCATGGCTGCGGGCCCTCCGGTTGCGGAGGGCGGGGGTCCTGTGGAGTGGCCAAAGAAGTCTTTCGCGGACCTTCTCTCCTCAGCGACTACCGCCCCGGCTAGACTACCGATCAAACCCCTTTCTGTCTTTAAGGGGCAGCCCCAATTAGAAGTCGATGATGATGAATTGAATCTGCTTGAAGCACCTTGGCGTTATGCATTGGTAGGAAAATTCGCAAAACATGTGCCCAGGATGGAATCACTCCGTCGAGCCTTCCATAATGTCGGATTCAAGGGCTGTTTCTGGATCGGCTTTCTCGATGCACGTCATGTTCTGATTCGGTTTGACTTGGAAGAAGATTTTTGTCGTTTATGGCGTCAAGGCGTTTGGACATTCTGTGGTTTACGGATGCGCGTCTTCAAATGGACTTATGATTTCAATCTCAAGGAAGAGCCATCTGTTGTTCCAACTTGGATTGGTTTTGAAGGACTTCCGATACACCTATTTCACAAATCCAAACTTTTTTCGCTTGCAAGTGCAGTTGGGCAACCTCTTGCTTTGGACGAGCCGACGGCGAGGCTTACTAGACCTAGTGTAGCTCGCGTCTGTGTGGAGATCGATCTGTTGAAACCACTGGTTACACAAGTCAGAATCACTCATAACAGATCCGGGAAAGGCTTTTGGCAGCCTATCACGTATGATGACCTTCCGGCTTATTGTATGAACTGTCGAGTTATTGGACATGGCAAAGGTTCTTGCCACCTTGGTCCTAAATTACCCCCACAATCAGTGATGCAAATATGCCCCAAAATCTTGAGGTTACCAAAGTGCCAAACAAAATCACTTCTACTTTGGTAAATCCTAAGCATACTAGTAAGGATAAAGGCAAGGCCGCTGCTATGGATCACGATAATGCGAAGCATTTCTTGAATTCGGGCAAAGTAGCTTTTATTGCTCAGAAAAAGTGTTGGACCGCCAAGCGTTCAACAAAATGCCTAGGTGAAAACAGCTTTCCAGACAATGTTGTTGTTCCAGCCGCGACTGATCAACCGAGGATAATACTTCGGAGTGACCCTCTATCGGTCACACCTGAGTTGGATAAGTTGGGGAATTCTTCCAAGGGATTTTCTGAGCCGCAAACAACCACCATCTCTGGTGTTAATTCAGTCTCTCATGTAGACCTTACAGTTTTGGAACCTAATGAGCCTAACCAGGTGGTAATCCCTGCTATAGTCGCTCCGGTCTCAACACTCCCAACTATTGTTGAACCGGCTGCCTTGCGAACTGGCTTTGAACACACTTATGAGGCAGAGTCCCCGCACTGCTCTGCTCAGGGAGTGGATGCACCTGGCACCGCTGCAATTGTTTCGAATTTGGTTCCGACAAGAGACTTGGATGTTCTGGTTTCGCAATCTCGTGCCAAGGGGCAGAGTGGAAGTGAGGATCATTCGATTGCTACGCCATTGGTTCCGGGGCGGAAAATGGCAAGCATCAATGATTTTCATATCAATTTGCGAAACGTCACGCCAACTCCACTTTCCCGGGAGGCTCTTTCAGTTCTTAATTTTAAGGGTCCTGATCTTAATTTGGCACATGATCGCTTGGACTGGGAGGTTTTTTCGAATTTTGTTGAGGAGTTTAATGGCTTGGTTAGTGTTAATACCCCCCCTCCTTTAGAAGAGCCAAATTCCATATCCAGGCCCTTTGAGATTAATATTGCTAACTTTGATGATGCTATTGGGGATGACAGTTTGGTTCCGACCTCCTTGGTCCCATATGAACCTCGTCATCTTGTTTTAGAGCCTCAAGAGTTGCCGGAGATCACTACCCCTTTTAAGCCTTCGGAATCTGGTGTTCAGCAGCAAGGGCGTATAAGGCCTATTTCGAACCAACCAATCAGAAAATCTGCTAGATTGCAGGGTAAAGGTTCTAGCTCTTCCGTTTAATTGGTCTTTCCATTCTTTTACTTACCTTCATGCATGTCTTAATGAATTGGCTTATTTGGAATATACGGGGAATTGGAAATGTCCCTTCGCTAGCCCGCCTAAAACACCTTAAACATACATACTCTCTCTCGTTGATTGCTATTCTCGAACCTATGTTGGCCTTAGAAGACTTGTTGATTACTACTACTAGATTGGGTTTTGATTTTGGTTATGGAAATGTTAGTAGTAAAATTTGGATTTTCTGGGATGGTAACTTGGATGTAGAAATCATTGGTGACTTGGAACAGATTGTGCACTTGCAAATTAAATCGATCACTGGAACCGCTTTATATTGCTCGATTGTGTATGCGAATTGCTCTTATGTGTTGCGTAGGGACCTTTGGGCCGAAATGGTTGATTTCACTCAACAAAGACAAGGTTCGTGGTTGATTGGGGGTGATTTTAATGTTGTAACTTCTTTGGAAGAAAGTTCTGGTTCTATTCCCGCCTTACTCCCTATGTCAGAATTTAATAATGCGATCGACGATTGTAGCCTCTTGGGTACGCCGATATTGGGGAACATGTTTACTTGGTGCAGATCTTCCCCTCGAACTTTAATGAGACGATTGGATCGGGTTCTTGTAAACAGTGATTGGAATGCTATTTTTCATTCATCTCGGATTGAACATCTATCTCGGGCTGAATCTGATCATGCTCCACTTTTAGTCAATTTGCAAATTAACGGGGCTCCCTCAGGAAGCGCGTTTCGATATCAAAACATGTGGGCTAAAGTGGAGGGATTCTCGGTTATGGTTCAAGAATCTTGGGAGGAACCCATTGACGGAAATGGTATGGATATATTAATGAGGAAGCTTAAACGGTTAAAAGGTCCGATGCGAGAATGGAGCAAAAAACATTTTGGAAGAATTGGTGAAGCAATCAAAGATGCGGAATTTAATCTCCAAGCAGCCGAGAAAGCTTTTGAACTCAACAAGGATGAGGATTCTAGAGCTCATCTTGAATTATCTAAAACAAGGTACACTTTTCTCTTAAACAGTGAAACTACTTATTGGCGTCAAAAGTCGAGGCTGAAATGGATTAAAGAAGGTGACGCCAATACCAAGTACTTCCATACTTATTGTTCTAATCGACGAAAGCACATGATTATAGCACGTATCCAACAGGGGGATGGTACGTGGTTGACTGATTCGGATCATATTGGCAAGGCAGCCGCAGAATACTTTGAAGACCTCTTCTCTGAACACGATCTTCCTACGCCTCTAGATAATTTTTTGCATCTATTTCCGCCTTGTGTAGATGCTACAGCGAATAATGAGCTTGACAGATTGCCTCTTGAGGTGGAAGTGAGGGCTGCTGTCTTTGCCCTTGGGAAAGACAGTGCCTCAGGACCCGATGGCTTTTCAGGGGTTTTTTTTAGAACTTGTTGGGGCATAATCAAAGAGGACGTCACAGAGGCAGTTAGAGCATTCTGGGCAGGTATACCGATTCCTAAAAAGATGGCTAGTTCGTTGCTAATTCTAATCCCCAAAGGTTCTTCACCAAGCAACTTTAGCGAATTCCGCCCTATCTCTTTATGCACTTTTGCTAGTAAGATTATATCCAAGGTTATCGCTATGAGATTGGCAGACCTTTTACCCCACATCATATCAGGAAATCAATCGGGCTTTATTAAGGGAAGATGTATTACAGACAACATTCTTTTGGCAGCTGAGATGGTTCAGTGTATTAACCGAAAAGTTCGGGGGGGTAATTTGCTTTTGAAACTGGATATGATGAAAGCTTTCGACCGGGTTTCTCATTCTTATCTTCTGATTATTTTGCGTGCTATGGGATTTTCACATCACTTCATCCATATGATTAAAAACACATTGCAGAATAATTGGTTTTCAGTATCATTGAATGGCAAACCGTATGGATTCTTTAAATCTACGCGCGGGGTGAAACAAGGCGATCCACTTTCTCCTTTACTGTTCTTACTCTCCGCCGAGCTTCTCTCTAGGGGACTAAACAATCTGATGAATCAAGGACTTTTCTCTACCTTTGCTTTGCCTAGGGATTGTCTGAAGATTTCACATCTTGCTTTTGCGGATGATGTGGTGATTTTTGCAAATGGGGCCAAACATAACATCCGTCAACTTATGGATTTTCTTACATCCTATGAAAATTGTTCGGGGCAGCAGATTAATGTTCGTAAGAGTTCATTCTATATTTCTTCGAAATTAAGTCAATCCACTCAAATCATGGTATCGGAGACCACAGGTTTTCAACTTGGGATCTTTCCTATGACTTATTTGGGGTGCCCGCTTTATCCAGGACGATCTAAAATAGTCTATTTTCAGCACTTGGTTGATTCTATTAGTCGGCGGATCGAGGGATGGCAGCATAAATTACTAACTATGGCAGGACGTCGAATTTTGATTAGTCATGTTCTTTCGTCTATGTCTTTGCATATACTAGTTGTTTCTAATCCACCTGTGAGGATCTTTAATGATATTGAGAGACTTTTCTCTAGATTTTTATGGGGTCACACGGCTGGAACACATCGTCGACATTGGATGTCATGGAGTCGCCTTTGTAGGAATCTTGAAGCGAATGGATTGGGTCTTTATACTATGGAGCAATATTCGCAAGCGTTTACGTGTAAACTGTGGTGGCGGTTCAGATCGATCCCGTCATTATGGAGAGACTTTCTCGAGGCTCGTTATTGTAGAGACTTACTTCACGCCTCACAAGTCGAACACGACAATTTGAGCTCACCTACTTGGCGAAGTATGTTGAATGTCAAAGACTTTGTGGAGAATCATATGGGGCTTCTGATTCGCGATGGATCGTCTTCTTTGTTTTTTGAAAATGTTGCGGGTCAGTTGAGTCTACACAAGAACTGCCCTGACGTTGAAGTCCCGGACTCCCTTCTGATTGGCAAAATTCAAGATTTCTGCACAAGTGATGGCTGGAAACAAGAACTTTTGCTGCCTGAAATCCTCTCGGCAATCCCCCAGGCCCATTTGCGGCCGAACAGTGGGCCAGACATACTTATATGGCAGCCTACTTCAGATGGAGCATTCACTATCCGCTCAGCCATCCAACTTCTACACCCTCCTCCGGCCTCGATGCTTACTCGACGTTTAACTTGGTCAGCCTTCTTACCTTTTACTCTTTCTTTGTTTATCTGGCGGTTCTGGAATATGTTTTTGGCTTTTGATGATATTAGACAAAGGCTTGGATTTCATATGGCATCTTGGTGCTCATGCTTTAATGGGCAAGATTTCTTAGACCACTGTTTTCTGACTTGTAAATGGGCAAAGGACTTATGGTTATATGCAGCGAGTAAAATAGGCCTTCACCTATCTTTTACTGATATGCACTCGGCTCATCATATGTTAAAATTTTGGTATTTTAAAGGTAGGGGAGTGAAACATAAAATTTATGTGATTTTATCGAGTTCAGTCGTGTGGATACTTTGGGTTCATCGTTGTCGCTTTATGTATGAAGGGAAGAGGCCTCTTTTTCGGCTCTTGCGAAACGCTTTGGACGACTATATTAAACCGCTTTTGCTCAAGGAGGGAATTTTGTCATTGGATTACCCGAGGGCGGTTGTTAATTTCACTTGCCCCAGACAGATTAGTGTCAAATGGAACCAAGGACTTGATAATGAGATGGTTATTCTGAATGTAGATGGCGCAGCAAGGGGCAATCCGGGTCCCTCGGGCATTGGCGGAATCTTTCGCACAGGGACCGGTCGCTTCATTTTTGCCTTTTACAAGTATCTAGCAGATGAAGCTACAAACTCTAGAGCCGAATTGGAAGCACTCAAGACAGCTTTACGCTACTCGCGAGAACGTTCGATCCACATTTCGCACGTCCAATCGGACTCGGCATTTTTGGTACAAGCAATCAGGGCACGTTCCATCAAAGCTTGGCATTTGGATGATCTATTTTTCAGAACATGTGATTTACTTGGGAATACATCCATTTCGGCCATCCCGCGAGAGGCTAACAAAGTTGCGGACATCTTGGCTAATATTTCTTTTGAAGATCGGACCCCCAGAGCTTTCAACCAGTTTCATCATCTACCATCGAAAGTTCGAGGCTTGTGCACTCTTGATAGATTAGGAACTTCTTATATACGGCATAAGAGATCTTTTGTATAGGTCCTTTTTCTTTTAATGTTCCCATGCTAGCATAGGGATTCTTTGGTACAACCTTGATCATTCTTATAAATGATCGAGTCTGTATTTTCTAGCTCCTTTCTCATACTTGTACGAAGTGGATTTGTTTCCACCTAATTGGAGGGGTTTGGCTCTGTCCACTCTCTATGTCCTTTTTTGGCCTTTTGGACTTGTTTATATACAGGTTTTATTATAAAAAGGTTAAAATAGTTGGATTGAACATAGGATAACAGGAGCGAAAAAAAGAGAATATGCTACATTTCAACCGTTTCACTGAAAGTGAGCCTGCTTTAGCAGCATAGCCACCAGCAGTAAGTCGTAATATCCACAGGCTTACTAAAAACTTCTTCTTGCTCTATCATTCATCATTCCCTTGCAATGCTTCCTTAAAATAAAACCAGACCTACGACGCCAAAACCTTTTTCAGGACTCTTAAAAATCTAAACTTGGAACAAGAATACATAAACTTATCCTCATCAAGTAGTTACTCGTAAACAATCAGGCTGTAGAAAATGATTGCTACAAATGAATTGTTATTGTGTATAAAGCAATAAAAAGGAGAATTGAAGACATTAAATTCAACATTTTATCAATCAAACCCTGCAATATATGAAGACATCCTTTACTAATATACCATTCCATTAATATATAATGAAGCAAGAAAATCAAAACCTGGCCTAAAGTTGCATTTGGGTTGAGACCCAAATCAACCAAGGATGGAATCTCCCCAGCCTCTACATCTTCTTTAGCAGGCAATCCCTTCAATTGATCCAAGGCTTCAATTGACTTCCTAGCCTCCAATCCCTTCACTTTCTCCTTGAATCCACCATAATTCGTCGGGATTGCTTCCAATTTAAAGGGCAAATCATCAAGATGATACAACGTGCTTCCCCAGAAGTACTTAACTTCCACCCCTTCATCTTTCAGAACCGTTTCAATCTTGTCCTCTGATTTCACCTCATCATGAGAAACCTCCCTGTGAGCATACACAGCTTCAGCTCCGACGGCCTGTGCCAGCTCAACCAATACCGTCTCAGGCTTCCCAATTCTCACCACAAGGTCAGACCCCCTTGCCTGTAAATTCTTCCTCAAGTCAGCAACAGATTCAATCAAGAAAGTAGCCCTATAAGGGCCGGTCTTATCGAACCCGGACGACGATTTCCCGTAATCTCTCGGGTCAAAACAGTATACAGGCAAAACCGACATGGATTCATTGTTGGCGGAGTTGAGGCACTCATTGTCGTTGACTCGTAGATCATTCCGGAACCAAACGATAGAGGCACGGCGGAGGGCGGCAGCGTTTGAGGGGTCAGAAGGGCGTTGAGGATTCACTGAGAAGGGATTTGAAAGAGGACTTGAGGAAATGTTGGACTTGAAGAATGGTTTTGGAAGGGGAACATAGGAAGATAAAGAAAGATGGGAAAGGGATGAGATTTGGGTTGGGATTTTGAGTTTGGTGGGTGGTGGATTGAGAAGGGAGGAGACTTTGGTGGGTGGAGGAATGAAATGGGTTGGTAGAATTGTGGAAAAAGAGAGTGAAATTGAAGCAAATGGTAGAAATTGGTGGTGGTCTTCTATGGGAGTTTGGGTTTCTGGGACTTGTGGAATTTGGTTATTGGCATCCATTTTTTGGTAGATTTTGGGTGGGGGGGATTTCTGATAGATAAGCCCCTTTTGTTCCTCTTCTAAAAAATGGATTGGGAAGTGAGGATTGGGTTTGGTTGATTTCGGCAAAGCTGTATATTCACTATGGGTAGAAATACTATCCTCAGATCCTCAAACAGTTTTGGTTTACCAGCTGGGAAAGACGAATAAGTACCCCCCAGTCCACCAACCTCGGGCGTGTCTGGGGTGGGGCGGCCCTATGGGACGTGGCCTACCTCTCCTCTCATATAAATTCATGTAGGGCCCGCCTGAAAATATCTTACAGGTGGATCCTGCAGGAATTTATGTGAGAGGGGAGGTGGGCCATGTCCCATAGGACCGGTCCACCTTGAATTTTTCCACCAACCTCTATAATGGCAACTGCTATTGCAGATGTTGTGATACAGACAATACATATAGGCTAAAATTATAAATTTACAAGGAAAAAAATTATTTTTTTCTCTTACGTTTATTAAATTTAGGAAAATGATTTACTCCTAAAATTTTGGGGATAGAAACCCTAAACCCCCAAATTGAGATTGAGGGTGTTAAATGACTATCTCACCCCCTACTGGTATAAGGGATTCACCCCAACTATAAGGGCAAAACGGTCCGAACAAATATTTTAGTCAATCTTTTAGCCAATAATTCTAGTAGCCTAGCAAGGTCCTTAAATTTATAGATGTAATGCAAGTTTTAAACTTAGGAAAATGATTTACTCCTAGAATTTTGGGGATAGAAATCCTAAACCCCCAAATTGAGGGTGTTAAATGACTATCTTACCCCCCTGCTTGTATAAGGGATTCACCCAACTATAAGGGCAAACAGGTCCGAAAAACTATTTTAGTCAATCTTTTAGCTAATAATTCTAGTAGCCTAACAAGTTCCTTAAACTTATTCAATTGCTAAAATAAAACTACTCATTCTAAAGATGTGTTTCAATTGAGATTCTTGTATATTAATAACTCATAAGGCCCCCTCCCCCACTAATCCCAAAAAAAAACTCATAAGAGATTAATTTCTACACTTGACATAAATCGAACTCTCACTTTAAAAATGAATGTAAGGTGAGCACAATATAACTCTGATAATTTTGCCAATTTAATTATGCCCGAGACCTGGGAATTTATCTCTTACTCAAAAAATAATCACATGTTTTTTTTAGTAGGAGAGTGGGGGATTTTTATAAGAGGCTCCCTAGCTTTTGTTGGCACACACCAAAAAAAAATCTCTTTCTTTTTTCTTTAAAGATGATCAAAAGTAATTTCGTACTTTCTCTCTAACCTGACTTGAACTCCTAACTCATCGATTGGAAGTGAAACGTCTTACCGCATGAGCTACGCTTCATTAACAAATTTTATATTAGAGTTAATGAAAACTATAAGAACACTTTTTTCCCTTTAAGACTAAACATTTGTGCTCGTTTCCCTATTCATGATTAATGTGATCTATTTCCTAATCAAATTTCCAACTGACAGAGAGCTCCCAATAAATTCTCCCTTATACAAATATTGGAATAAATACATTCTTTTAAGGGAAACTAAAACTTCTTGTTTGGTACTGGATTTTTAATTTTAATTTCTTTTGAGTTGATTGTTTGGTACTGGTTAATAAAAATCACATTTGTTCATAAAGATAAGTTATATGCTATAAACCAAGTTTACTAAGCTTTGTAGTATATACAACCAACTATATCATCACATCGTAAAAAATCAAGAAATAAATCTTTTTCTTAGTTATATTATCACACGAAAAACATGTTTTTTTCATTGTTAAACATAAAAGATGGTTCTATTAATTTGGCATTATTGTCTTTTTTTTTTTTTTCTTTTGGAAAGCCTAATAAATTATAAAAATGTTAATCCGAATTATGGGCAGTTGGTTGGGCTGCTTAAGCTGACGTTGTTGATGAGAGTTCGATTTTCCTTAGTGGTTCCGACTTTTGCAGAAATTTCCGTAACTAAAAGTGCAATGTAAAGAATAGTATGAGTCATATTGTCCCTCTTGTTGAGTAGTAACGTTACGGGATAGAGGCGAGTCCGGATGTAGAACTATAACAATATTCAAACAGTTGACTGAACTCTTTTAAAATAAATATCTTTGAATTTAAATACATATCTTAACTAATTTATTCTGTTCTCATTTCTAATTTAAATATATATCTTACCTAAATGATTGTGTTTCCATTTCTAAACGAACAGACCTAATGCAGTCATCTCCAGGGATACTACGTCAAAGGCTATAAGCGGTTTTCTCGAAGAAATGACAGAGTTCAATGTTTAAGGTTACAGAATAACCAAGTCCACTGCTAACCGTCGGCAGCCTCACTATCATCATCGTCGTCTTCTAGCGCCGCCGTATTCTGGCATGGGAATTTTGGCGGGTTTATTTCCGGCTACTGTGATTACAACTACCCATGTGCAATCATTACCATTCCCTTCAAATTCAAACAAAACGAGGAATTTTATTGCGAGTGTGAAAGCCAATGGAGATAATGATGACCCATTCTTTCAAGCTGCAATTGATCGCGCTTCTCTTCGATTTCAGGAGACTCATCGGCCAGGTATGAATTTGCATGTGTATAATTTCACATTCAGGCATTCATACAAACAGAATATGGGATATTTTAAGAGTTGGTTGTGTAATTAGGAATTTCAATTTTCAATTAGTTTCAGGATCTGAATCAGAATGATTCTTTCATCTTTGAGAGTATTATCATGCAAGAATTTGGTCATTTTCATCTCCAGATGATCAGACATAACAAAGTATTTATTTACCTTGATCATATTAGGTCCCAGATGATAGGTTCAGAGATGTCCTTATTCTGAAGTTCTGATTTCCTAATCAAAATTTCTCTATGAGCTTATAAAACTTATTCAAAGCTACATTCTCATTGGCTATTTATTTCTGCGATACATATCTCCATATATGAGATAGAATTTTTCCTTAAATGATTGGAATTATCATGCTTTTGTGTCCGCAGATCCTCTGTTTATAGACCCTTATGCTGGATGTCTTGTACCTCATAATGCTCGGATGGATATGAAACAAGAAGTACCTCGTTACTGCCTTGCGACTAAATTTATTGACGATAAGTTGCTGAGCACATTACAAAATGCTGATGATTTTAGACAGGTAATGATAGTCACTCCATATTGTGTAATTAGATTTTGATTAGAAAATTTTCGGATGCTTATCTATTACTGCAGGTTATTTTGTTAACAGATGGTATGGATACTCGTCCTTATAGACTCAATTGGCCAAGATCAACCATGATATTCGACATATCCCCTCAAAAAGTATTCGAAAATACAACTCAAAAGCTTGAAGGTATGAATAGGTTATCGAGTTTTTAATTCTTT
Source organism: Vinca minor (assembly GCA_026122235.1). Lineage (NCBI taxonomy): Eukaryota > Viridiplantae > Streptophyta > Magnoliopsida > Gentianales > Apocynaceae > Vinca > Vinca minor. Next base: position 543,184 of record JAOCZM010000085.1, on the reverse strand, counting down.
GGATGAATTACACTGTTTTTTTAGATGTTGCAAAAAAAATAATTAAGTAATCTTGGTAATTATCAGTAGTTGCAGCTGTTATATCAGTTTAGGAATAGTAACCAAACTTAGTGATGTCTTTCTTATTAAACATTTGGAATAGTCCATCACTATGTTGTTAATTTGTTCAAAGCTCCTCTTATTTATGTTTGACAATTGCACCAACCGCATGAGTTCTTGTCTTTTACCCTTCTGAATTTTGGTTCTCCGGTTTTAATGTCTACGCATGCTCTTTGATAAGTTAGATAAGCACTACGGAAAATGACCTTACTTGTTTCTTTGAAATCAAATAGGTGTTGGGGCTAATATTGCAAAAAGCTGCTTGTTTGTTCATGTGCCATCAGAGTCATCCCATGTGGAAGAAATTTTGCGTAGTAAAGCATTTAAAGGCACCAGGCCAAGTATATGGGCTTTTCAGGTGATTGGGTATTTTAAAGGTGTACTGATCTATTTGAAATCCGACCTAAAAGAAAGTCCCCTCCTCCAAACTGCCTGCTCCAATTTCTTCCCAAAACCATCCACCTTGCTTTCACTTTTCAATTATTCACATGATAGTTGTGTAGGGGGTTTTGTTTGTAAATCTCTATCATACAATACATACTTTCCTTATTGGTAAAAAAGGGAGCAGGGAGGGTGGGTGGAGAAAAAATTCAAATTTATGAAAACCATGTCTCTAGAATACCTCTTGCCAATGGACTCATTGTTGGCTGTGCACAAGTTTTGTCTTTAGAACCCTTACCAAAGGATTTGTTGGTTTTTATGGTGTAGGGACTGCCTGTGCTCAATTTGGCAAAACTCAAAGAGATTTTGTTCATTATTAGTAATTTAGCTGCAAAAGGGAGTATATTGGTAGGAGAACTGCCTACTTGGTTTGCAGATGCTGAAATTGGTATCAAGGTTAGAATCATAGAGTGAATCTGGTGTTTTTTTAATTATTTAAATTTTACACTCAACGAAGATCATCTATTTGTTACCAGGGTACCAAAAGGACATGGATGGATAAACTCTTCTTGAGCAATGGTTTCAGTGTGAACGTGATTGAGTATGATACAGTTGCAGGAAAACTTGGTAAAGTACCTTCAAAAGAAGATGAAGAGAACATACTATTTATTGCTCAGCAACTGCGTTTCTCTGATGACCAGGTAATATATTGCTCTCTACATTTGCTGCTTGCGCACGATAGATTTCTAAAACTTTTGTTTCTTTAATCTTCAGTTTATTCGTTGAATTCTCTCTCTCTCTCTCTCTCCCTTAATTTCATGTGAAAAATATTTCATATTCTGGGTCTTAGTTCATGGATCCATTTCCACTGGTTGTATTATGCCATAAATATAATCCAATGGTTAAGCTCATCTTTCTTGGGATATGTTATTTCAGATTATATAATTAGGTCTAATTTTCTAAATTCTTAAAATATCTTATAATGCTCTTTGGACAGATGGCAATCTGGAGAAGAGAACTTCAAAGAATAGATGGAGATGCAGATGAAGAAGGCTTTGAGGAGCTTTAAAAGTTTTTTTTGTAGATGAATTTTGTTTCATTTAGGTTTTCTTGGAGAAGAATGTTGCCCTCTTGGTGGCTTAGCTTGCTTTTTAATAAAAATAGGCAAACTAAGCCACCAAGAATGTGCTTTCTTTTTCTTTTTGAGGGAACTATGAATGTGCTTATTGACTTACCTAATATGTGTATTTTCAAATTTCAACTAGCTCTATCAGTTACTTTTATAGCAATATCAACATGAATCTATTTATTTAACGTGACTGTCGGAGCCTTTATTTATTTATTTTTTTTTAAAATCTTACCCGAGAAAGAAGATGTCAGACACAACTGATGAAAGTATGAGCCCCTTAGGCTACACGAACAAATGAATTTCTTTTTTCTTTTTTTGGGGAAATCAGATGAATTTCAAGTGAGAACAAAGTTTGTGTTTCTCAAGCTATATGCAGCGAGCATTCATAACAAACATCTTAACATGTTTCAAGTCAAATGCACTAATGTCTTAGGAATTTGCTTTGCAATGGCCAAATGAGCAAATGAAAAGATTCCACGAACGATCAGAACAGAAACAGAATTCACAATGAAATATTTTCTCATTAATCCCACTTCTCTCACAAAAACATTTTCAAGCACAAATTCAATCAAAATACACCCATAAATTACCGAATATAATCAATAATATACAAATACAACTAGCACAGTCAACGGACTTGAATCCCAACTTTCTACATCACTACATGACGAACTACCCACACCTTTCAACATATCATCAAGTACTCCGGGTGAGCACCCGCAAAAAGCAGCCAATAAGACTTCACACTAGTTGCAAGGAAATAAGGATTTGATGCACATAGTTGGTCCTCACTGAGTCCACGGCAAACAGATCAGCTCCTCACAGCACACAGATGTCCCGAAAGTTCCGTGGAAAAAAAGTATAGCAAAGTCTAAAGCCGCCCAAGATGGCTTAACATAACCCCCCAGGGATCGGTGAGCAGGAAAGCTGAACACATATAACTATTAAAAAAACCATAGACGGTCAATCGCATTAATGACTTGAAGATCCCAAGTAGGCAAATACTTCCTGATGTCATTTGTGCCCTGAAATCAACTTCTAAGATCATTCTCTGCTTTAAGCAAACCAATTTGAAGAGAACTTTCCAAATTGGCCCTCCAAAAAGAATTCATCAGAGCAACTTCTTGCGAGGGTGTAAGCAAAAGAAAATTCACCCTTACTGTAAAACTGTGAGTGATTGACGTGGTTTTACAACATTGAGCACTCCTCTGGCAGTTGCCTGTCACGAATTACACAACAAAAACAATCGTAACCACAAGGAACTATTTACCAAAAAAACCTCAAGAAGGCTTTGGTATGGGTTTCTAAGATATATAAAATTACCTCAAAGAAAGAATTGAAGTTGAGACGCAAAAGAAACCGCCTGAGAAACGGGGCCCTCTGGCTCCCAGCAAGCCTGCTACTTCGTAATATAGTGTACAAGGAGTTTGACTTCTTATTGAATTCCTGAAGAAAATCAAAAGTAACAAAGTTTCCTTGACACCAAGAACTAATATGCGGACGAGAAACAAGTATTCTACACTGTACACCAGCATCTGACATTCTTGATTTGATAATTTACATGCTAGACCATCGGTGCCTTATTTATTCAAGGCAATGAAAGTGAGTATCTTTTTGGAATTCTTTCCAATTATTAGGATGTTGACTTCAATGACGAACACCCAAAAGATATTTCTACAGACGAACATACAATTTACATTGGCACCTTCTGAATCCTACTTTCTTATGGCACATCAAGATTAACAATTACTTGAGCACATGGCAAAGTGAAAAGGATGGAGCAATTCTCAAATTCAATTTCCAACTTAATATATATATATATATATATATATATATATATATATATATATATATATATATGATCTGAGTGACACTAGGGGGTCCATATAAATGCCAGACCATCTCAACATCCTTGTACATTTTGCAAATAACGCAATTCCGAGGAACCATCACAGAGTAGTTGCAAAATCCTGTTTGTGCAGATAAGTCACAGACTTGGCTAATGTCACAGCTCACATAAGTTTCTCATCATCATTACATGATATACAGGAAGGATTTCCCATGCAATATCTGTCAGTTACATCTTTACACCAGAAGGATTGGAAAGAGATATAGAAGAGAGTACCTCTGTTATTTGTTCTAGTTCCACAGTACTTTCATTGCTCTCTTGGCTCTCAATCTTCCAGCAGAATTGCAAGCAAAGTTTCATTATTCCATCTAGAATCCTTGATACAGAACCAATGTCCAAAAAAGATTGTGATATTAAGGCCGATAAGTATCTGCAGCAGCATTATAAGTAGAACATTCAATTCCGAAGAAATAACAACCCACTTACTATGAAACCATGAAGATAACTCATATAGGAACAACAATTTACTATAGAAACCATGCTTATACTCACTCTTGATGAAAGCCCACCAGTTCTGTGAAATCGTGAGAATTTTCAATATGGGATTGCAAAAGATTCCACTGGGATTCAATTACATCTACCTGTTGATTGCAGATTGTCAGGAAAGATAAGAGAACGAACAAAGATTAGAGAACCACCACTAGGCATATTAGTAAATATTGCACTACTCTTAACCAGTTTCTGTAAGAAGACTTCCCATTTGCTTTGTTAAAAATTCAAAAACCACCAGAAAAGGTATCAGGTCTATAGAAAGGTGAGATATACTCAATATGGATTTTTATAGTTTCCTCTTATTGGAGTTGATAAAACAATGCTAGTATACAAGATACAATACTTGCGCTGTTTACATCAAGTTTGGTCATATTCTGTACCTGTATGTAGAATTGAAGGTTCCTGATCAGAAAGGCCATATGTTCTCTAACTCGCCACATTGGTCTAAAGCACTGTCGCTGCTGCTGGGATATTGAGCTCCTCTGGTCATTACGGAGCTGGGCAAACTCAGAGTGATCTTGATTCATAGCAGACGCCCATGATTTCTCCAATTCCATCTGAGTCCGTTTCAGTCGAAGCAAATATTGGAATATTCTGCGGTACCTGGAGGAGAATTTTTAAATGTATCTGAAAGATTGTCAAACCATTAACAGCAAACTATCACTGAAACTATTCCACGAGAACCATCTTGTTGGAAGGTTTCATAAAACAGAATCAGGACAAAGTTTTCAAGATAGATAGGTCAAGTGTCTTACTTAGAAAGTACTTCCTGCGTAAAGAATAATTGCAAGGGCCAGTCGACAGAGTATTCCAGGGTAATACCATCCCAGCCATCTAATGGCATCTCTGATGCACCTGAAACTCCATCGCCATAAACTTTTGTTTTTGATGAATCTACTTGAGAGGATTTAACAGAAACCCCAAAAGAAGGCATCCTAGAAATGACCAAGGACAAAGGTAAATAAATGTCATTTCCTTTCCTTTAACATTTAGTATAAATAATTGACCAATCAAATAAGGCTTTGACCTTAAAGATACTCTTGGGAAGTATCTGTCCTCGTCTCCAATAGTCTTTAATGCAGCCTAGGATGCAAGAATGTTATCTCAATGTCAAAGTGCTCATAAAAAATATATATATCTGGAGCAAAGTATCTACATTTTGCATGAAGGACAAATAGCAATTAAGAGGGAAAGAAAAACAATTCCTTGCACTCACAATATTATTTGTGTAAAGTCAGTATTTCCATTTCAGAGTTAATTTTGCATATTGAATATGGTTAATTTGGTCATCAAGCCTATCATCAAAAAATAATTTTGATCTAAGTCCCACAAATTGGCAGCCAATTAAAAAAAAAAAAATCCCTTTCACTAGTCAATGGATCCTATTTTACCCCCCAACAACAACAAAAAAAAGGATAATATGGAATATCAATTTTTTCTTTTTTCTCTTAAAAATCTGAGCTGATATGCTTTACCTTTGTTAAAAAACAAAAGGAAATCTGCTGTGTGTATATTTTTCGTTTTATTATTTGAAAAAGGAAACTATCTTGTGTTTATATAATTTCTAAAACCACTTGAGCTGATGCTCTGTAGAAATGCAGTTTCCAAAATCACATTTCTCATTCTTCTCCAGTACCAGAATCTTGTTTGTTAGGTTCACACAAGACGAAATTCTGAGTCCATGGACAACCCTACATGCATTGAAGATGCCATAGATTTAAGATACTATAGTTAATTGTGCTTATCCTTCTTCAAGCCATGATAGTTTCTGTTTTCTCTGTCCTTTTTCCTTTTCTTTTGGGGGTGCGTGTGGTGGTGGGGGTAATGTCTTGACTTCTAAAACAAGATAATAATGCATCAGATTAACTTACTAGCTGAAATGGAACCATGAGATCAGCTTCAGAAGTAGACTGGCGTGGAGGTAAACGCATCAACTGCCGACTCTCCTCAAGAAAGGTCTAGCAACATAGAACAACATCTTACTTAACATAAATTCATATGCACTCAAAAAAAAACTGAATATTTCTCATATCAAGCTGTTCCACTATACAGCAATAATGTCCTTCATAAAAGATTATTAATGAGACTAAGAATGAAAGTAACCATGCTTTACCTGGAAAAAGTCACCTTTTGCTAAAAGAAAATAGTCTTTAAGGGCCTTCAAGTGGCCATTCAAGTCAGCACGTACAACAACGAGCTGCATTTCCCATGAAAAATTTTAAGGAAATAGTAAAGAGACAAAGAAGAATAATCATTCACAATCCACACCTGCCAAAGATGACTGGCTGCAATTGCCCTTATTGAGTCAACGGCACTCTCAAAAGATCTTTTATGGAATTCAGACGACTCCTGTGCAAAACCCAAAAAAAAAGAATTAGCTGGAAATCATGTTCATATGAATACTAATGTAAGTTAATTAGTATTTCAGGAGAGTCTACTGCAGAATGGAACAAAAACTTTTGAGGAACTAGCTGAAAACCAGATCTAATACATGGTTATGTCATGATTCTGTAAAAACTGGCAACCTTTAAATCTTGAAGCATAGATTCCATCTTATTGGCATCAGACAGTGGAAGTAATTCATCCCCAATTGCATAATCCTTCGATGAAGATATACATGGAGTGTATCCTTGAGCTTTTTGTGATCCTCTTGGTATCTGCTGATGTGGTGGTACATCTTGGAAGCGAATCGTGGGGGTTGGATTTCGAAGAACCCTAATGGCTTTCCCAGCAAAAAGAACTGATTCAGCAACATTCATTGAAATATACTCGGGAAGCATATCCTGCCACCAAAAAAGAAATTGAGAGAATGTGGCTGCAGTCTCGATCGCAATAAACTGGTTTTCTGCAGTAAGGCTCAGCAAAGCAAACCCCTAGAGGTATTACAGCAGGTATGGCAAATACAGCACTTAAGATTCTTAAGACAAGTTATCAATGACAAAAGAGCTACTTTCAAGTCTCCTTTAGAAAAATGCCAGAATGAAACAAGTACAAAATTTGAAGAAGGCCCCACTACGTAGATCAAACAATATTATTCACATGATGATCGCAGATAGAAAGTAGCCACCTATTTATTGGTACACTACCACCTGAATTTAGCAAGTCCTCAACCTCCCAATGAGCTTATCAAGAAGAGTACAGCTCTTTGTCATATGGTACAAAGGAATATAGCTATATGATTTGATCAAGACAATATATAAGATATTAATACAGAAAAAGTCAAAATACACAAATCCTTGTGAAGACAACTAAAAATGCAGAAATGGGAAATTTCATTTACCAGAGCAATATGGAAGCCTGAGTGCCAATCAGTTAGAGATGCATCGCTAGTTGATAGGTACTGCAATTGTTCAATCACATCTGGAGCTGAGTCATGCTCTAAATCCCTACTCTCCTGCCTAAACAAAAGCAGGGGAAACTCAACTTCTAAATGCAGGCTTCTATAATTGAAAAATACAACAATAACAAGTGTATCATTGTAGCATTACCTAACATTTTTAGGTCTATCTTTAATTTCAGCTAAAAAATTAATTAGCAACCTTGTCTTATGAGGTGGGTAAATGGAAGGCATTCATTTTGTCCTCATGAATCTTTTTATTAGTCATCTTAAGAGCAATGAATACATAATCTAATATAAATACAGGCCAACTGTTATGAACTGAGCACAGGAAACTGACCAATGTCTATAAAGTTTACAGAATGGTAAAGATATATTTTCAACTCATTTCAGAAATGAAAAGTTCAACATAGTTAGATTTTCTCATCTACAAAATGATGATAAAATGCAAAATTAAATCCATTCCCACAGTAACGTAGCACGCAGTTTGGTATCTTCCCACAAATTGTTATTTTGCGCAGCGAAAGGACATCAAGAGCAAACACACTCTTTTTTCTAAATAAACTCAAAAAAAATCCTTCACTACCAAGCAACAGGAAGATCTTGAAAATCAACCAAGCGCATATTCCGTCAGATAGTAGAGAAAAAACCAGCGAAAAACCATAATCATGAATATTTAGGGTCGTAGTGAGTCATTACCTGCTTATGAAAAATTCTCCGCACTGGTCATGAAGTATCCCATAAACCATCCAAGATGCAAGTTGATTATACAAAACTTGATGTCCATGCCAGAGAAGCCTATAAGTCAAGCAAAGGATTACTTAGTAACAATCTATAAGTCAAGAAGAATTGTAACTTCTGTATGTAGGAGGAGAAACTCATAAACTCTTCGCTGCAAAATTAGCTTTTGAACCAGCAGTCCCAAATACTAAAGACCAACGAATGTTTGACATAAATCTATATCCAGAGTTAAACTGATGTTCAACAGAAGCCAACTGAAGGTTGCACACAGTAAGAAAAGTATTCAGGGGTCTGACTCAATAGGCGTTTTATCCTAGCATATAAATTATCAACATATAAAGTAAGAAATACACAAGAAAATGAACTATTAACTAATTTCACCAAAAGAAAAAAAAATTGTCAAATACAAAAGAACTTCATGATATGCCAGTTCAAGCAGATGGATAGCACATCCATACCTTTGAACACATGTCTGCAATTCAGGGACCCCACAGTGGCATCGTTTGTGCAAGAGATTAAGAAGCCTCCCTCCATAATGACCATCACGCTCAATTTCAAGAATGAGCTCAAAAAGAGGTGGCAACAGAACAAAGAACTGTGACAAAGATGCATCAATACGTATCCGAGTACGCTAAAGTAATATTCAGACATGAAAGAAGATCAGCACCAAAATTTCCTCAATATTTCTTTAGCATAAACTACTCCAAGTCATAACTACAAGGGGTAGGTTATAGAAATACTATGACAACACATTGAAGAGAAATGTGACAATGAAAAGTACGGAACACCAAAATCCTACCTTATTCAAGCCTTGAGTAACTGTTGCCAAGATGGGTAAAGAATCAGACAACAATTTCTGCTCAATATGCAAAACGGCAGACCTATAAACTGACAATATCTCAATAATGCCATTAGCTATAGCCCTCCTATATACGCTCTGCTTCTCTTTTTTCCCTTTCAACAGTTCAGAGGTTCTTGAACTCGGAGATTCGTTAGAGGACCTTATCCAACTCAAATTACGGGACTTTGTTGCAAAACGATCAAGCTCTCTGTAGTAAAACCCTAGCTTAATGATCCTCTCAATAACATCCCTGCAATCAACGCCAATGTTAATCATTTAACTTCAAACACCTATCATTTCTCAAGACGGCACAAATGCAGCCAACAACACAGTCGAGAATGTAAAAACAAAACTAAATGAATCTTTTCAGTTAGTTCACAAGAAAAATTAGTTAAAGGCAAAAAAAAAGTAGATGGCCGGATCATATGTGGCACTCTCAGACTCTATAACACTCTAATTATACAAACTTTCATTCATATATCATAAACTAAACAAGATAAAACCTCTATAAATAGAAATGTTGCAGTAAATTAAACTTCGAATCTGGCGATTCCACTACTATAAAAAAAAACAAGTAATCAGAAATTCGTGGAACAAAAAAAACTGAAAAAGCATGAAATGCAAACCTTTCGCTAGGTTGAATGAAAGATATATCAGGAGCAAGCTTAAATGTGCATTCATCGGAAATTGAGGCGTCGGGGGAAATCTTAACGCGGAGGTTCTGTTGGTATTCCCGTTCGTCGATGATGAGGTCTCCGGTGTAACCAAGAAGTGCCAGAAGCAGTTCGTGCAGCATTGTTGGTGGCGGTGGCGGTGTCGCCGGAGCTCCTCCACTTCTCTAAACTTCAAAATCAAATTCCCCTCAAAATATTCCAAAGTGATCAACTCACGGCGGTAATATATGGACCGACTGTCGCTGGCCATTCCGGCTCCTGAGCGGAACGGCCTAAATTCCGTACGTGCGGGACACAGCTAGGGCAGTTGATTTTATTTTTAAAAGAGGATCGAGGGTTGAGATTTAAAAGAGAGTTAAAAGGATACATATGTAATTTCACAAATAAATAATAATAATAACAACAAAAGTAACACGTAACCGTCAGCATCGATTGGGTTCACGGGAGAGAGAAAAGTATGCGGTGAAAAGTCAAAGGTACATTTCTACAATAACACATGTTCTTCGTTAGAGAACACATATTCTTGTATATTGTGAACACGTGTTTTTATTAGAAATGCCAGAGAACATGTGTTCACTTACAAAGAACATGTATTTTTTATTAGTGAACACATATTCTTGATTATTGAACACATGTTTTTTAAAAATTAGTTTTCCCGCCAAAAATATCTTCTCCCAGTTAAAAGTAAGAAAGAGAAAAAATAGCTCAAAGTTTATCCCTAAAATACCCCTATTTTGATACAGCCGTTGGATCAAAAAGTACAAAATCCAACGGCTGACAACTTGTCCCGCACGTACGGAATTTAGGCTGTTCAGCATAGGAGCCGTGGTGGTCGCTGGCGTGTTATAACTAGGGTTAAATTTCAATTTAGTCCTATTAGGTTAGTGGTAATCGCACTTTAGTTAACAAAGTTAAAAATTGAGCACCACTAATCCATTGACCGTTAGTCAATGCTGATTCTCAGTTACTTTTCCTTAAAACCCATATTTTTTTTTATTCTAAAATTTACCATGCAATCTTTAAAATTGACACTTTAATAATCAATAAATAAGAAGAAAAAGATAAATTAACACTAATTATCTCCGCCCTCCCAATTCCTTTTAAATTTTGTGCAATTTTTCAAGATTTAACATATTTTACTTTTCACTTCTAGTTAACCTTTGCAGAAGGAAAGAGGTTTGGTCATGAGTTAGGCAAAATGATTAAGGTAGTTGCTCGTTTGAAGAGTGAAGAGATGGATGTATAGACAATTATGTCGATATTACTTATTTTAAACTTTTTGAATTAAATATCAAAATATGATTAACTCTTACCACTAATAAACATACAATGTGTAAGCGACAAGAGTAATGACGGATGACCTTGGCATATTTTAAAATGCAATATCTTTTATTAAAAAAAAATAGATTTTCTAAAAACTTCTTTGAAAAAATATATCTCACTTTCCTTTTCTCGATAATCTGATATTATTTTTTAAATATTAAAATAAATATTTTTTATATTTCGCTCGAGTAACATCCTTTTATGACGACTAAATGGTGCAAGAAAAGTATTATAGATGAGAGATTATTTTGACACCTTTTTTTTTAATTGTTTGACAATCTCCAAATATAAAGATAGACAAAAAGAATGAACATGAACGGAAAAATTAACATGGTCGGAAATATGACATGATGGAAGTCATGGGTTAGTGGTGCGCGGGATGGGGCACGAGGGGGTTGCGTGCCAGCAAATTCATAGGAGCAGGGTTCTCGATTTGGGGGAAGACGTTGGTTCTCCAATTAATTTTTTTTATTTCTTTCTCAAACATTTTCTTTTTTTTAATGCAATTTTTAACTATTTTTAAATAAAATCATGTAAGATATGTAAAAACTAATATCAAATGTTGATAAATTCATCGTTCTTAGAAGAATTAATTTCAAATATGGTCATTATTCTTGAGAAAAATATGAAATTAAAAAAATGTGGGGAGGGGATAAAAAAAAACATTTGTGCCGAGTTGGAGGAGTCATATGATACATTTAGACATGGAAGCTCATTTTTTTTAGATGACTTGGACGTGGCTTTAGTGCGGAACGTGGTAATTTTACACGTGCAAAGTTTTCATATTCCGTTGGATTAAAATTTTGACGGTTAAAATTGATTAAAAACGGACACATATTATGAATATCAAAACACCTATCGTGTTTTGTAGCTCAAAACACCTATCATAAACCTAAAAAAGCGGATTAATTGGGCATATGCCCGCCCCGTGAGCTTAATGGGCGGGTATGGGGTTATGAATTCTATGCTCATTTAAATGCGGGTATTAATGGGCATACCCGTTCGGGTAACAGGCAATGCGGGTATGGGTGGGTTGCAACTGAGTATGCCCACTTTGTTTTTTAAATTATAATTGATCATTTACCATTTACCATTTACCATGCCCACTCTGAAAGTAACTAAATTATGTTCTAACTTATAATTGATCATTTACCATTTATAATGTTCTAAGTTCCAACTTCTCAAGTTGTGTGTGTTTTATAGGTGGAGATGATGAGGAGAAATCAACATTATCTAAGGTGGATTCAAATAATACTTCTAATGTTCAAGATCTAGATCAATATATAGAGGATATTAAAAAAAACGTATCTATTTTTTGTTGTTTTGACTTTAGCAATATGTTTGTTAATTTTAAATAGTTGATCTTAAATTATTTTTGAAATTATGGACTTTGATTTTTTTTTTTTTTATAACTATTTTAGATATTTATTTACCCTCTACAGGACTATAAACTGTAATTGAATGAGAAAGAATTACATTTTGTTTAATTTTTCCGATTAAATCTATTTTTTTAAAAACAAAATTAACAATAAGGGTCGCGGGCATGTCCATTTGCCCACGGGCTTCGACGGCCGGGTACGGACATCCCTTTTGATGACCCGTGAAAAAAGCGGACATGCCCACATATCCTATTTAAGAAGTGCCTATGACGGGGTGGGGGCGGACGAACATACCCATTTTGACCGTATTAGTAATCCCCCGGTCAGACCAAAACTGAGGCGCCAAAAATCGTGCCGCGCACACCACTGATCACTGACCAGTCGAACCCCCCCCTTGCCCCCCTCTCCCACGGCTTCTTCCTTAAGAAGCTTTTTTTTTATTTTTAAAATCCCTCCTCTCCTCTGCACCAAGTCCCAACCCACCCACCACTCTCTTCTCCTCTCAATTTTTTTTGCTTCTGACGGACTATCGAAATGGCGAGTCAACTCAAAGTGGATGAACTCCGAGCAGAACTAGCCAAACGCGGCCTTACCACTACCGGGACCAAGCCCACACTAGTTTGAACTCTGATTTTCCCGCTTTCTCTTCTCCTGTTGTATCTTCTTCAATTTTGTTGTCAATTTATTGATTGGTAAAGTTTAATTGCAGGTTCGGAGGCTCCATTCGGCGACTAGGAAGGAGGAGAAGAGTAAGCCATCCGCCGCGGATACTAATGACGATTCAGTGAACCGTAAAAGAGAGAGGGATGATGAAAATGAGGATGGGGAAGATGCAAATGGAAATGGGTCTGATAAAATCAAGGCCACTGAAGAGTTTAGGAATATGAGTATTAAGGAACTCCGTGAAAGAGCTGTTCTTTTAGGGATTTTAGCAACTGGGTCTAAGAAAGAACTTATTGAAAGGCTTTGTAATGACGCTGAGAAGAAATCCAACAACTTGGAAGACGATGACGACAAAGGTACTATTTTTTACAGTCTATAGTAACTGCTTTCACAGTTCCAAATTAGGCTTGCCAATTAAATAGATTTAAGGAAATTGTAGTTGGGTTTTATTTATTAATTCAAAGGACAAAATGGGATCTTCAAATTTTGAACATGATCAATTTTGTGTTTGTTGAATTAATAAAAGTTAGGGTAGAGTTGGAAAGGAAATGAATAAATGCTATGCTGAATCTATGAAATGATAAGTAATTTAAGAAGTTAGTTTCGTGACAAGTAATTTGGAAAGGAGAGAGTAGTTCTTATTGAATCTTGATAGTTGAAGTTGGATCCTTTTATTGGAATTTTGCAATTCCCGTTATATTTAGAACTAATGTAAGATGTAAACGCGTTGGTATTCCCTAGAGGAAAGCAAGAAGGAAAATTTGGTTACAGCGACAAAGAAGGGGGCTGCCGTATTGGATAAGTGGATTCCAGACGACATTAAGGCCACCTACCATGTTTTGCAAGATGTAAGGCCTTAAAATTTGGATTTCCTTCTCTTCTCATTCATTTTTCTTTTCTTGAATTGTCTCTTTGCTTTTGCTTCTGAATTTAGGGTGATGATATTTATGATGCCACCTTGAACCAAACAAATGTAGGAGATAACAATAATAAGTTCTATATCCTTCAAGTTTTGGGTAAGTTTTCTATTTCTTCAATGTTGCATATTAATAACAATGTTATTTTGTAAGAAGATGTTTCTATGTTTCTGATTTTTGTCTAAACAAGTGCAAATGACCAATTTTTAATTAGTTTTGCCATTTCTTTGTGTTAATTTTATATTTTAATTGCAGAATCTGATGGGGGTGGAAGATATATGCTTTTCATCAGATGGGGCAGAGTTGGTTCTAAGGGTCAACATAAGTTAAATGGCCCGTACACATTGAAAGATGGTGCCACAATGGAGTTCGAAGCAAAGTTTAATGAGAAGACTAGGAACATTTGGTCTGATCGGCAGAATTTTGTTGCTCATCCTAAGAAATATACTTGGTTGGAGATGGACTACAGCAAAACTGACCAGGAGTCAGCTGTGAGTTGTTCTAGAGCTGATATTGTATTTCATGTTGTATTTGGTTCTTGACTCACTAACATGTTTCCCTTATTTCTTTAGAATTTTGCTGTCTTTATCTGAATTCCAATTTAATACTTGGTTGTTTCCTATTTTTTCTTTGTAACATATCTCGGAAAAAAGATTTGTCGTCTAATTGTTACTGCCTTGTCACCATAGACTTTAATGTAGTATTGGCATTCACACGCCTGAGACTTTGATGATAATTCCAGGCCAAAGACGCATCTATCTCTGGGACGGAAGTTCAACCTCTCGAAACGAAGCTGGAAGCTCGTGTCGCAAAGTTCATCTCTCTTATTTGTAACATCAGCATGATGAAGCAACAAATGATGGAAATAGGCATGTTGAACTTGTAGTTTTTGCATATATGTTTCCGCACGGCTTATAGTTTTCATCATTGCACATTTATTCTTATTTGTACTGGTTTTATGTCTTGCAAATGGTTTAGAAATTATATGTATTCTTTGTCATACAGGATATAATGCTGAAAAGTTACCTCTGGGAAAACTAAGCAAAACAACAATTTTGAGGGTAAATATCTTTGTCACACTCTAATGTTTATTCTTTTGAATATGTTCGTGTCTGCAATTTAATCTAGCTAGAATAGGTAAAGTTGAATGGAGAACTAAGCATCATGAACGAATAAAGTTTCTTCTTCATTAATCTTTTCTCCTCTCAAGCACAGGGATATGAAGTACTGAAAAGAATTGCTGACGTGATTGGGCAGACAGATAGGAAAGTTCTCGAGCAATTGAGTGGGTAAGAATGTATTCGCTGTAAAATTGATAAAATTAGCTTCCACGAAGTATAATGCAAGTTCTGATGGAATATATCAAGTGGAAATAAGTAATCATGATAAGGTTCTATTTGCATCTGAGAATTGGCATTTCAGTAATATTTCATGTGTACTACATTGCAGGGAGTTTTATACAGTTATACCTCATGATTTTGGTTATAAAAAAATGCGTAAGTCTTCTTTCTACTTCTGCGCTTCTTCCACTTAAGTGAACTTATATTTCCATGGCATAGTGAAGAGAGTTCTGGAAAGGTGACAATATTTTCGAGATTCATTCTTTCCTTTATTCACGTTCCCCCTTCTTTCTTTGGCCTCTTGTCTAGTGATGTTATTTGTTCTTTTGTTAATCAATCTGCAAAAACCTAATATGCCATATTTGGTTGCAGGTGAGTTTGTCATTGACACCCCTCAGAAGTTGAAGTGCAAATTGGAAATGGTGATTCTCGTCCTTATCTTTCTTGTTGTTTCGTATTTCTCTATTTGCAATATCAGATAGACATGCATGCTTTTCGATAAATATCTGCTACGTGCCACTTTTCTGCGATGGTGGTGAAGAATGTGGAATTTTGTTGTTAGAAGATTGATTTCGTCTCGGCGAACATTTCACATTTGTGGCAAAAGAAACTTGCAAATTTTATGCATGATTTGTGCTCAAATTTCTTCAAGTGATTAACAGTGTTTTGTAACACTTGAAAAATTGGAAGGTTGAAGCTCTTGGGGAGATCGAAGTTGCAACAAAGTTGTTGGAAAATGATATCGGGATCCAGGTATTCCTCTCTTCCTCGTAATTAATTGGCAAATAATTGCTGGGGTCCTTCCTCATCTTTATGTTTAAGAGTTAAATTCTCTTTTCCACATGCTCATCTCCCAAGATTCTGCCTGCCCTTTATATGCCGATGTTCATATTTACTAGTTCCTGCTTTATTGACAGGACCCCTTGTATTCTCAATACGAGCGGCTTCATTGTGAACTGACTCCAATTGATGTTGATTCAGAGGAATTTCCAATGGTATAATTTGTGAAAATTTTCTAAAGTACTTTCCAAATACCAGTTTGGAGGAGAGCCTTTTTAAATTGCGGATTTGCTTGTACACCTATGCTTCTTTATCAGTAATGTTTGTAAAGGAATTTTCTTCTTCGTAACATCATATTTTCTGCTCCTTAGATTCAGAAATACATGAGCAACACTCATGCAAAGACACATTCAGGTTATGCTGTGGATATTGTTCAAATCTTTAGGGTATCAAGAGAAGGTGAAGCTAAACGTTATCAAAAGGTAAAAGATGTACAACTAATTTACACACAAATTTTCTTTTATTTTGTGTTTATATCAAACTCTTTCCACCTATTTAAAATCTCTGCTGTATATATCTCCTAGAAGAATCCTGCTCAAACTCATGTAAAATCTTCTTTGTAAAGTTTTCTAGGACAGGTAATAGAATGCTTTTATGGCATGGTTCTCGGCTCTCAAATTGGACTGGGATTCTTTCTCAAGGTTATTTCTATTCTCTGGTTATGCTCTTGGGTAAGTATATGCAACTCTTGCTGCAAATTTAAAGTATCTTGAAAATGCTTCAGGTTTAAGAATTGCTCCACCAGAAGCACCTGTATCAGGTTATATGTTTGGGAAAGGTGTTTATTTTGCTGATATGTTCTCAAAAAGTGCAAATTATTGTTGTTCATCTGATAAGGCCACAGCAGGCGTGCTTCTTTTGTGTGAGGTAGTTTCATGTTTTTCCCTATTTTCTTGATGTGAATACAACTGTTGTTTAAATGGAGTATGAAGAACATTTTTTCCCGTTTGTGCAGCAAAACTCTCTAGTTTCACTCAAAGATAGTAGCAATGATATCCTCTATTCATTGCTGAACCATATGAATAGCTATAAATGTAATCTTTTTTTTTTTTGGCTACCGATATTAACTGTCGTAATATACCTTTATTTGCATAGGTTGCACTAGGAGACATGACTGAGCTGGTAACTGCAAACTATGATGCTGACAAATTGCCCGAGGGAAAGCTAAGGTATCTGTCTTTAAACATTCAAATTTCTTCTTTTATTATTATGGTAAAGAAACTTTTGCCTTGGAGTTCCGCAATATGGTTGTTGCGTAGTCATATGGTTCCGCTATCTTCTTCCTCCTTCAAAAGCATTTATCACTCCCAGGCACGAGACAATTATTTTTATTTTATTTTTTAAAAGATGAATTCTGTATAATACCCTTAAAATTGCAGCACCAAGGGAGTAGGTGCAACTGAACCAGATTTCTCAGAAGCTCGAATGCTTGATGATGGCGTAATTGTTCCCCTGGGAAAACCGAAAAAGCAGCCGGGCCGCAAGGTATGACATCTTCTCTATATATCATAACTGATTTACAGGTTCCATTAGGATTGTGATGTGCATTGTGCAGCTGATCTTTATCTTCAAATTTGGTTTAAAATGTAAAATTTTGCAGGTTTCTCTTTTGTACAATGAATACATTGTTTACAATGTGGAACAGATCAGGATGCGATATATCGTGCATGTAGATTTCAGTTTCAAGAGATAAATCTTGAATATTCATTCCTTTTGGTTGAGATACCATATAGTACTAGTAAGGAGTAAATTGCGGTTGTAATCACTTCATTGTAAACATATATGACAAAATGAATTTGAGCTTTGTTAGAGTTGAAATACAAGGCTGCACGTGAAAATAGTTTACGGCTTCTATATCCTTTCAAAATTAATTGGTCAATTTTTAAATGAGATGAATCTTTCATAAATATTTAGGGCATGATTGAATTGAGTTTGGATTTGAGATTTGAGATTTTGGTCTCTGTCTCAAACCAATCTCAAACTCAAATTAAATTCTAAATAAATTAATATTTCAGGTTTTCATCAACATACTCAATCCAAAAGATGAATTAGATATGAGTTTGAATCTCGCATCAGTCCAAATTTAATCCAATCAAATTCTTAATGTGAGACTATATTTCAGTATTCTTAATAGTACTATTGATGCCACAATTTTATGAACAAAATACTTGAGCTGGCAAATAATTATATAAGAATTCGTGTCTATAAATTGTGGACCTTTGATCGAAGCAGCAGGGTGAGGGTCCATGAATATTCGCTAATAATCACCTAAAAAAGGGAAAAGGAAAAAAAGATCTTTTGTATCATGATTATTCATTCTAGTGATGCATCTTTATTCTTTCTTTATACTGTAAAAAAATAAGCGATAGATTAGGGGAATTTGGCTCAATTTCAGCATCAAAAGACTGCTGCCTCTTGAGTCCTTGACAGTCTAAATAATATAAAATATCTCATTTCTTTATACTGTAATTAATTATATAAAAGATTCTCCTTTTCGAAATTTGTTTATTTCAATTGAGTTTGCATACTATATTAAAAAAAAATTAATTTTACACACAAATATTGTGAAAATTAACTTCTAGACTTCGGTGTTAACTTATGAGCTTACGAGTTCACACATCCTCATTATTTTGGGTCGTACGGGGACAGTTTAAGGTCATTCATTCTACTAGAGTCGTACGAGAATAATTAAAGTACACTTAAGCATTATAAGTCCACACATCTACCGCCTCCCTATTTTGGGTCACATTGGGACAGTTCAAGGTCTGTCGCCCTACTAGGATTGTACGAAGACAATTGGAGCCAACTTGGACATTATGAGTCCATACATTTACCGTCTAATTAGAGCCTACTTGGGTATTATGAGTCCACACATTTATCCCCTAAGGGTCCGCTCCAATAACATGTGAAAATTTGCACATGAAGCTTCATATCAAAACCAATTAATAATAAAAAGTGTTAACTCATGAGCTTATAAGCGACTTTAGATCTTCATGAAACTCTATATTTCAACACTCATCTCATCTTAATGTGAGATAAATGCAATAGATGTTTTCTTGTCTAGTACCAATAATTGGTGTTAGGAATTTCCGTAAGCACAAACAAACAATGAATTAAGAGTGTCATGCATATAATAATGGATCCGTGAAAAGCAACAAATAGTTGAAAAACTGGAGTTGGCATCAATTATTAGACTACTAATATACGATGAATTGGTAAAAAAATCATCAATTCCGTTTTTTATCCCCATAAATAGATGATTGATCCATAAAAAAATGATTGACACATGTTTATTTTCTCCTACGGGTTCCACTAATTCTTTCAAGTTATATATTTTTTAATTAAAAAATTAACACATGTCAACTTCTTATTAGTCGGGACAAAAAATGAGACACCAAATAGGAAAAGAAGATTCCTACCGCGATGAATCAGAATTAGTCCATCCATCCATCCTTCCTTCCTTCCTTCCTTCTTCTTCAAGCTGACCAAAAAATCTTTATACAAGATTCTTGTTTGTAAAACAACTAACAAGCGTAGACCAAAGACAATCTAAATAATAATATTACCCCAGTTCCTAAATATAATTTTTTTAGGACATGTGTAAAAATTAAAGAAACAAAAATTAAGATATTTTGTTTGTCAAAATATTAATATTATTCTCTTAAATAAGACTTATATACCACTGATTCTATTTAAGATAGTAATATTGATATTTTAATTAAAAAAATCATTTTTGCTTATTTAATTTTCGTTACATGTAATAAAAATTTTTATATTAAGGAAGGTAAATTGGTGTCTTGGGTCAAAAAAAACAATTTATATTTTAGAAGTCGGGTTCATAAATTATGTTTTTAACATTTTCTATCCTAAAACAATTTAGGTTTGGTGCACTAAATCCTTTCGTCAAAAAATTCTTCAGTCAACTGTTAACTTAAACTTTGGATTCGGTCAACCCAAAAATAATAAGGGTATTTTGGTACATTTATTAAAAATTCTACTACCCACCTCCAGCAGTCCACCACCCGCCGTACCGCGCACCCCCACCTCCACCTTTCTTCTTCATCTGCAGACAACAAAACAAAATACTGTATATATTGCTTAGCACCCTTGCCCCACCCCCATGGGCTTATCCCCACCCCACTCCAACCACACATCTTCTTCTTTCTCATAGAATCCCGTAACCATACCTCTCTTCCCCCTCTCTCTCAATCATCCTCACAATCCTACCAAGAGTTCATCACCCGAATAATTAAATCTTTGGTTCTTTTAGTTCATCACCCAAAAAATCAATTTTTTTCTTTAATTCTCAATGGGTTCATCCCATCTCTGAAATGGAGTTTTTGAATTCTAATTGGGAGGTGGGGTGGGGTGCGTTGATGAATTTACAAATCAAAATGAAGATATCAAATAAAGCTTTTTTATTTATTTATTGAGAGAGTGAAGTCTTTCGGATTGTACTGGCCGGTCAACGGGAGTTGTCCTTCCCGGTGAGCACGGTCAACAGCTTCATCGACCTTGGAAATGGTACGATTGTAAACTGAAATTGGAAACCCTTTTTCGGCTATATTTAATGCCCGATTCTGGCCCATTACGGCTAGCCCAGCAAGCCCTATCCTCGAGATTGCCGCGGATTCCATTGCCGGAAAATATAGAAACTAGCCGGAAAATCAAGAAACTTGCTGAGAAATCAAGAAAATTGCTGAGGGTTTTGGGAGCTAATGAAATGGGTAGGTGGGTATGGGGGGACCTGGGATGGGAGGATATATTATAGTAGAGAAATGGGATTGTGGTGTGGGTGTGGTGGGACCTAGGATGGGAGGATATTTTGTTTTGTTTTCTGCATAACAGCAGAGAAAGAAGAAAGGTGGGCGGGTGGGGTGGCGTAGGTGAAATTTTAATTGAATGTACCAAAAATACCCCTGTTACTTTTGGGGTTGACCAGATAAAAAATTCAAGTTAACAGTTCACTGAAAAATCTTTTAACGAAAGGATTTAGTGCATCAAACTTAAATTTTTTTATGATAGAAAATATTGAAAACATAATTTTAGCAACCGCCTTTTAAAACATAAACTATTTTTTTACCAAGGATGCCAATTTGCCTATTAAGGAAAGAAGTCACGAATTTAATTGATTATCGTTTATGTTAATGTTCTAATAATAAACAAAGAAAAGCACAAAGGTTAAGAAAAGACCCCCGGGGGGGGGGCGGGGTTGATTAGAGGAGTAATATTAATATATTGGCTAATAAACGATTTTATTTTTTTATTTTTTTAATGTTCGATAAATACTAAACGACTTATATTATGAAATATGTGTATTATTCTACAAAATAATGCTTACTCAATTCTTAAAATAAGACTTTCATTACATATTGTAAAAATTAAGATATATTGTAATTAAAATATAAATATTACTCTCTTAAATATTACTTATATATTATTAATTCTATTTAATAGAGTAATATTGATATTTTGATTTAAAAATATTTAAAAATTTATTTCTTTAATTTTTATAACATAGAGGTAGACATGTATTAATAAATAAAAAAACGTTAAACGTGAAGGTTGAAACTTGAAACGGCTACACGGCTCTACCTGTCCAAGACCAGGTGTCCATCAACTAGAAGCCGACTTTGACCCGGCCCCGAATTAAAACCCTACACCCACTTCCTCGAGTCTTCTCTTTTTTATTGCCAACTGGCCTCCCATGGCCCTCCCCGCTCTCTTTATATACCGTCCCCTCCCTCTATTTCCTACTCACATTGCAATCAACCCTAAGCGAGCCAAGAAAGAAAGAAGAAGAGGCGAACTCTCTCAATAATCTCCGCTGCTGCTGCAGAAGTTTTCAGTTCCAAGAAAGAAAACTTTCTGCAGTAGCGTTTTTTTTTCGAGTTCGCATTTCTTCAAACACTTAATCGGCATCCTTTTCATCTGAAAAAAAAATGGCTCGCTCTGTATCCAACGCTAAGCTCATCTCTGCTTTTGTTGTGGAAAGAATCTCTCTTGTTCGTGGATACGCTGCTGCATCTCAGGGTGCGGTTTCTAGCGGAGGAGGTGCTGCAAGGACTAATATGATGTTGAAGAAAGCAGCGGGGGAAGAGTCGACCAAGACAACAACCTCGTGGG
Organism: Vinca minor; assembly: GCA_026122235.1. Classification (NCBI taxonomy): domain Eukaryota; kingdom Viridiplantae; phylum Streptophyta; class Magnoliopsida; order Gentianales; family Apocynaceae; genus Vinca; species Vinca minor. The sequence goes on along the minus strand of JAOCZM010000085.1, from coordinate 520,993 downwards.
TGCCAGATCCAGTTACTGGTTATTACAGACCGGAGAACAAGGCCAAGGAGATCGACGCAGCTGAGTTGCGCCAGATGCTCTTGAAGCACAAGAATTAAGAAATCTTCAGCTATATCGAGAAGGTATTGGTTTTTCCCTATTGAAAAGGGGGAAGGCTTGGAGCTGTAGGAGGATATTACTTTTAGAGATACTACTAAAGATAAAGATTGTTTTACTTGGATTGTTGTAACTTGTTCTTCCCCTGTTGTGTTGTTTTTAAGTGGTATGACTTATGAGGTTCTTGAGCCTCTGTAACAGCTTCTTTTCAGTTCCATGGATAATAATATCAGATGTTTTGTATTCCATAAATTTCGTATCTTCTTAATTTTGGTTAATATGTTCTTCTTAGTTTCTTTTGCACATGAGATAAATATGCTTTTAATGGTGTTCTTCAAAATTACACCCTTGATAGACGGAAGCAAGGGAAGAGTAACGGGTTGGGTCTTTTTTTTTTTTTTTAACCCAACATATTAAAATCTTTTTATGTTGGGTTTTTTTTATTATTTTTTAACTCAACATATTAAAATCTTTTTATGTAATGATGATTTCGTTTCATAAAAGAAATTTTATTCTCAAAGTCGTTCTTTCTCTTGAGGGTGTTTGTTTCTTGGAATTAGAATTCCAATTCTATTAAAATCTTTTTATGTATGATGATTCGTTTCATAAAAGAAATTTTATTCTCAAAGCCGTTCTTTCTCTTAAGGGTGTGTTTGTTTTTTGGAATTGGAATTCCAATTCTATGAAATTCCAAAAAGTGGAATATTGTTATGAAATATCAAATAGTGGAGTCCTTATGGATTCCATAACCCCTTCTACTTTATGGATCCCCTAACTCCCCATTGATAGAGGAGTTACAAGAAGTCCATAACCTCCCATTGATGAGTCCACTAACCTACCTATTGATGAGAGGTTTCATAACCTATGTTTTTCATCCCTATAAATAGAGAGTTCTTGTTGATGTAAAAGTGAAGATATGAATAATATAGAAGCCTTATACTATCTCTTGTCTTTTGTTCATTCTCTTTAGTTTATGTTTTAGTTTTGTGGTGAAATTCATTCTAGAATTTTATCCATTTTATAACACGTTATCAGCACGAGTCTCTACCGTTAGCTGATTATAAAGTTGTGAGACTTTTTATCTTCTTGATAGATATTCAGTTCGAATCATAATGTTGTTATACGTATCCTAGTTTTGAATATGATATGTATCCCCAAGATTGATCACAAAGAAATAATGCAATGTGTTAGCAGAAAGCATTTTCCAGAAAAGAAATAATACAAGAAAGCATTTTCCAGATTTTGTATTCAACAAACTGGAACATATGGTAATAATCAACAGCAAGTCAGCAATAACAATTGTCATCTCTATGTTGTTTGGGAGATATAATGCATAGATCAAAGTCTCCCTAGTTCTATCGCTTTAACTTCTGAATCCACCCGCTCATCAGCAATGACCACTGGCCATGCTTGATTATTCTCATTACATGTGCAAACAGCATGCGGAGACAGTTTCAGTCAATAGTGTTTCTATACAAGTTGATGTACTCACCATAAGATATCTATTACTGGAATTGAAGGCCCGAAGACCAGATAAGTTATATTTTCTATTTAAATTTCTATTTAAATTTCTATTCATATTTTATAGTTATCTTCATGAAACTTGAATTTGTACCACTTGAAATTTCAGAAAATAATCATTAATCATGGATACAATATAATGAAATTCATCGGTATATAATGTGTCCTGAAGACACCATTGAATATCATCAGATCCACTAGATCACTACAAATTTGTAGAGGAAATATACATCCATGTCGATAATAGTATTGGTCGTGAATGTGGTTGTAGTTAACCATGTCGATAATCATGACTCATCGAATTCTCAAAGAAAGGATTCTCACCCGAAGTGAGAAAATAATAAGGAGAAAATAGAAGGTATGATTCCAAAATTTTATGAGAAAAAAAGATTATTTAAGCGATATACAAAAGTTTTGTCACATACCTGTTGTATGTTGGACATCTTTTGAATCCCTCTACTAAGCATCACTTTGAGAAAGAAAGAAAAAAATGTCATTTTGCTTCTCTCTAAAAGTAATTGTGCTACTTTAATTTTGGCATATGTAAATGTAGTCAATCTCTTTGAGTATTCAGAAAAATATAACTTGATATTTTATTTTTGTATTAGAACTTGTCAATTGCATATATTATCGTGTTATTTTAGTTTGTTTACATTCAAGAATAATAAATATATAATATGTACACATTCGGGATAAGTGTCAAATACCAAGTTTCAGAAGAACTACTTGATTAAACAGCTCCAGAAGAATTATTTGTTTAAAGGCTCCAGAATAGCTAATTGAACTAAAGGGTTACATATCAACATGTAAACACACGACTCTCCATAAAGTCTCTTAGAAAATTATTTTGATATTTTTCATAGTGAAGACTATTTGGAGACATTGGATTGAGTAGAGTTCTAAATCTTTGTGTATTACTAATATTATTTAAGAGAATAAATTTATATTAGAGAAATCGTCATTTCTCCTTATTGGCTTATATTGCCACAAAATTTATTTAGTTAAGATATTTTATTAAGTAAACCTGAAGTTTACCGATTTAATTGTTGGCATGACCGGTTAGACCATCCCGGGTCACAAAAATACGAAGGAACCAAAAGTTTCCTTATCCGATGAATTCTTTTGTGCTACTTATTTCAAGAAAAATTGATATAAGGATATAACCAGTACAACTCGGGGTTGAATATGTTCATAGAATTGAATAAATAGTCGATCGACTCGCAACCTGAAGTTTGTGATATATTGATAATGAGCTCAAATTTTATATTCAACAAATGACATAATTTGTCTCGACTATACTGGTGTCATCATATGAAAATTTGGTAGAATATGTTTATACACTAAATGGTCCGGTAGAACCATAAGTGCCTTGAACTTGTTGATATGAATTATTTTGTAGCATTAGCTCGTATTTTTCCAACAAGAATACTGTGAATTCTCCTCTATTAAATTAGTTTCTGGCCAGTAACTAAATTTTTCCCTCTCCCATCTAAGAGTTAAATGTGCGCTACAAAGTAGTAGTCACCACCACTAAAGTATTAATATGGGACCTTAAAGATGTTAAAAATATATCTTGGGTATGAAATCTCAAGAGGAGAGATTTAATGTATAACCGGATAAAAATATGAGTTTGTATCTCATCTTGATCCTTACATACTTTGAACCAGAAGTTCAAAGGATAAGCCAGACATATTTACTGACCAAAATCCGGCTAGGAAGGCTCCTATTTGACGTCCTTGAAGGGCGATCTACCACGGCTGATAAGTATGAGACACAATTGAAATGTGGTAGACTAGACGGTTCTAAATATTAAAAAAAAAATCTTCGCATATAAAAAAGGAGTAAAGATTTAGATGGTTGTATATGGTAGACATATATATGTTAAAGTCGAGAATTCCCTATACATGATCAATGTAATATCTCCAGGAGAGATTCAGGTACCTGAAAGTTAAGATAATGAGATCTCTACTTAATGTCATGATTGGGAACTATGGAACTGCGAAAGTGTAAGATATGATAAGTATAAATGCGCATAAAATGTGAATCTAAAATGAGGATCTAGATTCAAAGTCTGCAGAAACAAAATTTGGCGATTCAAGAAAATTAGCCAAAATAGATTATATATGAGTTCGCATGAGAAATATGAAAAGTCCGGACAATTAACAAGTACACCATAAGTGTATGATATTCTCAGTATGGATGATACACTTGAAGTGTATGGATAGCGGGACAACAATGCGAACTATAAAAATGTAAACGTCACTACTAGTGGCAAAAATGTTCTTCTTAAAAAGTCCAGCAATGGTTAGAAAGAAAGAAATTTTCAGGTGGTGGATGCAAGTATGTTTGTGTTTTAATAGCATAAAGAATACTTAGCACATATATGAAGTATTTGAATGATTTGATATGCCTGAAGCATATTCGTAAATTATTCCTGAAGGACGTAACATTATTTCCTTAGTGAAAATCTATCAAAAATTATATGATAGTGTCAATGTCCATGTATAAGGAAATTTGGATCGGATTTAGTTATTTGCCACATACAATTCTTTGTCTATTGACGAAAGATGATATAAGGAAATTTGGATCGGATTTAGTTATTTGTCACATACAATTCTTTGTCTATTGACAAAAGATGCCTAAATGTCTATGCTAATGAACATTATTAGTTAGTGATCTCCATATGAGGGGGAGAGAATCGGCAATGTAAAGGACTTTATTTACTAACATCATTATCTTAATCTACGCATTAGGCATTAATGAACCAGAAGTTCATAACTTATTCATTTGCAAATGATTGCAAATACATAGCCTAATGCATTTATAGACTCTATAAGTAGATGTATCCATATGTGGAAAGTAGGATAACGTATGAGTTATGTAGCTAAGGAGCATGCCTGAAGCGTGATTGATATCTTAAGTCTTAGCATATAAGATCCTTGAAAGAAATGACTATAGATTTATCAAGATGTTTCTCCTAAATATGTTATAGCAGCAAGTGATTGCTGAAGGAAAAATTATGATCTCGGGTTTTAGAAATTCATGATTTTTCTTGATTTTACAATTAGACATCCAGAAGATTGTATATATGGACAAAGAACAGCCTTTAAGTATCCTAGTATTTGTCTAATCATTATATATTACTAAATATCACTCGCTATCGCGAAAGGAAGAATGAAGAGTTGCTTGGTCCTGAATTGCCATATTTAGTGCTACTGGAGCACTAATGTATCTTGAAAATACTATTTGTCCTGATATTTCATTTGTAATGAAATTCTTTGCAAGATAATGTTCTTATTCTACTCGACGACATATTTGGACATTAAAAAGATCATTAGATATCTCCAAAGCAAAACAGGTCTCGGATAATTTTGTTTAGATGAATCAAACTCAACATTAATTAGATATGCAGACAATTTTTATTATTATTTATCTAATCTTCATAAGACGCACATTCAAGACATTGATATGTGATACAAACATTATATCACAATTTTCTATGAAGCAAGTGTATGACGCTTATGGTTGAGATTCGATGATTCATTAGAGGGAGAAATCTCTATGATATTGTATGAGAAGAATGCAGCTTGTATAACTTAATTGAAAAGAGGATATATGAAGGGATATATGACAAGATCGAATTTCACTAAGTTTTCATTTATAAGGAGGTGAAATCGATTTGCTATAATGTGATAATCCAGAAGATTTATTCACTAAGACATTACCGACTTCAACTTTTAAGAAGTTGATTTATAAGATTGGCATGTGTCGGTACAATGATCTTAATTCTTAAAAGGTCTAGTCAACGAGGGAAGTAAAATATAAAGAATGATGTACTCTTTTTCCTTCACTAGAGAAGTTTTTTTTTTCCCACTGGGTTTTTACTCTAGTAAGGTTTTAACGAGGCATATTCTTTATGTTAAGGACTCCAAGGGGGAGTGTTATGAAATATCAAATAGTGGAGTCCTTATGGATTCCATAACCCCTTCTATTTTATGGATCCCCTAACTCCCCCATTGATAGAGGAGTTACAAGAAGTCCATAACCTCCCATTGATGAGTCCGCTAACCTACCTATTGATGAGAGGTTTCATAACCTATGTTTTTCATCCCTATAAATAGAGAGTTCTTGTTGATGTAAAAGTGAAGATATGAATAATATAGAAGCACTTATACTATCTCTTGTCTTTTGTTCATTCTCTTTAGTTTATGTTTTAGTTTTGTGGTGAAACTCATTCTAAAATTTTATCCATTTTATAACAAATATTAAGATTTTCCAATTCCAAATAATTAAATTCCTTTATTTGATAAAACTGCAAAATTTATGTAGAATTCAATTATAATTATAATTTATTTGTTTGAAACACCAAAAACTCACATAATTAAAAATAAAATGAAAAAATGCATCTAGTGTGAAAAGACTAATATTTTCATAATACAAATAGCCAAAGTATATTTGATGTAAAATGACAAAAATACCCTTGTTAAAAGAATAATCGGTGTAAAATAAATGAAATTTTTTCTGTTGCAAAATTAAAAGGAACAATCACATTGCTAAATAAAATATTTATAATATGAATTGGTTAAATACCGTTGAAAAGAGAACATATTTTTCATGGAAAAGGACGAAAATAACCCTAGTAGAAAATGACGAAATTTTTCGGGTATAAAAAATTATGAAAATTCCCTACTAAAGTTAAAAATATACCATTTTGCGAAATATAAAGAAAAATTTTATAAAAAAAATGCATTCGTTGCAAAATGACAAAAATACCCTTGTTAAAGTGGAATTATCTCATTTTGCATAATAATGAATATGTAATTGATAAAAGATGAATAAATCACAAAATGATAAAAATTCTCTGGTGAAAATAACCTTTGCCCATTGGTTTATAATGGAAGAAAATGCCCATTTTTTTAAAATGACAAAAATACCCTTATTGTAATAAATATATATTTTTTTTAAATGAGTGGTAATTTATTCATTTTCATCATGGTTATTATTTTTCATTTGGTATGAATGACATTTTTATTATTTTTCAACAAGTTTATTTTCGTCATTTTACAACGATAATATTTTAGGCATTTCAAGTAAACGAATTTTTTATAAGGCTACTATTGTCAATTTTTGTTGATAGATTTTTTTTTCATTTTATTCAAAGTTAATTTTGTCATTTTGCACAAGAGGCATTTTTCCATTTTTTTATGGGAGCGTTTTTTTTTCTTTTGTATTTAGGGAATTTGAATCATTTTTAATCATATGAATTTTAAGCTACTTGACCCAAAGGAATTTTTTTTTTTTTTTGCGCGAAAGTATTTTTTCATCATTTTGAGCCGAGGGTATTTTCATCATTTAGCGTGAAGAGTATTTTTCGTACTTTTTTTTATCATGGATGTTTTGGTTATTTTATGTTATGTATGTTTGTGATTTTTTTTATAAAAAAAAAATTGTTGTTTTGTGTCAAGGGTATTTATTATTGTAATTTTGCACTAACGATATTTTTCAACATCATACAAAGGGTATTTTTGTCATTTAAACGAATAACATTAGCTATTTTAAATTAAGGAAACTTTAGTCATTTTGTAGTAGGGGTGTTTAGTCATTTCGTAGTAGGGTACTTTGGTCATTTTATATATATTAATTTATGAGAGAGACAATAACTTGTATGTATGATATATTTATAACCTAATTGGAATTCCAATTCCATGATTTTGTTGATAGCCAAACAAAAAAATTGGAATTGAAAAACCAATTCAAATTCCAAAGCCCCAATTCCATGGAAACAAACACACCCTAAAAGTAGTGCTAAAAAAATATCTTTAAATCGAAAATTAGAAATGACGTACATTTTTAGAAGAAGATAGAAATGACCTATATTTTAGAAAAAGATAGAGATGCTAAATTGAATTTTGGAAAGAGGTTAAGAGATGAAAAAGACTATCTATTATAGCACCACGGCTTCAGTGTGGAACGGAAAAAGTTCTGCATGTGCAGAACAGAAAAAGTTTTACATGTGCAGAACTTTTCTCGTTCGTTGGATTAAAATTTTGACTGTTACGATTGATTTAAAAAAAAATACATGTTCGTGCGAACACCTATTTTTAGGTGTTCCGTATATACTAAAAAACCCTCTTTCGCATAGGAGCTGGACTACTATTATAGAATGAAGGGAGTATTTTTCTGTAATTTGAAAGATATCTTATATAGAGTTGATATTGAATTATAGTTTAGCCTCACATAAAAACTTCACCCTCACAAACTGGTTCTCAACCTTTTGCTAAGACCATGGGAATTGGGTAGCCCAAGTGGTAAAGGCTTACCTGGTCACTGAGCGTCCCCGTGGTCGATTCACGTATCTCTCTTGTGAAAGCGATAAATCCTCCTCCTTGTGAAGCTAAATTCCCTCCCCGACTTAGGGCATGCTACAATCTCCCTATCTAGAGTATTCTCCGCTCTTCCCTTTCGGGGGCAATCGCCTTCGGGCGTAAAAAAAAAAACCTTTTGCTAAGAACGAGGCTTTATGAAATACAAGTTATAGTTCAAATACCCCTATTCGTTTCTTAAATATCTTATTTTTTATAATAGATAAATTCTCTCGATAAATAAAAAATTAAAAAAAAAATCGTTCCAACTTGGAAAGTTTTATTAATCCTAAATAAATTAAATTCTTAATATTTTCTGAAGTTGTTTTAATTCTGGGGTTATTGTTTTCTAATTATGATGAAGTTTAATTAAGTTGGCTCTCAAAATTGGCTTTTGAAGATGTGGTGGGCTATTCATCGTCATCGTGGCAAAGTGATGTAGCCACTTAAATGTAAAGAAGTTGATTTAAATGTTGAGAATGACGCTTAAATTTCTAAAGTATAGATAATTAAGTCTCAATTAATAGATGTATGTTTTGGGGCCTCTAATATATTTGACAGCGATTGGGCAAGAAATAGAAACCAAAGCACTGAAGCAGATAGCTTTTGCAGTTGTATAGTAAACCATCAGCCGTGAAAAATAAAAAGGCTTTATTCGGTTTAGCACCATTTAGGTTTAAATGGTCCCACACATTAGTCACAGAAAAAAAGATTTGGCTGTTCCATAGCGACCATCACTAACCAAGATAAAACTACACCAGATAAAATGAAGGAAAAAATAATTAAATGAAAACCTTGATCTAACATTTACCGCTTAATAGAGGAAACTCAACATTCAGTTTGCATATACTCATGAATTATTTGGATTGGATTTTTGTTTCGAAAAATCTTTTTGTTGAGACATAAATTCACAAAATTGTACCCCTTCCACATCTCCCTGGGGTGCCTAAACTTTTTATTCCATTTTGCCTTTGGTAGAAAGGGGCCACATTTACCTTATACCACAAACAAAATTTAAACTAATAAACGTGGTGTTACTAGGAAGGGACCATACTGTTCCACACAAGTAAGGCCACTCTTTTTTAGTTTAGTATTAGTAGTATACGCTTTGTGACGACTTCCACTTGACAAACTATTTTTTTTTTTAGGGCTTTACCGAAAAGGGTACCCTTCCAGAAATTCTCAAAGGCACTGAGGCAAGCCCAAGCCAAATAGGGGGTTTGGAAATAATTTTCAACTAGCAATAGACGGGCCTCGGTTAGTACTTCACTAGCTGCATCAATTGACCCAAGCGCAAAGATCCACTTGACAAACTATGATCATATCTAAATTCAGTATTTTAATATAAAGAAGTTAGCCCCTACAAGCTAGATGCACTTGCCAAACTATGATCATATCATAGAAATGAAATACTTCATGGGAAACAAAGGAAAATGGTGGACGAAGTGCTGAAGCAAATTGAAGTTAAATCATTAACCTACTGGGAGGCCGCAATTGCTAGAACAATGAAGAGGAAGGCAGTTCAGAGGATTACAACATGGAAATTGCCACCTAAGAATGTCTTAAAGGTCAACTTTGATGCAGGTTTTATCAGAGATGATGAAGCAGTTAGTTCCTTTCTTATCAGAGATGATAAAGGGGAAAATCTGGGAATGTGGATACATAGGTTCCAGGCCAGATCTCCTTTTGAAGCAGAAGCTCATGCAGCTCTTATAGCAATGGAAAAAATTCAGTCACTTCACTTGCTTAATGTTTTATTTGAAGGAGACTGTTTAAATGTCCTTAAAAGTCTTAAAGGACACTCTTCTGATTTGCATTGGACTGGTATTGATGTTATTAAATCAGGTAGAGCTTTATTGTCTAGGTTCAGGCATTGGGATGTTGTCTATGTTAATAGGAAGGCAAATTTCTATGCTCATAATCTAGCTCTTTGGGCTAAAGGAAATCTTGTAATAGGTCAGGTAGATCCATCTGCTATCCCACCATCTGCTCTCTGTGATAGGGGAGGCACTTTCTGTAACACAGATTCTGGTTTGGATTCATCAATAGACTAACTTTTACTTAGCAAAAAAAAAAAAATTAAAGAGTATCTTCTTGCAATAGACAAGGACAGCCAACAAATGTGTCCACAATAGATGCATAATAATTCTCCACGTCTTATTGCTGTCTAAGGAATACTACACTACTGTAGTATAAAGTTGGTCCAGTTTGTTTGGCCTAAGTTTGGTCATTACAGATAGAATATTTATGAACCCCTCTGCAGAATATTTAGGGATAGAATATCACAATGAAATAACCCAGCGGGAAAAAAAAGATTGTCATTAGATAATACTTTAGCAAAGTAAAAATAAAATAAAACACCAGAGTTGATGAACCATCTACTTTTGACGGTGTATACAAGCATGGCCAGACCCCATTCCCCAATTTTCAAATCATAATGATGTATCACAAGCAAACAGATAAATGTCCCACCTAGCATGTGAGATACAACAGGCAATTACTTCACCATAAACAAATTAAATGGAACAAAAAAAACAGATTGCAAATGGTGCCTCTATGATTAAGCTACTTAATACATAGTTTAATGTCTCAGTAACATAAAAACATACTCCTCCTCCCAAATTGAATGTACACTTTTCTATGAAAAAAAAATGCATAGGAAAGTGAACATCCCAATTGAATGTTAACTATCCTATATGCATATAGTAAAAGTGGATATCCCAATTGAATGTTAGCTATCATATATGCATACAGGAAAAGTGGACATTCAACTTGCGACCAAGGAAGTATTTTGTTATTGATTCACAGAATACCATAGACTTCTCCTGTTATTTTACACCCACAACCATATTGCCAACTTGGTGAGAGGCTCTTTATTTACTGATAGAACATGGGCACTCGGGGGTACTTAATACAAGACACAAGCAATGCTTAATTGTCACCAAAAGCATAATTTTATTTCCATAGAACACAGAAGCAATTAATTGGTTCAAAAGAAAAGAGCATCCGCTAAAAAAGTATCATCTTCTATACAACAATCTAACATCCCCTAAAATAAAAGGAACATGCAATCAGTGGCGAATCCATGAATCTATTATCCGTAAAGTCACCTTATTTGTGTGCAGTCACTTATTAATCTATTATTTAAATAGAGAAATAATACGACATATTTACTATAAAAATTATTTTTTAAGGGTAAGTGATCCGGTGGCGGAACACTACATCAGCCGCTGCATGCAACAGGAGAAGAAAGAAAGAAGTAATATCATCCAAAAACATGAGACTAACCTGCAAACTGGGTGGAAATAATATTTTCTAATATTTTCACTGTCTGCAAAGTTAAATTGAAGAAACAGAAGGATTAATACTGCTACTCTCATCTGGAAGCGAATTGCAATCCAATCCACAACCACACCGGGGACTAATAAAGAAATTATCAATTGGAAAATCGGCCGACCCAATTCCAACAGAGAATTCCATAGTTTCGTCATTTCTTCTGACCTCTACAATCTTAAGCCACATTATTAAAATCTTAACGCTAATGCCGCTTAGTTTCGTTAATTTGCCTTTAGCAATTCGTCCACTGATCTTAGATCTATAACTTAATTGATATGAACCTTCCAATGTGAAAGTGCACGATCCATTCAGATAAGCGTTGAATTTTCCTGTGTCTTCGTCTATGTCGTAGCCGGTCACGCCCTTCGGAAGGATTCCGACCGGAAAGTCATAAGATTGCAGTACTTGATAGGCGGTCGGAGCCGTAGAGTCGCCGGCATTTACACCGGGAAACAGCGCCAACAGGTTAGAGAGGAAGAGAAGAGAAACTATCAGATGAATCATTGATCTGATTTCTGCCATTGTTGGATTGGAGCGGTATGGAATTAGATACAGAATCTGGTATTTATATTTTGTACGGATGAAACTGGCTCATATTCATATAAGTTCCGCGTGTACAGTTTGGTTTATCTTTGGAAAATGTCCTTGTGGGTGACGTGTGTTATCAAAGATCGTCATCCTTTTGTCTCTATTCATTGTAACTCCATGCATTTTTTTTAATTTTTTTTTTTATCTTTTTAAAAAGCAATTTTCTCTGAAACATCTATAAATAAATATATAAAATAACTACTCGCAAAATATTATTAGATTGAAGATTAATCTGACAAAACATTTGTTAACAGATGCATAAAATAGATGCTCATAGAATACCAGTGAAATAGTGATCTCATATGGTGTTACGTTTGATACGGAATCATATATTCAAATCAAAGTATCAGAAAAAATAGACCTAAAAAACATTTTAATTTATGTGCACTTACCATCATTATTTTCATTCAGGATTCAACATTTCTGAACAATTCTTTTGGATTACATTCCAACCATAATTATAAAACAATAATTTTTTTTAATAGTGATTCAATATCCTTGATGGAACAATATGTTAATTTTTTTTTTTAGGACAAACTAAACCGATACGGAAGGAAAAGGGCACCATGAGTATTCCCAGCACACAAATAGTTCCAGCAAAAAAAATAATTAAAAAGGGTCATAAAAGTAGTTGGATTTCTAACTGGACCCTTGACCAGTGGAATGGCTATTTTCAGAGTCGGGCCCAACCATGGGAATAAACAATGTTCTCCCAAGTCCCAAGTTCTGCCATATTTGAGTCCATTGGACTTCCTTGTAAGTACGCGCCCTTCCATTTTATTTTTTGTTAAACACAAGGTCCACATTTTTATTTTTCAAAGGAAAACAGCAGTACAACGCCTGGAAATACATGCAAAGTATACAGATCAGACAAGAAAACCAACTCAACAAACTTTTTCCCCTAAATTGGGGTTTGACCAACCTCGTAAGTAAACCTTGTCTCAATTCATGTGAGTGGGCTATGGGGCCAGTCCCACAAGGAAGGTTCCATATCAGAGTGACCCGCCTACCAGTTCGGATTTTTGTTCTATACTGCATCTCATTTCTGTTCCATTATTAACAAACTATCAAATATTTTTGCAGATTGTTAATATGAGACAGATGATGAGAAGATGATGGGAAGAGGAACAGTAGATCCTAAGCCCACCGGTCCAAGTTCCTAGTACTACTTTTCCCTAGCAATGAAAGTTGAAAATTTCACACACATTTAACAAACCTTAAGAATCGGAAAACTGATCCAATCATCAAGAAAACCACCCAAGAAGAGGGAGGTTTTCTATGCCAACAAGGTTAGCGCAGTCAAATCCACAACCGCATTCTGGAATCTCAAGGAAATTTTTCACTGGAAAATCAGTAGAAGCAATCCCAACGGAGAAGTCTAGCTTATCATCTTTCCGAGTGACTTCCACAATGTCCAACCAGAAAAACAGCACCTTTACTTGAGCGCCACTCAAATCTTTGATTGTGTTATTGGATATAACTCCGGCAACTTTAGTATCGTACTTGAGCTCGTGTCCATTGACGCTAAACGTGCAAGTCTTGTTCAGGTGGACAGTGAACTTTCCTGTGCTTCTGTTTAACGAATAACTAGTCACATCCTTCGGAAGAATACCCACTGGAAAGTCATATTCTTGAAGCACTTCATAAACTGTTGAGCTGTTCTTTTGAGTAATGGCTGGCGAAATTGGAAATAGAGCAAGTGATATGAAGACGATGCATAATACAGCTGGTGAAGACATTGGAAGTGGACTAATACAGTTCAGAAATCAGAGGCTATTTTGAGAAGCTTAGGGATGGACAGACAGGTACTTACTACTTAGTATTGCAATTTATAGACACAGTTAGGTTCTGCATCATCTCCTGGTCAGGATATGGATGATCTTCAGTGGGACTGACTGGTAGTTGAATGCGGGTAGATGGGATGTTTTCCTGAAACCAGGTTGAAGAATTTGTCTAACTAATTTTCAATCCAGGTTGTCGGAGTGTATTTGGACAGTGAAAAATAGGCTTTCTTTAACAAACAATTTAACTTTTGCAAAATTCTCTAGAAAAAAATATTCAGAACCCAAGACTATTCAGTAGGGGAAACTTTTTCAAAGGCTGGGAGTGGGGACTGGTGACTGGTGACTAGAAGTTAGCTTGACTCTCTAGTAGAGAAAGTCATCAGGAAATATAGCTGACTACATGAGTCTGTGGAGGTCTAAACTCATCATCAACTATCATGCCTTCCATATTTACAACCAGACACAATAATACTTTCAGGCCTTCCGAGATCGGACTCTAGACTAGAATTTCATGCTTATGACTACTTTTAGGCCTTCTTTCTCTCACCCAATAACTCCAATTACAGGACACGCTGCTCCCCTGACATACAATAGGGGCATTTGACTATATGGGTATTTCGTTTTGAAACAAAATTTGGCATTCTGTTCTGAGAGGAACACTAACCAATTACACCTTATACCCTAAATCCTACTAAGAGATAGGCCTCTTAATACATGTTTCCGCGGGCCAAGGGCGGATCTAGTGGCGGTCGACCTCCAAATTTTGTCCGAACCGCCTAATTTTCTCCAGCAAAAAAGTTGATTTTTGTAAAAGTTCTTTGTAAGTATTGTATGTCGCCCAAAATAAACTTTTTATGTCTGTACATCAACAACCTCTATCTTCAAGATCCGTCTATGCACACCAGGGTTCTCCATTTCAGAATATTGGTAGCTCAGGTAAGTAAAATAGACAAACAGAGTAAAACTAATAGAAGAGAAATGCACAAAGAAGTCGAGTCAGGCATTATTATTTAAACTCTAAAGCAGCTAGATCCCTGTAACATACATAGAATCATTCAGGTAAAGAAGCTCAGATAGTAGTAATACCAGTTCTAGCTAGATTTCACTTACTCGTGTACTTGGAAAATACTACTACCTCCATTCCATAATATAACTAGTTTAGAATATGTAGGGAAAATTAAAAAAAAACAAATATTAATATTACTCTCTTAAATAGAATTAGTGGCATACAAGTACTATTTAAGAGGGTAATATTTATATTTTGACTAACAAATACGTTTTCTTACATTTTCGCTACATGATCTACCTGACTTATATTTTGGAATGAAGGTATTACTACAGTACATTTAATCAAAAGAGCTCAAAAGGAAGCTCATACCTAATTAAAGGAATCAAGAAGAAGATACAAGACGCTTCCAATTGAACTTTGCAGAACTTTTTTCCACCAAATCATTGACGCAATCAAAACCACATCCACACTGAGGACTCTCCAAAAAATTATCAACCGTAAAATCAGCAGATGCGATTCCGACGGAGAAATCCAACTCGTCACCGTCACGAGTGACTTCCACAATATTCAACCACAGGAACAGCACCTGAACTTGAACACCGCTCAAGTTTTTTAGGTCTCTTTTACTAATAACTCCGGTGATTTTAGATTTATACTTGAGTTTATAGCCTTCGATGTTGAAGCTACAAGTCTTGTCAAAGTGAATGGTAAATTTTCCGGTAGTTCGATCCAATTCGTAGCTGGTAACGCCTTTTGGGAGAATACCGACGGGGAAATCGTACTGCTGAAGTACTTCGTAAGCTGTTAGCTTCTCATCGTCGGCGGTGGTTGGAGATGGTGAAAAGATAACGAGGGATATGAACAAGAAGATGCAGAAGATAGGTGAGGGAGACATTTGGGGAAAAGTAGAGAGAAGTTTGACCGAGAGACGTTGAGGAAGAGGAGTCTGAGAGATTTGCAGATAATAATAATACGAGTAGGAGTGAGACAACTTATTTCCCAGTCAGGCTCCAAACAGTCTTTAATCTTTTTTTTTTTGCTAAGTAAAAGTTATCCATTAGAACTCGAAATCGGGTTAGAGCTACAAAAAGTGTCTCCCCTATCACAAAGTATCGACAAGTGAATGGCAGAAGCATCTAAATAGCCTACAACATTGTTAGATTTAGCCCATTGCACTAGGTTGTGAGCATGAAAATTTGCTAACCTATTAACAAATTTGCATTTCCAGTGCTTAAATCTAGTTAGGATAGCAATGCAACACTTCACTATCCCTGAGCCAGTCCAGTGAATTTCAGAAAGGATACCATTGATACCTTTCAGAAGTCTTAGACAATCACCTTCAATAATGACTCTATGCATCTTCTTAGCTTGAAGAAATTTCATTGCAATCAAGGCTGCATGTGCTTCTGCTTCGAAGGGAGTTCGTGCTTGGAATCTTTGAATCCACATCCCCAAATTATCTCCTTTATCATTCCTGATAATGAAGGCACTAATTGCTTTGTCGTCTCTAACAAAACCGGCATCAAAGTTTACCTTTAGAAACTCCTTAGGAGGAGGTTTCCAGTAGATAGAATTTTGAATCCCTCCATTATTCATCATACTTCCAATGCCAGATTCAAAATAATTCCTTGACTTTATCTCTATTGATTTCAGCATTTGATCAACATTCTTCTGTTCTTTGCCATGAAAAATATCATTCCTTTGAATCCAGATATGCTCCAAAGTTATTGCAAAATAAATCAAAAATTCAGTTCTAGATTTTGGAGAAATAGGAAACCAAGTAGAAGGAGAAAAAACTTCCCTAATCCATCTAGAGATGCTCCAATCCTGGATACTCTCCATGTTAATCTGCCACTTCGAAGCATTCCATAAAGCTTTAGTATAGTTACATTGGATAAATATATGATCAATAGTCTCTTCTAAACCATCATGACACAACATACAATTCACATCTTGAATCCCAAAACAGAACTTAAGTCTCCCTCTACAAGGCAAAGCATTACTCAAAATTTTTCACAACAAATGAATATGTCTATTGTGTAAATTAGAGTGCCACAACTTTTTCCAATGTTTCCTATTAATAATTGAATTACCCACAACTCTTTCTTGGTTCACTGTTTTATAGGCAGACTTGACAGTGAATTGCCCTGTCGAAGAGGGCAACCAAACCATAGAGTCACATTCCCTAGAGGGAATAATATGTTGAATGGCTTGGGCAGTGGGCTGATCAAAAAGTTGGTTAATCAATCCCATATTCCAGCCATCCGAGTTACTGTCCATCAATTCATTAACAACCAAACAAGCATTCCCACTCCTTTGACTCTCAGTTAACCTAAAGCCTTGGATATAAGGGATCCAAGGATCCTCCCATATATTAGCAGTTGAGTTCATCCCCACATTGATACAAGCCCTTTTTCTCAGCAAATCAATGGTCTTAATGATCCCAGACCAAATCCATGATGCATTATGAGTAGACTGATTCACATTAAGCAAATTCCTTCCTCCCAAGTACTTCGATTTCAGAAGCTTTACCCAAGTCTTTCCAGAATTCTGTAAAATATTCCACCCCATCTTAGCCACACGAGATTTATTCATATCAGCTGCCCTTCTAAACCCAAGACCCCTAGCCTGTTTTGAAACACACAGAGAATCCCAAGACTTGAGGTATAAATGCCTACCCGAATTTTCCTTAAAGCCCCACCAGAAGTCTCTACTCAAACTATCAAGTTTATTGCAAATAGAAATAGGCAACAAATGATTTTGCATAACATGTATAGGAATAGATTGAGCCACTGATTTCAGTAAAATAGTCCTGCCAGCTTGAGAAAGAGCAGAAATTTTCCAACTGGCCAATTTCCTCCTAAGTTTTTCTACAACCGGATAAAAAGCTCATTTCTTAGATCTACCTTTACAAAATGGACTTCCCAAGTAAGAACCAGTATGGTCACACTCCTTCATGCCTAAGATAGTACCTACATCTTCTTTGACCAAACAGTCTTTAATCTGTATGTGCGAAACATGGATCTGACCGTTGATTCAAAAAAAATTGAATCAACGGCTGCGATTTAAATGATCGTTAAAATAGCAGATAAGTAATTTAATAAAGATTTTTTTTTAAAAAAAAATAATATTCAAACCGTCTCATCAGTAATTATGTCCCCAATTTATCCAAAAAATCAAAAGTGACTCATTTTCATCTTCTTCTTCCTCAACATTCTTCAACTTCCATAACAATTATTTCTTGGACCTTGCTACGCTACTAGAATTATTGGCTAGAAATTGGCTAAAACCCAAATTGGGGGTGAATCCCTTATACTAATAGGGGTGAATAGTATTAATTTGGGTTTTATCCAATTCCTATCCAATAATTCTAGTAGCAAATCATTTTCCTTATTTCTTTATGGTTTTTCTTCAATGTCTGCAACTTTGTACCAAGCCAAAATCATCTTGAAAAAATTTTTGAATTAGAATTTTGGGGTTTTTCCCAAATAAAACTTTCGGGTCTTCATGAAGATGGGTTAAAATTTTAAATCAAGAACTATGATGCATATCTTTTAGATGGAAAAAAAATAACAATTTTAGGAGTTCACTCCCGAAGAATGAATATTTTGGATTTCAATTATGTTTATTGTGGTAATAAATTGAAGTTTTTTGTTTGTTTAATGGTTTGTATTTTTTGGTCATTTTATGAATTATTTAGTGTTTTGAAAAATAGACAAGTTAGTAATTTTAAAACAGGTGTTCACAATAAAAAAATATGGGTTCACAATAAAAAAAATAGGTGTTCGCACTAATAAAACATGTTTACGTTACAAACAAAAATAAGAGATTAAAAAATTAAAACAAGTGTTCGTAGACTTAAAAAAGTATGTTGCTTATCATAACCAAAACAATAGGTGTTCATAACCAATACATAATATATTCATAATCATAGAACAGGTGTGCACACTCAAAAAACAGGTGTTCATACTCAAATAACAGATGTTCATACTAAAAAAAAGGTGTTCACACTCAAAAAAATAGGTGTTTACAATCAAAGAATAAGTGTTCAATATCATAGAACATGTGAATTTGCTCAAAAAAATAACTAGTCTATTGCTTAAGGTGTTCAACACCAACAAGCTACATATTTAAGATATATAATGCTCAAAGTCTGAGATGAATGTTTTCTTCATCTAAGTAGGAAGTGTCTTCTGCCTCTTCTACTCGCTGCCTAATATTCTTGGCCCCTGCATGCTGTCTTTTAACTCAACAACTCTCTTTGACCTCTTCCTTGACCTGTTTGTATCGCTCTTCATTTTCAGCTCTAGCTGGGGTGGTGGAACTCCATTTTCACCATCAGAGGTGTAATATCTGAATAAAAAATAGATAGAAAAAAGTTAAGTTAAGTTGGTAATGTAACCCCATTAATCCCTTAATTTTTTGTCAGAAATTGTTTACCCTTTTTGCTTGATATATCGGACACCTATTTGTTTAACATAACAGGTGTTCGACGAAAAAAACACCTGTTATGACATACAAAATAGGTTTTTTGTTATAGAACACTTGTTCTATAACACGAGAAACAACAGAAATAACAATGTCATTTATAAAACAAACAAAAAACTCACAATTTTCTGATTCATCACAAAGAACAACTATTTACTTCGATATTTTAGCTTTACAAGAGAAAATCTCTGAATCTTTTCCATTCAGCGAAATTATGTGGTCATTGTGAGGGACACCGTTCTTGTCAGCGCTATTTACATAGTCTTCCACCGTTACTTTATAATTTTCTATTGAATACATATATTCTTTAACAAAATAAAAATAAGAAGCGAAAGAGAGAGGAAGAAAGATGACGAACCAGTGAGAGAAGGGAAGAGATGAAAATGGAGAAATGTTAGGGATATGAAATTATCTTCTACCAACTAAAAGTAAAAGAGAGAGAAAATAGGGATTTGAAATTTCATTTTCTCGCCTAAAGTGACAGCCAAATTTTTTTTATCCTTTAAAACCTCTGCATCACAGCTAGCTATTGGATAAAAAATACAAGATTCAACGGCTGACAGCTTGGCCCGCTATACTGAACAATTCTTGTTCAACATAGGAGCCGGAGTGCTTTTTTCCATTCACCTATGTTGGTAACGTACGGAATACGGAGAATTATTGAATACTCTCTTCGTCCCAAATTATCTGTCCACTTTGTGTTTTGCACGAAGATTAATGTTTCATCAAATTCTATAGTGTGATATGGTAAAATGTCAAATATGACCTTATTTAATTTTAGTCACAATTTAATTATACATTTTCTTCTCTCTCCAACAATTAATGTAAGGGATAATATTGAAAAAATCACTATTAATGAATCATTTATTTAGAAAGTGGACAAATAATTTGGGACAAATTAAAAAGGAAATGTGGACATATGATTTGGGACGGAGGGAGTAATTTAATTCTATGATAGAGAACAAAATTTTAACAGTAGTTAAATTTTTTTAGAAAGAAAATTAATTATTTTTTCCACAGTTAAATATTCTAATTTAACAGTTTAATACATTAGTGGTTAAATTGCATAAGAAACTAAATAATTCAGTAGTTTCCATTTACATATGAGATTTTAGTCTAAACTTTAAAACAGTCCGAATCTTATGCTGAATAATTGTTTTTAGTACATACGAAACGCCTCTAAACAGGTGTTACGTCTGATAAAAATATACAAATTTTTGAGGCTCAGAACATATTTCGTTTTAAATCAATCATAACCGTAAAAAAATTAAGCTAACGGACGATGGAAGTTTAGCATCGCACGGAAATAAAATAACAATAATAATTTGAACTAAAATGACACTGCTTGTCTACTTCTGCCAACGCAAAGTTCCCTTTGTACAAAGAGAGACAAATATGAAATATCCTAACATTCTTTCACTTTTTTAGTGTAAGACAACGAAGTGTTTTAGTTGGCTCCAATTTTTGAAAGATTATACTTGATTAATTTTCGCTCGTAACAGATCGATCCATTAAGAAATAAAGTGCTGGTCAAAATGACAATGTGAACGGGAATCGATAATCTAACATTTTTAAGAAGTGAAGATAGGGAACTACCTAGCCAACCATAACCTTCTTCCATTTTCATGGTCTCTTTTTTAACTTAATTGTCCCTTTGTCAATGGGCTAAGTCAGAAACTAGATGGGCCTGATCTTCCAGAATTTACACTGTGCGGTGTCTTTAGACTGGGCAGCAAGGTCCATGATTCCAAGAGAATTTACATGTCTATTTGGATTGATTTTTTTGTTTGATAGGTTTTTGTCTTAAAAATATTTTTTTAAAAAAGAGTAAATTATTAGTAAAAGTAGACACGAATTTAAGAATTTTATTTTGAAAAATGCAATAAAATGTAGATTCTTCAGAGTGGAAGAAATCACATTCTTGAATTACAGAAAATAAACGAGGAAGGAAACTGAAAGAAGGGCCTGTCTGAAAATTAACAGACCAAACTAAGAAGAAGATGAAAATTGATTAATGAGTCTCCCACTATTGCATTTAAATCCACATCCACACTGCGGAGACTCCTCAAAGCTGCTAACAGGAAATTTAGCAGAAGTAACTGCAACGGAGAATTCGAGATTATCTCCGTCTCTCTTTACCTCCTTGATCTTCAGCCAAACTTCAATCACTTTAACGCTGATGCCGGAGAGTTTCTTAAGGCGATCCTTAGATATCACGCCTGATATGGTGTTCTTGTACCGGAGATCGTATAAATTCGTTAAGGAAAAGCTGCAGCTTCCGTTCAAATAGGCTGTGAATTTTCCGTTGGAGGGGTTCAAGTTATACCCTGTTGCGCCTTGAGGAAGAAGACCAATTGGGAGATCGTATTTCTGAAGAGCTTCATAAGCAGAGGGCTTGCCAGAAGAGCCAATTGGGAATAGTTGGAAGAGGCAAATTATCAAACACATCCAAGGCATGGTGTGGGGATTTGGGTCCCTAGTTCTTCTTCTCCCTTTTGCTGATTTTGACATTTTTCCAAAGGTTCAACATCAAGAAATACCGGATGAAATGGAAAGATTCGAGTAATGGGACATTAAAATTATTGTTTTGTTTAGGCTTGTATTGTTTCCTAAGAATAGACTAATGATGCCAATAAAACATTAATTTGGTGGTTAAGAGTGATGTCTCAAATTGTAAAGGTTATAATTTTAAGGTGTGATTGAATTTAGTTTGTTTTTGATATTTTGATATCAATTATCAAATTCAAATCAAATTCTAGATGATTTAAAAAATCAGGTTTCATTTCCAAAGTCAATCTAAAGCTCATTTTGGTATGAGTTTACTTTTAACTTTTAATATTCCAAAAAAATATATCATTTTCTATAAATAAATAAAAAAAAACTTCTTATATTCCAATCTTTCATAATAATAACAAACAAAAAAAAAGTACAAATATAATAATGACTTGGTAGAGGAGCATCGTTGTTGTCTCCTGTGCGAAGTCACGACCGACTCGGAGATTGCAATAATAGAACATGAGTCATGGCTATTTTTTTTGCAGTTCACCTGTGGAACAGGAAAAGTTTTGCATCGTACGAAACAATTTGGGCCGTCAGATGATAGATTTGAACGGTTCAGATTTGGTTTTTATTTTTCTCTTTCCAAATTTGGACCGTTAAAACTATCATCCGTTTGTCCAATTGTTTCGCACGGAGTGAAATTTTTTTGTTCCGCATAGGAGCCGGAGTGGTTTTTTTGGACAATGGAGGAATAATCAAAGCAAAGTTTGCAGCTATTGCTGGTGATCATTGGTGCTCAAAAAGATGTTTTCAAACAATAAAAACCTACGTCACTTTCTTCCTCATTGGATAGTGTTTTTCTCTCTAAAGAAAAGCAGAATTTAGAACTCATGTATTCTTTGACAAATAATTAAACGTTAATGAAATACAAGACGTTTTGTTCTCAGACCAAAGAAGTACCATCCAAATAGTCTCGGATGCACCAATCACATGAACGTTTTGTTTCTAAACCAGCTATCCAAAGACACCAATCACGAAATGCTGGCCCAGTTTTTGCAGACAACTAATGCCCCATCACAAAGGCTAATACCTAAAGCAAGCTAAGGCTAGAAGGACCACCAAATCATAGAATGATTCTGTCGTGGGACGCAGAGCGCAAGTAGCGATGGGACCAGCTTAGTCGCATTCGATCATATCACGGTTTGATTAAAATAATAAAAAGCAAAGTGGGCGCTTATAAAAATTTTTTTTTAATCAAAAGAGGTGATGTGGTTAATTCAGACTGAGTGGTCATGACCCCTACATATAAGCTAGAGTCTATATCAGAATTTTCCCAAATCATATGCTCATGATCCTGTGAATATACGCCATCGAAGCTACATAGTATGTTCATGAACTAGAAAAGCAAAGTCTCTTTTGCTCAATAATGAAGATTTGAAAAAGAGGATAAATGAATAATAATACATGCAATGATCTTTAAACTATTGTGAACATTTATCAAGTAATTGCAAACTTAATGGACAAATACAATGGGTAAAGGGTATGGAGAAACAATACATTCAATTCACATCCTTGAGTCGTTTAATCAAGGCATCAAGAGATTTCTTCTTTGTAGTGTTTTGTTTGGATCCCCTTGTTCCAAAGGATCCAAAGAGCCTATCCGACTGATCCCTTAACTTCTCTGAGATGGATACTACTTTCCGGTAATCCAAGGCATTGTAACTTCTCTCTCTAATCACTGGATTTAGGAAGTTCTCCGGATGATTGCTGAGAAGCAAGTTCATCAGTTGTCTTGACTCAACAAGTGCTGATTTCAACTCATTTGCATCCGAATCCGAGAAAAGTGAAGCCTGGTTCTCTGCAAATGATTCCAACATTCGAACATCCACATCTAGTCCCATAATAGCATTTATATTAAACCTTTTAACCGATTCCCCCAACAAAGCGCCAATTATCATCTCGGATATGTGAGAAAGAACTTCTTGCAGAACCCTTTTAAGAACCTGAACAGGCAAGATCTGCTGTGCCGTAGAAACCAGAGTTTCCAAGAAAATAATCACCTCATTCACATATTCATTCCCACCTTGTAGTGGTTCATCAGGCATCCAGTTCACATTCTCAATTAACATCAGAAATCCATCAACCTTTTGCTTAAGCAACCCAGAGAGCGTTTCTTCAGCTGCATTGCGAGCTTTTATTAGAGGAAACTGCCTTCTCCCTCTCTCGGCCATTCTCAGAGGAATTCCCGAAAGTTGAGCAGCATGACGGAAAAAGAAATCGCACGCACGCTCAAACACAGCCATATTAGCTGCCATCTGCATTGCCTGTGTAACTCCACCGATTGAAGTACTAATTATCTTCAACAAAGCACCGTCCAATACCTCACTCAAGAGACGGTCTAAGTGCTTCTTAACAACATCGTAGAAATCAAGCTGACCACCATACGACATGAAACTCACAGAATCCTCAACAAACGACCGCACAATTCTACAACAATCAGGCACCGTGGAAGAAAATGGAGCAATATAAGGGAATGCAGGCATGATATTAGACGTTTGCAATTGAAACGAAAGCACGTTCATAGAATACTCATATTCTTTCTTCATATACATCTGCTCAAACTTATCTGCAGATAGAGCTTCAGCAATCTGCTTACGACAATCAGACAACAAGAGCTCATGATATTTATCTCTATGCTTACTCAAGACATCAAGCAGAGCATCAATTGGATAACCATATCTCCGCAAAGTAACCCCAAGCAAACTCACATAATCCTTGATCAACAACAAATGATTTGCAGTCTGCATCCTAGAAAACTGATCCTCTAAAACAGAACACATTTTACTTACAGCAGTATCCCACAAATTCTCCACCTCCATCTTCGAAATCAACCCCCCACCGGTCCTTAAAATCTGATCCTCGACTACAAAAAACCCCAGCAATTTGTGCGAAAAACGTCTGGTGTGATTCAAGAAACGGCGTCATTGAAGATACCTGAAAATCCGAAGTCAATTGAAGTTTCCGGTTCTCGAAATAATACTTCTTAAACCTATCCTCAAGCCCCAATGTTTGGTTTATATGGTAAGCTCTATACAATGGCGTCAAGTCAAACCCCAGAGCCCCTGCACCGCCATTATCATCCATAAATCCGTCAAGCCCTTCATCATCATCTTCTTCTTCAAGTGCATAAACACAGTCCCGAAGACTAAGTCTAGTCTGCTCCTCAGCTTGCCTCTGCTTGATCCGGAGCTCCTCTTCTCTTTGCCTAGCAGCTGAAGCTTGCCCAATCGCGAGTTGACCTAAATTCCTACTCACAATACGAATCTCAACGAGCCAATCCCCAAACTCCTTGCTAACTTTCCTCTCTATATTTGCCCTGATCTCCGGGATCTGCTTCTCCAGCATTTTCCGGAGCGTAGACGACGCCGTTTTGTTCAAAAACTCTCCTTCAATGGAATCCACACATTTCAAAGCCATGTAGAAATTACTCTTCGAAAGATGAAAATTAGCTCTGGAGCAAAACTCAATTAAATTAACACAATTACGAAGAGATTCAATGGCTAGAGTGATGTTTTTACATACGTTCCTTGCTTCGACGAAGGAATCCAGAGAAGTTAAGAGCGGAACGGCGACGGATTGTAGCTGAGAGTTGGAACTGGAGAGGGAGGATTTGAGTGAATCGACATCGGATAGAAGTGACCGGAGATCATCCACGGCCATGATGAAGTCTTCGTAGTGGGCCCTACATACGTCTTCGATTTCGGATTCCTTGGATTTGGTGAAGTGTTTGAGGTGGTGGAGGAGAGATTCAGGCTTACCAGAAGCAAAGGCTTTACGGATGAAAGGCCCTAAATCTTCGCCGTTGCAGATGGTGGCTGAGAGGAGGATCTGGTCTAGTTTGTCGGCTGAATCTCCGTTGTCTGTGGTGGTTGCCGGAACTACTTTCCGGCGCATCTTGGAGGTGTTGTTCATAGTGGTGGGGTGGTGGGTTGGGACAGTAACTGCTAGAGAAACGGGGCCGTGCCGTTGGGAAATGGAGGGGATTTAGGAAAAGAGAAGAAAAGGGAAAGGGAGGGGAGAAAGATAACTGAAGAAAGATTTGACGAGGCTTTGGCTTTGGACAGTGAGGACGAATTTCCGAAAGTAGGGGCCACACATCTTATTTGACTAATATGCCATTAGCTGCTGATTTTCACCTGCATTTATTTAACTCATGTTTTCTTTTATTTATTTAATTTTTTCCGTAGGGTATCTACAAGGTTTTGAAACACTGATCGAGCGTCGGCCAGGAAAAAGTTAATGAGTCACGTAGTTCTTGGTCGGATCGGTGGTCGGACCGTTATCGACCCGTTCATCAACCCGGTAACGTCATAAATATTAAAAAATATATAATATATACTTATTAATAAAAAAATAAAGCTAATGTAAGTATATATAGTAGAATTTAAGGACTAATGTAATAAATTTTTTCTCTCTTATCGTAATCGGGAATGTAATTGTAATTCACGTAAATGAGTAATTTAATTAGATGGGGAATTGGAATTGGGATTAATTAATAATTTTATTTGTATTAGGAAGGTTAACATAATATAAATAAAATATATAGAATCACATTAAATATAAAAGGAATAAAATAGATAAGGAATAAAATAGAAAATAGAAAATAAAGTAAAAGGAAGGAATAGTAACAATTTCGTGGGAGGGAAAAAAAAGAGAAACAAAAAATAAAAAGGAAAGAGAAAAGACAAGGAGTCAAGGACCAATCATGAATCACTTTCACAAAAGAAGAAAAAGGCGGCAATGGTTGTGACCCGGACGGTTTCCACAAAACCGTTCCGGTTTCCGAGTTGAACGGTCGGATCGATCGGATCAAACGGGTCAGTAAAATTAGAGCGGTTTTTTACGTGTACGGGTTTTGACGCCTAACCGGACCGCTCGGAGGTCCGGTCGACGGTCTGACCGGCCGGTCCAGTCCGGGTTTCAAAACCATGGGTATCTATGGCTCTATTTGGATTGGGTTTGGGTTTGAGATTGGGTTTGGGTTTTGGCGGGAGAGGCTAAAAAGTGGGCGGGAAAAATTCAAATTCAAATTTTTTTCTTCAAATAATCGTTTTTCTTCAAATTTTGGCCTCTAAAATTGGCGGGAGATGTTCAAATTCCAAATTTTTGAGAAAAAAATTTGGAATTGAAAGATTATTCGAAAAAAAATTTGAATTTGAATTTTTCCCGCCCACTTTTTAGCCTCTCCCGCCAAAACCCAAACCCAATCTCAATCTCAATCTCAAACCCAAACTCAATCCAAATAGAGCCTATATCCCATTGAAAAAGGAAATTATGTATTAGTGAATAAAATGTATATCAATTCATCAAAAAAAAAAAAAAAAAAGAATAAAATGTATATCAAATTTTCTTTTATTTACTTAATTTTTTAATATAATAAAAAATATAGTCCAGTATGAATAATTGCTTTTGTTTTTTGTTCTCTCCAAATATAATTGTTTCTTGGCACGTAATAAATTTTCCAAAACCCTCATTATTGAAAATGGTTCAATCTAATGGACTCTCTTGGTGAATCTTGGGTGGCGTTTGTTGCACAATAGTGTGAGTCTGCGGGCAAAGTATGGTACTCCCTCCATTCCTAAATATAAGACTCTTTAGACAATTTGAGAAAATTAAGGAAGTTGTCCATTCCACCTAAACTTCCAATACTACCCCATCCTCCCTGTCTTTCTCTCTCACTTCTATATTATAAAGAAAGAAAAATATTGAGGGTATAATTGAAATGAATTGTTGACACCTAACAAAAGAACCTTAAACGACAATTAATTTGGACTCCTAGATTTCTCCTAAACGACAATTAATAAAGAATGGAGGGAGTAATTTGTTTTCACCTCTTCTGGTTAAGAAACGGAATGCTTAAAAAATTTGGGTAAGTTTGCTTGGTGTGCTAAAAGCGGAGTTTGATTGGGGATTGTTGAACCCCTCTGCTTTAATTAAGTTTAGTGTACCCACCGTCGAGCTAAAAAACTCGGATACAAGGGTCTTGCAATTGCATGTGTCCCGCCTTGTAACTAAAAGGCGATACACGACACAATGTCTCTTATTCGTCTTTAACTTAAAATTTTCAAATAAAATAAAACCTCAAAGGAACTTTTTATATCTTAACAATATCTCAAGATAATTATTACATGGCATAATGCATCCTAAATTATGTAACCAGAAAGTATATAATATCAAGAAAAGTAAATTTCTTTTGACATGTTTCCAAGAGATTGATCAAAGGATTAAATCCAATTTGTTTTATTGAAACAGTGCACACCAAGACCATTTTCAGACAGTAAGCTTCATAAGACATGCTTAAATCACTTCGACAATTTTTACGCACTTTAAACTTCAAATATAACATCATAAATCAAACAACTTTCATGCTCAACCGTCACATCGATTGGGTTACCGAGGAGGAGAGAAAAGTTGCGGCTGAACAAAAACACATGTTCTTCGTTAGAGAACACATGTTCTTGGAGAACATGTGTTCTCTAACGAAGAACATGTGTTTTTGTTCAGCCGCAACTTTTCTCTCTCCTCGGGAACAAAAAGTAACACGCAAAGTTTATCCTTAAAATACCCCTATTTTGATACAGTCGTTGGATAAAAAAGTATAAAATCCAACGGCTGAGATCGTGGCCCGCACCGTACGGAATTTTTAGGGTCCGCATAGGAGCCGCGACGGTTAATATCCTAGCCAATCCTCCAAAGACCAGGGAGCTTGCTCCTGCTAGATAGGATTTCAAAAGCTTCTGCTAGATAAGATTTCAACTTAATTACATATTGCACTTATGTTCATGTAGAAATTAATTATTCTCCTTAAACCCAATACTTTTAATTTTTTTTTTTTTTTTAACTCTTAAGACAAATCAATCTAAAATCTTTATTGACGAAAATTAGTAACGGGGTTTCACAGCATGTGGTATACAAGTAGCTATGTTGGGTTAAGTATGAGATAGAGGCTACAAAATGGAGTAGGATTTGGAAGCATAAGGGCTCACAAAATTATAATTTTCTACTTTGGCAATTGCGACACGAGATTCTTTCCACTGGGGCTGCTTTTCAATCGATATTGTGGGCCTTCTCCGTAATGTCGAGTGTGTTATAATGGCGTGGATTCGGTGTTACACGCAGTCCGGGACAACACATGGACGATTCTGGACAGTGATGTCAGCTAAGGAGTGGATGGATGATAGTTTGGAGGCTAAGAGTGAAATGCGACGGCTTCCATATATATATATATATATATATATATATATATATATATATGGGTTGAGATTGTTTCTTTAGGAAAGCAGGTACTGGCGAAATAATGTGTGACACGATGATAGTGTTGTGACCCCTGTGCCTACTCATATTGCACATCTAATCAAGGCCAAAACTCTGGGAGGGATAGGAAAATACGAACGCTTAAATAAGAGTCTAGTAGATAGCTCTCTTTCCCGATTGATCTCTTACCTTAGTGGAAAGGTATCTATATATTTATATATTTGTGATTCTCTATGTTTTACTATGCCGTTCTTATGAAGCTTAGTTGTACTAATTTGATGGTGATTAGGATCGGGTCTCCGTCTTTTTGTTGGTCCTTTAGTGAATTGATTATCATAGTGTATGATTTCTGAATGTTCGATTGAAAAATGCTAAAGATAGTTACAGGAATTGAAAATTTTCTATGATTATTCGGTTTGTTTTTAACGTGATAGAGTAAGCTTGATCGATATCTTAAGTGTCTGAAATTGGCATTCTAATTTAGGGACAATAAAAGTTTGAAATGTGATTTAAATGATCTTCTTCCAGGAGGACAAGATTGCCATGGTTGTTGGGGACTGTTATGGATGATATCCGTGTTTACGAAGTCCCTAAAATGAAGGTTACTGCACTGAAATTCACAGAGACGGCAAGAGCTAGGATTGAGAAGGCAGGGGGATAATGCCTGACCTTTGACCAACTGGCTCTTAGAGCTCCCCTTGGGCAGAACACGGTATGTACTATATTGGCTTAAAATTTTCTTCCAGATTTTAGTGATTTGTACCTCTTTATATATATATTTCCTATACTTCTTAGCGATTAAAAATAGTTATTGCTGGGCCTGTAATTTGTTCGATGCTGTAGAGTGTGTTTGGTTCATACTTTGATCCTTTATGAAGAATTTAGTCAAAGTGCTTTTCATCAGATGCTGTAGAGTGTGTTTGGTTCAAAATTTGTTTAGCTTGTATCCGCTCTTCATTTTCAGAAGAATAAAAAGCTTATTAGTGAATGACTAGGGACGTTTCCTTCCCCACCCAGCGGAAAAATTCTCTATGGGACGGACCTTTTGGGTACCTGTGAGACATGGATGCCCGTGAGACCTACCCTGCAGGTGGGTCCTATCTAAATTTATGTGAAAGAAATGTGGGGCCGTAGCCACAAGGACCGCCCCATACCAGACTTTCCCCCACCCAACCGCTCCTTCAGTGTATTTCACTCCATCCTTTGCTTATATCTGCGGTTCATTCACAGAAGAATAAAAAATTATTTAGTGAATGACTTTTCAGAAAAATCTTAACACCAACAATTTTTTTTTTTTTGTTAAAGAAAATTTCAATTGTTGATAGTGATTTTTGTAACTTGTTTAATTGGTTGCTCCTTAGATCTAAACTCTGGACCTTTATGAGGGTCGTATCATGAAGGGAAGTAAAATAGTTGCACGACACCAGATTTATACTTTCTAATATGGATTACATCTGAAGGATTGGGATATACAACCCAGAAGTTAGTGGGATTAAACAAGTTAATAGCAATGCCAGGAACAAATCCAAATTTAATAGCCTCAGCCTATGCATATGGATTATTAAATGTTGTATATACAATTAATGGACAAGAACTAGATGAAATACCATAAGTTAAAACAGCAGCTAAGACTTATTTGGGAATCACTAAGGCTGACATGATTTACATCAGATTTTATTCAACACCCGCTGAGATATATTATGATCATATAAAGCCCCCAATTCATGTAATTAAACTGGGAATAACAAGGGATATGATTATACTAGAAGAAATACCTACATAGCAAGATATTATTGAAAGTCAAAATATTCCAAAGATATTACAGCAAAAAAGAGTAGTAAATATGAAAGTAATTTTTCAAGAATTAAGAAATACTTATGAATCCAGAAATCCAATATGGATGTATTATAGCAGAGATAAAAAATTAATTTACTCTATAAGTAAGTTAACAAAACCAGAAGTAGAGGAAGAAGTTAGAAGATGGCTTGAAACAATAGTATTACCAGATGAAGCACAAAAAACCAAAGCTATGAAGAAAGAATGGATTTCCGAAGAAGCTAAAAAACAATTATGCAAAAATTTCAATAATGTACCAGAATACAATTGCCGCCATTGTGGAGGACAAGACAACGAGGTAACTGACATAAAGTTAGAATAGTACTTCAATAATGTAATCTTTAGATAAAGTAAACAGTAAGATTCGAAAAATATAAAAGGAAACAGTAAAGTTAAATAATGTAAGGTTATAGACCCCAGCTATCTAAAGATAATTGGTAGGATAGATTTAAAGTAGGATTCTTTCTTATCCTTAGAGGATTATAAAAGAAGGAAATAAGATAGAAGGAAACCACAAAAAATCCTTCCCAGCACACCAATGCAGGTTCTCCTTAGAGGTCCTAAGAATGCTCGTGAAGCTGTGAAGCACTTTGGCCCAGCTCCTGGTGTCCCTCACAGCCACTCCAAGCCATATGTTAGGGCCAAGGGAAGGAAATTTGAGCGTGCTAGAGGAAGAAGAAAGAGCAGAGGTTTCAAGGTTTAAGCTGCTATGGATGGCTGAAAGCATATTAGTCTATAGAAATACTGTATGTGTGGAAGTTGATTCTAGCCTATTTGTTTTCACAGTCTCTATCATCTTTCAAATTTTTGTATGAGACCCTTAGACTCTCTCAAGGGGCCACAAAATTTTTAAGTATAACCTCTTTATATGTTAAGCCTAACCCAAATATCCAAACTACCATGTAGCCATCCATATCCATTACTCCAAAGTCCAACTATTGTTGACGATTTTGCCTCACCAATGCTAAAAAAAAGCATCTTTTGTAATTTTATAATGTCATATTTCGTTTATTTTAAAAATTGTAACAAGTTGAAAATGTTAATATTCATACGAAAGATCCCATTTTTAATTTTCGCACAGGGCCCTCGAAATGTCAGGACCGGCCCTACTTAGACAAGACATTTATCTCTAGCAATCATTACAAAGTTTGATACATGGATTCTACCCAAATGTTGGAAATTTTGCATTTTGATTAATTTTGTTTTTTTTCTTGATCAAAGGACTGGATATTGTATGTGATTGAACCGTTTGTTCTTTAATATAGTCTTCAAAATTCTATGCAACATAGTTTGTTTAGGTCATGTCAGTGTATCTCTTTTATTTGGGTACTGAATGTAAATCATGACTATTGAAGAAATGAGATTGAGTTGAAATTAAAGAATATATTTATTTGGCTAATTATGAGTGGTCGAGATATGTATTATATAAAAATATGGTTTTGTCCTGATGTACGATAGAGATATTTTAGCAACCTTTTTTCCCTCCCTTTCTATAAAAGAAGTCCGCCAATGAATAGAATAATCTCAGAATTAGAAACTACAAGAAGAGAAAGAGGAGAGAAAAGGGGAAGCTCAAAATCATGGAGAATATTCATCACAAAACAGTAAAGGTCAACGGTATAAACATGCACGTAGCTGAAATAGGCCAAGGCCCAACTATTCTATTCCTCCATGGCTTCCCGGAGCTCTGGTACTCATGGCGCCACCAGCTACTTTCACTCTCCGCTAAAGGCTACCGTGCCATAGCCCCTGACCTCCGTGGCTATGGCGATACTGATGCCCCGCCTTCAGCCGCCAGTTACTCCGCCTTCCACATCGTCGGGGATTTGGTGGGCCTTCTTGACTTATTGGGCCTGGACCGGATCTTCCTCGTCGGACACGATTGGGGCGCTATCATCGCCTGGTATTTCTGCTTGCTCCGACCCGACAGAATCAAGGCTTTAGTTAATTTGAGTGTTGAGTTCCATCCTAGGAACCCTAAGAGGAAGCCATTGGCTTCTATGCGTGCTCATTTTGGGGATGATTACTACATCTGCAGATTTCAGGTTCAGAAATCAGACACCCCTCTTCTCATTTTACCTTGAATTTTTTTTGTGTTATAATTTTCTTCTTTTAATTTTTACAACAAAATGTTACTTGAATGATTTTTAATTCGTATAGGAAAATGATTTGTAGCTCAATGAAATCAGTTATTCTGGGCAAAATGGTTAAAATAGAAAACAAACACTATTGACTATTGATTGGGCGGAAAGGATTTTGCGGTATTTTACATTTTTATCCGGAATTTAGCCAATTAATTTGTTAAACTTATCCGCCTAGCACTACCCGTTGGTAATAGTAGTAATAAAAAGTTGAATTAGGAGTTAGGACCATAAATCCTAATAGTAATAGGAGAATGAATATTCAATTTAGGACATAGGGAGTAGTATTTAGTTCTTTTCTAGGCGACTGGTCCAGGAATTGGTTAGATAAGAACTCCCGTTCCCTGCAATTTGGTTCTATATATGATTGTTTTAGATGTTATTGCTGAGATAGAATTATTAGTAAATTAATCTTGGAGCTCAAAATTTACCATTTGGCATCTGGCTTGATTCTGCAATGAAGATGCTCTTCATTGTTGTCATGGATAATTGTTGATTATGATATTGCCGTCCTTGCATTTATTTTTTTTCTTAATTACCTTGTCTAGCTAGGGAAGATACATATATTACTTTATTTCTGTCTTTTTTCATATATCACTACATGAATGCCATCAATTCCATTTCCGGCATTTTTCTTGTCAAATACGTTCATTTCCATATGATTGCAAGCTATAATGCAGTAAGGAATAATGTAGGGTTCTTACAGATTCTCAATCTTTTTCAAGACTCCTTTTGATTCTTTAAACATCAGTTGCAGAGGAAAACATAAAGATCAAGTATTTATCTTTAAAAGTGAATGTGATATCTTGATATGATAACTTTACACAGCAGGGCAACGACTACAATTCCTTTCTTAATTCTCAATAGGGTTCTTGGGTTCTCTGGAAGGACAATTGTTCTTAATCTTAATTGACCATTAACTTTCGGCTGCCAAACTAGCGCTTTGCCATATTTCCCTTTCACTAAACTTCTAGTATCTTTAAGAGTTGGAACTTCACATAAGGAGGATGAACATGTAGTTATTTAATTATTGAATTTTATTTTATATGGTTATTTTTCCCTATAGGAACCTGGCGAAGTGGAAGAGGAGTTTGCTCGTGTTGATACAGCAAGAATAATAAAGAAATTTCTGACATCTCGAAATCCTGGTTTACTCTGTGTTCCAAAAGAGAAAGGATTTGGAGGCTCCCCTCATAGCCGAATTTTGATGCCCTCTTGGTTGTCTGAAGATGACGTCAATTATTATGCCGATAAATACAACCAGAAAGGCTTCACTGGTGGATTGAACTATTATCGAGCTATGGATCTGTAAGTTTAAATTGATGATTTTGTGTTTCCTCTAATCTGGGAATTCTTGTCACAAGAGTATGCTTGTAATTGATATTTGAGGAATTAGTATCCTATTACTGCATTAATGGAAGGGACCAAGTGCAAGTGATGTGATATTTTCTTTTCCGGCTACTGCAGGAATTGGGAACTCACTGCTCCATATACTGGAGTGCAAATAAAGGTTCCGGTGAAGTTTATTGTCGGAGATCTTGACCTGACTTATAATACTCCAGGTACCAAGGAATTTATCCACAATGGTGGTTTCAAAAGACATGTGCCCTTCTTGCAGGAAGTTGTTGTAATGAAAGGGGTGGCTCATTTCCTTAACCAAGAAAAATCCGGAAGAAGTCAATGCACACATTTATGACTTCATCCAAAAGTTTTCGAACCTCTAAGATACTTTGTTGCATATGGTATGTCCTGCTAGTCTTCCTGTTAAGTCATTTTCGTGCCTGGAACAAGTTAATCCTGGGCTTGGCCAGATTTTGGACTCATTTTTTAGGTTGTTTCACATTTGGTTTTTGATGTTTTCATAGAATTCACCTTAGTGGAGTTCGATTATTTTCTCAAAAAATAAAAACAAAAACAAAAACTGATTATGTAAATCCGTTTTCAGTTATTTAGAGTTTAATATCCCAACACCATCTAATGAGCAAAAGAATTATACGGCTCTTATAAGAGAAAAAATAAAGAAAATACAAGTATTATGTTTAAATAAAATAATTCGTTGCCAACGCTAAAGTTGTATTAAACGAAAAAATATTCCACCTAGACATGACACTTCATAATAAAGTTATTACCCATGATAGTAAGGGGGAAAAATTTTCATTATCCAATTGATATTCATATATCTGTCTCAATCACTTAGAATTCGTCAC
This sequence comes from Vinca minor, assembly GCA_026122235.1. Lineage (NCBI taxonomy): Eukaryota > Viridiplantae > Streptophyta > Magnoliopsida > Gentianales > Apocynaceae > Vinca > Vinca minor. Next base: position 485,812 of record JAOCZM010000085.1, on the reverse strand, counting down.
GTGATTATTCCTTCTAATTTTATATTCACGTGTCGAATTCTAAGTGGTTAAAATACCAGTTGGGGACGTACGATTTTTTTGCTGTTAATTATCCTATCGTATTGAGGATATAAAGAAATCCTTAACCAATGAAAGACCAAGACCTTAATTGGCGTTGAATCTCCTTCTCCTCCGGAATTTCAACGGAAGAGAAATTCATTCAACATTCTGTGGCAAAGCGTATCTTGCAAAAAACAATAAATAACCGGATCCTTGAGATAACCTATACCATTCAACCTTCAAATATGCCTTAAAACTATACTGCTCCCCCAAAAAAAAACATAAAAAACCCCCAAAACAAATAAACAAGAATGAAGAACATGATGTCTCATTTCATTTTATCATTTCTATTATCTGTTGCTGCCCTCTGCCTTAGGCTCCAAGCTCAGCAGCATTCAACAAACCCATATCTAGGCAGCACTAACCTTAACCTAGTCGAAAAGGCCTGCCAAACTGCACCCGACAAAACCTTCTGCCTGAGTATTCTACAAGCCGATCGGACCAGCCCAAAGGCCGACATGAAAGGCCTAGCTTTCATTACACTCCGTGCAGCCGAGAAAAACGCCTCCGCCACCTCACTTTTCCTCAAAATAACGTTGGACAAGTCGCAAACGGACATGCAGCCCGCGGTCGAAGACGCCATCGACAATTGTAACGAACATTACTTGACCGCCATTGAATTGATCGAAGATGCCATAAATGCATTGGTTTCTGATAAACCAAATGATGTTAATAAATTCATGGGAGCTGCTGTTGCTGATCTTGATGCGTGCGATGCAAGTGTTAAGGGGCAGCCCGGTGCTGCTGCCGATGTGGCTGATAGGAACGTTGCTCTTCGCAGGATTATAGACGCCTCTAAGGCCGTTTTCCTAGTTTCTCAATCTTCTTAGATTATCTAAATAAGTTTTTTTTTAAAATCTTTTTACAGTTTATCTATTTCGTGTTTTGTTTAATAATATTGCATGTTTACATGATTTTGGATTATATATGAGTAATATTGCATTCTTTTTTTCAATAATGTTTTGACATGCATTAATTTTTAAATTTAAAATTTTATAAACTAAAAGAAATAGTGAAACCCCTAAAAAAAAAGTAAACACGTTATAATTATCTATTCGTGGGATATATAATTTTTTTTTTTTTGGCCAAGCAAGGCCCTCTTAAGATCTTAATGTTTTTGTACACGTGGGACGGGTTGTGGGCCAGAAATACTGTTGTTGGGCCTAGCAGCATCCTGACTTGACAATAGGCATCTTTTTCTATATTTACTCTACTAAAATGCATATTTAAGTTGAAACTAAATATTTATAAAGTTCGCCTCGATATTTTTGCACATATCTCATTGTACAACACATTATTATTTTCATTTTAAATTGAATTTTCATAGGAATTTAAAAGAGTAATTTTACCATGAAGAAGTTACAACAATATCCTTATTTAAAGAGGACCCATTTATTACTGAAGTATATTTTTTAAATATAAAAATTTAGGAAGTTAGTTGTGATAGTTTTTGAAGAAAATACATCTATTTAAAGAAATTGAAAATTTATTTTAAAATAAAATAAAATAGTACGTGAACATTAAATTTGGGATGGGAGGAGTATCATGTTTACATATTTTGATTAGAGGTGCAATTATACTAAAGTTTTCCCTAGCTGGTCGATCCAATCCAACGGTTATCAATACATGTTGAACCAATCCAACGGTTATGATGCACCGCCTAACCGATCCGTAGCTCCCATTAATGTTCCACATTTGGGAGGAAAGATTTTGATTATTGAGCTGAGCATGTGCAAAATTATGATGAAGCTTGGTTTAAGTAATAGTAAATACATGAGGGAGCAAAGCACAAGGAACTGGATGCTCGCTGCTCCCCTTAACTCCCTGTTCCCATGCCATGCAGGGGCTCACTTTGGCATGGATTCAATTTTGTGAGAATTACCCCCACGCCCCTCTCATATGAGTTATAGTGGAGCCTACTTGCAAAATAAGTCTCGCCACAACTCATGTGAGAGGATTGTGGGACCAATCCCACAAGGTCGACCTTATATTAGAATTTTCTCCATGCACTCGGATCGTGCTACGAAAGTGGGGTGTAGGGGTGAGCAAATTCTGTTTTTACCGAATTCCAACCAAATTCGAATTCAATTTGGTAATTCGGATTCGATAATTCGGTCACGGCCGAATTCGAATTGGTCGAATTTGGAACAAAATCGGTTGGACTAATTTTAAATTCAGTGGGACTGAATTCGAATTGAATTTTTAAATAATTAAATATTATTATTATATAATTAAATATATATAATAAGTAATTTAGTAATATAAAAATCCTAACCTGTATTCTTTACCCTAACCCTATCGAATTGATTTTGGACGGATTTTAGGACTGCATTTGTACTGAATTTGGATTGATTTTATGGTTGCTGTAAATTGCGCTTGATTTTATATAAAAAACATGGTAGGAATTGTGTTGTACTTAACCAGATTCTACTCAAAATTGGACTAGAAATGGACTTGATATTTGCAAAAATCTGAACAAAAATGCACCCTCCAATTCGGCCAATTCGATCGAAACCGAATTCCGAATTCCCCAATTCGGTCAATTCGAATTTGGTCGATTTTTTGAGGTATGAAAAAAAACTGAATTCAAATGACCGAATTGACAAATTCGAATTCGGTGCTCACCCTTAGTGGGGTGAAATCGCATGTTCCCGTATATGTCATAATTTCTTTACCCAAACTAATCAGAATTTGTTATATGAGAATTTTTTTCAATTATATATACACATAAAGAATTGTGAATGGTTGAGTATAAGAATAAGAATATACACAAGGGACAGATAATTTTTTACCAGTGGCGGACCAGGAGGGGCGACCCCCAATTTTTTTTAGAAATGATAAATAATTTATAGAAAAAAAATATTTTTATGAGATTTTATTATAAATATTTTATTTTATCACGCTTAAAAAAATTTAGTAAAAAATTCGTCTCTAATGAATAATTTCTCATTCCACAACTATGTATAACTAGCAATGGCAAGTGGGTTTGGCCCACCCGCGACCCACCCCGCCCCGCCCCGTTTAACTCGGCCCACTTTTGGACCCGCCTAAACACATTATGACCCACGAGTTAAGTGGGTTTTACAAACGGGGCGGGGTGGGTTGTACATTTAAGAAAAATCGACCCACCCCGCCCCGCCCCGTCTCCCCAACCCACTTAAACCCGCCCCATTTAAACCCATAATACCCAACCCCAACCCACTTAGACCCATATTACCCCAACCCCTATAAATACTCACTCAAATCCCCTCAAACCCACACTATCATTTTCTAAATAGAAAATATGGACAACATTCCTCCTAATCCCTCTACTAGTGCTAGGACTAGGAGGACTTCCAAGGTTTGGCAATTATGGGTATTTAATGAGGAACTTCTCACAGCTAAATGTACGATATGTGGGTATGAAATTCGTCACAAACATGGTTGGGGGTCGGGAATAATGGTTAGACACATAAAAAATAAACACCCGGATTGTTCTGTTTAAATTGTAATTTTTATTGTACTTTTCATTTTAAATTGTAATGTTTGTTTTATTATGTTGTTTTCATCTAAGTCCCCCTCATATGTAAGTCTTATTTTGTTATAAGTAAAACCAGTATGACTTTTATCTATATTTATTTTTACCAAAAAAAAAAAATTAAAAAAAACTCCGAACCCACTTAACCCACCAACCCGCCAAACTCGCCAAACTCGCCAAACCCACCCAACCCACCGGGTTAACCCGTGACTCGGCCCACTTTTGACGGGTTTTCCAAACGGGGCGGGGTGGGTTCGTCATTTTCATTTTTGGACTCAACCCGCCTCGCCCCGTGTTCACCGACCCGCCCCGAACCCGCCGGGTTAACCCATTTGCCATTGCTATATAACTATGGATCTAAACATTGCAAGTTGACCTCTTCTATTCTGGCCTTTTCACACCTGAGGAAGCGTACTTCACTGTCTATTCTGGGATTAAGTAAACTTTTTTTTTTTTTTTTGTCAGAGCAATTGGTCTATAAAAATAATACATTTGGAAAAATATGAGTATACTTATATTGTCACGCACCCCTTCCTGAAAAGCCCGTTTGATTCGGGGAGCTGATGTTCCGGGAGATTTTGATTCCTCTAAGAAACCATTTATGGTAGCTTTAGCTTTTTGAACAGTTCTAATATGAATCTGGTTTAACGGATTCGAGACGGAATTAAAGAGAGTGGGATGACAGCTGCCTTATAAAATTTTAAAAACACAATATTTTTCTTGTAAAAATATCAGAAGGTTTGGATATGTCATTAAAAATCTTAATGTTTGCCTATTAAAGAATTGTGCGAAATATTAACTTCAACCCCAATCACAAATTATGTCGATGCATTAATCTTATGGTTCGAAATTCACTTTATCAATTGTCATTACGTGATATAAAAAAAAATTACTATCAATTATCTATCTTCAGCGAATTATTATGAATTCACTGACGAATTATGAAAACCCGAAGATCCACACGTACAAACATTGGACAGGGATCTATATTTAGATCCTTAAGCTGGTAAAATTAATAATTCGCGAGAAAATTGAATCCTAAAATTGAATAAATTTGAAGTTATGAACACTCAAAGAATCTATTTGACAGCTGAAATTCACAGTTGACTGAGATACATCCATATCAATTTGGTAAAACAATTGGTACTATAAATTAAAAATTAACCAAGTAAATAAAGAACAAAAGAACAATATCCAAGTTATGGACCCGCAGAACTGGTAGATCCAAAATTAAATGTGCTGGCAATTTCGATTAATATAAAACACTATTGTATGGAACTCCCGTTTGAGGTAGCCAATCATCTCCAAGTAAGAACCTATCGACGTTGAAATTAGCAATATCGGTAACATTAATAGTTTGAATTGCCGGCCAGATTACTCTACCGGTTACATTGGATCCTGGCCCCGTATTATTATACTCCGCGTAGTACGATGTGTTAAGGGCAAAATCGCCATTCCACGCCGTCCACCCCGTCGGATGAATCAAACTATCCATATAAGTCTCCATGAAAATTGTCCTAGAATACTCCTTCCACGGCCTCCCTAAATACGTCCTTATAGTAACGTTGCTCGTGGCCAAATCGTCAGCAGCTCTAATATGACATTTCTGAATAGAGATTCCGGTGTTTTGATTTGGGTCGGATCTACCTTGAGCCGTGATTGCATTGAACTGATTATCTAGTGGCCGTCGAGGGTAGAAGTTGCAATTTTGAAAAACTACAGCAGCATTGCCGAATACAAAGTCTACTGTGCCATAAATATCACAGTCTCTGTAAAATTGGCGAAGAGAATGTGTATATAATGTATCTTGGTACCCTTCGAAACTACAACTATAGAAGGTAGATAAATCGGCCCCGTTTCGGACCGCAACGGCCTGGTGCTTAATTGCACCGGCCGTGTTACGGAACGTCATGTTAACGGCCACAAATCCTTGTCCCACCACAGCTGCATGAATAACATGGAAATCATTAGATGTTTAACCAAAATAAGAACGTACGTACTAGAAAGCAAATTATAACCTTTTCTTTTAATCATTACTCCAAAATGTAATAGTCTTTTGTACTACGTAAATTCACCGAATTCGAATTTGAATTTAATTTTTTAAGTTTTTTAAACAAAAAATAATGACATAATTCGCATTCAAATTCAGAATTACTGAATTCGGAATTTGATTTTGCCGAATTGACCAATTTCACATGAAACTTGATTGACATCGAGACAAATCCAAAATCAAAATAAACAATAAATTGAGAAAAAATAATATAACCAATACATTCTTCATATTTACACGAAAAACTAATCAAAAACTCGTCAAAATGACAATTTTTAGAGTATATTTAATATATAATAAAATTATTAAAAAATGAATTTGAATTCGGTCAGACCGAATTTAATAATAGCTCAAACGATTTTGTCCTATTTTTGACCAAATCGAATTTGGATGTATTCAAATTGCCGAATTGAATTCGAATTCGGTCAATATTACCAGTAAAAATCGAATTTGCTTACCCTACGTACATTATTTAAAATACTATTGAAATTATTTCACACATTTTATCTTAGTATAATAATTTTGTTATATTTTAGGGTAAAAAGCACTGACGCCCCCCTAAACTATTCACTTTTTTGGTTTTTGACCCTCAACTAAAAAGGGTCAAGTTTTACCCCCTAAACTATTTCGGTTTTTGGTTTTTGACCTTCCATCCATATTCTCCGTTACATCATAACGGAAGTCCAAAAAATGGGGGCATTTTGGGAAAATCATATCATTCATAATTAATAGAATTGAATTTAAGGGAAAAAAGGGCATTTTAAGATATTTTTTTTAGAGGTTGGAATTTACAGTTGGTGGTTGGAGAAGAGGAGTGGTACCCGACTTCCGGCTTCTTCTGTCACTGTTCTCACCGGCGACTTCTTCTTCCTCGTCAGAATAATAGGTTTTTTTTTTTATAAAAACAAAAAATTTAGGATCTTATACAGATTGCCCAAAAATGCCCCCAGTTTTTGGACTTCCGTTATGATGTAACGGAGAATATGGATGGAATGTCAAAAACTAAAAACCGAAATAGTTTAGGGGGTAAAACTTGACCGTTTTTAGTTGAGGGTCAAAAACAAAAAAAAGGAATAGTTTAGAGGCGTGAGCGCTTTTTACCCTATATTTTAAGTAGTAATATTATTGTTGTATTAAACAATGTATCAGAAAATTTGTTATACACAATATTAATACATACCAAAAGTTGAAGAGTTGAAAGTTGTCCATCCATCAACGAAGCTATGATTACCAGTGATGATCGTCTGATTAATACCATCTCCGATCATCATAAGATATCTTTTGTTTTTGGCAATAGAAACATATTCCTCGTACAAACCGGCCGTTACATATATCAAAAAGTATCCATCCCTAGCATCAGTCTTGTTCGGAGCCGCCGCCACAGCATCATTAATATTAGTAAAATTTGCAGTTCCATCTTGGCTAACAATAACGATATCATTAATTAGAACTTGATTATCATAATCATCATCGGATTCAAATAACTTTCTCCGGCTAACGGTCTCATAAAGTTTACGGGTCTCTTGAGACATTTTCATAGGCATACCGGCCACGTCAGCAAAAGGGAATCGCCTCTTGGTGGGATGAGGTGGAAGTTTTTTCTTTTTCGGGACCCATCCTCTAGTAAAGAGTGCTAATGAAAGGCTGAAAATTTTAGTATCGTTTGTAAGAGGAGCTGTGAGACCGTTCCTGACACTCCACGTGGAAGATGTCGCTTGTAGGCCATCTAAGCAAGTTTGAGTATTGGTCAAAATTGCACTTAGCATTGTTTGGACATCTTCAGCTTCTAATGTGGGAAGTGCTTTTGAAGTCCCGTTGACCGATTGGAAAGATGTTTTGAGGAAATCCATGTTAAGAGCGGCTAGGAACTTGCAATCTTCGAGTGCACCAACGGCGGTTTTGGTAAGATATTTGGAATTACGAAGATATTTTTCGATCATAGACAAGAATTTACGAGCAGCGGAAAGAGATCGCTTGACGGAAAAACGGCCGTAGTCGTAGACATTGGCGGTGGAATTGTCTTTGGGAAGGACCGATCTACAGAAGGATGGGTAGGGAGTGGATTTACAAATGTTTGTGATTGATGCCGCCGGGTTAGATGGGGATGGAACTTCTGCAGAAGAAGATAGATGGTAGAAGCATGAAAAAGAGGATTATGAAAATGCATGAAAAGAAAAGCTTAGGAGAAGCCATATTGGACGTTGTGGCTTAAAAGGGAAAAAGATGAAATGATGATTTGAGTTGGGAAAATCTACCCAGTTCTATATAAAGGGCAAAATGTCTATAACTTTTTATCTTTTTCCGAGAAAAAAGTTATATAACTTGAGTCAGACAATTATTTAACTGTCATTGTTGGACTATTATTACATCCTCTCACATGAATTGAGCATAGCTTACATTTACAGATATGCCTCCCTCAGTGTCAAAGAATCGTTTATATTCATGTATGTGCTCATTCATTGATCTGATCACTCACAATTTGCTGCGTGTATATAATTTTAAAAAATGTACACATGGAAAATTGTGAGTAATGGATACATATACGAGCACATACACGAATACACACAATTTCCACCCGCTTAATTTATGTACGAAATTGTGGAGCCAATGTCACAGAAACGTTCATATAATTAAATTTTTCATATAACTTTTATAGTCTATACTCCGTTCCCAATTATCTATCGCCTAGACATACTTTATCAGTTTTTTAATTATCTGTCACCTTATGAAACTAAGAGAGTATTAAATGTATTTTTTTTAAACTTATCATTGTCTTTAATTAATTCAGTTAATAACTAATTTAAAATGTCTCAATATAAATGTATTAATTGAAAGTTAATAATGTATATATATATCTTTAAATTAATGTATCATAATCAATTTCTTAATTTGAGTGCATTATCAATAATGCAAGTTGATTGAATTGTCGAGGGGAAAAAAAGAAAAGACATTGAGTTGTGCGCAAATGATGAAAGTCAATTTTTACAAAACGCGTTCGGATCTCGAGTTTTGATTTAAAAGCGTTCTACGACCGCGAATAGAGGTGGCAAGTTCTTGTCGTTTGCTGCATTATTTTACGAGTTTGATACTCGTACCAATTTACGAGTTTGTGACTCTCTCTACACAAAAAGGATATCTACGCTACACACTCCAATTTAACAGAGTAATTAAATGATATAAATTAAGGCGACCCAACAGTTCTCGATCAGGTGGGAGGACTTTTAACTTGTTGACCACAGATTTTGTGAATCTGGCTCTTAACATATACACCACTCACATTTATGATTAAATATCAGGAACATGAATATTAATAAGGCTAATATTAAATTATGTCTCTTATGCCAAATTAAAAATGAATTTGAATTTAATTCTAACCATCAAAATGGGCCTCAAGAAAGAAAGGACTACACAAATTATATACGTTTTAAATATTCTCACAGACTACTTAATTTAAAATATTTAACCATTTCAGGACTCCATGAATAAGTGTGGTTTTTCTCTTTTGTTTCTGCCTTTCCTCTTCTACACTAAAAGGCGATATCCACGCCTATATGGCTCCCACTTCCCGATCCGACAGGAATTGTGGAGGATATAAATCAAAATGACCAAGCGGCTTGATTGGTGGTAGACCTTATCTTAGCCCACCGAAAAAGCCATCCCCACATTGGAGGGTTGAAACTTCCACACTGCGGCTGCCAAAATTCAAATTTGCGCCCTCCTACACAATCTGCCACCCCAAACCAACTGTGCTACTCTTGCAGATTTTCTGCCTTTCCTCTCATTATAGGGACAAGAGGAGCTACATTATAATATATGTATTGTGATTGAAATTAAATCCCAGAAAGCGATGAGTGACTTCTTCTTTTTTCACATTGAAACATCCTTTTTTTTTACATCAAACAAGTTAGATTACTCTATTAAAATTGAAAAAGTATTAAAAAGAACTTTCACTTTGAAAATTCTATTTAAGTATGTGAGGTGTATTTGGATTAACTTTGGATTTAATTTTTTTTTTAAATGAACCGTTTGTAAAATGAGATGTGTATGATAAAAAAAATCTTTGGATGGCAAATTGTGCAAAAGTGGTGTCAGATAAATTTGTTAAAGAAAGCTATAAGTAGAAATATAATTTTTTTAAAGAGAATCTTTGAACTCAATACAAATTTTGAGTTTGGAAGCCATTTTCCTTTCATATACAATCTAATGTTACAAAATTAAGGTGAAATCAAGTCAAATACATTTATTTATTGCTCTAGAGTGTTTATAGTTATACCCAGTGATGTCAACCAGTTAGCACATGGCAACATGCTCGGTCAAATACATTTTTTCTTTTTCAAATATATTTATAGTCGAAAAAAATACAGTATTAATGCTAGAAAGGCTCCATGCCCCAGTAACCAACGTGTCATAAAATTATATAAAATTATTTTTTGTGGTGCACCCATGTAAAACAGTTTTTATGTTACTTATATTTGCAACTCATTAAATTATTATGTAGCTCAATAGCTTAATTGTTTATCATTTGAACTTCATATTTCTCCCTATTTCAAAACCTTCAGTATAATTCACAACAAAATGAATGAAATCTATCGATTTATCACCGTAAAAGTTTAGTACTCTCATATATAATTAATATAAATGAAACAAATCCGAAAGAATTGAAGACGCAAAAGAAATAGAAAAATGGGTGCGCGAAATTTTTCAAAAAATCTCGCACCCTTTTCTCTTTTCAATTTTTTTTATTTCATTTCTTGCATAATATTTTCAAATTTTGTGTTTTGATGTGAATAGGAGAAAGAGAGAGTAATTTGAAAATGAAAAGTAATCAAGCTATACAAAATAATTTAATGAGTTGCAAATATCACCTATGTAAAATTTATTAGATGGGAAAATGTCAAAGGATATTTATACAGTGTTCTCCCCTGGAGTTAGCTTGTTTTGCTTTAGATAGATTGGATCAAATGCTACTAGTACTGTAAAGCCTGTGAATTTGTTGGACCTTGATTACTCAATTATGTAATTATAAAGAGTGTAACTTTAATTAATAATTATTAGGAGTACGAATTTGTTTCTCTTTTTTTGGGGGTGAGTACAAAGTACCGGTTTTGAGAGTTCAAATCTTACTTAGTGTAGAAAAAATGACAATATGTTATCAGTTTGCAAGAATTTCTGATAGGTTGGCCAAGTTGCCATTAAAATCTCAACTGGCAACATATTGTCAGGCAAAATGCCTCGATACCAGTAAAAAAAATACCTAATAATATTCAGAGCTTATGAATAAATGATTTGGCAAATAATGATCATAGGGCCCAGAGATGAAGCCATGACTTTTAGGTTGGGGCGAAAAATTGCAACAGTATGTTGAACTACATAAAAAAACTGCAAAAAAATATTGGGAACGAATTTGACCAAATATTTCAAACTACATATAAAATTTACTATATCAACTACCCCACTTGCACCCGTTGTCTTCGTCCCTGATACGGCCCATACCTATATGTTCATGATCAACACGCTTATTCGCAGAGTATAAGTGTAGCTTTAATACTTGAAATGCTTTGTCCGGCGGCCGCGCTCTCCTCAACTGCTACATTTCCAATCAATTTAGCAAAGCATATTAGTTTAACATTTTTATTTTTATTTTAAAGTTGTTAAACTTTAATTTATAATCTCTTAAAATACAGCCAGACACTCTAACAACATACTCCCTCCATTCCCTATTAATTGTCGTTTAGGAGATATTTAGGTATCCAAATTAATTGTCGTTTAAGGTTGTTTTATTAGTTGTCAACAATTTATTTCAATTATACCCTTAATATTTTCCTTTCTTTATGACGTAGAAGTGAGAGAGAGGGAGGGTGGGGGATAATATTGGAAGTTTAGGTGGAAATGACAACTTCCTTAATTTTCTCAAATTGTCTAAAGAGTCTTATATTTAGGAATGGAGGGAGTACTAATATTTAAACACCAGCACATACTTGTTGATTATTTAAGTCTCATATTTAGGTACAATACAAGTTTTAATATAATACTACTGTCATATCTCTATAACTCAACTGAATAATATTTTAGCTATTTACAATATATTCTCTGAATATATGTTCACCCCATATACAATATATGTATACTAATATTATCCTTCGGGCTTTTGGTACTATTTTGGAGATATTATCATAGACTCTACCATGACGATAATATCCACCAACATCTAGAATAAGCTGTTGGCAAATAAAAAAAAATTTCCCTTCATTCCTAAATCCTAAATATAAAACTTTCAGAATAAGTAGCGAAAATTAAATAAACAATAGTTAAGATATTTTTTAAACAAAATATCAATATTATTATCTTAAATTAAATTAGTGATATACAAGTTCTATTTAAGATAATAATATTAGTATTTTGATTAATAAAACACCTTAGATTTTGTTTCCTTAATTTTCGTCACTGGTCCGAATGTCTTATATTTAGGAATGGAGGTAGTATATATATAAAATTTATTTTTGAATTTCGCTCCGAAAGTTTTAAGCATTGAGGAGGAGCTAAACTCCAAACAGTGTAATATTTGAATTTTGCTAAACGATGTCAAAGTCGTTTAACTTGGAAGTTAGAAATCGGTGAATTTATTAGAATAAAATATGGTTAGAAGGGTTGACAAGCTGGCAATTAGAGTTGTTTGTCTTTTGGAAGATTTTAATGTGTGTAAGAGAGTCAAAGTCCCTACCACCGACGCGTTCAATTGGTCAATACTACTCTACTTTCTTTTTCTTTTTTCTTTTTCTTTTTCTTGAAAAACGTTAGGTCAATGCTTAATTACTACTGCATGCAAACATCGAAGCATACGATCAGGTAAGGTTCTAACTGTTGCAGTCTTATTTAATACTCCCTCTATCTCAAAATAAAAGGTTAATATTTGAATTTTTCACATAGGTTAATTTTTTTTTTTTTAAATAATAAAAGTTAAAACTAAAAGACTAATATATCATCGTTAACTAATTCTTGAAAATTAAAATTGTAGTTAAAATAAAAGTAAAAGGAGGGTAAAAATGGTAGAAGTTCATTAAATTTGCATTGATAGTCCAAATATTAACATTATTTTGGGAAAAAATTGAAGTTCAAATGTTAACCTTATTTGGGGATGGAGGTAATAATAGTTAAAAAATTAACCACGTTTATTGAATACACTGATGCAGTTTTATTTATAAATAGTTCTGATATAGATTATGTCTAATGAGCACTATGAGTATTTGATTTAAATTTACATCATCACAAAATGATAATAAGGAAAATTTTGTGATAATGTGGATGATTTGTGACCAGGGTCTACTTTATAACAACTATTTGACAATCGTCATCTTAAAAAAATAGATATCTAAAGATGACTTCAAATAATTGTATCCCCAATTGTATATATATAATTGACACTTCTTACTCATATTTATATTTAACTTTCTTTTAAATGGAGAGTTTTCATTCCCTTTTTTTTGTATTGGATAACAAATTTCATTTCAAAATCGGTTTCCAAAATAGATGACTTTTGTTGCAAATAACTCGTACATTGATACGTGGTAGTGAAAGTATTCAATGAAGAAACTAAAAGAAAAGAGGGCAGCCTAGCCCCATTAGTTAGCGAGACTTCTCCTTTGTGTCATTTTTCCTTTTTCCTTTTCTATTTAGGTAAAATCATAATAATTGTAGACTTTGGCCATTGAAGTTCTCTTGGCTAGACATTTATAATTCGAGTGATAAAATTTCCATATTAGGCTGATTAATTTCGAGTTCCTTGCTTACTAGTTGAGCTATTAGATATTCTAGTTTTCTTTAAGTTCTTTTATGTAAATTTGATACATGACAAGTCAATTAAATGAGTCGATCATAGTCGGATACTATAAATTCCATTGTTTTCTGTAGGTTTTAATTTTTTTTAAAAAGAAAATTTTTATAGCTATAAATCTCAGCTGTCAATTAATAATAATTAATAATTGAAAGATAAAAACTGGGGAGATGTCTTTGTCCCATAAAATAAGTGGAGTTAAAGGGACCAGGACACCAGGCTTTAAGTAGCATCAATGATGTATTGGCCCTTTTAGTATTGGGCCAGGGCTTCTCTACCCACGTAGAGGAACTCCAATAATAATAGGCCAATTGACTGGACCAACACGTGGCATTTATTAGCCCACGCTCTAGCTTTGTTCCCCTTTACAGATATATAAATGGGCTCACTGAAAGTGGAGATGGATTCAAAACAACAAAATGATATAATACAAGACATCGACTATCGTGGAATTTTTCTGTAGTGGTAGGGCTTCGTGTAAAAGAACAGTATAGGTCAGCCATTTCCTACTAGCGGTCACGCTACGGCCAACTGCAAGTCGAACCGAATTGGTCACCACGTTGGCGGTAAACACACCCTCCGTTTTTAAACTGAACCATTCACACATATACATTATCTACCTCCCGGAGAAACTTGTTTTCAGCAATCACATCTCACCCCCAATATATTTTATAAAGAGAATATGACTTTCAATTTTTTTAATTTGTTGAGAATAAAATCATAAATCATAATTCTATTACATAGTGTACGCTAGGTAAATCTCATCTCATATAATAATTTACAAAAAGGTATATTATATTACAGAAGTTTTACTCCGAGTTGAGTCTGGAGTTTCACCCGTTCTCACTAGGCCAACTCCAATTGACAATGTGAACTAATTTATGACTTTGATTTTTAAGTTCTAAAAAGCTATTTTGTTCCTTAGCTCATCCATGGAGAAGTTTGTCAATAAAGTTAGGAAATGTCAGCTAATAATTGTAAGGTCTATAGGTATAGTATGAGAGAAAGAAAAGAAGAAGAAAAAAGAGGGAAGAGAGAAATTGAAAAATGCAAATCAATCAAAGCTCTGCCCTCTTGCATGTGAGAAAGACTAATGATTTCAGAAAGATCACATGATAACATGAAGATGCCACAAGAACAAACATGCCTTCTCAGTTCTACTATGGACCCTCATTTGCTCTCCAATTTCTCACTAAATCCTAATCCTCCTCTCACCTGTTTTGGGATGAATTCAGAAATTATACGCGTGAAATATCAAAATTACAAAATTTAATTTTTAAAGGTTTTTTTCATAAAAAATGACTATAATTCTATTGAAAATCTAACCTACTATGGGAATCGGGTAGCCCAAGTGGTAAAGCTACCCGAACACGGGTCATAGGTCCTTATTCGATTCCCATATCTCCCCTTTATTGGGATAATAATCTCCTCCTCTGGTGAGGCATCCTCCTCCTCTGATGAGGCAATACATTCCCCAGGCATGGAGCATGCTTTAATCGGCCTTTCTAAGGTACTCTCCGCTCTCTTCCCCTCGGGGACAACGCCCTTACGGGCTTAATCTGACATACTAAAAAATATTAAGTGCAATCGTTGCTTTTGTGCTCCACCTTACATCCGCCATTGCTCATATTAAAAATAATTATTGCAATTCTCCAAGCACTTTACTACTTAATAATGTTACTTTGGTTTATCCTCCATCTGGCCCAATAGGAAGGAATCCGAATCTTATCCTATATACTTAATCTATGTACTTCCTCAAAGGAATTAAGATAAAATTAGGCAAATAAAATCCTATGTCCCGCTCTGTGTTTCGTCGTCTGTATTTACCACATATTTCACTATTTCTCTTACGGGTTTCATTATTTATTTTAGGTTATAATTTTTTAATTAAAAAATTAACACAT
Source organism: Vinca minor (assembly GCA_026122235.1). Taxonomy (NCBI): domain Eukaryota; kingdom Viridiplantae; phylum Streptophyta; class Magnoliopsida; order Gentianales; family Apocynaceae; genus Vinca; species Vinca minor. Next base: position 470,411 of record JAOCZM010000085.1, on the reverse strand, counting down.
GTCAAATTCTTATTAGTGAAAACAGTAATTGAAACACAAACGGGTACAGAAGATTCCTAACCACAAAACTATGAAAAAGAATAAATTAACCTGGATCTCTTCTTACAGATGGATTCCCTCAATTTTCTTGTCTGTGTCTCTATTAGGAATTTGGATCATCCACAGCAAATTATACGTTCATTGTCAAATAGAAAATAGAGTCTCACGATGTAAGTAATTTTTAAAATGAACTTTAAATTGACAAAATTTTCACTTATCATGTTTTAAACACCTCTATAGTGTTTTAAATACAGTAAAGAAGGTCAACTTCGTCTGTTTAATCTGTTTTAAGTACTAGAAATAAAAACAAACCCCTCTATTATGATATTTTATGCCAATTTTTATACACGATATTAAGATCAATTAGTCTAATGTTATAGACCTATATCTTGTTATGCAAATTCTTAGCCTCGTATGTAGAAGCCTGGCTATGTTAGGTTTCTAATTTGATTTTATAAGATTTGGACAATTGTATATTTTTAGATTGGAGTAAAAATAAAAATAATCTTATAAAATTTAGACTCGAAGACTCCATTGTAGCAAGATGAGATCTGAATTCCTAGATTTATTTGGAGGGATGGGATTGAATTGGTTTATAGCGAAATGGAGTCTGTTTCGGCGCAGTGTAAAGCCATGGAGTGCTTCTCGAATGAAGAGCCCAGATACATAGGGTCTACTTGGATTGGGTTTGGCTTGTGATTGATTTGGGATTTGGTCTCAAAATGAGTGGAAAAATACAATTTTTGACTTAGAAAATTGGCGGGAGGATTTCAAATTCAAATTTTTTCATTCAAATATTCGTTGAAATTGAAATTTTTGAAAGAAAATTGACGGGAGCAATTCAAATTCAATTTATTTCTTTCAAAATTTCAATTTCAACCAATATTTGAACGAAAAAAATTTGAATTTGAAATTCTCCCGCCAATTTTCTAAGTCAAAATTTGTATTTTCCCACCCATTTTGAGACCAAATCACAAACAAATCCCAAGCCAAACCCAATCCAAGTAGACCCATAATAAGAAATGGGCTTTTGTTTTTTTAAATGGCTACAATGCACATGTAACAGTTGTTTCGCACATTCAGAATCATTATTAGATAAAAATATTCAATCGTGGAAAAAAATAATTATTTTTAAAAAAAAATTTAACAACTTTTAAAAAAAATTTCTCTAAATATGAACTGTCGGATTAAACCTCTAAAACTATCTGTATTCCGTAAATACAAAATTTTGTATGTTCCACAGTATAGTCGGTCAGCTTTTTAGCACTTTAGAGTTTTGAGCTCTCTGAACTCAAGATTGAAGCCACAAACCCATGCCGGTACTTATTGCCTTTATCCGACAGCAGGCTTCATCTTCTCACTAACATTTGACTGTAATTCTATCCATGTTTGACTGAACTAATTATTAATATTTTTATGAAGCCCTTCCTCCGAATAAATGGGAATATACTTCAATTTGCATATGGCAGATTGGATTAAGTTTAGTATGTCACAGTCTATTGTACTAATTTCAAACTAATACAAAATTTTAAATGATTGGTACTTGAGTTTTTCATTTATATAAGCTTAAAATCAGACGAAACTCATAATATATTTAATTCAAGTACATTCAAGTAAAACAAAAAAAAACTATTCCTCCGTCAATGGCAATTGCCGAGTTTCGCGCCGTTTCCGGCTTTACGCATCTCCATTGACTGCATGTTCTTCCTCTTGGTGGCAAGAATTTTTCAGAGATCAGCTTATGAGAACAATATCAGTGCATGAATATTACCATTCGTCATGAAATAATTTCATGTATTAGAAGGATCTGAAATTCCCTTTTCGTTATATCTAGTAATTCAGAATTCGTTATATCATCACATGATATATAGTGCGAGAATATTTTTTAATTTCAATCATAGACTCGAGACTACAAAATATTGTGATTCAAAAGGCGTTAATGCAGATATTTTGGGTGTGCTTGGACAAGGTTTGGTTTGAGACTGGTTTGGTTTGGTCTCACTTTTGGAGAGAAATGCCCAAAATTTGACCACTTAAAATAGGCGGGAAACATTCAAATTCAAATTTTTTTCTCTAAAATTGTCGGGAGATGTTCAAATTCCAAAATTTTGAGGCTAAATTTTGAATTTGGACGATTATTTGAAAAAAAAATTAGAATTTGAATGTTTTCCGCCTATTTTAAGTGGTCAAATTTCCCTCCAAAAGTGAGACCAAACCAAACCAGTCTCAAGCCAAACCTTGTCCAAGCACACCCTTTGTTTCCCTAAATTGTAGGGAATAATTTAGACCTTCGATTTGAAAAAAATTCAATAATGGCTTATATTCAAAATGAGAATATAGCTATTTATATACAAAATTGTTATTTTGACGAGATTATATTTTCCATATGACGATAAATATTTAACTAGCGTTAAATTAAATAACCGTAAATTGTCAACTCAATGGTGAGAAAAATAATTATTGACACCTTACATATAACTGTAACCACTACGTATTTGTGAATGTGACCTCTTAGAATTCTCCATAAAATCTGAGAAGTTTTATTATAGGTAATTAGTACTCCCTCCATTCCTAATTAGAAAATCAAGAAACTTGTTATTTTCACCCAAAGTTTCAATATTACCCCTCTCACTTCTATAGCATGAGAAAAGAAAGGAAAAAATAGGAATGACAGATGCGGCAAATAAAAGAAATATCGAGGGTATAATTGAAATAAATTGTTAACAACTAATAAAAGAGTCTTAAACAACAATTAATTTAGATACCTATAAATCTCCTAAACGACAATTAAATGAGAATAAAGAGAGTAACTTATAAAGTGTACACAATAACCAATGCAGCCAATAAGATTTAGACAAATGTCTAACTCAATTATTTTAGTGACCTACTATTGTATTTTTTTGGCTCACTAATAATACATTTGTCTTCTTCTTATTGGTTATATAAGTATTTGTGTATACTCTCTATAAGTTACTAACTACCCATAATAAAGCTTCTCATAAAATCTGACGAAAAGAAAAAAGAAAAAAGAAATTCTGCTTAAAAAGACGTGAAGTGAAAAGGAAAGTTCCACGTGATGGAGGGGCATTGGTCACAAAGTAGTCCCAATCGACCTCTTGGAGAATCAGGTAGCATTTCATACTTTCTTGCGTGTGTTAAGATAAGACATCTCACTAATCGAATAACTGGATCACCTTGATTTATATCCTTTACAATGTCTGTCGGATCGGGTGGTGAAAGCCCTGAGAACGTGGGTATCGCCTTTTTGTGTACAAGATAGCATTTCATACCTCTTCCGTCCGTCACTATAATTACTGCAGCTACCCCGGCGAATTTAATGTGTGTATATATTCATCATTAATAACTATTAGAAGAAGTAAAAATTGATCTACCACCATTGCCAGAAAATAGGTATTCACTACAAGTAGTAAAAAAAATAGAAGGGAAAATTTATAATATATAATATTCCTTTTAAAATGTATATATTAGGCACAATAATGGTCTTCAAAATAAATAAGTCTTAAAAGTGTAAATACATTTTAAAAGGTATAAAGAAAATATGGTACTACTAAACAAAACTATTATAAATAAAACAACTATTATTCCAATGTCATAAAACTAATTCATCTCATTTTTCTTTCTTTTTAAAATATTCTTACACTTGGACTTGGAAGATAGTTTTGTCTGTGTATTGACACATCCCCAATTTGGTTCCTCATTATACCAACTGGCAACTGGATATAGAGTGGAATAGCAAATAAATATTTATTTTGTACGGGCGAAATAGATTTTAATCGTTAAAATTTTAATTTAATAGTTGAAAAGAAAATAAACACTTATTTAAAATATATATACTTCATAAAAAAATTTCAATCATCAATTAAATGATCGGACAATTAAAATTTATTTTATAGGTGCGCAACAAAATAAATTAGAAAAAAAAAAGTGTTGGCACTTAGCAGCTGGGTTCAATGATTATACAACATGTCACTCAATTTGAGGACCATCTTTTTGAAACAACCTACATCTTCTCATATTAATGGAGCGAATTCCACGCATGTAAGTGTACCCGTCAAATTCATATTTTATGTGAATGAACTGTGAGATCACCCCATAAAAAAACAGTTATTGATTGAATTTTTCTTATACAACCAAGCACTGCTCCCGGCTCCTATGAGGGACAGCTTTGGTGCGGGACGTGCGGGACACCATCCCAACCGTCGGATGAGATTTTTTAACGGTTCAGATTTGGAGAGAGAAAAGTTTTTTTATTTTATTTTTTAAGTCAGCCGCAACTTTTCTATCTTCAGATCTGGGCCGTTCAAACTATCATCCGACGGCTGAGATTGTTCCGCACGTGCAAATTTTTTCCTGTTCCGCATAGGAACCGGACTGCCAAGCAGGACGTTAAAAAGGTTGATACATTATTTTGGGGCTTTATAAATACAAAGAGAGCTCTGGTTTCCCTCTACAGCTTGCCGGTTAGACTGTTCAGCTCAGCTGTGGGGGTGCCCGTACTTCACTTCAAGAAAATGGCTTCCTCCTCATTTTCCTTTACTTCACTCTTCTTCATTCTTTCTCTCTTTTCATTTTCTACCCTTTTCCTTCTCTGCAATGCCCAAAAACACTACCCCTTTGGCCACCATCGCCACCCTCGTTTTGCCTCTCACAACTACAGAGATGCTCTGACCAAATCCATTTTGTATTTTGAAGGCCAAAGGTCTGGAAAACTTCCTCCTAACCAAAGAATCACTTGGAGGAAAGATTCTGGTCTCTCAGATGGCTCTGCAATGCACGTATGTACTTTTTCTTGAATTTTTTTGGCCTAAATGATTCAAAATTAGTCAATTTTTAGTGTTCTCTGGCTTGTAAATTGGAAGATTTTAAGTGGGTTTTGCTTATTTTTGGGTTGTATTTGACAATGCAGGTTGATTTGGTGGGTGGGTATTATGATGCTGGTGATAATGTAAAGTTTGGATTTCCTATGGCATTCACCACAACAATGCTCTCATGGAGTGTCATTGAATTTGGTGGGCTCATGAAAGGAGAGCTTCAAAATGCTAGAGAAGCCATTCGCTGGGCTACTGATTATCTCCTCAAAGCCACTTCCCAACCAGGCACCATTTATGTTCAGGTGATGACCAAATCTAGAACTTATACGTAGGGCGCGAATTATAAAAGACCTATGTAATATTACTAGTATGTGCTAGGAAATTCCAATTTTTTCTCCAAGTAATTTTTTAAAAAAATGTTATTTTCAAAAACAAAATTAAAATGTTGGTGGTGGCTGTCATTTTTGTTCTCCATTTACTTCCTTCCCTTGCTTATTTGTCAAATAATGGGTATTTCTTACTTGTCTTCCCCTGCCTATTTGTCAAATGATATATATTTTTTTTTTAATTTGTAGGTTGGGGATGCAAACAAGGACCATGCTTGTTGGGAGAGACCTGAGGATATGGACACACCAAGAAGTGTGTTCAAGATAGACAAAAACACTCCAGGGACTGAGGTGGCAGCTGAAACAGCAGCAGCTCTGGCAGCTGCTTCTTTAGTCTTCAGAAGAAGTGACCCCACTTACTCCAAGATCCTAGCCAGGAGGGCTATAAGGGTAAATTTATCCTCCCCAATTCTTTGAATTTCAATAATTTTCTCGTCATAATTGTGTAATAACATACAAAATCTGGCTCTTCTATGTCCTTGTAATGCAAATATAGGTTTTCCAGTTTGCTGATAAGTACAGAGGTCCCTATAGCAAGGGACTCAAGCCTTATGTTTGCCCCTTCTATTGCGATTTTTCCGGTTATCAGGTGATTCTTTTATCTATCCCCTGCCTGCAATAACTTCCCTCATTTTTAACATTAAAATTTCAGAATTATTAATTATCCTTGTTTGATTTGATTAATGTAGGATGAGCTGTTGTGGGGTGCTGCTTGGTTGCATAAGGCCACAAGGAATCCAACTTATCTCAGCTACATTCAAGCTAATGGACAGACACTTGGAGCAGATGAAACTGATAACACATTTGGATGGGATAATAAGCATGTTGGAGCAAGAATTCTTCTCTCCAAGGTCTAATTTCTTTTCCAAAAATACCCCTCCCCCATCCGTTCTCACCAATGATTCTTTGTTAGCAGATATTGAGATTTCTTGGCAATTTTGGCAGGCATTTCTTGTCCAAAAAGTAAGATCTCTCCATGATTACAAAGGTCATGCTGATAACTTCATATGCTCTCTTATACCGGGCGCTCCCTCTTCTCATGCTCAGTACACCCCAGGTCTTAATTTTCTTCATCATCTCTCTGTATATATAAATGATGTTCTTGAGAAAGAAACGGAAGTTAATTGAGGCTAAATTTGTAATTTAATCAGGTGGGCTTCTGTTTAAGATGAATGATAGTAATATGCAGTATGTGACTTCCACTTCATTCCTTTTGGTCACTTATGCCAAGTACTTAACCTCTGCTCGGACTGTTGTCAAATGTGGCGGAACCTTTGTTACCCCTAAGAGGCTCAGAACCATTGCCAAAAGACAGGTATTGTAATTTATTTTCTAGAGTTCAGCGTTTATTTTGTTCAGTTTTAAAGATATACGAATACAAGTTATTATAATTGGAATGTTACAGAAAAAGTCTAAAATGCATGATCTTGGGTGAATTCTATATATATCAGGTGGACTATCTACTAGGAGATAATCCAATGAAAATGTCATTCATGGTGGGATATGGACCAAGGTATCCCCTAAGAATCCACCACAGGGGATCATCCCTGCCATCAAAAGCAGTCCATCCGGCAAAGATACAATGCTCCTCTGGCTTCAGTGTGATGAATTCTCAGGCCCCCAATCCGAACATTCTTGTAGGGGCCGTTGTTGGAGGGCCCGATCAGAATGATCGTTTCCCGGATCAACGGTCTGATTACGAGCAATCGGAGCCAGCCACGTACATTAACGCGCCCCTTGTTGGAGCTCTAACTTATCTGGCTCACTCATTTGGCCAGCTTTGAAAGACTCTTCCAGGATCCAGCCAAGTCCAAGTCTTTTAGCCATTGTCGTATATTATATTTCCGGCAATGTCTCTAATTAATTAATTGTAGGTCTAAAGTATGTATGTTCTTCGGGTGTGTGGTATTAGTTGTGCATTGGCTCGAGACCTAAAAAGGCTCGACCCCTTATCTTATCTTATGCACAACAGCCTATGCTTTGTATTACTGTTATTAGGCTGGCGGTGTTTGTATGACTTATCGTCCCTTCAACGGCGGGGCCCATATTTCAGTAAAGGGATTTGAGATCAATTCTCATCTTCTTCTCGTCCACATTTTAAAAAAAACTGTCACATAGTACAACTTTCAAGTTTTGCAATTTTTTTTAAATTTTATTTTTTGGAAAAAAAAAAAGAAGATGATCTCATATTACCGTTTAATAAATAATGAAACAAAAAATTTGACATATGAGACAGAAGACAATTTTAACAAACTATTCTTTTAGAACTGTTCTGCTTGAGGATATTTGAGAAGAAATGCCGCTGAAAAGAAGTGATGGAGGCCGGAGAAGTTCTCAAGTAGGCATGGCTGTGGTATATTTGAGTATCAACTCGATTAACTTAGTAAGAATCTGTAACAGATAAAACTAATAATGTGATATAAAATTATTTTTCAAGTAACTCAAACATATAAGTTAGTAATTAAAAATAAAAGTTACAGTCAATTGCGATAGGTTATTTATTAAACAACATATTTTTAAAGGGCGATTATTTTGACACACATTATTTTTTGTTGACACCTCACATTTTTATTTTTTACTTTCTCTTTAAAGTATAAAAATATATCAATTCGCAAAATATATATAAAAAAAAAAATGCATCAAACAACTAGTATGACCAAAATAAAAATTAAAGAACCCCATATAAAACAGCACGCAGCACGCAGTAATGTTCTGGCTCACTTATTGGCTGGACATCCTTTGAGGCTTGACGCCTCATTTTAAATGGTAGGGGATCCATCGAAATTCTACTTCCATCATATAACTTTTGATATCGATTAATTATATTATTATTTTCCTTCAAAAAAAAAAAAAAAAAAAAAACAGCACGCAGATGAGGGAAAGTCCAATATGTTGAATATTAAACCGTTAAAGTGGGGACATCCCAATATGTTGACCGTTGAAAAAGTACATACAACGGAAAAGCGGGAAGAGGCGGGAAAGCCCAGATGGCTAAAGAAGTGTACTGTAGTATCCCGTGAGGAAGAGATTGTGGTTCAGAAAGGCTGCAACTTGCTTGCATGTGTGTCGGAATTTGCAGGGATTTATTTGGATTTTGATTGACTTTGGAGAAAACCATATAACCGGTTTCTCATTTACTATTACAAAACCCACCAACATTCTTCACTTCCGCCCTACTTGGATTGAGTTTTAATTTGGGTTTGAATTTTTTTTCAAATAATCGTTCAATTTCAAATTTTTTTCTCAAAAATTTGGAATTTGAACATCACCCGCCAATTTTAGAAGCCAAAATTTGAAAAAAAACGATTATTTGAAAAATAATAATTTGAATTTGAATTTTTCCCACCCACTTTTTAGTCTCTCCCGCCAAAATCCAAATCCAAACCCAAACTCAAAGTCAAACCAAAACCCAATCCACGTAGAGCCTCAAATCAACCAAATTCACTATATGTTATTTAATAACCTATCATTTTCATAATATAAATCGTTTAAAATATAAAATAAAATAAAATAAAATAAAATAAAATAAAAAATAATATATTTTATTAGTCAAACTATTAGGGTGTGCTTGGATTGAATCTGATTTGGATTTGGTCTATTTTAATACTCAAACTCGGACTCAAACCAGCTTTGGATTGAATATGAGATTTGGTCTGAGAATGATTTAACACTTCATATTTTATTCACAGACACAATACAAAGCTGATTTGAATATGGGTTTAGTCTCAAACCAGACAAAACTTCAAACCAAACCCAATCCAAGCACACCTTTAATATTACTCTTTTAAATATGACTTGTATAACACCAATTTTATTTTTAAAAATAATATTGGTATTTTAACTAACCAATTAATTTTCATTATATGTCTTAAATGACATATTATGAAATGTATTATGGATAGGTAGTAATAGAAACTAAAACAAGATTCCTTTTTATGGTACTTCAATCACAAACAACATTCCTACCGCTTAGGATCATCATCATGTCCAACTACCAAATTTTCATACATCATTCCTTGTGAATTTTATATGTACTCAAAGACTATATATATATATATATATATATATATATATATATATATATATATATATATATATATATATATATATATATATATATTCATCAAAAGACTATATATTAGGCATCATATTAGTCAAGAGATGAACTTTGAGCTTCAAGCAAGGCCTTATTTTACTCTCTATATACAAAAACATGAAATCTAAACCTTGCATGATTCTTCAACATCCTTTTCATTGATGATGATCATCAATAGCCAATGGAACAGATTTTACCTGTAAAAAAAAGGGCAAGAGAAAAGATCACTAAAAGAGCCCCCTTTTAGATATAGGAACCACCTTGTACATCTATCAAACTACTGTCTATATTACCAAAGACTTATATATTATAAAATGGAGCGAGTAGTTGCTATGACATTGATGCGTAAAAATATATCTTAATTTTTTTAGTTTTGAGTAGCTTACCAACTCGCGGAACTTGAGAATGTAGAACATCTCAAGATATCGCCTTGTTTCACGCCTATCAAGTTTCGAAACGTATTTCCAGAAGCCATAAACTCCGGCCAACGTCATCAGCCTATCGGAGTAAATTTTCCAAGTATACCTACAAGATTATAAGCAATTTAATAAAGTTCCCATACAAAAAGTATGGACTCCATAATCAAACAAAAAAATATATATTTAGACCTCTCATAAATCCTTCGAAGAGCTGCTTCAGAGATGTTATCCCAGTAGCTTGGATCTTCCTTGCTTCTTTCAAAGAAATCCACCATAACTGCAGACATCTTATCGGGGTGATACGGATCAATATGGAACCCGGATATGCCATTTTCTATGATCTCCATTGGGCCACCGTGGCAAGTTGCGAATGTAGGAAGGCCACAAGTCATGGCCTCCACGACAGTAAGCCCAAAAGCTTCATAAAATGCAGGCTAGGGGAAAAAAGAGTAGTTGAAAATATGAGAGTTAGACACCTTATAGACTCAGGGCTGAGTAACTGCTCAAACGGAAAATAAATATACGTATTTCTACCTGAACAAAGATTCCCTTCTTGTCTGCAATGTAGCGGTAGAGCTCACCATTACGCGCTCGATTGGTTTGGGCTGATAACCACCGTAGTTGGCCATCCAAATTATATTCTTTGATAAGAGCGTGCATCTTCTCAATTTCCTCAATTTCTTCCCTATCATTAGACTTTTTAACATCATTGTAGCCTGCCACTAGCACGAGGTTTGCTAATTCCCGCAGTTTGGCATTTTTAGCATAGCTCTCTACCAGCCCCGTGATGTTCTTAACACGATCAAGTCTTGCCATGGAGAAAATGATGGGCTTTGATTGGTCACACAAAGTACCACTGCATTAAGTAGAATGGAATATGAACATAGTTTTCTGCCATTTTCTTCTTGTTCATTTCGACAAGAATGAAAGAAAAGGCACAAACGCTCGCTAAATTAATAATACATGCAAATATGCTCAGTGACTGAAAGAAAGAGATACTTACATGTGCTCTTCATTCTGCTCGGGATCAAATAACAACTTCTCAATAAAACCGTGAAGAGAAGTCAGTCTCTTTTCCTTGTCTGAATAGGGGAAGTAAATTGTCATATCTGCTCCAGGGGAAACAATATTGAATTTCGGATCAAAAACATCAATTCCATGGACGACACGGTAGAGGTCTGGGAGGGTGAAAGCTGTATGACTTTCATACTGACCGACAGTATTTTTCCTGTAAACAGACGTTACAACAAGATCAGATAATGAGTATCTTACAGCAGTAAACTACACGAGGTTACCGGCCATGACCAAAAGTAAATTGCATTTAATTGCAAAAGCAAACTTAACATACAATTCAATCTAAGAAAATAATCAATTTGGGCTCATGTAATTTGACATAATCATGAAATTAAAAAAATATATATATATACGTAAATTGAAAAGAAGGCTTACGTTCCAGCAATCTCTTGATATGTACTGGTGATTATAAAATCTGAATGATTCATTGCAAGTATATCAGCGGTAAATTGACAGGTGAAATGATATTTCTCATCAAACTTTTTCCAATATATATCTGAATCTGGATATTTTGTTTTCTCTAAAGCATGAGCAATAGTGCACTGCACAAAAGGGGAAAAAAAGAAAAAGAAAGTACGTGTAATTTTAAATTTACTGCATCAGAATGTTTAAATTTAAAGACAATCAATATATATATCTTGATACGTTCCTAACCTGTGTAACTCCCAATTTGTGAGACAATAAAGATGCAACTAAATTTCCATCACTATAGTTGCCAATAATAAGATCCGGCACACCTTGCAACTCAGCAGCAATTTCACTTGCCGCATCCTGGTGAGAAAACGTAAAATAGTTTGCTTATCTAATAGTGCCACTTATTTGGCCGAGGAATTTAAGGTAGCCTTTCATTTTGTACTTGTAAAATATGTAGCTCGAATTCTTCCATGGTTTAGTCAAACATAACCTAACCTGAAATTCTCTAGTAAAAAGAATAAAAGATAACAATGTAGTTTTCATAACTAACAAGTAAAAGTGGATATTAGCCAAATGAATCTTACCTCTGTATAAGTCTCCAAGTAAGGCCACACATCAAACCTTGAGATCCATTTCCGAAGAATTCCATTCTCAGTCCTAAAAGGAACACGTAAAATATGTGTATACTCGGTACCACTGACTCTTTCCAGTCTCTGGTTGCATGTAGTACCTTTTGCATCTGGAATTAATCGTGTGACCTAGCAATAATGTCACATATGCTATATCAATGCTAAAATTTGTATAGATTCCAAAGCTCGAGAACTTTTTGGCCAAACATATCTGCTATTAATTAATGAAAGCCAGACGATTAAGAAAGACATCTCACAATCAAAATCCTAGGAGTGACACTCAGTCCTTGCTGCTTTATTCTGATAAGCATCTCCTGCTCCAGCGCACGAACTTGATCCAGGATATAAACAATCTACATATTCGAAAAGGCAAAAAGATATCTGAGGTTTGCTTTCCGTAAAAGAAAAACTCATATTACAATTTCCATATGAAGCAATTACAACAACAAACAAAGAATAAATTACTTCCGAAAACTTTGATGTTCGCGAAGAATAATTTAAGTAGAAACAATAATCTCTGTTAATAGGTGTATAAGAACATTTTAGAAAAACGATACCTGACCACCAGTGTCCGGCAAGCCCAAGACGTTTGCTTGGCCAAAGTATCCATGAACAGACAAAATGACAACATTAAAAACCATAGGAATTCTACCAAGAAAAGTCTCCAAGGTAGCAGGGTCAGGAGCTTGAAGGATGTCTGAAAGAAGCTGCATCATTTCCAAAACCCGTGCTGCAGTGTCACCCCATCCTCTCTCGAAACCCAGTTCTTGCAATCTGGACAACCACGATTTTGGTCCAACTTTAACATCATTTTCATTTAAAAGATATGACTATTATGGAACTAGCTGTGCTATCGAAAAACTCACACATATTCAAACTCGGAATAAGGTGCATCTGATGGGAGTTTGGAAAGATAATCCTCTGCCTTAGATAAAGAAGATTCAAGCCTGGGATATGCGTAGAATCCTATCATTCAACATCAGCACCTACATAAAAACATGATAGATTAAATTTTATTTCAGATCATTGTAACTAAATCAAATGCCAACAGCTAAGCCCGCATACCAAGGAGGACGAAACTTCAATGAAAAGTAAATGACATCGCTGGACAAGAGCATTAATTTTAAATTTTCATCTATAATTTATCCCACTAAAATACCAAGTATATTTTCGAAAAACATTTGCAGGTGCAAACAAGTTAGATATATTCAAATAGGTGTGTTTAGTTTAGTGCAGCTTACATGTCCTTTATGTCTGTGAGCACGAAGGAAATCGAGTAATGGCTCTAGAGAGTCTTTGTTTCTGAACATGATCGAAGAGAGGTGACGATTGAGAAATTGCACTCCATTACCAATGGATGAGGATCGAGTTGGGCGAGGAAAATTTGCATAGAATGGCTCGAAATCCAACTCAAGAACAAATGGATCATGCACCCTAATCAAATCAACAAGTCGTGAATATCAGAATTTGCTCAACCTATGGCAATAGCTTTGCTAGATTGACATAATATGACAAAAATAACTTACCGGCCATCAACAAGTTCTTCCTTAAATTGCAGATACTCGGACACTGTCAACTGATCGACACTAAGTTCATTGACGTTAACACGAACGTACTCCCAAACACCAGGCCTTGGACGGACAGCAATAGCAACAAATGGTGGTAAAACTATGGCTTCCTGTTATTAAAGATAAAAGTTCAAGAAATCAACATTTTCCAGCTCCCTTTTGCTGTAAGAATATTCGATCGAAAAAGCACATTCCAGCATTGCACCATAGAGTTTTGATGAGAAAATAAATGAAGTCGTTATAAAACCAGGCTCATAGCCTCATACTATGAAGTAAGAGACAAGTAGCACGATTCGTGCAATTTAATGATAATTAAATACAGGCATACAATTAAAATTGCAGCAATGCATATTTGCATGATGCAATACTATCAGTGAAGGTAAGTTAAAAGCAGCGATTCAAACAGCATCAAGTAAGTCTTATAAAGGAAAACAATTTCATATGTTAAGAACTTAAAGCCGTGAAGGAATAAATGCTCTGTTTTTTCTCTGTTTCTCAGTCCAGATAATGTAATAGAATGTAACTGTTAAAAAAAAAGGACTGGACCCTAACTCAACACTCAAAAAGTACCTCTGAAGGATTCACAAACTAGTCATAAACTAGTCAATATGAGATTCTTAACAGTAACCAGGAAAATGAAATTCAAGATAAGCCAGTTGAAAAGCGAATTTGAACTCCGACCATGACAAAATTATGTTGGGTTATGGAGTCTGAAGTACGGAACAAGACAGTGTGGGCCGGTGATCCAACTTATGTTCATGGGTCGTCCACGAAATTGTAATTAGGGATTCATCTCTTCTAATAAATAGTCTACCTATGTAACATAAATATTGTATCTTGACGTAGTGAAATATCCTGGCTATACGTAGTCGGTTCGTCAAACTGGGTTAACAACTTTCTTGTATCTTTCTTTATAATGTTCGATCTCATTTCTCTACCATTATTTATGTTTATTTTCCAAAAAAAATTACTACCCAAATTACACACTTGAGCTCATCAAATACTGTGAATGATTAGTAAAACAAAAAGTAGGAGTAAGAAATTTTTTACTAATGAGGAATTACAAAGCAATCTGAAGAATTAAGTGATCAAAAACCAAAAAGATAAAAAAATAAACCTGAGCGGACTTGAGAACTTCACTAAAGGGCCCATCTTTAAGCTTCAGACAAGCAGTCTCATCACACATGACATTATCGAACTCATCAATCAGGCTGTGGGGTTGCAAAATCCCCTTCCCCTGCGCCACATATCTACAAAAACAGAACAAATCAAACATCAATCCTGGGATAAATCTGGTTAAAACCCAGATTACTTTTTTTCCTAGTAATATTGATATTTTGATTAACAAAACATTTTATATTTTACTTCTTTAATTTTCACTACCCCGTCATAAACGACTTAAATGAATAAATGAAGTATATTTGAAGAAAGAAATACCTGGAGAGGAGAGCTACAAGTTCGTTGCGGTGAGCAGAGAGAGTGTCCTCTACTCTCTCCCTCATGCTGGGGATTTTCTTTAATTTAGGAGTAGCCATCGATTGAATAACAAGAATCTCCTTTTTCCGGGTTCTTTCAGAAGAAGAAGAACAAAATAAACCCTTTACCCAAGTTTCAAAGAAACTTCTAGCTACTTGGACTGGGGAGGTGCAAAGAAAAAAAAAGTTTGGAAAAAGAAAGAATGATCCGATGGAAATTACTAATAGAAAGAAAGAAAACTTGAGGGGGTTTACTGAAAATATGCAATCTAGAACTCAAAATTTAATTGGAGAATGGATTGGGATTTGTTGACGAGAGTAGTGGGTAGTTGTAACTTGTACATATAAGAAATGGATGAAGGTCGGCAGAGCAGAAAGATAGATGATCAGATGATGACAGAGACATGGCCACCCATTCCCATTGTATTCGTGGCGGATTTTGGTTGTTTTGTATATATTCATTTCAATTGTGAACCGTGGTGCTTACAGGGAAAGTCTGGCATAGGGGTGATTCTTATGGGTACGGACGGCTCCACACTCCTCTCACATCATTTGAGACATGATACATCTGCAGAGTAAATTTTACAGGTCTTCATGTCTCACAGGTACCCAAAAAAACTCGTCTCATAGAGAATTTTTTCCTGCTTACGGGTGAAATAGGTGTCCTGCTTAATTATTTATTTATAATGGGTGTACTTGAATAAGGTTTGGCTTGATTTGGTCTCACTTTTGATGAGAGAAATTTAATTTTTTGCATCTAAACTTGGCGGGAGAAATTCAAATTCAAATTATTTTTTTTCCAAATATTCGTTGAAATTCAAATTTTAGAGGCCAAAATTTAAATTTCAACGAATATTTGAAGAAAAAAATTGAATTTGAATTTCTTCCGCCAATTTTAGAGGCTAAAAATTAAATTTCTCCCCCAAAGTAAGACCAAAGCCAAGCCAAACCCCAACTAAACTTTATCCAAGTATACCCAATATTAACTGGATTTTTTTTTCAATAAGTGTTATAAATCTTTGATCCAACGTGCGGAATAATTGATGTTTCACACTGACACATATTACCCTCTTTCCACCCTATGAATTCTTGGATTTTGATCTTGTTAGCGGCAGGGTTGTTTGACTATTCCCATTCCCCTCTAGCTCAACGATGATTATTGCATGTTTAGATTAAAATTTTCTTTATTGAAACAATCAAAATATTTTTTGGATTATAATTGTACTAGTCGAATCAATAATAATTAATTAGTATTATAAAAAAAATACATTCACAAGCAAAATCATCTTCTATCTTCAATTCATAAATGATTATGGGTTGAATAGTAGAGTTTTAGTTTGCATTTAATAAAAATTGAATTTTACATAAAATGATAAGTTGGTCTCGATCTGAAATTTAGCATACGATTTTAATACTAAATACTTTCCAAATATATCAATTGTAATGAACAAATGTAGGGATTGAATTTGGTTTGATTTGATTTGATTTAGAGTCAATTTTAAATTTTTTGCTTGTAGGTTTTTTTTCTCTCCAACATTTTCACTTTCATGCAATTTAATAAATTGAAAACCATTCTACACTTAAAATAGACTCGATTTACTCACAACTTTCCACGTGATGTGGATAAGGTTTTTTTGGTTGACTAGTCACTACCATGGCCATAAACTCAATTAATAATTAGACCCGTGACTTGTTTTCTTGTTTATTCTCTGGATGTGTTAAAGTTTGGTTCTTCCATCGATTTAAAATTAAAAAAAAAAAGAAGAGAAAAATAAATCCTTTTTTTTTTTTTAGGCCCGAAGGCGATTGCCTCGAAGGGAAAGAGCGAAGAATACCCTAGATCGGGAGATTGTAGCATGCCCCAAACCGGGGAGGGAACTTGGCCTCACAAGGAGGAGAATTTATTGCCCCATAAGGAGAGATACAGGAATCGACCACAGAATCTCCGTCCCGTGACTGGGAAGCCTCACCACTTGGGCTACCCCATTCCTATGAAAAATCAATCCTTGATTGAATACAACTGGCAACCTTGGTCAATAGTGGGACCATAATTTGAATCATTTTCTAGCTTTAAATATATCCGTTCATGTACTAATTAAATAAGGCATTTTAAGTGGATTAAGATATTTTGTTAATTAAAATATTAATATTATTTTTTTAAATAAAATGCGTATACTATTAATTTTATTTGAGAAAATAATATTGATTTTTTGATTAAAAAATAATTTATTTTTTACTTTATTAATTTTCACATCATATACCGAAGTGAACGTCTTATATTATGTAATGAAAGTAGTATATCATAGTTGGGTCCCTGCTTATTCTCATCATTTGTAGTACTTATAAAGAAATGAAAATTTGTAGTCCGTATAAAATGCAGAATTTTCAACTAGAAAACAGTTCCTCACTAAAATTATGGGAATCCAGTGATACAAATAGAGGACCAAACTGAACAGAAAGCTAAGCCATCAGTTGCCACTGTAAAATCAACGTGATATCATGGGGGTATAAAAAGGCTCGAAATTAGTAAATGCATTAACTTCCAAGTCATTTGGCTTTGAGATTTTCTTCCATACATTTTTCTTGTTTTTTTTCTTTCTTTAACTAGTCAATAATAATTTCTCTTGGAAGATTTATCACGAAAGCCAGAATGTTTCTTTCAAGAGAGTGTAAGCTCAAGGCTATATTGGCGTTGATTTTAGCCTTGTTTGAATTTGGGGCAGAATGTAATCGTCGTGACCTTGTTGGGGAGACAATTTTTGATGTTACGACTAATGGTGCAAAGCCTGATGGCACAACTGAATGCGCATTGGTAAGTATGCAAGATAAGAAAACATATATTCAATTTAGAATGGATAAAATAGATCAATAACATTTGCGTTCTAATATTATTTATGATTGCGTTCTTCTTACACATTTGGAAATAAATATAGATAGAGATACAACAAAGCAATAATAATAATATAATTCACTAAGTTCTCTATAATAATTAGGAGTATAGGTAGCGAAAATAGGACACTTACCTAACATGTAACAATAAATACACAAAGTGTTTTCTCTTAGAATAACACTGAAACAGATGGATTGAAGAATGATCTAACATTTGACAATGAATACGCAAAATGAATGGTTACAAAATACCATTGAAACAATAGTCTCCTATACTGTCACATTTGCTACGAAATTATACCCTCAAATCATAGACAAAAGGCATAGAGAAAGCAGACCCATAACCCATTTATATACATAGAGATATTTATATTTTTTGTGCATGTATATTAAATAGACAGATATAAATCTAACTCAAAGAGAAACAATAAAATTTAAGCCCATGCAAAATGTCTTATGGGAATATGCATGCAGGCCTTCATAAAGACATGGAACCTGGCATGCAAATCAACAGGACCAGCCAAGCTTCTTATTCCTAAAGGCACCTTCATGGCAGGGGAAGTAATCTTCTCAGGGCCATGTGAAGCCCCACGACCCATAACTATTGAAATTGCTGGAGATGTTTTGTCACGCACTGATCTCACTCTCTACTCTAACAATATCTGGATCACTGTTCAATCCGTAGACGGAGTTATAATAACCGGCGGAGGAACTCTCAATGGCCAGGGCGCCGAATCCTGGAAGTTTGACAACGGTGGTCAAGGTGGCGGTACTCTCTTGCCCTTGGTAAGTCCCAACCACGACCTTATATTTTCTGCCCTCATCCCACCTTTGTTAAAAATGGACTCAAGAAATGAGGATTGCTCAAACTTTATATATTGCAATTATTTTCATAAGTTAGTTGATGTGAGATTCTCAACGCATCCCCTCACACCTAGGATTGGACATTTGTAGCGTGAATATTAATGAAGCTCAACATCGGACTATGTGGCTTTGATACCATGTTAAAAATTGACTTGAATCTAACTCAATCTCTCAAAAGGTAGCTCAAGAGGGGAGGATTGCTCAAATCTTGTATATTGCAATTATACTCGCATGTTAGCCGATGTGAGATTCTCAACTTTTACCCTTCCGTGAAAAATTATGGCCAGTCTGAATGGTCATGGCTTACACACGTACAAAATAAAATTTATAAATTAGGAGAAATTGTGAGACCAAGACAATTGAAACTGTTCGACCTCCTGGCTTAGCTTACACACGTACGAATGAAATGTGTAAATTGGGAGAAAATGTGGGGACCAAGACATATGAAATTGTTCAACCTCGTGGCTTGCACACCTACAAACGAAAATATGAACTTTGTACTACAAAATTATCCACATCATTTTATACGAGGAGAAGATTTATATGAAACTGATCTGTATCAAAATTTTCTTTTTTTCCTTGCTATTTTTTTTATGATGGGTTATTAAAAGATTTTAGGCAAAATATATTGTATTGAAAATTAGTTAATGAGCATCCATATCCTCTTAAAATTAATTGATAATTAACCCAAGAACTTATAAATGATTTGAATCTTCCATAGGCACTTGATGTGAGACTTTATGTTTCAACAGATACTAACATTGCTGATTATGTTCTGGATTTGTGCAGTCTCTTGTGTTGATGGGAGTTAAGCACTCTGTTGTCCAAGGTATCAAGATGGTTGACAGTAAAGGTTTTCATATGAAGATTACTGACTGTGAAAATATCACAGTGACAGACATGAATATAAATGCTCCTGGTGATAGCCCAAACACTGATGGCGTTCATATTAGTGACTCTAAATTCGTCACTGTTTCGAATTCAGTCATCGGTACTGGAGATGACTGTGTTTCCATCGGTGATGGAAATTCCAATATTACCGTCACTGGTATTACTTGTGGCCCTGGACATGGCATCAGGTATTTTTTTTCCCTCTTGTTTCCGGCAAAAAAATTATTTGTCCTCGTGTACGTTCTCATTCTTGTACTTAACCAATCACAATTCGCCATGTGTATATATAATTGAAAGAAATGTTCACATAACAAATTTTGATTGATTGAGTACATAAATAAAAACATACAAGGGGACAGACGATTTTCACCTCTTTCCCCCTCAAACTTAGGATGTTAATGCATGTTTTTCTCGGCACGAGCAATTCATTATCACACTTTTCTTTAATGATGAATAATCTTTTGAATCCTCTCCTCAATGTTGCAATATCTTCTGCAGTATTGGAAGTCTCGGAAAGCGCGTAGATGAAGAGAGTGTGTCGGGTGTACTTGTGAAAAATTGCACATTGACTGATACAACCAATGGTGCAAGAATCAAAACTTACCATGATTCACCAACAATCCAAGCTTCTGATATTATTTTTGAAGATATAGTGATGGACAAAGTTGCAAATCCAATCATTATTGATCAACACTACAACTCTAAGAAAAATCCTAAGGTTGAGATTACTTTTTGCTTTTCAAAATTTGATCATTATGCACGTTTTTTTTCCCAGAAAAATCCGTGAATTTTAAAAACTAGTGACTAAAAAGTTTAGAAAATGAACACATATAAAGTAACTTTGAACAATGTCGGGATGACAATTACTTATGTCCCCTTGTTTCCATTTGAGATTGTGCAAGATTTGAATCCTTCTCCAGTACAGTTAGTCATCTAGTGCAAGTTATATGGTAGAGTACATTATTTCACTAATTTTTAATTCGGACTCTTAATTAACAAAAAAAATTATTAGCTAAAATTGCACTGAAAAACTCTCTTGCACCCTTAAAGAGCCAAATCTCATTTATGCATATTTCTAAACTAAGTATGTTCCCTCAAGAGAGGGGAGGATTGCACATACCTTATATATTACATATATACTTACAAGTTAGCCGATGTGGGATCTTTAACATCTAATTTGAACAGGAATCAAATGTGAAGATCATTGATGTTCACTTCAGGAACATCAGGGGAACCACCAGTACGCCCGTTGCAATTGTTCTAAATTGCAGTGAAGCAGCTCCTTGTGAAAACATTGAATTGGCTGATATCGATTTGGCTCCCTTTGGTGGTGTTGCAGCTCTTTCAACGACATGTTCCAATGCTAAACCAATCATTACTGGAATACTAAAGCCAGGTGGTTGTGTATGAGATAACACATCTTCAATGTCAATTACTCCTCACAATAGGTAAAGAATGAAACAGTCAATTTGGAAAGGAGAAAGTATTTAACTGCTCCAATGTGTAAAAATAGTTTTTGAGTCTTTTACAGGATTGTAGAAAATATTAGTATAGAAAAGCGCGCGAGTCTCAGCAGTTGCAGCCTGTTTGTCGGTGTGCAGGTCTGAGTAGTCTCTTTGATAACCCATTAAAAAAATAGGCATGCCCGCCTCACCCTGTTTAAAGTTAGCCCTGACGGGACGGGAGGACATATCTACTTTGACAATATATACTAATAGGAGGGTATTTTGTCCTTATATTTGTATTTTTTTTCCCTTCATTGTTGAATGAATATGATTTTAAGTAGATTGTTAAAACATAAAATGTAGGATTTAAAGCAGAAGTTTATATTAGAAATTGTGTAGGAAACAAACCTAAGAACGAGGAAAATCATTCATTTTTGACAAATTGGCGTTCTGAGTCCAAAAACAATTTATTTTTTAGAAGCATGTCCAAAAACTATGTTTTCAACATTTTCTATCCTAAAACAATTTAGATTTGGTGCACTAGATCTTTCCGCAAATTTTTTTTCAGTCAACTGTTAATTTGAAATTTGAAATTGGTCAATAATAAAATTATAAAGGCATTTTCGTATTTTCAATTAAACTTTCCCCTCCCCTCCATCCACTCTCCCGACCCCCACCATGATGAAATTATATAAGAATCATGCTTTGATAAGAAATTGGATACATTTGGTCATGTTTGGGAGCTGCGAAAAAAATGCATGCCATGAAGGGGCGTGCTACATGACCTGGGCACACGGTGGAGGAGCTACGTGTGTTTGAGCACGCAATAAAAGTGTTTTGTGTATCTGAGCAGTTCCAGCCATGTTTTATGCGTGTTCCGGCCATATTTCCGACCATGTTCATGAGCATGTCAATGTTCATATTTTTGGTAATTTTTTCTTACAAATGAGGAAATTGGGGTGACAATAAAGTAAAAAATGTGTGCAAATAATCTCCCATTTTTTTCCCTTGATGAGTTGAATACGTGCTTACTCTAACACCGTCATCCAATATCATGACACCACCTCAGAGCGCTGATTTTGTTTTCCTTTTATTTTCTTTTATAATACCACAATTTTTTTTGGATAAATCATGATAAATACAGTATTTTCACCTACAAACGGCGAAGATAAACAGAAGGAAAAAGCCCTTTGAAAATATAGTTATCAAATTGCTTCTGTGTGGCTTTGGCTGAATAATATCAATATCCCCTTTCTCTCTCTAGATTATCTCTTCTTCACTTTTCTCTCTCCAGATTATATTTTCTTCACTTCAATTATCATAATGTGAAAATAGTCCATTGACCTTTATGTCATCTTAAAATTAATAGTTCATGAATTTATAAGTGATATATGTCTTCCTTAGATAGTTGATGTATTACATTAGTTATAATACATTCACATCGAAGTGATGTTAATCCAATACTCCTTTCACCTTTAGCACCTTGGCTCGAGTCATTTGAACAAGAAAAATTCGAGTATATACTGGGACATCACTGTCAGTCATTTGGATTTTGATCTTTTTGATCTTGTTTGATCCAACGGTTGTATAAAAAATAGGGGTATTTTAGAGATAAACTTTGAGCTATTTTTCTCTTTTTTACTTGTAACTGGGTGTTCAATAATCAAGAATATGCGTTCAATAATAAAAAACGTGCGTTCTCTAATAGAGAACATGTGTTTATCGACCGAGAACGCATGTTCAATAATCAAGAACATGCGTTCACTAATAAAAAAATGTGCGTTCTCCAATAAAAAATGTGTTTCATTGTGAGAGAACGTGCGTTTCTCTAATAAAAAATATACAAGAACGTGTGTTCTCTAACGAGAGAAACGTGCGTTCTTTTTTCAACCGCAACTTTTCTCTCTCCTCTGTAACTCCACCTTTTTAAGCTTTTCAGCATGCAACTTTTCTCTCTCCTCTAATAAAATTACATATGTACCCTTTTAAAGCTTTTCTCTCCTCTAATAAATCTCAACCATTGATCCTCTTAAAAAATGAAATCAACTAGCTTATTATGTGTCCCCTGCGTCGCGCGAATTTAAGGCTGTTCAAATGACAGAGATCGGATCGCACCCTTTAGGTGCGAGTCAGTTAATTCAATGTTTGTCGCTTTATTTTAGGTACACGTGAACAATTAAAATCCCACCACCATACTTGATTCACACGAGCACAATTCAAGCCCACGTGAACATCATAGTCCACACATACATTTAAGGATAATTCTGATATGGATCAGGTTTATTGGACATGTGTGGTATAAACTGATCACACTCACACCACTATAGAATGAGAAGAAAGACAAATATGTGATGATGTTCATAATTCTGCACCACAAGATATATATGGACCTAATCCACATAAGAAAAATCATACACTTAGGGATCCACTCTCATACTGTGAAGGAACTGATAATGTTTTGTATTTGAATTTCCAGTAAAACATTACAAGTGTGATCTTATTAGTACAAGGATCCTACATTATTGACAAGAAATCTATAATTAACCAAACACACATAGGATGATACAAAGAATATCTCATAATACCTCCAATTATCTACAATCATATATTTGAATATATTAAGATAATTCCAATAATCTTCGTTCAATTCATAGCACGCTAACCCCTCGCGTGGCAGCCACATCCAGTTTCAGTCCAATATTCAATACTCTCATGAGTCTCATCATCTTCGCTGAAGTTTCTGAATCTTTTGATTCTATGGTCTAATTGTTACTCTTTTACTCTCGCGCTCTGTTGTTCATAGAGAATTGTTAGATTGTTTGAAGAGAATGAGCGTTGGATTCTGCACTCTGGAATCGTTTGGAGCAGCGCTCTGCGTGTTCGATGCTTAGTTTTCGCACAGATGCTTCGATATAGATATGCCTACCGCTTCTTCGATGTCAGGTAAGCAGAAATTTTCCTTCCGATTGTTTTTAGGATTTAATTCATAAGGAATTCAATCAACTTTTGGTTTTGTTTTGGTTTTTCTATATTGATTGGCGATTATTTATGTAAAATGCAGTTTCTGTAGAATGTGTGAATATATGTAAGTTGTGGAAGGGCGATGTGAGTGGAAGATATGACTGTAGCGTGCTCTCTTGTGCCTGGAAGGCTCCTAGGGCATTGACTGGTTTCCTTGCCAGCACCGCGCATCCTCCTCTTCTTCATCACCAGTCTGGGCGAGATGGACGAAGAAATAGCTTCAGATGTGTATGTGTATGTAACACTCGGTTTGTCATTGCATATATAAGAACATAACAATCGGGTTGTCATTGCATGTGTATGTGTATGTAGGTGATATTTTTTAATCAAATTTAGCTTTCTCTATATTTAGCTGGCTGACTTAACTGTGTCTTCTTCAAATTGCAAAAATTGTTGATACTGCATCTTACTTAAAGTGCCTTGATAAATTGTGGCAAACTGTGTCTTACTTGAGGTATGCTTTATGCATAAAGCTATAAAGCATCGAGATCAATCCATACAAAACCTTATTATTAAGTGCAGAACCCGTATACTGTTTTAATCCATACAACGCCTGATTATTCTCTCAGAGTCCAATCCTTCCTGTTTGAGTGTAGTTTGAACATAGTTCTCTGAGGTTTCCATTCTTTTGAACTGAAATTCGAACATTACAAAAACTAATAGGTTAGATGGACTGAATTCGAAGCAAAAATTGTTGATCTGAGTTTTGAGGCAGACTCAACAACAACAATAGCATAACCCATTAAGTCCCCAATAATTGAGGGTATGGGCGGGGATGGACGGGATACAGACCTAACCTTTGTCAAACAAAGTGGCTGATCCCAGAATACCACTGAAACAAATGTATTGGAGACTAACCACACCTTTGGCAACAAGTGCACAAAGTGGTTGCTCATATAATACACATGTAACAATGGTCCCCTATGCCGTCGTGTTTAATTCCATTAGGAAAAAATGGAAAAAAACTATTTACTCATTTAATTCCATCTGTATTTCCTCTGCATTTTTTTTTTAATTGAATGGGCTACTTAAGTATCCTTTGTGCTAGAACCAAGCACAATAAGCATGACGATCCAGGACTATCACTTCACATAAGAATTTATAAGCAGTTGAGAAGAAAGAACACAGCAGAAAGTTTGCCATAAAAGATCCGAGTTCCCCAACTTTTCTGCTCATCAGTGTACTCTTGACATTTTTCTTTATGTATAGGAGTAACTGTAGAAATAATCCCAATCAATCAAATGCTGAAAGATCGTGCTTTTTTTTTATAAGAAGAGTTCCATTGATCTGTGTGTTAATTGTGGCATCTGTATCTTTTTCTTTGTGTCAGGGATGTGAGGCTCATGATACTGGAGCATTTTACTATAATGAAACTTCAGAATTCACCATCCAGCGAAAGTTCATAGGATCAAATCAGCTACAGTTTACGTATAGGAGATGGAAGTTGTATTGTTCTCCATCTGAAACTTCTAAACTTTATGAGAACGTTTCTCCTGAGAGTTTGTGGGAGGTATGTGAAGCTATGCAAATGTTGTTCCCCTGATTGGTTTACTAAGTCGTGTTTCCTTTTTGAACACCTTACTCTTTTACTCTATGCTTTCATATGTTACATGTTAGATTCCTTTCTTATTTTATATTACTGTAGCACTTCCTTTGTCCTATTTTTGCATGCCAATGTTTGATTTAGCATGCTATTTTATGTGAAAGTCTGTTTAATAAGTAACTTAATATAAGAAAAAGGAAGGAACTAGTTGTCAACTGTTCTTTACGCCATGTAGTAAGATGCAGAAGTAATATGAGCTAGGGACCAATAACTTTTGAGATTTATTAATCATTCTGGAAAGGTATATTTCCTTAATAGTATCCAACATTTAAGGACTTGACATAATACCAAGTAGGTTAAATATAATGGGAAGTTTTGATTGATTTTTTTTTTCCTACATGAAGAAAGGGATTTATTATGCAGAAGTAAAGTAATATGAGCTAGGGACCAATAACTTTTGAGATTTAATAATCATTCTGGAATGGTACCTTCCCTTAATAGTATCCAACGTTTAAGGACTTGCCATAATACCAAGTAGGTTAAATATAATGGGAAGAAAGGGTTTTTTTTAACTTTCATGGCATTTCTTCATACCTCCAACAAGAATAAGAACTTCTGTGTGGATTGCTTGGTCCACTGCCAAAGAATTTTGTATGACATATTTCTTTCACCATTCACCATTTTGTATGACATATTTCTATCCTGCCTAAACCTCCTTTGTCTGGTGCGAAGAGTTTGATGCTAGCTGTTGAATGCGTTTTGGAATGGATCAAGTATCATGCAGATTGATCTAACTCTTATTTCTTACAATTTATTGGGTCAATATCCTTTGTTAATTAGTTATTTTAGATAGGTGATGCTTCAACTATCAGTAGTCTCATCATGTTAATCTCTATAAGCATCAATTTCTGAATTGATTTTAAGGATAACTTCGCAAACTTTCTGTTTAAAAATTGAGACTAAAAGAACATCTGAGCATGGAAAAGTGATATCCTAATGTCCCTTGTATCGTCTCAGGATCTTAAGCCTACCATCTCATATCTTTCTGAGAAAGAATTGGAATTTGTCCGTAATGCTTTGAATGTAAGTTTCTCCTTTTCTTCTTAACCTTTTCTATTGTGGCTAAATTTGTCAACAATTTTCTGTTTTTACTGTTTCATCTTCTGTCTCTTCAATGTATCTTATTGTTAAACTCCTCTGCCCCAGTTTCCCTTTGCTCAATTAAACCAGAAGACAATGGTTAAATTCATTTATCATCTTTACCCCCCCCCCTTTTCCCTCCTCTTTGTTACTAATGTTTGAAATGGCTGTCTTACAGCTGGCTTTTGAAGCACATGATGGTCAAAGAAGACGCAGCAGAGAGCCCTTTATTATTCATCCAGTTGCTGTCGCTCAAATTCTTGGAGAACTTGTGAGTTCTCTGGATTCAAGTCAATTTTGCATTGGACAGATAGGTTATTTGATGTTCAGTTTGAAACTTTCTTTTATTTGGAAATAATTTAGTTTAATTGCTACTAAATTTGCAGGAACTGGATTGGGAGTCTATTGCCGCTGGTTTATTGCATGACACAGTAGAAGATACAAATGTTGTTACTTTTGAAAGGATAGAGTCAGAATTTGGTTCTACTGTTCGGCATATTGTGGAAGGGGAGACTAAGGTCTCCCTCTCTCTCTCTCTCTCTCTCTCTCTCTCTCTCTCTCTCTATATATATATATATATATATATATATCACACACACACACAGATGTTAATTTGGGAATTTGTTTTTGAACTTTGTGATATTTGTTGTTGTATCTGATGATTTAGGTATCTAAGCTTGGAAAACTCAAGGATACAAATCATTCTATACAAGATGTAAAAGCAGATGATCTTAGACAGATGTTTCTGGCTATGACTGAGGAGGTATTTCCAGATTATGTACATAGTCAATGTGTTTGTCTTTGTTGATAGTCCCTGGTAACTAAAATTACTTATTTTCAGGTGCGCGTCATAATAGTCAAGCTAGCTGACCGGCTGCATAACATGCGTACTCTTTCACATATGCCTCCACATAAGCAGGTAGTTTGGATTTCGTATTTAGTTGTTCCTTACGGCTTTCGGTTTTCTGAGAATTGATATGGTTTGTCCAGTCCAGTATTGCAACAGAGACTCTGCAGGTGTTTGCCCCTTTAGCAAAACTGTTGGGCATGTACCAAATAAAGGTGTGCTGCTATTTCAAACTATGACCTCTAGATTTGCGGTTAGACATGGCACTGGCATGCCATTTTATAAAGTTTCCTTTTCGCTTTTGTTAATAGACTTACCAGTATGTACTAATATTTCTTAAGAAAATTTCTCAAGTTATATTTTCGTATGGTAGTTTTGTTTTCTTTAATGAGAACATCAAGTCTGTTAAACGGGACCTTCCAATTTTATGCCCATGCCTTTTTAATTGATTCATTCTCAGACTTATAAAATCACAATGTCATCTCATGATAGAAGCATCCCCCATAACTTTTTCCCTCCTGAATGATCATGTCTTCTCCTTCTTGCTTTTGCTTTGGAATGAATTTATCTGTGGCTGGATTTCTGGTTTCATTGGGTCGTTTATATTCTGGATGTTTATATGCATATCACAATATATTAGGCATAAAAGTCTCATAAATCTGCTTTTCTTCTTCATAATCTAATTTCTAAGCTCTCCTCCTTAAACCCTGTTTCTTCTGAGTTGTTATTACCTCTTAAGCCTGCTCCGCATTGTCTACCAAATGGCTTTATATCTCTGATAGTTTAAGTAGTTAATTTTGCCTCTTTTTTTCCTCCTTGCAGTCTGAACTCGAAAATTTAGCATTTATGTACTTGAACCCTCAAGATTATGCTAAGGCAAAGAGGAGAGTGGCAGAGTTCTCTGTGGAACATGAGAAAGAACTCGTAGAGGTAACTCCTTTCTTTCAGTGCACCTTCATTTGTTACATCAATCAAGTTTCTAGAAACTAGTAAATTAGCCATCTATTATGAACGAAATGCGAGGCTGCTATTGAAAACTATTTATATTATCTGCTTATGTCCATCGGTCTTTCTTTAAAAGGCAAAGAGAATACTGATGAAGAAGATCGAAAATGATCAATTTTTGGATCTTATGACGGCAAAAACTGAAGTTCGATCTATATATAAGGAACCTTACAGGTAAGCTGAAGTTTTCTTTTGCTGGTTTGCGTTTTCTGATTACTTTTGTTTCTTTTCTTTCCCCTCTTTGCATGTGTTTCCCTTTTACTCCCTTTGTCCCAAATTAGTTGCCCCAAAATCACTTTTTTCTTGTCCCAAATTAGTTGCTCATTACTTCAATATAGCATTTTATTCATGTTTTCCAACTTTATCCTAACATTTGTTAACTCAACAAACACAACATTAATTGTATTCAAAGTTTCAAGGTGGTTTTTTTTATCATTTCACTCAAAAAACTAATTCATCTAACTCTTTCCTTAATCTATAGGTTTTTTTGAATTGGGACATCTAAAATGGGACGGAGGGAGCAATATTTAGATTTATTTGGGGCCGCTTTTATATATCAAATGTGATTCATTCTTTTGTATTTCTTTTAGTTTCAGTAAAACAAATTGAGGAAATATTTTAACACCAAACGGCATTGTGCTTTTGGAATGGTTAATCATTTTAACTGGTCCTATCGTTTACTTACCTTTGCAGCATCTACAGAGCTGTACAGAAATCTAAGAGTTCTATAAATGAA
Organism: Vinca minor; assembly: GCA_026122235.1. Taxonomy (NCBI): domain Eukaryota; kingdom Viridiplantae; phylum Streptophyta; class Magnoliopsida; order Gentianales; family Apocynaceae; genus Vinca; species Vinca minor. Next base: position 441,098 of record JAOCZM010000085.1, on the reverse strand, counting down.
GTTAACCAAATTGCCCAGGTATTATGCCAGTCGGAAATCCATGATTGGAAGAATTGCGAAATTAATGTTGTCTTTCGTAACTTCTGTACTTTTTTTCTTCCCAGCTACGAATCATTATCAAACCAAAGCCTTGTGCTGGAGTTGGGCCTTTATGTAATGCACAACAGGTATAATCTACACATGACTGTGTTCCAAAACCAGCTCAATTACAGAGATTAGACTAAGTGGTCTCTCTTACTGTTGTTTCTTCTGTAGATATGCTACCATGTAGTGGGACTGGTACATGGAATCTGGACACCTATTCCTCGAGCAGTATAATTCTTGCTCTTTCTTCCTTTTTGTTAGTTGCTCTGTGAGTAGAACTTTGGTAAGCAGTTGCTAATACATTTCTCTTACAGATGAAGGATTATATTGCCACTCCAAAGCCAAATGGCTATCAAAGTCTTCATACAACAGTGATCCCATTTCTTTATGAAAGTATGTTTAGGCTTGAAGTCCAGGTTGGTCTTGGAGTCTATCATTTAGTATGCTTCGCTTCTCCAGTATTTGGACTATAAATTAATTAAATATATCTCACCTCTTAACCCAATTATTTCAATTTTTTTTTATTTTTTTTATTTAGGGGGTAAGTAAACAAATTTATGCTTTTGGATGTATGCAGATAAGAACCGAGGAGATGGATTTGATAGCTGAGAGGGGCATTGCTGCACATTACAGTGGGAAGGGTGTCGTGAATGGATTAGTTGGACATCTTATACCCAATGGAAGAAGTTCAAGAGGAAAAACAGTTTGCCTTAACAATACCAATATTGCTCTCAGGGTAGAAAATCTTTTCCTTTGCAGGATTTCCTTGATGTAGCCTTCTTATACCTTCTATTAGCTACCATTTTCTTCCAGTTCCTTGGCTTTGCACTTTTCTTTAGATTTGTTGTGGGGGAGTACGTGGAGGAGAACTTTGGAAATGTTTCTCATTAAATGCTTTCTTATGTCTCACTCAAATGCTAATCCTGTGTAGACGTTCCCTCTTTCCTTCAGATTGGTTGGCTCAATGCAATTAGAGAATGGCAAGAAGAATTTGTTGGCAATATGAGCTCAAGGGAGTTTGTGGACACTGTCACTAGAGATCTCTTGGGCAGCCGTGTCTTCGTCTTTACACCAAGGGGAGAGGTATAAATTAGGAAATACTTCAAACATGCTGAGATTTGCTTCGTGAGGCCTGAATATTCCTGTTTTAACTGTTAACAGATAAAAAACCTACCCAAAGGTGCTACTGTGGTTGATTATGCTTACATGATACATACTGAGATTGGCAACAGAATGGTGGCTGCAAAGGTATGAAGCTCTTAAGAATGGTGCTTGTTTTCCGTGATTTTTATGGTGTAACCTTTTTCCTCTATTTTCAGATCAATGGTAATCTTGTCTCCCCATTGCACGTGCTTGCAAATGCTGAAGTTGTCGAGATACTAACTTACAATGTTAGTTCATATTATTTTCTAAACCTCTTTCTCCACCACTCAAAAAATGCATTTCATGCAGCATTAGAGAATTCATTTTAAGATCTTTTACCAAACTGTTTCTATTTGTTTCTACATATTCTATTTGAGACATCTCTCTTACAAACCTAAAATATGCAGTAACTTGTGCTTGACTTCCCAATTCTTCAATTTGGGTATTCTGGAATTTTTTAGAATTCCACGAGTATAACTGTACAAGATGATTGCATTTCGTTGGGTCTGTCTTCACGAGGTCTCCTTCGACCTCTGAATTGCTATCAATGTGGCATCAGCTTATTAATATGATAAGTATGCTTGTTTAACTTTTCATTCTTTGGTCTTCCTAATTGACAAATCTGCTTCTTTGCTAGGGACTCTCGTGCAAGTCTGCTTTCCAGAGACATAAACAGTGGTTGCCACACGCAAAAACACGTAGTGCTCAGCACAAAATCATTAAAGTAGGTCACCTTGTGGAATTGTAATGAGTTGGTTTTTTATGTCTCTTGCCTATCATATTAATTTAGATGTCTGTCTTGCCCTCAGTTTTTGAAAGAGCAAGCTGCACTTTCAGCAGCTGAAATAACAGATAATTCTGTGAGCGAATTTACTGCTAAATCTGACAGAGATGGTGATGTGGAGATCTCAGATTATTCTAAAGGAACAAAGCACACATGGGAAAAGATCCTTAATAATGTTATTGATGTATCATCACGGAAGATGTGTGGTGATGATACTTTTCAGTTTCATATGGGTAGCATTCAACTTCCCAAGGTTAATGGCAAACATAACAAGCGCATGCAGCACGTAAGTTTGCAGGCTGAAGGAAAGGCGGTATCACAGGGAAATAGTGTTACCAGAATGATTCTTGCTAACATTCTACTGTACAGAGAAGTGTTGCCTGGTTTAGAGAGCTGGAAAGCCACTAAGGTTGCATCTTGGCATAGCCTTGAAGGGCACTCTATCCAGTGGTTCTGTGTAGTCTCTATAGATCGAACAGGTGATTTCAGCACTTGTAAAACATATTTGGTCTCTATTTTGTCATTGTCTTGTGAGTTGTGAGATCGGAAGTGGAATGGTGTTTCATGACCAGTGTAGATAGAAAATTCAAGCCATTGTTAGAGTTTGGAATGGCTATTTGACAACGCCTGGGAATAAATATCAAAATATTTTATACTAATATTTGTACTTTTTATATCAGGTATGATGGCAGAGATCACATCTGCAATGGCAGCTGTAGGCATTTCTATATGTTCTTGTTTGGTGAGTAAACATGAGGAGCTATAAAGTTATCTTTTCTAGTCGTCATAGCATTTTGCTTGCATTATCAATAATATTATATTTCCCATGCTGGTAGGCTGAAATTGATCGATCGAAGGGGGTTGCTGTCATGCTGTTTCACATTGAGGCTAACCTCGAGAGTTTGGTATGCTAAATAAATATGTATATCTATAGTCTACTCCAATTTCCTTTAGCTTGATGATGGATATCTAAACCTGCTCCAGCTCAGTGCATGCTCAAGTGTGGAACTTGTGTTTGGCGTTTTGGGATGGTCTACTGGATGCAGTTGGCCTTGCTCAATGGAGAACCATGAATATCTAGATTGCTAGTTGGTCTGTTGACTAGGAGTTGTTTCCCCATTTGCAGCAGCTTGGAGAAAATTTTGTCCGGAGAAACCAAAAGCTTTTTGCCCTTAGTTTTGTTTTATAGCCAAAGTAGCCTTTCACAATTCTATCAATCTACTGTTGGACTAAGAAAGACTGTGAAGTCAGGGGAATGTATATAGAGAGAAGAGTATTTATTGAGGTTATACTTGTCAAGTCATTTGCAAGAATGAAACATTCATACAAAGGACTAAAATGGTGACCAAAGGTGATTATACATAGAATCGTTAATTGTTGATAGTACTGCTCGTGCTTTGGCTTTTAATTTCATATATTCTCTAGCAGTGCTAATACAGCGCATCTCTTACTAGGTGGAGTGTTGAATCCGTAGGGTATTTAACTAGTTTTCATGTTGCAGTTTTTTGCCTATCACAACAGCCACTCCCATACAAAATAACGCTCTATAGTCTGAAATAGCTATTATATAGAACTAGTATTATTTACTGCTGCATTCGGTAGAAATAAGAGACATCTGCATGCCTTGTGATGGTTTCCTGCTCGGAATCAGCAGATTTTCCTGAAACTCCATTTTGTTTTATTTCCATTCCGCATCTATGAAGTTGATATTTCAAATTCCCTGGATCTTTGAAAGAAGTATAACTAGGATAACTATGAGAAAAATCTTCAAAAATGGCAAACCAAAACACCAGAAGCTCAAGGCCCACGAGAGCACCATGAATAGCCATGTGACTCCGAGAACTCTTGGTCTCGGTGAGTTTGTTTGCTGAACATTCTGCGCTGCAAGCCCCAACATATACTTCTCAAGAAATGCCATCTTTGAGTTGTCTGTGCCCTCATTGATGCTTTGGAGGCTTTTGACGCGATCCTCAACCCTGTCGAGGTACGTTTTCTCAGTTGTCTGAAGGGTTTTATTTTCTTCTGCCTGTTGTTTCTTTTTCTGGTCATTGTGTTTCACCTCTGCTGAGTCCTTTGACAATTCCCCTAGTGATTCTGCCGGCCAGATTGGCTCTGTGTTGTATTCTGCCGAGGAATCTCCGGTTCCTTCCGAATTGTCTTCCACTTTGTCCGTGATATTTGCTTCATGATCTGTATCATCACTGATGCTATTATCTTCTTCGCTCATCTCCATTTCCCCTGTGACATCGAGATTATCTGCCTCTGTTGTTGCAACTGATTGCTTTAGTGGATCAATATCACTTTCTGTTACCCCGTCTTCCGACTCTTCACTAGCCGGTTCACTGTAAACATTTTCTTCCTTCATCTCACTGGCTTCAGATAATAGCTCAAAGCTACTGGCCGACCCCCTCCCACTCTTCAGTAGTGATGGAACACCTTCCTTTGGCTCCTCTACTCCACAACTCTGACTTTCAACTTCCTCGAATGTTATCATATCAGGGACATATTGATCTTCCTGAATTGAATCAATTGGTGGGCTTCCGAGTTCTTCCGTCGGTTGTTTTTGCAGGAGGATACTTGATACATGAGCAATGGCATCTGCTAACTTTGCTACATCAATTTCATTATCATGTTGAGACACCGTGATCTCCTTTTCAAGCATCAGAAAAAAATTTGTTTCGTCTTTACCTTCTGCTGGTTCAAGGGCTTTGTCTTCTTCCACCGTCAGGGAGCCATCATGTTTGTCAAATTTCTCTTCATCAGCTTGATCTGCATCCAGCTCGTCATCCCTTTTAATTACTTCAGCTTGAACGATTCGCAAGCTGCTTTTGCCTTCAACTTCTTCCTGATCGGCATCGAGCTTTTCATCTTTCTCAAGCAGCTCAACAGTTTGAACAGTCAACGAGCGATCATGATGAACCGCCTCAAGTGTTTCATCATCCCTTTTCAGTTGTTCGGCAGTTTCAGTGATCAGCCAGACCTGATGTTGATCGCATTTCTTTTCTACATGAACTGCTTTTATCGCTTCAGCCCCTTCTAAAGTTTTGACCATGTCGAAGTCCGTGGATCCTTCTTCAGAGTCACTTTTCAGCTTGTCATCTTGAAGCAGTGGCACCAACAAATCTTGATCCACAGAGATGCTGGATTTTGATGATAAACAGCCCGTGCTGTTACTATCTTCATCATCATCAATGGAAGGACTCATTTGTTCTTTATTCGATTGCAGCACGAGAGCATCATTCTGGTCAGTTTCAGCTTTCTCTGCAGATACTTTCATATTTTCATTCTGAAAGAGCATTTTATCTTCAATCACTATGAATGAGAATTCTTCCGTCTTGCTAAGGAGAATTTCTTTGTCATCATAAACAGGATCTCCTTTTCCACTATAAGGTTCGAGATTTTGCTTCTCCTCCTGATTCACATTAGTACTTAATTTCAGGATTCTGTCTCATCAAAATTTGCTTTTCAAATAAGATTTGTTGGTCTTTCCTTAGTATTTAGCATAGTTTCTTCAATGTTATGGCAACACAATTCACCGGGTACTAATTATCATAGTTTCTTCAATGTTCAATGAAACAATTAAGATAGTAAAAAAACAAATTACCGGGTACAAGATTTTGGAATAGATCCGGTCAATATCTGTCTCAGTCATGCCCGTCTTAGCCACTCCATTGCTGAAATAGACAATCAGTTGGAATTAGTACGAACGGTAAAAGATATCTGTTTTGATAAATAGTGCAATATTGACAAAAGAAAGCAAACCTCAGGCTCTGGTACAGTCCTTTGCTTTCATCTTCATTAGTACTAATAATGTTCTCAGCGATGAATTTTTCAGATGTCTCGGTGGATCCTGTTGATGATGGACAATGGTTGCGGTTTTTGGTGCTGTTGGATTTTAGCAGCCTTTTTCCGACAGTCAGTACTGACACCAGAGCAGCAGTCGCCAATGCTCCGCCAATGAAAACAATACCAACTCCGACACCTCCACCATTTGCCAGGTTTATTGTAATCTTCTTCTTGTCTTCCTTCATATGACTTATTAAATTCTTTGGCTCCCCCATAGTAACAACTAACGACAATTTCTAACTTTTCCTGTGCTCAAAGATTTTGTAGGCTGATCAGTGCATTATGCTTCTGTCTTTTAGGTTTAGGAGGAGACTAGTGAGAGAGAGAGAGAGAGAGAGAGAGAGAGAGAGAGAGAGAGAGAGAGAGAGAGAGAGAGAGAGAGAGAGACAAAATGAGGATACTTGAGGGGGGTTGAATAGATCCTTCGGATGTTGAATCGGACAAATTAATCTACATTTGTTGTCCCTTTCTTCTTGTTTGTGTCGAAGTTGTTGGGACGTTTCAGTCCATAAATTACCTATAACCTACGATCAATCAACTAACACGCGGGTCATGCGAGGTGTAATGAGAAAAAAGAAAACAGAAAAAGTTGGCATGCGAAGCACGGGGTAGGGGAATTAGGAACCAAACAAGAATAATAGAGATACAGATTAGAGACCACATTTAGGCGATATATGACGCAGTTACAAATCAATGACCAAGACAGGGCGGTTGGGGCAGTCGCCCTGAGATTTTTAAAAATAATAATAAATATAGTAAACAACCGCCCTGAGATTTTTTAAAATACTAATAGATATAGTAAACAACCGCCCTGAAACTTTTAAAAATACTAATAGATATAGTAAATTTTATACGTAGTTCGGAATATTTGATCAAATTCGCCCTCAACATTTTTTTGCGCCATATTGTTGCAGTTTTTCGCCTCCAAATTTTAAAGTCATGGCTTTGTCCATGTTACGAATGATAAATTTATAAATGTTGGTACTCCATGAGATTACGAATTCGATTCTTAACTCTACGTAAATCTTGCGATGATCTCCTTTATCAGATAAATTTATAAAAATGATAATGGAGCGTCATCATATGGACTTCGTATAATGTGGATTACATAGTTGTGCTGAATATTGGCCACAACTTGTGAGACATGCTAGTGTGGCACCGAGAGCAACTGTGTAGGACGGGTTAGGCAGGAGAGGTTAGGTAGGAGAATTAGGCCAACGCTTTTGAACCATATGTTTTTTCCAAAAATCTGAGAAGCCTGATTGATGGTTCCAAAAATCTGACTTTTGAGCGAAAAGTTAAGGAGCGTCTCAAATTTTGTTGTCTTGGCTCCCACGTCTCTCTTACCGGTAAAAAGTTATTTAGCAACCTTACATCTACAAATAAAACTGCTAAAAAGGGATATACAATACTACCCATACCATTAGGATTAGGACTGGACTGCTCCATCTCCATTTTTCGTCCTGCTTCTATACCTTCCCAACACATAATTAAGATATATCTTTATTGATTTACATTTAAGTGAAAAGAATTTAAGTGATATTGATACAAGCCGAACCATTCCACCTTCCAATTTTAACGTTTTTAGGGGAGAATTGGCTTATACGAGAATAGTAATAGATGCTGCTTGTACAACAATGTTGATGGTTTCGTTTCAGATAATCCTGTTAGGAACTTGGGATGTATATCTATGTATGGGCCTTGTCCCCATTAGCCAGGGCCTAGAAAGACCATCTGTTGGGAAACTTTGCGAAAATGGACTTGGAAAATATTTGATAATGGGCTCAGTCCAGTGGACCTTATAGCTTCTATGTTTTCTTCTACTTTTTTTTGCTCCTAGGGAACTTTATGGCCCAAACTAAACAAAATGTACAATTTATAATAGAAAGTTGAGAAAAAATCACTCTCATTCTTCCACAAGAAACTTGCTCATATAACATCTACATTGCATAATGATTCACTTTTTTCACATAATTTTATTTTTGTCCCACATATAGAAGCGATATCCTGGTTGATTTTATGCGAAAGTAAAATGGTCCATTATACACGACCTAAGAAAATATTTTCTTTCACTATGATGATATAGTAAATTCTAGACTAAAAAGCCAATCGAACCGGATTCATAACAAAAATATTCTTATAGAATAAATCACAAACATATTGATGTATTTGGGTTATGATTACATCTCTTCTTAGAAACCATCCATCCGTTTTTAGAAACTCAACAAAGAATTCAAATAAAAGCAATTACAGTTCTCATTTGTTGCAGAAAGCCATAGGAAAAAACCAAAAAATAAATAAATAATAAATTACTAAAAAGTCCAAATTAAATGGAGAACTCATAATTCCCCGTGGTCTCTCATTCCTCTTGTTCAGTAATCAGTAGCCCTTGGGGTCTCAAATCGGCTTAGCAGTAGAAGTAGTATAAACAAAAGGTCCAACAGAGTACAACTTGGTTTTCTTGTCGGAAATGAGACGGTAGGAAGATAGAACGGCGCCGGTTTTCCCCTTGTTAGCGTCGGTGGGACAATTGCAGGTCTGAAGTGGAGAGCTTTCAAGGAAGGCCTTACACTCTGTGATCTTCACTGCATCTTTGAATTGATAAAGAGAGAACGTGGCAAAGAAATAACCCTTTGCATCGGTTGGTTTACATAAAATTGAGAAAGGGGATGATTCATATCCATTCTTTTCCATTCCTAAACATGTTATCCTTGCCAAAGCTCCTGAGTTCACAGTAAATAAAACATTCATTAGCAAAATGAAAACTCGGATTACGGCTTAATCTACTTGTATGTGCGTAAGGAAAATTCAATCGTATAACCGTTCTTCTGAAACTAAATTTACAATTTTTCACATGAATTGGGTAGAACCTATCAATAGATGTGGCTCCACTCAATTCATATGAGGAGAGTGTGGGATCAATCCCACAAAAACGATCATAAGATTGAGTGACCCGCGCAAAAAGATAGAGCTAGAAACTTTACGTAAAGAGGAAGTAAGTGATAATTTCATCAATACTATTTTTGAGCCGTTCAGGGACGTAGAGATGGGGGCGAAGGTGGCAGTCGCTCCCCGAGATTTCTAAAAATACACTACTAGATGTAGTAAATTTTATATGTAGTTCGAAATATTTGATCAAATTTGTCCCCAACATTTTTTTACAGTTTTTATATGTGGTAATGTTACAGTTTTTCGCCCCCTAACGCCAAATTTCTGATTTCATCCCTGGAGCCGTTGACTATAGTCCATCAGCATATGCTAAGAAAATACCCCCAGCTTATTAAGTTTAAGCTTTTTCACTTGGGCCAAAATGCAATTTATCCCAAGTAACCTTTTTACTAATTTGGAAAAAAATGGAACTCGAGAATAACAGTCAAGAATGGAATGACTTGTAAATGAGATAAATTACCTTTAAGCGGGGTGAGTTTAGGGCCTGATTTGCAATAAACAAGACCTTGGACTGAAATGGTGAATGGGTGAAGCAGCTGTTTTGGAGAGCCATAGTCTGGGGTAGCCGGGAGCTTCGGTTTAGGGGCATTCTCATTACCATAACCAGTTGCATAAGCCACAGCAACTAATGACAAGAGAAGAAGAAATGACAAGTTGGAGATCAAAGCCATTTCTGTTTATCCAAAACTAGTTAAAGTGATGAAATGAGAAGATAAATCTAGTGGTAAAAGCTGTTTAGGTTTGATGTTGATACGAGGGAGAACATTACATTAATTTATAAAGAAGCATACATCGGGTCATGTTCTGGTTTCTGATTCGTGTCAATGATTGGTAATACAACAACTAACATTCTTTCAAGAATTTGCGTTCACAAGGTGGAGGATAGTTGGGTGCACGTCGTAGGAGGATATCGATGGCACTACGCTAAAATGGCGAAAAATCAATTCTAGACCGTGTTTGTGGGATTTACCTTATATTTCTCTCATATAAATTGAATGGAGTCTACTTACAGATGTGAGTTCCGCTCAATTTATATGAGTAGTTATGGGATCAGTCTCACAAAGACGGTATTAGGATTGAGTGACCGCTAAAATGGTTATCAATCATCACTCGCTCCATAAATTACAGGTTTTTTCCTCTCTCTTTTTTCTAAAGGAAAAAAGGGAGATCTAGATAAAATAGATGCTAGTACTTGATATCAATTAAGTTTTTTCAGCGCATGCTTATTTATTATGAGTTGTCAAATTGAAAATGAGGATAATAGGCCCAGGGATGAAGTTAGAATTTTTATGTTGCGGGCAAAAAATGATAACAGTGTGTCGAACTACATATAAAAACTGTAACAAAATGTTGGGGACGAATATGATCAAATATTCAGACTACATATAAATTTTAGTATATCTATTAGAATTTTTAAAAATTTTGGTGGATTGCCCCCACCCGCCCCTGTCTTCGTCATCGCTGACAATACCCATCTCAGCAAGAAGATAAATAACTATTTTCAATAATTAGATAGAAAATCAACGATTCATATTGCATCAATATTGTACTGAAAGTATTATGCGTCAACACCTTAATTGAGTTCAAAAAATAATACTTACTTCGTACCAAAATGAATGTCCACTTACTTTTCCCTAAACTCCATAACTAACCTCCTGTATTTAAGAGATGCATCTTCCACTAAGATATGGTCCTCTTATAATTAAGAATATAATTGTAATTTACACATGGTCAAACTATTTTTCTGCCAATGAGGCATTGGTCTCGTGGCTAAAGCTGAGATCTCATGACTTAGAGGTCATGAGTTCGAATACCCTCCACGCTTCTTGAATCCCCTATTTTCTATAATAGATAGGGCCCCTCTCCCAATTAATAAATAAATAACTATTTCTCTTAATTTCTAAGTTAGTCAAACATGAGTATTCAATTTGGGATATTACGACAACGAAACGCAACGCAACTCATTTGGTTAGACGCTTCACTTTCAACCGGTATATCAGGAGTTCAAGTCATGCTTGGAGGAGAAGTGGGGAAAAATTCCCTATGGGACGGTCCTTGTGGGTACCTGTGAGACATAAAGGCCTGCGGGACCCACCCTGTAGGTGGGTCATGTCTCAAATTATGTGAGAGGATGGTGGGGCCGTACCCACAAGGACCGCCCCATGCCAAACTTTCCCGAGAAGGGGAACCACTATTGAGAAAAAAATTGGGATATTACTGGCTTCTTCGGCATCAGAAGTAAAAAAATACATGTTGAGGTCCGGCTATAGACTAGCCCATCTTGATTGGGCCATAACTAGGCAGTCAAACTCGTGATCCTACGTAGGATCGGAAGGGCATATGAGAATCGTAAAATCATAACTCGAATCGTACATCCTACTTACTTTAAAAAATTATTTGAAAATATATATGTACTCTTAGAAAAACATTTTAATCACAAATTTAAAGTGTCTTAAAGAAAAAAAAGATAATCAAATACTAAATCATTCAAGTTATTAGCATGTTTATTAATTATAAAGATAAAAGTACAAATATCATGTACTAAAATTAAACATGTTTATTAAATTTAATTTGAAGTTAACAAAATTAAATAAAGGCAATGTAAAAAGATTCTGTAAAAATAGCTGAGATTATTGTGAAACAACTAAATTTTTCAAAGAAATTGTGAGAATTGAAACAGTCAATCACCGGAGTTAATGACTAAGTAAAGAATTTACTTGTTGCTGAAACATGATTCAAATGGTGAAACTTCATTTTTAATGACTAAGTATTCAGCAAAAAAGTCAACCGGAGTTAATTTAATTGGTAAAATGTGCTTAATTTCTATTTTTAATTAAGATTCAAATATCTCTTGAGATATATAAATTTGTATACATCTTAAAGTATTAGTTCTGAGTATAAGAAATGATAAAAAAATTAGAAAAAAATATAAAGTGTTTCAGTAAAAAAAAAAAAAAATTAAAAATTTTAGTTACCGATTCTACGTAGGATCTAACTCGAAAGACCCCTTAAAACTAGTAGGATCGTACGATCTTACGAGTCAACTCGCAAGTTTGACTGCTATGGCCATAAGGGTGATAGCATGGCGAGATTGTCTGGGCCTCTGCGGCCCCATGCATTCGTTGGGTCTACTCTTGTTTTGTAAAACCTAAATTGCCCAACAGTATTAAGGAATAGTAATGCTCAAAGGTCCAAAAGGAATGAGTATGAAAATTCGTTTCTGAATATTGGTTATTATTAGGGGTGTGTGGATTGGTGCGGTTTGGTGAAAATCGATTTATTAATGTAATTTTTATATAATTTTTTAATATATTTTTTAAAATCATACCGCATCATTTTGACTTCCAAACCGAATTTCACTAAACCATAATTATTTTGGTTTGGTGATATTAGGTGTGGTGAAAACCGATTTATTAATGCAATTTTTATACAATTTTTTAATATATTTTTTAAAATCATACCGCACCATTTTGACTTCCAAACCGAATTTCACTAAACCATAATTATTTTGGTTTGGTGATATTAGGTGCGGTGAAAACCGATCTAAAAAACTTATAAAATTATTTAAATATCTTATGACTAATGAGCTCCAATATAACATTTCTAAGAGATTAACCATGTAACAAAATCCTCCAGTTTTAATGCGAATTCAAATAAATAAATACATGTCTAAGTTGAAAACGTTAGCAAAATACATATGTTTTCTTTGAAAGTTCTAAACAAATAAATCAAAAGTTCTCATCAGAACATCAATTCCAACCAATAACATCTTGAATCATGAGGTGATGACAACCATGAAGTAACCCTAACTTAAGCCTAATAAAACAACTAACTAATATTAATATATTAATTGTAAATATACCATATTTTTTTTAAATAAAAAATAAAAAATTATATAGGTATATAATGCGGTTTGCGGTGCGATGTAAGTTAAAATTTTGTAGACCGCATCGAAAAATAATTTGCGGCTACTAAAACCGTATTTAGCCGCACCATAATTGACCAAACACTGCACCGTACACCAAAATTAAATTTGGTGCGGTGCGGTTTTCGATTAAAACCGATTAATGCACACCCCTAGTTATTATAAGGTCACGGTTCCAGGCGGTGACTTTTTTTAAAAAAAAATTATTTATTTATTGGGGGATCTATCTATTAGAAGAAATTAGGGATTCAAGAAGCGGAGAGAGGATTCGAACTCATTACATCTACGTCATTAGGCCTCAGCCTTATTCCGATTTATTATTCCAGGCGGTTACTTCATATTACATGCTTATTCCTATTTAAAATACAAGTCTTTTATAAATTATTTTATTGTAAAAATGTCTTTTTTATAAGAATTGTACATTTATTGATTAATTTACCCCTACATCATTAATTCATTTTCACCCCATATTTATTTTGATCAAAATGTGTAGTTTACATGCAACCAGGGACGATTACAGAGGGGCGGAAGGGGGCCGGCGCCCCCCGAGATTTTTAAAAATACTACTATTTATCGAAATTTTATGTGTATTTTAGAAAATTTTATCAATTTCGCCCCCTCCAAGAATTTTTTTTTTTTTTGCCTTTTTTATCGTTCCCCCAAGAATTTTGGAATGTTTTTACCAGTTTCGCCCCCCAACATCAAATTCCTGGCTTCGTCCCTGCATTTTTTTATTTTTTTTTTTTGCTAAATAAATTCTGATTTCATTAATCACAAATAGCCGAGACCATTACAATCAATAAAAAATCTGAAAGTACAGAAAGTAAAAGTTATACAATGATTTAAAAAATCACGATAACAGACAAAAGACACATCCCAAAAAACTTGGATGGTTAGGAAAAAAACTAGAAAAACTAGACAAATAAACAAATACATAATCTTCTTCTTCAAAGCATCTTCATCGCCATTCTTGAACCACAGGGACAGGAGAATATCACTTTCAACATCTTCCTTAGGAGTCGACAATTTATAGGATCATGGGCGTATCAACCGTCCTACAAATTGCCTCGGGAAAATGTAGAAAGTTGATAAAGGGCCCAGATCAAGTCCGGGTTGAACGAATCCTCCTAGAAACATAGAAAAAAAGTCTAGATCTGAGACTCATCTAACCTCTGTGTCTTGAATCTTGAAGAAAAAAACTCTGAAAAAGGTTTCATATGATTCGTGGTACAAAATAGAGTACTAATAACGGAACAAAAAGACCAAGATTTGGCCATTGGCTTCGGCCAAATCTGGCCAGCAGTAGGGGGAGGAAAGCCGCAGGAAGAAAGGGGGGGAGAGAGAGAAGAGAGAGAAAAAGGGAAAAGTTTCGTCCCTGCATGCAACTTTCTAATAATTTCTTTGGAATATTAAGTAAGTATTTTTATCATTCTTATTAGTATCTTAATTTGTGTTAACTTTTTTAAAAAAAAACTTATATTTTGAATTGAAAAGAGTAATTGTCAATCGAGTTGTACTAAGATAGTGATTTACTAAGGAAAAATAGAATATTACAGTGTATAATCTAAGACCTCATATTAGTCCTATCAAGCAACAACGCAAAAAAAAGTTAATTTTTGCACTTAATAAAAATCGAACCTTCCATCCTCTAAATGTAGGTGATGTGATATGCTACAAGCCTTACGTAAAGTTTTTACTAAACCATACCCGGATGCCAGAAGACATCTTAGTTAATAATTCTTAATCTTGTGCCCATGTGTCTTAAAGATGCCGTGTGCTTCCGAGTCCGAGGTTTCCTAACTATTTATGATCTTTTACTGGTAATTAGACAGACCGAATGACATTGAGGGTTGACTATATATCGATTGTATTTGGATAAGGTTTTGTTTTGATTTAGTTTCAAACTCAAATTCAAACCAAATTTGGATAGAAACTTAAGAAATTTGAATATAATCTATATTTTTTTATCCAAAAATACTATCCGATCTGGTTGGATATAATACAAAATTATGAGCTATTGGGTTGATTTATTTGAATTGATATTTCAAATACCCATATGTCCATGAGTTGTAAATTTTGACCCAGTTTGGATTGAAAGTAGTTTGAGACTGAAACTCAAATTCAAACCCAAATTAAAAACATGTTCAAGCACACCCGATGGTAATTTAGAATTATATTTTTACACATTAATCATATAATTTAGAATTATCTTGAGAAAATAAATAATTAAAAAATACAAATACAGTATTTATCTCAATATTACGTTATTAACGTTGATAATTCTGAACTACAAGTACAAAATATAATTATACATGCATATATTATATATATATAGTACGGTGTTTGGATAAGCATGAAAAAAAATGGGGCTTAAAATAACCAACTTGCACTGCATGTAATACTAACAAAGTTTGCAGAAGACTAGTTTTTGAACGCACGAGGCGGAGCCCTCATGAACGGGGAGATAGAAAGCACTACCCATGAGCGGGAGAAAGCACTGCTAGATCGGGAGAATAAAGCTTACCGCAACGCTGGCGGAGGGTATCGAACCCGGGACCTCTCGGTCCCAGGCCAAGCACTTACCCACTTGGGCCAAGCACTTATTGAAGAAGACTAGTTTGGTTAGACCATATTGAAGGAATCTAGAAAGAATTGCTAATTTACAAACATATAAACAATTCAAAATGAAAAGGGCGAAAGTGGCAAAGAAACTTCGACACTTGACCGAGATCCCGCTTGTCACTTTTCTCACATATATAAACACCACTCCCATCTTCCCCCTTCACTCGTCAAACCAAAATCTCCTTTTCTCTATATTCCTTTACACAAATCGATCCCTTTTGTAAGCAAATTCAATAAGATTTTTCTTTCTTTGTTAGATTTTGTTATTCTAATTCATTTCCAGCTGAAAATTCATCAAACACTGTATAAAGTATGTGTGGCGGTGCAATCCTCGCCGACATCATTCCCCGGAGCAGAAACCGCAGCGTTTCCTCATCGGACCTCTGGCCTACTGCTGTAGATTTTTCGCCCAAATCTTTATTCGTCAAAATCAGTGCTGGTGCCACCAATCTCAAACGATCTCAACCCTCTGAAATAGGTAAATAAACCGACTGTGGACCGTACATACCCTTCATTCTTGCATTTTTTTTAAAAAGTAACAATAATTTTTTTTACCTATTTGGTTCATATATACAAGCAGGTGGTGAGCAAGTCTTGAAAAGTGCGAAGCGGCAGAGGAAAAATCTATACAGGGGAATAAGGCAGCGACCTTGGGGCAAATGGGCAGCCGAAATTCGAGATCCCAGAAAGGGTGTCAGAGTTTGGCTGGGAACTTTTAACACAGCGGAAGAAGCCGCAAGAGCTTATGACAAAGAAGCTCGCAAAATCAGAGGGAAGAAAGCCAAAGTTAACTTTCCAAACGAGGACAACCAACCCATTTGTCATCCCAACCCCAGCATCCCTTACAATTCCTCCAATTCGTATTATTCCGCGAACAACAGCGGATTCACGGCGTCCGTGGTTGGTTTTCAAACTCCTAATGATGTGGTTTCTGGATCTGCTTCCGGGAATGAGCGTAATTATAGCCCTATCCCAGTTAAGGAAGAAGAAGAGAAGGCGGAACATAGAGAAATTAACAATGGGGTTGAAGTTACAGAGGGAGAGAATAACGAATTTGTGGAGAAGCTATCAGAAGAGCTAATGGCCTATGAGTCCTTCATGAAGTTCTATCAGATACCATATCTGGATGGACAGTCGGCGGCGACGGCGGTGAATCCGGCTCAGGAGACCGCCATTGGCGGTGGCTCTATAGAACTTTGGAGTTTCGATGATGTCGGGGATTCCCAGTAACAACTTCGCTTTTTTTTTAATTCCCTTTTCTCCATTCCATATTTTATTTCCCTTTTCTCCATTCCATAATTATTTATGTTTTTTTTTTTTGCTAAATCATAATTATTTATGTTTGATTGTATTCTTGATTATGTTGTTGCAGTGTGGAAAAAATGTAAATAAAATAGTAGTTTATTACGTAAGTGAATTTGAGTAAGGTGTTATCAATTAAAAAAAATGAGGAACATGAGATTACATGCAAAAACCATATTGCATTTTCAATTTTGGTAGAAAATGATAAAAATCGTTTGTCTATATACATGTTTTTATTTTGAATACATAATAGACGATTTTTTTACCGGAAAGTCTATTATCCTATATCCCTCTCATAATCTTTTTAATGTGTTTAGATAATTTGTCAAGCGTAGTGGGGATGTGGCGGAGTGGCGTGCACCTTCGCCCGCAACCAAATCCTTCACACCCCACTTAAAAAATTGTATCACAGTAAAATGAATACGTAATTATCATATGGAATAATTTATGAGACGGTAAAGTTTTATCTTGATTGACCACTTTCGGTGTACTGATAACGGCGGTAAAATTTTATCCATTGTTAAGTATAATAGTTGTCAAGTGTCATATTTTTTTTAGATATTACCATTATTATCTTTAACTTTCAATTTTTTTAAAAAAAAATTGTAACACTAGGGAAATATAAGGAGACACACAAATTGGGATGATTAGAAAGGAAAGATAGTCATATTTTTCCTCAGATATTACCATTATTATCTTTAAATTTCAAAATTTTAGAGAAAAAAATTCAACACTAAGGAAAAAAAAACAAGACGCAAAATTGGGATGGATAGAAAGGGGAAAAATTCTCTATGGGACGGTCCTTGTGGGTACCTGCGAGACATGAAGGCCTACGGGACCTACTACAGGTGGGTCCTATCTCAAATTATGTGAGAGGAATGTGGGGTCGTACCCATAAGGGCCGCTCCATGCCAAACTTTGCCATAGAAAAGGGTGTTTGAATGTTGTGTTTTATTTTCTCTCTCAATTATTAAGCATAATTAGGAAAGGGAGAAGGAATCATAAACCGTTGAATAGTCTGATTTTTTTTATTATTTGTTGTTTGTTGAATTGGAACAGATTTCTATTAACTAAAATTGGTTATATAATTTTATTGTGGTCCAAAAAACAACGAGAATAAGAAGAGTGGTCTAGTAATTCGGCTGGCGCCACTGGTTTACGGTTTGAGCCTTTAACCTAACTTGGTAAACACTTGGGGCGCCCCCTGCTTTGCCCTGAGAATCCTATTGTTCCTTTGGTAGTACAATTGTACTCTGCGCCACAACATTTCTTTCTTTCTTTTTGGTTAATTACAACAGTTTAGTTAGGCCCAACAATTTTTTAAATGATATTACACGTCTCATGAATATTATAGTCCAATAACGATTCCATTTCTAAGCCTATTAATTGTTATTATTATAAATTCATTGAATAATTTCCTCAACAAGTGTTTTATTTTTTGAAATCACAGTGTTAATTATTGACAACATTGACTCATCTTTTTCATCACATAAACTCTTCAAAGAAATAAATTAATAGCCACGAAATATACTTCATTCCCTTGAACACAAGGACGAATCTAGAGAGAGGCGGGATAGTAACCTTATTCAAGAACTTTTGAATTTACAATTTTTACCATATAAAATTTTAAACTTTCGAAATATTACTAACAATGTCACTCTTCAGTCCCACGAATAATTATGTAAAACTTTTCCTCTCGCCTTTTTTATATGAGAAATTTCTGACTTTGTCTTTTTTTGAATATGAATAGAATTTCTGGCTTCCTCATAATTTAGGGATGATATGGGTTACCAATATACCTAATACCTAATGCGGATAAATTGTTATTATTATTATTATTATTATGTGTGTGAAAGCCGATCAATTTGTTTATATTGGAATAAAAGGAATGGTTACTATTGTGGGACTGAAGCCTACTAAAGTAGTCGTAGACCACTTTGTCAATATTCAATGCATCACGAGTTTTGATTAAAATAATAAAAACAAAGTAGGGCACTATGAAGAATATTTTTTTTTAATGAAAAGAGGTGATGTGGTTGATTGTGGACCAAGTGGTCCACAACCCCACATATAGCCCAGGATCTATATCAGAATTTTCCAAAAGTATATCCAGTGCAGGTCTAAAAAGTTGATTACCTTTTAATCCAGATTCAGCACGCCTGGAAAACTTTTCACCCATGGTGATGGGCCGACACCTAAATCCAGTTCAACATATGATTTTGAGCTTGTCACCTGGCCCACTTAGCTAAGACAAACCAATTGGTCTTCCACTGGTGGACTCTTTTGTACCTTTTAGTTGTGGACCAGACCAATACAATTGCCAGTGGACAAGATTTGGTTTGAAAAGTAAGGATCCAGTCGGATAGAGTTAAATTTTCGACATTTTGAGAGAGAACATCGAAAATTTGAGTTTCTGATTGCAAACACTATCCAACTGCACTTTTAATATTGAGAATTGATTTTTCAGTACTTACGTTTCATTCCCAAATTCAATTCAAAAGAGAGTCTAAGTTTTAATTTAAATTTTAAACTCAAACCAGACACAATCAAATATCCTAAAATTTATTCATCATACTGCATCGTCGGTACACGACGACTACCGGCCGGATGCCTCCAACCACATTTCCAGGCAAAAAGAAAAGGCTCTCATAACACCAGCAAAAACCGGCAGTTATTTCCACCACTGAAACGCTCGCTCCTCCTGCAATCCGCGTTTTTTTCCCTCTTAAATCATCGTCTTTCCATATTTCCAATCCCCATAATTCTGTCTCATTGAGAAAACTATAGAACCTGACATCAATACTTATTTTCACTTGCAAGTTACATCACACAGAAAATCCCTTTAGCCTAAGATAATAGTTTAATATTCGATGTCTCGTAGTTCAACATAGAAAAGATCGAAGTCACCTGCCTATAAATAAAAAGTTGGTGATGATAGATAGATGTACTGATTACAGCTGAAAGATATGACACTTCCATTGTCATCAACTTTAGAATTTTCAGGTGCATTGCCATCTCAGTGAGGGCGCAATCGCCCCCAATATTAAAAAATTGACGAATTTTTTATAATAAAAAAATTACTTCCATTAAATTTCTTTATAAATATTATATTTTGCCCAATTTACTGAACAAAATTTAAGTTAAAAGTTCGTCTATAATTATAAATTTTTTTACTTCGCCCCTTACCTCATCTAGTCCTCGTCAAAACCGTCTAAATCATTTTTGAGATCATGTGAACTTTAAAATAAGTATAACTTAAAAAAAGACTTTCACTTAAATATAATAAAATAATTATTACATAAAAATAACTATTTAATCCGAAATTCCCAAATACAAAAAGATTATATATATAATAAAATAATTTGGTATATAATCATGAGGTGCGGCATGAGGATAATTCATCTCATCCCTAATCATGAGAATAAAAGTATTTAATGACTAACCATTTATCTATTTATAAAGCTCATGTGCTGAGAGGTTGATCATTTAGCATGTAATGAACACACCAATATCGACTAAGAAAAAAAATTATGCCCAAAAAATTGAAGGTCCTATGCGATCGTACACCTCGCCCCCTGGTCCTCATGCAAATCGTGTAAGCATCTAGGCGTTACTCCAATGGCAGCTCCCGTCTCGCGTTTTCAACTCTTTTGTCACCGTCTCAACGCTCTTTATAAATTTTCCATACTTATCCTTTAATCGTAAATCCTCACCGCTTCACTTCCTCCTCCCCTCCATATCCAAAAGATGAGTCGGTTTTCTTCGTCTCTTTTCCCAATTATTTTTCTTGTGTTCTTAGTATTCGCTTATGCTGAAACTGAATCAGAATCTGAAGATATTCAGACTTTTATTGTTAGAGTTCAGAATGACTTGAAACCATCCGTCTTTTCAGATGTTGAAAGGTGGTACAGTTCTACACTTAGAAGCTTGAATTCTAACCTTCAATCCACTAAAGAATCTTCTAATGAAAAATCCGATTTCCTCCATCTCTACAAAACCGTCTTCCATGGCTTCTCCGCTAGACTTACAGCAGAACAAGCCCAACAACTGAAAAATCGGCCCGGTGTTCTTGCTGTATTACCCGATAGACTTCGCCAAATTCAAACTACTAGATCCCCTGAATTTTTAGGACTGTCAATTTCCAAGAACCCAACTGGGCTATTAAGCGAGTCTGATTCGGGCTCTAATGTTGTGATTGGAGTACTTGACACCGGTATATGGCCCGAACATGCTAGTTTCCATGACCAGGGCCTCGGCCCGATTCCTTCTAATTGGAAAGGGGAATGTACTGAAGGTGAAAAATTCACCAAAGCTAATTGTAACAACAAAATAATTGGGGCCAGATTTTTCAGCGCCGGTCATGATGTAGCCAAGGGAAGAAGTACTAATTCAAGTGCTGATATTGTAAAGTCAGCTAGGGACACTGATGGTCATGGGACCCACACCGCGTCCACGGCTGCCGGAAGAGCAGTTGCCAACGCCTCCCTGTTTGGTTTCGCTAGTGGCGTTGCCATGGGAATCGCACCCAAAGCACGTATCGCGGCTTATAAGATTTGTTGGAAAAGAGGTTGTATGGATTCCGATATACTTGCCGGATTAGACAAAGCCGTTGAAGATGGCGTCAATATCATTTCAATCTCAGTTGGTGGCGGTCCTGTTACGTACAATCTTGATCCAATTGCAATTGGATCATTTGCAGCTATGGAAAGAGGAATATTGGTTGTCGCTTCTGCAGGTAAACGAAAAAATTGCATCGTTTTCTTTAAAGAATTATGTAAAATTTACATTTTAATAAAGTTTATAACTCTTATCTATGCAGGTAATGATGGACCAACGGCAATGACAGTAACAAATGTAGCTCCATGGATCACCAGCGTGGGTGCTAGCACAATCGACCGTAAATTTCCCGCA
The DNA here is from genome assembly GCA_026122235.1 of Vinca minor. Lineage (NCBI taxonomy): Eukaryota > Viridiplantae > Streptophyta > Magnoliopsida > Gentianales > Apocynaceae > Vinca > Vinca minor. The sequence goes on along the minus strand of JAOCZM010000085.1, from coordinate 419,532 downwards.
GTTCTTGTGTTGGAAGATGGAAAAATTGTGAAAGGTTCATCCCTCTACCGTGGAAATCCTTCACAAGAAAAAACATATTATCCACTAATATATGCTGGAAATGCTTCGGTACATTTTACTCGTGGCTTTCGACCAATTGGATCAATATTCTCCCGTGCAACTTGCACGCCTGACTCGTTAAAGAAAGAGCTTGTACAAGGAAAGATCGTCGTATGTGATAGAGGTGGTGGTTCTCGTGTTGCTAAAGGCGAAGTCGTGCAAAAGGCTGGTGGAGTTGGGGTAATAGTAGCCAACGTTCCACCACTCGGGGAAGGATTAGTTGCAGATTCACATGTAATTCCAGGACTCTCAGTAACTGAATCAGGTTCCAATATCCTTCGGGCTTACATAAATTCAAATCAAAATCCCCGAGCCAAAATGATATTCAAAGGAACTGAAGTCGGGTCCAAACCAGCGCCAGTAGTGGCCTCATTTTCCGCAAGGGGGCCAAATCCAGAAACACCATATGTTCTGAAACCTGAAATCATAGCACCAGGTGTGAATATTCTAGCAGGTTGGGCCGAAGGTGTGCCCCCGACCGAATTAGCATCTGATACAAGACGTACCAATTTTAATATAATATCAGGCACTTCGATGTCTTGTCCACACGTATCAGGCATAGCCGCGCTACTCAAAGGTGCGCATCCTGATTGGTCTCCAGCAATGATCCGATCAGCTCTTATGACAACTGCGTATACTGTGGATTTGGAGGGAAAATCATTGAAAGATGAGAAATCGTATAATGACTCGACAATTTGGGGTACCGGCGCCGGACATGTGAATCCGGAAAAAGCGCAAGATCCAGGTCTAGTTTATGATATATCCTCCGACGACTACATAAACTTTTTGTGTTCGGTTAATTACAGCCGTCCGGCAATCCGGCAGATTGTTCGGAGGCCGAGCAAGTGTACCGGAAAAAACAAAATTCAGCCGTGGGACTTGAATTATCCGGCAATTGTTGTAGTATTTGACATATCGGAAACGTCGGCCTTTGACGTAACGGTGACGAGGACAGTGATGCACGTCGGAGATGGTGGATCTAGCTACAGTGTGAAAATAACAAATCCGAACGGTGCGACGGTAACTGTAAATCCGTCGAAAATGGAATTTGACGGAAAAGGACAGAAGAAGCAAAGTTATGTGGTTAAAATTAAAGGTGATCATAAAATTGGGGTGAGTCCAGGGAATCCATTAACGGAGTTGGGGAAATTGACTTGGTCGGACGGCAAGCATCAGGTTGTTTCGCCGTTAGTTGTAATGTGGCGAGACGTGTATTGATTAATACTGTAGTATTATATCAAACTTTTAATAACCATATAGTGCAACCAGTAAGTAACTTTGCAGTAAGACAATAATTTTTAAATATTCTGTTTATCAGTTAAAATATCGTGTCACATTTTATATATCATTCACTATCTCATTATCAATATGTTACTTTGTGTATATTTATCTCTTCAAGAATTAATTAAGCTAAAAAAAATAAAACAATGACAATCATTTACAAGTTAGACGGATGATAAGATATAAAATGAGAATATAAATTTCTAAACCTCAACTTTTCTACCAAGAAATAGGAAAGCAATCCAAGTATACTTCTAATTTCTTCGGGTGAAAATCCTCTGTTTCCGTTCATGTTTTTATTATTATCCCAACCAATCAGAATTTATTATATAAATATTTTTTTTCAATTATATATACACAAGATAAATTGTGATTGGTTAGAGACAGGAATAGGCAGAGGATGTTTTGCCAATTTTTTCCACTTTTTGTTCAAAAGTTTCGTCTGCTTGAAAATCTTGTTGACAAGTGTTACATATAAGGAAAGCTTGGGCATTGAATCTAATTCATTGGTTATGATCATGTACTTATCTCGTAACCGCCAACTACTTATGTAAACACAGAGGTTCAAAAGAATACAAAGAAGAGTGTGAAATCTAAACTAAAATTTGGCCATCTATCTTCCCCAATTTTCAACATGTACCATCTACCATCTATCTTCCTATCAAATTTGGCCTCCCCATTTTTTCTCCCTTTTCTCTCTTTTTCCCCCCTCTTCCCCCTGCTCTTCCTGCATTTTTTCTTCTCCTGTTGTTGGCCATATTTGGTCATTGGCTCCGACCAATAATCAAATATTAGTCATTTTATTCCGTTTATATTACTCTATTTTTTACTACGAATCATATGAAACATTTTTCAGAGTTTTTTCTTCAAGATTCAAGAAACAGTGGTTAGATGAGTCTCAGATCTTCACAGATCTAGACTTTTTTTTCTATATTTCTAAGAGGATTTGTTCAACCCGGACTAGATTTGGGCCCTTTATCAACTTTTTACATCTTCCCAAGGCAATTTGTAGTACAGTTGATACGCTCATGGTCCTATAAATTGTCGACCCCTAAGGAAGATGTTGAAAGTGATATTCTCCTGTCCCTGTGGATCAAGGATTGCGATGAAGATGCTTTGAAGGAGAAGATTATGTATTTGTTTAGTTGGCTAATTTTTCTAGTTGTTTTTCCTAACCATCCAAGTTTTCTTGAATGTGTCTTTTGTCTGTTATCGTGATTTTTTAAATCATTGTATAACTTTTACTTTTTGTATTTTCAGATTTTCCTTTGATTGTAATGACTTCGGCTATTTGTGATTAATGAAAACTAAATTTATTCAGCAAAAAAAAAAAAAAGTAACTATACTTTTGTTAATAAAGTATCTTCCAAGTAGTTAGAGTTGAAATTTCCAACAAGGGAAATGGTAAATTTGATTCTTATTTAACGTAAAAAAATGCCAATGTGGCATTGATTTAATGTGGTCAAGGTTGATGCCTCATGACGTAGAGGTAATGAGTTCGAATTCCCTCTCTTTCTTGAATTTCTATATTTTTTTGTAATAAACAGATCTCCCTCCTCCAATAAATTAAAAATAAAAAAAAACGTAAAAAATGATACATTATCATGTCCAAATTTCAACTGAATTAGTCAAGTAATATAATATCGGCACGAAAAGAAAATCTATCTTCCTCTCCCGTATTTCTATTAAAGAGGCAACTCTGAGTCTTCGCAGACCAGCATATGCATCTACAAAGCCCACTTTGTCATATTTGATGGGCCTTTAGTTGAAAGCATTATCATATATGTTTGGGCGGGCCTACTTGACAAAAGACTTGAAAGAACTAAGCCCATACATAAAGCCCGGGATAAAACCCTAGGGCAGAATCGGGTGATTGATAAGCCAATGATATAAAACGCTCATCTACATACTTCCTCTCATTTCTCAGTGGCTGCAGAGAGAGATGGTGTCTTTGAAGCTTCAGAAGCGGCTTGCCGCCAGCGTTCTCAAGTGCGGTAGGGGAAAGGTTTGGCTCGATCCTAATGAATCTAACGAAATCTCCATGGCCAATTCCCGTACGTTCTTCATATCCTTCATCTGGCTTTTTTCCGCATAATTTTTCCTAATTTTCCGGTTTAGAATTTTTGTTTGTGTTCGTAGCTGCTGTTATCTATGATTTAGCTATAATTTAAAGGAAGTATTATCTGATTTTGTGAATTAGTAGCTTTTGGACTTCATTTCGTTGAGGTCGATTCGTATAGGAGTGAAAATGCTTTGATTCTCTGCACTTTTATTGTACTTATGATTCTGATATTTGCTATTAATTTGAAGCTCTTATTCTGTTTTTGTAATGAATTCTTAATTTTATTAATTAGTTCTATGACCCGATTTATCGCAGTAGCGAAATTTGTGTATTGTAAGGTTTGGTTCTATTACAAAGTACTAATATATACTTTATTTGCCTCTATATTTTGGTCATTGGATATTTAGTGATGATGTTATGCAATTTAATTGTTGACGCTGGATGAGTGTATTGTTGGCATTGCTCGTGATAGCAATATAGAATTCTTGTGGCTATTGTGCGTTATAACTGTCCCTTGCTGCCTCTAGTGCTTTCCCCTATTTTTCCTTTTAGACACCTTTTTCCTTCTATGTTTTGTTCAGTAAAAGATTTCACAGAAGTCACCCCCAGCCATATGAATATATCTGTTGATGCCTAGTGTGTTAGTTAGAGTTGATAGTTGCATTGATCTGATTGTAACTCGGGATATTGACTGTACTGCTCATTTTTGGTTATGAAGGTTACCCTTCTCATCAGCGCCTAACAGATCAAACTTGTAGTCTGTAATTCGTACAGTCAGTGCCAGGATGGTTTCCTGTGTTAGGTTTTGCTAATATAATTAGTTGCTTATTTTGCTCTATTCTTCACTGAATAGAGAGTGACTAGGTTTCTGTTGAACTTAGGCTCACTTGAGATAATTCAGTATTTTTAGTTAGTTTTGTTTCTTTGTCGAATGCAGGACAAAACATAAGGAAGTTGGTTAAGGATGGTTTCATTATCAGGAAGCCAACCAAGATCCACTCCCGATCTCGTGCTCGCCGGATGAAGGAAGCAAAGAGAAAGGGGCGACACTCTGGATATGGTAAGTATGGTCTTTGTTCATTCTCATTGAAGACTGTTAGACCTATTTGAATGTTCTTTTCTCTTCTCTCCTCTATATGGCTTGCAATGTTAATGGTTTTCCTCATCCTGCTAGGTAAGCGTAAGGGTACCAGGGAGGCTAGGCTGCCTACTAAAGTTCTTTGGATGAGGAGGATGAGAGTGCTTAGGCGTTTACTCCGGAAGTACAGGGAGTCAAAGAAGATTGACAAGCACATGTATCATGATATGTACATGAAGGTTAAGGGTAATGTTTTCAAGAACAAGCGTGTTCTGATGGAAAGCATTCACAAGTCCAAGGCTGAGAAAGCAAGAGAGAAGACCCTGTCTGATCAGTTTGAAGCCAAGCGGGCAAAGAGCAAGGCAAGCAGAGAAAGAAAGCTTGCGAGGAAGGAAGAGCGATATGCCCAGGTAAATCTTTATGTTCCATTTAGTAGATAAATTAAGCGGAAGTCCCTCCAAGTGGAACACTATCTTATCCTAGTACTTGTGCTAGATGTAGGGATTTTTAAATCCGTTTTGTTCTAACCAAAATATATTTATTTGCAGGGTCCGGCAGCCGCAGCTGCTGCAGCTCCAGCACCTCAAGCACAGGCAGTCCCTCAAGCCCCAGCAGCTCAGTGAGTACATTGAAACTATACTGGCTGACTAGGGAGAGTTCCTCAAGTTTTTTTTTCTTCTGATTTTTCTTCTTTATTCTTTTTTCAGGGGTTCAAAGAAATCGAAGAAGTGAAGGATGTGTTTACAAGAATGAGGAAATCGTTGCCGTGTATCATCTTTAAATCTGTTCTAGTTCTGCAGTTTAGTTTTGTTGGCTGCTTGCCGTTGTTTTTTAATATTCCTTTTGTGAAACAATTTTACCTATATCTAGATGAAAGGAGTTTTGGAATATTCATTATTTCAGTTGTTTGTGGTTTGTTTTATTTGCTTTGGACTTGATATTGTCATCGTAAACTCCCCATAGTTTTTTGCTTTTTCTTGTAGAAGTTTGTTACGGGCAGAATTTATGCACTGTTAATAAATCAATCTAATCAATCAGTGTATTGGTATTGGTATGGCCAACATTTTCGGAACAATAATTTGGTCGTAGTTTTGTTTTTTATGCTTTGACAATTCGGTTTGGGTAAATGAATCAATGGATCTATGCCAGCATTTTCACCACCCAAAAAGGGGTGAAAATATTCTGTCCCCATCCGTGTATGTCCCCGTGTCCCTAACCAATTAAAATTTACTATATAAATATTTGTTTCAATTATATATATACATGGTGAATTGTGATTGGTTGGGGACATACACAAACGTAAGAGCAGGATTTCCCCCCCAAAAAAAAGATAAAAGAAAAGAATTGTAAACTTCATCAATAATTCCGTAAATTAATCATAAAATCAGAAACGTGATCTTTATTACATATTGGTTTTCATCAAGAATTCTTACAAAAATGAAAGAGGCATTCCCTTGGAGCCAGCCACGATTTACATATTGTTAGAGGCTCGATACCAATCATGGGAAATACCTCAACAAAGAATAGTGTTTTTTCCTTGCATGATAAAACTACGATTTATCTTTTATTATCATTTCCAGCTGATAGCCAAAGAATAGCTCCTACAGTTTTGCTTCGAAACCAATCAGTCCGTGGGACCAATCATCTTCTCTGGTACTACTAGTTTATCAAACTCTTCAGAGGTCAGAACTCCCAGATTCAAAGCAGCATCCTGCACAATGAAATGCTTGTCAAATTTGCGTACACAAAAGTACTATGCCAATTGCTCTACCCCTCTTTGGGGGCATACACAAAAACGTCAATTCAAGCATTGCATTTTTGTTATTAAGAAAACTACTTATCATTTAGAGGGGAAACCCAGATGTCGACAAAGGACTTCAGTGCGTAAATTGGGCGAAAGCTCTAAAGTGAAATTTTCAAAAACCCACGAACTTCAAATAGTTCATCACCTTCAAAGTCGACCCCTCCTTGTGAGCTTTCTTGGCAACGGCAGCAGCATTGTCATAACCAATTTTCTGGCATAAACAATAGCACAGGTAAAAAAATAAATCAATGAGCATGAAGACGTATTAGATAAAGTACTAGTCGCCAATAAAATGTGAAAAACAATGTGAAAGGAGAGGCTTACAGGATTTAAAGAAGTGACGAGCATGAGTGACTGCAAGGTAGCACGAACCAAAACATATACCAATCAAATTAGAAACCTACTGAACGAGAACTATAAACTTGCATTTATGAATTAATCAACTAACAAACCTCGTGCAACAATTTAGAAATCCTTTCCCTGTTAGCCTGAATTCCCCTCACACAGTTCTTTTCAAAAGAGGAAGACGCATCACCTAGCAACCTCAGTGACTGTCAGCATAGAGGAACATAAAAATCAGTCATTCAGGCGCAGAGTGCAGCTGGATATCACAATAAGACTAATTTCAGCAAATAAATAAATAAATAAATAAAATGAAGAAGGAAAATCCAGATTCAGATAGAGGTACGAAAAACATGCTAGAATAGAAGTCTTCATACAGAGGTTTGTTGTTTTAGAATTTTAAGGATTAAGAAAAGGGGAACAATAAGGTTTATGAAGCTCCCGCTTCCCTCCCTCCACAACCATAAGAGAAAATGAACATAGGTTCCCTAGTATCCACATCTAACATTTAGTTCCAGAGTAAACAACTATTTCCTGATGCGGGACTATCCTCTCCTCAGTGTGACGAATACAATCAAATTTTACACTGCTAGAAGTAATCATTTAAAAGTTAAAACCAACCTCGTACTTTTAATATGCACATTCTTTGGAAAAACTCCTTGTTAAGTTGTCTTGAATGTTTGTAGCTGACTCGAATTGTAAACCTTAATCTAATGGGAACAAGAGTGAATATAGGACTAGGAGTAAATACTCACTCTCTGTGGTTGTGCTATTACTTGGTGAATGTTCACAGCTATTCTTGGTTTCTAATGGCTTAGAAAATTCAAGACAAGGTGGAGAATTGTTAAGTTGTCTTGAATTTATGTAACCTGACTTGAATTTTCTAATTAGTTCTCTTGTCAATTTCAATTTCCGAACACTCTTAACTGCAAGATTAGCTAAATTGTGCACAACAAATAATGTCAGAAAGGTAACAAGAGGTCAAACATACATGGAGCAGACAACTTGCAATCATAGGCTTGAAGACGTTCAGCTCAAAGTGGCCATTTGATCCACCCACTGTGATGGCCACATGATTTCCCATAACCTGCAAGTTGTTTGAGTTGGAACAAAATCTCAACAAATCTTATTCAATAAATGTTTATCTACATCCCCCTCCCCTTCTCGCTTTTGTCATATACTATTTATATTTCTTTGATTCCAAGTTTGATCCATTTTTCTTTTCTCGCTTTCATGTAATATAAAAGCCCTAATATATAGGAGAAACGTTAGCCCCAGAAAGGGATATCACAGAAGCAGCATTTTTTTAAATTCTTAAATTCCATTTGGATGTATAGTCATTGTTTTAATTCTCTAGCCATCTGAGGCCAGCAAAAGAAACAAGAGACTACCTGAGCACAGACCATAGTGAGGGCCTCACACTGAGTAGGATTCACCTTGCCCTGAAAGAGTTGATCCATCAAGAATAGAAGACAACAAAAATCCCACGTTATCTACAGCATGCATCAGCACTAGTCCTGTATATATGCACAGGGAATAAAGAAATTACAGGCATGATACTGCTGCCAGGTTCATTTTCAGGAAGAATGAGCTCTCCAAGACCACATCGTGGACCACTGCAAAGAAACTTAAGAGTTAGAAGCTAGCAGACTATAATTCTCAGTCGAAGAAGTGTAATCAAGCAAAAAGAATTACCTCCCCAGAAATCGAATGTCATTTGCAATCTTCATTAGAGAGGTAGCAACTGTGTTAAAGGCTCCACTCGTTTCGACAAATGCATCATGTGCTGCCTGAGATAGGGAGGCCAGCACTAAAATGTTGTACCATGACTATATTACAAGCAAAAGAGTAATAACATGCTCATAGGACGCAGAGATAAGAATGCACTTCAGGACCTAAGAGCTTACCAGTGCTTCAAATTTGTTCTCGGCTGTTATAAATGGTAAATTTGTCTCTTCTGCAACTGCTGCAGCAACTTTTACATCAAACCTAAAAGACTCGAGGACAAAATGTATAAGGTCACCTGAAAGGAAAAAGAAAGGAACTTATTTCAGAAACAACACTAACACTTACCCTTTCTTTGTGTTCAGCCCAGTCCCTACAGCAGTGCCACCTTGTGCAAGCTGTTCAAATAACAATCCTACTCTGTTAGAGATAGATACATATAAAAACATACAGAAAGGGGCAGTTAGGAGGAGAATGGAGAAAATGAGAGTTGAGAGGGGAAGAGACACGGAGATACAAATCCTTCACTAACCTGATACATACGCGGAAGAGTGCACAAAACTCGGTCAATTCCATATTTCACCTGTTATCAAGGAACGGTCATGATGACTTCTCCTTAACTCACTTGGCACCATTAAGCATGTAGCTCCAACCCTACTAACAATACTCATGAACTTACTTGAGTGGTATAGCCACTAAACTCTTGTCCGAGTGTCAAAGGTGTTGCATCTTGAGTGTGAGTACGGCCAATCTTAACTATGTCTTTGAATTCAACTGACTGGTAAAAGTAACGGAAATAGGAACTCAAGTAAGTGACTAAAAGCATTGAAAAACTAAAAGGTCTTGCTGCCAAACATTTCATTGGAAAGAGAGCAGAAATCAAGGTAACCATCACATAAGCCTAGTACAGAGAAAGTAACAGAAGAGAATACATGTCATCAATAAGTAACTGGCTTTGCTTAAAATCACTTATAAAAGTCACAAACCGAAAATCTAGCCCCCATTACTGGAACTGAAACAGTATTTCCAATTCAAATTTCTAAACCTCCACCCTATGTTATAGCCTTCATCTCAAATGAGGTAAAATTAGAAGATAAATGCACTTCTTATATTTTTTTCCACTTCTTAGAGAGAATTTTTTTAAATGATTATAGCTGTATTTATAAAAGCACGCCAACACAAGAAAGCAATTTTATGATTTTAGATTCCTGAAAAACCAAGTCCTATGTTATTTTTCAGCCTAAGCCTATGAGATTAATAAGCTGAGGACCAGTAACCAGTCCACTCCTGAAGACTCATGAGTTCTATGGCATAACTTAGGTCCAGGCTTAGTAAGTCCAAGTGTCCAAGCACGGTCCTATGCAACTTGTACAGGAATACCACAGATGGACAGAAAATAGCAAATTACAAATAAATCGGACATGACCAAGTAAAACATGAGGCAGCCATACTCAAGATTCTTTTGACTGTTATAATATTTGAAAATGCTATTAGGGGTTGGATGAAGAAGTAAACCTTGGTGTTCAGTGTCGTATGCAACTGTTTCAGTTTTGGTATTAATCTTGAATTTATTTCCATTCCAGCTGCAATATGCATTACCTATACATCAGAGGCAATACAAAAGTTACAAGCATATAAGAGTTCACAAATAAAAGAATGGGAACTTGATGAAGCAGTTCATTCTGTAAAAATGACAAAGATAACGAAATCTTCCAGCAGGAGGCTTACAGTTGGAAACGTATCATTAGAAGATTGAGATCTATTCACATGGTCATTTGGATGCACAAACTTCTCACCACGCTTATGGCCTAGGATTTCAGCAGCTCTATTAGCAATGACCTGCAAATATCACTAAGCAGAAATTAAACTAAATACTTGGCTACTCATGAAAGCAGTATAGCAAGCTTGACAAGCAAGGTTGTCAAAATCGCGAGTTGGATCGTAAAATCGTACGATTTTACGATCCAAAGAGTATAAATCGAGTTAAATCGTGCTAAAAATCGCTGGAGAGTTGGATCGTAAGGATCGTACGATCCAGATCGTAAGACCGTAGGATCGTACGATCCAATACGATCCAATAAAGTCTCTCTCTCTCTTTTTTTTTTTTTTTACTTTTTTATCATGTTTTTTATGCCTAATAAATAGATTGTTGCAGAAATTATGTGTTGGACACTGAGAATTGGTTTATTTGTGGTTATTAGGAATTTATGATCTCATAATTGACTGCTCCTAAATGGTTCCGGGACTGGATTCGATGTTTTTCTCGTGATGTCTGAATTTTCTCTATAATACACTATCGTAAAAAATAAGAAGAGATATGATAAAATGTAAAAAAAATTAGTGCTAATGTAGTTTAAATTGAAGTAATGTAACTTGATGAAGTTTTCCAAGTTTAGACTCAGATTCTTAAGTTTCAAGGCGTACATAAGTCGGTTTTCTTGTTCTTCGGTATTTTGCATTTTTTGAGGCATTAGGAGAAGTTGATTTATCTAGATTATTGGTTTGCTTTTGAAGTCTATCACTTATTAGTTTGTGTTTTAATTTCAATTTTTTAGTTCTATTGGCTTAAATTTATCATGAAATATTATTTTAATAGTTTTGTCGGATCTTCCGATCCGTGCTACGATCCTCGTGTTTACGATTCTTGAAACCCCGTCCGTTCCGAGTCAAAATTACGATCTTGACAACCTTGTTGACAAGAACATTAGTTGATGGCACATTGATTAATGCATCCTCGTCAAAATCGTTAAGAAGCAAACTAAATTCTAAACATAATTTCACCCAAGTGATAAATAATAAAATGTTGAAACTCATTGGTAAAATGAAAAGTAATAACTGCAGACGATATAGAAAATTTGTAATGGGTACCAGCTTTACGCACCTCATTCGCGTTCATGTTGCTTTGGGTGCCACTGCCAGTTTGCCAAACCACCAGAGGGAAATGATCATTTAGCTTTCCCTCCGCGACTTCTTGGGCAGCTTGCATTACTGCTTTCCCTATGACTGGATCAAGCCCATAATCCATATTGACCTGTAGCACAAATTTTTTTCATCATCTTGATAAATTTAGATCACCTAATAATCAAAAAATGGAAATGGATGGCTAACAGGTTAACTCTGACAAAATAATGAAACAATGCGCAACCTTGGCAGCACATTTTTTCAGAATGCCAAAAGCACGAATAATTGGCTCAGGCATCCGTTCCCGCTCACCGCCAATCTCAAAGTTCTGAAGTGATCTTTGAGTTTGTGCGCCCCATAACCTGAATGGCATTAATTACATGAACAGAGAAGAAGTCATGACACAACCATTACTGTTAATTAACAAAGTCACAGAACAAAACTTGGAAACAGAGCTTTTAAGTTTTAAACCGCATTAATTTTGCCAATTATTGAAAAAAAGTGTTACAGTTACAGTGTTAAACATTATCCTAAACTCTAAAAGATACTACCTTCATTCCTTAATATAAATCGTCCTTAATATAAGTCGTAAGTACATGTAGCGAAAATTAAAAAAAGTAAAAAATAATGTATTTTTTTAATTAAAAATATAAATATTACTCTCTTAAATAGTGTTTAATAGTGTTTTTTAAGCTAGTCCACCAACACCAACACCACCACAAAAAGAAAAAAACAGAAAGCATGAAGATCTTCATTCAAACATTACAACATGGAAGAACTAAACGTGTAAAATTAAGCAAAAAAGGAAGAACAAAAGAGTAAATAATTGTCATTGGGAACGAGAATAGGTCCGAAAGTGTCTCTTTCTTCCCTGAAAGAAGTAGAGAAGCGTCTCCAGAACGTCGTCGTTATAGTCGTTGATCCACTCGATATCCGACGAGACGCCATTAACATAGCCATTATTAGTTCCTTCGAAAATCGCAAATTATAATATCAACAAAAGATCAAAATGAGGATCAGAAGAAGACGATGATTAATTATAACTGAGAAAATAGAGCCAAGAGTCAACAAAAACCCGCTGGATTAACGAACTCATTTTTTTCGGACTTTTTGGGCTTCATATCCTTCTTAGTACTGTTGGACTTCTACAAGAGCTTACTAATGCTCGGCCCGCCTTTTGGCCCAACAATTTCGAGACATCAGTGACATTATTGTAAAAACTATACTAAAATTGAGATTATTCACCAGTAACACATATAAAAAATCAGAGCTCGGTGGACCCAACTTCGTGATGGTTAACATATTCTTTTGTCAACCGTTGAAAAAATGTAGCCTAACAATCTTATATTATTGATGGTTAGTACATAATTTTATCAGAACTGACCAAAATAACGATTATTCACGAGTCGCAAATGCAAGCCCAATGGCTCAAAATCCGTGATGAACATACATTATTTTTGTCAAAAACTTTACTAAAACTGATATTATTCGCCGGTTGTAACAGTTAAAAAATTCGAGTTCGACAGCTCCAAATTTGTAATGGTTGTTAGTACATGATTTTGTCTAAATTTTACGAAAATTCGATATTATTCACCAATTAAAAAATTCTAGCATAACAACTCAAAATCCGTGATGGTTAATAAATTATTTTCTCTGAACTTTACTAAAATTGAGATTATTCTCCGGTCTCAACAGTTAAAAAATCAAAGCTCGACGGCTCCAAATCCGTGATGATTATTACATGATTTTGTCTAAATTTTACTAAAATTGATATTATTAACCAATAACAACAGTTGAAAAATTCTAGCCTAACAGCCTTATATCGTTGATGGTTAATACACGACTTTTTTCAAAACTTGACCAAAATCACGACTATTCACGAGTCGTAACAGTTGAAAAATTCAACATTGACGGCTCAGAATCTGTGATGGTTAATAAATTATTTTATCTGAATTTTACTAAAATTGAGATTACTCACCAGTCGCAACAGTTAAAAAATCCGAACTCGACGGCTCCAAATTCCTAATAGTTAGTATTTGATTTTGCCTAGAATTTAGAGTTGTTAGGCTAGAATTTTTCAACTGATGCGCCCGGCGAATAATCTAAATTTTAGTAAAAGTTCAGACAAAATAATGTATTAACCATCACGGATTTTGATTCGTCGAGGTTGAGTTTTTAAACCGTTACGACTCGTGAATAATCGTGATATTAGTCAAGTTATGAAAAAATCGTGTACTAATCATCAATGATATAAGACTGTTAGGCTATAATTTTCAACTGTTGCTATTGGTTAATAATATCGATTTTAGTAAATTTAGACAAAATCATGTACTAACCATCACGAATTTGGAGCCGTCGAGCTCAGATTTTTAAACTGTTGAGACCGTCGAATAATCTCAATTTTAGCAAAGTTCGGAAAAAAATATGTATTAACCATCATAGATTTTGATCCGTCGGGCTTGAATTTTTCAACCGTTGCGACTCGTGAATAATCGTGATTTGTGTCAAGTTCTGACAAAATCGTGTACTAAACCATCAACGATTTAGGTTTGTTAGGCTAGAATTTTTCAGCTGTTGCTATTGGTGAATAATATCGATTTTAGTAAAGTTTAGACAATCTTGTACTAACCAACACGGATCTTGAGCCGTCAAACTCGAATTTTTTAACTGTTGCGACTGGCTAATAATTTCAAAATTAGTAAAATTTAGAGAAAATAATGTATTAACCATGACGGATTTTGAGCTGTTAGGCTAGAAATTTTCAACTATTGCTATTGGATAATAATAACGATTTTGGTAAAATTTTAAAAAAAATATCATGTACTAAACATCACAGTTTTGGAGCCGTCGAGCTAAGATTTTTTAACTGTTGCGACCGGCGAACAATCTCAATTTTAGTAAAGTAATGACAAACTAATGTATTAACAAAAATGGATTTTTAGCCCTCGGGCTTGAAGTTTTCAACTATTGCGACTCGTGAATTTTGTTAAGTTTTAAAAAAATCAAGTACTAACCATCAACGATATAAGGCTGTTAGGCTATAATTTTTCAACTGTTACTATTGGTGAATAATATCGATTTAAGAATAATTTAGACAAAATAATATACTAACCATTACAGATTTGGAGCCGTCGAACTCGAATTTTTTAACTGTTGCGACCGGAGAATAATCTCAATTTTAATAAGTTTAGACAAAATAATGTATTAACCATCACGGATTGTCGGTTTTTGAGCTGCCAGACTTGAATTTTTCAACCGTTGTGAATCGTGAATAATCGTGATTTTGGTCAAGTTATGACAAAATCATGTACTAAATCGTGATTTAGGGTTGTTAGGCTAGAATTTTTCAGCTGTTGCTATCAGTTAATAATATCAATTTTAGTAAAATTTAGAAAAAATCTTGTACTAACCACCACAGATTTGGAGCCATCGAGCTCGATTGTTTTGACTGTTGTGACCGGTAAATAATTTAAATTTGAGTAAAGTTCAAACAAAATGCTATATTAACCATCAATGATTTTGATCAGTCGGGCATGAATTTTACAACCGTTGCGAATCGTGAATAATCGTGATTTTGGTCAAGTTATGACAAAATCGTATACTAACCATCAACGATTTAGGACTGTTATGCTAGAAATTTTCAACTGTTTCTAATGGCGAATAATATCGATTTTATTAAAGTTTAGACAAAATCATGTACTAACCATCACGAATTTGTAGCTGTCGAGTTCAGATTTTTTAACTGTTGTGACCAGCGAATAATCTCAATTTTAGTAAAGTTAAAAAAAACAATGTATTAATCATCACATATTTTGATCAGTCGGGCTTGAATTTTTCAACTGTTGCGAATCGTGAATAATCGTGATTTTGGTCAAGTTCTGAAAAAATCGTGTACTTAACGATTTATGACTATTAGGCTATATTTTTTTCAACTGTTGCAATTGGTGAATAATATCGATTTTAGTAAATTTTAGACAAAATCATGTATTAACCATCACCAAATTGGATCCGTCGAGCTCAGATATTTTAATTGTTGCGATCGGCAAATAATCTCAATTTTAGTAAAATTCAGACAAAATAATGTATTAAACATCACGGATTTTGAGCTATCGGTCTTGAATTTTTAAACTGATATGAATCGTGAAAATCGGGTATTATGCATCAACAATTTAGAGTTGTTAGACTAGAATTTTTCAACTGTTCCTATTGGTGAATAATCTCGTTTTTTGTAAAGCTTAGACAAAATCGTGTACTAACCATCACGAATTTGGATCCGCCGAGCTCGGATATTTTTATTGTTGCGACAAACGGATAATCTCAATATTAGTAAAGTTCAGACAAAATAATGTATTAACCATCACGGATTTTGAGCTGTCGGCCTTGAATTTTTAAACTGTTACGAATCCTGAGTTCAGACAAAATAATATATTAACCATCACGAATTTTGATCCGCCAGGCTTGAATTTTTCAACCGTTGCGAATCGTGAATAATTGTGATTTTGGTCAAGTTTTGATAAAATCGTGTACTAACCATCAACGATTTAGGACTGTTGGTCTAGATTTTTTCAACCGCTGTTATTGGTGAATAATTTCAATTTTAGTAAAGTTTTGACAAAATCATGTATTAACCATTACGAGTTTGATGTCGTCGAGTTCGGATTTTTAAAATGTTTTAGTCGGCGAATAATCTCAATTTTAATAAAGTTCAAACAAAATAATGTAGTAAACATCACGGATTTTGAGCCGTCGGGCTTGAATTTTTCAACCGTTGCGAATCGTGATTTTTGTCAAGTTCTGACAAAATTGTGTACTAACTATCATCGATTTAAGGCTGTTAGCCTATAATTTTTTAACTGTTGCTATTGGTGAATAATATCAATTTTAGTAAAATTTAGACAAAATAATGTACTAACCATCACAGATTTAGAGCCGTCGAGCTCGATTTTTTTTACTGTTGCGACTGGCGAATAATCTCAATATTAGTAAAGTTAAGATAAAATAATGTATTACCATCACAGATTTTGAGCTGTCGGGCTTGCATTTTTCAACTGTCGCGAATTGTGAATAATCGTGATTTTGGTCAAGTTCTGAAAAAACCGTGTTAGGCTATAATTTTCCAACTGTTACTATTGGTGAATAATATCGATTTTAGTAAAAATTTAGACAAAATCATGTACTAACCATCACGAATTTTTAGCCGTCGAACTCATATTGTTTAACTGTTGCAAACGGCGAATAATTTCAATAATATTAAAGTTCAGACAATATAATGTATTAACCATTACGAATTTTGATCCGTCAGGCTTGACTTTTTCAACCATTGCTACTCTTGAATAATCGTGATTTCTGTCAAGTTTTGAAAAACCGTGTACTAACCCATCAACGATATAAGAATGTTATGACAGAAATTTTCAACTATTGCTATTGGTGAATAATATCTATTT
This sequence comes from Vinca minor, assembly GCA_026122235.1. Classification (NCBI taxonomy): domain Eukaryota; kingdom Viridiplantae; phylum Streptophyta; class Magnoliopsida; order Gentianales; family Apocynaceae; genus Vinca; species Vinca minor. The sequence continues at coordinate 402,796 of JAOCZM010000085.1, read as the reverse complement.
TGGTAAAATTTAGACAAAATCATGTACTGACCATCACAGATTTGGAGCCGTCGAGCTCGAATTTTTTTAACTGTGGCGACCGGTGAATAATCTTAATTTTAGTAAAGCTCAGACAAAATAATGTATTAACCATAACATATTTTGATCCGTCAGGGTTGAATTCTTCAACCGTTGCGACTCGTGAATAATCTTGATTTTGGTCAAGCTCTGAATAAACCGTGTATTAACCATCAACGATATAAGATTGTTAGGCTATAATTTTTTAGCTATTGCTATTGGTGAATAATATCGATTTTAGTAAAATTTAGACAAAATCGTGTATTAACCGTCTGAAATTTACGGCTTTGGAGCTGAAATTTTTTAATTGTTGCGACCGGCGAATAATCTCAATACTAGTAAAGTTCAGACAAAATAATGTATTAACCGTCTGACGGATCAACAGAACACAGACAAGTTTACAAGAATTAAGATTTTTCAAAACTTGACAGAATTCACGATTATTCACGAGTCGCAACGGTTGAAAAAGTCAAGCTTGACGGATCAAAATTCGTAATGGTTAATATATTGTATTGTCTGAACTTTACTAATATTGAGATTATTCGCCGATTGCAACAGTTAAACAATATGAGTTCGAACTTGACCAAAATCACGATTATTCACGAGTCGCAACGGTTAAAAAATTCAAGTCCGACGGCTCAAAATCTGTAATGGTTAATACATTATTTTGTCTGAACTTCACTAAATTTGAGATTATTCGCCGGTCGTAACAATTAAAAAATTCGAGCTCGACTGGTCCAAATCCATAATGGTTAGTAAATGATTTTGTCTAAACTTTACTAAAATTGAGATTATTTGCCAATAGCAACAGTTCAAAAATGAATATGAAATGAGATATTCAATTCTGTCCGAAATTGAATATTTCATTTCTATACAAAATAAATATGAAATGAGATATTTAATTCTGAAGGTTGGACAATTAAATTTAATATAAATAGATAAAATTACGTAATGCCTCACCGCATGTAATATTTATCATCCATCATATATGAGGTTCTTTGCTTTCTATAACTACTCAAACCAACTCTTAGAGAGTTTGTTTTTCTTTAATTTAAAAACATAAAATAAAAATCTTAAATTTTATGCCAATTGAAATTGTGATACAATTATAACCAAACATTACTCTTATTACCTGGACAATAAATTCAAGCTTAGAGGAGAGGGAAAAAAAAATGAAAGAGAGAAAGGGAGAGTGTGACAGATGTAGGATTTTGTTTCAGGAGATTTGCGATCTTTTAACGAAAATGTGGAAACAAACACAAGTGAAAAGAGGGAGAAAAAAAAAGTGAAGGAGAGCGAATGTTGATGAGAGGATAGGAAATGGAATCATGTGCAAGAAGGAAGATGTACACATGTGGTAGGTGGCGCATACCGTTAGATTCTCACTGTTTCTATTTGTGGGTCCCAACTTTTACAGCTCAGGATTAGCAATCAAACAGTTCCTAATATTATTTTGATTGACGTATTGCCCTGATCATCAATCAAGCACTTGTTTTTTTTGCTGAATAAGAACAATCAATCAAGCACTTTCACAAGGCAAAAAAAATTATTTGTTCCCGTGTTGTGTCCCATTTTTTGGAGTAGTTTTATCTTGCTAGGCTACTAACTTATAACTTACATCAAAGCCAATCAGTACAGTACACGTAGGAACGAAAAATGAACTTACATCAATTCTCTTTCCTATGTGTATTGCACTCATTGGTTTGGATGTAACTTATCAAACTTAGTAGCCTACCAAAATAAAATTTCTCCATTTTTTGTACACAAAAAAGGCGATATTTACACCCTCAGGGTCTCCACCACCCGATTCGACAGGCATTTTTGTCCCTTTTCTATCACTATAAATAAATGATTGATATGTGTTCACGATTCTCCTACGTATATCATTATTTTTTTGTATTATAATTTTTTAATTAAAAATAAATAAACCCCACAAACAGGCACTCTTCCAGTCCAATAGTGCACAGCAAATTCACTGATATATCGGACGTACTATTTTCGACCTTTCCCCAGTGGCAAGCCTCCTCATTTGTGCACCCAATTTTGTCCCTCATCCTATTTACCAGGTTAAATTTAAAATCATAACATTGAAAAATAAGAGGATTGATTATAGTTGAGTTCATTTAAATATTATATTCCATTGTCCATGTTACTATACAAAATAAATTGAAAAATAAATATTTAATTTGAAAAGAATGAATGAAGTAATACGTAATTGACAAATAAAAATATTGGAAAGAATGATCATATTTTAATACATGATTAGGTCCCACATAGATAATGACCTTTTATTTGTAGTGCATTTGAAACATGAAGAGGGCATTAAATTATTACTTTAACGGCTTAAAAGAAAATAATTAACATAACCTATGATTGTATGAGGAAAAAAAAAGAAAAAAAAAGGGCATAAGTATAACCTCATGTTAATGCATGATAGTCGGAAAAGAGAAAGAAGAGTGGGGAAAAAAAACAGGAAAGAACAAAAGGATTTTGAGTTTGAGATTGTTTATTTCATAAGGTTTCCGTTTGGCAACCAAAACAAATGAGACGTGACAGCTTTGTCCTACTCAATCACAGCAACACAAATATGCCTTTCCCCATCCAAACAGATCTTTTTTTTTATATGAATAAACCCCATCCAAACAGATCATTAACATATTCTTAATGTGCTCTGCAAACGTTTTTTACATTTTCCATTATTAATTAAGGACCCGTCTGACTCAACCAGTTAAAAAATATTACTTTCACCCTTGGCCTGAAACTGTCAATTAATTAAGTAATAAAATATTGCTAATTCTTTTAACAAAGAAATATGGTCAATCATGCAGAATATTTGCAAAGGTGTAACCAATGGTTGTTGGGTTGTTTTTTTTTTTTTCCGTAGGGATAGGAACAAAAGTGTTACAGTTTGGCCTATCAGAAGATACCTCTTGTCCATAACCTGCCACTATAAGGCTAACAAACGGTTGGTTATGGATAGAGGTGTCCATAATAGTCCTAGACAAAAAAGCCCCACGGGCATCCCCCGCCACTAAGTGGCTAACAAAAGGGGGTAAAGAGTGGAAAGTAAATAAATCGGAAGAAGATAGTCGTCCTCCGGCTTTCGCAAGGCAATCAGCACATGCATTGGCTTCCCTGAATATGTGTGAGATGCTAAACTCCGGTATCAGTCGGAGTAATGCCCTGCAATCAGAAATAAGTGTAGATAATGGGTGAGTATGGATATCCGCATGAAGAATAAGATCGATGACAACTTTTGCGTCCATCTCAATTGCTAATTTCTGAACATTAATACTTATAGCTAGTTTGATTCCGTCTCTAAGAGCCCATAATTCTGCAACATTATTCGTACAAATACCAATATTTCTGTAGAACCCCGAAACCCAGTGGCCCAAATGATTCCTGATAAGTCCGCCACTCCCACCCCTTCCCGGGTTACCTATCGATGAGCCATCCACATTAAGCTTATACCATCCAGCAAGCGGTCTTGTCCATGAAACAGGGATTGTTCTCGTGCTGCGCGCAGTACGAGCATCCGTTCCCAAAGCATAAAATTCGGTGGATTTTGATATTGTGACAGTTACCGGATGAACACACGGTTTGCCAGGAGTGAAAACCTTAGTATTCCTGTGAATCCAAAGCGCCCAACATCCATATACGAAGATGGTACCCCACGACACATTATTGTAGATCGATGTATGATTTGCCGTAGCGCATCCTTTAAACCATTCTTCAAAAGTGGCTTCATGGGAAGCACTGACATGTTGAGATAGATTGATGCGTTGCCACAATTCCCTAGCAGGTACGCAGTCCCGCAGTATATGCTGAATTGATTCGAGCGAGGAACCACACTGAGGACAAGTTGGGTTATCAGAGATGTGTTTCTTGTGGAGGTGTTCTCTTGTTGCTAACCTGTTATGGAAACATAACCATAAAAACAGTTTAATTCTTTGGTTGCAATTTACCGACCAAATCCACTCCCAATCTTTTATTGCTGTGGGCTCGTCCCGAACACTTTCATGAATGGCCAGATGAGAAGCCTTCGAACTGAAATCACCATTTCCCGTGAACCTCCATTTCCTGCGATCTTGCAGAGTTGAGTGTTCCGATCTCGGTACACCTCTTATGCAATCAACAATGTACCCTGGCATGACAAAAGATAATAAATCTAGGTTCCAGTTGGCAAGGTCGGCGAAGAGATCCTTCAATTTTGCATTTTCCTCGTTTCTATTAAAAGGTCCTGAAATTAGTTTTCTCAGTGGACCTAGGCCCGTCCAGTCATCATGCCAAATTCTGATAATATGACCATCCCCCGGGATCCAAGCAGAGGATTTGTGGAAGAGATCCAATCCCCGTCTGAAAGCTTTAAGGTTAATGGATCCCTGCCCCCTTTTTTTAGCTCAATTAGGGTCTGAGATTCATTTGCAAGGTATTTGTTCTTAAGTACAGAAACCCAAGTACTGTTTTTATCTCTAGAAAGCCTCCAGTTGAGTTTAGCAAGACCGACAAGGTTGATGTGTTTTGCCCTTTTGATTCCCAAGCCTCCCAGTTTCTTAGGTTTAGCAACTCTATCCCACTTAACCAAGTGAATTTTTTTCTTAACCGAAGAGCTACCCCAAAGGAAAGATCTATTTTCCTTGTCAATCTTCTCACAAATTGAGCCAGGAATAGGTAAACATTGAGAATAGTAAGAAAGGATTTGGGAAGAGGATGATTGAATAATAGTTCGCCTGCCAGCCAGGGATAGAAGATTAGCTTTCCAACCTGAAAGTTTTCCCCTGACCTTGTCCAAAATGAACTGGAAGTCATAGTTGATCGGTCTTTTCTGGAAAATCGGAAATCCCAGGTACTTACCAAAATTGATCGTGTGTTGAATTTCTAGTTGCAGCTCAATCTCTCAAATTCTGGGAAGGGAAAGGTTATCCGAAGCAAAGAATTTAGACTTATTTAAGTTAATTTTTTGGCCCGATCTATTGCTAAATTCATCAAGAACCTTTTTCATCTCAGTAATAGTAGCATTATCGGCTGAACCAAAAAGAATGATATCATCCGCAAATAAGGAATGAGAGATATGCGGTCCCTGTCTGCCGATTTTAATTGGTTTCCATTTATTCAGACTAATAGCCTTCTCAATACTTATGGAGAGGTATTCCATACAGATAACAAACAAGTAGGGAGAGAGGGGGTCACCTTGCCTAATTCCTCTTGAAGGAAGAAACCATTCCGTCGGTTCTCCGTTGAATAAAATTCCCATCTTTGAAGAGCAGACGAAGTTCATGATCAGCCGAATAAACAAAGGTGGGAAATTGAAGAATTCTAGTGAATCTTTGATAAAATCCCACTCCAAACGATCAAAGGCTTTTTCCAAATCTATTTTTACCGCAATAGCACCTTGTTTACACAATGTTTTCCTGATTGTGAAGATTGCTTCTTGTACAATAACAACATTATCAGTACATCTTCTTCCAGGGATGAAACTACCTTGATTGGGAGATATAAGAGAAGGAAGATAAGGTCTAATCCTATTCACCAAGATTTTTGAAGAAAGTTTGTAAATTGTGTTGCACAGACTTATAGGTCGCAGTTGGCCCACGCTCTCTGGATTAGCAACTTTCGGGATGAGGCAAAGATAAGTGGCATTCATTACATCGCTGAGAGGTATACCTTTGAAGAAATCAAGGATAAAACTGGTGATGGATGGTTTAAGAATATCCCAAAATTGTTGAAAGAATATGGGATGCAGTCCATCAGGGCCGGGGCTTTTATGAGGTTTGAAAGACCACAAAGCCTTTCTGATTTCATCCTCAGAAGGGGGGTCGACAAGGGGCCCAAGGTCAATAACGGATCCGGGGGACCAAGTGAAAGGGAATGGTACTTTTATGTACGGAACAGAAGATCTGCTAGAAGCGTAAAGATTACGAAAGTGATTAAGAATAATGTTCCTAACTGTGCCGATATCGAAGACCCATTCACCACTACCATTTTTGAGAGATAAAATTTTGTTGCTTTTCCTGTTGTGAATGGTGATAGCTTTTAAGAATTTGAAGTTAAGGTCATCCCACATAATCCAATCAAATCTCGATTTAATAGCCCACAAATGTTTTTCCTCCCTGTAAACAAGATCAAGTTTGTAAAGAAGATCACGTTCAAGGTTAAAAAGGAATGGTGAAGGAAAAGATTCTAAGGCCAGCTGTGCACCTCTGATACGTGCGAGTAGATTTTTCTTCTTTTTCTTAATGTTGCCGAAAACATTAATATTCCAAACAGAGACTAAATCTTTAAATTGGTGAGCACCCAGAGAAAAATTGTCATCCCGACCTAGCCAAGCGTCGTGTACTAAATCCTTAAGGTCCGGATGAGTGAGCCAGACAGGTTCAAAACGGAAGGGTTTTGATAAAGGAGAGATCCTGGAAGGTTCAAGGTTAATCAAAATTGGAGAGTGATCCGACCTGGTTCTGACAAGGTTGTACACAGTAGCATTTTGGAATAGGTCTCTCCAATCCGGATTACAAACCGCACTATCACTACGTTGGAAGATAATCGAACCGTCGAGGTGTTTGTTAGTCCAAGTGAAGCGAGAGCCCTCGTGGCCGAGATCCAAAAGATTGCAATCATCTAACATAGCCCTAAAAGCCGAAACTCTAGATTGGGACGGCGGACGACCGCCGAATTTTTCAGATTGGTATAAAACCTCATTGAAATCTCCCACAATCAACCAAGGGAGATTATGACTATTAGCTAAGAATTACAATGGGTTGTTTATTGATATTGAACTCGAATACAAATATAAATACAAATACAAATATTATTTGATTTTTTGTTGCTTCCATTAATTAAAAAGTTAAGCAAAATTGTCGTTATGGATATTGAATCTAACTATCTAAGAGACACAAAGTTCCAAATGAATAATATTCTATATTATAACAGACATTACTTAATTTGTTAAGACATGAAAAGTTAAGTAAAATTGGTGGTGGAGGAGGGAGGAGGAAGGTGGGGTGGTGGTGGTGATGGAGACATGGAGGACCGCAAGAGGGGTAGAGAAGCAGGCAGGAGCTGTTGGAGACTTGGAACAAAGCTGTGCGCTGACGACATGAATGGTCTACGGTTATGATCTGGCAACTCAGTGATGCCAGCCTAGTATTTTCCATACATCATTTGCCAATGGGTCCCTCCTCCTCTCCACCACATGCCACCCTTCCCTCTCCATGCACAAACATGATCCCAAATTTTAATTCTCTTTGTCCCCATCTTAATCAATTATTATTTTACAAATCCCACCTTATTTTGTTAATGACACCAGAATTCAACTAATTCAGTTGTGATATAAAGGTCTTGCCGAGTTAGCGTAACTCCGTCGACAGCTTTGCATTGCAAACCAATGTTTTATTAACCACGTTGTCCTGCCACAACAACTCATAACAGTGTCACTTCAATATTTGACTTACAAACATCGTGACATGCTGAAAAGAGATCATTCATATTTGAGATATTAGTTATTTTAAAGATGTTTGAAAACAATAATATTACTCTAAACAAGTCCTTGAGACTTGAGTCGTAGTTATAACTAGGGGTGAGCAAATTCGGTTTTTGCCGAATTCCGACCGAATTCGAATTCAATTTGGCAATTCGAATTCGGTAATTCGGCTTGAATTCGGTAATTCGGTCAAGACCGAATTCGAATTGGTCGAATTTGGGACGAATTCGGTTTGACTATTTTTGAATTTGGTGTGCCGAATTCGAATTCGATTTTTTTAATAATTAAATATTATTATTATTATATAATTAAATATAATTATTGAATTTTTAATAATTAAATATTATTATTATATAATTATATGTATAATTAAATATTATTATTGAATTTTTAATAATTAAAAATTATTATTATATAATTAAATATTATATAATTAAATATATTATATAATAAAAATATACCCTCCAATTCGGCCAATTCGGTCGGCACCGAATTCCGAATTCACCAATTCGGCCAATTCGAATTCGGTGAAATCGAATTCGGTTTCGAATTCGGTCGGTTTTTTGAGGTATGAAAAAATGAAAAAACCGAATTCAATTGACCGAATTGGCCAATTCGAATTCGGTGCTCACCCCTAGTTATAACCAATTAACCTATGACAAATGACAATTCCACATCATATTAATCTTCTATCCTTTCCATATTTAATTTCCCATTTAATTATGATTCTAATCCAGTGTAATGACCTAAACATCCCCCAAAAATTACCAAATTCTCGGTCTTAATATTATACCTCCAATCAGCCGTTGCTGCGCTAATTTCGTTGTCGGCAATTAAAACTTACCCAAAATGTTACGCAGTGATTAATGCCTAATAATTATGGTTATTAAATTAATTAATCTCTAATTTCGTGTGTATTATTATTAGTAGGTGAAAAATTATACTACTCAATGTGGGTTAGGAATTGGGCCAATAATAATGTATATATAGATGAAGATCTGTCATTTTCTTGGTATGCGCTGTCGCTTTCTCTTACCATACGTTATTGTATAATTATTTTTATTTTTATTTTTATTTTCTCTTCTTAATTTAATTTGCCACTCAAAATTATTCCAATTACAAAGCCCAATACAAAAACAAAAATCACACCCTTTTTTTTCTGTGCCTCTCCTCTTCTTCTCTCTGTACAGTCAAAGCTCTCTGGTCAAGAATGAGAGAGAAGAGAAGACTCATGAAGAGGCTAGTAAGTACGTTATTTTATTTATTTTTCTTGTTTGATTGATTTAATGTTGTCTTTGTTTGTGTAATTACTGCTTGGCTTTTTTGGGTTCTTGATTTAGTTAGTGAGTAGACCATTGATTCTGCTATGATTTTGCTTCAATGTTCATTGGAAAATTGTACTAGTTTCTGAGGTTGCACTAGAGTTGTTTGATTAAAAGTTCGCTTCTTTTTTAATTTTGATAGGGTGATTTTTGTTCAATTGGTGTTTGGTTTCTCTGCTTAAAGCATATTCTTTTGTGATTATTATGGTAAAGATCAAGATCGAGTCGATCCCATGGTTTCCTGTCATTTGTTGGTTGTTTAATGGTCGACATTGTTGTTTCAAGATTGAATTTTGTCCAATACAAGTGCTTGAATTCTCTTTATGCTAGTTAGAATTTACTATTGGGATCTGATTGTGAGTTCTAGCCTTATTTTTTTTTGTTTTTGGGCTCTAAGCCCACCTCCCAAATCAACGTATAATCGACAAATTCTAAAGCTTGGTGAGCCTTGGTAATGCTTGCCTTGATAAGCTGATGTTTCCCAATCATGCTCGGTTACTTCAATTAGTTTTGCCTATTTCTGCTTATGTAGCTCTTTTATCATACTAGCCATATTTTACACTTCTTGTTGTAGACTTTTGTGTTATGTTCTCTGTTAAAGATTTAAACTTTGTGCCTAAAGATTATAGATGGCTATGTCATTGAATATACCCTTTTCATGACTGGGTTTTCCTTATGTTACATAGAGGTGAGATGGCATGTGCATATAACTTTTATCAGTTTATGATTAATTTTGAATTATCTTTAAACTCTTTTCTGTGCTTTCAATTCTTCAGGTAGTACTTCTATTTCTATTTACATTGTGTCGTGCAACTGACCACATTGGTTATGGATATAATGGAGAATGCCAGTCGATTAAGCCTCTTAAACCACGACCTCATAGTGTGTCAGTTTTGGAATTTGGAGCTGTTGGTGATGGGAAAACATTAAATACTTTGGCATTCCAAAATGCCATTTTCTACCTTAAATCTTTTGCAGATAAAGGTGGTGCCCAACTCTATGTCCCTGCTGGTAAATGGCTAACTGGAAGCATAAATCTTACCAGCCACCTTACTATATTCTTGGAAAAAGAAGCCACTATTCTGGGATCTCAGGTATCAGCCTTGTTATTTCTTAGCGATAACTAAACAGGAAAGCTATACTCTTGTGACAATTTAGCACTCTAAGATGCCCGAAATGTGAGTTCTTGGTTGACATTTTAACTAACAGGGTCTGTTTATATGCAAAATTCTTCAGAATTACACTCACTGGGATGTTGTAGAATCATTGCCTTCTTATGGTCAAGGTATTGAAGTACCGGGAGGAAGATATCGGAGCTTGATTACTGGAAGTAATTTAGTTGATGTGGTTATAACAGGCAGGGACATTTTCCATTGGAATTCAATTTTGAACTGCGTGGACATCTCTGTTATTTACATTCTCACCGTAGGTGCATTTGTTTGCCACTCTTGCAGGAAATAATGGAACTATAGATGGCCAAGGTTCAGTTTGGTGGGAACAATTTAACTCTCATTCCTTAAACTACAGTCGACCACATCTAGTAGAGCTCATTGGCTCCAGCGATATTGTTATTTCCAACTTAACCTTCTTGAATGCCCCTGCGTGGAACATTCGCCCAACATATTGCAGGTGGCTTTTCTTGTACACTTGTTGATATATATATTTACTTACATGGGAGAAAATGATAATATTTGTTTAATTGTGAGATTTTGCCTTTTCTTATGTATTGCAGTAATGTGGTGGTTCAGAACATAACTGTTTATTCTCCACCTGAATCTCCATACACCAGTGGGATAGTACCAGGTTTGTTGAAATTCTCAGTTCTTGTTCTCATATATATTTTAAGGATGTCATGTTGATGATTCTACGTATGTTATTATCATTCAAACAAATGTCAATATTTTTACCTCGCAGTTTTCCTTATCTAAACAGCCATGAAGTGAGAATACTGGTTTAGGTATTTGATTAATCTCTAAAAATCAAAGTTGATGCCAACCGTTCTGGTTGGTACTAATGGTTAAGATGTACTTTATTTACTTAGTATATCCCTTTTTAGTTATTGCTAGATTTCTATCCATTATTACTCATGTCATTTCTTCTCCACATGTGTCATTTTTTCTTTAGTGTTTCCAGTATTGCTAGATTTTTATTCATTATGCCCAACCTTACCAAAAATCATTTCAAATGGTTTTCAGATTCTTCAGACCATGTATGCATTGAGAGAAGCAATATCAGTATAGGTTATGATGCAATAGCACTCAAAAGTGGTTGGGACGAGTATGGTATTGCCTACGACAGACCTACCACAAATGTTCACATACTAGGAGTTAACCTGCAGTCATCTGCAGGCTCAGGTGTGGCTTTTGGGAGCGAGATGTCTGGTGGCATCTCAAACATAATTGTTGAGCACCTTCACCTGTACAACTCATTTATTGGCATCGCGCTAGAGACATCAATAGGGAGGGGTGGTTATATGGAGGACATTCTGATAACGGATGTCACTATGGAAAATGTTCAGACAGGAATCAAAGCAACAGGTCAGTTTGATACTCATCCAGACGATAAATATGATCCTTCTGCCTTACCAGTTGTGAAAGGAATCACCTTTAAGGACATAGTTGGTACAAACATTACCACAGCAGGAAGTTTTACTGGTATATATAAATCTCCTTTCACCTCAATTTGTCTGTCAAATATTTCTCTTTCAGTGACAACCGACCCTTCAGAATCGTGGATATGTTCCAACGTATCTGGATTCTCTGAAGATGTCTCACCCGAACCCTGTCCCCCCCTTCAAAACCCGTTTTCCAATTCTTCCACTTGCTTCTTCCTGTTACATTCAAATAGTGAAGTTGCAGTTTCATAGGGAAAAATGAAAAAAAAAGTGTTGAAAACTTTGATTATTTCTTCGTCTCATTCAAACCCCTCATCCAATCATGGATGCAAATATCTTATCCCAATTCTCTGGTGTATAATCTTCCAATAAGATGCGAGCTAGAATCTTTTGAATCATGTGCTTTGCCTGGTGAACATTCTCATTATTGCAAACAAACTCTTCATAAGCGGTGTCACGTCAAAGTCTGTTTCATTCCCTGTACAGCCTCAATTTCTTGATTCACTCTGTAAGAAAAGTTTTGGTAGTGCAGTTCAATTCAAGATACTCTGTTGCTCTTAATATTATTGTTCTTTTTTTTTCTTTTCTTTTCGGGTCTCATTTTTTTACCTTGTAAATTGTTGCACTGAAGACTTCTACAGCATTGGTTTGTTCATCATGGGTAAAAGGAGAATGTTTAGTGGATTGTTCTTTCAAATTTTATTTTATAAATAAACCTTTCTTGGTCTGTTTGCAGCTCTTGTCCTTTTCTTTTTCTTTTTTATTGTGTCAAATGTTGGATTAATAATTCACTGAAAACAAAAAAGAAAAAGGGGAAAAGGGGTCATAAGTGATACAATTCTTCTTGTAAACGTGTCTGTAGATTCATTTCTCCTATTGTGTTCCACCAAAAAAGAAAATTTAGTTTCACAGTGTCTGGAATTTGAATGTTCACTTTTCTTTATAAATATTAAATTTCGATAGGAAATATTAAAAGTGAACATTAAATTTCGCGATTCAGGCATACTACGGGTATGTGTACAGATGAAGGCCATCTTGTTGGCATCGTAGTTTAGCTTCAAATCTACTGTACAGGTTGCTTGTTTAACGTATATAGCGACAACATCAATAACTACTGCGAAAGTTGCTTCTGATGAATTTTTACTAATTATAATTAATTGGTTGTAGTCACATTTTCTGTGTTTCAAAGCATCCATTGGTTTCATGTTTCCAAAGTAGTATTAGGGTTTGTGGATATCCCAATCCTTTTTGAAACTTGGAGTTACGGGTTACTAAATCTTAGAACCGTCCTTGTGGGACTGACCTCACAACTTCATCCAATTCATGTGAGAGGACTGATGAGCCAATTTCACAAAAAAAAATTCATAGAATTGAATTTCCGGAGTTATGTTGACTATTTATTCTTTGTAATGAAAAAACAATAATTTTGCTGATTTTGGCAAGCGTCAATAAAAAAAATATATACTTACTCCGTCTCAATTTGGACGTCACGAATAGTAGTTTAACTAAAGGTGAATGATCATATTGGTGAATGGTAAGAGGGTTCATGGGTTAGTGTAGATTACATCATCTTTTAATTCTAAGAGGTTGATTATGAAAGTTTAAAGAGAAGTTTAACTATTTAAATATTTAAAAAAAAAGTGGAATGAGACAGTCACCTTGTACTACCCTCTATTTCGCATCCTGTATAACATCAAGGAAAGGAAAAAGTAAAATAGAAATAGGATATAATCAATAATATTGTAAAAAGTAATATCGTAAAAAGTGACACAGAAGATCCATGTGATTTGCTTGATACACCCTTCATTTCAAAATATAACAGCTTTTATAATTCTTTCATAGATTAAAGAAGAAAATTCAAAAGGAGATATTTATTTATTAATAAGAAAACTTGGATGAAATTGACATGGAAGAGAAAGTACTAGTTACTAGACACATTACATCTCAAGAAAAAAAGCAACTTTCACACAAACTCTAAAGTTTAAGACATCTTCAAGAACACTGCTGAAATTAACAAATCCCAAAATCACATTTACCATCATTTTCCATCTGCATCATAGGAAGGGGTGAAGAAAAATATGTCTTCCAGCCTATCATTGCTAGGTGAATTACCTCCATACACCAATAGCCCTTCTTCACCATTTAGCCGCCCACCGGCAAATGCACACCACCCTCTTGGCCCCGGATGCTCGGCCGAATTCGAACTATCCTCCAACTTTTCCCATACTAATGTTTCAGTATCCAATGAGTAAACCTCTGCTGCAAACTTTCCTGCTCCTAAGTGACCTAAATCACTAGGATCAATTTCCCCACCATATATTATTACATATTTTCCTATCCCAAAGCTCGAAAATACGCTTCTAGCAGTCGGTTTTTCGCCCTTTGTTTCAACTTGGATCCATTTTTCCTCAATTGGATCATAATAATGTACATCATCAAGTTCAGCACCAGAAAATCCATATATAATCCAAATTTTCCCAAGGGACACTGCTAATCCAGGTCCTCCTCTAGGTTTACAATTTTCCCCGGGCAATGGAAATTGCATCCATTTTTTATCAACAACACCATAAGCCCATAAATCATTAAGTCGGCCGGAATCACCACATCCACCAAAGACATAGATACGTTGTTGATCCGCCGTCATCGAGTGGTAGCTCCGGGATACGGGGCCCGTTTCACCACCACTCGATAAAAGGGTCCACTTATTCGAACACGTGTCGAAAGAGTAGAGCTCATTTAGCTCCTTGTGCGTAGCATCCCTACCACCAAAAACATAAATTTGTTCATCAATTGCTTCCATTGTAACACCAACACGGGGTGGAGGTATATCCCCTGTTGCATCAGCCACTGACCATGTTTGTTCATTGAGATCAAACACATATATTTTGTTATCAACAGGGACACGTGGCGTGAATTCGCCACCAAAGGCATAAACTTTCTGTCCTACTATGGCGATGGCATGTGAGCTTCTTGCTCCAGGCCCATCTCCCTTCTGATCAAGCTGCATATGTCATTCTTAGTTAATTCATAATTCATACTTCAACACTAGTAATCAAAATTATGGGAACATTAATTGCCTCAATAATATAGTTTCCTTCATCTGACACCCAATTGATCATTTCAAAGACTTGATTTTACGTTTATAACAGTTTTAAATTCAAGAAACTACTCAACAAAACCCTCAAAAAGTTGACAAAACTAGACAAGGTCCTATTTTTTCCCTATATTTAATGGCCAGTCTCGTTTTGACGGTACAGAGAACTACTGTTTCAGTAGTATTTTGTGAGCAATCATTTTGTGCAATTGTGAAAGGTTAGGCAAGTCTCTAATCCATCTTTTTCAGTAGTATTCTTCAGTCACTTTGTGCATTTATTGTCAAAAGTTTGATATGTCTCCTATCCATCCCTGCTCATACCCAGATGATTTAGAAATAAAACCCAAGATTCTCGGTTTAGGGTTGCTAACATCTCCTTTAAAACATAATTTCATATTTCTACAATATTCCACAGCCAAACAATTCAACTTTTACGAAATTCAGCATGATTTTTTTCCCCCTCCAAAACCAAGCAATATCTTATGTTACTCTCACTAGGTGGAAGAGAATTAGCCAGATTAGCGAGGTAATCAAGAATAAAACATTAAAATTAACTAGCACATAAATAAATAAAAAAGAGTAAATTTAGCCTTGATCTTTGATGCGATATATACTGAATTGATGATTTTCAAGATCCGACTTGACTTAAAGTGTGTTAAAGACAAAGAAATCCACAAACAGAGGTTGATCGATGCTGAAATACGACGAAAGCTCAAAAAAACAGAAAAGTAATTTCAAAGGCTAAAATTGACAAATTGGAGGAATATTAATATATATGTATATATAAAGAAAAACGGGAGAAATAAAGTTTCAAGACAGAGATATTAAGAGAAACAAACCTTAATCCATGTGCCCTGTGAGAAACCCATAGCCTCGAGATAATTAAGGTTGACTCTGCACAAACTGTAAATTAAGGTTTATAGTTTTGATTAGTACAATGTTTCAGTGATGATGGTGAGTGTAATGGCATTCCAGCTGTATTTATATAAAAAAATTATTCGACATTTAGAAAATATCTTGTCAAGAAACACCCTTCTTGGGTCTTAAGGGGTTAGATAAATACTTGATCTAGAATTTTAAAATATTGGTAAATGTGGCATGGATAGTGCCCGTAATTTATTTATTTATTTGTGTTTTTTAGTGGAGGGATTGTGACTTGCATATTATATTAGTGTTTCGGTCTAAATTTAATGTCTAATTTGACTTGTATAAAAATTAAGAAAATTATAGTTTGAATATGAGTAAAAGCTACAATAATTTCTTTAAATATAAAACTCGCGTGTTAGTAAGCTTCCATCCCTTCAAGCATGAGAGGTTAATTTTAAGAGTTAAAAGGTTAATACATTCATTTAAATAAAGTGTACATGATTCACTTTAGGATAAACTAAAATAGAAAGTGTACAATTCTGTTTAAAAATCATAATAGATACTAGTCTTTTAACATGGATTGGGGAAGGAAAAATAACAAGCATTTTTCTTAGGATAACTTTAACAAATTTCGTTCATTCTTATTAAGACTCTGATAACTGAATTAATGCTTAAAAATTAATAAATTAAACACTCATTAAATTAAGAGTGTTTGATAAAATTTTGTTACTTTATAGTAATTACAATAATTGGGGTATGCGCAAAAAATAGATAGAAAACAGGCTTAACCGGCAACAAAATGACTGCTCAAAAAATGCAATCGAATAGATAGTTACTATAATATAGCAAAATCTCACAGCTACCATCGATTATCACATGCAGGTTGACAATTTTTTTTGAACAATCTATTATCAAACAAGGAAAACAGCAAAAGTCTTAAAACATCGGCATGTTTAACCTCAATAGACAAACTGACAAGGGCAAAACAGAAGAGAGGCATGACTCATTAGCAAAGAAAACATTGTCAAAAATGGTTGTGTATTACTATTACAGTCTCGTAGTTGTTTGAGAAGCAATTTGAACCCATGGGAATTCCTCTTTGTAGACTACGCCTTCTTCGCACGAGGCTTCACATGTGTACACCACAATAGTTGCCCAGTCAAGCGAATCTACATCGTTATCCACCCCGAAGAAGTAAAGTATCTGAGGCAATACCTGGAAATCCACATAAATCCCTTATAATCTTAGCTGCATAATCCGTAGGTTGAAATACGTGACAATGTCAAGAAAGCAGATATTTTTAACAAAAGTACTATACCTGAAGTTCACATGTCCGAGGTCCACCACAATGGCCGCAAGCAGGAATATCAGTCTTTGATGGCCGACCGCTTGAAATGGGCCATAGAGGTTTCGATTTTGCAGAACTATAATACCTGTTTAGATCAGAAAAGCAAATGGCATTTGTTTTTTGTATCACATGAGTAAGAGATGGCAAGTTTCACATGCTGATATAATATGCTTTGAGTTAGAAATGTAATTATTAATATTAACGCATAAGCTTAGAGATAAATGTACTGTTTCACCTCAAAACTTGCTCGGGGGCCCTGGATATTCGTTCTTGGAAAGACGCCCATGTTTTTTTGTCGTCATCTCCCTAAAAATTATTCAGTGAGACAATGAGAAAGAAGGTTGCATAACGTGACTTAAAATGTAATCAGAAGATGGCAAGTGTTACCTCAAAAGATTCTAAGGCTGAATTAATTGAATCATCCATTTGGCTCGGGCAAACCAAAGATTTCCCAAGTTCATCATCCAGAGACTGCTGATTATCACGTTCATCCTCATTTACAATCTCAAATTGTTGCCAGAGACGGTTGCTCGCAACTGTTTTATAATTAAAAACAAGAGCAAAGGGGGCCGGAAAAAACAGTCAATATGAGTATCTATATGCCCTCAAGGAGGAATGGGCATTTTCAAATTACATAAATGTTCAATGCAGTGCTGAAGATGCATACATTGATCTAACAGCAAGATAATTGATATCCATTTCTGTCATTTGTACCAACCTTCTTGTATTTCTGCAGACGCACCACTGGAGTTAGATGCAGATGTCAATGGTGTCAAGCAAGATCGTTGACACTCCGTTTTATGACCAGACCGCCAGTGAGAAGCCTGAAATTAGTTGGTTCATGAGGAGGGGAGACAACAAGATGAAAGACCAAAGAAGGAAAAAAATTCTACAAGAGTAGAAGTCAATAACCTGGTGTTTCTCAGAGCAGTAGCGAACTTTTCTGCAATTACTACAAACTTTATCTCCTCTCCATGTGCCACACCAACTACATAGTACAGCTAATACAAACCAAAGTTCAACATCAAAGACTTCTCAGGAAATGCCAAACAAAATATGCTTGTCAAAACTTAGTACTAGAGCATAACAGATACCACCTTCCTATATGTCATTGTGGGTACTTCAGAGTTCATACATTATCTAAATCGATCCTGAAGTTAAAGTCTCCTTTTATAAATATAAAATATGCTGAGATTCTTAATTCATATAAATAAAAGGAAAGAGTCCATAATATAAGAAATAAGTAAATCAATTTTCATTAAGGCCCATGTAAGCAGAAAACTAGATGTAAGACATACCTCCAGTACTCAAGGCCCGGTCAGTGGCATCATTTTTTGGAGGCTCACTAGAATAAAATGAGTTGATGCGAGGCAATTGACAACGGAAAACCTTCACACTTAAGGAAGCAGAAGTAAGGTCATAAATATGCAGGACCATAAAGTGATTTTGAGAATAATGTCAAACAGCAAGAGCAATACCTTCGGGAAGGCTTCTCCGGATGCCGTTTCCACTGCTCATGTTGGTCTTTAAGTAGACAAGCCATGGAAGGGCACATAAATATGAAGATGGTGCGATGAAAAGTTGATTCCTTCTCAGAAAGCGGCGCATAAACCTCGATGCCAAATATAAGAATAAACATATTAGCTGCCTAACAACCAGCTCTATTCTTCACAGAGCAAATTTATGAGGACTCAAACAAAGAGAACACAGAAATCCTTTCAGGACATGAGAATCCATAAATCATAATTTGGATACAATCTGATATTCAGAAATGGCAAATCATCATGTTACATCATATTTAGTATTCTCTCCAATGTCCCAATAGACAACAATTTTGTGGAGAACCTCAGCTAAGCTATTTGAGATGAAAAGAGAGAAGGTATATATAATGTATACCTGAAGCAAAAATTGCAAAGGTTCACCACAGAAATCACAAACACAAGACCTCCCACTGGGCAAATTAACTGGATCCAACCATGCCTACATTTCAACACACAAATGCAATTCAGTCAATTTTCTTTTAAAAATAAATTCTTGTAATTTGGGCTCAAAACAAAAACAGAGTGTTTTTTTCTTTTTTGGGAAATTAACATACAGGAATGCCACCAGCTATGCTAGGAAACAACGGCCGAAGCAGTGACCAATAATGTTTTGGACTCTCTACAAAGCCTAAAGCTACTGGATAGCGTTCTTCACTCATATCATCATCATCTTCATCGTCCTCGTCATCCTCGTACACATCATCAATAGGCATATTTTCTTCATCTTCGTCATCAAGAGGTGTTATACTCAGACTTCTGAGCTTCTCTGAGGGATCAATGCTCATGATCCTATCCAAATCAAAAACACTTTCTTATTCATAACAAAAATATTATAGACCAAATTCAACCAAAGAAGCAAGTTAAATAAAATAAGAAAAAAAATAGACCAATTCCAGAAAGTTTACCTGTTTCTTTAAATTAAATTAGTTGGAGTTATTAAAGCTTCAAATGGAGAATTCTTGAATTTTTTAAAACTAATTTCTGATCTTCTTCGTCTTCCTCTTACTGTGGAAGAAAGTTTCTTTGACTGGTTTGTGAAGAAGAAGAAGAGAATTGCAGCGGTAGGAAAGTGGGAAGAGACGATTTTCAGCAAATAGACGAATTTAACCCTAAATAAACCATGGCGGCCCAAGCCCATTAAGAGTAAAAGAGGTCCGTTCTCTTTGGACTGATAAAAAGATTACCTATGGGCTGTGGGCTTAAGTCACATCTTAATGACAAAGTTATTATTATTATTATTATTTTTTTCCTACCATAACGTGTAGTCGTTTTTCCCAGCAATTGATTAATTTTTTTTTCTTGTCCAAATAAGACATCAATTGTTCTCTCCACTTTCACTTTCGATAACTGAAATGCAATTAAAGCATATCAAGAGACAGTAAGTAAAGAAAATGCTTGGGGCCAGGTAAATGCAATCTCATGAAGCTCTCCAGTGTAATGGCAATTGATAGATAAATATATAAAGGACAGATCCAGAGTCATTCATTATGTACAAAAATTGATTAAAAAAAACTGGTATAGTTCATCATTTTTGGTTGTACAAAGTGCGTAAGAATAATACAAAGCAACTGGGGTTATTGCTGACTTTACCTATTCAGTGAAGAAAGCTTCAGAAAGTGGAAAATTAATGAAAAGATGGGAACCAGTAGGGAAAAGGAATCAACAATGTAAAACCTCTCTCTCTCACATTCATATTACACACTAAAAAAAAATCAAAAAATCAAAGAAATCAGGGTGAGTAGAAAAAAAAACCCTCCTCATAGAGCTACTTCCTAATCCCAGTTTTCCGTTTCCCTTCAGCGAGAACCGGTGTCCTCCCAGTCCGATGAGGAGGATGACCGCCATTGCCCATTTTCCTTGATGGTGAAGGGCCTTGTTTAGAAACCATGCTCCTATAGTTAAAAGTAAATTTGAATGCAATTAGCACCAGACCGCTCATGCAGTTGTGTATTACTTTAAGTTGAACTTAGTAGCATACCTTACTTCTGGACTCTTTGCTTGCTTTGGGTTAGCCTTTTGGATCTTTGATCCAACTCCATTGGTTAGACTATTCAGATTAGAATGGTTTAACTGCCAAAGAAAATCTGGCTCGGACGAGTCACTTGTTGCAGCATCAAGATCATCCAGGTCATTAGCAATGTCAAATGTATTGTTTGTTGGGAACAGTTTATAGGATTTTTCTTGATATAACTTGGTGGGATTTGAGAGGTATTTCTGGTAAAAGACGTCACTGCCATTTTCTGCTTCCCAACATTCCAATGGGTTATCAAGCCCATTTATGGCATCTTGCTTGTTTACCATGACCTTATCCACCCATTCACCCTGAGCCCATTTCTTTGTCATCATCCCCATATGTACAAGAATTGTCAACTGGGGGCCAAGGAGGAGAATTCCCCAGTAGCTCATCAAGATCAAAGCTTTGCGTTTTTTGCCTTAGTGCTGAATTGCTGCAGACCTGTAAAATTACTAGGGCATCACAATTTGACATTCGGGTTCATGATGATCAAACAAAAACTTCATTGCATGACAGAAAGGCCTAATAATCAACTGCTGCAACATTAACTTTCTCATTACACATATGTTAAAGAATAGAGATGATGGGGGAATCATTAGCTAGAACAATTAACATGCACATTAAATAGATAGATTTTCCCCCCAGAAACAAGAGTGGTGGCTAAGTAACATATGCATGACTAACCGTGGAAGGAGGAGAATACACAAATAATGTTTTTAGAATAACGACCCCTTGAGAATAAGAACAAATAATGACCTGATTTACCTCGAAGCTGCCAACATCTCCCATTGGTTTCCTCCGGCTGCTTATGTCTGGCAACATGACTCTTTCCGCTGAGCCCTTCATGCGATATGGGCTACCTGATATCTTTGGTTGCTTGGACTCTGTTTCCCTTTCTTTTGTTGCTAATGCAGCCTTAAGGTTGGCAATCTGACATGAAAATGTAACAATTGGTGATTACTACTAACCTCTATGGATAAGTTTCGAATTCAGCAAACAAATAAAAGAAAGTATTATAGGCTAAAAGAGAAAAGTAAATACCTGCTCTTTAAGCTCCTTAACATCTGTTGAATCTTTGTTCACTCGTGCAGCACCAAGTTCAACAGTAGCTACACGCTCTGCAAATTTTAATGTGCTAATCGTCTCTCCTATGGCATCCATCTCAGGGCTTATATGAACAAACATTAGTGTCTTGGCCTGTCCACCTAAAGAATGACCGCCCAAGAAGACAATTATATAATGCGGGATTTAAAGAGAACATAACCAGAAACAAAATGGTTTTCTGAAACCTTACCTAGTGAGTCTTGGAGCAACTGGGTAAGTTTGCTATTCCGGTAAGGTACATGCGCATTCTTTTGAGCAAGGGAGGAGATCACATCACCCAAAGCAGAAAGAGATCTATTAATGTGTTGTGCCTCTTTTAGTCTATCTCCTGTTACTTCAGATTTGTCCACCCTCTCACTTCCTGCTAGATCAACCAAATGCATACAGCCCCGCAGAATGTTCCCCGAAGTCAAGTCCCTTCCTTGGACATGAACAGTTAAACAGCTGCAAAATTATGCAAAGAAAAGAGAGTCAAAATTGACGTTAATGAGTTAGAAGGTGTGTTACAAGAAATGCATCCAGACCTGTGAGAGCGACTGCTACGATCATTGAGAGCCGTTGCTCCGACTGCACGATTTCTTTGTCCCAAAGTCATCAGTTCAATAACATCATAAGTTGTTGTAACCCGTACCAGGCTTGCATCTGGGACATTGAGTCCTGTCTGAGAACTGTTTTTAATTTCTAATGTAGCTTGAAGTTAAAGAAATTCTTTGAGAAAGAAAATGAAAATTTTGGCTTGAATTCTGTGTTAATACTGCATATGTACAAAAATTGCATGAAATAGTTTTGCAGCTTCACACATTCCATGTCAAAATTTTATTTTCACATTATCACATGTATAAAGAAGGAACCCCCTCTTCTCCTCCGCCTATTAAAAAGACTTCTGATAGCATGAAATTAGTAGGAAACTCTAATCGTATAAGGATATCTTTTGTTCAGTCCATCAGTGACCAGGAGGTCCCTAACTTGCTCGTTATATATTTCGATCATCTGAACAGACACATCATAGCGAAAAGTATCTTTTCTCTGCTCAGCAAGTAGAAATAAATCACCCAATGCCCTGTAGTTTACTCCTTGATTTTCCTCTGTCAGGTCCTTAGGTCCACTCTAAAAGTAATACAGAAAAATTACATGATATTCTTCAACAGAAAAATAATAAGCAAATATGTCGATCATACTTATAAACATAAAAAATAATCTATATCTCACCATGGTATATGTTTTTCCTGATCCTGTCTGACCATAAGCAAAGATGCAAACATTGTAACCATCAAGAACCGATCTAATCAGAGGCCGGGTGTCTGAAAAGACCTCCTCTGCAATAAGCAAGACAAAACAAACAAATGGACAATTGAGCCTCAAGCAAAGTTCAATATTGACAAAGGTCAAGTGTTCAATTCCCGCTGCCGACGTGAGGGCTGTGTTGGTGGGTGATCTGTAAGTACCCTTGTAAGCGACCTATGGTCCCTAGGGCCTGCTCACCCAAACTTTTTTTTTAAAAAAAAGTTCAATATTGCAAAATTAGATAGGTGCCTTATTCAGTTAGCCTTACTAACCTTGGGTTGCAGAGGACCCAAATACTTTGTTAAAATTAAAGGACCTGCGTCCTTTCCCATGCTTTGAAGGAGCATGTATTGTGATAGTTCCTTCTTCTATATGATCGACTGTAGTGATATGGTTTGTTTGCCCTGGCAAGAAGGGTCTCACACGACAGTAAACTCTGATGCTTCCTGGTGGAACAGAAATGTTATTATTAATATGATTCTAGGTTGAAGGGTCTAAATATGCAAAAAAAAGATAATGAGATTTTCACCCTTCAGGTCCTGCACTTGATTGTAAAGCTTCCTATTTTCTTCAAGAACTCTATGATATCCAGAAGCAGCATGAGCTAGGCCATGAATGTGCAGACCTGTAAACCAAAATTAGTGGAAAGAAGTGAACATTCACCTGAATTAGACTACATTTCATTTACAAACCCAGCAATAACCCACATCCCAAGTAGAAACTTTCAGCAATTGCAATGGTCAAAAGGAATCAGGCAAATATTGGTTTTCTTACCTAGATTGTGAACTTCCTCATGAAACTTCGATTGCATGAACAACATACCCGCTTTTGTTGTAGAGAGAGCTTGCTTCAATTCCTATAATGGAGTCGACAAATATAATTCCACTGAATATTCGAAGAGAGCTTTCAGAACTTAAATTGCAACCATCTTGCGACAATAAAATACCTTAATATCTTTATGTTGTCGGTTAACTATCATTTTCTGCTTCTGAGAGATCCCTTTTTGCTCATCAACCAAGGCACTTCCACGAAAACAATCATCTTTCTTCACCAATGCAACATTTTTAATTTCAACCTTAATTGGCAGTAACAAAATGCAGATTTAGTTGACAGGGATTTTAAATCGAAATTCAAAGTTAAGCTGAATAGTGAATCACCTTTAGATTGCCAGAAGCATGATTTAATACAGTCTTATTCGCATGAGAGACATTCAAATCTTTTGGAGTTATTTGCTGCATATGGGAAATCGAATTAGATAATATATGAGGTCATGCAAGAATCCTAAATATCATAAAGATTAGACGCCACAAACTGAAATGCATAGAAAATCTGCATTTTTGTATAGGTTTCATTACTTGCCACTGGAAGAAGTGTACTAAATAACTAAATGAAACTAGGCAATGAAAAAGTAAAAGGTAAGATTGCCATTTAGACATCACCAGACATACCTGTTGAATTTGGCCTGCCATACGATGCTCAATTTCTTCCACAAACTTATTAAATACAGATTCCAAGACCTGCAGAAAAAAATTGAAAGTCCACATTCACAAGGGTACTTCGTGGAGGAAAGCAAAAATGAAATATCATAACGGAAAACCCACAAGGCAATATAAAATTTTGGAGTCTTAAAATCAGGAAAAAATCTATAGGATCTAATATCAGTGCTGTTCGTGAACGCCCTTACATATTGAACATCTTCTGGCGTCTTATCATTAAGTAGAGAACGAATGAGCAC
Organism: Vinca minor; assembly: GCA_026122235.1. Lineage (NCBI taxonomy): Eukaryota > Viridiplantae > Streptophyta > Magnoliopsida > Gentianales > Apocynaceae > Vinca > Vinca minor. Next base: position 378,339 of record JAOCZM010000085.1, on the reverse strand, counting down.
ATTCATAGATGATCCATTCGGCTGCATAATAGAAGAGCAGTCACAGGTATGATTAAGGATTTGGTATGAGAAGAAGATAAAGTAGGCACAAAGAGAAGCATATGCCGAAACACTGTTATAATGGGTTACTTACCGTTTTATTGGATTCATCAGTGTGTACACCATTTGAGGATTTTGAGTTCAGTGATGCGGTTCTTGAAAGAGAACTTGTGAACGGCTCAGAATTTTTTCGCACAAATTGTTTTGCAGATGTTGTAGGCTTCACATTCCCACCGAATTTCCAAGTTCCATTACTTCCATTCTGTTTCCATTCACTATATGATTTTAGAGCCAAAACGCAATTAACAATCCTTGAGGACTTTCCTCCCTGAAAATGATCAATGAGGTAATACTGTAAATTTAGCAAAATGAGTAACAACTATTGAGTTGGGAAAAAAATGTTAAATTTCTTTGGCCTATTTAGCAACTACACTCACTTGTTCTAAATCAGATGCCTCGAAGTTGGGAATTCCCATATCCTGCACGGCTACAAGGAAGTTCCTCACATTCTCAAAGTACTGATAAGCAGACAAAGCCGCTCCATCGGGTATAAGTGCAGCATCACATGGACTTTCAACAACCTGAATTGGTGAAGACAGGTAAAACCCCATTGCAAAGAAATAAATTAATACTCACATAAACTAACTAATTCCAGTCTTGATTTTGTAAATTGATCAGAGAAACATAGGGATTAGAGGAAAAAGAACTCATTTCACCTTAGTGACAGCTCCTGGTTGGACCTTATTGAGTACATTGCACAGGATTATGCCACTTCTCAGACCCAGCCTGAATTCCTCCTCAGAAGGCTCAGCAGGTAAATCTTTTGCTCCTACAACTCCAACCACCTTTCTCAACCAGGTTGCTGCCTCGTATCTTCTCGTTGCTGTGTATCAAGAACAGTCCATTGCTCAATTTTAGTTTTATCATATTAATGGCAATATGCATACTTGAGATGATAGCTGCTAACTATGCAATTTTTCTCAGATTCTGTATCGGTCAAAACAAAGCAGGTTCCCCCAAACCGCCACAATATTATGAAATAGAAAAAGCATAAGGATTTGGGGAACTGGAAGGAAAGAAAATTGCTGAGCATTTGGATTGGGTTTAGCTCCAAACCAAATTAAAAAAATTCCATTTTTGGACATACATCTCCTCTCACAACACTGCTACACAACTGGACGATTTTGGTCCCAAACCAAACTCTATCCAATGCAAAAAAAAAATAGTATTTACTTACCTACCAAAAGGAGAAATTAGAGCAAAAAATTAGGCAAAAATCGTCTGTCCCAAACCACTCACAATCGTCTGTCCTATGTGTGGAGACATGTATGAGGACATACCATTTTCCCCCAAAAAATTAGAAGTAGAAGCTCTAAATTTAGACTTAGAATTACAAAATTAGTAGAAAGGTAATATAAGGAAAAAATGAGTGGCGGAACAAGCAGAGGACAAAAATTACCAGCTTCCTCTGCTCTACGGGCATCCAAATCAAGACCTCGTGATCTGTTGCCGTGTTGTTGAAGAACATCCTCCACCACCGAAGCCACTGAAAACACCACTGCACCACCTTCCGCAGCCATCGGGAAATCGCACTCACTAAAACTGTCTGTCTCTCTAAGATAGACTAGTAAATTTCAAAGCTCCCCCACCATCAGAAAACCCCAAATTCTTCCGGAAAAAAAATCGAATAAATATACCAAAAAATCAAAGCTTGAAAAGTATAGCTCTTGAAAGCTAGGGTTCCAGATCATGAACAGAGAATTGTTAAAGATATGCAGAGAAATGTTGTTGGCAAAAAGTGTAATCTCAGAGTTGCTTTGATGATAATTCTTTAGTGTCTCTCTTTCTCTCCAGACTACAAAAGCAAATGTTTTTGCTTTATACTCTCTCTCTCTCTCTCTCTCTCAACTTTGAATATGATCTCTACTCTATGTTGTGTGATTTTCTCTCTCAAACTAACGAGGCCACGATTTCCCGAACCTCTTTCCGAACCTAAACCTTTTGCTTCAAGGTTTCAACTGTTCCTTCCTTTCAGGAACTTATTTTGATCGCTGTTATGGGCGCGTGCACTCACAAGCTTCAACTGCAGCGACGGCCAAATACAAAGCTTGTTTTTTTTTATATCTTTTTCTTTTTTCTATTTTCTTTTAGAAGAAAATTGTGTTTTTTTTTGGTGAATTAAAAGAAAATTGTTCCTGCATTATGTTGGGATTTCTTTCTTGATGCAAAGGGAACCTAAGGAAAAAATCAAATATAAAGAAGATTACTAGGAATAGTGGTAGTATAATTCTGTTACGTACATTGTCAACAAAATTGTTCCCATCATTACATAATAAAAAAAGAGCTTTGGGGTGATATTGATAGTCAATTATAAATATGTTTCATATCAAAATATTTCCTAATATGATACTACTTTTATTCCTTAATATAAGACTTTCATTACATGTTTTGAAAATTAAGATATTTTTTTAATTAAAATATCAAATATTACTCTCTTAAACAAATTATATTTAAGAGAATAATATTTATATTTTAATTAATAAATATTTTATTTTTATTTTCTTAATTTTTGCAGAATGTAATGAAAGTCTTACGAATATATTAATATCCCTAGTAATACTAATTTTTCTTTCTTAGTTGGGGTGATAAGCCACTAATGTCTCGCACTTTTGTCCTTCAAAACTAACCAACTTTATTCAATTTCATTGAAATTTAGTTAGATGTAACATCAACCGAAAAATGGAGGGAAAACGTTATTTTTATATATTCATGAAACTGAATAATCAAATGGATATCAACAAGACAAAATAAAAATGGGAAATTGGCCCTCCCCTGAATTTCAAAATAGGATTCAAATTTAAAACTGGTAGTTGGTATATGCAGAACAGGCCACACATTTTGAAAAATGTATAGTATTTTCCTTTGAAAAATGGATGCAGATAAATTTGGCCAAGCATAATGGAAGCGCTCCTCAATAAATAATAAATAAACAAGTATATATCAAATCATTCATTAATAATAATAAAAAAAAGGGTTTGTTAGATCATTTTCCACTACAACAAAAAAATATAACCTTAAGTTCATCATACTTATTCATTTCAATAAAAATATTTTAAAAAGTTGTAGACTTCTGCACATATTACAGTTATTATATATTATTTTTGTCTAAAATTAAATATGCACGTATTTTTAGTGTATATTTCAAATTACAAAGCAATCCTTTTTTTTTATATCAATATTTATTGACTTTGGTAAAATTAAACCTTACTTCAAAGTATTACTATAAGCTATTGTTGGGGCCATGGTCACATGAATCTAAATGGGAAGTAGGAATTTGAAAGCGAAAAAAAAATGGATTAATAAGAAAGAAAAGGGTGCCACTTTGCAGCTAAGGAGTCATTTTCAGAGATGATCCAAGCAAGTGCTGTTTGTTGAAAACTGTAAATTAATACTATGAGGGTGGCAGAGTCATCAATTTATAATTACAAAATTAACCACTAACATGCCCAACAACTACCCTTCTTTGCTTTCTTTCAATCAAAGTATACTTACCACTATATCATCCAGCTTCAACATTGCGAGGTTTTAATACTGACAGTTATTTTGTCAACTTGTTATAAATGAACAACTATTTGAATTATCAAATTAAACGACTTGACAATTTTGATTTATTCAGCACAATAATAACAAAATAACTGTTAGTACTAAAATTAAAATGTATGACTTGAAAGATTCGCATTTATCTTCCCACCATCCAGCTTCAACATGGCCTAGCTAAGATGTAAAGGAGCGGTTAAACATTTCCTAGTGACTGCTTTTTAATATATTGTAATTTGCTTGATTTTTTGAAACTCGAGTATTACTTGGACAAAGATAATAAAAAATTGAAATTAATCACAACTTTGGCTTTCATCGGTTTCTATTTAGTTTGATTAATTAATTATAAAATAAATTCACTACTCACCTATCTTCAACACTTGAACGTGTGTTTTTTTTCAATTTTCCAATTGAAATTTATAACCGTTCTTTTTGTTTATGTAAAAAGAATGCTTATTATTTTTATATTACCAATTGTCGAGTAAATTGTAATTGATTTGATATTTAAAACACGTAAATTAATGGAGAAGGACCTTAAAATGATTGTTTTTTTCCTTTCTAGATGTGTAAGTTATGATTATATATTCTGACTTTCGTGTTTTAATAACGAACATATCAGACTAATTGAATAATCAATAAATATTGTGACTCGACAGAGTAGCACCATCAAGGGACAAGTCTAATTTCTAAAAATAGACATTACTAGTCAGATTAACTGAACAACCAACGCAAGTACTAACCATGTCAGAGTAGCACCAATAAAGGACAAATCTAGTTTCTAAAACCAACAATATCATTCAAGATTCGATCTTATAACCTCCACTTTATCAAATCACTTGAAAGTTAGCTTGTAACCTGGTGGTAAAAAAGAATATTGTTAACCTGAAGTCTTGGCTTTCATCTATTTATTTAAATTTGGTTGATTGAGAAAATAGATTATATTTATTAATGAAAATGAAAATTTATGAGACACAAATGGATATTTCTGTCAATAGGTTCTGCTTTAGTTAACGGTCAAAAATTCAAATTCTTGGTTCGGAACCACAGCAAAGAGGTTCGAAAACTCACTCGCCCCTACGGAATACGAAGGCGTTTCTACAATGACCGGTTGTTTACGTACGCGAGTATTGAGTACATGGAAAGCCAAGCAACGACGTGGCGCCTTTCAATTTGCGGTGGTATTGAAAAAGCCATAGAAACAACCTTCTATTGATGTTGAGAAACCACGCGCCCATTTTTCCTTTTCTCTTTCTTTATTTTTTGTGCTAATAAAGATTTTCAATTTTTGTTTTACTTTTATTAAAAGAGTAATACAATTTTGTTCGAGTAAGAAGAGTTGAGAGTTGAAGTCGATCGTTAGTTTCAATATCTGTGAAATCTACTATTAGAGTTAGTGGCTCGAATTCTCTACGAATATTTTTTGATATTTTAATTACGAAAATTTTCACTCAGATAATTTAAATTAAAATAGGTAACTTTATGAATGAATCGATAAACTCTGATGTATAAATGTAACTACAATTAGGACTAACACATAAGATTCGACAATTTTTTTTAGTATACCATGAAAAGTATAATACAATAATGTTTTATACCTGTATTTTTCAGCAAAAAAAATAATGATATCCTATGCTATTGCTCCCTTAATATAAATTTTGCACTATTGGAACTCGATATACTAATTCTAGCTGAATGCAGAACTTCTTAGGTGCAAACATACATGTAAAAATGATTGATTTTAACCTCCAAGCTCTGGCATGTAAACATTGATCAATCATTAAACATTTTGGTTAAAATACGAAATAATCACCCAATACAGATTTGGATGTCCTATTTTACTTTGAATTAATATTTAATGATTGTCTTTAACTTTAGATACAATTGAAAATCTGATCGAAAATTTTAGCTAAATGTAGGGTATGATTGATTGAGTCTTAATATGAGATTTATGGTCTCAGTTTTAGACTAGTGTCAAACCCAAACCAAATTCTTCATGGATTAGTTTTTGAGGTTTCATTAACAGGCACAATTATGGATCTCAAACTCAAATAGACTCAATTCAAGTATACCCTTACAAATGAGACATTTAATTTTAGACATTCAGTAAAGAAAATGAGACATTCGAATCAGGACAAGGAGGCCAATCCAATAAGATCAAGGGAGAGGTGTAGAAACATAAGTGCATAAGTAAAGAAATGATTCATTATGATTGATCTCACATGCTGGGGGGGTGACATAATTAGATTCATGAGACTTTTCTGGTGCGCTGCAGCAACTGCAAAGAATAGACTTTCTTCTACCTTAGACCGTGAACCGCATCATATCTAAAGATACCACTCCCCTCACTTTCCGACAATCCCACGTTTTTATATCTATTCCATAATCCTTTCTTTCTTTTTGCCTCTACCCTCGGCTCACATTCATCAATATGTTATACATTATACATCAAGGCACAACATGCCACCAAATAATAATAATAAAAAAAAATCCTAATTGAATGTCAATTTTACTATTGAGTATGATCTCCTCTACTACGAATCATACACTCAAACGTTACAATATTGTCTGAATAGTTGTAGTAAAGTCATTAAAGGTCAGCTGTTTCTCCTTTTCATTTCAGTCCCCTTTAGGGGAATCCAAGGAGTCTGATGACAGCCGTTTCTAATAGAGTTTGAGTCACCTTCATATCCACATTATGGCCCAATTTAGGCCTTAATTAAGTTAGTAAATTATGCTAGGTTGTATCTTATTAGTAATGAGGATTGCCTTTTGGGTGTTGACAACCAAAGGACATAGCTATTCCGTTTGCTTATTACAGGTAAGCAATCACAAAGCATCCAATAAGCCTTTATCTTTTTTATTTCCGTATTTACTAAACTACGAAACAAAACACGTACTTAATCATTAAAGCATCATCCCCGTTAAAAGAAGTTAAAAGAAAGTTGGCTAGTTAATAAGATGTGCGTAATCTGATACTTCTAATCGAGACTTAATAACGTATAAGCCTTGTGTGCACCTTCGGTAGCTATAGTAAATGCCAAAATCTTCATAGTATAGAAGATTTTTGCACTAGTGCCAATGGCAGGAAAATGAGAGGAAAAAAAAAGGACTCGAAGAGAGAAAAGTAGTTTTATTTTGGTTCCTAAGCAAGTTGTTATCATCTTAAAACCCACGTGTAATACACGGGCTAAAAAAATTAACTCATGAACATTCCCTCTCTTTTAAATTAGCTCTTTTTACCTAATGTATCGCACACATTGGTCTAAGAGCAAATTTTAAAAGAATAATAACATACACCCAGACTTTGATGATCATATGTAGTTTGTGATCATGGTCGGGGGTCCATAGCACAACTAGTTATTCCCCAAAATCATGAAAGCACCGCACTCCTACATCTTTTGGGGGGGGCTCTTTTACTTTTCTGAACCGACCAGATTTTGATATTTATTAAAGAGTGAATATGGGTCTTTTCTGCCCTTTCATACCTTCTTTTTAATGCCCATTTTCTGCTTTCTTCCTTGTGCTAGGTATCAAATGAGTTGGTTCTTCACGTATCTATCTAATCAACTCATTCGAGATCAGTTTTCAACTATAACACATTGCAATATCTTTGTCTCCATGAATAGATAGATGACAAGAAAATAAGTAAACAAATAAACAATGCCGATATCAAGATAATAACAACGATTCTATTTATAGAAAAAGAAAAGAAAAACTCTTAAAAGTTCCTCTTTTCCTCGCAGCAGTGAGGAAAATATTGACGCCTTCTCCAAATTTAAAAAAAAAAAAAATGATGTTCACAACATGTTGGCTTAAGTACACATTTGTTTGCTAAAAGTAAAACTACTAGCATAGGTGCACAAATATCTTCTTAGTGAAAAACTCTATCCAGCAAATTAATGTCCTTCACTTTGGATGCAAAGTCCAAAAGACACCCATAGTTAAGCCGTACAATACCTAATAGTACTCGTACAATAAGAATGGGTTGGATGGGGAGAGGAGGATTGAAAAGCAAGGGAGATTCATGGCTAGGGATGGCAATTTGACCCGTGACCCGCCGATCCGCCCTGCCCCGATGCCTTTTGGGGCAGCCCCGCCCCGTAGAGAGAACGGGGCAGATCGCCCAGCCCCGCGAACAGGGTAGATCGGGGCATGGTATTTTTTTCCGCCCCGCCCCGCCCCCCGCCATTTATATTAAATTATTATAATATTTTTATTATTAAACATAATCATGTTTAATTTTCATTTTAATATACTAATTGTACTTGTTTGAGAATTGATTTGGGATAAAATTAATTATTTTTTAAAAAAAATTAAATATTTTTTTAAAAAATTAATTATTTTTATAATAAAATTAATTATTTTTATGATAAAATTAATGATTTTTTGGATAAAATTAATGATTTTTATGATTTTTAAAAAAATTAATTATTTTTTATGATAAAATTAATGATTTTAATTTTTTTGATAAAATTAATGATTTTTATAATTTAAAAAAAAAATAATGATTTTTTTAAAAAAAAATAGAATGGGGCAGGGCGTGGTATTTCAGATACCCGCCCTGATCTGCCCCATTGCCATTCCTATTCATGGCTGGTCTTCCAGCTTGTCCTCTGCCCAAGTTTTACAAGAAGCCTGTTTTTTGGTTGTACAAGATAGATAAAGCCTTCCAAAACCTTTTCTCGGTCCTAGTGAGCTGTCCGTCATGTTAGGGGATATTTATCTTTTATGTGTTTTCATATTAGAAAGAGACTATAATCGACCATTAGCCCAAACTAAAGGTAATTAAAGTGGAAATAACCCTATTTCTAATGAGATTAGGTGGCCCAAGCCCCTCTATGGGGTATGCAATGTTTCTCCTACCATTTTGAGCTTTGCTTCTATTGTTGCTGGACCTTAATTCTATTAATGTCCACTAGATTACTAGATCAGAATGCGTTTTTTGAGCCAGCCTGTGGATTGAGGATAGAATTACAAAGAAATAAGGTACCCCCATGAAACCCCTTCCACTGACCCCTGCCCACTAGATTAATCAAAAGGATAATCCTTGATGCATATTGGATTTTAGTAGAATCTAGAAGGATTATACAGTTTTGCCTGAAAGATCCAATCAAGTGCCTAAAGGAAGCAGTACGGGGCCAATAAGCTATCAATTAAGAACTACTAGGGGACGCTTGTTTGCTCAATTAACATTCACAATATGATCTGCTCTCTATTGAAACCTGAGAGTTAAAATATACTGCAAATGATACTCCCAATTACCTGAAAGAAGCCCCATCTAATTAGTCAAGGCCCACCCACCTGCTGGCTTTGTGCTCCTGCAAAAAGTAGATGCCCGTTTATCGAATAATAGAAATTTAACATATTATCGTGAAAAGAAATCCAGTCACTGGCAAATAAGTAACCAACAAGAAAAAGTGAAATATCCAACGCTGTAAATATTAGGTTCCTTTCTTGTGAGAAGGGAGAGAATAAAGTCATTCAGAACCCCTTTATTATAAGGAGCACATCTTCAGTTCCAGAAGTCCGAGAAAAGACATCAAATTCATAAATCAGAGCAGGGTTCAAAATAATCCTGTTATCTATTAATCTATTTCTTCTGCACAACAACCCACACTCTCTGTCTGTCTCTCTCTCTCTCTCTCTCTCTCTCTCTCTCTCCCCCTATAAATGACTTATCATCATTATCATCACCAGACACTTTTCCTAGAAGAATGGGTATTACAAGTGTTTGGTTGAGGCTGCAATTGCTGGACTTTGAACAATCTACCAACAATAACAATACACCCCCTGAGGTACAGTAACCTAATTGCATAAAATAGCAGTCATGAGAACAACTTTTGCTGCATTTTGTGTTCCCATTTTGCACGTGATTCATCTTCATAATGGGTGAGGTTGTGAATCAGGTGGGAACAAAGTAATGAGAAATCGATGAATCATCTCAAAACTGGTAAATGTGATTACAGCAGCAGGAGTGGTCCTGATCAGGTTAGTTGCACACCCACGATAAAAACCAGGGACGCCCTCTTGCTGAAAAACTTTCTTAATGCAATCTATTACACCAGAGTACCGCTTCTCGGAATGGTGCCCTTGTTCTTGAAGCCTTGATCGTACAACCTGCATGACAAGTTTCCGTTAATAAAGTATACAGTTTCTTTAATCCGAGGCGTATAAAATTTATGCTTGATTTTGCCACAATCCTAAAAGAATAGAACATCTTCTCTAACTGCCACATCTTGACAAGAGAGGGATAACGTAGATTGTTCACAAAAAGTCATGTTATTTTATTTTTCTTTGTCTAATGTTCAGCTTGTCGTCTTTCTAATGGATTGAAAAGATATAAATGTGACAAATTAATTTTTTGCCAAGAGAATAGCAAAAGATTAAAAGAGATATAAAAGGTAACCATGAGAAAATAAACTTGACAGCATTCCAAAATAAATGCAGTCAGCAAACCGCAAACTCCTCTGGCTATGACTACAAAAAGGTACTAGCTTTAGAATGATAGAGACCTGGGCTTCAATATACTCCCTCTGACACACAATACAAGGCCTTTCATCTCTTCTCAAAATGTTTGGCCATGTACAAATTTTAAGGATTATTTTTCTTAAGATAACCTCACCCATAAATACAATTCTCTCATCTCTATTATATTAGTGTAACTAGTAAAGGATAAAACAGAAAAATATCACTTATTTTCCTCTTCCTTAATCTGTGCAAAAATGGATAAAAGGCCTTGTATTGTGCAACAGAGGGAATACTACAGAGACAAGAAGAATGCTTTAGAATGGCAACAAAATGTAAACTATTAGCATACTCTTTAGGTACCTCATGAGGATATGTCAATGAAGAAGCAAATATTTTAGAAATTGAGGATGCCACAGCAACATCACGTGCCCCAAGTTTGTCCGTTGTAGTATTTTCTGAGACCATGATATCTAGTTAATAAGGTTCTTCCACAGCCAAATCAATACCCCTGCATCCCATATTAACGCCCCCACCCTCACCCTCACCCTATTCCACCAATAAAAAAAGAAAGGAAGAAAATGCAGAGGTCGAAGGGTTGGGAGTAACATAACAAAGAATCTACACAATCTAGGAATTACCTCGATCCGCCAGGTACATTTTGATCTTCTCGTAAGTAGGAAATTGAATGGCAACATGACTAATACCAGCCAAAGCTGGCACAAGACCACTGTCCACTCAAAAGAACATTAATTGGAATTCTATTTCTAGAACATCCACCAAAATGCATATATATTAAAGAAACTACAAACTAACCTGTACAACCCACGAATACCCTCTTCGTGAGCAATTCTTCTCAAAGCAGATAATGTATTCCTGTATGGCACCACTCCCTTTCTCATTCCCTGTGTCTGTATTCGGAGAGCAAAACAGAATATAAGGTTTAAAATCTGTCACATCAGCTGTAATTCCAGAAGGTAATAAATGAACAATCACTCTCACTTGGGGATATATCTATTGTTCATCATGTTAACTGCATAGAATAGGGATAATAGCAGTATAAAACAGAGCTTATTCCTTGCCAACATATAAAGAAACCATCAAAGCGATAGCATGAAAAATTTCGTGATTTGATTCTATCCAAGACAACTTCAACACCAGAGACCTTGTAGTTTCTGCAAAGATTTGAAGTACGTGCACAAACTTGAATCTCTGGTTTGTCCTAATAATCGCTTAGAGGACCAAATAATGCACCAATGTGAAGTTTTGTGGAAACAACAAACATAACCACATCGACTTAACAAAAATCCACTCGAGAACTCCCATTCACATTGTTACATATCACCCATTTCTGGGTTTATAGCAAGTATAAAATAGGATGAAGTTGTCTTACAATTTTCCTTCTAGATCAAAACCTTATATTCTACAATAACTGCCTTAATGAAAATATATTGCCTTCAATCCGATAGTGACAGAATGCATACATGAGGAACTCCAAAGACCTCTTCCTCTTATAACAGAAAGGATAACTCATTCAGATAATTGCTTCATCTTCAATGGCAAGGCGTTCTAATGTAAGCTCATGTATTTATCTCCAAAAATATTCTCTCTCCCCCCACCCCACCCCCCCACCCCCCAAAATCTGGAATAACATCGGGTGTTTCCTGAGCAAATTTCTGCTTCCCAATTTCCTCAAATATTAGGCACCCTGAATATCTCGGAAAGGACAGAAATTTCGGAAGAATAGGACTTAATTTTATTGTTTCAACATTTAGCCATGATACGAAACACACTTAGAAAAATGAATTATGGGTTATTTTCCCTTCTTTTTGTGCAAACAACTGATGAACGTACCTCGCATCAATCAGAAAGTCGGAATTTTCTTTATTTGATGAATTACCAAACGCCTCATGATTATCAATTACAAGCACTTCAAAAATCATGTAACAGCAAACCTGAGAGGACGTACTTGAAGTCTTGTCTTCACAACCCAAAGAGGATTTGTGGCAATAGTTGTAGCAGCTCCAGCACCTGAAGCAGCTACCATATTGGCACCAACAGAGAGCGGATGACTCGCATCTAGTGCCAATAACAAAAAGATACATCAGAAGAGAAACCATGCTAACTAACAAATAAAAAACAATAATCACAAATTTCAAGGAGAATATTTTATCGGGCTTCTTTTGTTTAGACTATCTCGTCAATTGAGTAAGAAATTATTGAATCAGTATATAAATACAATTTTCTCTCCTAAAGAGCCCAAGTATAGATGGTTATCGGACATAAAGCAACTGACGGACTAGTAAAAACAACTAGCCATACTCATTCTCTTTCTGATAATTAGAATAATCAAAATCAAACAGTTGGGTAAAGAACAAACCATCAGAGGAAAGAAGATTCTTCAGCTGATCATAAATGGTAAAGTATACCTGCAGAAGAAGAAATGTGGGTTATCTAAAAAAACGAACCTCCGATGTGAGCAACAAGGAAAGAGCGCAAGCACAACATAAAGGAAACATGATCAAAAGTGTGCTGCATTCAAAGTGCCTTTTAACAGTTAACATTTACAAATGCACAGCAGGTGCTCAAACACACTCAAGCAAAGAGGAAGGAGGCTTTGTCTTTAACACATTTGAGTAAAACACCAGTTTCAAGCTAGCAGACACGACTCCTTGCTCTGAAAGTCTACAACGAACATGCAATATGATCTCAAAAGTGAAGAGGACCTCCAAAACCAACCTTCCAATCTGAAGATAGAGTATGTCATGAAAGTGCAAACTTCTGGCTCAGGTCCATTGACTAATTATTGCAACAGTATAGATGTTTATGTATCGTTATTCAGCAGAGAGACACAAGTTAGTGTTGATTCTCTTTTCTGTGGCTATATAGCTCCTGTGTTAAATAGATCAATTGTCCTTTCTACTTGTATCATCAATATCTGGCAGTAGAGATTGTCCAAACCCATCAGGATATTCAAAATACATGGATCCCATTACTCCCGAGTTAAACAGCAGCAAAAGCAAGAAGGGAGATTGATGGATGAAACAATAAGCACCAAATAAAGATAAGAGAAGTGCTTCATTAATGATTTCACAGATCATCTGAGAGAGAGAGAGAGAGAGAGCATGGGAAGATATTATTGTTCCCAGTTTTATCCCAGATTTAAGCTTGAATTAATACTCTCGGTACATAACCTTCTTTCTGCACATTTTAATTTATATTATAACTATAAGCTCAATGATGATGATAAATCAAGAATCTGAATACCAATGTCATCCTATAAAGAGATGATACAGGCCACAGACTAAAGAAGTTCACAATTGATCTTGGACCTTTTTGCTTGGATCCTCTTTTACCTCTGCCTAGCAACATTCATAACGATTTAAGATAATTAACATGGTTTCAGTCAAAGAGCGACTTGTTTTGCATTACATAAGTGATTATATAATATAATGGAAACAAGAACTATTCATAGAAATGCTTTGCAAAAATGGCAGTCAAGGAACCAACTGTAGAGCTAAACGTACATTTTGGTAAGAACTTATGAGACGCAGAGCAATAACTTACTGCCCAATTTGGAAGTAATGCAAGAACAGTAGGAGAAAGCCCACGATACATGCCTCGTAATCCCTCCTTCTGGAATATCTGTTCTAAACTTCCAACTATGACGCTGCCTGACAAGAAATAAGACAAAAAGTTAGTTTTAACCATAATGACCAGCTAACCGAATGTAATGTACTCTTCTCTACTCCCTTTACTTGATACAAATCAGAATTTTTTTGAAACAGATCAAAACACCTTCTTTGAAAAACAAACACAAGCCGTAAGAAGAAACATGACAAATTTCATGAAGTTCTTGCTACCTTTAACATTGGCACCGGCAAGCTGTGGTAGCCCATGAACCTGAAGCCTGGTTTTAATAACATCTAAAGGACAGACAAAGGTAGCTGCAATTACTCCTACACCACAAAAATATGCACACCTCATTAAGAAAAAGTCACAAAAAAACTCCTTCAACAAAATGATAAACAAAGTTCGAATTCGAACTCAAAAGAACAAATTCTCAGCAGGTTTACGAACAAATGGAAACAAAAGTACCAGCGGCAGCACCAGCCCCAGCGTTGCAAAGAATGCCCCTAGGACTAGGGCCATGATAATTGTCGGCGGTCATTACTGAATCTTCTTTGCAAAAAGTTGGCGGCGGTTGCAGCAGATGAGATGATAACGACAAAAGAAAGTAAAGCTTGATTATTGACAGAATCCTCTCCTGAGAGGCCGATCGCAGAGAACCAGCGTCGCATGGCCAGTAAATAAAGCTCCAAATTTTGTTGAATCTAATCACCAACGACTTAAAATCGATTGCCACAAAATTCAACGTCAAAGGAAATCCAAAAAAACCTATTTCTAGGGTTTCAAACTTCTTCGCCAAACAAAATCAATTTCGTTGAACGAGTAAATCAAAACACCGAAAATTTATATTATTCAGCAGAAGAAGTATATTTTAGCTGATGAAGTTGAAATCCAAAACCTAATTTCTAGGTTTCAAATTTCTTCACAAACAAAAAATCAATTTCGTTGAAGGAGTAAAATAGAAAACGCCGAAAATTTTATATTATACAGAAGCAGAAGTAGATGAGGTGATCAGTTTGGGTGGCGATAGAGTAGATGTTGTGGCTGCGGAGGCGATGAGACCGAGGGAGCTAGAATCGGCCATGCGCGGTTGGTCTCATCTGGCAGCTGGCGACGGAGGGAAGAGAAGGGACTAAGGAGAATAAAACAAGAAAAATATTGGGCTCACTTGCTCCATCGTCCACCACTCAAAATCAACGACTCTTCTCAACCACCGGACGATTCGCTAACAGTGGGCCCCTCGATGCTGCGTCATTATTCAACCTCATCTTGCTTCTATTAAATGCATTTATTTTCCGGGTTCGGGTCAATCATCGAGTTAATTTAGAAATGGACATGGCCACTTTCCTGCATGATGTTTTTATCTTATTTTTTTTATTATTATTATAGGAAAGGAGTCGATCTATCATTATATATTTGTTACTAGTCTGGGCAGACCGTGCTACCTGTTATCTACCACTAATATGGTGACTAATTTAAGTTGAGATATTAGTCTTTTTTCCCTTTCAACTATTTACAAATTTTCTCTTTTTGCCCAAAATTTATTTTCTTCTCTCATTTTGCCCTCCTCTAACTATTTACGAGGGCCAAAACTGCCCAAATGCGGTGGATCTCGGCAATTATATGGCGGTGATGAGGGGTAAAATAGTCAAGACAAAGATAAAATCATAGTTAATTGTAAATAACCCCCAAACTATCTTATTGTATCAATTGGGTCACTTATTGTTTTCATTTTTCTCCAATTAACCCCTCCCCTATTTGTTTTCTACATTTGGCTCCATTCTTCTTCACCCCTCCCATTCTTCTTCTTCTTCACAGATTTCCCCAGATTTTACATATCCATTGATGACAAAGGTCCAAGTCCAATCTAGGTTTATACCAACATCCAACAATTTTCTTGCAAAACTCATACTATCACAACAAACATATCAATGAACCAATCCAAACATCCAAATTAGAATCAATTTTAGAAAATTAAACATATACAACCAAGTTGGGATTAATAACTAATTTTCCATATATATTAACCATTCTTGTTAGATTCAAAGAAAGAACGAACATAATTTTTTCCCTATGAAGAAATTTCAGATCTGGTGCGAACTCTAGCGCTGTAAAACAGCCTTGTCCGGCGGTCTGCACCACTCCAGCAAAGGGCGACGTTTTTCTACCCTAAATCGCGATCCAAAGACAACATTTTTGCAGGCCATGGTCAAAGAAGAAGGGGATGTGGTGGTGGATTGTGGAGGAGAGACGAAGAAGATTGCAACCGAAATCTTCAGACCAGTAGGAAGAAGGTGATGACGTCGCCGAAACAAAACCCAGAATAATCTTCAATGTGTCCACTAAAACCCAAGGATTTAAGCTACCATCGGCTAATCGACTCCGAATTCACACTTACGTTTTACTATGGGTTAATTCAACAACCAAACTCTGATCTAGAGTCGATCAATTGGGCGGAGGAAACCATACCTAGAACGATCGGTTCCTTTATCGTGTTTCCCTCAATTCACAGTTTATAATAATAAAGATTTTCATTGTTTAAGAAGGAATGAATTATCGGCGATCTCATTTCGCGATTTGATGATCGGCACGTCGAGAATGCGAAGGCTAATGATTCCGGCGATGGCGGCCGGTGGAAGCGGAGGCTCAATCGTGGAGGATCGACGAGGAGAGGGGCTGCGTGTTGGATTGTGGATGAGAGGCAGGGAGAGAGAAAGAAATGGGTGGGGTTGGGATTGGGGGGGGTATTTGTTTTTAGTTATTTTTTTTCCTTCTAAAATCTATTTCTTAGTTTTGGGGTAGAATTTGCAATAATTTCCTAAATAAGGTACTAAAATGTGATAAATTTAAAATTTTAATTTGCTCTGACTATTTTACCCTTTAGTATGGCAGGAATCCACCGCATTTGAGTAGTTTTAGCCCTCGTAAATAGTCAGAGGGCAAAATGCGAGCAGAAAATAAATTTTGGGCAAAAAGAGGAATTCGTAAATAGTTCACGGGAAAAAAAAGCTAATATCTCATTTAAGTTTGATTTTTACGGTTGGCTCGCAGAGTCTCCCACCCTATACTACTTTTTACGTTGAGCCAACAAACTCGATAAATTCCGGAGCCAACAATCGCGAACAAATCTCACAAGAGTCATGTACACTGAGAGATTCAAATACTCGGCAACGAAAATATATCATCATGTATTTATAGACTAGCAAATAACAATCCAACATTTAAGTTACCGTTAACAAATAATACACATATATTCTACATGCGTGAATAAAACATCTGTTCCGCGCAAAAAGCCGGATTATTGTGGTTAATGAGGAAGCTTCATCCACGACATCAGTTTAGATCAATTTAAAACTGTAGCTGGTTGTTTGGTCACTTTTGACAAATTGGTGATGATTTATGACTTGTGTTAGCTACTATTAGTGTCAAAGAGTAACATTGCAAGTAATAATATCATAAAACATTTTTTTCAGATATTTGGACTGATTTTTGTTCTTTTTTTTTTTTTTGTATTTGCTCGAAGTCTGTAAATGAATCGTTTGTGAAAAGATATATAAAAAAGAATCGTTTGTGAAAAGATATATAATACTCAAAGTGAAATTGTATCGGAGACTGCAAACCAAATACATCACTTGTATACGAAAACAATGAATGTACACTAACAGGGAAGACAACCAAAATTAAGAACAGGTAAAATCTTCTACTGGTATAACTTAACTAAACTACAAGAACATCTACAGCACAGTTGGACCTACATATGATTCTATCACACCCTTGATTCATATACACAACAGTGCCGTCTCAAGACATTAGGGTTGGTGTTAGGATAGCCATGGCTCCATATGATTGTACTTGACCTTTCATAGCTTGCATCAGATGATCCTTAAATCAAAGTCTCTCGTCGATCCATGTTAACTTTATCTTGTATCCTTAAGTTGAATTCACAGAGGTTCGGTCAAATTCTCTAATAAAAAATCGACTAAAGAAAATTGCATCACAATCGTCCTGCTCAGAGGTCATCAACGAAAATGGTAGAGAAGACTATGTGATGCACAAATTCACATCTTTGAATCTTCTCTTGATCTTTGCTGGGAAGAGCACAAGTTTTGTTATCTCTGCAGCCATGATTTAGGAACAATTATAAGAATGAGCAGCTGACTTAGAAGAAACCAAAGTACTTCAAGGCCACCCACCAAAAAATCTACACACAGGAAAAGGGGAAAGAAAAAACTCGCAACCAGGAAAAAAATATATATGCGCTCATAACAACATCCTAAGAACTGACACCGCTACACAAACACACCCGCTTCCAAATTATTTAACAACAATACCCATGTAATTCATATTGTTTTCTTAAAGATTTTCGTCATATTACAATCCTAGTATCCTGAATCAGAATCATCTAAATTTACTTCTTCTGGATTTTCAGTAGTCCCACGAATACCTACTGGTTCAGTAATTTCATTCTCAGTGATCATTGGTGCACCAAGGATAAGTACATATCATGTAAGTATTTCAACTAACTGATTTCGCATATAATAAACTCTAAAGGTCTTAGTGTGATCCAAAGCAGATCTTAGACAGACTTTAGTATAGACGAGTTTATGATGCAAGAATCTAACCATTAAATGCCAAGAAAATGAAAGATAATTAACAGTATCACTAGTGTATCAGTTCCAATATCGAGGTTCAAACATGGAGCAAGATCACACTTTTAGACCTATACTGTTCAACCTAGGCGCAAGAACAAAAATTGCATGAGACGATGTTGAAAATCAAATACTTTCTTACCTTTCTAGAGTATCGTCATCTGAGTTACTCCTTAGTGAGCTTGCTTCTGTCGATGGTCTCACACTCTCAGGTTTCTGCAAAGGTTGTGGATTGTGGACAAAGGATAAAAGGAGTGAATCACGTTCCATACTGGAGGAAGAATCAACACTAGAAGATTCCTTGAGACGAGATTGTAATCTTTCATCCTGAGACTCTTTCTTAAGCATCAATAATGCTGAATGGGATAGACCCTTGTGAATTTTCTTTTTGCAGAGCATGTAAACCCAAGTCAAGGTCCAAACTAATAGATCATGTTATTATTATACACAACGAAAGGAGGCTCACGCCATAAGCACACACAATATGATTATCAGGGCAGATTGAATCAGCTTCACTAAGTTATCATAAACACAGACAAACATCAAACACATGTTATTAAATAACTACAGATATACAAAAAAAAAAAAAGTGAATAATTAAAAAGAAATGTTAAGGATATCTTCAAGATAGTCTCATGTTGGGTGAACAAGTGAGCAACAATGTTGACATCCACCTTCTTAACACAAATAGGGCATACCTGTTAATAAAACAAACTTCATCAGAAGCATGATTATCTTCGAAAAGACAGCAGATTATATAGCTTGACTGTCTTTGAACATGCATGTGTGCACGCAGACATAAAAGATTCAGTGGCACCTCGGGAAAATTGTAGGAAATAAACTGCAATAATGGGAGTGAATGAGATCGAAAACTATAAAGAAAGACACAAGAAATTGTTAACCCAGTTCGTCAAGTAATTGACTACGTCTGGGTACGATGCCAAGCCAGGATATTTTAGTATGTCGAGATACAGTATTTAGGTTACACAAGTAGACTATTTATAGGAAGAGACAAAGCCCTAATTAAGATTTTAGGTGGACGGCCCATGAACAGAAAATCTCCCCTGTTCAGTACTTCAGGCTTCACAACCCAACAAAAATCCACTGAATTGTTGCAGCCAAAGGATAGGTTTTTCTACTTAAATCTTTCCACCTTGTTTGCAGCACAACCAACAATAATCCTTGTATAGGGGGATATTTTGAGCATTTTGAAGAGAAATTTAATCATTTGACAAATCTTCTTATGCTTGCAATCCAAAAGAGAGAGAATTTCATTACGGACTTAAACCTTAGCAATTCTACTATCCATCAGAGCAAACATCAAAATGAAACATCCCATCTTAACCTAGTTCAATATCCAAGATTACAACTTTTAGCATGAAATCCCCAATTTTAATTATCTTTACTAGAAAATATCATAAAAATAAGCTGAAGAAGCATTATCAAACAGCAACAGTAATACTAATACTCGCGCGGAAATTGAATGTCTACTTTTCTATTCATAAATCAACTTGCCCCCAAAGATTTTAAACAGAAAGAAGGGTTCCACTTACCCCGGCCTTAGCCTCCCTGTGATGTGCGATATCAATATGACAACATAGACCAAGAACATCAAAATCCTCGAAACAGAAAGGACATGCCAATCCTGTCTTGGCAACATCATCATCATGTTCATTGTCGTAGTCTTCCTCCTCCTCCTCGGCCTCATCATAATCATCATCGTACTCCCCCTCCTCCTCTTCATTCTCTTCTACTCCAACCAAATAAATATCTGCTCCAACAATTAAACTTACATAACTCCATTACATAAATAATACTACCCCATTCCTTAGTTCGTTTAATACATATAACGAAAATTAAGTAAAAAAACAAATAAGTTAATTTGTTAGTCAAAATATCAATATTACTCTAACAAAGTACCTTATTTTTTTTAATTCCTTAACTTTCGCTACATTACATCAAGAGAAGGGGAGTAACAGAAAAATCCCAACAAAAATCGCCTGAATTATAGCAGATAAAACTGAAACTCACCAGGAGGGTTCCGGCGACTGCGATCAGCCATGGAAATTTCCGGCTGCAGATTAAAATATTAAAAAATATATTTATAACAGATTTGGACAATTATAATCGGCGGACGACGGCGATTATATAATTATGGTTAAATTATAACGAAAGAAAATCTGGAAATTCTTGGTGAGACGGCGTTTGATGGGGGCAGTGAAGAAAAGGAAGCAAAGCCCAGTTTTGCTGTTGTGGGTTGAAGAGAAGGGGAAATAAGTAACAGAGGATTTTCTTAGTCGGGGCGGGCTGGATTAAGTGGGTCCTTCATTAGGGATTCTTGGTGAACACGGGTTCGACTAAGTCCCACAGATGCCAGTGGGCGGTGGGCATGGGCTCCCGCGTTTTTTGTATATTACCCACGTTGGATTTTTCTTCTCTTTTCTTTTCGTGTATTATTAAAATGTCTAAAATGCCCAAGTTGTAGACAAGCATTTTACGAAAATCTCCCCGATTTTTTCTCTATGAGAAATTTTATCTTGATCCGGAAGGAATTTATCATCTTAAAATTTATTCCGACCAAGTGTTTAGTTTAAAAAGTTAATCCAAGATAATTTTATGCTTTTTAAATTAATTTTTTTGTCGACGTGTATTATATTTATTGATTAAAAAATAAATTTTAAGTTAATTTATTTGGCCGATGTGTATTGTTTTAAGAATTACGATAATGAATCCCTGCCAAAGATAAAACTATTCATCCCCTTATTTGTTTTAGGATAATGTTAACGCCTCAAACCGGGCCAATTAATTGAATCAAAATGAGGGTGAAAGTGTAAAGTGTAAAAAGTCTTCATACTTTTTTTCCAACGGATTCAATTTGCATTATTCAATTTTGGTTAAACAATTTAGCATTTTCCTTTGTTTTATCATGTGTACTAAGTAAAAAAAACATTTGTTTGTTGATTGAGTTATTTTTTTCAATACATATTGAAGTATTTATATTATGAATTCTTATACTGAACGACTGGAAAAAATAGTTATTCATCTAATTTGAATAGTTATTTACCAAAACGGACTAAGACTAAGAAAAATAGGCTTAATCACCCTTATAAGGTAAAAGAACTGCAAATTTTAACTGTCATTTTAGGTTTTGATGCTTTTTAGGAAATTCTTATATAAGTTACCAACAAATGTAATTAAATCCAAGAGTTCGAAATAAAGTCAAATATCAGTGAGATGAGATGTATTTTACCAGAAGAGCAGGACCTGGGGTGAAGTCAGTGACCATTATGGTTTAATTTTGGCCAAATGGTGTATTTAGTCCTGAAACATTTATTGTTTGGTAAGGTTGATCCCTAATGATTGTTTACAACTTTTTAGGTCCTCATTCAATTTACGGGAAAACAAAAGGTCCTTCTGTCAGTTTTTTGAAAAATCAAACGCCCGTCAATAAAAGTGGGTCAAGTGAACATTGGTAAAAAAGGAACTTCACATATATTTTTTAAATAAGTGATATCACATGAACTCAATTGTAAAGATACCTAAATATAAGTATCTAATTATAAAACTAAAAAATTACATGTCTTAATTATAAAAATAAAAAAAAAAAAAAAAAAAACCCATCTCCTTACCCGGCGATGGCCAGAACACTCTGCAATTACCGTCGTCGGCCACTAATGGCGGGCAGCCTCCTTCTTCATACTCTAAAACTTCCATGAACACCATTACTTCTAACCCGACTCCACAATCACTACCAACATCTCCATCTTACCCTCCCCATAATTTCAATCATCACACCATCTCCATCTTCTCCACCATCACACCTTGATCAGCTAAACAAAATTATATTTTCTCAAACTTCATCCCGAGTGAATCAATAGCCCATCCACTGATTCATGGCATAATATTCTTGATTGAGGGGCCCAATTTTTGGCATATAGTCCCAATTCCTTTTGTCCGTTCTTCAAATCCTTCAAGTTCAATTCATGCCAAGAATTTAATTTCAATCTGGTTCAATTCATGCCAAGAATTTAATTTCAAATGCAATCCTAAAGCAATCTTAAAGCAACCCAAATGCAATATAATCCACATATCTTTTAGCTTGTTTATCGAGCTAGAATTTAATACATGCCAAGAATGATATTTTTCTTCATCAAAGTCATCACTTCTTGATGGAGTTTATATTGCAGCTCAGAGGAATGGTGATTGGTGCCAGACTGCCAATTTCATAAGATTCAAGTGTCCACAAACTTAAGACACTTAAAATATCTTCTTATAGAACTAAATAAAATAGAAGAAATCGATACCAAATTGTTGTCTAGCGTTCAGTGGCGGAGCTAGGAATTTTTCCTTGGGGGGGCACAATTAGCATTGACAAAATAAATTCATAGAAGTATATAAATATTGGCGGAGCCAAAAAAATTTTTTGGATGAAATCTTATAGATTAGAGTTATTCGCATTTTTTTCACGCTTTTCATCTCTACCGATCGGTCTTCATAAAGCCTCAAGTCGTTTGAGCTTCATATTGTGGACTTTTATAGTTTCATGAGAAGTCAGTTGTGGATATTTTATTAGTAATTTTATTTTTTTAGTCTCTTACACACTTAAATTTGTTACCATTTTAACCAAAATTGTTAAAATATAAATGGTTTCATTCCTATAATTCACAAACTAAATAATTTAATTTTAAATCGTAAAGTGATTCAAAATGGGTATAATAAACAATGTTCGAGGCGAGGTGTTACAAAAAACAAAAGCTAAAACTATTATTTTTTGGAAAAAACTGGTGGGGCACTTGCCCCACTGTGGCTCCGCCACTGCTAGCGTTCCAATTATAGTTTGATCCGACGCCAGGGAATGAGTGGGGATGAGTTTTCTTATTTTTATAATTGTAATTGAGACATGTAGTTTTTAAGTTTTATAATTAGATATTTAAATTTAGATATCTTTACAATTGAATTCATGTGGAATCAATTACCTAAACCAAATATGTGAAGTTCCTATTTTACCCATGTTCACTTAACTATTAATTGTTGACTAACGTTCAATTTTTCAAAAAATTGACGGAAGGACCTTTATTTTTCCCGTAAATTGATTGGGGACCTAAAAAGTTGCAAACGATCATTAGGGACCAATCTTGCCAAGTGATAAATGTTTAAGGACTAAATACGCCATTTGACCTTTAATTATTCATAAATAATTATTTGGATAGACAACAATGTTCTCCGTTTAAATAAATATCCTAATATCTCATTCAGTGGATTGTGTTAAGAACATGGTTTTAATTGATGGTTTAATTAAACATACTTTTTTTAATCAACATTTTAAGTTGTTACAAGATATAATAACTCAATTAGGTAGAAAAACTTCTACAAGACAATATGGTCCATATTCAATTTACTTCCCCATCCCCTTATGTGTAAAGAAACTATGAAAACATTCAGAATTTCTGAATTATTACATAAAAAGGAAAGAAAATGAGAAAACAATTTTACATTTGCAGTACAATTTGATCGTACGGAAGTTAAAGCACTTGATATGTTGCCTCGGATGTTATGTTGCACTTTCTACAATATTTTAATTGTAGATTTTTTATTCATATATCTTAATTTAAAAAAGATAAAATTTAGGGGTGAAAAGATATAATTTAAGATTTAAATGTGATATAATAAGAATATTGCAAAGACGGTTAAATGTGAGAAGTTTATCTTGGGTTGGAACTACGTTATCATCATTCTACAATATATTTCCAAACCAATGAGTGCATTACATGCAATGACATTGGGTTAACCTTTTGAAAATTGGTTCGAAAGCAAATTTTAGGATAATTGCCTTGGACCAAGATAATACTACTCGTTACAGAACGTGCAACTGAGGATCCGTTGTGCTTGATACACCACTTCTCACACGGAAGCATAATTCGAGGTCGACACTTCGCCCTCCCAAGTCCCAATAATAATTTTCTATGACTTTCGGATTTTTAATACATTGTATAGTACATTAATAATACAGTATTTATTATATGTGGAGTAATTCGTGAATTCTTTCAAGTTAATTCAATTACATTATTACATGTGGAACAATCATTCGTGATTTTATTAGAAGATTTAGATTCATTTTATATTTGAAAAGGTAGCTAAGAATTTAAGTTTGAAAAGGAAGTGATAAATATAGTATTAGAGACTTTTAACAGGCTGTTAATATTGGATTAGGACTCACTTCTTATCGAGTTGTTAATTAGGTTTAACCGTATCCTTCATTATAGTACGCTTTCCAAGTGTTTGTTACGTTGAATTGAATTAGATAACATCTCAAAAACTTTCCTTCTGAAGTCTTCTCCTTTAATTAATATTTAATACTCTCCTCATCCCTTCATTTATTAATTCAAGGATTTCAATACTTTGGAAAAATTTTCAATATCAATTTCTTCTTCTATTTTCTCTCCACGTAGAGATTTATTTATTTATTATTTATTTGTGACTGATCCTAATTAAGAATATTAATTATGGCCGATTCTCTTAGTACCTTCCCAGAAGGACTTAGGGTTTTAGTTGTTGATGATGACTTAACTTGCCTACAATGCCTCTCCGGTCTTCTTCAAGCTTGTCATTATCAAGGTTTAATTATTTACTAATTAATCCCTTTCTTTTTTTAACCATTCTCTTTTCTTTTTTTAAAGATATGAATAATTTATCAGTGTTTTTAATTAGTTGCAATATGATTCTAATAAAAATATTTGTTGTTCTTGGTGAAGTTACAAAATGTCAGCGGGCCACAGATGCTGTGACACTACTCCGGGAGAAGGAGAATGAATTCGACATTGTAATAAGTGATATTTACATGCCGGATATGAATGGATTTCAGCTTCTTGAAATTATTCGATTGGAAATGGATTTGCCTGTTGTCGGTAAGTATTATTGTGGACTATAGTGAATGATATAATGTGTACTCTTTTTTATGACATAAAAAAGGAGAAATATTTACTATGATATACAAACTAATTAATTTTTGCCGAGTCTAGAACCTTATTTCTTTACTGTAGCTAATATGATTTATTTTTTTTGTTTTTTAATTATGTATTAATAGTGATGTCAGACAACGATTCAAAGGATGTTGTTATGAAGGCTATAAAGATGGGGGCTTGTGATTACTTGGTGAAGCCAGTGAGACAAGAGGAAATTAGTGTGATATGGCAGCACGTCGTTAGAAAGCAAAAAAAACGACTTGAAGTCTATGATGCTATCAAAAATGAAGCCAACGGGTGAATTAGAATATCAAAACAAATCTAGTCCTGAAGAAGAAAATTGCGGCAGCTCAAATAATAATAATGTAAAGATGGATGAAGAGGAAGGCATTAAAAATGACGTCGTATCGATGAAAAAATCACGAATGGTTTGGACCACTGAACTCCATGAACAATTTGTTGCTGCTGTAAATGACATCGGTCTCAAAAATGCAGTTCCAAAGAGAATTTTAGAGCTTATGAAAGTTGCAGGTCTTACGAGAGAAAATGTGGCCAGCCATCTCCAGGTAAAGTTTATATAGAATGTTCTTGAGTTTATATAAACACACATTTTAAAGTGATTTTTTTTGTTTTGTTTAGAAATACCGTATATATCTTCGAAGAAAGACAGAAAACACACAAAAGAAGTTGTGCAAACCGTCCACTCAGATTCAAAATCCTTATATGGTGGGAAGTAGCAACTCATCACAAGCTTATGCTATCTCAAATCAACTCCACTCTCAGAGTTCAGTGGTTTCCCAAGCAGAAGCAGAGAGATTTGGTGCAGTTGCTAATGGTGTTCAAGGGAACTGTTACAACCATCTATGGTACTATGGTCGGCAAGTGAATCTGCATCATGATTCTCATGGACTCCATCCTACTGTAATTGAGTCTGAAAATCAGGATGAGTTTGCAATGATGCAAAAAGATGAAGCTTTGAATGTCCATCATTATTCCCTCCCAATGATGACCTCACATATGGCGCAAAATGATTATGGGAACAATTTGTCAACCTACGAGTGCTCTTCTGATGGAACGGATCAAAATGCATCATTTGAAACTGTTAGAAATTATCATCCCGAATACGCATTGTCATGTTCAGGTTACGAATCTGTATTTTTTTCTTCAACATTATAACCAAGAGGATGTTACTGAACCTTACTTTTTAAGGCTAGATTAAGTCTCACTTTGAAATGAGCGTTTTGGATTAATATTAGTTGATTGAAGATAGAAAGTAAAAAAAAATAAAAAAAATCTTTTGTTTGTTAGTTACGCTTAATATTATGACTTTTGGTACTTTTATTTTTAAGTTTTCTCTCCGGCTTTGTTTTTTGGAGTTCTAGCATACTATTTTTCTTGTCCTTCCATACTATTGCACTAAATTAATGTTTTTTAATAAACATATCTAATTGCCTAAGAAACTCACAAAGATGTAGTATAAATATTCAATATTTAGATGTTGTAGACAACAATTTTATGTATGGTGACGAAGTCAGGAATACATTTTATGAACTACATATACAATTTATTATATCTATCCGTTTTTGTCCCTATTTATTTAATTAAAAAATATGGAAGGTAAGCATTAAAAGAGATCTTTTCAAATAAATTTGGGGCCGGGAAATTAATCTATTGGCTTTGTCATTGTGTTACTATTTTGGCCATGTTATTGTGTTACACTGTTACTGCTCCTTCGGTCGAGCAATCTTCGAGCGTCAATCAATCACTTTTAAAATCATCATTCTCTTATCAATGAACTTATAAAATAATTATATTGTCGAATTTATTTCATAAATGTTTGTTATACCTTTAGAAGGTGCAAAGAACAATTCCACGTGGTGCTGCAAATTTCGTTTTGCATTCATAAAAATTAGACCGTTAGATTTAAAAAGGTGGACCTTTAAGCTAACCTTTGCTTTTGCTAATATTGACAATCTCGTTAAATTTTCTAATTTTGACTTTAACATCACTAAAGTAGGGGCCCCTTCAGACAAGGGCCGTCTCAAACGGACTTTTATTAAAAATAAAATCCTTGCCGTTAGATTTATCCGGATCAACGGCCTGCATCAGTCGACCGTTACCCTGTACTTCATCCCCTTCCTTTTCCATATCCCATAAAATTCAAATTTAAACCATTCCTCTACCCCAGATTACCCATCTTCTCCTTCTTCTTCTTCTTCAAGCCTGGAATTAAAACCATTTTCTTTTTGTTTTCTTGAAATGAATTTCAGATATATGTTTTGAAATTTCATCAATTCTTAATTTTTCTTCTTGAATTCAAAATTCTTCCGGTAAAAAAATGGTCCGAACGTCTGTTGATTCTCCATCCTCGTCTCCGGTGACAATTACGGTTTCTACCTCCGGAGGTAGTCATGGAATGGGATTGACTAGTCCAATACGACGTCATTCTTTATCAAACAACCCGAATTCTCCGCTCAGTAGCAGGAGGGTTTCAAGTGGCGGCGGTGGTTATCGGCAGGCCTCCACCTCCTCCGGTGGAAGATATCTTTTTTTTTCTAAAGACAGCACAGAGGAGTCTATAGCTTACACAGTTCAAATTCCTCCGACTCCTGACAACCGGATATTGGCTGAATCCCAGGAAAGTCCTTTGGAAGGAAGCAAGAGCAGAGGAGGAAATCCTAGTTCAGGGTTTATTAAAGATACAATTTTTACTGGAGGGTACAATTCGGAGACTCGAGCTCATGTAAAGAAAAGCATAGAAGAAGTGGAGACTTTGAATGGTGGGAAATCAAAGAAAATTTGTGAAATTGAGGGATGTGATGAAAAACCTCTTGATGGAAATTCAAGATTCCAGTGTGAATGTGGGTTCAGAATTTGCAAAGATTGTTATATTGATTGTGTAGCAACGAATGGTTCGGGTTCTTGCCCTGGTTGTAAAGAACCTCATAAGGGAGAAATAATTGAGGAAGAAAGTTATGAATCGATTTCGAAAGGAAGTGGAGCCAGATTTGGGAAGAATTTCTCTATGGTTCAGTCTTTCAAGAACCCGAACCATGATTTTGATCATTCACAGTGGCTGTTTGAGACCAATGGAACCTATGGATATGGAAATGCTGTATGGCCTAGAGATGACTACAAGTTTGGACAAGGGATTGACAGAAATGAGAATCCTCCCGATTTTAGTGATCGGAGAAACAAACCATTGACCAGGAAAATTGGGATTTCTGCTGCTATAATCAGTCCATACAGGTTAGAACCAAAATTTACCCCCTTTATATATGTACCTCTTTATATTTGTGACGCTCCATAGTCGAAGTATGTGCATAGCTACTATAGGATTTCAGTTTATTTTCAAGTTTTTCATGTGCTTAGAGTCCAATGTTGTAATGTAACATAGTAATATTGTTAACCTTAGCTGTTTTTGAAGCTTTATATTCCTGTCTGAGCAGTTCTTTAATCTTCAAGGAAATTAATTGGTGTTTGTAGTTCATAACTGATGTATGTATTTGTATTGACATGTAGATTGCTTATGGTTCTTCGGTTTGGTGCGCTTGTTTGCTTCTTGACATGGAGAGTTTCACATCCTAATCATGAAGCAATGTGGTTATGGATTATGTCAGTTGTATGTGAATTTTGGTTTGCACTGTCTTGGCTTCTTGATCAGTTGCCTAAGCTTTGTCCAGTGAAAAGGGTGACTGACCTCTCTGTCTTGAAACAGAGATTTGAATCATCTGACCTAAACCTCCGTAACCCCAAAGGATTATCCGATCTTCCTGGCATTGATATATTCGTTTCTACAGCTGATGCCGATAAAGAACCACCTCTTGTAACTGCAAACACAATTCTATCTATCCTTGCCGTTGATTATCCTGTGGAAAAGTTAGCTTGTTATATGTCAGATGATGGAGGTTCTCTGGTGACATTTGAGGCTCTTGCAGAGGCTGCAAGCTTTGCTAAAATATGGGTTCCCTTTTGTAGAAAGCATAACATTGAGCCTCGGAACCCTGAGGCATACTTTGGACAGAAAAGCGATCCTCTTAAGAACAAAGTGAAACTTGATTTTGTGAGGGATAGAAGAAGGGTGAAGCGAGAATACGACGAATTCAAGGTAAGGATAAATGGTTTGCCAGAGTCAATTAGGAGGAGATCAGATGCTTATAATGCCCAAGAAGAGTTAAGGGCTAGGAAGAAGCAGATTGAATGTGGGGAGAATTTATCGAAATCTTGTAAGTTCACAAAGGCCACCTGGATGTCTGATGGATCGCATTGGCCTGGAACTTGGTCATCAGCCCAGGAAGGCCACTCAAGAGGCGATCACGAGGGTATAATTCAGGTACCTTTGTTTCTTCCTTTTTTGATCTTGAAATAGATACTCATTGAACATAATGTAGTTTTTCATTGCTAATATCTTTTTTGTTCTGCAGATGATGCTAATGCCGCCTAATACAGAACCAGTTTTTGGACAAGAAGCTGATGAAGAAAGCTTGATTGACACACCAGACGTTGATATTCGGCTGCCAATGCTGGTTTATGTATCCCGTGAAAAGCGCCCTAGTTTTGATCACAACAAGAAAGCTGGAGCCATGAATGCTCTAGTCCGGGCCAGTGCAATCATGTCCAATGGTGCTTTCATTCTTAATCTAGATTGCGATCACTATATCTATAATTCCTTGGCTTTAAGAGAAGGAATGTGCTTTATGCTAGACCGAGGTGGTGACAGGATCAGTTATGTTCAATTCCCTCAGAGGTTCGAGGGAATTGATCCAAATGATCGATATGCAAATCATAACACGGTGTTTTTTGACGTCAGCATGAGAGCTCTTGATGGTTTGCAAGGTCCAATGTATGTAGGAACAGGCTGCATTTTCCGGAGAATCGCCCTTTATGGTTTTAGTCCTCCTAGAGCAACTGAACACCATGGATGGTTTGGCCGGAGAAAAATAAGAACCCTCCTGAGGAAAAAGAAAGAACCAAAGAATCCAGATGATATCGAGACCCTTTTACCTGTTATGGGAGATCAAACTGCTGACGACGAGGTTACAAGGTCTTTACTTTCCAAACAATTTGGAAACTCTACTTCTTTGATTGACTCCATTGCTGTAGCTGAATTTGGTGGTAGGCTGCTCCATGAATTGCGAGGAAAAGGGTGCTTTGGAAGACCAGCTGGATCACTTGCAGTACAACGCGAGCCTTTAGATGCTTCGGCTTTGGCAGAGGCTGTGAGCGTTGTGACATGTTTCTATGAGGATAAAACTGAATGGGGCGGAAGAGTGGGATGGATATATGGTTCTGTCACTGAAGACGTTGTCACTGGTTACCGTATGCATAATAGAGGTTGGAGATCAATTTACTGTGTCACCAAAAGAGATGCATTCCGAGGGACTGCACCGATCAATTTAACTGATAGGCTCAACCAGGTTCTCCGATGGGCAACAGGTTCTGTTGAAATCTTCTTTTCACGAAACAATGCCTTATTTGCAAGTCCAAGAATGAAGTTTTTGCAGAGGGTGGCATATTTCAATGTCGGAATATATCCTTTCACTTCTATGTTCCTCATTGTCTACTGCGTTTTGCCAGCACTTTCACTCTTCTCGGGGAAGTTCATCGTTCAATCCTTGAACGTCACATTTCTAGTGTTCTTATTGGCAATAACCCTCACCCTTTGCATGCTTGCAATGCTGGAGATCAAATGGTCTGGGGTTACTCTCCACGAGTGGTGGAGAAACGAGCAATTCTGGGTGATCGGTGGAACAAGTGCACATCCTGCTGCTGTGTTTCAAGGGCTATTGAAAGTTATAGCAGGAATCGACATCTCCTTCACATTGACATCAAAATCATCTGCTCCGGAGGATAAAGAGGACGAGTTTGCAGAGCTTTACGAGTTCAGGTGGACGACACTAATGATACCTCCGATCACAATTATATTCCTAAACATGATTGCTATTGTGGTGGCAGTATCCAGGACCTTGTATAGTCCTTTTCCTCAATGGAGCAAGCTACTCGGGGGCGTTTTCTTTAGTCTGTGGGTTCTGTCTCACCTTTACCCTTTTGCCAAAGGGTTGATGGGGCGAAGGGGAAAGATTCCGACCATTGTGTTTTTATGGTCTGGATTGATATGCATTGTTCTTTCTTTGATCGCGGTGTACATTTATCCTCCTTCCGGAACAAGGGAGGGTCACCTGAGCTTTGATTTTCCTTGATCATCATCATGTCCTCAGCAGCCCCTCCTCCCCTTCCTCCTTGGAACAAAAGAAGCTCTTAAAGTTTCCATCTTCTGTGATGGATGTGTTGTAGTAGTCCTTGCTGTAAGAACATATTTTCTTTTTATGAATTTGATTTGTAAACTTTTATAATATCTAGAAATTGGATTCTTCAATGGCATATGTATACCTTTTCTGAATTGGTTAACTGAGGTGATCACATTATACTATTTGTTCAAGCTCAGTGGGGACTTAGGCTTTGTTTGGTCCTCTTCCAACCTCCCTCCAACCAAACGGGTAAATGACTCCACATTTGTTTCCCCTCCACATTTACTTCTTATGGCCCCACCCCAACCAAATTAGGCCTTAATGTGTAGCCAAAATCAATTGAAAATTTTCAAAATCTTGGGTGAAAAAACTATTAAGTTATTTTTTACAAGCAGGAGCTAAGAGTGGTTGCACGACTTTTACACGGTACATTATCATACTAAAGTACAAGACGCAGATCAAAGGTTCCTTAGACCAGTGGGGCAAGGTTCGATACCCTCCCCATGCAATGGGGTAAATTTTAATTGTCTCCCTTTCTAGGACTATCTTCTTCTCTTATGAGGCGTTTCTCTCTCAACTTAGAGACAACCGCCCATCCGGGCTTCAAAAAAAGAAAAAAAAAATGTGCAAGACGCAGAACAAAATGTGGTGGCCAGAGGAGGCTTAAAAAATTGGTTGGTCCCCTTAAAAAAACCAGCTCAAATGCAGCTGTAAAGATCTACTATAACATAACATGGGTCATCATCGCCTTTGCAATTCGGCCTTCATCTTCCAGCTCTTATATTACTATAAAAACTAGGACTTTGCTAGGCTAATAGAATTATTGGCTAAAAGATTGACTAAGATCGTTTTTTGGACCGTTTTGCCCTTATAGTCGGGTGAATCCTTATACCAGCAGGGGGTGAGATAGTCATTTAACACTCTCAATTTGGGGGTTTAAGGTTTCTATCCCCAAAATTCTAGGAGTAAATCATTTTCCTAAAAACTATACCAACCAATGCTGTCAACATCTCAAAGAAAACCCAAATAATAATAACGTTGGTCTATGATGAAATTCATTTAGCTTATTATCACGGAAAATTATGATATAGACCTGGCCTACCACTTGGTCATGGATCACTTGGTCCAGAATTAACCACATCACCTCTTTTGATTAAAAAAAAATCTCATAAGGCTCCACCTGTGGACCAAGTGGTAGTTCAGGTTCATATCAAAATTATTCTATTATCACACCATAGCCAAATTCATGAGAGAATGACTGAGATTCAATCCAGTCCCTTTCCCCACCTCATCTCTTTACACACTGTCTTGGCTTGGAACGTCGTTGACATGACTCGCCTACTTGCCCTGTGTCTTTATCGTGAGGGGTCAGTCCCAATTAATAAGTGTTTGTTTCGCATTTGCAGAATAAATTTCAGTCGTCATATAAAATATTTGACAGTTAAATTAGACTTATTCTAGTGTTTTCAAAACACCTATTCTTTCGATTATCAGATTTTTGCACGTGCAGAAGAAATCTCGTTCCTTCTTCCTACAATTGTTGCAGAACAGATGTTTGTACCGCAAGTACAAAATAAAACCCCGTTTTACAGTGGACTCTACCTACAGCTTTCTTCTTTTTTTCTTCTTTTTTTTTTTACTTATTTTCCTCTGTAAACGTCTCTAATTGTGATTTGCTTTATCACTTTTAATCAGGATTACATTGTCAGCTACAAAGCTGCCTAATAATGATTGGTCTAATGGTCTTTCTACGTACTTTACACGAGTCTTTTAATTTAGTTTATGTCGGTTGCCAAGTCATGATCAGCATCAACAAGAATACAATTGAGCAAGGGGAAATAAATAAATAAATGAAGAAACCAAGGAAACTCTTTAAAGTGATGAAGAAACCAATAATGAGTTTAATTTTTTTTTTTTTTTTAATTTGATTGATAGATAGAATGAGTTTATGTTAACCATGATGTTAAACACAAGATTTGTATAAAAACAGAAGGGATGGGACCAAGAAATATTTTTCGAGTGACACGTAATGATCAGTAAATAATAATAAAAAGAATAAAATAATGGAAGGTAGAGCCAAAATTTGATTGCTAAGCAAGTGGCCACGTGTGTGCAAGGGCAAAAGTATCTATATTTCAGACAACTACGCAACGACCACGTTTGGGCCCCACCCCTCTCTTCTCTTCTTACGCCATTTCATAATGATAAGGATTACTATTATTACTAATTTTTTGGACTAATATCAGATTTAGGATATAACACGCTGCAGAAGATTATATCATTATATGTGGTGAATGGAAATTGGAGCAATACGAACCATTAATCGTATGGTTACAATTTTAAAAAAATTAAGCAACTATTTTTCTAATAACGAAAAGAATTACTCGGTCTATCAATGAATAAACGCTAATCGTTGAATTTCAAAAATCAACAATCACGATATGTTTACACGTGATAGAAAAATACCTGTTTCGCATCAAACAATAAATTTGTCTTGGTTGAATTTCAATCCCAGATTTTAGTCTCAATCTCAAATCAACTTTCAACCTAAATCAAATTCTAAATGATTTAATACTTAATATTTTATTTTTCCGACTCAATTAAAAAAGAATTTAGACTACAATCTCGAATCTAAACACAACTCAAATCTAATCCCAAGCAAACAAATACGAGAAAGAGACAGAAATAGAGACATCATCAAGCCGCTGCCAGCCAAGAAAGCCGGCCAAAAGAAACGCACCGACACTCCCCGGTCACCAACATTAACCCCATGAATAAATTCAAAAGAAAACCCGTGCCCTATTTTTACTCTTTACATCTACAGAAATCAACCAGAAATCTGTGAGTAGTAATCCACTTTCGGCCATACGATTACCACAAACACTAACAAAAGTGGAGCTATCCTCTTTGCCAACATTCTCTCTCTAGCACCAACACATGTGCCAATATTCTTCACAATGTCCTACCACTTATTCCCCCCTCTATCTCTTTCTTTCTACAAATATATTCCCTTCTATTCAAAATATACGTCTTTTTAAAAAATTTCACACTAAGTAAGATACTAATACAGATAACTAAAGCACCCTTAATTAATAATTTAAAGAACAAACAAATTAATAAAGAGTTGCATGAAAACTACACATTTTGAACAAAATCAATATAGGGAGAAAATAATATATGGATAAATTACTCAATAAATACACAATTCTTATCAAAACACCTGTATTTTGTAACAAAAAATATCTCCTAAAAAGATTTATATTTTAAATCGGAGGCAGTATCAAACATCACTTTTAAATGTGCAACTAGACTAGACATTGTTATGTTTCAAAACTAGACTTAAAACTCCGTGACTTTTTTTTTTAGGGAAATAGTAATTTTATTCAATATCCGCATAAATATCGGGAACACATGAGATAGGTACACTTTCTATAAACGTACGAGAATCCTCTATAAAATTCCGTGATTTGTAAATAATTTAATTTTTACAAATGTCACGACACAATTTTCAGAATAAACACTTCCAAGAATAGAGACTAGTGTCTAAACAACACAGACAACACTACAAGACTAGTCCTTTTTCTGAAGGATTAACTACACTATAAGAGTAACACATAAAAGAAGGGATGGTGAAAAGGTACATCAAAGCAATTAAATTATCAAAGCATTAAGCAATTTATCACTTAATTTCATCTATGAATTTAAGAACATGGTAATTAAATTCAATATCCTCTTCTCTGTTCATTATTTAAAAGAACAATAAAAATATAGTAACACATTATGGTACCAATCATGATTTAAAGAAATACTAGTACTAATAATAGGAACAGATGAAAAATGAAGACCCATAAAAAAAAATGTAAAAATGGAATGCAGCAGTAACTGAAGAATTTACCGGCGGAGTACAAAAAAAGAGAAAAGAATAATCTTTTTTCATCTCAATGACGAATACCCGTACAGGTCATACCGGGCCCACAATACATCCAGCGGGCACGGATGCCTCGAGTCGAGCCGAAGCCACGGCTTGCCGCTACCGCTCCAGTGCAGCAGGCTCACGGGTCCAGCATGAAGGTCCCGGCAGCTTCCTCTAACGTTATCTCCACCCAAACCGTGCTGATTCCAACGGTGCTCGATCGGCGCCACGTGTCCGGCGAACACTAACAGAAACGGCGGCAATGAACCCAGCTCGTAAATTCGGTTTGTTTTCTGGATCTCCATCCACCTCTCAATCCGCTTTGTAAACCCGAACCGCCTCCATTTAACTAGATCTATTACCATCACGCCGGTGTTGAAGTAACAGGGACTCCGGCCGGTGAAGGCGGTGGAAAATCTCCGTTCAGACCAGAAAGCCGGAGTGAAATACTTTGTGAAATTTGCGTGGCAATACTCCGGGGCTCCGATTGTCCTTTTGCCCAAACCCGTGGACCAAAGCTTGAAAATATCGTCCACCAGTACAAGATCGGAATCCAGATAAATCACTCTTCCAACGCACGGCTCCAAAAGGTCGGCCAAGTAATTCCTGGCGTAATTCAGCGGCTGCTCTAGCGCTTGCCGGACGGAAGTAGAGATCAGGCCACGAACCCTGTCGGGATCAAAATAGTAGAATTTGAACTTCAGCTGAGGAAAAGTCGACCGGACTAGGGTTTCCAATCCCGAATCGGAGACCAGAAAGTGAAAAAATACACTCTCCGGACACATGGAGTGCTGTAGAACGGAATGCACGGCGGCGATTGAACCTCGGAGGTACTCGACATCGAGGGTAATCGCCACGTGGACTAAAGAGGGATCACAGACAGAGCCGGTTTCCCCCAATGCGGCGGAGGATGACTTGGAATTGAAACTGCATTGATTGGCATTGCGGAATGCGGCGGCCTTCCGGAATGAAAATCGATCGGAGGACGGAATCTGGCCGTCGGTGGAACGGGAGTGGGATGAGGATTTAATGGCTTCAGCTGGTGGAAAAGATTGTAGAGAAGGAGATAAGACAATTAACGCCATTGCAGCTGAGAAAAACCCAGAAAATCTCAAAATCCAGAGCATTTTAACAGGGTAATTAAAACGCCCTCTCCTCTTTTTCTTCTTGGATTTGTAATTGAAACGATCCAACAAACCCTTGAACACTGAAGAAAAAAGGAACGCTGGAGTTCCCCTTAGGTCCGCCAGAGTAATTAATTGTTCTTCGCTTTTCCCTTTTCCCTTTTCCCCTTCCTCGATTCTGTAAAATTGCCCCCCTTATTTCTCCCTCTCTCTCTTCTCTCTCTAAGGGGAAGAGGATGATGCCGTGGGAACAAAGCGTCTGGTGGGCATGAGAGAGAAATTCATGGGAGCATCTCTTAGCAGAAGGGAAGAATAAAGAAAGGAAGGCTGAGGAAGGGAGTGATGCTAATATGCGCCGCACGTCTTTTCTCTCTCTTATGTTGTTATGGAGAAGAAGAAGTAAAGCACATAAACATACAGAGTGGCACACCACACAGACACTACTATAGACTAGATGCAAAATTGGAAGCACGCTTTTTCATCTTTGTTTTTTTGGGCCTTTTTTTCTAAAATCAAAATTTTCTGCTTTTTAATCTCAATCATAAACTAATGATAAATTGGTCACTATTGTCCCTAAACAATTTATAACTCAAGAATATAATCTCAAAATAATAATTCTGGACAATAAAATTCCTAAATAATTTATCATTGGTATATAAGGTTCTTCCGTCCAAAAAATGTTAGTCAACTGTTAAATAAAAAATGTTAGTTTTTTAACGAAAGGACCTCATATTAACCAAATAAAAATTGTTTCGGAACAGTAATATCCATAATTATTGTTTTGGAACCTTACGTCTGGCTATAAATTGTTTAGGTACAAAATTCACTAATTTGCCAATTGTTTAACATAATGTACCAAAAATGCCCTTAACCTATTTTCGTTGACCCGATTGAATTTTTTATTTAACAGTTGACTAATATTTTTTTGAACGTAAGGACCTTATATACTAATAGTAATTTGTTTAGAGATTTTATTGTACATAATTATTGATTTGGGACCTTACGTCTTACCATAAATTGTTTAGGGACAATAATGATCAATTTGCCTAAACTAATTAAAGGTTAGGGTAAAAAGTGTTACACCTCCGAACTTTTATCAATTTTGATTTTTGATCTTGAATTAAAAAATGCAAAGTTATTTACAATAAAAAATTTATGGGGTGAATTGCACTAAATTGCCACAAACTATTTCGAAATTTTAAATGTTGGACTATAACAATTATTTTGGCGGTTTTTAGCCATCAAAATACTCCTGTCACAATTCCAGCCAAATTTTCTTACTTTTTTGCCTGAAATTGCAAAAATACTAATATATCCTCATGACCCGACCCGACCCAATTAAAACATACCCAGACCCGCAAAATCATTTACCACCAATACCCACCCCACCTCCCTTCTCCGGCTCCCTCCTCTACTCCCACCACCACCCCCTTCTCCGGCTCCCTCATCTGCTCCCACCACCCCCTTCTCCGGCTCCCTCATCTGCTCCCACCACCACCAACAATCTCCAACAGCACTACCCCTAACGCACCCCGCACCCCACCACCTCTTGCTCTTCCATCCCCTCTCCTTCTATAAATTGAAGACCAATTTTTTTGCAAAGCAGCCATGGTTGCACAAGCCATACATAACAATGGTGGTTATACAGTTCATCAATACTGGAAAATTTCAGACCAAATTGCAAATCCAAAATTTTTGACCAAATTACAACTTCCTTAACCAAATTGCAAATTCAAAAACAAATTTAGCTGATTTAATCTCCCAATTGTTATTGGAATCTGGCCTTGAAACTGATTTTCATAGAAATCAACCATTTCCATGATGGAACAATTACCAATCTTTCGAAGCAGCAGCGGTGGTGGTCGTGGCGGAGGTGCGGTGGCTACGGCGGA
Source organism: Vinca minor (assembly GCA_026122235.1). Lineage (NCBI taxonomy): Eukaryota > Viridiplantae > Streptophyta > Magnoliopsida > Gentianales > Apocynaceae > Vinca > Vinca minor. The sequence continues at coordinate 339,820 of JAOCZM010000085.1, read as the reverse complement.
GGTGGCTAAAGTTACGGAGGCGGTGGTAGTTATGGAGACTGTTGGTGGTTGGTGGTGGTGGTGGGAGTAGATGAGGGATTTGGGTTAGTGGTGGGTGTGGTTATTTGAATATAATGATTTGATTTGGTGGTGAGTGTGATTCAAAAGGATTTAATGGGTGGTTGTGGTGTAATGTTGGTGGTGATGGGGTGAAATGGTCAAGAAGAAGCGATGTGGTGGTGAATGATGAAGATGGTGGTGATGGTGGTGTAAAGAGGAAGAGAGTTGAAGAAGACAACAATGGAGGTCAGTTTTTTGGGACAAAAATACCCCTCACGTGCCGGCCACGTGAGGGATTTTTTAAAAAAAATTACCCGAAAAATCAACCAAAGTTCCACAATCGCTATCCGTAAATTGTTGATGGCTGTTTTCTGCCAAAATAATTGTTTTGGTCCAACATTTAAAATGTGAAAATAGTTTAGGGCAATTAGTGCATATTACCTAACTTTTATGTAGTATTAATTTTGCCTCATTCATCCATTTTCACAGTTAAATTGAGAGATAATGAGACCACGTGACTCGCGCATGATAAAACTTTGGTGAATTTTGGAGAAAATATGTTCTGACCATAAAAAAATAACAGATTGGAAGGATGTGAAAAAACATAAGAAAATGTGAAAAACTGTTATGCATGTGGAAGGTTGATTTTTTATCCCATTAGCGCTTTTTTAAGGGTCAAACCCTATTTTTCAAAATGCCCCAAAATTTGATCATATGATAATATTCCCTCCAAATTTAACATGAAAATTGAATGGAATGTGAAACATCAATACTTCATAAGATTTAAAGGTTAAGAACTTTGCATTTTTTAATGTAAAGCAAAACTCAAGATCAAGAAAAGTTCAGTGGGTGTGGTCATATCTTACCCTAAATGTTTTCGGTTTTTTTTTATTATGTCTATATCCTCGATGTTTTTTGGATTGGATATTTTCGTCCTTTTTTACACAAACTCGGTGATTTTCAGCAAAAATATAACGTGTTTCAGTCACATAATTCCTATTGAAAAGAAAAAAAATAGACATTTATACATTTCGAATTAAATTTAGATAAGTAGCGTTACAAACATAAATGAATGTAATATTTGCTTTTAATACATTCTAAAATAAAAAAATTATCTTTAGAAAAATGTAAAATTGATAATGATATATGTTTTGGGATTCTATATCTGGTTTAACTGAAATAATTACTACTGATTTTAAACTTATAACAAAATAATATAAATAAAATCAGTACTGAAAAATGAAGACTGAAATACCCAAAAAATAGTAGACTGCTACTGCTGCTTAACAGAAAATATACAAAAACAGTATTGGGGAAAAGAAATACTGAACAAAGATTTCTTCACTGTTGTTCAAAGATTTCTAAGAAAGTTGTTGGAACTGATCTTCCTACTGCTGTTCAAAGATTTTGGAGAAGATGCTGGGAAGAATTTTATTATGTATTTATTTTTTCTACTTTTTGTAGTGTTTACCCGGTCCAGGGTGTGGACTTTTATCTGTTATCATGGTGGTCTACACTATTGTATAACTTTTATTTTTCTTATATGTTCTTTTTATCCTTTAATTGTAATGACTTCGGCTATTTTATGATTAATGGATAATTCTTATTTAGAAAGAAAAAAAAGATTTATGCACTGTTATTAAAACTTCTGAACATAAATATAATTTCTGAAAAATATATTATGCACTGGTTTATTGCTTATTACTGAAGATTAATACAGAAAACAGCAATAAATAAAACTCAGAACCTCAACCGGTTTGGATTAAAATCCTGGACGAAACAGCAGTATATCGCTTCTCCTTAAGTTTAATTTGTCCTGCCTTTATCAACTTCAGGCCTACTAGAACAATGAACTCCCAAGGTACAACGTCCAACCCAACTGTTTCCACGAAACAGAAGAATCAGTAACTTCGAATGCATTTACATAAGAACTCTCGACAAAATATGGTATGCAAGTGCAGAAAAAATTAGTATGCAGATGGAGAGAAAATGTATTTCGGGTTATCACTACCGCATAAGTTTTCTGCCTTTTATAGGCACCCAAAATCCCAAGCTGTAATAGCTGAGATAAAACACAACCATTATCATATGACAGTTACAGACACATACCATAATTCTGCATTATTCCTGACTGTTACAATCAAGAAATTAAGAGCTGCAATGAATTGAATTTATTCAGCAAAAAATTTAAATTTGAACCCATTAGCAATAGCTGCAATGAATTGAATTTATTTAGCAAAATTCAAATCAGTAGCAAAAACATGGTTGATCAGACCCGCGAGTTTTTGTCTGGCATTCGTGTACGCAGGTCGCGCCCGCACATCCATTTCGGTATCAACGAGCCATCCATTTGAACCCCTTGCGCGAGAGCACACGAGGTTCTCACATGGGGCATAATATAAGTAAGACAATTTAAATCCATGCCAACCACTTTAACTTGTAAAATGTTTTTTCTCTTTCATGAGTTTCCCAAGTGGGATGTGAATTTAAAACCCAATTTCCACATTTCAATTACCCTACTTTATACCATTTTATCATTCACACCAATAATTGATTTTCTCACATGTTATATATCATCACGAAGCTTGTGCAACCCACTTCATGATAAACCCAATAATATTCAAAATCGAGCGGTGTAACATATAAATATATTGGCTCAAATATGTCATCACGGCGCATTAATTACTCTTTAATACTTTGAAAAAAAGAATTTCTCCAACAATATTTTCATAGATCATTTTGATTTAATGATTAGGAAAAAACATTTGATTGTTATTCTTAAATAAATATTGTTTTGATGAATATTCATTTACTTTGAAAAAATATTCTATAGCAAATACCATTTTGTTTAAAACTTTGTTATTGGATCAAATTAATATGAAAAACGAACACGTAGTAAAAAAAATAAATATCAACACTGAATTAAATAATATCAATTTCCGATAAGTACAAATTGGGTGTACTTGAAGTAAACCTAATTTGAATTTTGGTATGTTTTGAAATTTATACTGAAATCCAAACTCTTTTTTATATTAAGTTTAAGAATAAAATCAAAAATTTAATTTATGTTTAAGACTGGTATAAAATCGAGATAATAAATCACATATAGACCCAATACAATCAGATCCAAAACTTTATGTTAACTAAATTTGTATATGGAGAAAATGAATATTATATTATTATAGTATATCTAGTGAAGGACGTAGCCAAGACTTTTTATTTGGGGGCGAAAAAATTGCAACAGTATGCCGAACGATATAAAAAAGCTGGAAAAAAATTGTTTGGGGCGAATTTGATAAAATATTCTAAATTACATATAAAATTTACTCTATCTAGTAGAAATTTTAAAAATCTCGGGGGCGACTGCTTCCTACCCACTCCCCTTATATTCGTCCCTGTAGCTAGCTAAAGTATTTTTTAATGAACTACATTTTTTATTTTGCTTAAGACAGAGTACTGGGCATTATCACTATCACACTTTTTAATAAAAATATTCAATTTTTGTAGATCGCAAGTCTTCAACAAAAAAATGGCTTTTAGTATATTAATAGAATCAGAAATACAAGTTTTGTATTTAATTTGATAATTCAAGCCAATCAAATCCCCCGATTACTATATTTCATTGGCGTTGGTGTATATGGCAATGAAAGGAAGCATGTGGTAGTGTGGGGGAGAAAATGGTAAATAATAAAATGAAAATAGGCAGATATAAAAAAAAAAATGAAGCATTGAAGGAAGAAAATAAAGAAAAACAGCCGGAGTTGTCTTGCTTCAAAATGACATTAGCATCCAATGCCAGCAAGTACGTCCTCACTGTCGTAAGAGGGCGACGTCGTTAGAATACAACAAAAAAGTCTTAATCTCAAATATTTAAATCGGCTACCAAAATTAAAGGTAAATTTTTTTTATGGTAATTTGTATGAATACATTTATTTCTATCAAATATCATACATTCATTCAAGTCTAACTAATTCATATCAGTGTTAATGACTTCGGTCCAAACCTTCTTCGGCCCCCTACCTCTTACAACACCATGCTTCATCCTTCAAGTTTCCAAACCGAAACGTCACTCGTTCTTCTTTTTATGTGTCCAAACCATCATTAGATGCGAATAATATATTTTTCAACACTGTACTAATGTTGATATTTTTATTTGATGGAAAAAATATATTCATTTTGTCTCATAATAATTTCTTACAAAATATTAGCATAATAGTTATTCTGTTATCTTAAATCTTCAATTCGACAATTGAAAATTTATATATGGTATTGAGAAAAATAGCTCTTAACAACGCGTCTATTTCACACATCACCTTCCCACGTTATCGTTATACTTGTTCATCACGTTTTCTTTTTCTAGTTTCTAATTATAGAATTATTTTATCTATATTCTTAATTAAGTAAAATAAATTTTAAATACTAAAAAATAAATATTAATTGTATTAATAATTAATAGTATTACAAAAAGAATACATAAAATGTTAAAGAAAAACCCAATATGCATTCTAGCATGCTTTCAAGTTTCAAGCCTTACCTCCATCTTTCGATTTAATAATTAACTTGAATAATTATTTTCAGCCCGGACTGATTTATGTTCTGGACATCACATGCAAAATCAAAGCCTCCTGCTAGATGTCACCTATTTGACATTTTATTTCGTTTTAATAAATAATTTCACAACGGTATAATTTATCTTCCCCCTTCATTCTCTTCACAACATTCCTTATTTTATTTTTATTTGTTTCTATGCTGAAATGGTGGTTCGTATATGGCAAGGGGTAACGGTACGGATAATAAGTCAGACTAGTGATTATCAAAATAACATATTTAAATAATTTCGGGAACGGTATAATTTCGCTATTTCCTTTGACAATAATTTATTTTAGATATGAGTATAGGCTCTGAAATATTGAGGGGATGATTGAGTTGTGTCTCAATCTCAAATTAGTTTCAAATTCAAACCAATTTTTTTATGAATGAGAGTTTTATGTTTCATTTTCATACTCAATCAAAAGAGAGTTTGAATTGCAAAGTTAAATTTTAAATCCAAATCAAATTCAATACAAGTAGATTATAAATTTAAAGTTCGATATACATTATGTCAAGTTAATAGTCACTGGTAAAAGTATTTATTCTCATACCAGATGTGACATATTTCAGAGACATAGGATGCACCGCACTTAATGGTACAATATTCGGGGTTTTACTTTCAATGATTTAAGATTTATTCAAAAGAAAAGTTTGATATACATTTATTGTTATTCACTTAAAGAATAAATACAAATCAACAGGAAGCATTTAAAAGAAAAAAAATTGCTAGTGGTAAATAAATATGTAAAATCTAAACAATGTACAATCTCACGCTTGTCACACACCAATAAGAAAATGTATTTGTAATTACCAATAAGAAAATGTAAAGTTTGGTAAACTCGTGATCTGGGTTTTTTCGATTAATTTCATTGGGATAAATAAAATAAACTTAATGGTACAATATGAAATCTTTCTCTAAATATCTTTTTTTTATGTCTTGTCACAGTGTTTTAGCTGGTTTCGATCCTTGGAAGATCACCAGATTAATCCTCGCTCGTACTGGGTCAGCCCATAAGGGATTAAGTGCTGGTCAAAGTGACGACTTCATATGTAAGTGAGGATTGATCCATCGATCTTGCATAAACCAGTTATACCAACCAACCAAGTTTGATAGTTCTCTAAATGTCTCGAACTCATGGTCTGGAACAAATATTTAAGAATGAAAGAGTTAATGCAAGTAAAATGAAAGATGGGCTGGGCCCTCAAAATCTATGGGTCACAGCTGTAAATATAGTTAACGTACACTATGGTGCTTGATGGGTCTGACAAAGCATTCTGGGAATCGAGACAAATAGCTCATAAAGAGAGGAATAGAATCCAACGAGTGTTTGAATTATGATGAGTCCAACAAGACCAACACAGCTTGGCTCTGATAAAATCAGAAACTGGGCTTTTATTAGGCTATATCTTGAATGAATTATTGACTTTACTATTGCCTTCATTTGCCATTTCTCCATGCAAAACATGCTAAAAAATTATTGTTGGGGATGTCTGCTCTATTTGCAGCAATTTTTTTGTTAATGATTAAGTTGGTTTTCATCAAAAAAGAAAAAAGAAAAATCTTGGCCCTCCCATACGAATCTTATTAGTAGACACCGCGACATTCTTATAATTTTTTATTTATATAACATAAACTAAAAATAAATAAATTTTAAATGTGAATAGATAAATTTTATGTGCAAGTATAACTACAATTAAGATGTCACAGAAAATTCGAAGTGTGGGTATGATGTCAGAGACGAAGGTAGGAATTTAGCATTGGAGGTCGAAATTGTAACATATATCGAACTACATATAAAAACGGAAAAAACAAATCTTGGAGGGCAAAACTGATAAAATATCCCGAACTACATATAAAATTTACTATACAATGTAATATTTTTAAAAATTTCGGGGTGAGGGAGCGACTGCCCCCTCTCGCCCTCAGTCTTCGTCCCAGTATGATGTAGTGTTGAAGTCAGGATACTCACATTAGGGGACCAACCTAAATATTGGTCACTAGCCTACCGTCATGAAAAGATTACATTACTCCGCCATTGGTATGATGTTAGATTTAAGATCTAGTTCGAAACATGTATTTTATCTATACATGCCGAACATAATTTTTGACTATTTAATTTAATTTTGGTTGATTTTCAAATTAAAAGCTTTTATCATATACTCATTCCGTCTCAAATTGAATGCCCATGTTTAACTTTTAAGGAGGGTAGTTTAACTAAAAGTGGATTATTATAATATCCGTATTTATCAATACTAAAAGTAGTATCCAAAAGTTGGCTATAAATCTTATGTCCCTGTTCAGCGTTCTATTCCCTATTTCCACTAATAAGAAATTGACATGTGTTAAATTTTTAATCAAAAAAAATTACAACATTAAAGAAAATGTAGAACCTGTAGGGAGAAATTGAACACATAGCAAAATATATTCGCGTGGCAGAAAACAAGACAAATAATGAGAACATGAGATTGTTTGCCCTATAATTTAGTGAAGTTTGCATCCTTTTGAATGTATAGGATTGGTTATGAAAGTTGAAGAAAAAAGTATATATATTTCTAAAATATAAATATTCATTTTTAAATCAAATTAAAATAGAAACAGAAATTCAATTTGGGATTCATAATATTTTATTGGGTTTCAAAGGAAGAGGTGAGCTTCCTTTCGGACCTAAAGGTAATACAATAATCCAACCTAGACACTTCCAAACATGTCCTTGACTCCTTGCTAGAGTTGTTCTGTATTTCCTTAACTGAGTGGGAGGCAATAGTAGGCAGAGAGAAATCAATAAATCTACTACCTTGCGCTTTTAATGTCACCATCTGCCAAGCAAAGCAATTACTACAGAATGAATTTCAATTTGCATGTCTACCAATATTATGCATACTGCCATTCCGTAACGCCTAATGTGAAAGCCTGCTACACATTTTTTTCCTATACACCTTGGTTACTATTTCTTTAAGATTAATATAAATCTACTAATGAAACGTGACTCTCTAAGGGACTCAAACTCATTTTGTCTGCAAATATGTGTATTTTGATTTAGGGAAAGGGGAATACCTTCTTATACTTCTTGAATTGCCTAATCAATCTCACTAACTACAATGCCAACCCAGATATATGCTCAACAATACAAAGATTGGGTTCAGGAGCCCAAAGGAATCTTAATATTGACTGGACTTATTTAGAAAAAGGAAAAGCATTTAAAAGTAAATTTGCAAATGGGTCCAAGAACATTATGTTTTTGTTCCTCGCTTGATTTACAAATTTGAACTCCAACTATATCCAGGAAGCCTATTACCTTTGCAATTCGATTTTTGGCCCATTTGTTCAAATATTTCTTGCGCAATTATCGCACTTTGAATCTCATATCTAGTGCAACTGCCTATTTCTTTTAATATCTGATAGTTGAAGTACTAAACACGTGTTCACGATGACAATAATCCAACTATTTCCCTTACTATTTCTAGCAGCTCTAAAGCTCCACCTAGGGCGCTATTGTGAGGGAGGTGTAGAGTCAGAACCAATGAATCCAATCCAAACCTCAACTTCGTTTGCATAAGATTTGCTTTATCGTGTGGTTTTGTAGGCTATTTCACAAAAGTAACGTTCAACTAGCAATCGATTTAAATAGTGAATGCAAATAAAACAGTAGCTGAGAAGAGTAACTTTATCCTTGTCCTTCTCTGCAAATGTTCCCTCCAGATTGTATTAAGACTTTCGCAGACATTTTCTTACAGTCATATTCTTTTTGCACAATTTCTTTAAAAAATCCTTCAAAGATGAATTCAACCATGTAATTACAGTCTCATCGTCAAAGATGATTATTCATAGGGAAATTCAAGTCACTAAAGTTCATTTTCCTCAAATAATACATAATATAACATCTCTGCAACCATCTTAACCTTATCCTATCTAGCTTAGCAGAAAGCTTCAACTTCATTAAAGACAAAAGTGCAATAACATAGCCACAAAAACAGCAAAAAATCTGTGAAATAAACATGCTAGGAAACCCATGAAACACACTATTCTAATTACTTTTACTAACCACTACTATTACCTACAATCATTGATTAAACAATACTGCCTCCATTCCATAATATAAGTAGGACATATATTGAAAATTATGAAAATAATAAAAAGTAATGTACTCTATTATTAATATTAATATTTTATTAACAAATACGTTGTTGTTTTTTTACTTCTTAATTTTTACTACATATCCTACACAGTTTATATTATGGAATGAAGATAGTACTTAATTAAAAATCATCATTTCTTAGTGAAGGGATTCATGGGTAGAAACTTGTTCTAAACACCCATGAGTCCTACGGCACTACTAACAATTAGCCTTCTTGTTGGATAATTTAGAAGATTTGGAATTCACCTTAGTCTTTTTCAATGCATCAGGAGTATTAACCTGACTAAGCTTCTTCAATTTTCCTCCTCCTTTAGCCGAACTCTTCAAATTTTGAACCTTCGATTTCTTTTTTAAACCCTCTGGAGTCTTAACCTGGCTCAACCTCTTTGTTTTTGCTGCTTTCTCGACTGCCTTTTGTGTAATTACCTTTTTAGGTCCTTTGCTCTTCTTCTCCGGTGTACCTCTTGCCGCCTCCTTCGCATCTTTCTTCTTCTTCTCCGTTTCCTTGTCGGAATTTTCAACCAATTTCGCCTTTTCCGGAGCAGAGACCTTGTAAGAATTCTTAATTTTTATTAATTTTTCCGATTTCACGCATTTCTTCAACTGAACAGAGATAATTTTTTTGAAATTCGGTGGAAGCGAAGTCTTATACTGTTCTTCGATGAATTTCGCAATTGCTGGCTGACTTGAACCAGTTCGATCCTTCAGTGATGTGATTGCTTCACTTATCATCTGACAATTTCTCAGGTAAAAAAAATTCAGAAAACTCTTCAACAATTAGTACTTAATATAAATAATTACTAGTACAAAAAAAATCCCCAAATTGAACAGAAAATTAATTAGACTCGATGAATACCTGAAGATAAGGTGGGCGGATGGTCGGAGAGGCATTACCGGTGCTTGCCGCCGAGCTCTTCTTCGTTGCCGGAGCCATGAAATTTTTCCACAGATGTACGTGGTACCTTAAGCTAGAATGGAATTTTGAGAGGGAATTTGGAAGGTAAATCAATGGGGGGTTTTTTGAAAATTTGAACTTTCAAAAAATATTCTGTTTGGGGGGAACAGTTTGTTGAAAGGTGACGTAGCGGGAAGCAGCATAGCAACGTACCAACGTGGCTTGTCCATTTAGCCTTGGAGTGGGATCTGTGGTTGCAAACTTTTAGCAGCTTCCTTCAAGGACCACTCGTGAATTTTCAGCGCTCCTTTCGAAGATCATATGTTATGTTTGCATGCGATCATATGTACCTGTTTATATTATCATCTATTTGTCCAATTATTCAAAATTTACCGTAGAATTTTTTTTAAATTATACATACACTTTGTAAATTTTAAGTGGTTATATATGAGAATATATATTAATACAGACGATTATTTACCCTCTAGGGCTGCGTGCAATTTGCACAAGATAATATGTAAGATGAATTTTTTTCGGTTGGTAACCCCGGTAGGGGAGGAAGTGGAGGTCTAATTAGGAACAGCAATGGAGAATGGATTGTAGGTTTCTATAGGAATATTGGTATATGTACTAACAACGTAGCTGAGCTTTGGGTACTAAAAGATGGACTCAAACTTGCAATCAGTATAAATGCTCATAAATTAGCCATTGAAATAGATCGCAAAAGTGATGATTCAACTTATTCAAAATGTCGATGTTCCTACTCACTATTTATCTTCTCTTATTTCTGATTGCAAGGCATTACTCAGGCGGATACCAGAGACTAGCATCTGTCACATCTGCAAGGAGGCCAACGCCTGTGCTGATGGGCTGGCCAAAGCAGGAGGATTATCTACATCCTCTGATTTAGTTGTTTTCCGCTCTTTACCCCATTTTGTTAGTCATCTAATGACGGGGAAGCCAGTGGGCCCTCTTATGCTAGGTTTATTTCTGATACTTCTATTTATACCCATCATTTTGTTAGCCTTATAGTGACAGGTTATGGATAGGAGGTATTAATAAATAGACCAAATTGTAATAGCTTTGTACTTATCCCTACAGGCTAGGGAGTTTATTGAAAATGAAAGAAAGAGGGTGTGCGAAAAACACAAAAGTAAACGTGCAAATAGTAACCCTAAAAAAAGCCAAGTACGAAGCAGTAATGGTGATGAATGTTAACTAAATCATGATATGTATGTATCCTCAGCACTGGCGGAGCTTTATGAGGATAGTAGAAGGCTACGACTACCCAAAATTTTCAGAAACGACGAATTTTTTATATAATTTTTTTTTGTGATATTTTTTTGATAAATATTGTACTTCTTCTCTCCTAAAAAATTTCAGTAAGAAATTCGCCCCTATGACAAATTTTTGGCTCCGCCATTGATCCTCAACACCTTGACTTAACTTTAATTAGCCTCACCGACCAAACTCACTTAACTCGAGTTCACCCACGATTTTAGAGTCTTCTTCGGTCTGTATATCCCATTTCTTATTAGTACCTTCTTAATTATGTTCTTGAGATCCATGCATTATTCTTAACTTTCCTCAAGTCCTTTTGCCATTGTGATAAAGGTATCCTAGAAAGAAGATAAAATACATAGGAAAGACCCGGCTAGAAATCCTATGTTTTCATACATGTTCTAATGCATATTTTTTTTATTCTGAATTTGTCATTTAATTAAATTTTTAATTTTATATTTACGTGTCAAATTATGAGTGATTAAAAATAAGTACGGGGACAGACGATTTTTACCGAAAGACTAGTGCCCTCATCACTTCATATATATGCCCCCACCAAACACTCTTCAATTTTACCTTAATCTTTTGCCCCCACCCCACAACACGCTCCCACTGGAACTCGAAGCATCTGGCAATGGCTGCCTTCACAAAATGTTCTCCCATCACTCTCTTATTCACTATTCTTTCAATTTCTCTTCTAATTAACTGCAAAATATCATTAGCAATATCCACCACAATTACAGCAATGTCCAAAGATCAAATCGCTTGTGAAATGTGCTCCGCCTGCGACAACCCTTGTCAACCCATATATTCGCCTCCACCGCCGCCGCCACCAACTCCAATTCCTTCTCCTCCTCCACCATCTGGTCTCAACTGCCCACCGCCACCTTCTGATCAGGCTCCCCCTACTACCGGCATCTACTACTACTCTCCACCACCACCACCTTCTAACGGAGGCGCGTACAATCCACCGCCGGCTGGTGTATACCCAATATTGCCACCCCCACCAAATCCAATGGTTCCTTATTATCCATATTATTATTATAGCCCACCCCCACCTTCTAAAGACACGTCATCAAGTTCCCAAATTCGGTTCAAACATTATCATCACAAGTTTATGATCTCTTGTCTAATTGTTTCTCTTTCTCTGCTTATAATATTAATTTAATTTAAATAAACCCCGAGAATCTAATTTTATGATTTCCGTTGTACTATTCAGTTTATAGGTATTATGTTCAATTAATAATAAAGTGACGACGTACTAAATTATTAAGTTGTCACATCGTGTTTTGATTGTAGCTGATGGATCAATAGTGGATAATTACTAATTCTTCATAATGCGCTAATATTTGGATTAGCTGTTGTATGAAAAATTAATTTCCGGAATACATCGTCTTGATAAAAAATATTATTATTTTAAAGGTAGTGTTATGTTACCCTGCTCCCTAGATCGGCGGGCCTTGGAAGAGGGTAACATGTGGTGAAGGTTGGGAATGAAAGCATGGGGTTTGGGTAGATTGGAATTTACTGTAATATGGAGATTCGTTTTTGTGGATTTGAATATGTTGTGTTGCACATGTCCTTCCTCTATTTCATGCAAATTTTGCCATATTTTACATTTACCACCAAAGAGACGAAACAAGCATGGCATTGATTAGCATAGTACAAGCTTCGACTGATTTCAAGGAAAATGAAAAACAATTAATTGTTAAAATTAGCTAAAAAAAATTAAATTAAACATGAAAAATGAAAAATAATTTTCGGCTGAGTAGAATTGGCTAAAAATTCAAATTAAATACTATTCACTCTATGTTGATATAAGGGATTCACCCACTTATTTACCATTTTGTCACTAATTTAGTCAATTAATTAACTAAAATTTAGCCACCTAGCACTACTCATTAAACATTTCATAGGCCCAAAATATTTTATTATAATGGGAGGTCCAAATGTTAATATTCAGTTCATGACCAACATGCGGCCGAAATGTTAGCGGTAAAAGGTTAGTATTTCATTTTCCTTAGAGAGAAAGTACCCAAGATTCTGATCGAGATCACGTAACATATTTATTCCATGAATAGAAATTGAACTCCTGACATAATGATTAGGATACGAAATCAACTAACACCACGCCACAAGTTCATATTCTAAAATATTCTTGTTATATGTTAGAAGTTGACTGCCTTTTGATGAACCTATGATGTTTACCTGATGCATCCCATAAAAGTGTGGATATTATTAGATGATGACTCACTGGTGTCATTTTCAATTTTAGTTTTACTTTCTCATTAGAAGAATTTGAATCAAAGCCTTTTTGTGGATGGGTTTTTCAAGTACATACACAAACAAATCCAGTAGCAGAAATCACAAGCTCCATAGTTGAATTGAACAAATTAATGTTAGAAATGAAATAGATTTCTTCCTAATTCACTCACAAGAAAGCAAAACGAAAGATTGATAGGGGGGGTCAACTTAATTAAAGATTCTACTACTACCAAGAACACATTTGAAAGGAAAAAAAAAGGACTGGGGGACCAAGGCTTTTACAATTTGGGGGTGATTCTAGGGTTTATAATTCAAACAACCAACTTCATCTTCCTAATCTGAATTCTAAGAACCCTACATTCAAAATCTGGATCACTAAGCACAAACAGATCCATAAGACAAAGCCATCAATAGAATAGCAGCTTGTTCTTCCTCTCTTAATTTCCCCAGCAATTTTCCGCATCTTCTAAGCATCATTTCACCTCCCAATGCCATTAATTTCATCCTCAGTGACTCCGCCGCTTCGCTACCACCACCACCACCACCACTACTCTTTCCATCGCCCCCGCCACCATTTCCTCTCTTCTTTTTCTTATTCTTCTCATTTCTTCCTTTTTCCGCCAGACCTAAAGCCTCTCTCCTTTTCTTGTTGTATTTGATCCCACAAGCATTACAAAGTGACTGAGAAAAAAAACAAAAACATAAATCAATCACTCTAATCAAATCCCAAAAGATTAATTAAACAAAACCCATATCGAAATCTGGACGGTTAGGCATACCTTGGGCCCAGATGGGCCTCCTCTCCAGAGAGGAGTTCTGGAAGTATGGCAGTCGCTGCAAGTCTTTATATGCTTTGAAGTAGTAGAAGGGCTGCTGGTAACTTTAGTACTCTCCGACTCTGATCTCTGCTTAATACAAAGAACAAATGATTAGATCAAGTAATAGCAAGTAAGATTTTGATGATTCAAATCGAAAAATTCCCTGAAGTTCACTTAAATCAATCACTAACCTTTACTTCTTTCAGATCCATGATCACAAACGATAATCCCTAAAGCCTAAAGTAGAAAAACTTTGAAATACTGGCCGGAATGTTAACCATTCACATTCTATGAATGAATATATCTATCAAAGAATAGAAGAAAAGTGAAGAATTAAAAAAGGAAATCTACTACTGCTACTTGGAACTGCTACTGCTACTGGGAACTAGGAAGTGATGATCATCAGAGGGGTGAAAGGGGAGAGGAAGAAGAAGAAGATGAGATTTGTTTTTGGTGGGTGGGTAAGGATTGGGCCGTTAGGGTGGGTTTCCGTGGGCTAATTTATCTTGTATGTAAATAAGGGAAAGTGGGTCTATAAGATACCAGTCAGAAGTATACGAAACCCTAGTTAACTATAGAGATACTTCTGAAATTACGGTATTATCCCCATAGTAGATTCATCCTTACCGATTTTTTGAATTTGCTTCCAGTGATCTCCGCCGTTTAAAATTACTAGTGATATTGGATCAGATATACTTCTTTTTTTTTTTTTTTTTTTTATTTTAAATTTTAGTGGGAGATACCAATTTCTAAAGAAAAATAAATATATCACTGAATCCATCAATATTAGTACCAAAATTCGTTGGATTTATTAGATTTTGGTATTTCACTATATACAAAGTACTTTTCTTTGCTGGAGTTTCTTCCATTTCTACTCAGTCAAAGTAATTGCATATTTAATAACATTTTTTTATTAATATTCTACTCATATTGATTTTGAGATAGATTTGAGACTCAAACTGAAATTGAAAATATATTTGAATTGAGTCTGTAAATGAAACATTGGACAATAAATCATAAAAATTTTTTGGTTTAAATGTAATACTAATCCGAGACAAAAAAATCTCAGATAAAGATTTAATCCAATCAAATCCTGATAACGAAGCGCAGTTCAAGCGGTAAGACGCTTCACTTCCAACCGGTAGGTCATAAAGTTCGAGACATGCGGGAAGAAAAATGAGGAACCACTATTGATCCTCTTTTTGAAAAAAAAATCCTAAAATAGAAATTTTCAAGGTCGATAATCATCCAACACTTATCCATTACCTTTCTCTTCTCCCCTTCCAAAAATTTAGAGTGGGTTTCTTTCTTTCCAAATATTTTCCATTACGATCAAATTATGATATTGAATTCAAAACCTATTATCACAAGTAAGAAATGCACAAAGGAAAAAATAACTTGAATCAGACCAAATCAGAAAAAAATAAAGTTGTGTTAGAACTACCACTGTACTCCACAAGATGGTAAAGTAATGGTGTCAATCAAATCCTCTCATTGACAGGTGGCTGTCACGGGTCGCAACAACAACGAAGTGCGCCTTCCATGATCGGCATGCTCGGGAGCCTTTGGCCACACGGATTAGGCAAGCTCGGGCGCGCAGAGGAGCATCGTTGTTGTCTCCTGTGCGAAGTCACGAACGACCCGTGACATGGCCCCACAACTTTGAAACTTTTTTGGATCAAAAGCTCCACCATAGTTACTCTGCCTATCCTCTCTTGCCGCAATTCCAAATGCCCAGTTAGAAAATGTCTTTGGCTCATCAATAACTAATGAACAATCTTCATACTATATTGGTCATAGAAGGAGAATAATGAAAAGGAAAAATACAAAGGAGAACATAGAAACTTAAAATATAATTAATATTAAGATGTAAATAGATTGGGCCTGATTTTTTAACAAATTAGGTAAGTTGCGTAAAACTAAATTGTTTGTGAATAAATATACATGCAACAAGTTGAATTTACATTGTAAGATATCGCAATCTCTAACCGGAGATGTTATAGTTCTCTCTTGCTATCCATACAAATATTGTATGATGTCAACTCTCCCCTTTGTCAAACAGCTGAAACTTTTGAAATATAAATTTGAAATCACCATTTATTTTTAAATGATAAGAAGTTCAACTTGCAGAAACGGAGGAAAGAAAGAGTTGGAATTGTCGCAATGCAGTAGAACCGAGGCAAACAGTGTCTGCTGTCATTACTAATATAACATTAAGTATTCACAGAAAGTTGCAGAAAGGGACAAATCTGACTCGTGTATTCTGGCCCTGGGTCATGCTCGCCTGGTATAGACAAAAACTACACAACTCCATTACTTTATTTATGCCATTTTAAATTTATTTTTATTTTTTTAAAAAAAAGTATTTATGCCCTTTTTATTATTACATATTTTTCATTTTTATTGTCAAACCTTTGCTAAAAGTTCCTTACATGCATACCGGTAATTGAAGCAACTTTGAACAAAATAATTGAAAGAACTGAATATAGAAATTCAATACACCTTTCTAAGGTCCATAAGAATAATACAGATCATACACAACTCCTGCAGAGGATAAGAGTCGCTGCATACAGGAAGACTCAGAGAATAACCCAAAAATACATTTATATCTTATCATCCTTTGTTTGTAGAATAACCCGACACAAACTGTGATTGGAAAAGCCTAATTTCCAACAGCATTCTCAATCATCTACTCAAAACTTCAAAAGAGAGACGGGAAAAAAGAAAGAAATAATAAAACATCTTTAGCGTTTACGCAAACCTTCTTGCATGGTAAAAATCCTAAAACATAGGGGTATCATCTACCAAGGTAACATACAATACGGCCACCATGAAAGACCAAACAGGCTTTGGTGTAATCTCAAGCACTGGTGAAGCAAGACCTATATAGACAACGCATAAGATCCGTCCAACCCAACCCATGTTTCAACAGTGAGGGACTCCTGCAAATTCCAAAGAGTACGAAATTCAATCAATCACAGTTCCCATTTCATCTTAATTACAAATGTTAGTGCTTCCGCTCTAAGGCAAAAACTACTTCCTAAAAAGAGGTCGTTGTCTTCCCAAAGAACAATCTGTGCCGTAGCTGAATCAGGATAACAGAAATTTATTTGGCAAAAAAAAAGGGATAACCGAAATTCAGTAGGACTTGACATAAGAGCACACTGAATTAATGGAAAAGAATTTCTGAAAGTTCCAAGGCAAATAGTGAACATAGAATTTCTGTTAAATTAAGAATATATTACCTTCAACCAAACTTGAATCCTCCAGATGGAACAGGGAGCTCACTACCTCCAAAGTTGAATGCAGGTTGTGGAGCATCACCAGAAGGCAGCTGCTCATCGTCCTCCTCTAACCAATATGTTTCCAGAATCTTCACTGCCTTCTCATATATTTCATTGTTATCATGACTCTGGAGATTTTCAATCTTTTCCAAACCTTCAGCTTCATCAATCATCTGAGCAAAGACATTAACATCTCCAGTAGTACCCAGATTCTTCTCAGCTTCTCCAACCTTCAGAATGTTCTCAAGCCCTTCCAAACAGACAGTGACTATCCTTGGGTCAGGGCAAACAAGGAGGTCACACAAAGGTTTAATGCATCCCTGGCTCACCAAGTACCTGCCAATCAAAGTAAAACGTAAACCTTCACGACCTTTGCACAAATGGGAACAAGGCTAAAGGAAAAAAAAATTGGGCAACACACTTGATCTGCTCATTTGTTCCGCCAGATGTGGCATTCGAAATTGCCCAAGCAGCCTCTTTTTTAATCTCGAACTCGGCATTTTGAAGAAGTTGGACAAGTGGGGCAAAAATACCAGCTTGAATCACAGCCTACACATCATAATGAAATAAGTGCTTATGAATTTACAGGCTGTTTCAAAAAGATTCCCATATAAAAGAGTTTCCCTTAATTTATGTACCTAATTTGAATTTTAGAGAGGCATACATTTAAATAAATGTTCTCCATATCACCTTTGCCAGAATACTGCAGTTTCTTAATTTAGTATTGATGTCATTCAAGTTGCCCCCCAGCCCACCCACCCCCAAAACAAATGTTCTCTACTAATACAGGCAATATTAACAAATGTTTAGAATGTTCTGAAATTACAAACGCAATTATATAATAATTATCAAATTGAGAGCAAGCAATGTTGCTCAACCACTGATACTGCTACAATGCCCTCGTAAGTAATAAAGTTCCACAATTATTTGCAAAGATTTAGGAACGAATCAACAGATCTTAAGAGAGAATAGGAAAATACATGACAGCCAATGGAGATGAACATACCGTGGAAGAATATTTATAGGAAACCCGAAATATTATTCCTTGGCGAACTTTCAGGAAGGAGAAAAATGACAAAAAAAGCTAGCATAAAGTTCTCATATTTGTTTACCTGAATCTGATCCTTATTTCCTGCTGTGATATTTGATATGGTCCAACAAGCTTCCTTTTTAATGCTTTTTTTATGACTTTGGGTCAACAAGTTCAGCAGACAAGGAAGAGCTTCATTATCAATGATAAGCTGCAAAATGACAGAGGAACCCAATTAATGAGGAAATGAAGATAACAAGCAACTATAAAGGAATTTTTATTGTGTCTCGGAATTCGTAAAGCTTTTCATTTCCTAAAATATATAAATTCAGGGAGAGAAGAACAAGGAACAAGGAACACATAGAAACTGTTTCAATTATAAGGCATCAAGCACACTACTTTGTTCCCACTCACATAGTGTAGATTACCATGCACCAAAAGCATACTTAACACCTGTTTATTTTCTCTTGAAGCTCAAAAGTCATGCTATCATCTCTAACAACAATACTGTGGAGGCAATAAGTGAGTCTTTTAAGTCATACACATAAATCTAGCATAAAAATTGCTCAGCTGCAACAAACAAAAACCAAGTACAAGTACAACTGCTGATGAACCCAGAGATTGATATAGCCCATGGCTGTTACATTGGGGATTGTCTTTGGGAACAAGTGTCACTGCCATTCTTACTTCTTTCTGTATAAAACTAAAATGACCACGGAAATTTTAAACTTGGAAACTAGGGGTTGCAACCCAATGTAACAGCCATGGGCTATCAATCTCTGGGTTCATCAACAGTTGTACTTGGGAACAAGTGTCACTGCCATTCTTACTTCTTTCTGTATAAAACTATGACCACAGAGATTTTAAACTTGGAAACTAGGGGTTGCAAGTCCACCATATTAATACTTCTCTTTTTCTGACCTTCAGATCTCAACCTTGAGTCCCCTACCAAAGCCATACAAGGGAAACTTCTACTACCAAATCTTATAAAAAATCAAATCCATAAGACATTCTAGCATCAATTTCTTCCGCCTTTTTCATCTGATATATAATGTGGACATATTCCAGAATGTAAAATGTTATCGGATTCGGAGCTGATACCTGAGTCTGGGCATCATCACCAGTGACAATATTACCTACTGTCCGCAGGGCAGGAATGAGAACAGATGGTGAAGGATGGCTGAAAGCCAGAAAAGGGGAAAGGAAAAAGGACATTAGAAGGGGGAAAAGTCCAAATTTGGGAAGAAACAAGGTAGAAAATAGAACTAGTAACTTACAGTAAAAGCTCAACAAGACGTGGGCAAACACCAGCTTCAATAACTGCTTGGATTTTGTCATTCGTGCCATCAGAGAGATACGAAAGCGCCCAGCAAGCATCTGTGAGAACTTCTTCATCATTTGAATGTATAAGACGCGCAAGAGTAGGGAGGGCTGGTTTTGTCTGCTCAAACATTTCCAAAAATAATTGATTTAGTTAAATGATAACCAAGGAATGCATGAATCCAATCTAGATGGCAGAACCTTAAAAATCTGACCTGTTCAAACTGAGGCTGGGGTTTGCCCCTACAGAAGTTTGACAATGTCCATGTAGCATTTCGCAACATAGACAACTTGGCATGTTCATTGAATTGAGCAAGCAATGGCATCAAAGCTCCATAGCCGAGGACAAGATCCCGACATTTGGGAGAGTCGCCAGCAACATTACCTAATGCCCAAACTGCCTACAAAATCCGACAAAGTAACGAAGAAAGTCATTATAGACAAGCAGAAAGTAAAGAATTTATTCTAAAGGAAACAAAGTAGGACTCTTATCTCACTTTATCCAAACTGCGTGCCTACACAATCCGACGAATAAAATCATCATAGACAGGCATAAAGTTAAAGTAACGAATTATTCTAACGGAAAAAAGTAGGTCTTTTATCTCACTTTACCCAAACTGCGTACACAATCCGAAAAATAAAAGGTAATGAATTATTCAAACGGAAACAAACTTGGCCTTTAATCTAACTTTATCCAAACTGCCTACGCTATCAGACAAATAAAGGTCATTATGGACAAGCAGAATTCAAACAGAAACAAGGTAGGCCTTTTATCTCACTTTTCCAAACTGCGTATACAATCCGACAAATAAAAGATAACGAGTTACTCAAACGAAAACAAAGTAGGCTTTACCTGTTCACGAACATCATCACTTTGCGAACTTAACAGTCTTACAAAAATTGGTACAGCACCATGCTCCATTACAACCTTGGTGTTTTCAGATGTCCCAGATGCAATATTTGTAAGAGCCCAAGCTGCTTCAAACTACAATAACAAATAGCCCAAACTGTAAAGGAACCTACCAAGCCAAGAGATACATTTAAATAGAGAATGTCCAGCTTAACTCAAACCTGAAGTTGAGGGTAATCATCTCTAGCAAGAAACTCTACAAATCGAGGAACAACTCCGGATTGTATCACTTCCTCAATTGGCGGATTGCGTTCTAGACAAAATATTCACAAAATTGAATATATTTTCATACAACCATAACATATCAAACCGACAAAAGGAAAAAAAAATAATTGGCACAAAAAGGAACCTATTGAAAGTAGCTTCCGAAATTGTGTAGTGGCTTCGAGTTGTAAATTTCCATCATTAGACCAAACACCAGCAACCATAGCCGGAAGGCTTTCTAACTGAACGCAAAAGAATCAAACAAACATACCAATTAGTGCCTCCATTTTACTCATTGCTGTTCAATTGAGAAATTCTACTTGCACTCCTAATCCAATTAGTTAAGTTCCACAGTTTTCACAATTTTCCAGTAACCTAGAAGTCTAAAACTAATACCAGAAACCTACAATTTTTCTACTATAATGTAAATCATAACAGTATCTGGAAAAAAATCGATCAGAGCTGGTAGATCATGAGTAGAACCTTCTTTTCGAGTTGAGTAACGTTGACTGTGTTCTGGAATTGCTGAGCTTGAAGACCTTCCCGGCGCTTCTTTAGCAAGCTTTCCTCTCTTCTATTCTTCCGGATCTCGACCATTCCATCCTCTCTTCTCCGGCGACCTTCCTCCGCATCAACGGCGACCTTATACCTACTCCGGCGAACCTCCGTTCTAGCGTTCGGCCTCAGCGACATGGTTGTCTCTTCTCGTCGATCCGATTACAAACCGTAAATCCTAAATTATTTGATTGATTTACACTGTGTTGAGATCACTAATAATCAATTAATCTACGAAGAAGAAGAAGAGAATTGATTAGGTGAAAATGTTTTTGAAAGACTTTTTGAAGAGAGAGAAAGAAGAAGTATTTACTTCGAACTGGGATAATCGGTAGCGGTTTTTAACCATCAGGTGTTGAATACTAGACATGTTCTTGGATTTATTAACCAAAATGCCACTGAATTTTTTAACCTGGTTTGAGGCTAATTGTTTACAGTTGTACTAACATGTTAGTGGGGGTACCATCGCTTACTTCACACTATCATGAAATAAATCCAACAGCCTTTCAATGGCTAATTCTTTACCGGCCCAAACGGAGCCCGCATTGTTATTGAAGTAGATGATTATCTAATTGGGATACGACCCCCATATTATGGCTTTTTTTCTTTTTAATGCACAATATTATGGGCCATTTGGTTGTTTATTCCTCAAAAGAAAAGCCCAAAGGCGGAAACTCTGTATCATGACTATAGGGTGGCAAAATTTAATTATAAATCTGTTCTTTTGTAATTGGAACTACAGTCTACTCACATGAGTGAATCTGAAAGAAAAAAAATGAACACGTCTCAATTATTTATTTAAAAACATTAAAAAAGACACAAAATTGGTACAAATGATTTTAACTGTAATTTCCATAAGAATACTGACTTTCTAAACAAATAAAAAAGAGCAAATAGCTTTTTCTGCCACAAAACTAGTTACGAGTTTTAAATCTGCCAAAAATCATGTTTTCGTGCTATATCTGCCACAAAACTAGTTACAAGTGCTATATCTGCCACAAATGTTTTTCCGTGCCTTTTTTTCCATGAAACATTTTATGAGTGCTAAAAATGCCACAAAAAGAGGGAGGGTGAAAGGAAAAATAGGTAAGAGATCAAATTAATTTCAAATAGACCCTAAAATCACATTTTTATATTTAATTGGGTACACAATTTATTTTTTAAATAATTGACCCCTTATTCCCAAATTTATCAAAGCCTCCACCACCTTCTTCTTCCTTCTCCTCCCACCTCGAGCCGCCGCCGACACCTCCCATCCCGCCACCCAATCCCTAACCCCCACCCATACCCCCTGAAAATTAACCAAGAATAGCAATCCATATGATGAAAGCACTTCTAGGTCTATATTTCAAACACATATAACAAATTTCACAATGCTTTGCTGCTCTAACCTTTAGAAACTGTTTTACAAAATACATATAAGTCAAAACAATAAGCAAAATGCTAATCAATCTGCACTACATGATTAACCAAGTGCTTTGCTGCTAAAACCATCAAAAAAATTTTAAACAAAATACATATCAGTCAAAGTACTAAACAAAATGTAGATTAGTTTGCAGAACATAATTAACCTAACAGAGATGCTTTACATCTGAAACCATCAGAATTCTTGAACAAAAAGGACTCTCGCAAAGCAATATGCAAAATGCAGACCAATTTCCTAAGAATATCTAATTGTTCTTAGGTATTTTTGCTAGGATATCACCTTCACCACGCTCTCCAAATCTTCAAGCAGTTATTTTTTGGCGAGTTGGTATTCTTTGGTATGGGTGGGGGCAGGGGATTGGGTAACGGGATGGGAGGTGGTGGTGGCTCGATGTGGGAAGAGAAGAAAGAAGAAGGTAGCGGTGAGGGTTTTGGTAAATTTGGGAAGAAGGGTCAAATATTAAAAATAAAATAAAATTAGGTATCCAATATAATATAAAATTTTGATTTTAGGGTCTATTTGAAATTAATTTGATCTCTTACCTATTTTTCCTTTCACCTCCCTCTTTTTGTGACATTTTTAGCACTCATAAAATGTTTCATTGCAAAAAAGGCACGGAAAAACGATTTGTGACAGATATAGCACGAAAATGTGATTTGTGGCAGATATAGCACTCGTAACTAATTTTGTGGCAGAAAAAGCTATTTGCTCAATAAAAAATGATATTCCTTTTTAGATTTAGAGCAGTAGTCTTGGGAAATGAATGATAATTATCAATACGTAAGACTCACTATATCCCAAAACAAGGTTAACATTTTAAGTTTTCACATAGATTAAGAAATTTTTAAAAACAATAAGAGTATAAGTCAAAAGACTAATATATCATCATTAATTATTTTTTGAAAATTGAAATTGTGGTTAAAAAAAAAGTAAAAAGAGAATAAAAATAATAAAATTTCATTAAATGATCATTAATAGTCCAAATGTTAACATTATTTTTGAAAAATTAAAAAGTCCAAATATTAACCTTATTTTGGGAGGGAGGGAGGGAGTAGCAATAATGATTAACTTAAAAAAACAATAAATGGATAGTAATTTACCGGTAGGAATATTCGGTCATCCTCAATGCATCATTCATTGTCATATTAATAAAAAATTGATATAAGTTCATTTTTATATTAAAAAAATAAATAAATCCGAAAAAAAATAAACACGTGTCAATTATCTATTTGTGAGATGGGAACCAAACACACAATTTGTACAAATATTTTTTATCGTGATTTCCATAAGAATGCTTACTTTTAAAACAAATAAAAAATTCCATAAGTGCATAAGCATTACTGTTAAATTGGTATTTAATCAATTCTATTTAAAAGGAGGAGGACGAAGAGTCGAAAGAGATGACCGCTCGATAACATCGAGATTGCCATGATCTTCTTGATTTAAAAAATCTAAGTAATGAGAAAAAAACTGACATCGAGTGCAGGAAGCACCACCACTACCAGAATCTATAAACACAGAAACCAGCAGCATTACAGCTCAATTTCTGGGCCTTCTGACCACCTCCTCAAGCACAAATCACAGGCCTCTAGTTTCTTTGTGATTTTGCTGTAATTTTGAGATTTATATATGAAGGAGTATCGATCGAGTTTCCGGAGTGCCGGTGCCGGCGCCGGAGATCGGAGGAGGACAAGTGGCGACTAGGGCAAATCAGGTGACGTCGTCGTATTATTCGAAGCCACGGAATTTGAATGATCTGGAAACGAGGAGGAAGAAGAGGGTAGCTAAGTACAAAATGTACAATGGAAGGTAGAGTGAAAGCTTCTATCAGGAATGGATTTCGATGGATGAAGAACAAATGCTCCGAAATCATTCAAAGATACTAACTGCATTTCTTTGCTCTCTTCTTTTGAACAAATTATAGTTCTCATTAAGTTATTATTGCAGTGACATATTTGATCTTGATAACGTTTGATTTCACTGCATTTGTACATTGTGTTTGGTTCATTCCTTGGTCCTTAATAATGAGTCGTTCGAGTGACATAATTAGGCCCCCACAAGTCATTTTAAATACGTATTGTAATGAAATGAGACATTTTAAATAAAAGTAAAGTCAATATTTCATTTTAAATACGTATTGATGATTCTAACAAGAAACTAAATCCTATGGATCTTAATAAAAGTAACTATGGGAACAAAGTTCATTAAGGAAAATCACTAGGGAATTATTCCTGGAAAATTACACATTAACCCCTTGGAAATTCTCATGCGTCCTTGGGCTTCTTCTTCAATAATAATGTCCAGGATAGTGATTGACTGATTGTGATCTCCTTTTATCTTCCGCAATTCCATATCCTTACTCCATAAAGCACCTCATCTTTAACTAAACTAAATCAAACATGCAGCTCTAATATATCGAGAACAAAAATGACAAAGACGTACAAGAGAAAACATAGTCTAATGTCCGAAGAATAAAATCAAAATCATGCATGCTTGATATATATGTGACCATATTTGAGGCATGCATGTCAATACCAGCACTAAAAGTAGAAACTATATCCTACACGTGAATTAATCTTGGGTCCACACTCTTCGCACAATTCTAATAATTTTTCACTCAATGTGAGCAAATAGGCTGCAAAAAAACACGTGAGAAAATATATGATATCAAGACCAATAAATGAGGTGTATGATAGAATTTCCCAGCTAAAAATTTATTTTATGAAATCTTTATTGGCGATTCACGTAGAGGTGGTTTGTTGCATGCATCCCCATGCAGAATATCGTGTACGTGTTTTTTTAGGGTTTGATGTGTTGAAGCTTCATTTGATTGTAAAATTGAGCAATGAACTCTTCAGCTTTTGAATCAATCATCTCATCTCCTTGAATGGCGTCAAAGACCTCATCAGGGTCATTTTCGTCGTCGCTGGAATTGTTATCCAGTTCTTGGAGATTGCTCGCAGAAGCATATTGGCTCATGGATGGAGAAGGAAAAGAACATAAGGTGGATTGTGGGAGGAGATCCTCAAAGTTTTCAATTGTTGTGGACGGTGAAAGTGTTGTTGGGGTTGTGTTAGTGGGTATGTGTAATGGGCGGATTGACCCCACAAGTTTCTTCCAATTTTCTCCTCCCATTGATGATACTTCTTCGTGCTGTGATGATTGGATAACTATTGATTTCTTTTTTTGGTCAGAACGACGCATAAATAATAGCGATGCCGTCTTGAAAATGCCGAACGGACCTCGTTTTCTTATCTTCTTCTCTCCTATATCATTAATGACGGGTGGTGGTGGCGGAGGCGGTAAGAATATGTCGCCATTATCGGCTTCTTCTTCTGGTGGCGGATCTATGACGGCAGTGGTGGCAGCAATAGTGAGGAGTACTTCCGTCATAATTTGGAAGAGAAGAAGATGCGTGAGTTCCTCTTCTTAATATATATGATATAATATGCTCGCCCTGCAAAAATTGCAGGGTGAGTTTTTTAGAAGTGTTGAGTTTAAAATTTGATCACTTTGTATGCTTTTATAAGAGAGATGAAATGAATAGTTGAACATAAGTTTCGCTTCGTTTAAAATGTCAATTCCATCCCTAGCTTTTAGGTGTATGCATTGAGAGGCTATAAAAAAATAAAAGGTTAAATGGTCAAATGGTGTTTGCGGACCTTTAGGAATGACCTTAAAACTAAAGAATTTTTTTCTGGTGTAGGAGAGCAAATAGGAAGTGTGGTTTGATTGCAATGAAATGAATGGAAAATTCTGATATGTACCAGGTCCATATGGATTTTGTGATTCAGAATTGGCTACATTATCACAGAATGAGGACAGAGAGAACTTTGTGATGATGTGACCGGTTATGTACCACAAGGTCCAAAGGACCTGATTCATATCAGAATTATCCATGACCATTCCCTGTTCAATTTTGTTGGAAGCACCAGAAATCTCTCCTCCTTTCTAGTCAACTTTACATCAACATTTCATTCTTTGTGCTTCGCTTGTGAACAATGCTTTAATAAATCACCTCAACACTTAATTGGATCAGATTTCTCTTTAAATATTATACATCCATTTACATGTCAATTATCTATCGCTGGCTAGCAATAACATGGTAAAAAGTTATATATATTTTTACATTATGTGAATGAGTCCGCTTTTCATAATCCATATTGTACGAATAATTTGAGAAAATATGTTTATTTATATGGTTGAAATCACAGATTTTATACTTTAGGGACAAGTTGTAAAAAAACATATATAAACGGCGATGTAAAAAAAAAAATTACTTTTTACAAGAAAAAAAAAATCAAATTTTTTTCCTGAAAATATACAATTTTGAAAATGTTGGGTTGCTGTCTACCCATCCCCTAATTGTAGGAGTGAACACCGAATTCGAATTCGCCAATTCAGTCATTTGAATTCTGTTTTTTCATTTTTTTTTCATACCTCAAAAAATCGATCGAATTCGAATGGACCGAATTGGTGAATTCGGAATTCGGTTTCGACCGAATTAGAGGGTGCATTTTTTGTTCAGATTTCTGCAAAAATAAAGTCAATTTCTGGTCCAATTTTGAGTAAAATCTGGTTAAGTACAGCACAATTCCTATCATGTTATTTATATAAAATCAAACACAATTTATATCAGTCCTAAAATCAGTCCAAATTCAATACAAATGCAGTCTTAAAATCAGTTCAAAATAGTTCAAAATCAATTTGATAGGGTTAGGGGTAAAGAAAACAGGTTAGGATTTTTATTACTAAATTACTTATTATAATTATTTAATTATTTAAAAATTCAATTCGAATTCGGTCCCACCGAAATCAAAATTAGTCCACCCGATTTCGTCCCTAATTCGACCAATTCAAGTTCGATCGTGACCAAATTACCGAATTCAAAGTGAATTACCGAATTTGAATTACCAAATTGAATTCGAATTCGGTTGGAATTCGGTAAAAATCGAATTTGCTCACCCCTACCTAATTGGGTATAGTGCAAATGAACTTCAGCTTCCTCCAACCACAAACTTTAATTTCAAAGAAAACCAACAAAATGAATAACGACAAAATTTTAATTTAAAGCAATTGGGATTAGATTATGTTAATCAACAACATAAGCATTAATGTGAGCTTGTGGGTGAAGTTCGGGCGAGTACAAAAGAAACCGTCTTCTTTTCCGTGGAAAATTGGCAAATTTCCCTATTTAAGCGATCAAATACTTTTCTTCCGTCTCAAATTATCTATTTATTTTGCATTTTATATGAGTATTAAAATTTTATCAAATTATATAGTATAAAATAATAAAATATTAAACATGTCATTATTTAATTTTACTTTATTTTCTCTCAAACATTGACTGCAATGAAAAAATTAAAAAAAACCATCGTCAATGAGATTTATTTATTCAATGTCAATAAAATTATTACCAACTAAAATAGTATTACGAAAATTGACAAATTCATCACCTCTAACTTTCATTCTAAACTTTTTGCTCAACAACAAATAATAATTTGTTCTTATGGCGAATATATACCATGCTCATTTTCTTAAGGGATAATGTTTTATGGCTAAACTTCAAATTAAACACTATTCACCCATGTTCGCATAATAAACCCAACCAATTATTTACAATTTTACCAATTAATTAGCTAAGGTTTAGCCATCTATCATCACTCATTCTTAATATCAAGTATGTTGAGTGTAAAAATACATATATATGTTTAAACGTAGGAATTAATAGTTATTTTGATCATCAATTTATTTCCGCCTAGCCACTTTGATTATTTTTTACTTTCGTTTACTTTTTTCATCACCAATGTATTTATAAGATGCCAGTTTCATTATTCTGTCAAATAATTGGATAATTCCGTCCAATTTGATGATGTGGCCTAACGGAGTTAGAACACTCTCAACTCTAAGGGTAAACATGGAAAAATCTAACCTAACTAATCCGGACCAGCCCAAGTCAAAAGACCCAGACCAGCCCGGATAGGGTCACCTGACCCGAAAATAGAAACAACACCTCGTCTTCATCTTTGTTGAGGAACTCGCCGTCGGCCAACTCGCCGTCGGCCGTCGATGGCTTCAACACTGGTCTGCTGCTTGGAGGCGTTGTGAAGCCGAAGAGAACTCCGACATCCGTCCATGAATTTCGACCAGATCTGTTCATTTAAACAAAGAAATTGTATGTCACTGTAGTCATTTCTTCCTAGACAGAAACATCAAAATTCTTATGTCCTCCCATGGTCAACTGAAGATCCTGAAATAATCCAGACAGTGAGAAAGCCCATAATTTATTAAGGACAATATAGGTAATGATAGACTAACATCTGATCATATTGCTTATTGGCCTCAGTAATTTTAGTTTCAACATCATTTAGTGATGCCTAAATCTGGAATGATTTTTTTTTTTTCAAAAATAAAAAAATAAAAGAGTAATTATACGGAATTAAAGAGGAGAAAATATATGAAAAAACTAAAATAATTAACTGAAGAACCTCTGTTTTCTGATTCTCCAATTGTTTCTCTCGGTCCTTGAGCTCCAGCACAAGCCCGTTACTCTCCTCTAGTGTATCGGTAAGCTAATTACTTTCTTCAGCTTAAAATTTATTTTCTTAAATTTTGGCACTTTGAACAACACCTACCTACCCAGTAATCCCTCAAATTCTCATGTTCCTCTTCAGTCTGCAAAAATGGCAACCAGAAATCTTGAGCATATACTAGTGTATAGAATAAGGATGTGTAGAAGAGGAATAAGGGGTGTAAATTCTTTTATGATGATTTTAATAGAAGATGGTGGTATTGGTGATTGATCGGTAACGGCAATGGTGAAGAAGATGATGAATAGCCGGGTCGGGCGTTGCTGGTTTCAGATCTAAATCGGGTCGGTTCGGGCATTCCGGGTTGGTGCTTGTTTTTTTTGCTGAATATTGTTTTTTCCATTTTGCCTTTGCAAGAGAGAGGGTGTTCCTACTCCGTTAGATCATGTCATTAAATTGGATGGAATTACTTAATTATTTGACGGAATGATGAAACTGACAGCTTATAAATATATTGGTGATAAAAAAAAAAAAAAATAACCAAAGTGGCTAATCAAAAATAAATTGATGACTAAAATAACTATTAATTCTTAAACGTCAGGAGTAATTTTCTAATTAATGGATTTTTAGTTCATCATTCACATTTCTTATGATCAAAGAATTATGTATTGCCTCTCTCTCTCTCTCTCTCTCTCTCTCTCTCTCTCTCTCTGTTGCTGATCAGATTTGGCCATTGATTCCGGCCAATGGTCGAATATTGACTAGTTATCTGCTTTTATTCACCTTTTGTGTCTTCACCCTCTTATTTTGCTGTAAATTGTGATGAGTTTTTTTCGAGACATTGTTATTCAAGATTCAAATGGAAGATCTACTTCAGATCCTTCCAGATCTTAAGTTTCCCTCGAAATCCGGAGTTGTTCTGGGCCTTTCCTCAGTTTTCTTCATATTTCCGAGACAATCTATGAGACGGTTGATACGCCATGATCTCGTAGATTGTTGATTTCTAAGAAAGATGTTGGAACTGAGCTTGCTATTGTTGTTCAAGGTTTTTGGAGAAGATGATGTTTTCTACTGTGTGTAGTGTTTACCCAGTTCAAGGTGTGGAGTTTTATCTGTTATCATGGTGGTCTACACCATTGTATAACTTTTATTTTCTTTGTTTCTTTTGATTGTAATAACTTCGGCTATTTAATGATTAATGAATTATTTAGCAAAAAAAATGATTAATGAATAATTCTTATTTAAAAAAAAAAAAAAATTATGTATTGCACGTTAATGTGAACACCTAGAATTTTTTGATCCACCAATCATAATCATCGGAAGAATGTTAGAAAAATATCTTGTTGTCAAACTAAAATAAAATAAAATGGAATTGAAACAAAATTGAAGTCGTAGGCTCCCATTTCTCCTGGGATTCTGTTGCTCTGTTTTAATTAATTAATAAAACGATACAATGGATACAACTAAGCAAATTGACGAGAAACGTTTACTTGTGATGAGTCTAAAACATTTATTCTTTTATTACATTTATTTTCACATTAATATATAGGCCCGTTAATTGGACTGAAGAGTCCATATGTAAATCTAGACTCATAAGATTTAACTTTGGTCTAAATATATTTTTTTATACTTAAATTTAGATTGAGTATGGACTCATATGGATAGGATTCAAGTCAATTATGGATCCCAAGAGTTGTGGGTCTAAATTATAATTGTATAAATCCAAGAGATCCAAAGAACCAATTAAGATTTTTTTTTTATATGAACTCAAGAATATGATCCTAATGTTAATGTTAATGAATGGTGCATATTATTTTTCACAAAATATTTCGCTAATATCGTTATTTATTTTATTAAAAAAAATATTCACGTTTCAATCGATAAAATTGACTATCAATAAAATTATAAATAAAATTAGTAAGCGGAACCAAATTAGATCCAAGACCCAATGTGGTTGAGTCCGACTCTAATTGAAAAGATTTAAACTCAATCCAATAGAAATTCAATTTGTATCTCAATTTAATAGGTCTGAGTCTGACCCAATATTTTAGACTCAATTGATAAACTTATTAGTATATAATACTAGAGAGAGAAAGTGATGAAACAAGCTTATAAAGGAACTTTGAACAAAAACCCAACAAAGATGTGTTTAGCTGGAACGCCTATCTTCTAACCATTGATAAATAGTTTAGATTGCCAATAATATCCTTATCATGCTCCACTAGATTTTCATTGATGGCATGCCATTAGGGCTGTTAACGAGCCGAACCGAACCGGTTTTGGGCCAAATCGGTTCGGATCGTTAAGAAAACCGAATCGATCGTTAATCGGTTCGTTAGTCAACCGATTCGGTTGTTCAATTCGAAATGTCGGTTGAAATAAAATCGTACAAAACCGGTTCGTTAATCGAACCAGTATCAAATCGCGCAAAACCGGTTCGCTAATCGGATCGAAAATCGTAATTCGCATTAAATCGTAATTCGGTTCGTTAATCGGATCATACTATTACAAAACTAGAGTACATTGGCTGAACCGGGTTAACTCGCAAATCGCTCGTTAATCGGTTCGCTAACTTCGTTAAAATCGGTTAACTCGTAAATCGCTCGTTAATCGGTTCGTTAAAATCCGCTCGCTAACTTCGCTAAAATCGGTAGAATATTATTAACCGGTTTAACGAGCGATTTAAAATGATTTACGAGCCATTTTACCGAATCGTAACCGGTTCGTTAACGAGCCGAGCGAGTTAGCGAGCCGATTTTAACGAACCGATTAACGAGCGATTTGCGATTTAATCGGCTCGCTAACAGCCCTACATGCCATTAATGTTCTACATGTTACTGACCAAGTTAGATTTGCATAGTTAGATTAAACAGTTTAAATCATAGTTATTATTATTCAACAGTCATTTAAGAATTGTTATATTGAAAGTTTGAAATAACTATAATTTGGATAATATGACTATCCGAAAATGCCTAGTAATTTGAACTAAACCATTTGAGGTGTGACATTTTGGAACAAATAGAGTACCAAAGAGCACAAGTGATGATGAATTTGTGGAGGCAGGGGTAGTTTGGTAAACACAAGAGAAACAGGTTGGTTCCACCCGCGTACAGCCGTGTCTCCAACTAAGGTTCCACCTCCTACACGCCAACAGTTTCCGCGCCCACCAGCAAGCCGCGTAACTTCCCAAGCAACATTACAATATTATTTCTATAAATACTTCTTTCCTACCTTTTTCACTATTATCACTTCATCACTATCTATCTAAAGTTTCTAATATTCCATCTGAAAAACAAAAAATCTTTCATAAAGCCAAACCACTTTTCAATTCATCAATTTAATTACACTCTCAATTTCCAAAAAAAAAAAAACACAATGCAGATGAAGAAATCAATATCAGGCGTTGGTCATAGAAGTAGAGCTTGGAATATACTTCGTCTAGCCTTATTATGGGCCAGAAAAGGCGGGCTATTCAAAACCCGGCCTCTGAATATGGATCTCCGTCTATTTCCCAAGTTCATCAAGAGCCTCCGTCATCATCATCACTCAAATGACCATCGTGCCCTTCGTCATCATTACGGAGAACGGCAGCTTTCTTTTGATGAAACACCCGTTATTCACGTGAAAATGCATCGTCCTTCTTCGTTACGATTCAAAATGCCAAACATTCCTTGTATAAATCCACATGTTGATTTTGATTATGATTTTGACGACGATGATGATGTGGCGGCGGCCAGGAAGAGTTTCCTAATGGCCGGAGATGATTCGGAATGTGACGGCGGCGAGGAAACAAATGTTGAGGAAGGAATTGATATGAAGGCGGAAGAATTTATTGCAAAGTTCTATCAACAGATGAAACTGCAAAGGCAAATCTCATATTTACAGTACACTGAGATGATTAATCGAGGTGCCAATTAGAGTTATATTTAAACACCCATATCTTGATTTTTTATTTTTTTAAAGATAGCCTAGGCGTAATTTCCATTTTTACAATAATAATAAAAAATATTTCATTTCATGGTACGTTTATATATACACACTTCCGCAATTTTGTCTATGATAATTGTTCTCATACACTCTTCTATGTTTTGTGTGGGTGAAAATCCTCTATCTCAATTCCTGTCCCCATCTTTGTCCCCAACTAATTATAATTTACTATATAAATATTTTTTTCAATTATATATACACATAGTGAATTGTGATTGATTGGGGGTATAGATTAGGATAGAAAAGGGGACAGAGGATTTTTTGCCGTTTTGTGTGATGCATGTTACACTCAACGCTACTTAAGTTTAAAGTTCAATACTCCTGTCTTAGTGATAATAAAAGTATCCAATGATAGTACTACCAGTGAGGACATGGTTTTCCCAATTACATTGTCTTGTTAAAAGTTTCTCTGCCAGCTGCAGCCATCACCCTTAAAAATCTTGACAAAATTCCGCCACATTTACTTAATTTTTTTTGAGGTATTAGCCTTTTTTGTCCATGAGTTATTTATGAATTTCTCTTTTTGCCCAAAATTTATTTTCTACTTCCATTTTGCCCTCTGACTATTTACGAGGGCCAAAACTGCCCAAATGCGGTGGATTCCCCAGTAATAGATCTGAGGTTATACCAACATCCAACAATTTTCCAAAATAAAATCATAAAAAAATTTCAAATGCATACAAAACCTTTGGCACCGAAAATTCCAATAAAGATGCATGCACAAACTGTATAGTGAATATAAGCAAATAGTTTAAATTCCATTGAATCAAGAGTATACCCATCACTTATCCATTCTCAAATTTGGTCACCCAAACCAAATGTCCTCAAGATGAACCCCATACACAAGAAGAAAACAAAGAAACCAATGCCCCATACGCCCAACCTTACTATACACCAAGTGATGTCTCTGAAGCCATTGATGATGTATTGGTTGGAGCGGGGACAACGACTTATAATCGACAACACCGTCTTCTTCTTTCACCAAATACATCATGAAATCATCAGTAATATCTTCCACTTCAAATGGAGAATTCAAAACCATCTATAGAAAACCTCAAAATTCCAACCAAACTTCTCAATTCCCCAAAAACTTTACTAAGTCAAAACCCTAGAAATTACAAATTCAAGCTAGTAGTACCTGGGATCCAATCCCCCAATAAAAAACACATGATTGAATCAGAAAGAAAAAAAACCAGCTGGTGCCCAATCAAACAACGATTCAATCAAGAGAAAGTGTTTGTGTGTGAAGAGAATAGGAGAAAGTGTTTGTGGTGGTGGATTGTGGATTGTGGAAGAGAGAGAACCCCACTTATCTCTGCTCATCAAAGGGTGGTGGATTGTGGAGGGGCTATCGGTACAAGGGTGAACGGAGGAAGAAGAAGAAGAGGTTGTGGTGGTGGTGGTGGATTGTGGAGGAGAGGCGGGGAGAGAGAAAGAAATGGGTGGGGTGGGAAGTATTTGTTTTTAGTTTTTTTTTCTTCTAAAATATATTTCTTAGTTTTGGGGGTAGAATTTGCAATAATTTCCTAAATAAGGTATTAAAATGTGATAAATTTAAAATTTTAATTTGCTCTGACTATTTTACCCTTTAGTATGGCCGGAATCCACCGCATTTGGGCAGTTTTGGACCTCGTAAATAGTCAGAGGACAAAATGGTAGCAAAAAATAAATTTTGGGCAAAAAGAGAAATTCGTAAATAGTTCATGGGCAAAAAAGGCTAATACCTCATTTTCTTTTAGGTTGTTTCAACGGAACTATTTTTTATTTTTTTGGGTTGTTTCAGCAGAACTATGATATACTAAGATGATCCATACTGCGGGGATTTGAATTATAGTACTCCCTTGTTTCTTAATAAAGATCTTTTTAGATAATTTAGCATAAAAAACTTGTACGTTATGAATTGTTATCCCCACCTCAACACCATTGATTTCACCCAAATGTGTCAGAGAATAACGCAGTGCTTGTATCTTATTTATGTTCTCGGCACTTGTTTGTTCGGCGGTGGTTGTTGCATCTTGTTTAATCTCACCATTGATAAAGGTCGTACTCAGTGCACAAGACTCTCGCATTAGCCGAGTTTGGAGAAAGTCTCGATGTACGCAGCCTCATCTTTATTTATCATAAAGAGGTTATTTCCGGGATTCGAATCCGTGACCTAGACTTGACCACGCGTCAAGCACGACCTTCGTTTAATCTCACTATTGATACTGTAAAAAAAATTGTCCAAACTTTTTTTTAAGGCATTGCACCAATCCTTGCAGTCAGTACACAAGGAAAAATGGGCAAACAGCAAATTCCATAACCAGTTTGAAAGTATTCAATCTAACACTAACATTTTCTCTTACAACAACAGTCACACCTCATGCTCCCCATTAAAAGTGATTTTTTTTCACCATCAAAACTAATCCAACTTCTACTGCAAAATCAAACACTGTTGTCAATATGATTCATAATACCATGAAAACTTTAAGCAGGAAAAGCTTTATAACAACCATTGTGTGGCTCTTCATCGAACTTTGTTTCCTTCCGGCCAAAAGTCGCAACCACTGAAAATCCATTTACTTGCTCCAGGGTTCGATCATCTTTCTTCGCCTCTTCCAAGACTCTGCTTGTAGCCCTATAAACTTCCATTCGGTTGCTTCTCGAGATATGCTTGTAATTGCCCAGTTGCTGCCAGTATAAGACCTATGAATGCCAATCACATGGGTGAGCCAATAAAATTCTCAGACTACTCCCACATTTGTAGCTACAATTCATAAGAAGCACAGAGGACTCTTGCTTACTAATATCTTTAATACGTCGTCTTTTCAATCTTCCATGATTAAAAAGACAACAACAAACAAGAAGATCTAGATTATGCCAGACATTTGTGTTTATCCACTTGTGGAAAATAATGTTCTATATTATTGTATTGTTTGATTAGAGACCAACAAACTAAGCTGACAAATATATATATATATATATATATATATATATATATATATATATATATATATATATATATATATATATATATGTACCCAAAAATGGCGCCAAGGGCTTTCCTGGCCGCGACTTAAATTCTGGATGGAACTGCACGCCCACATAATATGGATGGCCAGGAAGTTCCAAAATCTGCATAAATACTTTGATAATCAGAACACACCTAAAATGATTATGAAAGAAAAACTTCGGTAAAATTGTATTTGCTCAGCTTTTAACAGTTCAAAATTCACTAATCTTGAAAACCAGGAAAGTATGTTTTCCAAAACCAACCTCCATTATTTTTCCATTTTCATCATTTCCAACAAATTTCAACCCAGCTTCTTCGAGAAGGCCAACTAGCTCAGGGTTCACCTGCACCATATGTAAAATAATCATGAATATTGTGTCCGCCTGAAATGAAAACAGTATCAACTATATATATAATTTATTTCTTTAAGTCAAATTTCTATTTGATAACCTCATATCTATGTCGATGTCGCTCTTCCACATATTCTGTTCTATGATACCTGCCAAATAGCCATAAACATCAAATTAGCACGCCCAAACCAAAATGCAAGTAACTATTTTCCTCGATGCAGCAGATAATTTAAAACACTGTAATCTACAAAAAAGAAGAAGTATATGAAGTGTCCATCAAGAACAACAACAACAATAGCATAACCATCAAAATAAAATAAAATTACAAGGCTGTCATATTTATACAGCTTTGCAGTAATACAATCAGCAGTCTGTAACAGTGTCCGTCGACTACCCAGCCTCATTGTACTTCCCAAGTGCGTCTTCGAACCCTACAAGCATGTTGGAACATCTTCTCAGATATATGATACCAGCAGGGTCTTCATACAAATATTTAGGAATAGAATTACCTCTGGCATGAAGATTACGACAGGGTGTGGTGTACCAGAATCAAACTCATCACTGCTTGCCCTTTCATGACCCAAAACCTATAATGCAAAACAATAATTTCAAGGCAAAATATAATCAAGGAGAGTGTGTTATTACATTTAAAAAAAATGCGAACTTACAGATCTAGCAAATTCAATCACAGAAATTTGCATTCCCAAGCAAATCCCCAGATATGGTACGTTATTCTCCCTTGCATATTTTGCAGCCAATATCATTCCTGCTACACCACGGTCTCCAAATCCCCCAGGGACCAATACATGCAGCCTCCTGAAAATGAAGTTTTGTATGTCACAATTTGGTCAACAGAAATAATTACTCCACTATTTGGCCAAAGATGCATAATCTCAAAGGGTTCAAGAAGGGGCACCAAATGCCCTTCAATATAGTAACTGTCTCGGAGCAATGGATTTCAATTCTCCTTCTATATATCCAAACATTTAAATTCAAAGAAATGAGATTCTGAAGGCCAATTCAAACACAAGCTGAAGGAGAATGTGAAAACATATACCTTTGGTGTCTTCCATGCCGCGGCATGAGCATCTGGTGTCTAAAAGATGGAAAAGCATTTTAAAATCAGTCAAAAGTACTTCAATTTTCTAAATAAGTCCTGAAAACGGTGAGTGAAAAGCTAATGTACCAATCGAGAGCTGTCATCTTCAAGATCTGAAGCAGCAATCCAGTCAATTGACTGCTTCAAAGAACATGAAATGCAGGCATGTAGAAGAGCCTGCAAATGGTTTGACAAAAATGAAAAGAGAGTAGCTAACTTTAAAACAAACTAATAGGAATCTAAATGATGTTTAATGACTCCTGATTTAAAAACTAAACAAACCTTCACCACAGATAAATAAGAATTCGTCAGCCCAACATATTAGCCAACCATTGCAATTCGTACCTGCAAAAGGAATAGACTCTCAGAACTTACAGGGAAAGACCATATTCAAGTATACCAAATGAATGATGTCTACTAACAGTGTTGGCGAGATTGTCAAAAGTCTCGGCCCTCTTGGTCCATTCCCGTAAATCAGGAAGAGTTGCAACTCTGAGATAAGTTGGTTAAGAAATAATCAGAATGTGCAGTCAGACACCATAAATACTTTATTTAGTTATCTAGCATTGGTATATCGTACTCAAGTAAAAATTCAGAAATAAAAAAGCAAAGAAAAAAATGCAATCAAAACAAATATCTTAACTCTGCAATCTTAGACAGATGATTACACCTTAAAATTCAATTTCAGATATCTAGTAGGCATATTGAGCACAAAAGTCACCAGCTTATCATTGGCATACCTTTGAGAAAGTTGTGACATCGGAAAAGTGATATCCATACTTATCAGTATCATTTGTGTTGATAGATGAAATGAAAGTAGAAGGAGAATATGGAGCAGGAAAAGCTTACTTCAGCAAATCCAGGTGTTTCAAAATCGCATGATGAGCATTTTGGTTATGCCCAAAGGAAAAAAATAAAAGAGGGGGAGGAGGGGGGAGCACTGTTAGAAACTCAAAACAGAAAACTTTTATAGGTAAGAAAAATATAATGGCAGTGACATCTCAACAAACTAATATCACTTACCCGAAGTAAGAGATGAACATGCCAAATATTTGGAACATCATGAATGTTAAGAATGTTAGCATCCTGTAGAAGCACCAAAACCAAGATAAGAACCCCCAAGAAGTACCTTACTAGGACATGTTCCTAAAATAGTTTAACAAAAAATGCCTACCACAACATGACAGAATTGTGAAAGTTTCTCCTTGGTACTTTCCAATAAAGGCTGCATGATAAGCAAAAAAGCATAATTATTGCTCTAGTTAAAGCAGCATAAAGCACAAGATAAATGCAAATGACAGTAGCAAAATAGAACAAGCCCTTCATCTGTGTCAAAACTCTGAAGCATGTGAAACAAAATCATGGAGGTCAAGAAAAATATGAAACCATACAAAAGAAATTATTACAGTAAGGTGAATTGTCAACAAAATCAACATTATAACACCAACTTTGCTTACAACTAACCGCATAAAAATATAAAAGCAGAAGCTTATCACTTATAAAGCTGGAACAAAAGTTTCCTCAATTAAGACGATATGCTAACATGAGTCCAAAAAGTTCCGAATACATGGGATAAGTTTTCAGCCCACATGAAATTAACAGAAATGAGAGCTCAAATTTTACATTGTTACTTCTGAGATCAGGACCCTCAATGCAATTATATTGTGAAGCAAGGAGAAAGAATACCTGATCAGAGCGACAAGCTAAAAAATGAGGAGTCAAGCCCAATGCCCTCAATTCTCGCACACTATGTTGTGTTGGCTTAGTTTTCTGCAAACAGGCACAAGGAAGATGGAAGAGGAAATGAGCAGGAAAATACTTCAAATAAGAGAGTAAAACTTCAGTCCCTGCTGCAACAGAAGCACA
Organism: Vinca minor; assembly: GCA_026122235.1. Classification (NCBI taxonomy): domain Eukaryota; kingdom Viridiplantae; phylum Streptophyta; class Magnoliopsida; order Gentianales; family Apocynaceae; genus Vinca; species Vinca minor. The sequence goes on along the minus strand of JAOCZM010000085.1, from coordinate 300,243 downwards.
AGAAGTTCGGTGTACTTTACTTGCTCACCCACAGCGCCAAGTACAGGTACAAGACTGACATGAATTAGGCAAAAATTATCCGGCCCTGAGAAGAAAGATAAAGGAGCAAAGTAAGTACTCAGAGTTGAAAAGAAAATGAAATGAAAATCACATAGTAGCATAACCAATTTTGAACAAATGGTTCCACCATTATAAGATCAAAGATTAGAACGGCGTGCCAAGTTACTATCTTTGTAACAATAATTCACAGCCCCAGATTTTATACTCTATTGTAATGCGCTAAAATTTAAAATTAAACCAGGATAAATAAGGACAAGTAATTGATAGATTGCTGGAAAAGTAAATCCATACTTCATACAGGTAAAGCAACCTTACCAACAGCAAAGAATAACTGTCGTAGAGCCTCAATAAATGGCATCGACTCAATGTCACCTGAAAAGATAAAGTATACATTATTTCTAACAGCCTATAAAGTGAACCAAGAAGTGTTAGTACTAAAATTCTTGTCACGTTTCCCCCTTTAAATCTCAGCTGCCAAAGCTCATACCTACAGTCCCTTCCCAACTCAATGACACAAACATCTGCAGAACCCTCCTTCCCATCAACAGGAATTAGAGACATTGATTCAATCCAATTCCTAATGCCATCAGTAATGTGTGGGACAACCTGGAAATGCGGTCAAAATTCAAAGCACTCTGGGGTCAAACCATTTACTAACTCACGTTTTTAGAAAGTTATAAAAACAAGCAGTGGAGAGGGCATCACCTGAACCGTCTTTCCAAGATAATCCCCTCTTCTTTCCTTTTCAAGAACAGACTAGGAAAAAAAGGAGAATAAAAATAAATTCCTTCAGCAGTAGGTATAATTTCATATACTCAGAGCAAATAACAAATAATCACCTGATATATCTTCCCGGTGGTAATGTTGTTATCTCTGGTAAGTGTCAGATCCAAAAATCGCTCATAATTCCCTAAATCTAGATCAACCTATTGAAAGAGTCCAAGGTGACAATAACATATTCAATAAAAAATAACATGAAATGTAACGAATATATTCTTAAACATTAAAAGGAATTAATGATTTCTAAGAACTAAAAACCAATAAACACCTGTCCAAACTAATGAAGGAAGTTGGTAAAATATACAAATAACTTCAGCATAAACCAAAAGCTTCATTATTTTCAAATTATGTTCTTGAATCAATAGAAGAGAGGTATAAAGTACCTCTCCACCATCGTCGAGAACAAATACTTCTCCGTGTTCAAAAGGTGACATGGTACCAGCATCAGTATTCAAATAAGGATCTGCACTTGTTGAAATCCACAAATATTATCAAATATATTTTCCTCTCTGCGGGATCGAATAGAAAAGTGAAAATTCAATTTGGGACTAGAAATATATTATATTGATCAAAATGATCATACTGAACCAAATAAAATAAAATGAATTGAATCCAGAATTAGAAAAATAGTAAGTATTTATTGAAATTAAGAAGAAAACAGCAAACAAACCAATTTTGATGGAGGTGACACGTAAACCACAAGCCTTTAGAACGACGCCAATGCTACTAGCAGTAACGCCCTTACCAAGCCCGCTTACAACACCTCCGCTCACCAAAACGTACTTCATCCTTTTGTTAAACTTTACTTTCTGCTGTTTCTTCACCGAAATTGACAGCTGCTGCTACTGCGGCGGCAGAGGTTCTCCATATGTTAACGCTGAGTTGCACAAATGTTGTTTGTGTTGATGTCCGAGCGAGAAGACGAAGGAAAATGTCGACTGAGTCTGACTAGCAAGTGTTAGGGGTCGCTTTCGTATTTATAGACAAAGAAGGTCATCCACTTGACAATTCGTCAGGGTTTCCTCCCACCATTTGTTTTGGTTTATAATTGATTAATTAGCAATTTTACTAAACTAAAATATTAATCGCATTTACATATTTTATTTGTTTGTTTGAAGTTGTAAGAGATTGATCTCTAATCGTCGACAAGTAAGAACTAGAGATCATGATATAACCTAAGTAAACGGATAATAATAAAACTCAAGGTAAGAGGATTGAAATATCTTTTTTTTATCTTTTTTGAAGACTTTAGTTTTAGGATTATGGGTTAAGAATGATAAATACTTATTTAGGTGGGTTTTTTTATTAATTAGAAATGTTACACTTATTATCGGAAGAAAAAAAAGTGTAGATATGGATAACATTTTGGAAGGCAGGACGGCCATTTTGTTGCTTGTTATATTTGTTTTGGTGAATTTGGATAGAGTTTGATTTGAATATATTTTTAAAGTTTTACAAAAATTAAATTGTTACACTCAAGATTTTGTAAATATTAAATTACTTGTGAAATAAAATACGTATATGAACCATTAAGTGAAATTTATCTTTTTTATTTTTGTTTCTTTGGTTGAAAAAAAGTAGACTTTGGATTGAGTTTCATTTCAAGTAATCGCGAATTAATAACAAACTTATGCTTAATTTGATTTGAATAACCAATTTGAAAATTGATATTCCTTTAGGGCATGTAAGGTTCTCCACCTACTTCTTGTATATATTCTCCAATTATTTCCTCCCTAACAATTGTTAAATCGATATTGTTCTTGAGTAAAGTTTTTTTTCATCTATAGGGGAAAAAGTTATTATTATTATTTATTTATTTACATATTTAGGGATGAGGATTTTATTTAAACTTGGTACCAATGTTCTAATTACGTTACTACTATAATATTGAATGCTTTAAATTCAATAATATGAACTTTTATTGGACATATATTGTATATTTTTAAACATGTGTTAAATCTCATTCAACATTTGTTTTCTCCTTATGAACACATGTCATCATGATGCAATATGTGTTCTCTCATTATGAACACATAGTCATGTAACACGTGTCTTATATAACATGTGTCTAAAAATCACAACAGGTGTCCGCTGAAAATAATTTGGATCGTTAAATTTTTTTAATCCAGCTGTCTAAAATGGAAAAAATATTGCGTATGTATTGAATTTTGACCGTTTTGCATAATAGCTGGGCCGCACTAATTTAGACAGGTAGAGTGACCGATCACCTAGGTATGGGCTTCAAGCTATGTGTGACCAGTGGTGGATGGGCCAAGGGTATCAACGTAGTTTGGATAACAAAAAGAACTTGACTGGACCAAGTAGATTAATAGGACTTTTTATTATTGGGCCAAGACCCATTCGGTTGGAAATTAGAAATTATAGGGGACCACCAATTGTGAACTCTGATCGCTTTCGTGTTTCCACTTCCACTTTAATTATCACCCCGCCTGAAAGTGATTTGCTTTTGCAGAATTTTGGAAAGAGATCCACAAATTAAACTTTATTTGATGGGTTCGGAAGGAGGAAATTCATCTCCAGCGGCAGCTTCTTCAACATCATCATCACCTTCTGGGAAACGAAGTAGAGATCCTGAAGACGAGGTTTATGTTGATAATCTCCATTCTCACAAGCGTTATCTTAGCGAGGTCTATCCCCTTTTCTCGAATTATTTCCTTATTTTTCCTTCTTTATTAGATTTTTGTTTTTTTTGCTGGGTTGGATTTTTGTTTGAGAATTTGTGTCTAGGAAATTGGAAAAATGAATCATTTATGGGAGGAAATGTAAGACGCAACAACCATAACATAACTCATTAAATCACCAATAATTGGGGTATGTTCGGGAATGTATAGGAGACAAACCTAACATTTGTCAATAAATGCTCAAAGTGTCTGCTTACAAAATACCACTCAAACATGTGGATTGTAGACTGACTAACATTTGGCAATGAATGCACAAAGTGACTCAAATGCACCCGTGCTAAAATTTAAGAGAGGAAATGTAAGGCAAAGTGAAAATTTTATGTTGGAAATCGAGAGAAATGCAACCGTGTTTTTTTAATATATTTTTTATCATCAATTATTGAAATGTTATAGTAAAGTCCCAATTCGAGGATAACTAAGTTGCTGGTAGAAGATTATGATGGGATTGCGTAAAAGCTCAATTGTTTGCGAGATGAGATAGAGGGGCACTATACGAAAATATTTTGGATTTGGCTTGTAGCTGAACCCAATCCAAATACAGCATTAGTTTCTTGTACTATAGAGGCAATGATTTAGGAATGTGTTATGCGCATTTTGCCTCCTGGCTTACCTGAAATATAATTTGGTGGGTATGCAGATAATGGCTTCGAGTTTGAATGGACTGACAGTAGGTGACCCCCTTTCGGAGAATCTAATGGATTCTCCTGCAAGGTCAGAAAACACGTTTTATCTCGAGTATTCTTTTGTTTTGATCCTGTTGTACCATATCTGGATTGAGTTTATTTATATATGTTTGGTACAATAGTTTACTCTCACATGTGTACCTACTTCTGGATTAAAGTTTTTGGTACATCATGTTGATTGCTTCACTTGGATGAGAGTTTGATGCTTTTGAATGATATGGGACGGATTATGTTTTCTTATTTTATTTGAAGTTAATTTCATTGATTTTTTAGTACGCCCTGTTAGTTAAGAGTTGGGGAAAACCTTAAAGTGGAACATTTGTCTTTTATTCACCATTCGTATTCAGACTTGCATACATGAGTTTGATGCAGTTATTAGCTGATTGGTCTACCAATTCAATTGCTCCTTGGGAGATATAGGTGAAAGATGGAACTTCTGATTTATTCAACGACATTAGTTTTGAAGGGAAATTGTTGAGTTGTCTATGTATCAAAACACAAGTTACCTGAAAATTGTCATATTTGTGATATATTTGCGCTAAGAAGGTCCTTGGTCAGTATTAACAGAAAATGCAGGGAGCCTTGTCCGAGTTTCTTATATCCTAGAGTATCTTCTGATATTTATTCGCCTTTTTATTTTGGTTGCTGTTCTTTAGTTCAAAACCCTTTCGTACAACCTATCATGGAGCTAATTCAACATGGTATAAGAGATTATGACACATATTTGATGAACTTGCAAATCTATGTGTATGTGATGGAAATATCTTTTTGTGCCATTTGCTTTTACATGTGCTCTCGTATACTAGTTAATCTCTTTAACGTTTGTATTACAGGGATGAGATGTCTTCGCAATATTCTCCAATGTCGGAAGATTCAGATGATTCTCGGTATTATGAACCTGCTATCAACACTTGCTCACATCAGCCAGACAGCAGACCAACCAGCCCAGTATCTCCTTACAGGAATCAAAGACCACTAGGCGCTGTTAACTCGAGCATTCCTTCCACTTCATATGGTTGTCCTGCACCTCCCAACATGTCACAATCGCGTCAAAGAAACTCAGATTCTGAGGGTCGGTTCCCATCATCACCTAGTGACATATGCCACTCTGCAGATCTGCGAAGGGCTGCTCTTCTGCGATCGGTGCAAATGAGGACTCATCCTTTAGGGTCATCATCATTTGAATCCCCATCAAGTTCAGTTCAAGAGCCAGAGCCAGTGCAGAATATGGAAATAGAAGATCGACCGTGTTCTTGTATCAAGTCTTCAGTTGAGGAGAGGGGATATCAAATTGAGGAGTGTTTGAGTATAGTGGAGACAGAAAACCAGGAGAAATCTTGTGAACCTTTCGATGCAAACTTAAAGAGGAAGGACTCTAGTGATTGAATGTTTGTATATGAGTAAGATCATTTGATAGATTTCACTTTGGAAATCAGTTACTCAAACGTTGATTGTACCAGTTGATCCATATGTGTTCAAGTGTCTAGCTCCATGATTGCAGTTAGTTGTTATATTCCCTCTTTTACCTTGTTTGAAGCTAACAACATGATTTGTACATTGGAGTGGAATAGAATAGAATCTTTATCCAAAATTGAAGATACTGTTAAGAACCTCTCAGTCTGTGCAAACAGTTTTACCTTAACAGGAATTTATCACAGGTCTTTAAACCTGAATATATCTATTCTGTAAAGCAACTTTGCATAACAGTTTGCAGTACCATCACAATAGACTATACCGAGAAACCCCCCATACAAAATAGAACTAAACTTAATCCTCATCTGATGGGTTGGTGACGGTTGACAGACCTTCAAGGTGCAATACCCCCATATGCAAAAGCTGCAAATCCTCGAAATAAATTCTCTTATAATCCAATTGCCTTTTCAATTCAGCTAGGCGGCTATTAATCTGCAAAACGAACATGCTTCCAACTTCTTCAGATGCCGTTGACTCTCTTGAAATTTCAGAAGCTGCCCAATGAGAGTTATCGATGACTACATTGTTCAACCTAGCCAGTCGACGGGAAAAAATTAAAACATTTAAAATGATAATCCATGCTCATGTATAATCACAGTTATAACCTGAAGCAATGGAAACCAAACAACAACAACAACAACAACAACAAATGTCTTTCAACATGAGACAAACAAGGTTTTGACATGATTAAAGATTTGAGAATACCATAAAAGCTGCACCTTAAACAGGGCCGGAAAACCATTGTTAAAGTGTGAAGATCACGTCTGTGGCCTAGTTTATTATTTGATCCATTTTTTGATGAAGAAAATTACACAGAATAATACATAAAGTTGGTGTTTTACCAGACCATAAAGATGAAGCAGGCATGGAGACATTTGTTTAAACCTCAAAGAAGTAATACTAAGAGTACAAAATTCTGATAAGCAATCAGCCAGGATGCAGCATTCTTTACCTTTGTACTAGGCCTTGTGCATCAGTGTCGTTTGTCACTCTAAATAAAGCATCCACAGAATCCTTGTCTACCCTTGCAAACCCCTCTAGAGCACCGTTTGACTTACAAATGGAGTGGATCATGGGATCCGTAGTCTCTTTCCTGATGCCCTGAATTCTGATTGTCACGTTCTTCATGGCATCAAGAGGACAATTTTGAAGTTCTCTCCCAGTTCGTTCTAAATTCTTATATCGACAAATGAAGTTTTAGTAAGTTTTTGTAGCTGATGCAAACATTAGGCAAACAGATTGCAAATAAAAAAAGTGTACCACAGAATCAACTTCAGCGCGATCTCGGCCATCAAGCATATTCTCATTTGAGATAGAGCTTGAAGAACTGTATCCTTTTAAGGAATTCTTCCAGTTAAGATCATGACGGTTATGAAATTTCCCATCTGCAGTTTGAGAAGTTCTGCGACGATGACTTTGAAGTTCTCTCCCACTTGATTCAGGATTCTTATATAGACAAAAGTATCTTTAGTAAGTTTTTTGTACCTCAAATAAAACAGATAGCAATTAAGTAAAATTGTACCTCAGAATCAACTTCATACCAATCACCGACATCAAGCACATTCTCACTTGACATAGAGCATGAAGAACTGTCTATTTTTGAGGAATTCTGCCTCTTAACATCATGACGATTATGAAACTTCCCATTCGAAGTTTGAGAAGTTTTATGAAGACCTAAAAAAATGTCTGTTAAGCCACGCGCTGAATCAGTTTTCTGCATTAAAATAGATGATCCTGTCAATTGCTTTTTCAAGCATATACCTAATTACATAAGAACGGCATGTTAAAAACGAAAACAAGATGCAGGTTGCACATAGAAGTTGGACAATGGATTTCCAGGGTATAATAAATATAACCATGTAAACAATTACCAGGAAATGATCAGGTTTTTCCGTCACCAATTTCAGCTGTGTAGGAGCAGTTTCTGCCAAAGGTGCTCCTAACTCTGAGAAGTCATCTTCGGAAGAGAAATTGTGCACTGCTCTCCTCGAGGGCTCAAAACCTTGGTACTGGAAGCTAGAAATGTTTAGGCACATCATTCAGTACTTTGGAGCATGTGTTGGTTAAATTATAAAAGTGAACATTTCATACTTTTAATCAGGTAGATGCAAGAAAATTAAGGCTATACACATGTTCAAGACAGACAAATATCGACTTTTCAAGAATTCCAAGGACATATGAACATGAATACTGCAAACTGATATGTCGGAGCAATTCAAGGATCAAAGGAGTGTTCGTTTTAAGGGAACACCTGCTTAGAGATGCTATGTCTGCTGTATCGGCTTTCTGCAGACAAACAGAAGATATTGTTGATTGATCCCCAAGCACATATGCAAGAAACGTAAGTTCAATATGGAAAAAACAAATAAAATGCATATTTAAGTTGGATAAGAGCTATAAGAGAACTGTAAATGCAACTGTACAATAAAACATACAGCTTTCTCCTTAACCAATTTCGGCTGTGTATCAGCACTTTCGGACATGGGTGGACCTAATTCTGAGAAATCTTCCTTTGAATATGCATTCAACATTGCCATCCTCAAAGCCTCAAAATGCCGGTTCTGTAAGCTGGCCAAATTTAAGATTTAAATTATCCAGCATTTCAAAACAATGTGTTAATTCAATCATAATAATAGACTATTATGTATTTTACAGCTTAATCAGTCAATTAAAAGCAGAGGATGAGAAATCTCTACGCTAAAAGGCCAACGTTAATCACTCAAACATATCCAAGTAATATCCTTCAGAGATTTCACCCTAGCTGAAACACAACTACAAAATTGACTCAAAATAGTCAAAACCTTGGAAATAATCAAATATCATAACTCGATTACCAAATATATATCAAATGTGCTGTGATTTTCCTTTCCTTCTTTAGTCTACCAAATAAATAAAATGAATAGGAAAGTAGATATTCAATCTCGGACTAGAAATCAGAAAGCGTACATTCATTTTGAGACGGAGGAAATGAAATACATAAAATTTCGTATATTCGCAAGCTAGATTAGAGATTAAAAATTGAAAACGAGGAAAATTTTACCTGCAGAAACTCCGGATTTTGCAGTTGAACAAGTTCAAATATGATGAAGAAGAAATCGAATTTTCTACAGCAGAAGTTCTTCTCTGCCTACCTAAGAAAACTAAAATGCGAGATTTACAGTTACTAAGAAACATTTTTAGGGGATTGTTCAACAGTATTTAGGGAATTCTTCTCATCAGCCGAACCAGAAAAACAGTGCAAAACCCGAAACCGAGTTTCTCGACTTCATCGTCATGATAGAGCTAAAGAAGGGGTAGAGTCGGATAAACCATGGCTAGGGTTTTAACTTTAAGAAGAAGAAAAAAGAAAAAATAATAATTACTAATCACCCCCTCTCTCATAAATTATTTGTAAAGTCAGGACAAGGTGATTAAGAATTTGTTAATTGTGGTACTTGAAAGTCTTTTATTGATAGTGTTGAATGTATTTTTAAGGTCACTTGGTATTTGTTCTTAAGCCTAGATAAATGCTCTTTAACTTCTGTAAAAACTGAACTTAGTGCTAGTGATAGTATTTTGTGGCATGATATGCTCTCTAATGTATATGTAGGGTGTATTTGATCAAATATTTTGAACTACATATAAAATTTATTATATTTAGTATAATTTTTTTAAATCTCGTGTCGCCTCCCTTGTCTTCATCTCTGCATTCATCAAACATGTTTTAAATCGAGGGATATATACTAATAATAGAGAAATGAAGGAGAGAGTCAGCTAGACGAACCCAAATCAAAATCTTAATATATGCTTCACACCATGTTTATCATTCCCCTATTTTTTTTCTAATTAAGAGATCATGATGTTCTTTCAATCAATTTGACATAATTAAATGCAATTTCTCTCCTTCAGTCAATTTCCACCACACTCATGAAAAAAATACCTTAATCCCATATCTCGTCCTCCCTGAAAAACTATAGGGGCATCGTGGCACTTAAACTAATAAAAAAATCTCTTTTTTTTATGGATAAATCACATTTTCTTTTTTTTGCTAAGTAAAAGATTAAACAGATGAATCCAAAATCGGACGAAGGCATATTCGATGGATCTAGGTAGCCAGTTACAATATTAGATTTGGCCGAAAGTGCAATAAATCTCTTTTTCTTTGTGTAATACAAAAAATATCTTTTAAATCTAAAAATAATTTTATTTTTCTGGCAAGAAGGAAATTGGAATAATTAGCCACTTTGATCATCAACATATTTTCGTCTAGCCACTTTGGTCAAAATTCAAGTTTTTTAACTTATTTCATCATTAAAGTTTTTCCGGCCTGCCATTTTGGTCACTAAAGTTTTTTTAATTTTTTTCATCACTAAAGTTTTTTAGGCCTGCCATTTTTGGTCACTAAAATTTGTTCGGTCTGCCATTTTGGTCACAAATTTTTTTTCATTCTGCCATTTAGGTCACTAAAAAACTTTGATCAAAATGGCAAAATAAAAAAACTTTAGTGACCAAAATGGCAGGTTGAAAAAACTTTAGTGATGAAATAAATTAAAAAACTTGAATTTTGACCAAAGTGGCTAAACGAAAATATGTTGATGATCAAAGTGGCTAATAATTCAAGGAAATTGCAAGCCAAGATGACGGAAAAATTCGGCATGGGAAGGACCCAATGGGTACGGTCCCACACTCCTCTCACATAAATTAGGGAGAATCCACCTGATTGACCTGCGAAATCTAACCTGCAGGTGGAACCTGTCTAAATTTATGTGAGAGGAGTGTGGGGCTCCGCAAGATGACGGCTAACACGGATTAATTGCCATTTGCGTCCCCAACATATTTGCGCGCAGCCAATTTCATCATTTTTCTTTTTTTTTTTTAACTTTTCACATCCCCAATATATTTTCAAACAGCCACTTTCATCCTTTTTAACTTTTTCTAGCCATTTTCATCCCCAATATATTTTCAAACAGCCACTTTCATCCTTTTTAAAGTGGCTGTTTGAAAAATTTTTTTGGGGGATGAAAGTGACTGCTAGAAAATATATTGGGGATGAAGATGGCAGTTTGAAAATATATTGGGGATGAAAGTGGCTGAAAAAAGTTTAAAGGGATGAAAGTGGCTGTTTGAAAATAAATTGATGACCGAAAAAGTTTAAAAAAAAAGAAAAAGGATGAAATTGGCTGCGCGCAAATATGTTGGGGACCCAAATGGCAATTAATCCCGGCTAACACAAAAGTTCCACAATTGCATGCATAACGTGGGTTGTGCCACTTTTTCATGGAGCCCACCAAATCTGTAGGTGGTAGGCCCATTGCATTTACTTAATTTCTCTTTTCTTAAAAAATAAAGCATATACCTTTTTTTAATTTTTTTTTAGGAGAGCATAATCATATACCTTTATTTAGAAAGACAATATGTATTGCTTTCATTGTGTTTTGGCTGTTGAAAAATAATATTACCACTAGCCACATCAATTTACCCCTTGACTGAGCAACAATTTATTTATGACACTATTCTCCTCCGTGAGCTGGATAATTCATTTAGAGAGGTGAAAAGTAATTTTACATAATTTCTAAGTTATGAGAAATAAAAATAGTTATTAAAAAAAAAAAGTTATGAGAAATAATTTTATTAACAATATTTTATAAATTTTAATTTTCTTTTCAAGGGAAAACTGCTATAAGTAGCCATTATCTATTTATGAATTTCAATTAATAGACTTATCTTTTTATTCGACTATTAATAGACAAATAGTCGAATAGATGCAGCTATAAATAGTCGAATAAAATGATAAGTCTATTAATTGAAATTCGTAAATAGATAATGGCTACTTATAGCAGTTTTCTCTTCTTTTCAAATAATAAAATACTATTTTCAAAATAGACACAAAACATCAAAGAAAAAAAAACCATCTATCTTTTTTTTCCCCAACGTTCCATCATCATCATCATCCTAGCCCATAGTTTAGTTTGGCAGAGATGGTTAGAAAGATTATAGGAGGAAAATAGTTTATGATTCTTTTTGGTCAAATAAAAGAATTATATTTTAAAAAATATATAATAATAAAAAAAAACGTAGAAATACGATCTTTCAATAAGAAGGAAGGCATCACATAGTCATTTAAAAATAAGTTGCTCTTGACATAGAAGGACAAGAAGTATTAGTTGGGAATCAAGGAGTAGCCCAATGGTTAAGATTGCTCTTTCTCTGAACGAGATCCTTAGATCGATTCCTACTTTCCCACAAATTTTATTCATCAAAAAAAAACAAGAAGTATTGTCAGACCTTTCATTTTCTTAACATTAATGTAAGAGAAGAATAATTGGAATGAATATTCAGAAGACTCTAAAAAAAACTGTAAATGAATAGTTGGGGACGAGTAATAATTGGGAGAAATTATAAAATACCTCAAGTTGCTTCGGGATGTAGACATAATACAACAAGAAAATAGAGAAAATCTAAACTTGAAAAATGTTGAGGAAAAGGGCTCATTTTGGACAAAATTCAGGAAAAGTTGGGAAAAAAAATCTTATGTGCCTAATTCTTGTTTCATTATTTGTCTCACTTATAACTTATTGTCATATGATCACATCTTTTTGTACGAGTTTTACAATATTTTTTAGGTAATAAATTTTATTAATTAAAGAATTGACACATGTAGATCACGTTTTACCTGAAAAAACCTTAACTCAGTCTACTATCAAAAAATTAAAAAATAAAGTAACCAAATAAAACAGGATTTTTCTTATATAGACCAGGATCTTATGGTCCAGAATTAGCCACGTCATCACAAAATTGTCCCTCTCCTCCTTTTGTAGTGATGTAGCTAGTTATGAACCACAGGGACGAAGCCATGAATTATATTTTGGGGGGCAAAAAGCTGCAATAGTATGCCGACTTACCTATACAAAGTGCAAAAAAAAAAAATTGTGGGGACGAATTTGATAAAAAATTCCGAACTACATATAAAAATTACTATATCTAGTAGTATTTTTAAAAATCTCGAGGGGCGCATGATTCAATGGAACTGGTTAATATAGGAACTATCCAATAAAACAAAAATCACATAATCCATTAAGTTTCCTGCGAAGGTTTGACGAAATGAGTATTGCTAGAGAGCTAAAATTTAGTCAATTAATTGACTAAATCGGTGACAAAATGGTAAATAATTTGATGAATCCTTATATCAACAGAAGATGAATTTAATATTACCACTAGCCACAGCAATTTACCCCTTGACTGAGCAACAATTTATTTATGACACTATTCTCCTCCGTGAGCTGGATATTTCATTTAGAGAGGTGAAAAGTAATTCTACATAATTTCTAAGTTATGAGAAATAATTTTATTAACAATATTTTATAAATTTTAATTTTCTTTTCAAATAATAAAATACTATTTTTGAAATCTTTGAGGCAGACATTCCTCTCTAAATTCGTCCACGCTTCCTTTGCTAAAGAGAATTCCATTATTAAAATAGACACAAAACATCAAAGACAAAAAGAGAAAACTGCTATTAGTAGCCATAATTTATTTACGTTTTTATATTAATATATTTATCTTTTTATTAAATTATTTATATCCGCATTTATTTACGGGTCACTATAAATGTTCAATTAGTAAATCTGACCACTTTTCAGGCAAAAAAATAACACGTGACTTGCACATGCTCTCGGAGTGAAGGGTAAAATGTCATTACACCAGCCCCACTCCACCCAGGCACTGAAAAATTTCTCCAACACTCCACTGAAAAATTCTATGTCCCCGTTTCTGTTCCCATCATTTTCCCCAACTAATCACAATTCACCCTGTGTATATATAATTGAAAAAAAATATTTATAGTAAATTCTAATTAGTTAAGGAAAAAGATGTGAACAGAAATGGAAATAGAGAATTTTCACCCGTCGTAACCTCCTACTCCCATGTTCTATTTATTGTTCAGACTCCACTAAAATTTCCCGATTCACAAACAGAGCTTACTAAAAAATTACAAGATTACTGATCCCACTTCCTACAACTAAAAAAAACAAAAGAAAATATTCAAGAAAGAAGCCAAGCAAGTATTGCACTTTGCTGCTCATGAATGTCCATTTCAACTGGACTTTTATTTTTTACTTCAGTCCCTAAAAAGTTGTTTTCTTGTACTGTCGTACTGTCAAAATCTCCTTCTCCGTTGACTAACGTTGACCCCCACAACCACGGCAACATGCTCGAATCTTCCGTCCATATCGGATCGTTATTATTGTAGTTATTTCCATCAAAATCATCCCAAAATTCCCACTTTTCCCAGTCATTTGCACATAATGTTTTTTCGTCGTTAACGCCGTCTAATATCATGTTATCCAGCTCGCCGCCGTTGTTGCCTCCGGTCTCTAGGCCACTTGTTACGGTGTTTCGTGCGAGTTCATCAGTAGTTTCTCCTGGACTTTGGTTTTGCTCTGGCCACGAGAGAGCACTAGACAAGGTCTCTTTCTCCAGTATTGGTGTACTAGGCATATGTACTACTGCTGCGTTAGTCGCATCATTTGATACTTTTGGTAATTTTTTCGATGGTAACGAGGATTGTACTTTTGTCGGGATGTCGGACATTTTGTTCTTTTTCATAGCCGATCGACTTGTCCGACCACCACGTCGCTTTGGCTTTGCTAAATCCGTCGTCGATGCAGCAACCGCCGGTAAAGTAGTTTCGTCATGACCGACAGCTGGAGGTCTCCTGATAAAGCAGGGGAGCTTTCTGCTTAAATGAGAGTTCCAGTAATTTTTAATTTCATTGTCTGTTCTACCTGACAAGTGTCCCGCAATTAAAGACCACCTAAGAAAAGACAATAACCATGATCTTGTCATTATTTTATTTTATTTAATAATTCCACAACTAATATTTACTGTGTTTAGTATATTCTTTTTAGTCTCCATCAAAGCCATTAATGCTTTTTGCTTTTGAGTAGACGTGGACACAAAATCAGTGGTTAGAAATGGAAAGGTTTACAAGAAACTTGACCCCATGATAGGAGGGATCAATCCTCAGAGCTGCATAATTTTCACCGACAAAATGAAAATTGAAAGACAAAATGATACAGAATATCTAATCTATGTAGAAAGGATCGACAAATCGGTAAAAAAATAAAGGAAACACAAGGAAAAAAGAAAAAAGAATGCACACCTGTTACCAAGAGTGGCATGCAACTTGATAATTATTTCTTCCTCTTCTGAAGAAATGTTGCCTCTCTTCAAGTCGGATCTCAGGTAATTAATCCATCTCAGTCTGCAACTTTTTCCACACCTAAGCAAACCTGCAAAATAAATATTATGTTTTTGGATAATCATCACAATAGTATTAGGTTAAGCGTACTTAGACGGGAGTAATATTAAAATGGGTGACTTTTTAGAATATCCTCGAAAAAAAAAGTTTCGCAATAGTAATTACCTGCATTCTTTGGCAATGATCTCCAAGAACCTTCACCATTGGCTAGAATGTACTTAGTCAAGATTTCATCTTCCTCCGCCGTCCACCGCCCTCTTTTCAGGCCTACCTTCTCACAACAAGGAGCTCTACCCATTTTTTGGAGCTTAGTACGGCGGCTTTGGTCACTTTAGCTGGTTTGACTTTGTAACTAATACTAGTATAGTAGTATTATGCATGCATGACAAGTTGAAATTGTTATCATCGAAATCGTTATAAAAAAAGGTCTAGACATTTATAGATAGAGAGAGTGAAGTAAGATAAAATGACGTCAAAAAGTGTGTGCGGTGTTATATGATGCCACGAGTGCTAATTAGTAAGACACTTGTCGTGGCTTATCCACCGTCCAGAGCCTCGTGACGGGGCTTCCATCTCCCACGTTGATTATCCCTCGTACCACGACTTTTTTCCGTAATCTGTATTTTGATACTTTACTCAATTAGTTCCGATTGAAATCTGTAAAAATTAGTTTATGAGTCTTTATATTCTTTTAAAATTAATTGGGGATGAGATATGTTAATCTCTGAACTGATAAGTGATAAAGGGCCAGTTGACAATAAGAGATTGTTAATTCATGAGTTTATAAGTCAAGATACATATCTTCTTTAAGCAATCTATGTAAAACTTTATATTTCACTATAATCTACTAAGAATTGTGACATATTAATAAGAGATCTTTAAATTAACAACGAAGCGCAGCTCAGGAGGTAAGATGTTTCACTTTTAACCGGTAGGTCGTGAATTCGAGTCATGCTGGAGAGGAAGTGAGGAAGCACTATCGACCCTCCTTTGAAAAGAAAAAAAAAAAAAAGATCTTTTAAATTTGAGATATTAATTACTTTTAAAATATCTTGAACTCACAATTTTGCTCTAAATAAATTATGAAGAGTTGATTAAGATAAAGCTAACCGACTTCTTTCTTGTCCTCCTTACTTAATAGCCCTTTTTTGTCCTCCTTTATAGCCCACACTTGCCACTATGTGCTTTTATTATTTTCATCTAACTTCTGCTACTTCCTCGCTCTATATTTCATATTCATATTCAATTTTTCATCCCTTTGGTCCTCCATGTATAAATTACAAACACCCTTGCTTTCAAATGTGGCAACATTTATGTTTTTGCATGAGGACACATCTCCCTTAACTCATGTTCCATGCAAACAAAAATTTCTCCAACACTCCACTGAAAAATTGACCTCATATGTCTATTTAATTGTGTCATGCCGTCGTGGCCATGTGTGGGCGGTTGAGAGTTCTAACTTCATATAAGGTTGGGAGTGCGACTCTTGTCTATTTTAAGTTCAAGTTTTCTTCCAATCTCCGTTCAAATTGAATGTGTAATTTCGTAAAATTAAGGGGTAAAAACGAATAAGGCCTAATAATATTTCTATTCAATCATTAGTTGCGTCCTGTCCATTAGTAGTGTGACATCTCTCGAAGTAAAATAAATACTTGATGGAGTTTCTTTTTCCATTTTTTTAATGATGTCATGCCATGCATATTTGGATTTAGTTTAAGAGTTTAAATGAAAATATTTTTTGTTTATAGGAAAATATATTTTGAAGAAAGAAAAAATAGAACTTTCAATCTGATCTCGAGATTCCTTTGTATTTTAGTCATGAGAGGAGAGAAACCCAATTAATATTGAATACTCTGTCTTGTTATGCCAGTGGTGGTTGAAGGTCTTCAATGAATTTTAACGGTAAAATCCAAAAAAACCAGAAAATCATTGTACTTTAATGGTTAAATATGGCTAAGAATCCTCGGTCCCTTTCCCGTCCAACCAATAAAAAAAATGACATGTATTAATTTTTTAATTAAAAAATTATAACCTATAAAAAAGAGTGAAACCCACAAGAAAAAATATAAACGTAGCAAATATCTATTTGTGGAGATACAAAAGGGGACACAGAACGGGACATACAATTTTTTGCCGTTAAATATTACCACCACGGTTCCAATGCGGAATGGGTATTTGTTCCGCATGTACGGAATGGATTTTCAGCCATTGGATTAAATTTTTGACGACTGAGATTGATTTAAAAAAATATTTGTTCTCATTTTGAGAACACCTGTTTTTTTGTAAAATAATTGTTTTTCACGTAAAAAAATGTTCCGCATGTGAAAAAAAAAACATGTTCCGCATAAGAGTCGGACTGAAATATTAAGAGCTGGGTTTGTATATAAAATAAAAAATACTCACCACGTAAAATTGAATGTTAATATTTTCGGTACAAATGAATAGAAGATGAATGATTCGGTTTCGGACAAAGAGTGTATATACTTCATGCCATTTTATTAAGTTATGTTCATTAAGTGTAACTCAAAACTCCAAATGAGTAGATGATCTGGCAAATAACTATTCCCTAATTAGAGTGCCAAGAACATAAATTTACATAATAATGCCTAAGTACATTAAAATTTAGTTATGAATTTCCCTTTGAGACACGATGAAATTATTTGAATCAAGTCAATCTAGAACACTATGGTGAAAGAAAAGTTACATTGCTAATAAAACCCTAGGCTCCGGCTCATATGACTGGTCCTTGGTCGAACCTGAGCTTTCAATGTAAAGTATGAAAAATAAATAGCTACTCGTAATTAGTTTTCTTAATCTTATTTTTTGTTATATGTAACCATTTTGATTCTAATGATGTCGGAGTAGTCATTAACACTATGATGAATTAATTTAAGCTATTTCATTCGACTATTTAGATAAATATTTAATAACAACTTTACCTTGATTGTTTTAAATAATTGCCTAAATAATTCATTTAACATAGTACTAAATAAATAGTTATCAGTATCAAAATCAGACTGATATTTACTACAACGAGAAATACATTACGGCCAAGAAACTTTCCCGCCTTAACCAAATTTCAACCAGTGTTATTGGGACTGTTTGGTTGGAATATTTCCAAAATATTTGATATTTTGTATTTCGTCAAAATCATCATTCAAGATTCTAGAAAGAATTGTTTCTGGGTTTTTTTTCCCTATGTACGGGTGTAAAAATAATAATCACCATATGGATGAAAAGTCTTGTAACAATCGTTGGTCCCATGAGCAAAAGCTGGATGAAAACTTTTGGTTGATACCACTTCAAGGCTGTTTGTTGTACTTGTAAAAAGGCAAACATAAGAGGACTCCAAAATATCGTTCTCCCTATCTCCGCAAACATGTATAGAGACTGGTTGGCAAAGTTTAATTCCGGTGTAATTGGATTCAATCTAGTTGAATTTTGAACGGATCAAAAACTCAAATTGAAATTAAAATTTTATTAAATTGTGTTTGAAAATTAAATATTAAGACCTGTAATCTAATTTTAGTTTGAGATTATTGCGGGACAAGCAAGAATTCAAATCCAAACACAATCGAATTGGATCCAAATTTTGTTTATCATTCTGGTCGCCTACCTACTGATAATTTAGTGATTTTTTGTGTGCGACAACAAAGGTAATCTTTAGTACCAGAAAACAAATTAAAACTTTTGTCCGGACAACTTTCTACCTCTCAACTTGCACTAGTGGAGTCCGGATCTGGTGCACAATATTTTGGCTCAATTGTTCTAATACATTTTGACTTGTTAATAATTGAGAAAAAAATAAACTAATATTCTTCAAAATAGTTATAAACAATTGTTATTTGTTTAGGGGTGAAAATCCTCTGTCCCCATTTGTGTGTGTCCCCGTGTCCCCAACTAATCAGAATTTACTACATAAATATTTGTTTCAATTATATATACACATGGTGAATTGTGATTGGTTGGGGACACGGGAACACACACAAATGGGGACGGAGGATTTTTTGCCTTTGTTTAGTATGTGTTATTGAAGGATAAACAAGGGCGAACTTAAGTGATGGTGGGGTGAGGTGAGGTGGGGTGGGTGGGCTGGGGGACTTTTCTCTCTCTCTCTCTCTCTCTCTCTCTCTCTCTTTTAATGGGGGGTATTCTAGAGTTTTTAATATATTTTCACCCTATATTTTGTTTATAATTTCACTCCGCCCCCAATTTTTTTGAGGAAAAGTTATATAGTACTTCCTCCATTCCCATTTAATTGTCTTTTAGGAGATATATGTGTATCCAAATTAATTGTCATTTACATGTCTATTATTAGGTATCAACAATTTATTTCAATTATGCTCTCAACATATCTTTTATTGGAAAAGTGAAAGAGAGGGAGGAAGGAGTATTATTGAAATTGTGGTGAAAATATTATTGTTTGAGTTTCTTAATTTTTTCAAATCCTAAACGACCTACATTGAAGAATGGAGGGAGTAACATATAGTGTACTAGTTTGGCCCCCCTAACCTACACTGCTAATTCCGTCCATGAGAATAAATGTTCATTCCTATTAAAATCCTCAACCATCAATCAAACTGATCCAAAAGTTAAAATTGTGTGCTGCACGTATAAACAACAACAACAACAAAAACAAAGCATTAATCCCAAGTAATTGAGGTCGGTTACATGAATCAATATAAGATTTCTGCATGGTCACTCGTATGAATACATTCTCTTCATTTCCTTCTATAAAAAACCATAATCTAATCTAAAAAGAAGGTCAAGTGACGCTTCAGTTCAAAAACTTGAAGGCTTGAGAAATGAGTTTGTAAGAAGTAGGGAAGGTCGATGAAGGTTTGGATAGAAATAATTGAGAGTGATACGGATTTGTTATGTGTTCAAATTACTGCAAGCGATTTTCCCATATCTTATCTACCGGGTAATTTTATTTTTCACTCTATCTTTTATGCACGTACAGACATAACACTTTTTCAAATGAAATCCAAAGCTCTCCAATGATGCATTGTGGAATGAAGGGCTAGGGGTGATCTGAAAACCTGACAAAAAACACTTAATGGTAGGATTGTTTTACTTACTCTGCAGTCCGTATTATGTGTAGACATCTTTTTTTTAGTATATGCAAAACACTCATAATAGGTGTTCGTTTTAAATCATTATTAACAGTCGAAATTTTATCTTTGTGCCTTTACTTGTTTCTGAGCTTTTCCAATATGGGCGTGGTCTGTCGTCAGCCTGAATCACTGTGAGCTTTCAAAAATGAAAATGAAAAATTTGTTTCATAGCAGTAACTTAGGTCTATAATGATCCACAGTAAATCTAAGTGGGCTAATCATCGACTAATGTGGGCCATTATCATCAATTCAAATTGGGCTATATATGGCCCATGAAATTAGAGGAATCTTAGATGGGCTTTCTCGTTATCAATCTCTGCAACTTGGGTCCACTTGTGTTTTTTCCTTTGAAACCATAAGGGACTTCCCGGGAAACGAAGACTCGCATAGAGAAATAAGAGTGGGTCTGGGAAAGGAACTGTTTGAGTACGTGGCAATTAGTAATTGGCTAGAACACGTGGAGGGCTCTCTGATTGGTCAGTTCCGGCAAGAACACGTTGCTGAAGTCTTTGATACTGCAATTCCACATTGAGAGGGAAAAATCACTAAAC
The DNA here is from genome assembly GCA_026122235.1 of Vinca minor. Classification (NCBI taxonomy): domain Eukaryota; kingdom Viridiplantae; phylum Streptophyta; class Magnoliopsida; order Gentianales; family Apocynaceae; genus Vinca; species Vinca minor. The sequence continues at coordinate 279,639 of JAOCZM010000085.1, read as the reverse complement.
AATTTTCTGATTGTTGGCAAAATCTTGATGATTCTCTTCTCCGAATTGTTATATCAGACGATCAAACAATAGATTTTGATTCCGAAGCAGAAGATTGAAGCGGTCCTAATTTATGCAAAAAAATGGCGCATCGGATAGTGAAGTTTTTGTTCCTGTTATGTTTTTTTTGCTGTTCGTTAATTGCCATTGCAGCGTATGTAACACTCTCTCATTTGTTCTTCATGTATTATGATTTATGAATCTGCAAATCACTAGAGTTTGATGCATTTACTGTTTCTGATTCATTGTTTCGGTGGTTTCAGGAAGAGTTATTACGATATTTTACAAGTGCCTAAAAGTGCTTCGGACGAACAGATAAAGAGAGCCTACAGGAAGCTTGCTTTGAAGTATCATCCGGATAAAAATCCAGGAAATGAGGAAGCTAATAAGAAATTTGCTGAAATCAACAATGGTTAGAGTTCAATGTTTTCCTGTTTATGCTTCCTAATTTTGTTCTGTTTTATTTGTTTATTCACCTTTATTGTGGTGGATCTTCAGCTTATGAAGTGCTATCGGAGAGTGAAAAGAGGAATATATACGATAGACATGGTGAAGAAGGTCTCAAACAGCATGCTGCTAGTGGTGGCAGGGGAGCCGGAATGAATATGCAAGACATATTTAGCCAGTTAGTCTCATATTCCTTTTCTTGTTCTGTTTATTGCTTTTAGTTTTACTTGACGAGTGCAAATCCATTGCTATCGAGTAATTCACATATATACTTGTGATTCGGTAGCTAGATATCTGCTCAATTATAGTCATGGAGTTATTGTACGTAAGTATTCTGTGGATTATGATAGTAATGGAGTTATGGTAGAAAAATGTTATTCCAATAAGATTTAGCAATTATTTGCTAAATTAACCAATACATAGTCATATTAGTTAATGTTCATATTAGTTACTGTTGTCACAAATTACTAACATCTTCTTCCTGTATAGGAGTGAGAATTTGTGTATTCAATTCAATTGAATAAATTTTTGTTCTAACATGGTGAAAGATTGTATAAAAGAACAAGCATCCTGCATCTAAGACTTCAAATCAATAGGAAACTGATAGACGGTCAGTTATATGGGTCAGATTGATATGTTATTAGGCATAAACTTTTCCAAGAGGTTGGCTGAGAGTCTGAGACAAAGTAAGTCTATATGACCCTGCAATTTTTACTATTCGATGGCTCAAGTTATAAGAAATCAAATAACTAATGTGCATCTAGATAAAACAGTTTGATGGAAGCGTTTCTTGCATTATTGGTATGTGGACGCTGTCAAATTATTTTTTAAAGTAATATGCTTCATGGCCTGTAAAATGAAGATGTGCAGGTTCTTAGGAAAAATAGGTTTTGTACATGAAATATAAATTGTTATAAGTATTATTTCCTTCGTTCCTTGCTTTAATCTATCATTTCCTTTTTGTCCTTGATTCAAAGCATTTTGCATTAGCTCTCTATATAGGGAATGTGCTAGTAGTCTCTTTGTGATGCTTGTTAGGGAGAAAAAGAGTTTCAAATTATTTCCTTCTATTCATAATTGATTGGGTTTGTAACACGTTTTCTTATTATTTTCATCTGGTAAAGAACTTTGCTAAATTTGGATTCTTTGGTTGAGTTATTAGGTTTAGAAATTCATGAAAATTTTGAATGTTTTCTAGGTTCTTTGGCGGTGGTCAGATGGAAGAAGAGGAGAAAATAGTGAAAGGAGATGATGTACTTGTTGAATTGGATGCATCACTAGAAGATCTATACATGGGGGGTTCATTGAAGGTAATTTGTCCTTCTGAGGATTTTAGGACTGTCTTCATAGCTGTTATAGGCTTCTCTTCAAATTTTGCTTTCAATGGTAATTTGTCAACTTTACATATTGAAAATCAATGTTTGTTGTCCTCTCCTTGTTGGTGTCTGATGGTATTATTAGGTATGGAGGGAGAAAAATGTTATAAAACCGGCCCCTGGTAAGAGACGTTGTAACTGCAGGAATGAAGTCTATCACAGGCAAATTGGTCCCGGTATGTTTCAGCAGATGACTGAGCAGGTATGCAACCATCAAAACCTTTGGAAGTAGTCCCTCCTGTCCTGCTTTAGTAAATATGTTCTTACCTTTTTTTTCTCTCAGGATAGTTGCATTGGTCTTTAGCATGACTTTAATTGCCAGTTGTCCTAACTCGTTCTCATTAATTCTTTTAGGTCTGTGATCAATGCCCCAATGTAAAGTATGAGAGGGAGGGCTACTTTGTTACCGTTGATATTGAGAAAGGAATGCAAGACGGGCAGGTAAGCTTCGTATTTTATTGAACCTGTTCACAGTAACAGGGCTACTAGAATAAAAATGGAAGTCCCCTGCTTTAAACTCCTGATATTTTTTAAAACACTTGCATAGTTTTTGTTTATGCCAAATATGGGTTACTAATTTGCAAAGGGTAATGTGGATTATGTTTTCCGGAAGCTAAGCCATCCCGAAGTTCTTTGAATTAGCCAATGAGTGTAACTTTTATACATTGATATAGATAATGTAGAAATTCAAAGTTATTGAAATTATCTTTGGTTCTTATATGGCCAAAAGTAATAATAACAATAATGATAAGGAGAAGTGAAACGGTAATATAAGCAAAAATTGAGGGAAGAGAAAACTAAGGCAATATTCACTCTTGGTGGAAGTCCCACATCTCAGTTCCCTTTCAAGGGATTCTCAGCTTGGAAATTGACTTCTGTGTGTTCACCGAGTTGTATTAACATAAATCTTTGTCTTTTTTAGGAAGTGGTATTTTACGAAGATGGCGAGCCTATAACTGATGGGGAAGCTGGAGATCTGAGGGTTAGTTGCTGCTGCCTTCACTTTCTAATTATAATACATTTCTATTTTTTGTTGATCATTCTCATGAATATTATTTTTGGACAGTTCCGCATCCGTACAGCACCTCATGATCGCTTCAGGAGGGAAGGCAATGATCTCCATACAACTATAACTATAACCCTGGTAATTCTTGCTGTATTGAAGATTTTTTTTGCCATCGTAATTTCATATTCAAGTAACTAGACGTGGAACATCGCGATGTAAGAAAGCGATCCCATTTACCTTTTTCCAACCTAGGATAATAATCTCATGGGTAGCCTACATGTTATCTTATTGATTTGTCATGTGTTACTTACGTCTGATTTCCATTTATGTTTTATCATCTCCTTTCCTGACTTGTAGATGGTCCTTAATGATGTGTTCTCTTGAATTTTTAGGTGCAAGCTCTTGTTGGCTTTGAGAAAACCATCAAACACCTTGATGACCATTTAGTCGACATTAATTCAAAGGTGAGTATAAAGTATCTATGATTGTGGCTGAACTACTAGCTAATTTTGTTCACTGTTCCTTGTATCTAGTAAGTAGAGAGTAATGTTGTATGTGATTTTATGTTTTACCACTCAGGGAATCACAAAGCCGAAGGAAGTGAGGAAGTTTAAAGGTGAAGGAATGCCACTACACTTCAGCAACAAGAAGGGTGATTTATTTGTCACATTTGAGGTATTATTCCCGAATTCACTAACAGAAGACCAGAAGACCAAGATCAAGGCAATTTTGGGTTGAAATATAAGACTTCATATTTAGGACATTTCCTCGTCGCGCTCCTTTAGTTGCAACATAAGGTTTTCACAAGTAGAATATGACATTCTTTGGCCCTTTTCATATGTTGTCTGGAAAATATTACTTAATTCTTTACCTCCTCCCTCCAGCCTGTGGGCTGGGGGCTTCTTTTTGTTGGGCTATTTTGAGTTGACGGTGATCTCCAGTGAATATAGAACCGGAGCTGTTGTGTAGAGAAGATATGGAAATGTTGCACGGATCCATTAGTACGTAACTTTACAACTCTTCTAATATAAGAGGATTAAACTCGATTAACACACAACTTTTTAGTACAAGTCAAATGTGCTTATTAATTTTTTTATCAAACAAAAATGTGAGGTTCGATTTTGGATCAAGGGATTATAAGTACCTTCTTTTGCAATATATGGTGTTTTAGATTTACATAAGAATTAAAATGTGAAAGCAACAAGAGTATATTTTTTCTTCTAAATATATCTGATATTATCTATATTTTTCCTTGCGAAAAAAAACTTTTTAATTGAAAGTACTAAAAATTAAACTTAAAAACTAGTAATATTATAAAGCAAAATTATGATTGGCCCTATCTTGACACGTGTGTAAAAGTTGGCAAAGAGAATGAGAAATACAAGACTATGATCTGCGAGGACCTTTTCAGAAACACGTCACGTTACATTTGTAGTTGATCCGTGCCCCAGTTGACCTGGCGTTCATGCTAATATCCCCGAACTTTTGAAACATCTACAGTTTGACGGGTCCCTTTTTATTTTTCACTCTTTTTTATTTTTGCTAAATTCGTCCCCTCTTTGCTAGTGCTTTCCTTAACTAGTCAATGTACTAAAACCTTGAGAATAACAATAATGAATCATTTGCTTGGAAACATCTCGAATCATTCGAGACAGTTAAAAATAGTACTCCCTCCATATTCTCATTTAATTGTCGTTTAAGAGATCTATATATATTCAAATTAATTGTCATTTAAGATTTTTTTATTATTTGTCAATAATTTATTTCAATTATATCATCGACATTTATTTTATTTGCCGCCTCTGTCATCCCTATTTTTTCATTTCTTTTCTTATGCTATATAAGTGTGATAGAGGGGTAATATTGAAATTTTCAGTGAAAATGACAAATTTCTTAATTTCTAAAATTGTCTACAGAGTTTTATATTTATGAATAAAGGGAGTAGTTTAGAAAGAATATAATTTTGAAAGTGAATATTTAAATTATGTTAGAGGAGTATAATTTTGTTCTCCTGCTCTAAATAAATGTTAAAATCCTTCCTTTTGTACCACTAAAATAAAACTTGATTGGCGATAATGAAATTTTATAGTTTCTTTGTAGTGAACCTTCCCAAGATTGTTGAGACTCAACCTTTTCAATAAATAGAGCATTCGAACTCATAACCTCTACGTCATCAAGTCTAAGCCTTGAGCATTAGATCAATGCTTCATTGTCATTTTTTTTTTAAATATAAGAACAATTAGATTGCAAAAAAATAGATTGTGAACCCGAATCTATTGTACCAATTTGTCAGATTCTCTCAATATCTTGCACTGATTGTTTTAGAAAATTAAGAGGGAGAATCCCTTACAAACAAATACCTCATAATTTAATGTTATTTGTACTGAATGGTGCCACTAACATACATGGTAATTTTTTCTGAGTTTGAATTGTAATTTTTGTCTAAAAAAATTACATAATAAATTTTTTATTTTTTGGACCGTAAACATAAATATGTGCTAACACATAACCACAATACTGTGAGCATAAATATATATTGGAGACCGAACCACGTAAATATCCACTACGATTCCTATGCGGAATATGTTTTGTTATGTATGTGCGAAACGGATTCTCAATTGTTGAATTAAAATTTTGACAGTTGAGATTAATTTAAAATGAACATTTGTTCTGATTTTAAAACACTTGTTCGTGTGAACAAGTGTTTTTAACCTGTTTTCAAGGGGGAAAAAATATTCCGCATAGGAACCGGATTGGTAAATATCAATATCCTTTTGCGTTGATTTATCTATTTTCTTTTCTATCCTGCTTCCGCTGACCAACCTTCCACATGTATGAATGATGAAGAAGTAATATAAGGGGTGTATTCAATTATGATTTTTAAAGATTATTTATGGATAAATAAGTCTAGTGAATTTTAAAAAACTATCTAAGATTTTAAAAGAATGTAATGACTTATAAAAAATTTTTTTAAAGATTTTGTATACTCATAATTCTTATGTTTGGATTTTAAAGATTTATATCATAAGAATTTATAAGATTTGAAATTATTACAATGACTTTTTATTTGTACGATAATAACTAACCAACTTAGTTGGATGAAGAACAATGTCTAGTTCAATTATGCACAAATTCTTCAGGAACAAACTTTACAACCCAAACTTTTCAAATAATGGTGAAATTTATCCTTCACATACGTTTTATGATAGGTATAAGGTCAGGTTGCGGACACTTGGTTCAAATGGAATGAAGCCATAAACATAAAGTCAATAAAAGTCAATTGGTTAAAGTCGTGGTCAATACAAGTCAATTGGTTACCGAATTACTGACCGAAATTCAATTCAATTCGCAATTCGAATTTGATAATTCAATGTAAATTCGGTAATTCGGCTACATACCAATTCAATTTGGTAAAAAATGTGACGAAATCGGTTTGACTATAATTGAATTGGTCTGACCGAATTCGAATTCATTTTTTTCATAATTTTTTAATTTTATTATATAGTTAATATATATAAAGTAAATAGACCCTACAAATTGTTATTTTGGCGGTTTTGCTATTAATTTTCCGTGTAAATATGGTTGAATTAAACGATAACTAATTTATTATTTCGATTATTTTTTCTGAATTTATTGTTTGTTTTGGCTTTGTTTTTTCTTGATGTTCAATTAGAGTTTTCTTGTGAAATCGGCCAATTCGGCAAAAAACGAATTCTGAATTCGCCAATTCGAATCCGATAATTCTGAATTCGAATCCAAATTGGGTATGCATTTAGGTTCTAAAAAAGTTGAAAACCCCTAATTCAAATGACCGAATTGGCGAATTCGAATTCGGTACTCACCACTACTTGCATTAGCAATAACATAAACGGGATCAAATGGAATGGAACAATAAATAAAAGCAAACATTCAAAGTAACAACTTGTTATATTTACTTAGCAAAAAAAAAAAACTTGTTATATTTAATTATTAAAAAATTCGAATTCGAATTCGGCACACCAAATTCAAAAATAGTCAAACCGAATTTGTCCCAAATTCGACCAATTCGAATTCGAATTGCCAAATTGAATTCGAATTCGGTCGGAATTCGGCAAAAATCGAATTTGCTCACCCCTAGTAACAAGAGTCAATGAAAAAAAGAACAAATAAACAAATCATGAAAATCCAACTAAAAAGTCTTATGGGTTAGGGTGAGATCTTTTGTAGGGTTTGATATTTATATTTTTCACTAAAAAAATCCCATAAATTCCTAATTAAAAAAAAATCCATCGAAATTTGGAAGTTTTTGAATACCAAGACTTTTTGTTACTTGTTTAAAGTCCTGATTGAATACCACTGGATTTAAAAATTATTTTTAAAAAATCGTAATAGTCTTAATTTGATTGAATACCACCTGACTTATTTAGATTAATTAAAAAATTTAATTGAATACCACAAAGATTTATTTATCTTAGAATAATCTTTTAAAATCTCCATTGAATACACAAATAAATATCAGAGTAGACGAAGAAGGAAATTCGGTTACCTAATTGTTTAGGTTCATAAAAGCTTAACAAGAAAAGAAATCTCAACTTTTTCCATTATTATTATATTCTCCTATCTGGAAGTTGGCCAATTCTAGCTATCAAACATTGAGAAAAAGTACTCAAACTTAAAAACTTTCCCCAACAATCTCGGATTTCTCTTTCTTCTTTCTTTCAAGTTTCCATTTTCTTCATCTGCCGAACCTTAGATTTATGTATATATAATAAGATCATATTGATCCTTTCAAAGAAGAAACAAATAAAAATCCCAGATGGATAGTTTGTATTTGAAGGCCGGGATTCACGGGATAGCGACGCCGATCGCGGTAGCCGGAGTCGGTAGTTTAGAAGTCCGTACGAGCAATCCTTCTCAAATTAGCGCCGCCGCAGCAGCGGTGGGGGGTCGTTCGTCGACGGCGATTTCGGTGGAGAATGCGTCGGTGTCTTCGCCGCTAAGGAACTCTCCCTCCTGGGGCGGCTTCTCATTTAGGTATCCGCTTAGATCTCTGTGGCAAAGAGGAGGAGGAGGAGAGAAAAACAACAGATACGACGCCGCATTAGCTGTGGAGGAAGCTGTTTTGGTGGACGAAGAAAAGGAGGAGGTAAAAAGGAATGATCAGGAGAATGATGGTGAAGGACAAAATGGGAATTGGGTGTTGAGGATTTTGCAAGTCCAGTCGCTTTGGAAGCAAGAAGCAGGGGTAGAAAAGGAAAATGAAATTCCTGATCAGGAAAAGCAGAGCAATGAAGGTAATGAACCTGGTGATGAAGAGTGTGATTTGTGTAGCATTAATGACGACGACAAAGTAGAGTTCGATAGAGATTCATTTTCGAAACTGCTTCGGAAAGTGCCGTTGCCGGAAGCTAGATTATATGCTCGGATTTCATATCTGGGAAATTTGGCTTATTCCATACCTCAAATTAAGGTAATTCCCAGCTACATTTTGGTTATTTGTTTGTGTTTTAATTAAAGATCGTCTCTTTTGATGTCACAAATATACAGAAAAATGGTTCTATTTGGATCTGTTAATGGAGGTTTTGATTTCATTGGCAATTGTAAAAAGTAGTCTTTTTTGTTATTTGGATATGTTATTGGGGGCTGTTTGTTGTTGCTACGTGTCATAAACGACTTATATTAATGAATGAAGATAGTATATGATTTTATTTTTTAGGTGCTTTCTTTTCTACATAACTACTTTGCTTCTGTTTAAGCTGGATGTTTCTTCTAATGGGTCTTGTTTAATATGTCCTTTCTTTATGTTCCTTAACTCTGCAGCCAGCCAACCTCCTCAGATCTCATGGACTGCGTTTTGTGACTTCGTCACTGGAAAAGAAAGAACAGGCACTAAAGGCTGATAAAGAGAGAGCATCAGCTGAGGATCAACAGAAAGAAGAGAAGGAATCGTCGAAAAAGCAGCAAGAAGACGAGGGAGAAACCAAAGTGAACTCGTCAACTAAAACTCAAGAATCAGGAGATACAGGGGAGCAAATACAAAATGAGGAAATCACGAAAGGAAACCGGATAAGTGCAGCTGCTGCTTATCAGATTGCTGCCTCAGCTGCTTCTTATTTGCATTCTCACACAAAAAGCATCCTTCCGTTCATGTCCTCCAAATCTAAGGCGGAGGAAGATTCAACTCTAGATAGCTCTGGAAGAATGGAAAGTGAAAAAAGGATGGATAAAGAAATGGCTTCATTAATGGCAACCACTGACTCGGTCACTGCTGTTGTTGCTGCTAAAGAAGAAGTGAAACAAGCTGTTGCAGATGATTTAAACTCATCACATTCATCACCATGTGAATGGTTCATCTGTGATGATGATCAGAGTGGAACAAGATACTTTGTCATTCAGGTAACCAAATAGTTACTCTCTAGAATCACATATCTTAGCCTGTTTGATATTGCATTCGGTTTTCCACGACTGTTGCTAAGAGCTGTTATGACTTACACAAGTCTGATTAGTTTGGTCTTTAACCTACATTTGATTTATCACTGCAGGGATCTGAATCCTTAGCATCATGGCAAGCCAACCTACTCTTTGAGCCAATTCAGTTTGAGGTAATACATGTTCTTATTTGTATTGATATCATTTTTCTTTTGGAAAATGTATAAATATTCTTTTAAGTTCTTGCTTTTTAAGAGTTAAGACTTAAGACTCTAGTTTGGTCTTGCTGTTATTGGCGCCTTGAAATTTTTTATCTTGTGACCTCTTAATTATGTTAAGTTTATTACTGAGTAGAATAAGTCCTGACAGGTTAATTTTTTCCAGGGACTAGATGTACTTGTGCATCGAGGTATATATGAGGCTGCTAAGGGTATGTATGAACAGATGTTGCCTGAAGTTCATGCACATATGAAATCTTATGGCAAGGGCGCCACTTTTCGCTTCACTGGTCATTCTCTTGGTGGTAGCTTATCTTTGCTTATAAATCTCATGCTGCTGATAAGGGGAGAAGTCCCTTCTTCATCTTTACTTCCTGTTATTACTTTTGGAGCACCAGCTGTAATGTGTGGGGGTGATCGACTCCTACGCAAGCTTGGATTACCTCGGAGTCATGTCAAGTCAATTAACATGCACCGGGACATTGTGCCCCGTGCATTCTCTTGCCGCTATCCCAATCATGTAGCAGAATTTTTGAAGGCTGTGAATGGAAACTTCCGATCTCTTCCATGTCTTAGTAGCCAGGTGAATCATCTTTTCATCTTCCAAGAGGAGTTCTTTTTTAGTGCATTTCGATTTCATGACATTTTCTAAGCTCTCAAGTTTTTTTCGTCTGCAGAAATTACTATATGCCCCAATGGGGGATTTCCTAATTCTCCAACCAGACGAAAAATTTTCACCGAAGCACGACCTTCTTCCTTCTGGAAGTGGTCTGTACCTGTTGAGCTGTTCAGTATCAGATATCCAAGAGGCAGAAAAGCAAATGCAGGCTGCACAAGCTGTGTTCTTAAACTCGCCACATCCACTCGAAATCTTGAGTGACCGCGGTGCCTATGGTACCGGAGGAACCATTCATAGGGATCATGACATGAACTCTTACAGGAAATCTATACGCAATGTGATTCGACAAGAACTCACCAGCTTGAGGAAGACGAGGAGACAACATCGACGTAGGGTGTGGTGGCCACTCGTTGCTTCACGCGGGGTGAACACTAGTATCACCGTGGGGTTGGCAACTATGAGTCAAGTCCAGTTCAATTTCTCGGGCATCTTCCAGAACGGTAAAGAATCCTTGAAAAGGTTCAGCACCCTGGTTGCATCTCAGCACATGCATTTGCTTGTGGTTCTTTTGTTTCCTGCTAGATTGTTGATATTAGGGATACATAAATTCAATTAATTTCCACTGAACAAAGCCAGCCAACTAAAGTAGGCTGGCGAATATTGGAATGGGTGGTAGTTTCATGAATAGATAATGATTGATGATTCTTTATTCCTTTTAGGTATAGAAAAAAAGAACTCTTGGATGTTCCCTCCCTTTGTTTCTGGTATGGGGATTGAAAAAGTATTAGCTATCAATTAGTAAATGAAGCATTTCCTTAATCTTCTCTGTCTATTGAATCTATTAGAATGAATCCTGGAAAATTATTTGTCTATTGAATCTATTAGAATGAATCCTGGAAAAGAAGGGGTTAAGCGACAGGGGACAAATAAAAATAATGCAACTTTCTCAGGCTGATTAAATGGCAAAAATATCAGTAAATGGTTTTGAAAGGGAGGGGTTGCGTCGGTGTAACAAACACGGTGCTTATTTTGGCCTCAAATCATCAATCAACATAAAAATAAAACATCAATCAGCAGATATCAACGTCATTAAGTATTTCGTAATGAAATGCAGTGACTTTTGCTTGCACGTTTTAATCTTATTCGATCCCAATTGAGTACAGAAGGGCAAGAATGCGATTATTATGATGCCATGTTGTACTCGTGAGGAATGAGGGTGGTGGCAGAGCTACTACTTGACAAAGGCAAGAGAGTTGAGGAGGTCCTCACTCGGGCAGTCCGGTTCCTATGCGGAACAGCTTTTTTTCCGCATGTGCGGAACAATTGGAGCCGTAGGATGAGATTTTGAACGGCCCAGATTAGGAGAGAGACTTAAAAAAAAATTTATTATTTTTTTTAATCAGCTATAACTTTTCTCTCCCCGATCCGGACCGTTAAAAATCTCATCCGACTGATCGAGATTTTGTCCCGCACATGCGGAACAAAATCCTGTTCCGCATAGGAGCCGTGAGCTCACTCGGGGGGTCGCCTTCTACTGATATTTCTTGGTAAGACTCATGAATCGAATGCCTATCCAATCCAACATGATGCCTCAAGTCTCGTCCATCTAATTCTGCAACGTGCCAACTCATTTTGAATTGCCGACGCCAAAGTGGGAAACTCTAAATTGAACTCTATTTCGTCCATAACCCCACTGACTACCAGTTCCATGATTTCGCCTCTAATAATAACCCTTTGGGAGAAGAATTAGAGTTGTAAACGGACCACTGCGCGACCATGAAAACTCCAAGTGCATACTCCACATGTGCTTATCGAAATAAAGATGCTCCAGCAAATGCATTTTAACGTGAAAACTACTAGAATAAAGTTCAGCTTTTCAGTTTGCAAAGCCCAAGTGCTTATTTATTTATTTATTTCCGCCCCCTCCCTTACCATTTTTAAGGGCCAAAGATTTCAAGATCACTCCGCGAGAGCCAAGTGACTCCATCCCTGCTAAACTTACCCAATATCATAATGTTGAAAACAAGAGCTTCATCAAATTCACAGTAACTGGTTCTTCTACTAGAGCCAGAGATGTACGTTAATTTGGGAGAACAAAGTACAACCAAACACAAACCTTTATATTTTCACGAGAACAATGTGCAGGAACATATAAAACGTGTAACTTCTTGTTCTTATTATTTCCATCTTACATACCTCCGGAACTTCAACCCAGCAGAATGGGCACTGATGAAGCCAGCTTACAACGTGATTCTTAAATTTTAAGGAGCGAATAACAGCTGAAAGTACAATATTTCTTTTAGTAACAAATATATTGGTTTAACCTAGAAATTAATTTTACCCGCTAGATACCAAGAGTGCATGGCAAGACAACCAAAAGAAAAAATATTAGCAAGAGATGATAGTCCATGAATCATGCCGAATTTCTTGTTCATGGCAGCAAGCTGTGGGTTTACCTTAGCAACTTCCTGATTCTTGGTCCACCCAACTTCTTCCCCGATTTTAGCGTCTCTTTCTACCTTGTGCCTTTGCTTCATCATCTGCATTATTATATTATATTGTTATGAGGCTCAAAAGGAATAATTATATCATGAAATTACAATACAATTAAGACTAATTGGTAATTGCCAAGTTCGCAAGCTTATGAAGTAGTAATTATAACAAGAAATAATAATAACTTATAGCTACTAAGTTCTCACAGTCACATGGTAAGAAAGAGACCTAAATAGAACATATTGCGAGAGAAGTCTTAACTCCACAGTAGCTAGGTTGTAATGCATAAGCTGGGAAACATACAACTTTTCTTGCTTAAGAAAATATTGTCCAACATGTGGTAAATGCACCGCAATGTGGAAAAGAGGCCAAATTATTTTCATTTTTTTTCCCATAGACATGTATGCATGTTGTCAAAAGAATATGTGAATGCAGGCTGGCAAGACGGAAGATGCATTTTAAATCCAAGTTATGGAGAAGGCATGGTAAACAATTACATCACATATCCTAAACAGCTTGAAATTCGTATTGATTGCAAAACAGTGAAACTACCATCTCTGTTCAACTGAATACAAACATCACCCGTGTCCAACTCTTTAGCCACTTATTTTTTAAATATGCCCCTCAACATTTTCCTCAATATTCCTTTCGGCCCTTAAATCAAAGTTCTAGCTCCGTTTATGTCTCTGGTTCATAATCCTATATAACAAAATTAACTATTCAGATTCGCCCATTATGTGTGCAACTCAATAATCACTAGCAAGTGTACTCGTATACTATGAAAACAGCAATAGATATATCACCGCATAACTCGTTAGCCAAATCACTGGGAAAATGGGGGCATTAGAGAACTCTTATTAATCACAAATTGTTAATTGACTATGAAATGATACTGCGATCATTCATACCTCAATGGTCATGGGAGTGAATACCAAAAGATTGCTCATATTGAAAGCAAAGGCAGCCAGAAGAAATCCCATTTGGTACTTGTGAGTAGTAGTTGCAGTCTTCCATGGATGCAAGTACCCAAAGGATGCCACTGACACCGCACAACACACACCCACCATCGAGAAATATGCCGGAAACATCTTGCTCTGCAGATTCCCAAATTGGTGCCTCGGAAGATTTCTAGAATCAAATACAAATAACACAACAATTCAGACGTTAGTACTTTCTTATACTCCCCCGCCAAATTAAACGTTCACTTTCCTATTCAAAATCCTTCCGTCCCAAATTGAATTTACACTCTCTAGTTCACATTCAATTTGGGATTATAAAAATCTAAAAAAAAAGGGGTAATTGAAAAGATGGAACATTTGGGTACTTGAACATGATGATGCCGCCGATGAAGGTGACCCAAAGAGCGGCACCCCAGGCCGTGGAGAAGCAAAGAAGATGAGCTAATTTGAGGAAAGTTAGGAGCTTTGGAGGATGCTGGCCGCCGTCGGGTTTTGATCCGAATGTTTCAGGTGAAAAAATTACGCCAATAGCCAAGAACGCAACTGCGGTTAAGAATCTACTTGCCCAACCCATCTCTGAATCAAGATTTTTCACAGTTTCTAAGGATTCGGAGGTTTTAAGGTTTCTAGGGTTCTTGCTCGATGAAGATGAAGTTCCAGAACGTTCCCCAACTACCGGTCAGCCATGAGATGTCAAATGGATAATTACAGATTATGTCCCCTTAAGTTTAGGGGTGGTCACACTTAACTCCACACGGTCAAAAAACAATTTCATTGACCTTTTTACATCGTTTACTTTCAATGAAATTATCATTATCATGTTTTATTTCGTGTGATTACAAAGTTATTCATGTAATTTAATGGAACAAAAATAATCTGTTAATTGTATTTTTGTCCTCTTATATTAGAGGAAAGTCGCAATTTAGTCCACAAAATAAAATAAAAAAAATTGATTGAGGAAAGGTTTAGGTGACTTGGAATTAGCATATAGGTTTGCATGTTTGGTGGGTTAATTGTTGTAGTTGCAATTGATCTGTTCCTAACTAGGGATGTCGATGTTTAAGATAGTTATAATGGAAATGAGGAGCTCAGTGCCAAAGCTAAAAGGTCAACAGAATTACTTGCCTTGTTCTGGGACTGGTCGAGCTAAGGAGAAATGATGAAGGCACGGATTGGGGCTCCGGGTCTCAGTCCGAGCTAAGTATTTATTACTGCAAGATAAACAAGGTTAGAGAGGAGAGGGAAAACCTCAACCTCAATGTGATTCTTAAGTTAGTTTGAGTAAAAAAAGTTTCAAGAACTTAGCACGTATTTTGAGAATTAGAAATGACTTGAGATAAAATGTGGCAGAAAGGACTATATTTATATAGGAAATTACCATATGGATTTGATATGCACTTTGTACGAATGTAGGTTGAGTATAGTAAGTTTAATTGCAGGAATACCACCGTGTTTGTGTAAGCCGTGATGAAAGTCGGTGTTGACGAGTAGGTAACACGCACTCCATCTGTCCATTTGTGGAGGCTTTAACGTGGCTAGGCTCTTGCGAGGGGCCGACCGTGGTTTGCGTGACCACTTTGTAGACTTGGTAAATGATTCAAGTATGGGTTTTGTCCTTGGGCTTTGTTGGGTCGAATATGACTACTTGGTTGACGATTTGTGTGGTGGATGGTTGAATACGATGTTGGCATATGGTAAAATGGTTGGGGATTGCAAAGGATAAATGCGGTAGGAAGTGAAAGAATTACAAAAGACTAAAGTTCTAGGAATAGGAGAGGTAGAAATGAAAAAAATGTGCAACAAAGAGAAGAAAGAGCATGATGGAGGGCCGATGGAAACCAAGTTTGTGCGGGTGATAATAGTTTGTCACTTCACCCCGTTTTCATACTTACTTTTAGCCGAAACAAAAAAATCCGAAGAGGACTGAAAAATATAAAAACAAAAAGTAGGGACCAAACGTGCCAAGCATATAAATATGGTGGGCTCTGTATTTTTTTCTTTCTTTCCAAACATGGGCTTTGGGGCCATTATTGTTCAGGCCAGTTATGCATGGGCCTCACCCAATTTAATAAGCATCACACACGTGTAGCAAAATACGAGCGGTTTTCCCGCCATCCAAAAACAAATCAAAACCAAAAAATACCAAAATCCCTCCATTTTCTACTTCTCATCTCAAAACTTCCCCAAGAAGCTAGTATTTTTTTTTACTGTCGCTAGGGTTGAACAGACTCAAGTTTTTTTTTGATGAAATAAAGTAAAATTGGAGATTAGATAAGTATTTCAAAGTTCAATGCTTGAAAGTAATCAAGCAATGGAGTATGAAGATCCATCCAAAAACCTTCTCTGGAGTTTATTTTGTCCTCCTCGGCTTCGATTTATCTTCAGAAGAGAAGGTTCAGAAATTTGTTGGATTAATTTTCAATTTTGAGAATTTTATTTTTGGTGGAAAAGTTTCAATTTTTAGAGTTCTTGTTTACCAGTTAGTTCTTTTGTTAGATTCGCTTGAAGCTTGTGGATGACGGCGGGATTGATGTTGGTCGATATGGTCCCGATTGCACTCACGTAATCATTGGCAAGCTTGTTTATGTGAGCTCCTTTATAAAATGTTGATTAATTTTTTTCCATTAGTATGGTTTTATCCCTTTTTTGTTTGTAAGTTCTTGGAAATGCTTGTTATAGTTATCTTTTTCATGGCCTCTATGATGCAGGATGATCCTATGTGTGTGGCTGCACTACAGGAGGGAAAGACATTAGTTACCGGGTTATGGGTTGATCATAGTTTTGACATTGGGATGCCTGTTGACCCTGCATCTGTTAGTTTTCGCTTCTTCTCAATTCTCCTGCCAACTATTTATATGCTTAAATACTATTTGTCATAGCGATTCATATTTACGAAGCTGGGGTCATGTCTTCTTGGTGAAGGTTCATATTGTCTAAAATTGGATCATTGGGTATTCATTCCATCTGTGTGTATTCTTTTTCTAAAAGGCTAACTAATAGTAGAAATTTCTTACAGATCATGTATAGACCTTTAAGAGATTTGAATGGAATTCCTGGTGCCAAATCCTTGGTTGTTTGCTTGACTGGATACCAACGTCATGTCCGGGAAGATATTATGGTTTGCCGCTGCTTACTTAATACTTACTCTTGTTTTTGGATGGTTCAACTGCTATGTTACACAAAAAATTTGAATCTGTGTACTGTTTCACTATGAGAAAAGCAGTTGGTTATCTGATTCACGACTTTTTATTCCGTCCTTTCTAATTCTTCTTTGCTATTCCATTTTTCTTAGACAATGGTTGGCCTGATGGGTGCAAGTTTTTCAAAGCCATTGGTAGCAAATAAGGTTACTCATCTTATATGCTACAAATTTGAAGGTGAGCTTCTTATGAACTTTTTTGTTACAGCTGTATTAGCTTTTCTTACATGGATGGTCTCTCTCTCTCTCTCTCTCTCTCTCTCTCTCTCTCTCATTATTATTATTACAGGATTTCTCTGCTTTGTAAGGTGTTGTGATACCAGTTTGCTGATTTTGTATTTGCAGGGGATAAGTTTGAGCTTGCAAAGAAAATGAAAAGGATAAAACTCGTGAACCACCGCTGGTTGGAAGATTGGTATGTCTAAGATTTGTAATGTAACTTCTCATGATACATCATGTTATTGGTTCACTGAATGATGCCTAATTTCTTCTTCTGATTGAACTTACTAATGCATTGCCTTCTTCTCTTCCTCAAGTTTAAGGGTCTGGGAGCTACTTCCAGAAGTTGATTATGATAAGAGGTGAGATGCGAACTTGAATAAAGTCTTTATGCTATTTATTTCTTTTCCAACAAGTGTGGATGGACTGGGTTGCTTTCACTGCTGATGACATTTCATTTTCTACCTTTGTTGCAGTGGTCATGAATTAGAGATGATGGAAGCTCAGGCGAAGGATTCGGAGGATGAGGCTGAAGAAGTGGCCAATAGGCAACATGGAGACAGAGGAATTGTAGCCACTCCCCAAAGCTCAAGATGTGGAGGGAGAAGCCCCCTTCAATCCCTTGTGTTGAAGCATGGATCTTCAGGAAACATACACGGCGTAGGTGCATACTGTGGAATGTCGGATGTTGGTAAGACTAATGAGACGTTATTGGCTAGAGAGACGGAGATAACACCTAATCGCTTTCATGGAGAGAGAAGCATTGTTGTAACTCCCCAAAATTCAAGGTCTGGAGTGAGGAGTCCCCTTCAACCCACTGTTTTGCAGCATGGAGCTTCAGGAAGCATACTAGATGTAGGTACATCCAATGGAATGTCAGATGTTGGTAAAGCTAATGAAACGTTATTGGCTGGAGAGAAGGAGATAACACCTAATCGCACTCATCAACTAGAAACTCCTAATGGATGTTCTAAGATTTCTGGGTCAATTGCCCCTGGAGTTGAAGGGAAACTTTGCAGTGGTGCAACATTAAATTCACGAGTCAAATCATCAATTTCTGAGACTGTTGGTTTTGATTTGGCTTGCCCTTCAAAAACTTTGAATACCCCTCCTTCCGGTACATCAAAGCTCCACTCCGTTAGTTATTCCCGAAAAACCACAAGCAAAGCTAGCCTTCCAAGACATCCTGGAAGTACCCCGTTGGCAGACATAGGCAAGCTTCAGGTGGATGATGGCCTTAATACACCTTCAAAAGTAGAAAATGAGGGAACCATTTTGGATGGTGCACATATTCCTTCAAAGGAAACTTTGTCCTGTCCTGAGGATGCAGAAACTGTTAATTTGCCCGAAAAGAGGAAGTTGGCAGTCTCCACTGGTAGCTCCAAGATACAGAAAACATGTCATGATTCTGAAGGTGCATTGGTGGCTAAAGAAGCTGAAGTGCCTCAACCTACATCTTTAACACACGAACCACATGATATACATGCTCACCATTCTCCCCAGAATGGCTATTTGGGTGTTAATGCTGATTTAGATCCTAGTCCAGCTAATATTGCAGGATCCGTGACACCTGAGATTGCGAAGGAATGCAGCGAGAAAGCACGTCAAAGATCATGTGAAAAATTAAAGAGCACCAGCTTGCACAGCAAGTCTCCAGAAACTACAGATATTCATTTTGATAAACCTGAAAATGCAGTTGATGATGCCACAGAACCACAGCATGGACCTCAAAATCTGAACAGATCATCTCCTGAAGCTGAAAGGGTAGAGGTTCAAAAGTCTAATGTTGCAGCAAACTCTAGGCCAAAACCACTTAAAAGAAAGCTACTTGCCAAGAAAACATTGGGTTCTAGGTCAAGTTTTGGTAGAGGCAAGCCTTTAAATCAGAAGGGTTCCATTTATAGGAATGAAGAAGTCTTACCGCGGAATTCTGCTGCCAGAGCTGTAGGAGGGAAAGAGATTGAAGACACCGAGAAGTTTGTTGATTATGAAAAAGAGACGGTCCCTCCAAATTCTAATGTTGATCAGAGTAACGACGTTGAGATGGAGAGCCTTTTAGAATGTGAGAACCAAGCTTCCAATGTAGACAATGAGATTGAAGCTACAGAAGATGAAGAACATGTGATTTGTGCAACAGTCAGCAGAGGTGTTTCTGGTGATACTCATACAACAAATCCAGTCTGTACTAGCAAAGAAACTGTTGGCAATGTTGTAGATACGAAGGACCAATCATTACTATCTGGTAGGGATGAGACCAGTACTGAAGCTGAAAATGTTGCTTCTGATAAGGGAAATGAGCCGAGTGAATTGAATTTAGAGAACAATGCTGAGGGAGAGAAAACAACTAGTGCTAACAAACGTCCTCCATTGAAATCTAAGAAAAAGAACCTTCCACCAATGACAAAAATAGCAAAGTCCAAGCAAGGTGAACCAAGGAAAGAAGCCAAAACCAAAGCAAAATCTGACAAACCCGAAGGAAAAAAGGGAAAGGGGTCTTTAGATAGGCATGTGAAACCAAGGCCAGAAGGCATTGAAATGGAGAAGGAGAATAGGCCCGTTCTTATTAGAGACCAGAATTTGAGTCATAACAAGCACCTGGTAGGGAAATTGATTCCAAAACCAGATAAAAAGTCTACTAAAACAGATGATGGAAATTCTGGTTCGATTTTAGCAGGACAGAACCTGCAAGTGAAAATGGAACCTGGTTGGTTTATATTGAGTGGGCACAGGTTACAAAGAAAGGAGTTTCAGCAGGTGATTAGGCGTTTGAAAGGACGACTCTGTAGAGATACTCACCAGTGGTCGTATCAGGCTACACACTTCATTGTTCCAGACCCATTACGCAGAACTGAAAAGTTTTTTGCCGCTGCTGCATCTGGAAAGTATGCTTCATTTTATTAGTATCAGGAAATATTTAGCCTTGAAAGCAAAAAAAAACGGCGCTTCTTAATTTCTTTTCAATCTTTGCTCGTATTGCAGGTGGATTCTGAAGACCGATTACTTAACTGCTTGTAATGAGTCTGGCAAGTTTTTGGCTGAGGAGCCATACGAGTGGCACAAGAATGGACTGAGTGAAGATGGAGCGATCAATTTGGAGGCTCCAAGAAAGTGGCGTCTCCTGAGGGAGAGAACTGGTCATGGTGCATTTTATGGAATGCGTATAATCATTTATGGCGATTGCATTGTGCCTCCTTTGGTAAAGATCTGTTCCCTATATTGCTTCTTCTTTCTTGGTTAAATTATCTGGTTTTTACTGTTCATCCTGTCTGAATCAACAATTTATTACGGTGACTTGTTTCTTTTCCAGTTACCATTTTTATAGACGTGTTTCTTTTGTCACAACTTTTTTTTGTTTTGTTTTGTTTTGTTTATTACCAGGACACATTGAAGCGGGTTGTTAAGGCAGGGGACGGGACCATTTTAGCCACTTCACACCCCATACACTCGATTCCTTCAATCAGGTGTCGTCGACTTTGCCATTGTGAGTCCCGGGATGCCCCGTGTTGATATATGGGTTCAGGAGTTCCTGAGGCACGAGATACCCTGTGTCTCAGCCGATTACTTGGTGGAATACGTATGCAAGCCCGGGTATTCTATTGATAGACACGTACAATACAACACTCATGCATGGGCCGAGAAGTCGTTTAAGAAGTTGGTAAACAGCATGGATGAGATTGCTGATAACTTGTCTCCACAGAAAGACGATGGAAATGGTGATATACCATGTCAGGTGTGCGGTTGTCGCGATAGGGGAGAAGTAATGCTCATCTGTGGCGATGAAGGAGGTTGCGTGGGTTGCGGAATAGGCACGCACATTGATTGCTGTGATCCTCCATTGCAAGAGATTCCAGAAGGAGATTGGCTTTGTTCTAAATGTAGCAGCAAAGTTACCCAAATGAAGTCTTCTTCTAAAAAGAAGAAGAGGTGATTATTTTGTTCCATAGCTCACTCAATTCTGTAGCATAAAGGTATTCAAGTTACTTCTATGGACCCTGGTATTGTATTGTATATTGTATTGTTTTTCCAAGGCCCGCAATAAATTATTGGACCGCTGGCTTCAAGGCCCAGATCATGTTAAAGGAGCCCAAACCTTTTGGTTCGAAGCCCAGGGGTTTTAAAGGAGGAAATTCCACGAGTCTGTCTTGATTTGCCATAACATTATGTGGTTTTTATTTTTTATTTCTACACTCCTTTCATTTTAAAGTATAGCCCAGTCAGGTTTTTCTCTAGTAAGAGTCCAACTAACTAGGTAGCGCGACTGGAGCAAAATCTGGATTAGTGTTGCCACAGTGGTGGGATACCAGAATCTGGTTGTTTAAATTCTTTCCCTTGAAATCTCACCAAACTCCCAATTTGACTCGTTGGTTTCATAATATCAAGTATGATATTCAAAAGTTTATATGAATGAAGCAATGACAGTTGGGGAAGGAAGGCGCGCACATGAGAGATGATTGAATCACATGCTCCCACTGACATCATCATCATATCTGGCCCACGACTTCCCCCTCTTTCCAATGTTCCCAACATTCAAACACCACCTCCCTCCTCTTTCCGCCGGAGAGTTTTATTTAGTTGATTGAATGATCCAGTGATACATATTCATTAATTCATTATGAGTAGTTGCATGGGATGGGACGGAAAGAGGTTCCAAGAAAAGACATGCCCAAGTACCACAGTACTTACAGCTTTAGAAAGCAAAAAAAAAAAAAAATTTGAAAAATGGGTCACAGATCAGATTTCAGAGAAAGGCCTCAAAAGTCTTTGCCATATGGAAAGTTGATACCCTCATGGAGAACTGTGCAAACCCCCCACCCCCCTACTGTTTGCCCAAGATGAATGTGCAGAACTTATTCTAATTAAATTATTAAAAAAAAACACTGTTTTGTGGTGCTGATGATGGGGTGGGTTCATTTCGACTTTCACTTTGATGATCAATGATGATGTATAAGAATTAGCTTTTTTTTATTTTTTTTATTTTTTATAATAATATATTAAATTGTCAGACAATACATAGTATAATATCGAGAGAAGAGTACATTTTTGGAATTACTTTGTGGTATGTTCACACGGTTTTATTATTTTGACGTTCAAACCTTTGAACAATGTTGAAATGTGAAGGCCATGTTTTTCTAACTTTTCTTCCTCCACTGATATGCCTTTCTTCACACTTCCCATGTTTAGTTGTTTGACCTCAACATTCAGGTTTTTTAGAAATTGCGGTGCAAAATATTAACAAATATTATTGGGTGCGCTGAAACTAAATCAAGATAATTAGCTTTTCTCATAAATCTAGCTAATTGAAGCCTAATTCACTATACCATGAGTATTAACTGCATTCGTCATATAACAAGTTAGATAAGGGGTAACCATTTTTTAATAGTTTTCTGAAATATTATGTCATTTTCTCGAACGTTCATTAAACTTAGTAATTTAAAAAGTTTTAGAATTCTAGAACACTATGAACAAGTATGCAACAACATTATTGCACATGATGAATTTATAAACTTAAATTAATCGAATTATTTCTCGAATTTTTTTAGGGTGGAAAGGGAGATTCACAGATGAACGAACAATTTCTTTTCTTTCTTTTTTTTTGCAGATGGTAGGCCAGAAATATTCTTTGCGGATAAACACTTAAAGATGAACAGATGTTCTTTTCCATGGCGCACGTGATAGTCTCTATACATTTTCCCTTTAACCAAAACACAAAGCAGCAAGCAAGCAATTGTGCTTGTCCTTTAACCAAGTACCAACCATGCTCTATATTCATTTCAATACATGAAAGAATCAAATATATCTTATATAGAACTGTCACATTCAATACCTACAAGTAATTTCCATTTTCAATGTACAAAGTATATCATTTTTTTATTATTATTAATAATTCTTCAACTTTCATTTATATCATTAGAATTGACATTAGAACTTGGTAAAACTCCCAATGAGCTTAAACCATGATCCGAACCTAAGTTATTGCAAGTGATGTCAGAGTTGAGGGGGAAAAAAATCAGGAGAGATATAGCCTATGAAACTATTACATTTAGGGTTTACTTGGATTGGGTTTGGTTTGGGATTGGTTTGGGTTTTGGTCTCAAGCCCAGTCCCAAACCAGCTTTGAATTGAGTTTGGGTTTGAGTTTGAGTTTGGGTTTGGGCGGGAGAGGCTAAAAAACGGGCGGGAACTATTCAAATTCAAATTTTTTTCTTCAAATAATTGTTAAATTCAAAATTTTTAGCTCTTAAATTAGCGGGAAATGTTCAAATTCCAAATTTGTGAAGCCAAAATTTGAAATTGGATGATTATTTGATAAAAAAATTTGAATTTGAATTGTTCCCGCCCGTTTTTTAGCCTTTCCCGCCCAAGCCCAAACCCAAACTCAATCCCAGATTCAATCCAAAGCTGGTTTGGGACTGAGTTTGAGACCAAAATCCAAACCAATCCCAAACCAAACCCAATCCAAGTAAACCTAGCCCACTTAGCCAAGTGTGATATTTGTGTATTACACTTTCTTGGCACAAGAGCCATCTACCAATTATCGTGATTCTTGAGAAATTGTCTTCCTTTCATGGTTGATGATTTTCTTTGCCAACTTTCCATCTTCTTATTTCCCAAGAGAGCTTGGATAGCAAGCAAAGTATCCCCCTCAATTATCAAATTGTGACTTTGAATATCTTCCCCCATTGCAAAACAAAAAAATAGTTGCTTTCTGTCTCAGCCACAAAGGGTGACTGGTTCATCGGATTTTTTGGTTCAGGCTCCTAGAGTTTTACCTTCATCATTTGTCAAAATACAAGCACAAAAAGAAAGAGAATTAGAGTCACAGTTTGCATTGAAATTAAATTTACAAAAGCCCACAGGGGGCATTCCAGCTAACCACTTTCAAATTTAAAGAATTAAAAGATCTAAGGAAGTTAGCTTTCCAATATGAGGTTGCTTTTTCTTTCACCAAGTCGGTTATGGATTGCCAATCTAAAATATCTTGGTCATGAAGCAATTTATTCCTCATCATCCAAACAGTTTCCATATTGATCAAAGCAAAGTTGAGAAACCTTTCTTTTTCCCTCTGC
Organism: Vinca minor; assembly: GCA_026122235.1. Classification (NCBI taxonomy): domain Eukaryota; kingdom Viridiplantae; phylum Streptophyta; class Magnoliopsida; order Gentianales; family Apocynaceae; genus Vinca; species Vinca minor. Next base: position 255,589 of record JAOCZM010000085.1, on the reverse strand, counting down.
ACCAAAGGGAAACCATTATCAATTCGTAATAAAAAAAATTGAGATGCATTGAGAGAAGGATTCAATTTTAAAGTTCCATCATGAGTTAAACCAAATATGTTTAGATAAAGGACAATTAATAAACAAATGACTACTATAAAGTATATCATTTGACTATGAGATAGATGACTACTAATAGGCAAAAAATCCTCTGTTCCCGTTCCTATCCCCTATTCCTGTCTCCAGCCAATCACAATTCACCATGTGTATATATAATTGGAAAAAATATTTATATAATAAATTCTAATTGGTTGGAGACAGAGATGGGGCATAGGATTTTCACCCCCTACTAATAAGCATCGATCAATTACTTCCGATATCGTAGTTTAAAAGAATATAAATTTATAGTAAAATTGGATAGCTTATGTTTGTTACCCATTTTTGTTTTGAAGTGTATAAGAGTTCAATTGTTTTTGAGAAAGCATGTAAATTTAGAATGTGGGATATTATTTATATTTTGTTTAGAGATGATACTTTTAGACTCACATTGCACTAGGTCTCATTTCCACTTGTGAGACTCACGTTTTTTTGCTAAAAAACAATTCATTTTTGTACAATTTAAGATAGTTTGATTTCAGACAAAACCCTATTCAATTTGACCGAGGAAAAAATTTTATCTAGCTGAGATGAGCAAAGGGGAATCGCGGTTTTTGTTGATTGATGTGCAAGTGAAGAACCCCATACATATGCTACTACTATCAATAAGAGGAGCATCTGCTCGCTTGTAAGGGAAGTCACACTTTTCAATATTCATTTGTCTCTATATATTGTTCCATTATGTCGGTAGTGGTGATTGGTATGATGGTAGAAGCGGGGTACGAAACTTAGAATTTGTTATTGGAGGTGATTTTTTTATTGATTTTTTTTGAAGACAAAATACAATATATAAGAAATGAAAAAAAAAAATTTAAAAAATTTGTGATTTATGAAAATGTGGGAGCGACCGCTACCCCTGCCGCCTTCTGAATCCGCCACTAGGTAGAAGTACTTCAAAAAAATGAATAAAATAAGTAAGGGGGAATTTCATTTTTTGAAAGTTTGCTTTGCACCTTTACTTCCAAACTAAGCCAAAGACCTCCAATTTGTTAGCTGCAACGAATCCTCTCTAAAACCTTTGGGGCTTCCAATGAAATCAAAGAAAATAGCTCGCCATATACAGGAACGAAGACATCGGAGCAGTCGCCCTCGAGATTTTTTAAAAATACTAGTAGACAAAATAAATTTTATAGATAGTTTGAAATATTTTATTAAATTCGTCCCCAATATTTTTTTGCAGTTTTTATATGTAGTTTCGGCATATTGCAATAGTGGGATTTTCTAGAGAGTTAGGTTCGTCCCTGGGATTTTCTAGCGAGTCAGTTTTTTTTTTTTATATTGTCTTCAACTTTCTAAAAATTGAATTGATTTACCTGGAAGAATATATATAATTCGTAAACTTGAAATATTGTATTAGTTTACGAAATTGAAATACACCCTTTGGATGGCAAGCCAAAACATTAAGGCTAGTTTGAACAAAATGGTAACAAGGATTGATATTTAACTTTTGTTTAGTACAAGGGATTAACAATTGTCGCATATTTATAAGAAATTATATAAGATCAATTAAGATGTTTACAAATTTCAACGATTAGTAGAAATAATAATATCTATATACAAGGGGTGGGGGTTGCCATAGCACTGCCCAAAACTATAATGTACCTTTTTTTTGTGAAGACTCCTCCTGCTGGCTTTTGCCTTGTTAGGTTACTTTCTGGTGTAGAGACCCAAAGCTTTTGATACACATATTATTAGTTAGTAGTACTATGGGTGTCCTTGAATTTGAGTATCAAATCAGACAAAATCCAAAGCAGACCCAATCCAAGTACACCATATATTAGAGTGTTAAAGAAGGGCTTTTCTACTTTCCACAAAAAGACCCAAACCTATTAGTGCACACAATTAATAAATTCTAGATAAAGTTCGTTCAAGGGAAAGAGATAAGTATAAGAATGACTCTGTTGCTCTCAAAGGGCTCCCCTCCACTAGGCGGGTGACTGCACTGTGTTGCATTAATCTTAAACATCAGGTCGTTTGTTTTGTTTTATCTCAACTATCGCACTTGAAGAGTTAAAATTGATTCAACAAGTTGTTGAAAGATTAAGAAAGAGATCAAAGTGTAATGGCAGTGTTGGTTGGATAAGCCTGACAAAAGAGAAAAGGGGGAAACGGTGTCGCTACTAATGGCTTTTCTATGCAGATAAAGACGAGAGAGAAGGCAATTTTTGCTGCAAAATTTCTTCTCTCCCGCCATCTGCACAACTCTACAAAAGCCCCCCTCCAATTTCCCTAAATCCTCGTGGAATGAATGCATACCATAGATGATAATATGTACAAACCATTTTAGAAATTTCAGAACCCAATTATAAAAATGCTAACCCCATCAAAATTATAAAATAAGGTACTGATTTTTTTTTAACTTCTGTACAACCACAAGTACGACAAAAAGATGGAAGAGGAGATAAAGAAGAATAATTAGGAAACAAAAATTTCCCCAGCGCCTCTGGCAGTAATTTTTTCCCTTTTGTACAAACCAGAATCAGATTCTCCCGCTGGTGTACTAAATTAACATCGACTTTTACATTTATTGCCTTTTTTTTTACTACCATCATCTGATTCTCAAGATCTCTGATTGGTCCGATGGAATAGAAGAAGGCATTTACCACAGCATAATTTATTTTCAACAGCTCAATGCCTCATATTTCATCGGAATTGGACGGTTAAACCCAGCCTGAGAAAGCAAATTCCCCACTACTGCAATGTCCCTACAAAATACGCCCTGAAACGATGCCGATGCACCGGTAGCCGCCTTGTTCTCCATCCTACTACTAGACATCTCTTTATTAAGGGATTCAACAACCTTCATAGACTGTTCATGAGCTTGTTGAACTTGCACTGCTTGAGCAGCCTGCAATGCAGCGGCAGCCTTCTTTCTCTGCTTCTCCACTGCCTCTTCTTCCATGATGGTCGTCATTAGACTTGTATAACCCTTCTGAATCAATCTATACAACAACAATGCTGACATTTTAGCTTTGTCCCTAACTGAATCTACATCCCTCTCATCAGCAAACTCACACCTCTCAATAAAACTTGAAGATTTATCTGGCTTGTGCCTCAGAGTAAGCAACAAATGTGCTCTCTCCAATTCTGATTTAGAACAACCCCGCCTTAATCCTATCAAAGCATAATAATCTACATTCCCTGTCTCACCAGCAGCAACCCTCTGTTTCAATTCTTGAATTTTTGTAGCCAAAGAACACAACTTGCCCGGGATTTCCCTGTAGTGTACGTGTTGACGCTTCCAAGCAGGCCCCGGAAGCTTTCTATCTCGCAAAATGGAATTGTACAAGAGTTTAAGATGTTCAAGATCATGAAGACTATCGGGCAGACATCGGATGGTCTCGAACAGGGCAGCTCTAGTACTCAATGCATCAATGCAAGATGGGTCTAGAGCAAGCGTTTTATTACAATCTGCAATTGCCTCAGCTACTCGGCCTGCGGATCGATAAGCCGAGGCTCTGTACATATAGCATTCGGCAAGGAACCCTTGAGGGGCTCCACGTCGGCCATCAACAATTTTAGAGAAATGTCTGATGGCTTCTGAGTAAAGCCCTGCATCAAGTGCAGCAATGGCGGCCGTCTTCCTACGGATAAGAAGTTTAATGTGGCCGAGGAGATGAGAAATGCTCTCAGCCTCGGTCTTGGGTGGTGTACTTGGCTGGTTGTTGGCGTCACCCGAAAGAGGGAACTCTCTAAAGAAAAAGCTATCCTCCGACCAGCAAATGCTCTGACGCCGGAATGCAGCTGTAGCCAGCCGTTTTCCGGTCTGAAGAAGCACCATAGCATCCTCCATTAGACCCAGATGGCAACAAGCTTGACCAAGCACCAAGTACCTACGCATCAGAATTAATCTTATCAATGACAGCAATTAATTAAAACTTCTAAAAACTAGCAAAATACTCAATGACAGATTTCAGTGTTTGACTCTGTAATTCACGGGTTATAAAATTTCACGCATCATTAATGGCTGCCACTGAACTTTGCGTAATCAGTACGCCAATGACAGAAATTAATAAATGATTATCACAGAAACTATTGGAAACAATTGAATACTCCTATAGGTAAAAAATCATCTTTCGCCATATGTATGTCATTGTGTTTGTTTTCACCCACTCACAATTGGCCACGTGTATGTAGAATTGAAAGAAATGTTTACATGACAATTTCTAAATGATAGATACATGTATAAGGAGAAACGATGTCCTCCCACTCATATTCTCATCAGCTTAAGGGGGGGAAGACAGGAGAGAAATTAATTAATTACCTCCATTGGCCTTCTTTATCACAGTGCTTGTAAAGGCCAGCCATTACTTTTTTCTTCAAATCGGAAACGGAAAAGCATTTGAAAGTTGGTTCATCAAGAGAGCTTTCATCACCACCGCCGGAGGAGGAGGAGAGGAGTTTAACCCGCTCCTTAGAAAGTTGGGTAGATGAACTATCGGACGACGACGACAGCGAGGAAGAGGAGGAGCTTTCATCGGAGGCCGCCATTCTGAGACTGGGTATATAGTCCTGAAGCAAATCTGCAACGTCCTTGAATCGGCGTAAATATAACAAACACCTTGCCTTCAACTCTAGGGCTAGTTCAAGCCTAGGGTATAAAGCTAAAGCAGCATCTAATAGATTCAAAGCCACAGCGATCTCAGCTTGTTCTTGCGATTGAATCAGAATCCTTGCATCCTTTATGTACTTGTCCACAATCTGCATACACATATAAAAAATTAATCAAAAATCACCCTCCTAAAACGTTCTACTAGGATTAAACCAAGTCCTTTATTCTTAAAATAAATCGAAGTAAAAGAAGAGAGTGAATAATTTGAATTACCTTTCTGTTGCTAAGCCACCAATGCTTCTTTTCGCCGGCGGAGAGAGACGACGGAGCTATGGCCATGATGGTGGTGGTGGTTGCGTTGAGGTCAACCATTAACCACTCTCTTTGTTTCTCTCTCTGAAATTGGGGAAGATGGCTGCTTATATATCTCTTCAGAGGGGAGAGATTTAACCAATTAGAGAAAGAGAAAGAGAAAGAGAAAGAAGGGTGTTAGGAATCTTATTTATTTAATTTTAAAAAAATTAATTTATTTTGAATGGGAGGGAGGAGCGAGTAGTGGTAGCTAAGCCTAAGAGAAACGCTAACGTAACAAGTTGCAAAGTGCCAGCTTTGACCTCTCACATCACATAATATAGCCTTTCTCTCTCCCTCTACTTCACCACTGGCACCACACTAAAAAAAACACTTCTCTCTCTAGTTTAAATTATTTTTGTGTAAAACAATTGTTCAGTCCGTATACTAGTGAGCAGTTGAATAAATTTTTTTTTTTTTTTTATGAATAAAAATAATGTTTAAGTGATGGTGATTAACACTTCTCGTTATCTCATGTTATTCATCAGCGAACATATCAGACTTAACTGAACAACCAGCACAAGTGTTGGCCCCGTCAAAATGGCATCAAACAAAGGGCAAGTATAATTCCTAAAAGTCGTCTGGCAGGGACGAAGCCAAGAATTTGGTGTTGGAGGGGCGAAACTGCAACAGCATATAATTTACGAGCTCAAGTGATAAAAACTGCAAAAAAATTCTTGGGGGCAATAAAAAGGCAAAAAAAAATTTGGGGGTGAAACTGATAAAAAAATTTCAAAATTTTCCAAAATACATATAAAATTTTGATAAATATTAGTATTTTTTAAAAATTTTTGAGGCGCCCTCCCTCCCCTCGCCCATGCCGTCTACACCAGTAAAGATTCGAACTCACGACCTCAATAAAATTAATTTAACAGCTGCATTTTCTTCTAAAAAATAAACTGTTATTCACGTTTTCAAAATAAAATTTAACCGTTAAGTCAAATCATTCGTTTTACAATGCAGACAAAATATTTATTTTTTGCCGAATCATGATTTCTCTAATTTTTTTTGGTGAAAAAAAAGTTTGGGTAAGTTTGGTTCCGGTCATCATCACGGGTCAGGACATCCCCAGGGATCATAGGTCGCTTACAGTACTTATAGATCATCCACCAACACAGCCCTCACGTCGGTAGTGAAATTTTGAAAATTTAACATTTGTAAGAACGTGTCAAATTCTTACAAACTTAGCCAAATCATGATTTCTCTATAACACGGCTATTTTAAGCTTAATATAAACTCTGTTTTTAGATTTCCACACCCTACAAGGCTACCATAGCATGCTGTTTTCCTACTAATACCGTACCTTAACTTTCTAATCTTTCTTAGCAAAAAAAATCTTTCTAATCTTCTTTTTCTCTAAATAAATGGTAATAAAATTTTAAAGTTCATGAAAAATGTTCAATTTGAGATATACAATAATCAATCAACTTTTGTATATTCCTTCTATAAATCAACAAGATTATGGTTAATTTATGGATAAGGATAAAGATGAAGAGTAATTGATTTTAACCTTCAATTGCTAATGGTATATCCATTTCATTTCAATTTAAGTTTTAATAAGGATATGATTATAAAGATTGATATTACTCCATTTTTTTTATTGGTTGACTACTTAACAATGAGACGTAACGAAATCATTATAGGATAACTTGCAAATAATGTATGGGATTGCATTTAGATCCTGCGTCATTTAATTTTTTAATCTTGATTTTTATCAAAATATTAGAAAAATGTGGTCTTGGAAAATAAAAGGAAGTTTTGCAGACATATACTGGGAAAAAACGTCTTGTCGAAAACTCTTTTACCATTGTGTCAATTTTATCAACTATACAAAATATGTTTTTATATACGTTTAAAAGTCAGGTTATCTTTTACAAATAATTTATTTTTTACGTTATTTGTATACTTTATCCATTTCAATTTCGTTGTATTAATTTCCTTTTTTAGTTTGTTTCAAATTAAATGCCCTAATTCTATAAAGTATGCATTTATTATTCTTTTTTACTAACATTACTCATATATCCAACCGACTATTTAATGTTTTTTTTTTAATATTTTAAAGGTTAAACAATCACAATTCATAGCATCAATTCCAAATATCTAGTTTGACTTTCAAATACTATTCCACTTTTTTAATAATGAATATTTTGGACATTTAATCAAACTTTACTGCTAAATTTCATATTATCTTAATATTCGTGTAAACCTAAATTAGGACATTTAATTGAAACGGATAAAAGAGTTTTGTTTAAAATCAAATTCGACTTAATTACCTTGTAATTTAGCATATCATCGTTGATTAGTTGTTCCATTAATCACAAGAATGAAAAAATTCTCAATAAAACAAAACTAAATGCTAATACGTGTAACAAGAAGAAGGAAAAAGTCAAAATAGGGAAACCGCAATGAAAAATGAGGGATGGATTTGAGTTAATAGCACGTTTGGTACGCAAAAATGAAATTGAATGAAATCTCTTTCTAGGCAGAATCGCCCATAATGACTTCAGAATCCTCTTCTCATTCCAGTGTTTGTAAGGCAAAGACATAATGGAATGTCGATTCATTTCTTGTGTTTGGTAAAACTATATTTTAATGTTATAATGAAATGGATTAAACAGAATATGATTAAAATGCCCTTTTAGCATATAATGATATACTAGAGTAAAACCTAATTAAACATTCATCATAAATTCCCTTTTTCTTCCCTGCGTTTCCTCTCCCTCCTGCTGCTGGCCAGATTTGGCCATTGGCTCCGGCCAATGGTCAAATCTTGGTCCTTTTGTTACGTTTATATTACTCTATTTTGTACTACGAATCATATGAAACCTTTTTCAGAGTTTTTTTCTTCAAGATTCAAGACACAGTGGTTAGATGAGTCTCAGATCTAGATTTTTTTTCTATTTTTCTAGGAGGATACTTTCAACCCGGACTTGATCTGGGCCCTTTATCAACTTTCTACATCTTCCCGAGACAATTTGTAGGACGGTTGATACGCCCATGGTCCTATAAATTGTCGACCCCTAAGGAAGATGTTGAAAGTGATATTCTCCTGTCCCTGTGGTTCAAGAATGGCGATGAAGATGCTTTGAAGAAGAAGATTATGTATTTGTTTAGTTGTCTAGTTTTTCTAGTTGTTTTTCCTAACCATCCAAGTTTTCTTGGATGTGTCTTTTGTCTGTTATCGTGATTTTTTTTAAATCATTGTATAACCTTTACTTTCTGTATTTTCAGATTTTCTATTGATTGTAATGGCCTCGGCTATTTGTGATTAATGGGAACAAAATTTATTCAGCAAAAAAAAAAAAAAACATTGACATTATATATCAAATATATATATATATATATATATTGTTGAAATATAATTTTTATTTAAATGTCAACATAGTATTAAAAATATATTTTCTTTTAAATTTAAAAATAAATTAAAACTACTACTAAGAAAAAAGAAACATTTATAAAATTACCATCTATGAAATTATATTAAGTGAAATAAAATATTTATGTCTAAATATGAATACGTTGCTATGTAAAATGAACGTAATTAATTAAAAGAGAGGTATAAATGTCAGTTACTATTTGTTGATGATTTCAGTTCACCTGGAAAGGCCATTACATAAGTTTTGGGTGGAATGGTTTTTCCTACTTCTTCCTGAAATTGTCATTCCCGTGGAATGATTATTCTCACTTTAAATTGCCCAACCGAACGTCAGAATAAAAAGAATAATGAAAAAGACATTTTCATTACTTTTCATTCTCGCGTACCAAACACGCTCTAAGAGTTTAGTAAAAACAATGATGATAATATGTCTCCCCCCAAAAAAATTGTTACTTGTCGCCATTATTTGTGCATTACAAAATTTACCTTTAATTATTTGTTCAATTTTTAGGCGACGACTACTCATGCACATTAAAACTCTGATCATATCCACTCTTGAATTTTCAATCTCACTCCTTTTCCGCAGGGCACACATTCAGGGGCTGATCCTGATATATATTTTTATGAAATGATTTTTTTTATAGAAAAAGTTAATTTTGTATATAATTTTCTTGTATTTTGTCTCTTCACAATTTTTTTAAAACTTACTATATACGTAATTTAACTTCAACTTGTAAGTTCTAAATTCGATCATGCATGTCACTCGTTTAGAAAATGCTTTAAAAGTGTGTTTATTTCCACAAAATTGGGGTCTTCGAATTGGAATTCGCTTTCCAATTCCATTTTTTCTTATTTGGTTGTCAACAAATATGAAATTCTAATTTCTATTCTCTTACTTGTCTCTAAACAAACAATTAAAATTAAAATTTCAATTCTACAAATTACCTTTGAGTTATAAATATGTTACACTGGACACTGACCGCCATTCATACGGCTACGGTCCCCCGCCGACCACCAGAGTACGGCCACTTTCGACCGCTGGTATTCGATCACCAAAATCCTTACATTGAATTTGAAATGAATTCCACTTTAATTTCATAAACTTACCAAACAAATAAATTCAATTATTTAGAATTGAAATTTATTAGTATTTCATTATCACAATTCTATAGAATTAGAAAAATTTATAGTTATAATTCTATGAAATTTGATAGAATTGGAATTTCAGTTCCGATTCCTTCAACTCCATAGAACAAACACACATTAAGAGAAGCTAATAAATTCTACACACCCTAAGAAAAACTTAATTTAAGAAATTCTCCATAAGTTTGCCTTGGTGAAATTCTAAAGTTTAAGAAAACCTCATAGCTATTATTATACTGTCAAATATATAAACAAAATGAATGTGTCTAAGCATTTGAGTTCACTTTAGTCCCATAATTACATGCATAACAATTTTATTGATATATTATGGAGGATCAGGTAGCCCAGTGGTTGGCTGTCCTATAACGCTGCTGAGAGGTCTGTGTTCGATCCCCCGCATCCTCCTCCCCATAAAAAAATAAAAAAAATTATTGATATATTAAATAAATTAGGCGGGTGATATTTGCGAAAAAAGTGAAAGTTGGAGGAGCAATTGGCAAGAAGCATTGAATAGGCGAGAGAGAGAGGGATGGGAATATGTGAAATCGTAAGGCACAAGGATCATGGCTTTTACTGTTGGTCCAACTTGGGCTTTACTTTTTTTTATTTTATGAATAACTTTACTTTTAATTTCACCCACATTTTATTAATGAATGCACATGTCTACGGCTAAAGCCAAAAAATAAAAATAAAAAGAAAATAAAAAGTTTTTTTTTTTTTTGATGAAATGAGAAAATAAAAAGTTAGTCTCGTGCATGTATGGTCCTGTTTCTTTATTTCTTTCCACATCACTAAATGCTTCTAGCCTGTTTCCACGTGTCCAAACTTGCGCTTAAAGGACGTCTTTGCGCATCCAGATCAGCACTCCGGCTCCTATATGAAACAAGAAAAGTTTCGCACCGTTCGAACAATATGACCCGTCAGATGATAACTTTAAAAGGTCCATATTTAGAGAGAATTTTTTTTATTTTATTTTTAAGTCCAGCCGTAATTTTTCTCTCTCTAAATGTGGGCCGTTAAAACTATCATTATACGTTCAAAATTATTTTGCACGGTGCGAAAATTTTCCTATTCTGCATAGGAGCCGGACTGCCAAATCAGCCACAAATGACATGATTGTCATTGTTCCTTGCGTCCACCATCCCTAGTTTTTTTCCTTTTTATATATAATTCTGTCATGGGTCTTATTCAACGGACATTATTGTTCAATAAAACTCATGAAGAGTCAGAAAATCTTACAACACTAATGATTGTTGGATCAATCAAGGATAAAAGAGTATAAAACGAAAATAATTGTTAAATTTAATGTGACACTATGCATTTTTTATCTAAATTTAATCCCAAAATTTTTATCCAATAATCACTACTCTATAACAATAGGTAAAATTACTTAGCAAAAAAAAAAACAATAGGTAAAATCATTTTTTAATTGGCATGGGACTTAATGAGAATGAAACATTCTCACTCCTACCATTAGATTTATTGACCGTAATCATAGTCAATATTGTGGATAGCTGGAGCCTTAAGGACTCAGAATTACCCGACTGGACCAATCAATAATTCAATATCTTCTTTTATTTATTTGTAAAGGATAGTAGATTCATACGTAGCAAGCTTTAAATTTTTTTTCCTAGAGCTACCATCCTCCTCTTGTGAAGCACGTCTCTCCTCTACATGAGGCAATCTTCCAGTCGGGCTTGTAAAAACGACCATTGCAATTGAAGATCTCATAAATTGGTTTGCTCTCTCATTATTGCTTATTTTCTTTTTTCTTGAAATAGATAAGAAGAAAATTATTTTAATAATAATGTCTTTATTTATGGTTACATTTTACAGTAGATGAAAGAGGGGGTCTTAAAAATTCATGAGGACTACATGTACTGCCGGGTTGTCTCATTGTCACTTGATTATCCATATTGCAATAAACTAGTCACGATTTTAAGTTAGCCAGTTAATTGCGATCCAGCAGAAAAATAAAAACTTTTATAAAAAAGATAAATCGTAAGATATGTAAGACAAAATTAGAAATCGAATTCGTTATTTGAGAATACCACCGCCAACTACAAACTCATTCATGTCCCGGGCTTTCTCTTCCTTTTTAAAATTGTGATAAGTTGACCAAAAGCCATAACATCAAGCTTTCTTTATTACTCTCTCATTTTCAGAAATTCAATATAGAATAAGCGAATTATGGATTGAATAAATCTCATACGGAAAAAGATATTAAATGATAAAAAGTAGTCTTAATTATGGAGTAAGCTTTAAAAAAAAAAATAGTTTAGACAAGTTTTGTTTCGTCAAATTTAGACAGAACATTAGATGATTAATAAGAGAAGCTACTAGGCAAATATAAAAATAAAAATAGTTTCACAAAATAGTAGTGCTGCTGGGTACTGGGGCTCCTACTGGTAGGGAAGCCTTTGTTGGGCCATATAGATGCAAGCTAAGGCAGTCCAGGTTGGAACTGAAATGGGCCCATATGAATGATAGAAATGCATGGCCCACTTCTAGGTTGTAATCATCAATTACAAAAAATAACATCAGCCATTGTCTCCAATCTCCTTGGTGATCTTTTCTCTCATTATTAACTTTTGTTTTTTTTTATAAAATAAATTTTGGATTAACATGAGAGGTGCTCTAATAGATGAAATCCGAGATTTAACATATTTCTATTGAACTTTTTTTAGAAAGTTTTTATTTCAAAAATCGCATTTTCTGATTGGATTGTTTTGATATAGACAAGTCTCAAATTAAAACATGTTTTTTTCCAAAAAGAATTTGATCTCATACTGAGTTTCATACTAAATTAAATATAGACTAGACTAGATTAGACACAATTCAAATACACCGATATAACATTCGACATAAAAAATTCACATCGTATTTCGTTCAAAAAGCCAATCCAAATACACCCATTATTTGTAAGTACAATTCATGAATGCTATCTTCCCATAGCATGTCCTATTAACAGAAGGATTGGGTCACCATGTCCCTTTCTTGCTAGGGTACCGAGGATGCAAATTACGCATGAAGTATGAGCATGGGACTTAATAGGGAGGGAGCTATATGAAGCAGGGACGATTACAGGGCGGAGGGAGGGCGGCGCCTTGCGATTTTTAAAAAATATTACTATTTATCGAAATTTTATGTGCATTTTGGAAAATTTTGAAATTTTTTATCAATTTCGCCCCCCCAAATTTTTTTTTTTGCCTTTTTTATAGCTCCCCCAAAAATTTTGGATTTTTTTTACCAGTTTCGCCCCCCAAACATCAAATTCCTGGCTTCGTCCATTCAAGAGGATAATTTCTGGCAAAACATGAACAGAAATGCTACTATATTATATGTACTCTGTCTATGTGATGTACAAATAACACATACACATGCTATGTCTAGTCATTCATTATTTTCTCAATCTAATTTTTGTGACAATTTTTTTTTAAACTAAGAAGAATCTAAGAACCAAAGCTTCAATATCACACTACTTGCGATCCTTTCTTGGCAGCCAAGAATTTGATTGATCTATTATTGCCACTGCATATTTGATATTTGTCCACTCTCTCCATAGTTGTCATTCTCCATTGTTGACAACTACTATCTCTCTCACAATACTTTTTTCGAATGGGTTACATATTATTAATTCGAATAATTTGATTATGATCGATATGCACCTTGATTACTCTAATTGGAATTCACTCTTAATATGTGATAATTGTGACTTTTCTTGATTAGTTAAAAATTGAATTTTAAAATTTGATTCAAATTTTATTACTGAACAATATTTCATCAGTTTCTTTCTTTCAAAATGTATATGTGTGTATGTATTAGATCATGCACGGGATCAATGTGTGAAAACATGCAGTATATCATTTGTATGTATGGATTTCTCATTTTCAAAGACTTATATTATGGTATCGAAGAATTAGACGGTAGTTTGATGTTTCTTACAACTAAAATGGGAATGCCGTTTGTTGAGCTTGACTTCTAATTAAAATGGGAGTCCTCTTAACGTTTGACAGTTGCCAATAGAATCATCATTTTTAAATTGCTTGTGGTTTAGAAATTAATAAGGAACTCTACATTTTTAAGTTAGCTATAACTAACTTATACTTTATAAAAATCAATAATAAAACATTCATTTCAATTATTTATCAAGTAGTAGTTACTAATTATGATTATGAAATTCACGATTAGATGTTTGTTATTCGACTCATAACATAGTATTGCAATTTGTTTTTTACAATGACATTGACAAGTGTTTGATTTTCATTTTTTTTATATAACAATTTTTTTTTTTTTTTTTGCTGAATAAATTTAGTTTTCATTAATCACAAATAGCCGAAGCCATTACAATCAAAGGAAAATCTGAAAATACAGAAAGTAAAAGTTATACAATGATTTAAAAAATCACGATAACAGACAAAAAACACACCCAAGAAAACTTTGATGGTTAGGAAAAACAACTAAAAAAACTAGCCAACTAAACAAATACATAATCTTCTCCTTCAAAGCATCTTCATCGCAATCCTTGATCCACAGGGACAGGAGAATATCACTTTCAACATCTTCCTTAGGGGTCGACAATTTATAGGACCATGGGCGTATCAACCGTCCTACAAATTGCCTCGGGAAGATGTAAAAGTTTATAAAGGGCCCAGATCTAGTCCGGGTTGAACAAATCCTCCTAGAAACATAGAAAAAAAGTCTAGATCTGTGAAGATCTGAGACTCATCTAACCACTGTGTCTTGAATCTTGAAGAAAAAAACTCTGAAAAATGTTTCATATGATTCGTACTACAAAATAGAGTAATATAAACGGAATAAAAGGACCAAGATTTGACCATTGGCTGGAGCCAATGGCCAAATCTGGCCAGCAACAGGAGGGAGAGAAAACGCAGGGAAAAAAGGAGGGGAGAGAGAAGAAAGAGAAAAATGGAAAATTTATATATAACAATTCATCACTAAAGTGTTAAGAATTCTCTCAATATCTCACATTGAAAGTTTTAGTTAATAAGGAGTTTCTTATAAATAAGGACTTCCTATGTTATGATTAATTGTACCGGGAAGGTGTTACGGACTGAGGACGGTGGGTTAGTTTGTTACAAGAGTTTGTAATTTTGTTGGGATTCCCCAAATTTTATTTTACGGTGAAAATTTGATATTATTTTACTTTGAAAATTTTATAAACGTTTGTTAAAGATTGAATTATTTGTAAAAGAAATTGTGAGTTTTGAATTTAAAATAATCTGTTTGATTCCAAAACTGACCCCTGTCCAAATACACTTGTGGGCACTAAAAAGGCAGCTGACAACTAATATTATTGATTATTTCTCAAAGATGAAAAAAGAAGAATCCTAGGCTCATCTAATCAACTTTATCAAACAATGTTGCTACTATTCTATTGCTAACAGAAAAAAGTCAGAAAATGTCAAACTAATAAATGCATCCTCCCATCTCCCACCAAAGATTAAAGAGGATGGACTTGCCCTGGGACAATATGGCTAGGTGATAAAGGGCGGACTCGTAGGATGCAATAATTTAGTGAGGTTACATATTTTATTAACATTTTGTAAAAAATATCTTCTACTATGTCTTACGATAGAGTTATAAGATGCTCGTGATGCAGGTTTTTAAAAAATTTATTATCAGATGGCAGCATATTTTGAAATCCAATGAAACATCAAACTCCCCTACAACTCATAGATTTGGAAAGCATGTGAGGAAGGATAAGAATACCACTCACCAAAAAAAGAAAAAAGAAAAAAGAAATTCAAATGCTAAATGGTGACAGCAAGATACTTTAAATGAAGAAAATCGAGATCATGGGATCTCTGGCGACACTTGTAAGTAATAAAAAAAAACCATGAAGTAATCCGTAAGCATACTTAGCCACAGGCAAGGATAATTTAGAAAAAGGAAAAAAAAAGGAAGTCGCAAGCTTATAGTTCAATACACAAATCTGTCATGAATAGCGATGTATTAGACTTGCCTTCATTCGAAAAACGGTGTTAGGGGGTCAATTCTTATCAAATGCAAGAATCAGCTTTTTTGAATTGATAATATATGAATAGCTCTAGTGCTTTGTCTTAAAACGGGACTGTTAGTATTAGAGATAAATCATTTTTAAGAAAGAAAAAATAAATAAATTATTAGAAGTTAAAAATTGAGAACGCTCCCATTATCGAGACATGTTGGTATCCAAGAAAGCAATGGTCCCAAAGATTCCCTCTTTAACTTCCCCACAACTCCACTACTCAGATAAGGTTCATCACCCATTTCCCTGTTTTTTCTTATTTTTTATTTTAAGGCAGAATATTCCTTTCTTACCTTATTAGAATAACCCATTATTTAGCATAACCAAGATGCATATATTAACCTATTTTTACCTCATCCCATGCCATTATCTCCTTTGTATAAAATAATACTGTACTACTAGTTTCAAAGTTTGTATTGTACGCTGGAAAGAATTATTTTTAACAATCAATGGAATATATTTTGCTTTCTTACCAGTTAAACTATTGCAAAAGAAAATATTTAACTTTGATTAATCCAGTAAATATTTAAGTAGGATAAATTTACCTTACTCTGAATAAGTTCTGTAGAGTCTGAAAGTGAGATTAACAGCAACTACTTGCACTATAATTTACACGGAATAATCAACGGCACTAGAAAATAAATCAATATATCATTAATTTTAAGGTTGTTTAGATTGGGTGAAGTATGAATGTTATTTTCTGTTTTGCTATCTGTGATTGTTGGGAAGATCTTACTAAATTAATCAACGCTCGTATTGGGTCAGTCTATTCACATGTAAGTGAGGATCGATATTTCGACAACTCTTAAGTAGCGTAGCGGCTGAACAGGTGAAGAATTATACTGAGCAAGGGTCTGGAAAGCAGGTGGCCGGCTCACAATATCACGTGGAAATAGGCCCATGTGGGGAGACGTCGTGGGAGTCACAAACAAAGTTCCACCAAGGCCCCAAAAGTGACTGACATTTTGACAGCAAAATATGTAAGAAGAAAGAATGCCAGCCTCATTTCCGTCGGCTTTTTTTTTCACAAAAAGTTTCTTCGCTTTTCTTTTCTCTTATTTTTCTATTTCAATTTTCCATTATTTTCCCACATGTGAGTCAATTGTAAAGAAAGAATAATTTATTAATTTTCAATTGATTCATAAAATCCATACAAATATTTTTATTTTTACAACAAGTCACGGATAAGTAAACTTGGTACAAGTAATCTTACATTTAATTTTCAAAAATTTGCAAATGATAAAGTCACAAATTCTAATCATTCATTAGACAATTTCGTGCCGCATTAGCAAATTTATGATGTGCATATTCCAGCATTTGAATTTACTGGAAATGGGAAAATAGGTGAGAAAGGGAAGCCACTTTCAGGGGTTCTTCCGGAGACAAAACTTCATGCAAACATGATGGACCATTAAGTCAACTTAATTAATGAAGCCATTTGACCAATTATAGAAATGTTCAAGTGTGTTTTTTGACTTCAAGGCCTTCCAAAGTCAAAATAATTAGCTGTACATTTTGGAGTTGAACAATTTATAGCGACGACGCATTGTTTCAATGCTAAGGCTTCATTTCTTTACAATTTTTTTTTAACATTTTCTAACATAAAACTCTCTCTCGGTTTTGAACTTCATATCTTTCTTTCAGAAATTATTTTTTATTTTTCGAAATAGAAAAAATTCAAACAAAAACTAATCCAAAAACATTCAAAGTTTGTTGAGAGTCCAACTCTCTTATCCGGTAGGGAGAACAAAGTCGACCAAAGTGTTCATAACCAGAATTTGTTGGAGTTATATATAATGTCTAGACCAGCCAAATATAATCTGGAAGGTAATTTTTTTCTAGTGTAAAATATAAATTAACCGTGAGAATGACCACTAAATATTAATAAAAAACTATTCATCCCGTAAAAAATAACTCATTCTTAAAGGCTAATTTTCTTTCTATATTTTGCGAAAAAGAATTGCGTTACGCACATATAGGTACACCATTATTAAAAACAGAAAGATTAGCCAAAGTAAATATATTAGTTTAGGTATGGGCTGCTTCATGGGCTCAACAGTTAGATTCTTCTCGAGCCCACCACTGGTCAACATTAGTACTAAAGTTTCTTCTTATTTTCATATGTGCAGCCTTTTTTCTGTTTAATGGAAATATTAGCCTGGCATTGCTCGAGACTCGAACCAAAAAAAGCTTAAAATCATTTTGTTACTTTTCTATTGAAATTAACTGTCATTCAGAGATACTTTTTCGTTTTTTAACTTTTTACATCAAAGAAATCAAGTCCTTACTCCTAACAGAGGGAGTACAAATCAAGTCCTTGCGGACATGCCACCTTATGCATGACATTTTCAAGATAAAGTTTCCTTAATTGTAGAATAAATGGAGAAAAAAATTAATGTGTAACTATACTAGGATTTAATAATTCCTAGGTTTGCTGCTTGTAATGAAATAGAGTGTCTTATATCACCAATGTGCAGACTGTGTTCACCCATCGGAATCCTTCGAGTTCCAGCTTTATCCACAACACTAAGGTATTTGCAAACATGAATTTTTATGAGCACTCTTTGTTGGGCCCCGGCGGCAACATGAGCCTTCTCAAAGGCCACCAATTGCTTGTGTGGGGCCCAATGACCCTCGGAAGGTGGAGAAGAAAACACCAGCAGCGTATGTGTTCCATCTTTAGAGCCCACGTTCTTTACGTCTACATGGATTTCTACGGAAAGTCTGTTACATTTTGCACGGGTCACTCTAATTGCTTTGCTCAACGCACTGGTGTTGAGACCGTGGCGGCCGTCGATCGGAACGCCCACCATGGTTGGAGCTTCCGCGATTGTTTGGACAAAGCTGGTGTAGCTTAGCCCATGGCCAAATGGATAAACAACTGGGCCTTTGTAGAATCTGTAGGTTCTGCCTGGATAACCTTTGGATGGATCGGACCTCATATCCATAGTTGTCATTGGCAAGCTAGAAAGGTACTCTTGTGGGTACCATGTCACAGGCAGCTTCCCTCCTTTAACAACACATAAAATATCACTTAAAATCGACCCGATAGAATAATTTTAGGACAAGAATCCAATGCGCCTCAAACGTACCTGGGTTGTGTGTACCAAACAAAACATCGGCAATTGCATGTCCACCAGCTTGGCCAGGATAGCCTGCCCAAAGAATTGCACCAATTTTAGGATCATTCTTTGCAAATGAGATATCAACTGGGCCTCCAGACATTAAGACCAATACAACTGGACCCTTTGAGGCCATTGCAACCTTAGATATAAGGTGTTGTTGGAGCCCAGGCAAGAGCAGTCCAGTCCTATCTCTAAGCTCGGCCTCAATAGACTGATCCAACCCCATGACCATAACCGTCGCGTCCGCTCTACGCGCCGCGTGCTCGGCCCTACGAAAGAGGTTATCGTCGCGGCAGCCAACATTAAGACAGCCGGCTTGGTGCACCGTCTTAGCATATTTTTGAATTCCTTGTAGGGGAGTGGTGTATCTACACGCGATGCCGGCATAATTACCTATCATCGTAGTGGTAACATCTGAATTGGGCCCAATTACAGCAATTGTTTTGTGACGACGCGGAGAAAGAGGTAAGGCAGGCCCATTATTTTTAAGGAGCACAATGCCTTGCCTGGCTGCTTCCAGTGCTAGTTCATGATGAGAAGGGGTGCAAACATCTTTTGGGCCTAGATTGCCAAAGGCCTGTTTTGAAGGTTCTCCATCGAACATGCCTAGTCTCATTTGTACCGTTAATGTATTAGACACAGCACTATCTATATCATCCTCTTTTAACATTCCTAATTGAACTGCTTTCTCAGTGTGTATCCCCAGGAATGCTCCACAATCCAAGTCAAGTCCTGAATTTGTTTCGTAACGAAAAATAAAATTTCAAAGCTATTTTTAAGTAAACAATTGAATTTGTATAAAGTTTGTAACCTTTTATTTCAAGATTAATTAAGAAAGAGATACTCCTAAAAAAATAAAAACCTGCTTTGATGGCATCTGCGGCTGCTTCTTCAGGTGTTGAAGTGTAATGCTGATTATCATAGAAAACTCTAACAGAATCGCAGTCAGAGACAATGTAGCTATTGAGAAAATTAAGACAGAACGTTAGCAGATAACTCTAGATTTTTTTTAATACACTGTAAAGAAGGAAAAGGAAAATGTAACAAACCCGTCGAGATGCCAGGCACCTCTGATAGTTTGACGGAGAAGTTTGGGGTCAGCGCAAGTGGGAATGCCATTGACTTGATTAAAAGAGCACATTACACTTGCCACTTTACCTTCCATCACGCAGCTTCTGAATGGCACATCAAATGTATCTACCATGTCCTGCCTGCTAACCTGCCCCACCACATTACCTCCTACTTACTTTCGTCTTTTTATTTTTATGAACTCATCGTAACAATTAGGGTGTTCAAGAAAAAAATTCATGCGATTTTGGTTTTTAATTAGTTTGGTGTATGTTTGAGATAATGTGATACACTTGTAAAATTGTTATATGTGAGGTAATGTGATTAATTCAAATTTATAAATTTCTTTAGTATATAATTGTGTGAAGCAATTTTATTATTAATATACTAGACTGAGTATTATAAGATTTATTAATAGATGTAAAGGCACTCATAATCAATATACTCTCTCAATCTAAAATGGGATGTCAACTTCTCTATAAAAAATGAAGAAGAAAGTAAATATTCAATTCTGAACAAAATAATAGGTTGGGATATATACAGCCGGGGCAAATATGGAAAAATTGTCTGTCCCCAACTGATATCTTTATATCTATCTTAATCACTCATAATTAGCTATATAAATATGCTCTCAAAATCTACTTTTTTTTAACTATGAAGGGACATGTAGTAATTTAAAGTAACTAAAACATATGTAAAAACATGGTTTGGCGGGCAAATGATAAGAAAGTACCTTGGCATTAAAGTGAAAGCGATCAACACCGTTCCAATTATCGAGGTCGTAGGCAGTGTAGTGCTTGCAACATGCAGCAACCTTGAGACGTTGGCCGTCATTACCTTGTAAACCTCTAACATAGCTGGCTGCATATTTGGCGGCTAAGACGGGGTCCTCACCGGGAGTCTCCTGTCCCCTACCCCACCTCGGGTCTCTAAATATGTTCACGTTTGGGCTCCAATATGTCAGTCCCCCAGCCCCTCCATTGTACATAGCTCTTGCCTCGTCCGACACTACCTGCATTTTCAGTATGGACCAACCGCGCATTAAGCTTCAAAATATTGCACTTCTAAGTAGTAACATTATTTATTTCATGAATATACTTTTTTATTTCATTTTGGTGGGGTATTTTGATAGATTTTTTTGTGAAGAAAATAAAGGATCCACAATAAAAACAGTAGAATGAGTTTTGAGTTTTATGCCTATCTAATCCCAGTTTTACTATCTATTTTTTTTTTTTTTGCAACGTCGTCTCTTTAATTAGAATGTTTTCTCCTAAAATGAAAGGAGGATTATAAACTTCAAATATTTTTAATATATTGTTTAGTATATCATTAATATTATTAAATGAGAAGTAATGTAATTAGTCGTTAATAAATTTTACTTTAGCTCTATTATATTATTAAATGTAAAACAATTTCATTGAAATAATAAACACTGCACTAAAAAAATCTATAGCACAAATGACTTGGTAATTAATCCATGTAAATTTGTTATTTAGCAAAAAAATAAAAAAATTCATGTAAATTAATTTATTTTCTGCAGCAATTATTATTAGTATTATTATTTTTTGGGATGGAGTTGGTATGGAAAAGATTGATTAGGCCACACACATAATTAGAGATGGAGAGTAGTGAAGAGCCCTCTACACAAAAAAAGGCTCAAGGGCCGACAGAGTAGTTGGAGGATTCTTGGATTGAGTTTGGTTTGAATTGAGACTCAAAATCATATCCAAATCAGTTTTGAATTGAATATGAAAATGAAATCTGAAGTGTTAAATCATCCAAAATCTGGTTTGGTTTGAGACTGAGACCAAAATCTCAAACCCAATCCAAGCACAGACGACCCATCAGCCCGACTAGGTGGGAGAACTTTTAATTTGGTGCCCATAAAAAGCCACTCTCATATTGGAAGGGTTGAAACTTTCACTCTGCGGTTGCCAAGAATTGATCTTGCGTCTCTACGCAATCTGCTACCCCAGTAATCAATTGGGATATCTTTGCGGATGAGTAGTGAAGAGCCCAACCGTGTGATGTGAGCTATTCAGCAAAAAAAAACCATGTGATGTGAGGTCCACCAATTCTATCCACATGATAGTTGTACTACACTGAATTTGCAACTTGCAACATTTATTTATAAAAAAAATGCATTTATATTACAACTTGAAGGAGTATAAAGTATTAGTAAAGTAGCATTATAGAGGATAACAAAATAAAAAGAATGGCGACAACAATCTCTTCTTGTGCAAGTCCTATATATATATATATATATATATATATATATATATATATGACATAAAAAGATCACTTATTCAACTAAGTGTGAAAGCGAACAAAACAAAATTAAATTTCGAATAAAATAAGTATATATTTGCGAGAAATTAATTAATTTGTGAGAAAAAGGTACCCGTCCAATTTGTTCCCACAAGGAAGAATTGAAAGAAGCGGCAGTGGTGATGACTTGAGGGAAGCTGGTGGCAGCTGGGAAATCAGCTCCGAAAATAGTACCGGGGCCCACATTGGAGACTCCATGAAGAGCCTCCGACCACCACTGGTATCCTTTAATCCCCAGCCGCTCCACTGCACCCGCACTATTCACTAACATCTTCACCTTCTCTTTCAATGTCAGTCTCCCAATCAGCTCCCTCACTCTCTCCCCTATCCCCGTTTTCTCTTTACAAAACCCGAAATCTCTCGTTCTGGCATCTCTTGGATCACAAGCGAAAGGCGGGCGGCTACTTTCGCTGCCCAAAACGAGTATGAGGAAAAAGAAGAGAGAAGAGAATAGGGGGGTAACGGTGCTGCTGCTGCTCATTTTTTTTTCTTTCAAAAAGGTTATTTGTGGTATAATGGTTTAGGGAAGGAAGGTGGGAGAGAATATGAATATAAATATAAATATAAATAGGGGGTGATATTTTGGAGTTGGGTGTGAGCAGGAGCATATGCTATGTTAGAAGAAAAAGGTTGCTTCGTTGTAAATTGATGAGATTCTGTTTTGTCTCTGAGATATGATGGAGGAAAGATGGTACTCTATACTCATAAAGTACAGAGGTTTTTGTTCAAAATAAAGAAAGGATTACAAAGTGTATACAATTGCATACACCCTTGATGGAATTGCATTATTATTTATTTAATTAGTCAATATCAGAGATTATATAAGAGAATAGAAAGTGTATACAATTTCATTATTTGATTAAACCGAAATATCGTATGAGCTGCGTTTCGTTATTATACTTTGAAAGAATTATTAATTTATGTTATTGATGAGTATATAAATTTATATAAATCTTTATAAAATAATGATTTACTTGCTGTCCTTCTCTCTGTTATTTTCGTCACTCCACATAATAAGCAAGTACTTTAGCAATTATTCATCCAAAAAAAAAAAAAAAGTACTTTAGCAATTCATTTTTCCCCCCTTCCGAATAAGTACTTTAGCATTAATTGATTATTTGATCATGAGTATAGGATATTTAAGAACTTTCCCCAATAGCTTATCCATTTTTTAAAAAAAAAGTTTCATATTCTTTCCAAAAAGTAAAAAAAACAACAACATTGAAAATATTATCATGCAATATGGGGTTTTCTTTATGATGCAAAATAAGATAAAACTTTAGTGCTTTTGGAGACTATTGTTTCAAGATCGAGATGTACTTGGTTTATAGAGTTTTCTAAACAAAATTAATTTTGAGTATATTAATTTCTAAACAAGATCGAGACTATTGTCATAGATTCACTTTCCAGGGCCCGGAATTAGGTGCTACATGAAGAAAATAATAGGTGGGCTATGGGACAAAATTTGATGCTGGTTAAGAGGGGTTTTGCATTGGATTGGCATTATTTTGGTAGAATAGTCATACCGTGACATAAATTTTTTTTGGAACAACATTTCTGTCCAGAACGGAAGTCTCACTTTCGTTTTGGGCACTTCCGTTCTCAACTTAAAAACGTGTTTTCTTGTTCTTGAACATATTACTAATCTTTGTCAATCATATGCAAGAATCTTGTCCGTTTAATAATGTCAAAAAATTACTACCTTCATTTCTAAATATAAAATTTTAAAACATGTAGGACAAATTAATGAAGAAAAAATAATGTATTTTTTAATCAAAATATTAATATTACTCTCTTAAATAGGACTTGTATACCATTAATTCTATTCAAAAAAGTAATATTGATATTTTGATTAAAAATACACTTTTTTTTTCTTAATTTTTACTATATATTTTAAAAATATTATATTAAAGAATGGAGGGAGTACCATTTTATTTTATTTTCTCATTTTCTAATCAATTTGTAATTGACTCTTTACCTAACTTATTCATTATTTTGTCAAGTTTTTGTTACTCAGCTATAGTAATTAGCACATGCACTTGTTGATGGGACGGGATTGTATTTGTATATGTATTTAGTTTAGGATCAACAACCATCAAAATCAATTAAGGGTTTATTTGGATTGGGTTTCAGTTTGGTTTGGCCTCAAACTCAAACCCCACAAAAGATTGACCCAGACTCTTTTTTTGACCCGCGCTTTATTCGACCCGTTAAAAATCAACCTTTCGCTGGCCACCCGATTCAGTCAAATTGCTGCTTTGAAGAAACGAAAAAGCATAAAAAAAACTGCTGCAGGGGTGAAACCCATGGCAGAACAACACCCTCCATCAAGTTCTCCCACCTACAAAACTGCTGCAGGGGAGAATCGAAAAACAGGAAAATTACAGGAATTACAGGAAAATTGGTCTGCCAATCTTCCAAACCAAGATTAAAATTTGGGTTGCCTTTCTCAGAACACCACAACCAAATTAGTCTTATTTTCACTATTTTCATAACCAAAAGAGGAAGAAATAGTGGATGTAGAAGTAGTTGGGCTAGGACTCCTTGTATCTAACACAGAAACGGGCTCATTTCCAGAAAAGCTTCCATCTTTTTTTAACCCATGGCAGTGAATATTTTATTCGATTTTGAGAGTGAATATTTTCACCAACCCTTCACCGGTCTTCTGAAGCAAACCCATGGCAGAACAAGCAAATTCCGATCGCCGAAAAAGAAGTAATGGAAAAAGCAGTGAAAGAAAAAGCAGTGAAAAAAACAGTGAACGGAAAAGGCAGCGAAAAAAGCAGTGAACGGAAAAAACAAATGTGTTGGAAAGTGGGTTAGATCCAGATCTCGTTGAGACTCTATCCAAATGTGTTTTGGGGTTTGAGTTTGAGGCCAAACCAAACCAATCTCAAACCCAAACCCAATTCAAATAGACCCTAAATAGGGAAATTAAAATACTGGAATCTAAAAAAATTCCACTTATATTCAAAGGAATGTGAATTTAATTCTAAAAAAATTTCTTTTGAAATTTATAGTCACTAGTAACTTTATAAATAATCAAAGCAAGGGATTAATTAACCTAGAGTGCCATTTATGGATACTATGTCTTCTGTAGCAAAATTATAGAGTATTATCAGGAAAAGAAAAAAATAATAGTTACATTTTTTTATATATAGGATACAGATCTTCTGACAACATTCAACTTCTGCTCTATATAATATCGTATAAGAAAACAAAGTTTTAAAAAGAAAACTAATGATCAAAAAGAAATTTGAGCTATATTCATGACTGTAATAATGAATAAAAAGGACGGTAATTGATTTTTTTAAATGAATTAATAAAATGAAAATAGAAAGACATACTGTGAGGACGGGGAGGCCTCAATCACACATTAAATAAAATATTTTTATAAAAGCAAGCAAGAGGAAAAAATAAAAAATAGAAAAAGAAAATCACAAGGACTTTGCAAGATAAGAGAATAGATAATGTTGGAATCTCTGCTACTGGAAATTAAATAATTTCTGCAGTGGAAAATTAATTTCTGGACAGAAAACCTGCACTGGAAATATTATTTCTGGACTGATAAAATAATTTCTGCACTGAATAAATATATTTCTGGACAAAAAATCTGCACTGGAAAAATTATTTCTGGACTGAATAAATATATTTCTGGACAGAAAATCTGCACTGGAAAAGGTATTTCTGGACAGGAAATACTGCACTGATTTATACTGATTATTTCTGAACAGAAAAACAGAAACTGAAACCAGTACACTGCAACATAAACAATACTAAAACCTTCACCGGTTTGGATTAGAATCCCTGGGACGAGACAAAGCAGTCTTTCCGCTTCCCCTTAAGTTCAATATGTCCCCGCCTTTTTGTAAGCTTCGAGCACTCGATGGACACTCGAACTCCCAAGGTATAACGCCCTAATCCTTCCGATTCTCTCAAGCAAGAGAAGCGTAACTTTCGAATCGATGTTATAATGGAATGAACTTCGAGACAGAATGCTACTAACTCTTTAAAAAAAAATTATGCAAAGCAATAGAAAGTTTTTAGTAGAGGGAGGAAGGAGAATTTTCTGAGTACTTTTCTCGGCACTCCCGAGCTCCATTTTATAGGCCCTCAAAAGACCTTGTAACTCAGCTGTGGCATTACTCGGAGCAATGTAATGACCCTAAGACCTCAATGCTCTCTTAATCTGGATCATGCATGATCAAGGCATTGAGAGCAAGAATAAATCTAGTCGAGAATTCTTTCCGATCATATCCAAAAAGAATTCAAAAGCGTAAGCAAAACATAGGTCGATCGGGCCCGTGAGTTTTGGTCCCAAGCATTCGTGTACTGCAGTCGCGCTCGCACACAAGTTCAAGCAATTTTGGCATCAACAGAACTTCGAATTGCACCCCCCCTGCGCGGGCGCACACGAGGTTCTCACATAGGGCATAATACAAGTAACACAATTTAAACCCATGTCAACCACTTTAACTTATAAAGTGAAAAACACTTCCAAAGGTTTCCCATGTGGGATGTAGTTTTAAAAAACCCATTTACCACATTTCTTCCACCCTACTTTATACCAATTTATCATTCACACCAATAATTGGTTTTCTCACATGTCATATATCATCACGAAGCTTGCGCAACCCACTTCGTGATAAACTCAATAACATTCAAAACCGAGCGGTGTAACATATAAATATATTAGCTCAAATATGTCCTCACGACACATTAATTACACATTAATTCTTTGAGAAAAACAATTTCTCCAACAATCCCCCACATGAATGAAAAACTTTTAAAAAATGCACATGAAATGCAATGCAAGAGTTCGGCGAGAATTCGTTGCATCAGGATAGGTAGTTGTTAGCTTTGAACCTTCCCTAGTGAAATACCATCGGATACACTTGCTAACCAGATGGGACGCGATGCCTTGAATCGCTCGAGCGCTTTTGTGTGTATCAAGACAACGATACTCACACAACGATTTCTCTAAACTGTTAATCGATTCTTTCGTTGTTGTCCATTTCGGCCCTGGACTGCCTTGGAAATGTTCATCGAATGCTCTAGAGATTTAGCCCTAAAGTCATCTCATAGAAGTGGCCCCTTCACATTCGATATAGGTGATCTCTTATTTAGAAGTATCCTGTCATACTTCACGTGATACGTATAAGGATCATTGAAAACTTTCGTTTATCCTCCAATGGACAGGTCTATCACTCTTTCACCTTAGGAATGAGCTGGGAACTCATTTTCCCGAGTGCTTTGTTCGACTCCCCCCCACAATTCGGTTGTCCCTTTGAACCTGCAATTGGGCTTTACAATTCAGGTAGGGTTGCCATCATGAGTGGTAATCAATTTTACGGGCTTTAGCCCCATTCCCTCGATGAAATCTCAACAGATCTCTCGTTAGACCTTTTGTTAATGGGTCCGCTATATTTTCTTTGGATCTCACAAAATCCAAAACTATAGCACCGGTTTTCAAAAGTTTCTTTACTGGATTTATGTCTACGACGTATATGTCTAGACTTCCCATTATACACATTATTCGTTGCTCTACCAATATCCGACATGCTATCACAATGTAAGCTAAGTGGTGGCATTGGTTTTGAAAACATTGGAACATCTTCCAAAAACCACGTAACCATTCGGCCTCTTCGCTCGCTAGATCCATAGCTATGAATTCCCGATTCCATAGTTGATCTCGCAATACGAGTTTGTTTGCATGATTTCCATGAAACCGTCGCACCTCCAATCACAAAAAATGTATCCGCTTGTGGATTTTATATTTTTGGAATCTGCTATCCAATTTGCATCAGTGTACCCTTCAAGTACAACTGGATATCTAGTATAAAATAATCCATAGTTAGCAGTGTACCTTATATATCTAAGTACTCTAACTAACGCTCTCCAGTGCTCATAACTGGGATTACTTGTATACCTCGCCAGTCTATTGACTGAGTTTGCAATATCTGGTCTAGTACGATCCATGAGATACATTAGACTGCCTATGATCCTAGAATATTCAAGTTGTCGCACTCCTTCTCCACGATTCTTGTGAAGATTAGCACCTACTTCCATAGGTGTTCTCACAATTAAATCACTTCCTTTTATCAAACTTGTCTAATATTTTTTCAATATAATGACTTTGAGAAAGTGAATATCCATCTGATGTTTTGGTAATCTTCATTCCAAGTATTACATCAGCATGTCCCATATCCTTCATATCGAAGTTTTGAGACAACAATTTCTTGGTAACTTTAATATTTTCTTTGTTACCAATAATTATCATGTCATCTACGTAGAGACAGACTATTACATAATCGTCTTTGCTTCCTTTCACGTAGACACATTTATCACTCTGGTTTATTTGAAAACCAATTGATAGCATTACACTATCAAATTTCTCATGCCATTGTTTAGGTGCTTGTTTTAATCCATACAGTGATTTAACAAGTCTACACACCTTGTTCTCTTGGCCTGGAACAACATACCCTTCAGGTTGTTCCATATAAATTTCTTCTTCCAGTTCTCCGTTAAGAAAAGCTGTTTTCACATCCATTTGATGGATCTCCAAATCAAATAAGGCTGCAAAAGCAATTATTAGCTCGATTGATGTTTTTTCTAGATACGAGGGCATAAGTGTCAAAATAATCGACACCCCTCGCTTTGTCTGTATCCTTTAATTACAAGTCTTGCCTTGTACTTGTCAATTGTTCCATCAGGTCTAATCTTTCTCTTAAAGATCCATTTGTGACCTAATGCTTTACAACCTGGTGGAAGTTCCACAAGTTCCCATGTATGGTTTTGAAGAATTGAATTTATTTCACTATCAATTGCTTCTTTCCATAAGTCGGAATCGGAGAAGTAATTGCTTCTCTATAAGTCAAAGGATCATTTTCTAACAAGTAAGTTAGAAAATCTGGACCAAATGACTTTTCCCTTCTAGCTCTTTTGCTACGTCTGGGTTCTTCAACTTCTTCTTGAAGTTCTTTTTCCCCCCACAATCTTCTCAACATGATTGTTTTTAGGGTCTAAGCTTGAACGCTTAATGTAAGGAAAAATCCCTTCAAAGAAGGAAGCATCCCTAGCCTCAATAATTGTATTTACATGCACTTCAGAATTATCTGATTTATGCACTAAAAATCTATAAGCACTACTATCCCGTGCATATCCTATAAACACACAATCTACCGTTTTAGGTCCTATTCTCGTCCGCTTAGGGGAAGGAATTGGAACCTTTGCTAGACATCCCCAAACTTTTATGAACTTATAAGAAGGTGCGTGACCTTTCCATAATTCATAAGGAGTTTTATCTAGTCTCTTATGTGGTAGTCTGTTTAGGATGTGATTTGCGGAAAGCAAAGCTTCCCCCCACAAATTCTGGGGTGACCCAGAACTTATTAGCATTGCATTCATCATCTCTTTAAGAGTTCTGTTTTTGCGCTCTGCTATTCCATTTTTGTTCTGGAGTATAGGGAGCAGTTGTTTGATGAATTATTCCACTTTCAGCACACAACTGTTCAAATGGAGATATATATTCTCCACCCCCATCACTTCTTAGCCTTTTAATTTTCTTGCCAAGTTGATTTTCAACTTCAGCTTTATAATGGCTAAACATAGTTATTGCTTCGTCTTTACTTCTCATTAAGTAAACATAGCAAAATCTTGTGCAATCGTCAATAAAAGTGATGAAGTAATTTTTACCGCCTCTTGATTGCACATATTTTAAATCACATACATCAGTGTGAATTAAATCTAACGGTTCTGAACTTCTTTCAATTGAATGGAAAGAAGATTTAGCTAGTTTTGCCTCAACACAAGTCTCACACTTGTAATTTTTATCAATGTTAAATTTGGGAAGTAAGTTTAATGAAACTAACTTCTGTATACTTTTGATATTTACATGACCTAATCTATCATGCCATAAATTAAAAGACTCGACAGAATAAGCAAATTTAACATCTTTATTGGCCTCTTGGGCAATTTTCCCATCTGAGCTAGTGGAAGCCTCAGTTACATTTTCACTTATAGGCTCAGTACCTGGTAGTACTGTCATTACATTCATTTTGAATAAGTTATCTGCTAAATAACCTTTTCCTACAAAGGCACCACTCTTGGTTAGTATGAACTTGTTTGCCTAAAAAACAAGTCTAAAGCCTTTATTGTTCAGCACCGTTCCCGAAATGAGGTTCTTCCGGATCTCTGGCACATAGAACACATCTGTCAGGGTCAGCTCCTTCCCAGATGTCATTTTAAGGACAATGTTGCCCTTTCCTTCTACTTTGGAGACCGCAGAGTTCCCCAAAAAGCAGACTTCATCATGAACAGGTTGGTATGTTTTAAACATCCACTTGTTCGCACATATATGACGAGTGGC
Organism: Vinca minor; assembly: GCA_026122235.1. Classification (NCBI taxonomy): domain Eukaryota; kingdom Viridiplantae; phylum Streptophyta; class Magnoliopsida; order Gentianales; family Apocynaceae; genus Vinca; species Vinca minor. Next base: position 225,112 of record JAOCZM010000085.1, on the reverse strand, counting down.
TCCTGTATCAATATACCACTCCTTTTGGTTTCCTCCAACTAAGTTAACCTCTGAAATGACAGCTACCATATGCATGTCTTCTATTTCAGAGCCCAGTCTTTCATTTTCTGCCACATAAGCTTGGCCAGCCTTCTGATTCCAATTCTTGTTCCCAGTAATACATTGTTTGGACCCTGCATAATCCACAATATATATTTTCAATCGAGATTCCCATAAATAAATAGAATCAAAATTCATTAATATACTAAAGCGACTTAAGTAGTCCGCACTTAGCCACGCTCTTATCGTGGTTTCAGAATGAGGATCATTAATATCCTCCACAGATTTATCCTCAATGATAAACCAAATAAGTTGAGTGGTAAGAAAAAAACATAATTTTTTCTTTCCACAACTTAACGTTGCTGCCACTCTTATATATCTTTGGTTTTTCAAACTGACCAAAATGAATTGGTCGGTTTGGCATGGCAGCCACACACGGTGGTAAGACGGTCTCAATACCGCCTGTCTGATTACCGAAAGGAAAACCAACCGTAGTTAAAACTGAACCTGGAACATTACCGGAACCAGTGCCAATTTCAGTTGCAGCAGAATGATCAGTGTTTGCCATTTCTCTATAATCAAAAACAGAAACAAAGTCAGTAATTAATAATAGAAACAGCACCAGAAAATCACACACACAATATTGAACTTAAGAATGTTGGAATCTCGCTCATCGGAAATTAAATAATTTCGCAGTGGAAAATTAATTTCTGGACGTAAAACCCGCACTCGGAAATATTATTTCGGGACTCGATAAAATAATTTCGCGACCGAATAAATATATTTCTGGACAATATTGTCCTAAGCATTCGTAGTACGCAGTCGCGCCCGCACACAAGTTCAAGCAATTTTGGCATCAACGAACTTCGATTGCACTCCCTGCGCGGGCGCACACGAGGTTCTCACATAGGGCATAATACAAGTAACACAATTTAAACCCATGTCAACCACTTTAACTTATAAAGTGAAAAACACTTCCAAAGGTTTCCCATGTGGGATGTAGTTTTAAAAAACCCATTTACCACATTTCTTCCACCCTACTTTATACCAATTTATCATTCACACCAATAATTGGTTTTCTCACATGTCATATATCATCACGAAGCTTGCGCAACCCACTTCGTGATAAACTCAATAACATTCAAAACCGAGCGGTGTAACATATAAATATATTAGCTCAAATATGTCCCCACGACACATTAATTACACATTAATTCTTTGAGAAAAACAATTTCTCCAACAGATAAAAGTACCACGGCTCCTATGTTGAACAGCCTAAATTCAGTATGTTCGGGACAAGCTGTCAGTCGTTGGATTTTGTACTTTTTTATTCAACGACTGTATCAAAAAAGGGTATTTTAGAGATAGCCTTTTTCTCTTTTTTACTTTTAACTGGGTGTTCAATAATCAAGAACATGCGTTAAATAATAAAAAACGTGTGTTCTATAATAGAGAACATGTGTTTACTGACCGAGAACGCATGTTCAATAATCAAGAACATGCGTTCACTAATAAAAAATGTGCGTTCTCTAATAAAAAATGTGTTCATTGACAGAGAACGTGCGTTCTCTGAGAGAGAACGTGCGTTCTCTAATAAAAAATATGTTCACAATATACAAGAACGTGTGTTCTCTAACAGAGAACATGCGTTCTTTTTTCAGCCGCAACTTTTCTCTTTCCTCTAATAAAATTACATATGTACCATTTTAGCTTTTCTCTCTCCTCTAATAAATCTCAACCATTGATCCTCTTAAAAAATGAAATCAGTGGCCCTTGTTGTGTCCCGCACGTGCGGAATTTAAGGCGTTCCGCATAGGAGCCGGACTGAGATAAAAGCAAGCAAGTACGAGAACCTATTCCAATTTGAGAACGGAACTCAACTTGAGAGAACGGAAATGACACTTTCGTTTTGGGCTGAGGTGGAGAGGCGTGTATGAGATGTGCCACGTCAATCCATCTCTGCCCCAGGACGCAAGTTGGACTTTCGTTCTGCACAGAAATGTTGTCCCCAAAAAAATTCATGCCACAGTATAATTATTATGTCAAATCAATGTCAGTCCAATGAAAACCCCAGTTAAGAGTGTATATATACTTTTACTTTTATCCATTTTTTTTTAAAAGTAAGATCAATAGTGATTCTTCAATTTTCATCTGACATGACTCAAATTTCCAATCTACTGGTTATAAGTGAAGTACTTTTATCCAGTTTTTAACAACCTTGTGGCTGTGGGTAACAAATATTTCTCAAGAGACTTTCATCAACTCCTCTCTAACCACTTATTTATACATGGGCTCTGGGGTGAAATTTGAAAGAGGAATTTCGCCCCTTTTTCTTACTTCTTTTGATAAATAAATTAAAGAGATTGTGAATATAATTAAAATGTTTGGTCTAAATACATTAAATTATCATGTTATCAGAGGGAGGACAACTTTGCTTGGTTTAAAATGAACTGCTTATAAGACATGAAATTAGATAAGTAAATACTTTAGCAAAAATAAATTAGAGTAATAGAAGAAAGTTGAATTCTTCGTTTGGTTGTTCGTCAAATGTTTTGGCTCCATAGAAATTGTGATGTCCAAACGTGTATTAGAAGGAAGGTAAGGAATCAGTCGGCCCAAACGTAAACTAATAGATAGAAAGTGATTATAATATTATTAGATAAGTACCTCGTTTCAAATTAAATATCATATTTCTATTTTAATTTATCTCAAAATCAATGTTTACTTCGTCTAAAATGGTTAATACTTTATCTTTATTCATTAACTCCTATATTTAAGAAATACAAGTTTCACTAACTTACGTATCCTGGTATTAGTATCAATGAATAGTGTTACTATAGTAACTCAATTGTAATCAAACTACTCTCCGTAATAATGATAAGAATGAAATGTGTACATTCGAGTCGGGATGAAGTATCTGTTACTTATTACTTTTTCTGTTGAATTTATGTGATGCCAAATTTATTCTTTCAAAAACTCTGCAAGGCTGGGGAAACTGTAATTAGTTTGGCTTTGTGTTGCTCTTAAAATGACATCCCAATTAATGATTAAGCTGATGTTTCTCGTTAGAATTTGATAATAACTTCATGTGTAGATCATTAAATTAGAGAACTAGAGTTTCAGAGGGATGAATAAATACTAATGAATGAACTAATACAGTAGTAATATATGTAACTTCCTCTATTTATAACACTCAGGATATTTTTATGGAGAAAACTGTTATTTGTAACATATATCTATTTACGTGCCACCTTTAATGACACTATCTTTTTTTTAGGCTATTTATAGCGCTTATCTTTTACTTCGCCACTATAAAGTCATCAAATTAGTGAATCCAGTCAATATTCCGGCCAAAATGGAGTCACGTGTCGTGCACACGTGACATCAGGCAAGGGTATTATTGTCAAAATTTATGAGTGGATCCGGGACAACCCGTTCGAATATCCGAAAAACACTACCAAAATTACCAAACTCTCACCCCTTCCCCCTCCGTCCATATCCATCCTCCACCACCAACAACCACTTCCACCATCGCAGACCTCCATTTACGCCGCCACCGCTAGGACAAGAACCACCCCTTCCCCCTCCGTCCATATCCATCATCCATCTCCAACAACCACTTCCACCATCGCATACCTCCATTTACGCCGCCACCGCTAGGACAAGAACCAACCCTTCCCCCTCCGTCCATATCCATCCTCCACCGCCAACAACCACTTCCACTACCGCCTACCTCCATTTCCGCCACCCACGCTAGAACAAGAGCCAAAATCCCGAGGCTAAATTCCAAATAAATGCAAAGTTACATACATGATTTTAGGCTAAAAAAGGCTACTTTATTCGGCTTTTAATGTCTAAAGCATCAACAAATTCAATTAACACCCACCACCCTACTCCCTCTTCGTTCTTCATCTCTATCACCCCCACCACCAACAACCATACTCCCACCCACCATCGACACTCACCCCACCCCAAAATCTTATCCTGATTGCAGAAAAGATTTTTGAAAAATGGAAGAACCCCAATCGATTGACAGATGGAATTGGATTGTCCTACCCGAATACAAAAACCCACTTGAATCCCCACCTCTCCGATCGTCTTCACCACCACAACTAAACCAGCAAAACGAGGGAGTAATATTTGTAATTTCTTGTCTTTTAAGCCTGGATTTCACAAGTGTGGGGGTTGTTGGTGGTGGGGGTGAGAGAGATGAAGAATGGAGAGGGAGTAGGGGAGGGTGTGGTATCGGTGGACAAAGAGGGAGTGGGTGGGGGTGAGAATGAAGAAAAGGATTTTGTGATGGGTTGCCCCGGATCCGCTCAAATTTTTGGGTAGATTTAATTTTGGATAAAATTACCCTCAACTCAGATCGCATGTGCACGGCACGTGACTCCATTTTAGTCGAATTTTGATCGGATTTACTAATTGTACACTTTATAATGCTACCAGTAAAAGATAATAGCTATAAATAAATTTCTAATAAAAAAGATATTGTCATTAAAGGTGGCACGTAAATAGATATATGTTACAAATAACAGTTTTCTCTATTTTTATGAGTTATTAACTTATTGTCATATTGAGATTTTATTATCAATTGACATAATCTCTACTAATGAATCAACTTTGTTGAAGAATAGCTAAATCTGATAAATTTTTACTCGATTCTTCAATTACATAGTATAAGTCGTTGGTAAGATAAAAAAACATACTATACCAACAACTTATATTACGGAAGGTAGGGATTAGTATGAAAAAAACAGCATGTAGTAGAATGTAGTAGGTGTAGCGGACATATATATATGCAAAGTATGTAATGGTTTGCACATCTCATAGATTAAACACATAGATCTAACATATATAACATCACTCTTTCATATGAAATGGAAGCAACACTAATTAATAGGTACTATAACCCTACTATTTCAAACGGATAATTTTGATATGGTCATTTTCATTTTGGACCTGATACATATCATAAATTTCCATTTCAAACAATCATATTAATTAAACACATTTATATTAATAAAGAAAAAACTGTATCTTACACATGACTCATAATCTCTTAGGATCCAACTTTCTTTAATGAAGGTGGGTTCATGACCAAGACATCAACTCTCAAGTCCAAATTTGCATGAAATTAAAAATATTAATACTTGAGCAACCAATGTCTGACCTTAGTCTTGACAGTCTTCTCCGTAATAGTGTCCAAACTGGGCTTCCACCCTTTCCCGGACAATTGCCTACTCAGAAACTCCGGCCTTCCCTCCAATATCTCCGCAAAAAGATCCACTTTCGTCATGGCCTCCACCTCTTCATGAGCCGCCGCCGGGCCAACAAACTGGTGGGGTCCTCCAGACGAACACATACGCGCAAATAAAGGAACAAACCCGGTAAAAGCGGCAAATGTAATCTTGGACCTCATAATTGTATTAGCAGTCATTAAAAGTCGGCGGGCTTCATCAGATGATAATGCCGCCGGTTTACCTCTTTTGAACGGTAGCATCAGGTAAACCTTGTTCATTTCCAGTTTCTTATCAGCTGGTAACGGAGCGGGTTTTTTACTTGTTACCGTCTGCTGATTAAACTCCACCACCACTTGTTGTGGATACTCTAACATGAGCTCAGCTACAGTTAAGGTATTTTCATATTGATGAACCGTTCCGTCCGGTAAAATAACCTTTCCTAATTTGTTATCAGGTTTTGGAAGTGTGTTTCCCATTGATGAATTTGGTTGATCGATTTGTTGTGAATATTTGTGAGTATTAAAGAGGGCGGGCGTTTCTGATCTGATGTTGTAATAAAAAAATATAAAAAAAGGAGGTGAGGAATGAAGAGAGGGAGTGCGTTTGTTAAACGGCTCCATTTTTGGTTGGTTAATGCTGGTGGACTTGGTATTAACTAATTAATCACCATTTGGAGAATGTTGTAAATAACAAGATTTAGGAAACTTGTATTATGGACCTAATTCATATCCGTACATATAACTATTTTAAATATTAAGTATCGTCCCTAAATAATAAAGCTCGTTCTCTTTTTATTATGAATTTTTCGTATCATTACTTCTCTTAATTTTTTAATTGTCAGAGCTCTAAACAACAAGGAATATTAAACTGAAAGGATGTCATAATCAAAGTTGGTCCAAGACAAATGTGGAGCAGTTGGTGGTGCTTATAAGTCTTACCAAACTGGAAATACCATTACCAGGTCCGAGTCAAATGGATAATATTGTGGAGGGACAGTTCAACTGCATTCCTATCCCCACATACTAATACTAATCAATCCCCCCATGCAACCAAATTTGTGCTAAAAGGAATACTTTAGCAGGATACTCTGCTATTCTTTAAAAGTTTAAATATAATAATCCAAATTTATACTTCTTGAGTTGTTACCTTAACAAACAAACAAGTTTATATTTTAATGTCAAAAGAGTTTTGTGCTGTTACACAAGGTTACAGGTTTGATATCTTCTGACCTCTGATCTTAATTTTTTTTAATAATTTTTTGAACAAATATAAGTAAAGTTTCATTTGGAAATCAAATTCAATATTTTACTTTTGTTCTATTTAATCTTTTACGAAAATAAATTGATTTCTCGAATAGAAAACTTAATGCAATCCTCCCTTGGGTGAGCTGAGCACCCAAAAATCTAACCACTTGATCGGCACCAAAAATCGACATATTCTTCTAGAAGAAGATAAGTGGATGGGAGATTGAAGTCTTATTTTTACCAAGTCTCCTACACAAAAATTGATACTCGCCTCCCGATCCGACGGAAATTGTGAAGGATGTAAATCAAGTTGACCCAGCGGCTCGATTGGGGAGGCCTTATCTTAGCTCACCGCAGAAGCCACCCCCACATTGAAGGGTTAAAACTTTCACACTGCGGATGCCAAGATTCGAACTTGCACCCTCCTATACAATCTGCTATCCCCGAACCAAGTGAGCTACCCTTGCGGATCTTATTTTTACCAAGTCTGCAATTACGTAAAGTTGACTTTCATAATCTAGAACTTCAATTAACAACTTCATATGTTATCTATCTTATCTGCCCACTATGTAATGCCAAGTTCATAGGATAAAAACTCCAAGTTGGGGAGATTATTTATAAGCCCCTATTACTTATTCAACAATAAATAAATAAATTCATAAGCCCCCATTGATCTTAACTTTGTGCAAGAAACTGATATTGTTGACTTCGAGAACCATTTATCCTTCTTCTTGCTAAGTGACTGTTGTAATAGTTTACATAATGATTACTTGGCAAAAAAAATAAAAATAAAAGAGGTTCATAAATGTAATATATGCAATTTAACTCAAAATTGTGTCTAGTAAGAGGAAAGCGAGCAGAGGGAGAAGAGAGAATAATATCAGCAAAGGATCATAAATGTAATATCTGCAATTTCTCAATTCAGACAGAAGAATACACAACCAAATGTTCAAAATTCTACAAGCAGCAAAATAATGTTGAAATATCAATGCTCTAGCTCTATCACAATTAAAAATGAAGACTGCCTGCAGGCGAAAACCAGTGAAAGAACTAAACACTATGGTAGTTCCGGCTACAAGTGAATTTTACAAGAAATAATATGAGACATGCCACACAAAGCATACAGATTTAAAGCCCACTGAGGGACGTTATAAATTGAAGAGAAACAATCATTTTTCAAGGGTCCTTCCCATATTTCAATGGGAGCATCTGGCTGAAAACTTGCTAAAACATTGCCAATGACAAGTCTATTTTATGTATTGCGAGACCCACTTGAAGCCATCGCCATATCCCATTTTCCGTACAATACTGCACATGAATACCTCTAAAGGACGGACATTAGAATCTGCAAGATTTACCTTTCCCTTGCCAGTTGTAACACCAGTCAGTCCAAGGTGATAGCGCAACTCATCTTCTGAGGCAGCATATGGTATGTCAATCTTGTTTCCCAGGATGAGGAAAGGGACATTTGCAAGGGACTCATCTGAAAGGAGTGCATCTAATTCTTTCTTTGACTCGGCAAATCGCTCTTTATCATAGGCATCAACCAAGTATACAACCGCGTCAACCTGTAAATGTGAAACTCATATATGAATAAACTAGTAAACGAGGATATAATAGCATGTTGGTAAAAGGGATAAGAAATGAAACGAGTATGTTTGTCTGTAGAACAATGTCGACAGAAGTAGTATTCTGGAAGTGAACATACTAAATCTTTATTAATGAACAGGTAAAACGCTACAGAAACAGACGCCATAAAAATATGATCTTTTGGTAAACAAGCACGAAGCCAACCTATAATATTCTGAAAACTCAAAATGAACTTGCGTCCTCCTCTTGTTGCACTATAACCTCAAGGAATAAACAAAAAAACCACTACCTTTTTATCTCCTTTTTAGAACAAGAAATTTCATTCCTATCCTGATCCATCAAGCGTCTTTTCACATATTTGAATTGGTAGAACACAAATAGCACATGGAAAATTGTAAAACACAAAATGCAATAGCTAATTAATGAGATTGTCTGAAGTAAATAAAGTCAGAGAAATAAAGTCAGACAAAATGCAATAGCTTTCAGGGTTTCACAATCGCAAGGAACTAGAATAAAATGAGAAAACTTGATATCTCTTGAAGAGGCAAGCACAGACATTGCTATTGACACATCACCCTATAATCTCTAGGTGCAACTAATTACGTGGAGTGCAGACACTTCAATACAAGTCTCCTGCAGTGAATAAAAGGTCAATATCTCCCGCTCTTCTTCAATAAAGAAACCAAGGCTATCCAATTATGTTCCTTCATGGTAGATAACAGACTACCAAAAAGAAAAAGAAAAAAGATTAGGTGAGTACAATTCAAACAGATAGCAGTTGTCCATCCATATCACTGATTCACCAACTAGTTACTCTTCAAGGATTTACCAGCCACATGCTAGGGAGGAATAGGAGAGAGCTCAAAAGATGAATCGAACGACCATTTAGATTCTCAAATTCATATTACACTAGATATAAGCATCTCTTCTTCTTGAATTTATCCAATCATGACAACTTTTATTTCTAAAATGGCAAAGTGCAACATTACAAAGATAAACTACCAAATCTGTAGTGCTTACCATTTCACTCTAAGCTTGTAAGACTAATGCATTCGTCATTTTCTACTTTCTTATTCCATAGGAATCATTGAATATTGTCTGGCTAATTTCATTATGTTCAAAAAAGCATATGTAAGTTCATGTACAAGGTGCTTCATGCTTGACAGTCTGATTGATCTATTAATGCTATTTACATAATCAATTATGAGATCAGAAAACTAGAAATCATCAACTCTTAGCAACTACAGCACATAATTCAGAAACTTTAGAAAGCAATTATTTTTTCAATAATAAAAATAAGCTCCAAACAAAATACTAATATCAAGCAGTTTATTCAAATATGAAAACAATCAAGCATTAGGATCAGCTTTAATCTAATGTAAAACAGAACATCGTTAATAAAAAAAATAAAAAAAATAAAAAATCTAACGGATCCACACAAAACAAATGAAATAAAAGGAAATACAATAATGAAATAAAGGGCGTTAATTCAGATGGATTACCTTGGCGTAATAATCCTTCCAGACTCTTCGAGCGATCTGATGACCTCCTAAATCAAATGCTTTGAACTTGATTTTACCAATACTGAGTTCCTCGGACGTCGGATACTGCGTAGGTTGATGCTGCACTAGTCTCTGCAATCATCGAAATCAACAAATCCATAAGCGATCGGATTGGATCGGAAACTGAATACAGAAGCTAAGAATTTAGAAAAATTAAAAACTTTAAAATTACCTCGTCTTTAAGCATGTGAAGAAGAGTAGTTTTGCCAGCATTATCGAGGCCGAGGAACAAGATCTTAGCCTCCTTTTGCCATAATCCGAGCGAAGATAATACGCCGTAGAACCAATCTAAGAGAAACATGATGGGGATTTTCAGGTAGATCTGGCGGAGGAAGCCGATGAACAGAGAGAACTGTGAATTTGGAGTTTCTCTGTATTCTCTCTCTCTTCTTCTTCTTCTTCACTGTGCCGACTCCCTTGGAGAGAAGTAATAGTTATGGCCTCAAATTAATCACCTTGGCTCAGGTGCTGAACAAGAAAATTCAAGATATACTGGGGATACGCTCGTCACCCATTGGATTATGATCTTTTTGACTTTTTTGATCCAACTGGTTAGTATCAAAAACAGGGTATTTTAGAGATAAATTTTGAAACTCTTTTTCTCTTTTTTACTTTTAACTCAGGGTGTTCAATAATCGAGAACACGCATTAACTAATAAAAAACATGCGTTCTTTCGAAAGAGTAAACATGCGTTCACTAATAAAAAATGTGCGTTTCTCTAATAAAAAATGCTGTTCATCGACAGAGAACGCGTCGTTTCTATAATATAGAACGTGCGTTTCTCTAACAAAAAATGTGTTTTCTAATAAAGAACGCGCGTTTTCTAACAAAAAATGCTGTTTCATAATATACGAGAACGTGTGTTTCTCTAACAGAGAATACGTCGTTCTCAGTAAATATACCTATTTTACTTTTCACCATGCAACTTTTCTCTCCCTCAGAAACCACCTTTTTAACTTTTCAACATGAAACTTTTCTCTCACCTCTAATAAAATTACATATATATCCTTTTACCTTTCTCTCACCTCTCTTTTAAATCTCAACCATTGATCCTCTTAAAAAATGAAATCAACTACCCTTGTTGTCTCCCGTGACGTGCGGAATTTAAGGCTGCTCATGACCTGAGCTCTTATCGCAAATTAATGCCAACCATTCTATGGTTCAAATGTAGACCTGCAAACGGATACGAAACAGTTTTATTTTACATTTAGATCCGTTCTTAACTTTTTTGACCGAATTCAAATTTAAATTCTGACGGATCAATAATATTTGATCAAATTCGTTCGTTCGAAACTGGTTACAGATTCGGTAAAACTCGTTTAAAAAATTCAATCATCCTAATTTTTTATTTTGGTTAACTACAAATATACTTGTTTAATCTAAAAATCTGACATTTAAGATGTTATTTCATCCCAATTATACTACCATCCACAAATAATTTTATGTAGTATAATACAATTTATAATCATAATACTTTTCAATTTTCAAATTTCAAGTACTCATGAAAATAAAATACATAATGTTTTAATTATTGTAAAATCTAAATTTAGATGTGAAATTGATCCAAATGTTAAAAAAAATTATTTATAATATATATATATATATATATAAACGGATTCGATTTTTAATATTTTATACTTGTAATCATTTTATTACCCTTATACGGATTCAGATTCGAATGTGGGTATATAAATTTAGAGTTCTTATCGAATCTTAATTGTTTTTCGGATTCGAGTTGAATACGGAGACAAAATCCATTTGCAGGCCTATTCACGTGCTCGGAAGACCAAAAGAAGAAAAACAAAATGGAATTAACTTTTTTACTACTACCCATATCTATATGACTATGGTAAAGAAATGTGAAAAAAAAAGCATTATCTTTCTACTTTTTTTTTGTTTGGTAAATAAATTATCTTTCTACTCATATCCCACAAAAGAAATGATATTTTTTTAGAAGATAAATCAGTAATCATGTCTATTAATTTAAAATTAATTTGGTTCACTTAGACTCCTACAACGAAGAGCTTCCATGAGAATATTCTTCATATTCATTCAATACTCGGATGAAAAATCTAATTTATAAGATGTCAAATTCGCTTTCTATTAAGCCTAAACGTGCTAGTAGGAAATGAACTACATGCACGCATGTTTCGTGATGTTTTTTTTTGTCATCTGTATAAAGACGAAAAATATGGGCATAAAACATTTTTAATTGTCTTGATTTTATTTCTCACTCACAAAATATATTTAACAGGAAAAATTTTAATATAGGGCCGATCATGTGAGACTAACCCCACAACTCTCTACATAAATTTTGGCAGGGAACTTACTTTACAGTTAGACTACACTCCAACTCATTTGAGAGAGCCGTAGGACTGACCACAAGCCCATATTCATGTCAAATTGACCCATTTAACGGGCCCTCAATTTGCATGCATGATGAGCTAGTTTTGCGATTGAGGTATGAGACCCATTCATTCCCCATTTTTTCCATAAGAACGTACTGGAAAAAAGAAGAAGAAAATAAATCCCTAGTGTAGCAATAGAAAAATGATTTACATGATAAATTGATACTCTCTCCGTCCTAAATTATCTGTTCACATTTCCTTTTTAATTTTGTCCCCAAATTAATAACTCACTTTCTAAATAAAGTGTTTATTAATGATAATTTTTCCAATCTTACCTTTTTATATTAAATGTTAGAGAGAGAAGAAGAAAGAGAGAAAAGAATATAAAATTAAATTGGAAGTAACATTAAATATGGTCATTTTGACATTTTACTATATTCTACTATTGAATTTGATGAAACCTTAATTCCCGTGCAAAATATAAATTGGTCAGATAATTTGAAACGAAGGGAGTACCAATGTAGGTCCCTGAGAAGAAAAAATACAGCAAGAGTGGACTGGCATTTATGTTATTTTATTTTTTGAGAAAGAGCTGGCATTTATGTTATTTTATTTTTTGAGAAAGAGCTGGCATTTTTGTCAGCACCTAATTTTGAGACTGAATTTAATTATTGGATCATGGTCATAATATTTTGAGAGTTCATGAAATTTCAAACAAAAAGTGAGGTGGAATAACTAATTTTTTTTTTTGATGAATTCATTTTGTTTTGAGTTCTTTTTTTTTTCTTTTTCCGAGTAATTTTTTTTTCTGCGTAACTAATTGTTTCTTGTCCCCTGAGGTTCTGATCTGCCTCTGTTAAAAGAAGAAATAATAAATTGTAAAGAAAAAGTTAAAAAAAAAAATAATAATAATAATAATAATAGAGTAAAGGGAACGTGGAGAGTAGTGTCTTTTAACAATAAGAAAGAGACCCCAAAACTCTAGCCCAAACCCAGAACCACATAACTAACAGTACAAGGCCCAAATAAGTACTCCCTCAATTCCCCCAATATAAGACGTTTAAAATATTTTAAAAACATTAATGAATTCAAACAAACAATAATCTTTCCATCACAATTTCAATAATACCCCTTCCTTCCTTTTTTTTTTTTTTTTCACTTTTCCAATAAAAGATATGTTGAGAGTATAATTAGAATAAATTATTGACACCTAATAAAAAACATGTAAATGACAATTAATATATATATATATCTTAAATCACAATTAAATTAAATGGGAATGGAGGGAGTATGATTTAGAAGCCCAGAAAACTATGATATGCACCTCAAAAGGCTTTGCTAACCATTTTTTTATTGTGTTGATTAATGTAATGACCCCAATTATTGGGGATTAAACACTAGTTATATTTTTTGTTGATACTAATCATCTTGGGAGTATAAAAGACAAAGAAAAGATAGACATAAGCTCGACGAGTATTGAAATCCAAGACTAATATAAAGAAGTAGTGCACTATTTCTTTAACTCGTCCTCAATTACTCATTAAAAAGAAAAAGTTCAAAGTGGAATTGTTGAACCGCATGTCATGAGTGCCAAAGAAGGAAGGTGTGACTCAGCTTTTGGAGGGAAAATTCGAATAAAAAAAGAAAGAGTAATCAAGAGAAATTAGGGATAAGTAATTAGAATTTCATATTTTACCTAAAACGACACAGTTCCATTAAATGAACTGTGTCCCCTCAAACGGTGTCGTTTGGCCTCTCCATAAATAGATCCCCTGCGAAGCAAAAGAGGAAAGATGTTGCAAGCCTTTTCTGCTGATGAAATTCCAAGTTCACCATTCACTGTTGATTCTCTGGCTTGTCAGAGGAAGAGCTGATGTGGAGGGACCAGATCGGCATTGGAAAAGTAGCCCTAAGTATATAAAGGGGAACTTGCCCAATGGAGAAGACATCCAGAAAATATTCAAAGTGGCTGCTGCCATCTGTCTCCCTTGTAAGTTCTAATCCTCTTCTCCCCCCATAAATTTCCCCTTGTCCATTCTTTCTCTTCTAGTCTGGGGCTGACCAGAATCACTTCTCTTTCAGGGATACAATGGTGTGCATTGCAGCTTTGGAAAGATTATGAGTTTGTCATTCTTTACTGTTTCAGTTATTAATTATTTCATTAAGTTATAGACTAGTTAATTGGGGACAGTGATCCAAGACTTGTTCTTAATTATCAGTTGTTTGGGGAAGACTTAACTCTAATATATTCTATATTATTGAGTTGTCTAATTGATCTTGCAAGCCTTCTGGCTGTTAGCTGATTGACATAACACCGCACTATCATTTACCCAAATGGAAGGGATACATATCTAATCCATCCCAAAAGGGAAAGAAACGTTTAAAATGGGAGTTATTCACATGTGCATATCAGTTTCTGCATTAACCATTTCCCCCTTTTTACAGGGCTTGTGGGGTTTCTTTTTCCCCTAATTCATTTAATTTCGAATTACTTTATTTACTTTTTTCTGCAGATTGATAATCAAAAGCTCTTCAAATGGTAAACATGATTTGCTTGGACATATTTTTTTTCCTTTTTAAATGCAGCATTAAATTGGTCAACTGTGTTGGATTTCATAAAATTCTAGATGGTTTTCTTGACCCAACAATTTAAAAGAAATAAAAAGGTGAGAAATTCAACATGTCTTCTAAAATAAAGCCGCCACAATTATTTGTTTATGCAGCCTCCGTCCTTAACTGTTTACTTTTTTTTATTTAAAATAGATAAGAAAATTAATAGTCAAATTGGAGCAGGGACGAAGACGGGGGGCGACTAGATTTTTAAAAATACTGCTAGGTATAATAAATTTTATATGTAGTTTGGAATATTTTATCAGTTTAGCCCCACAAATTTTTTTTTTTTTTTGCCGCTTTTATATGTACTTGGACATACTTTTGCAGTTTCGCCCCCCAACGCCAAATTGTTGGCTTGGTCTCTGAATTGGAGGGAGTGAGCAGTTGCCTTTTTGGTTTTTCTTGGAATAGACTTCACAGTTCACACATGATATTATACTATTTTGCATTCTCTTTTAAATATTTTGAAGAATTTAATTTGGTTGCAGATTCTTACGAAATCATGCCGTGGCCAACCAGGCTTTGTCAGAATTAATAAGAAATGAAACCTCTTAATTAAAGGTTGGAGAATTAAGACATCATTTGAATTATTTTACAACTATTTTAAATTAATCTTCTTCTTCTTTTTTTTCAACTTCACATATATATATTTGCTTCAACAAGTTGTTGCTCCGATGAATATTTCCCTTATGTAAATTGGGTTCTTCACAACTGATTATACTTGGGACGCTTCACAACCACAACTGGGATCTTCACATGCTTTGCACAATAATCACTCACACTTCCCAGAAGAGCCCTGATATTTCAATCGAAATTTCAGATTCCACAATTTTAAAACTAAAAAAAGCTGCAAAGAAATCGAAATTCAAATAATAGGAACCTCTTGAAGAAACCATAATCGTGGCTTCCAAGTACCAACATATCCGCCCTCAATTGTTCTACAGCAACACATATCACATCCTTTGCATCGCCACTCCCTACTTTCTTATCTACGGTAATCTGCAGGAGATCGAAATTCTTGTTATGAACCCACCCGATTTAATTATGTGGGACATATAAGAAGATGAAAATTGTTTCTCTTACAACCAATTAATGGTGATTGCAATTATGATGGTCTACAACAGAACTAAATAAGGTGCCTACCTTTGTGTCGAACTTCTGGCAAATGGTCTCTGCTTTATGCATAACTGAATTTGCAAGATCTTTACCATATTTTTCCAGGTTTGCAATTACATCCCCACCAAACAAGTATTCTGTACAGAAACCAATTAATCAAAGGACCTCTTTCATAGACGGAATAGTATAGTAATTCGAATATTTTATAACACTCTTTGGACATGATATTTTTTATAATTAAAAGTGTTATAGGAGATTCGAAATTGGACTAACCTGCGGCGTCCAAAGAAGAGTAAACGGGCGGCGGAGGTTTAACATAAAGGAGGACAAGATTATTGTTTGTATTTTGAGAAACGAGGTTGTGCAAACACCATGAAAGAGCGTGCATACTCTCCTCACTTTCATCCACTGCCACTAGAATTCTTCTTTTATCCATACTATACTTTTTCTTCTATTTTCTGTCAAATTGATTTTTTTTTAAGCCCAAAAACTTCTTCTAATCTCTCTCTCTCTCTCTCTCTCTCTATAGCGAAAAAGAGTGTGAAGAGAAGTTTCTCTTTTATAGCAGTACCCGGTTTCCAGTTTATTGGTTTCCCTTTTTCCTTTTTTTTTTTTTTGACAATTAATTCAAGAATTCCAACTTTGCTCCCAAGTCAATATTCTTCAGCTACCTCTACTTAAATTCCATAAGTACCCCTTACAAGTACACCTTAAAAAGGGACAGTTTTGATATTTACTAGATTCATTGGAAATTTTTTTACAGAACTGATCACAAAATTACAAAATGAATGAGAAGAGAGAGAATATTATAATGGGGTACTAATTCTATACCTCAAGATCTATGTTAGCCTATTTCCTGTCATAATTTTACTTTAAAAAGGCATACCTTGATCCACACAAATATTTTAAATAATTTCATTAAAAAATTATTTGTACGTTATTTTCAAACAAAATTCAGCAGTTGAATCAATTCATTTAATAACACAATTCTAAATACCTTTGCAGTTGATCCATGGGTCAATTTCTAGAACTTTCCCAACTTTTTCATTTTGCCGCGCCTCCTATTATTGTATTTTGAGATGATTATTTTCCTATTCATCATCATCATCTTTTTTTTTTTTTTTAATAAAAGTTTGGGTAAATTCGACTCCGATCACCATCACGGGTTAGGGACAAACCCTAGGGACCATAAGTCACTTACAAAGGTATTTACAGATCACCCACCAACACAACTCTCACATCGACAACGAAAATTGAATACTTGACTTTTCTAAAGACGTGTCAAATTCTTACAAACTAAATCAACTTATATTGATTATTCATCATCTTTATAACACGGTATTTGGCTTCCATTTGACAATAATGACCTAATTTAGATCTTTTTGTGTGTGAGTGGCATAATTTAAACCTCGCACCTCCAATTATTCTTTTCAGCGATGATTTTTTCTTTACTTGTCCTCTTGATCACGCTATATATCTGGCTTCCATGACATAACAGAAATACTTTAGATTAATTATAAAAATATAAATTAATAATGGTACTATTGTACATTATATTTGGTTGTTTTATTCGTTGGGTTCAAAGAACAAATAAAAGAGAGCTTGGCGGCATGTCTAAACTGGCCCCTGGATTTAATTGCATTGTCTCTTTAATGATTTAACCTATATTATTTTAGTAGTACTTGCTTAGGGTGTAAATTCATTTTAGATTCCCAAGTTAATATATTAAGAGGGATTTTTCACAATTTATGGTGATTAATTATCAGTGATTAGACTAATACACTCCCACATGTGAGACTTTCAGTCTTCTCCCACATGTGAGTTTCAGTCTTTTGTATTTCAAAACATATACCATCGCATTATTTACTGCAAACTAGTAGTACACATCTTGTCCAAGATGTTTTGCTTGCTTCTCCTACTACTATTGGGAAATCATGTTGTAAAGCGGGTCACTTAATTTTTCGAATCTTTTTTGTGGGATAGATTTTATAATCCTTTCATATAAATATTTATGTGAAAGGAATGTTGTCAGTATCATAAGGATAGTAAGTAAGATTGAATTTTCTTTATAAAGCCCAGGTCCTCGGGGGTATAAAAGACAGATCTGGATATTCTTAAGAGCCTCCGAGAGATATTTTATGGAATCCATAATTGATTTGTAAAATAGACAGGATGATGCTATAACACATAGGACCATTTTCATTTACTAGTTGATAGATATTTTGATCAATTTTTTTTTTTTAATTTTATTTATTGAGAGGGAAACTTAGTTATTATAAGAAATGAGAGATTTAAAAAGGTGGGAGAAGACTACTAACTAACTAGTTGATAGATGATGCATTAACTAATAAGTCAATGCATCATCGCCTATAGATATTCTTATCATGCTTACATATACAATATTAACTGCTGAAAAGGACTTTTTTAATCCCATTTTCCTTATTTTTACAACTCGCGCCCAAACACAAATTTTCTGAATTCACCCTTGATTGTGATTACTTCACTTTTATTCCCTTTGCACTTTTTTTTTATTATTATTTTAATAATGAATACATACATATTCCTTTATATGTATTATTTCTCGTAGATTTTGTACACTTTTTTTTTGACTAAATAAAATAAAATTGCAAGTGATGTTGACTAACATCCCATTACTCTATGTTCGGGGTCATGTAATATTTTATGTATACCGAAGGTGTTTTAGTGTTTATATGAAGGAATAATTTGGATATCAAAAACATTTTACCCAAGGTTGAATTTTTTTTGTTATGAGGAGAGCCCATCTGCCAATGGAAAAATTCTGATATAGACATGGGCTATATGTGGGGTTATAGACCACTTGGTCCACAATCAACCACATCGCCTCATTTGATTAAAAAACAAAAAAAAAATGCCTCACAAGGCCCACCAAAAGGGGGAGTGTTTTTATTATTTTAATCAAAACTGTGATGTGGCTGAATGTGGACCAAGTGGTCCATAACCACTTGGTGGTGCAGGTCCATAACAGAACTGATCCTGCCAATGTCCCCACTGGCTTTTAAAGGTTGAAAGCTATTCTTCCTTCTTTTCTTGATGGATACTTGTTTAGAATCTTCCTTCTTCCAAATTGGATGGCCAAAATCAGTATCGTTTTCGTTAAGACGTATTGTAGAAGGGAAAAAGAAGCTCCAATAATCCCGTCTTCAATCCGTAACCTAATCCAGAACGAAAGGTTTCAGTTTTTTTATTGTGAAATTGGTAGTTAAACTGTTATATCGTCAAGTAGGATAAATATTGAACTAGACTCTTATTTATTTTGAATTTTTGTTATAAAATTACCTCTTTAGAGTGGAGTTGGATAATTTTCGTTTTGGAAATTTTGTTATAAACTCAGTCCCTATATCCGCAAATGAGTTTTGTAATTTAAAATTTGCTGTAACATCTCTCAATAGTGAACTTTTAATTGCCCTCGTATGCAGAAGTAATTAATATTCTCATTATGAGAGTTCTCCAAAACGATAAATGATTAGACATGAAAATACTTTATTGAGCCGCGTAATTTTCTTACAAAGATTAATCTCAAATAAAATCCACATCTGGCTGTAGGCAGCTTTCTGGAAGATATTTCTAACGATATTGGGCTTTGGAATTTTGGTGGGCTGAGAGCCAACATATAAAGGAACCAACCATTGGTCATGATTTACTTTACAAGCTTGGTTTATATTTTGGGCTTTTCTGACTAATATGATTAGCCCAGCTCAATAGACTGATGCACTGGTACTTTGGTCCGTATTTAGTGGACCATTTGAGATAAGAGAAGGCCGCAGCATTACGGGCTATAGTTTGAAAATTAGACTAGATTGCCCGATTGAATAACAAAGAAAGGGGTGAACTATGTAGATATATATTCTAATTATATATGTGGTGAATTGAAATGGCGGATTGTAATTGGTTGGATATAAGAATTGAGACAATAACGGGGACAGAGAAAGTAAACATTCAATTTAAAACGGTTGAATAAAAATCTATTTAATTAAATTGAACAAATTAAATAGATTAGCAGTAAAAATCAGCTGTTGATTATTAACAATCCAGAGAATTTTTGTGAATGGTTGAAGAAGAGCCAATTGGATATTGGAGGGCTTAGTGAGGCGTCGGGACCGTCCTATCTAAAGTCCTAATCATATTTAGATAAGTAAAAAATAAAAAAAAATTGAGGACTTTAGCTTAGAAAGATAATAAGATAAAGATAAGATCGGACTCACAGAGATAAGCACGTATGTCAGCAGCACACCACAAATATCCACAGCCAAGTTGATAGATAAAGCAACAAATCATAAATCATTTTTTTTTAGGAAATTCATAAATCATTTCTGAAAGTGAAAATTCCCTTTTGCATGAAAAATGTAAAAATATTCAATCTTTTACTTTCTTAATAACATTGTTTTGATCAAATATATGTTTTTTCTTTTAGGGAAAACGGAATATTCATTGATGAATTTTAAAAGTTACTAATAAAGGGAGGAAATTTGAAAAATATTCCCAGCCATTGACCAGAGAATTAACACTTTATAACATATTGAGCCAATTTATGAGTTGTCATATTACATTTTTAGAGATGTTAGAGTAGGCATGACCCAAAGTTGCTTTGAGAATATGTATAATATGCCACGTAGGCAAAAATTGGTTTGGACAAATCTATTAATCTTGGTCTTATCTTGTTAATATTTACTCATTAATTTTTACATTTACACGTAGATTGACAAATTTTGTAAATGAGGATGTAAAACCAATCCAATCCCCTATTTTTCCGTCCTACAAGGGAGAGATCATCCTCCAACAATGAATTTGATCAAAAATGGCCTTTAAGTTGTATAATTTACACAGCAAATTTGAATTGATTACTTTATACCCAAAATGGTCATAAAGATTTCTTCTAAATCCCGGGTTTACTTGGATTGAGATTATAGTCTCAAAGAGAAGTAATATTTTTGATGATTTAATATTTAATATTTAATATTTTATTTTCACACTCAATCTGAATACACACTAATAGTTAATTATAAACCATTAAAAAAATCAAACTATAAAGGCATTATGATAACCTAAGAAGGAAGGTTATTATGATTTTCTTTTCAAATATCAAATAAAAAATGAGTCTTCATCGTCATATAACGTCAAAATGGTCGACCTATGATGTCCGTTTGGCAAATCGGTGAGAGCGCGTATTCGGACGGGTCCGATGATGGTGGGGTAGGGGGATCCACATTTTAAAAATTATGGTAACAAATTACCCTTTAACTTTGAGCCGTTAATAATCATATCAGGCAATCGGGGTAAAAAAATTCTCTATTCTTATTATGTGTGACACTTAGTTCATTTTTTCTATATGAGTTTCATTACTTCTTTTAAGTTATAATTTTTTAAATAAAAAATTAATACATGTCAAATTTTATTAGTAATATAAAATATAAAATATTAAACGGAGACAGAAGATGCCTATCGGACAATCAGACACCTCATATTCAAACTCAAAACTTGCCCAAACCTCAAAATTTTCAAATCAGAAAACCTCCACAAACATACAAACCTTTTTCTTTCCCCGCAGCCAAAAAGTTCAGACAGCTAGTTGGAGTATAGGTATAGCATTCTTTTTTATGTAGGTCTATTATTTTGTTAGTCACGGACCCAACTTTTACCCTTAGTTTTTTTCAAATAACATTTTATTGCCTATGGTCGCAATGATTTTTTGATCATTTTTAGTTTTATTATTTCTGTTAAAAGTTAGAAAATGTATTGTTTAAAAGAAAAGATGTGAGGAGTGTAAATTTTATATTGAAAAAATTATAATGAGTTTGTATTTTCAAAATGATCAATTTCCCTTAGATTTGAGCCAGGTGAATTTCGATTGGATTTGTCCCCAAAACAAATCCAATTTTTTTGACTTAACGGTTAAGATATTTTAGTGCATTCACTATAACATGGTCCAATATGTATTAATATTATTAAATTCACGAGCTTGAATCTATCATATTACTTAATAAATGATAATTTTAATAGTATAATAGACAATAAAAAATATCTAAAATATTCACATGTGAGACCCATACAAATCAAGGAACTTCGCTTTAAGCCAAATTCTATCAAAATATTACTCGTATGACAAATAAATTTAGTCACAAGTCAATCAATACGAATAATTTGAACAAAATTTCAAATCCAAATAAAACTTAAAAATTCTATAACATACAAAATGTACATGTTTCTTATTACAAATAATTAAGAGAGTTTGGTTCCATAACGAAGTGAATAAATTTCACAAGCTTACAAATTGAGAGTACGCTATCTAAATGGTCAAAGACTTCAAATTGTAGTTTCTTGATATTATAAATAAATGGCACTACCAATCTTTACAAAACAATAAGGGTATACTTGTAAATTCAAGTTCTCACTTGCTTGTATATATTTTAAGTCCAACCCAAGAAGAAAAACTCCCACAAAACGTAACAGAAGAGAGGATTGAAAAGGAAGAAGAAAACAGAGAGAAAGAAAGAAAGAAGAATTTGGAATGATGGAAGAAGTTGTATTGTATTTGGATGATGATGAATTAGGATCAGTTTCTGAATCAACAAAGCCTTTTTGTAGAATATGCCATGAAAGCGAATTCGAAAGCTGTAAGACTTTAGAATCTCCCTGTTCTTGTTCTGGAACTCTCAAGGTACGTACGTCTGTCTGTCTCAAATTGAATGTCTATTTATCTTATTCGACGTTTAATTTATTAGTATAAGAGTAATATTATATATTTTTTTTCTGTTAACAGTATGCCCATAGAGATTGTGTACAGAGATGGTGCAATGAAAAGGGAAACACAGTTTGTGAGATTTGTTTACAGGTTTCATTCTTCGCCATTTCTTTTCATTCATTAATTAGCGTTTCAGCGAAATGATCATTCAATTTCTTGATTTTTTCTATCCGTCGTCATAAGTTAGCACAGTTAATACAATACTTTTTAATCATTCTAAATTTCACAGATGGACGATTCCTGATAATAAACGTGAAAAATAAATTTTGAAATTGAAATTGTGTCTGTTCCTGTGGCTTCTAGAAGTTCTTCAGTATCTCAAAACAATACAATTTCTGAGGAAGATCAAATAAGTGGCAATAAACATGAGTTTTTTTAGTATTTAAAATTAGTCTGGATTATATGATGTCACTTCTTGATCAAATAAGTGGAATACTTTTTTTAAACTTTTATTCTTAGGACCACAAAAAAATTGGTTCCATTTGATGCTTTATTTTATTTTATTAAGTAAAATGGGATATTGTTCTATTTAATTTCGAAGCTACGCAACACTCTGTTTGTTTTCTCTTTAGTTTAGTTTTTTTTTATTTTTTTTATTTAATTGACTGAAAATGAATTTTGTATATTGTAATTGTTGCAGAAGTTTGAACCTGGGTATACATATTCTAAGAAGACACAATTAATTGACTCATCCGTCACCATAAGGTACCATTTCTTTCATAAAAAAAATTCATTCATACTATAAGTCCCGGCGTACAATATTCCTTAGACACTCTCTTTAAAATTAAATATTCGCGACATAAAAAAATTAGGATTATGTTATGGATTTTGCATGCCATTAGACGCATTATTATTTTGACGTCTATTTTATGGTTTGACGTCTATGCATAATATTATTATGACCAATCGTATTTTTTATTTTTTATTATCTTTTTCTGACTCACCCTATTTTTTATTAACTAATTGATTCGATTACTTAAATAATGGGATAGCTAAAAAAAATGGTTCAATCTCAGAGTAAGTGTGGAAATTTCAAGAACAGAAGATGTGGAAAGCCGGATGACGACACAAGAACGAGAGAGTTACTCCCACTGTTCATTAGCTGTCGATAGAAGTGTCTCGTTTTGCCGATATGTGGCACTCATGGTAAGTAAATACATTCGGACTGACATAATAGAATTTTTTATTAGTATACAATAAGTATTAATATTTTACACTAAATACTAGTGACTAAACTTTAAATATTTAATTAAGAGGTCTCAACTCTTATCATGAAATAGTGCCACGCAACTCGTCTTGATTGAACATTTTCCCAATGAATTAAAGACGATCGATATGCATAATGAACCAACTTACAAGTGGAATTTTGGCCAAACAAAACTGCCATTTTTCTAATAGTAAACCTAATTTGTATAACGGAACGGAACGATCAGTTTGGTCATTGCATAGCAATAATATAGTATCAGAAGCGTGTGTTTGAAATTAATGATGCCTAAAATGGTACCTTGGTTTCTGTTTCCCCCCTAAATAGTTCAAAATGGTAGGAGCATGTCATAATAGTAATAACTCTTCCCGAACGACAATTATTTGCATGTTTACGAAAATTTCTAAATGTTAAAGTATTCTTTAAATCCTAAACGGATTAGTTGGACTATAATAATAATACTGAAAGTCAATTCTAATTCGGAATAGCAGTCTATTTTTCTTTTTTCATAGACCTTTATCTCGTAAAGCATACTATTCCTCACCAGTGATTTTACCAAGAAATTATTGTGATGAGATACAAGGTGTTTAAGTAAGATAATACCATCGAATCTAAAAAAGTTGTGGAAGTAAAAAGTTAAGATTTTATCTTTTCTAGTAATAGTACAGATTCGGATTATAAACTCATTCTTCTTGTTCTAAATGACTTATATAATAGCTACTGCATTTCGCTCAGTTTTTTAAAAGTTTAAAGCGAAAGCTGGCTCGAGCGGATGGTTTAAGAGTTGAATAAAAAAAAAATATGATTACATTGGATGAATGGAACTTAAAATCTATCTTGTTGAAAAAATGAAAAAGGAAATAGTGAAGAAATATAAACCCATTAACCACTGATTATGGCGTTTAAGCTGCCTATTATTAATTGATGAAGAATGAATTTGTTATAAGGTTTGGTCATGTTGTGTTACACTGAAAATGGCAGTTCACGGTTATGATGCTGCTGAGACATCTGCTGGAATTGCTTATGGGTGGAACAGGAAATTACCCTTTTACACTTGCTACTGTAAGTATTCTACTTTCACTTCTCTTTCATGCCTCCATTTCTTCTTCATCTAACTTTTTTTTTGCAGTTATTAATATTACGAGCTACCGGCATTCTGCTGCCCATGTATTTATTAATCCGATTAATTTCAGCCCTCCAGAACGGCATTAGGCGACAGTTCCAGGTTAGTTACCTAATTACCTAAATCCAGAATTTTTAAATTTGGGGTGTCTTGTCATCCAGTTATATCAATGGTTTTCATTTTTTCCAGTACCAGTAAATTTAGATCTGACCGTTGTAAAATAAGTGACTAGCTATTCAATTATGCATTTAGTTTGAATTACAACTATTAAAAAAATCATCAAGTGCTTGGCCCAGTGGGCAAGTGCTTGGCTGACCCAGAGGTCCCTGGGTTTCGATACTCCTCCGCCAGTGCTGCGGTGAGCTTTTATTCTCCCCGATCTAGGGATCGTTCTCTCCCGCTCATGGGGTTGTTTCTATCTCCCGTTCATGGGGCTCCCGCCTCGGGCGTTCAAAAAAAACTATTAAAAAAAACAGCCGTCAAATTAAACTGACACCAACCAACGTATGACAATATCTTCACCCATTAAATAAACAATGAAAAATATGGTGAGCTATTTTAACTTAGCTTCCACTCTTTTCAACTTGTTTAGGAATCGTACGGTGGCTCACTAACTACTACTAACGACAATGAAGACGACGGCCGACTTTCAATTGTTTAGAGGATCTACCTCTTTCTTGTAACTGCTTCTTTCATTTGTATAGGACTTCTAGTTCACAATTCCCTTTTCTCTGGGAACAACAATTGGAAATATTATTCTTTTCTCTTCTTTGTATCATTAATGGAAATATATTGATTATAATAACAAGGTCTTTGACATATGTTTTCTAGTACAGACCACCAATTCCTGGTCCCACCTCTCCCCTTACCCAAAATCTCCATAATTAGGAAACATCAGTTGAATTTCTTTCGCAATAACAAAAAAAACCAGTGACTTGTAACAACCAACAAACTTCTTAGTTCTTACAATGCAAACATTCAATTCAAGTTTTGAAATGTCAACAAACTTCTTGTTGGAAGAGACAGAAACATAGGAATTAGCCCATGAATTTGTTGAAAATGTCTTAGGCTTCCTAAAGATGCTGTTATCTCCTATATTACTCACATGCTCTCTTTAAGGACAAAACCATTGTTGCCAAAATGCAAACCACTCAGAAACTATACATATAATAATCACCAGTGTTCAACTTAACTTAAAAACTTTGTTCTTGGCGGAGTAGTTTTTTCGCTTTACTTTGCAGTTCCCTTACCTGACCAGCAGCAACCCCTCCTCTATCAGTAGTATTATGACAACTTCTATTGGCCAAGAGATTTAAAACACTCTTTATGGCGTTAGTCACCTCGTCTTCTTTCCAATCTTGATGTAATGATGTGCCAATAGAACCCTTGTGCTTGCCATATGTTTCTTCAAACTCTTTAGACTTGGAGGCAGCTTTTTCAAGTACCGAATCAGGAAGGCCTGAAATCATTTTACACAAACAACTTGTTCATCTGTATAAGATTTTATACACAGATCTTCAGATATTTCCATTTTTGGTAACCAGCTTTAGAACTAAAACTCAAGGCCTAAGCACGATTTTGACACGGATGTTTGATTACCATTATTAAGACAGCATTTATCCATCAATGGGAAACATAAATAAACTTACCAGCTAAACGTGCAACGTTGACACCATAACTTTTGGGACATGCACCAGGTGTCAATCTGTAAAGAAAAGTAACATCCTCGAGACCTTTAATACCTTTGCTGACCTGGCATCCCATGTGACAGAGCAGAACCTGTGCACCAAGAGTTAAAACAAGACATACATAAGAAGTTCTCTGAGACAATGGGTTGGAACTAAAGATAGGATCACTAAGCAGTACTTATTACATTGTCAAAATAGCAACACCAGCTTAACCAGCTACCTCATATGCACGAAAGTTCACTTCAGTAGTTTGATAGATTAGCAAGTTAATACGTCAAGGTTTATTTTACTTTTCTGATAGATTAGCACATTCAGACATCTCCCAAATGATCTCATGGGTGAAAATAGTTAAGGGAAGAGAAGTCTGGAAAAGAAGAAACCAAAAATTCTACCTTGGGATCTCTGGCATAGTCAATAGCTAGTCGGTGATAGTGAGTTGAGAACATTCCTCTACATTGTACCTTATGTATGAAATGTTCAAGAACCGATTCCCTGCAAAAGACCATGAAAGACCTAATAAGACAAGGAAGAAAGTGTAATCAAGAATGTTTTGACTTAACTAGCACATACGCTATGGCTTGTCCATCTGAAGTTGACGTCCCTCGTCCAAGCTCATCTAATGCCACCAGTGAATTACGAGTGGCCGACGACTGCATTAACCTTTTCCATTAGGTTCACAAAAAATGAAGGAAAAAAAAAAGGCACAAAAAGAAAATAGGTCAAAAGCAGTTATTTTGTAGAAATATCTATTAAATTTTCCCTTCTAATCTACAGATAGCATCTCTCTTTAAAGTTGCAAATATCCTCCGGATCACATCCAAAAGATCAAGAAAATTATTTAAGGAAAAGGAAAAAAGGAATAAAGTAAACTAGCCATGATTTGGAAATATCACCAGCATTGATGCAGTTTCCAAAAGTTCTGTCAAGAAGGTGCTTTGTCCACCCATAATATGATCCCTTGCACCCATTCGTACAAAAATGCGGTCAACAGGAGATATCACAAAGCTTTCGGCTGGTATATCTGCTCCTACCTGAGGGAACCAAATTCAATACCGTTAATGGTGAACAAGCAAAAGTTACAAGGCAGCTTAGTGATGATCACCTGGGCCAAAATGACAGCCAAGCAAACTTGGCGCAAAAGAGTTGACTTTCCACCCATGTTAGGCCCAGTGAGCAAGATAAAACTGGCATCTCCAGAAACTCCAAGGGTAACATTATTTGGCACAAAATCTCCCTTGCCAAGAGTATCACTTCTAAGAATCGGATGTCCTAAACTTTTAGCTGTAAGTCGCGGCAATTCATCTGGACATGATAAGACATCAATAATTGGACGACAGGTTGGCCCTTCGTAATAGTCACTTGCAATGGCCAAGCTAATCAAAACATCCAGTTCTGCAAAAAGTTGAAACCAATTTCTCCATGTGTAAGGTGCTTTAGTTCTAAAAATTCTCCTAGTTGCCTGCCTAATAAAACCTTGAAAAAAAGGAAAGATGTTTAGGTGATCAAAAGCAGAGCAAAAACAAGAATCCATTCCCTATTTTCGTTAATCTCTAATATCCAAGTCTCTTCTGACAGAAGAAAAGAAGCTTCGAGGGGATGAATGTATGTATGTTCATGAAATTCAGTTCAGAACAAATTAATGGGTTTTAGTACTTCTTTTGCACTTCAACACAACATTCTGAGGGGTATATGTGGAGATTACTTAACAAACAATGCATATGAGAAAGAAGCTTCCAGTTCACTTCCAAAGGAAGAAGCTATACCTGCAGTAGTAGAAACCAACTGTCTCCACTTGTCATGATGTATGCTAAAACGTTCGACCAACCTCTGCAAAATGTTTTTCAACTTGGACTCCTTTTCAGATTCAGCTTGCGAGAGCTCTCCTATTAACTCTTTTATAAGAGGTGTCCAATATCGGGAGAAACCCTATGTACCAAAAGATTGGATTGCACAACAGATGAAAATCAGATAACAGTCTCAAATTCATTTTTGAGGACAGGAAAAGCAATAATGAAAAGTAAGCTAATTTAATCAATGCTCAATGTGGAGATTTCCATAAGAATCTACATCATGAAAACATTAAAACAATTAGGATAGTAGTAAATCCTTCCCCCGCCTCCAACTCATAAATTCTCATCAGCTTCAGTATTATTACCACTACTTGTCTTTCTGTCATTTATACCAAAAAGAATGTCCAATGACTGATGGGCTAAAAGAAATTAAATATATTCAGATGAAGCAAGAACAAACTAAACATTGTCGGAGACATAAATGAACATCCAAATGGTCTTCTCTACGCAAGAGGCTCTAAGTTATTTGACTTGGGCATGAAACTTTACGTTGCGGTGAATCTATAATGGAACTAAGCAAATGAACTGATAACTATAGAACTAATAACCAACTCATCACTTCACTTCACATTACCTGGATCTAAAGAACCTCAGTCGTTCAAAACCAGTACATGCTTCTAAAGTAGCAAGGAAAGTATTTTTCATCTTAATATAGGGAAAATGATAATAAAAATATACCCCCACCCCCACCCCGCACCCCAACCAAATAGAACGGTAAAGAAATATTTGTATTGTACCTTTTTAGATGACTGCAACTCGTACTCTCGTGGAATGCTCTTGCACAAGCTTTCAGGCACTTCCAAGAGGTATGTGTCTTTTCCAACCGTAACATAATTAATCTACAAAACGCACAGTTAAAAATCTGCCAGAGATCACTATAGACAAATATTTTACCATCTTGATGCAGATTCTTACCGATGCATCTCCAAGCAATTCTTTCTGTTCCTTTAAGTGCTTCTTCAACTTGGATTCTATATCACTAACTGTTTTGAAGGCGGCATCATACTCCGGATCAGCCCCTTCCCTGGGTATAATTCGACCTGATTTATTAGCTTCCACCCAATCAAAAGCATCCTTGAAATGCTTTAGAATTGAATGTGCTTCAGGAAGGCATTTCCCTGCATATAATAGTTCATATATATATATATATATATATATATAAGATGTCAAGCAAGATCTTCATAAAATGCTGAAAACATACAACAACAACAATAGCATAACCCATTAAGTCCCCAATAATTGAGGGATGGGCGGGGATGGACGGGATACAGACCTAACCTTTGAAGATAAATTGAAGATATACCTGGCGTCAGTAAATGATCAAGTAGGCCAGAGTCCACATTTTCCAAAACTGAACCAAGTGAAGAGCATGCATGGAACATTAGCTCACATCCCCGCAACGTTGATATGAACTCTTGAAGCTGTTTCTTTGATGCATCCTCATAAAGAATTACTTTATTAGCATTCCTTCCGTTTGATTCACTACAATACAACATAAATCATAGATCATAGTTCTTAGCAAAGAAATTGAGGAAATTCTTACAGTAAGCATTGAGTGCCTTCAACTTCTTTAGAATTAGAAAGTTGCCAATTTCTATCTTTACCTGCTGGAAAAGATGTGCGCAAGCAACCGCTCCATGTCAGGAAGCTTGGACAACTCTTTCCGAAATTCAAGCACAAAAGGTAGATTAACGCCCTAGAAAATAAATGTAAAGAGTTTTTTCAATAATGTGCGGACAAAACATCATGACTTATCATAAAGCAGTGCAATATGTTAGCTTTTATGACTCTAATTGTAAGCAAATCATGTCAAGGGCAAGCCTAAAACTTAAATGAATTGGTACAAATTTGGACTTCAATCAGCAGAAGAACAATCATACCCCATATTAAATTCATATTAAATTCAATATTGTAAAACTTAAAGGAAAATAAACAAAGAGGAAAACAAAACGCCAGTCAACATATATGTAGCGAAGTTTTTATCCTTTCAACTTGAAGTATACTAATTCATCAGGATATGCAATAAAGAGAGTGAAGAAAAACGAGATGATGTCTAAAATGCAATTCAAAATCAAATGCACCTTCAAGCCTGCTACTGCATTCTGGCGTTCACGAATTGACTCTACATGGCATAAAGGTCTTGCAAGCCATTTCTTGAGTAGCCTTTTCCCAAAAGCCGTCACACAATGGTTTAATTGTGCATAGAGTGTCCTTCACAAGGGAACACAAAAGACAGAATTACAGAAGTTTAATTACGGTTAGTGTCTTTCAATGGATGGGTTGGGTGAAGGAAGAGATAAAGGGGAAAAAAAATCAAAAGAATCAGGCTTGCTGCGAAAGAAGATTGAAATTGCACCAAATATAGGAGACATACCCTGAAGAATCCCCATTTCTGCTATTTTCAAAAATCTCAAGGTTCTCAAAAGCAGCTGCATCCAAAACCATGTATGGTTTTTCTGTGAAATCAACCAAACCGGAACAAGGTAGCAACTCAAACTTTGCAAATCTAAGTAAAGATTCATCCAGAAAAGCTTTTCTCAAATAGAAAAGAGAGCCTCCAAGAGCTGAGAGCGCATATAATCCATTCTCTCCAGCAGCCACTAGTTCAGTCAAAGTATCTGGTAGGCAGTTATCATCTCTAATTAAAGGATCACTTCCAAGCAAGTTATCGTCATTCTGTGAAGAAGAACATGTCTGACTACTAACACGCCTATATATACCCTTCACTTCCTTTATGGTCTTTTCTGCATCCCAGAACTCAGACAGGGGAACTAACTCGTTAATTAAAGGATTTCTGGTATGACGTAAAAGGAGTCTCTCGGTTTCAGGACTGAGTAATTTAGCAGGTTTAACAATCTCCACTGGTCTCAACTCAGAGAGTAGGCAGCACAAGACACTGCAATCTGAGTCATCCTTGAACTATTACCGGAAAGAAAAGTATTCAGAAATTTATCCAAGAAGAATGGACAAGGTTCAATAAAGCAAACTGAAAGTAAGCAGAACAACAGGACACCAGGTAATTAAAATTTTCAAAGACGTTTTTTCATGTAAACCCAATGTTAGCCTCGGATTTGGATAAGGCACAAGGGAGGGAGGTTAAACAAATCATGTTACATTACAGATCAGATATAAGTACAGCAAATGAATGCATGATCATCCACATCTGTATGGGCTAAAAGTATTCCAATCCTACTCATAAGAAAACACCTCCTTTTGTATGAATAACTTTGCTGATGGAATTCATTAGCTTGAAACTATGAGCATCAGATAAATCCATGCTCAGATAGCATTTTGGAATATAAGGATGGCTATATAACTATTCCATCGACGGAACTAGAGTATTTTCTTGTTCATACTTTAAGGTACAAAAATACAATTCCGTCAACATACTTTTAAGGTACAAAAATACAATTCAGTCAATTATGTCCACAGACCTGTCCAAGTATAATCTTGCTTGTAGCAACATCAACCACACAAATACCAAAGACGTGCTTTCCTGGCTGGTCTACAGGGCTTCGACAGCTTTCAGTGATTGCCATCAGATAGGAAGCATCAGGGCTTGCAGAGAGCATTTCTCCCTCTGTTAATGTTCCTTTTGTGACCACTGCACATATTTCACGTTTCACAACCTAGGAGATATTGATATGTTATTATTACTCATGCTACTCAAGATATGCTGAGTCATGCAAGAACAGGGATGTGGAATGGTATAAGAATCACCTTATCTTTAGAGCCCTCCTCTCTACGACGAATCTCAAGCTGTTCAGGTGTTTCAGTTTGCTCCACTACAAGTACGCGGTAACCCTGCTCTATCACAAAAGGCAAATAAATAAATAAATAAGGCATCTGTTACAAAAGTGATGGAAGCTAACCAACAATGCCCCAGATTTTACATAAGAACTCGAAATTCAAAAGAATGGACCGTCTTATATAACCTTTCTGGCAAGCTTCTCTACATTAATTGAGAAATTCTTTTCTGGAAATCCACAGTGAGGTTGTTCACCCTGACAATGGAAATAGTCATAGATAGCTAACATCAACTTGAGTAAAATTCAAAAGAACCAAGCTAAAAAGTGCCAACTGATCTATATAAACAAATGCCAATAGGCCAATAATCTCAGGAATGATTAAGTGCCATTTAGTTCCATAAGAAAACTCAAACTACCTTCATATATTGCAAATCAAGTTCTTTTGCCCCTACATGCGCGTCCATTTCAAAGAGTTCATAAAATTTGCCCATCTGGTTCAACATGAGATGCATTGTTAACGTTCAATTCAGGGGGTTGATCAAACACAAGTGTTAGCATTGTGCAAATGAAACTCAAACCTTGAAAAATAGGACCTTGTCCATGTGCTTTGACTTGAACTCCCACCATTGTCTCTACAAATATCAAAATGACACTAAATTAGTTGCTTATTAAGCAATCCTTCTGGAATGATCATACTATGAACCATACAATTCCAATTACCTGACCGCCTGATAAACCTTTTAAAAACTCAGGAGGTAAGTATAAGGTTTTCGGATCATAATTCTCATCTCCAGGACGCCTCCTTATAGCATCCTTCCGGTCTCTGTTTGAGCAAAACAGACAATTCAGCACGAGAACATACAACATGCTGATTATGATCATATCGGCATTCAACGGATACAAATTACAGGATCATAAAAATTGCATATTGCCCCATCTGTAGAAGCTTAACAGAGACTTCACTATAACTTGCATGTTCCCATAAACACAAACTACAGAACTTACTTCCCCAGAAACCAAAGCTTTCCTGCTTCACGAGCACCAAATCTTTCTGCTGCACCCACTAAACCATTGTCATTAAGCGCCTTTCCACCTGCAACCAAGTGAAATTAATATTGTTACTTAAGAAAAATTGATAAGCTTTTCCTTTTACTTTTTATCCCAGTCTTTTTTTTCTCTCTTTGACCTAAATGATGATCTTTCATCAATGGAAATATCAGTGAACACAAGATAATAGAGACAAAACCCCATGTAAACAAGTAAATAAACCATCACAATAACAAAAGAGGACCCTCATGGTCCAACTCTTTTATCATCAAAAGATAAAAATGTTTTACATACAGCAGAGAAACACAGCCTATTAATATCAAAGTTTATTTGCAGTCAAGATAAAGCCACCTTATCTATTGTTAGTTAAACACACTTGAGTTTAACAGCCTGACTTGCAAGTCCAATGTGCTTGACCAGAACACTACACTTAAGGATTCAAGAACTACGAGAACAGCTGGGTAAAAGTTGGGCTTTCTTCCCATAACACCAAAATATTTATAATGTTATTTTGCACTGCCTTTTGGACGACAAATAAGGAAGTCACGAAAAACACAAAGCCAAGTTAGAATATCTATACCAACAAGTGATCGGTATCAGCATCTGAAAACAAAGATATCCATTCTCAGTAAATCAGTGAACCTTAATGCACATGTAATGATGTAAAAGAAGAATGCAGAAAAACATTATCACTTACTATCCGAGTTATTAGTAGGTGAGGCCAATGATTTCCCCTCACCAGCCCCTAAAGAAACCTTTTCCACATTTTTCTGGGTGTCTCCGCCGTTCTTATTCTTTTTACTAGCATTAGAACTTAACTTCTGGTTTCCATTCACCTTGCGCTTCTTGCTGCCCTTCCCACTAATTCCATTGTCATCAACTTCATCATCCAAATCCATATCATCCAAAACATCCTCCTCAATAGCCACCTTTTCTGCATTTTTTCCCCAATCCTCATCCTCAGAATCCTCATCTTCAAGGGTCTCCAAATGTTCCTCCTCTTTATCTTCCAAGGCCAAGAACCTGCACAATCTGCGCATCCTCTTCGGCGGCTCTTGGAGCGGCCATTCAACCTTTTCCTCCCCAAGATTTATTGATTCCTCCTCAGCATCATCATATTGCACCAAATGCTTACCAGAAGCTTCATCAAAAGATTTCACAATGCCTTCATACCAACATTTGTCCAATGGCCAATAAACCTTAATTCTTTTATCTGCAACCTCGGATCCATACACTCTCTTAGACGAATCAGGAGTAACAGGAGAAGACGATGATGGGCCGATCGCTAGCACCGGCTTCTTGCTTTTGCTTTTCGGCTGGAGAGGGGAAGGCGTGGTGGGGCTCGTGCTCCGACTCCGACTAGGGTTTTGCTTAGTGAAGGAGGGGGGAATTGAAGGAGCTGAACTAGGAGAAGATGACAATTGTGATTCCTTCTTACCGAAAAAAGCAGTGATTTGCCGCTGCTGATTTACCAATGGCGATCGGCCATTGCTTCCTTTACGCTGCGGCGCCATTGATGAAGTTCAGACAAACCTTCCAAATGCAATTGGTAAAATTGTTAGGGGATTTTCCAAAGAGGAAATGCAAATGTTGTTTGTTTGCTAATGAATTCAACAGAACATTTAGTTGGTGTAAAAAAACGCGGGAATTTACAGAGGATTTTGCCGGGAAGCGTTTAGGTGGGAGAGCTTTGGCGGGAATGAGGAGATAGCGTACGCTGTTTCGGTGGTTAATATTGGGCTGAATTTCAAATCACTAGGTGGGCCCATATCTGATATCTCTATGGATTAATAATGATGAGAAGAAAAATGTAAAGGTCGAATATAATGGGATTTATTATGAGAATGAGTTGGTACAAGCCCGTTATGGTTTCCATGTTAAATTGATCAACTCTCCAACATTTTCGTTTTCTTCTATTTTTGTTAGTTCGCGAATAAATGTGTTGCGGGTGGGAATTAGTCTGATGGTTTGGTATCCATGAAGCCTCGAGAGCCAAAAAAATATTAATTTTGCTGAATTACTTAAAAAGAATTCAAATATTTGTATTTTTTCTAGAAAAGACACGTAACCGTTTAATTATATTGAGACAAATAATGAAACAAAACATCTGAATTCTCTTATTGGCGACAATGGAAAAACCCGAGTCCGATGGCTTAAAAGTTGTAATGGTTAGTACACGGTTTTTATATATATTTTTTTACTAAAATCGAGATTATTAACCGGTTGACAACAATTGAAAATTTTGATCCGACGTCTCCAAATTAGTGAAAGTTAGTACACGATTTTTTTATGAATTTGACTAAAATTGAAATTATTCACCATTCGCAAAAGTTGAAGAATTCGAGTCTGATTACCCAAAATTTGTGATAACGTACACGATAATGTTCGAAATTGCCAGTAATCGAGTTTATTCACCTGTCGCAAGCTCGCAGCATTGTATCTATTCGAGCCAAGCGACCTAATATCCATGATACACGTCTTTTCTCTGAATTTGACTAAAATCGAGATTTTTCACATGTCGCAACAGTTGAAAATCCGAACCCGACGTCTTCAAATCCGTTATTGTTTGTATACAATATTGTTAGAACATGACTAAAATCAGGATTATTGATCATTTGCAACAATTGAAAAATCTTCCGTCATCTCCAAATCTATGATGGATAATGCACTATTTTCTCATGACTAAAATAAAGATTATTCGCATGTCATAACTCTTGAAACATCTGAGTCTAAAGGCTCAATTTTTGTGATGGTTAGTACATCATTTTTATGTTTTTGACTAAAATCGAGATTATTCGTCAGTTGAAACAATTGAAAATTTTGAGTCTGACGTCTCCAAATTAGTGATAGTCAGTACATGAATTTTTATGAATTTGACTAAAATCAAAATTATTAACCGGTTGCATCAATTGGAAATCCAAAAACGACGTCACAAAATCTCTTATTGTTATTAGTACATGATATTGTCATAACTCTACTAAAATCGAGATTATTGACCAGTCGAAACAGTTGAAAAAAATAGAATTCGATTACCCAAAATTTATGAGGTAACGTACACGATACTGTTCGAAATTGAAAGAAATCGAGATTATTCACATGTCGCAGCATTGTAAAAATTCCCAACTACCCAATATCTATGATTGTTATTACACTATTTTTCTCTAAATTTGATTAAAATCGAGATTTTCCACTGGTCGCAATATTTGAACAAATCAAACTCGACGACCCTAAATTCGCGATGGTTAGTACACGACACTGTACGAAATTGACTACAATCATTCTTATTCAGCGGTCGCTACAGTCGGAAAAATCCAAGCTTGACGTCCCCGAATCCATTATTGTTAGAACATGACTAAAATCAAGATTATTCATCGACACAACAACTGAAAAATCTGAGTTCATCATCTCCAAATCTGTGATGGTTAATGCACTATTTTCCCTACTAAAATCAATATTATTCACATGTCGTAACAATTGAAAAATCCGAGTCCGACGGCTCAAAATTTATGATAACGTACACGATTTTTATGTTCTTGACTAAAATCAAGATTGTTCACCGTTGCAATAATTGAATAATTCGAGTCCGACGTCTTTAAATTAGTGATAGTTAGTACATGATTTTTTTATTAATTTGACTGAAATTGAAATTATTTACCGGTTCCGACAATTGAAAATCCAAGCCTGTTGTCCCTAAATCTTTGTTGGTTAGTACATGATATATATTCACAACTTTACTAAAATCGACATTATTCACTAGTCGCAATAGTTGAAGAATTCGAATTTGATTATCAAAAAATATGTGATGGTTAGTACACGATATTGTTCGAAATTGACATAAATAGAGATTATTCACATGTCGCAACATTGTAAAAATTCGAGCCCAACGGCCCAATATCCATGAAGGTTAGTACACGACACTGTTCGAAATTGACAAAAATCGAGATTATTCACATGTTGCAACATGTAAAAATTCGAGCCCAGCGACCCAATATCCATGATGGTTTAGTACACGATTTTTCTCTGAATTTGATTAAAATCGAGATTTTTCATAGGTCACAATAGTTTAAAAAATAAAACTCGACAACTCTAAATTCGTGACGGTTAATATACGACACTGTTCGAAATTGACTAAAATTGCGCATTTTCAACGGTCAAAAAAGTTGAAAAAATCCAAGTCTGACGTCTACAAATCTGTTATTGTTTGTATACGATGTTGTTAGAACATGTCTAAAATCAGGATTATTCATCGATCGCAACAATTGAAAAAATCTGTCGTCGTCTCCAAACCTATGATGTTTAATGCACAAGTTTCTCTAAACATGACTAAAATAAAGATTGTTCGTAGGTCGCAACTGTTGAAATATTCGAGTCCGACGGCTGAGATTTTTTATGAATTTGACTAAAATCAAAATTATTAACCGGTTGCAACAATTAAAAACACAAGACCGAAGTCCTCTGATCTCTTATAGTTAGTACATGATATTGTCACAACTTTACATAGATCAAAATTATTCACTAGTCGCAACAGTTGAAAAATTTCGTGTTTGACTACCAAAAATCTGTGATGGTTTGTACACAATACTATTCGAAATTGACATAAATCAAGATTATTCACATGTCGAAGCATTGTAAAAATTCGAGCCCAGCGACTCAATATTCATGATGGTTAGTACACGATTTTTCTCTAAATTTGACTAAAATCGAGATTTTTCACTGGTCGCAACAATTTACAAAATTAAACTCGCCTACCCTAGATCCGTGATGGTTACTACCTAACACAAGTCGAAGTTAACTAAAATCATGCTTATTCTGCGGTCGGAATAGTTGAGAAATCTGAACCCGACGTCCACAAATTCGTTATTTTTGTCTTTGACATTGTTAGAACATGACTAAAATAAGGATTATTTATCGATCGCAACAATTAAAAAATATGAGTTAGTCTCTCCGAATATGTGATGGTTAATACACTGTTTTTTATAAACTTTACTAAAATTAAGATTTATTCGCAGATCGCAACTGTTGAAAAATCTGAGTCCAACGGTTCAAAATCTGTGATGATTAGTACACGTTTTTTTATGTTTTTTTACTAAAATCGAGATTATTCACCGGTTGCAAAAATTTAAAATTCGAGTCACACGTCTCCAAAATATTGATAGTTAGTACATGATTTTTTTTATGAATTTGACTAAAATTGAAATTATTCACCGGTTACAACAATTAAAAATATTCGAGCTCGACATCACCTAATCTGTGATGGTTAGTACATGATATTTTCACAACTTTACTAAAATTAATATTATTCACAGTCGCTACAGCTGAAGAATTCGAGTCCGATTATCCAAAATATGTGATGGTTAGTACACGATAATGTTTGAAATTGACATAAATCTAGAGTATTCAAATGTCGCATCATGTAAAAATTCGAGCCCAATGACCCAATATTCATGATGGTCATTACACAATTTTTTCTCTGAATTTAACAACAATCGAGATTTTTTCACAGACCGCAACAGTTGAAAAAACCAAACTCAACGACCCTAAATTTGTGATGGTTAATACACGACACATTTCGAAATAAAATAAAACCGTGCTTATTTAGCGGTCGTATCAATTTAAAAATCAGAGCCATACGTCCCCAATTCCGTTATTGTTAGTATACAATATTGTTAAAACATGACTAAAATTAGGATTATTCATTGTGTCACGCCCCGTAACCGGGAAATGACCTGGCAGCGTTCCGTTGCCAAACGGAACGCAGAACCCATAACATAAAACTCATAAACGCATCAACGGAAGCTATAAAACATGCTAAGAAATAAAACCTCAAATAGTATATATATAAACTTAACTTAAAAGGGTACTTCATAACTTAAAAGGAAATGATATAACTTAAACATACTTTAAAGTTCGTCACACTTAATCTATTTTAAAACAGTAAAGTGAGCTAGACGTCTATAAAGTGTCCTCTCCTTGATACTCGAATACGTCGTCCCCCAGGTACCCTTCGTAGCTAACATCCTGCTCATCTGAAAATGAAAGGTGGATAAGGGTGAGCAAAACCGACTATTGCTCAGTAAGATTCCTTCAACCTTGGGATGAAGAAATATATAAACACTTAATTAAAATAGTTTATGCATCCCAAAATATTTCATAACTTTAAAAACATAATCACCAATAAAAGCAAGTAAAAATCATGGTATGCAAAATACTTCTGATTTCTTAGAATATTGGGAGTGCAGAATCGCCGCCCATACAACGACCCTACACTCTTACCCCTCCACTGCGAGAAATCATAAATACATGCGACTCAACCTTCTAGCTACCTCGACAGCTTTAGGAATGACGGTTGCGCACCCGCCATTCTTACCCCTCCATTGCGAGGCCGCTAAGAAGTGAAGGTTCTAGCCTAACGTATACGTGGGAATGCCTAGCTTCTCACTAGCTCGAGTACAGACGATGGCCGTCGTCTACACCCTTACTAAGAGACAGACTAAACAACTCCAAAACTCGAAAAACCGTTAGAAAACGACTTCCATTTCCCCTGTAAAACCGCTCACATCAAATATCAAATGCAAACATCATATATCGTTGTATACTTGTTTCGTGACATCGTACATCATGACTTGATGTTTGGGCCTCTCCCAACATCTTATCTACGTACTTATCATATAATACAACTCTACATGCTACATCTTATCCCAAATTAGGTACATTGACTCTTCATGAAATCCATAACATAACATAAGAATAACATAAACATATTGGATCCTTTCTTAGTCAATGTCCCTACTGGGATGTTCAATATGCTTACAATCATAAAAACAGCAAGTAATCATGTTATCATAGACATGCGCAATTAAACATCATACAATTCATACATTCACATTAAATATTGCTTCATCCACTTTTATGCAAGAAAAACATGATAAAACCATTTTTCATTCATTTTTCATTCATAATCTGTAAAAAAATCAGTATATGAAAGCTTTGGAAATACTCAAAGTTGAAGGGTCCTTACCTTATCACCGTTATGTTCTTAACTTGTAAAAATCCAGAAAATCTGGTTCGTGTTCCTAATTTAAAGACGTACACAGGAAAATCTGAAAGTTAAAATCCTAAACCCTCTGGTCAAATCGTAGCCCTATAAGTCTAGTTTCTAAATCAAAAAAGAATCAGAGGATTTGGAGTTCTAGATTTACCTTTATGACGTTTCTAGTGCAGTGCACGCAGGCTGCCCAGAATCTGTTTTTTTTTCTTGCTTTTCTGAGACTTAGAACTGACTTCCAAATCCTATAACTAGAAATCCAGAATTCCAAATGCTACTCCGTCGAATCCCAAGCGTATATCTATCGGTCCACTTTGAAACGCACTAAGAATCGCTGAAAACCGACACCATTTGCTATCTCAAAAGTGTATTCTCCCACAGCCTACCCAATCTGCCAGAAATCTGCTCTCTTCTTTTTTTTCTCTCTTTTAAGACTTAGAACTGAATGGATTTCGAAAATGACAGCCTAAGAAGTCTAGAAACCACCTCTAACTTCTTCCCCACTACTTTCTCCACTCCCCACTACTTTCTCAAGTCCCCACTACTTTCTCCACTCCCCACTACTTTCTAAAAATCACCAAAGGTCCCTTATCTTATCTTAATGTTATACAAGTCCTAAAACATGTTATAACACTTAGCAAATAATAAAAGCAAATAATTTAAGCAAATATGACGCGTTTCGGTCAACGTTGACTTAACCTCGGTCGACGTTGACTTAACCTCGGCCAACCAAAACCCGTCTAAAAAAAAATAGTAAAAAGTTACGGTCTTCACACATTGATCGCAATAACTGAAAAATATGAGCCCCTCGTATCCAAATCTGTGATGGTTAATGCACTATTTTCTCTAAACATTAATAAAATTAAGACTATTTGCAGTTCGCAACATTGGAAAAAACTGAATCTGGTGGCTCAAAATCTGTGATGGTTAGTACACAAATTTTATGTTTTTTACTAAAATCGAGATTATTCACCGGTTGCAACATTTGAAAAATTCTAGCTCGACGTCTCCAAATTAGTGATGGTTAGTACATGATTTTTTTATGAATTTGACTAAAATCAAAATTATTCACCGGTTGCAACTTTTTTAAAATCCAAGTCCAATGTCCCCAAACCTCTGATGATTAGTGAATGATATTGTCACAACTTTACTAAAATCTACATTATTCAACAGTCGCAACAGTTGAAGAATTCGAGTTTGATTACCCAAAATATGTGATGGTTAGTACACGATAATGTTTGAAATTGACATAAATCGAGTTTATTCACATGTCACATCATTGTAAAAATTCGAGCCCAGCGACCCAATATCTATGATGGTTAGTAAACGATTTACTCTGAATTTGACTAAAATTGAGAATTTTCACAGGTCTCAATCTGTGACACCGCAACCCTCTCGGGCGGGAATGTCGCATGCCTCTCGGCACTGGAGTTTTATCTTTTACAATATAAATTACATTTGGATAAAAAATTCTAAACTATTCTAAGAAACGTTTAA
Organism: Vinca minor; assembly: GCA_026122235.1. Classification (NCBI taxonomy): domain Eukaryota; kingdom Viridiplantae; phylum Streptophyta; class Magnoliopsida; order Gentianales; family Apocynaceae; genus Vinca; species Vinca minor. Next base: position 183,372 of record JAOCZM010000085.1, on the reverse strand, counting down.
TATTCTATGGCTTCTAGGTTGACTTCGGTATTTGACTGGATCCAAAAGTCTTATACTCTTAGTTTGTGACTATCCTTGACTCAAATATTTGTCTCGGTTTCAACTCTACACTTTTAGAATATTCTTGTTCTAACTGCTCATCCTGCAAAAACTAAAATAGAAAACAGAGAAATGGTGAGCTATAAATAGCTCAGTGAGTCCCCAGTGAAGTGAGTGCCAGTGATTTGAAATTCATTTTATTTCGCTAACATTTTATTTTTAAAGACACGGAGAATCTTTCTTTAATCTGAAATACTTTTTCTTTTTAAATCATTTCCTTTTTATTTACTCGCTAAATACTTATTAGAAATTATTTTCTTTTTCAAAACAATTCCGAAATAATTTCCTTTCAGAAATCATTCTCTTTATCTGGAATATTCTTTATTTTCTTTTCAATTTCATAAATATCCTTCAAGAATAAGTAGACCATTCCGGATATCGATTCAAAATAAAAAGAGTGCATGACCGGCCAAGTTAATAACTCTTTAGTCAATACCAGTCTCACACCAAACATACGTATGATTTATCTACCTTATTCCACATTACTAAACATGTAACCAATAACGGGGTACCACCGGCTTGGCCCCATAATACTAACAGCTCCTGAGTTAAACCTCCTAACCCCGAAGACATGTTAGCAGTCATATTACGATCCATATGTGGCCCCTAACGATTCCCACACAGGTTTGGGATCCCAAGAGATAAACAGAGTGTCCAAAATCCAAAGGTGCGAGATGCCCTTGTACGGGTGACCAACCTCGTACCAGTGCAGACCCCCAATGAACGAACAAGGGCTACCATATTTGTGCAAGTGTAAGCGCCCTTTTCAATCATATCAGAATTCCATAAACATTCCAGAGTTGTCATTCATTTACTTTTCAGAAATATTTTTCAAAAATACTTTCTAGAATTCTCTTTCAGAAATATTGTAACTTTTCATTTATGAACAATTTTCATAAAGCACATGTATAAAACAAGTTCTCCGGTTTTGAGAGGGAACTCACATTAGTCTCTTATCGTTCGTATTTTCTTCCGGGTCTTGTACGTATTTTGCAAATACCAATTATTTTAGGAAATACTACGAAATTAAAGACATGAAAGCCTTAATATGCATAAACATATTTCAGACTAAGTTTCTAGGCTTTTAGGGTCTTTTGTGTAAATTCAAAAAATTTAGGGACTAAAATGTAAATATTTATCATACGATATTTCTGACATTTTAAAGACATAAATATGTTGTATATATTATTTATTAGTCTTATAAGTTTTCCTGGAATAGTTTATAAGCTTTATCGGGCCTTAAAAGTAAAATATTAAACGTAATTTCTAAAAGTTATCTCGGACTCCGAATATAAGTTATCTCAGATATATTTTATTTTAATCATTTTCCGAAATGTTTTCTTTTATATTTTTGGTCCAATTAAATATTAAAAATATAAAGTAGACCATTTAGGACTTGTTTGAAATATAAGTATTTTATGTGCTAATATTTTAATTGCCACTTTAAACCTAATATTTTCTCTTATTTAAATCGAGATTATTCACCAGTCGCAACAGTTAAAGAATTCGAGTATGATTACCCAAAATCTATGATGGTTAGTACACGATACTGTTCAAAATTGACAGAAATCAAGTTTATTCATCTGTTGCAGCATTGTAAAAATTCGAGCCTAGCGACCCAATATCCATGATGGTTAGTACACGATTTTCCTTTAAATTTGACTAAAATTGAGATTTTTTCACAAGTAGCAACAATTGAAAAAATCAAATTCGAGAACCCTAACTCCGTGATGGTTAGTACACGGGGCTGTTCGAATTGACTAAAATCGTTCTTATTCATCGGTCGCAACAGTCGAAATATCTGAGTCTGACGTCCATAAATCTGTTATGGTTTGTATATGATATTGTTAGAACATGACTAAAATAAAGATTATTCACCGATCTCAACAATTGAAAAATAAAAGCCCGTCATCTCCAAATCTATGATGGTCAATGCACTATTTTTCACTAAACATTACTAAAATCAAGAGTATTCGAATGTCGCAAAAGTTGAAAGATCCAAGTCTCACGGCTCAAAATCTGTGATGGTTAGTACACGATACTATTCGAAATTGACAGAAATCGAGATTATTCACTTGTCTCATCATTGTAAAAATTTGAGCCCATCGACCTAATATCCATGATGGTTAGTACACGATTCCCCCCCTGAATTTGACTAAAATAGAGATTTTTCACAAGTCGTAACAGTTGAAAAAAATCAAACTCGACGACCCAAAATCCTGGATGGTTAGTACAACGCATTGTTCGAAATTGACTAAAATCGTGCTTATTCAGCGGTCGCAACAGTTGAAAAATTAGAGCACCGACGTCCACAAATCCGTTATTGTTTGTATGACATATTGTTAGAATATGACTAAAATCAGGATTATTAATCGATCACAACAATTGAAAAATCTTAGTCCGTCGTCTCCGAATCTATGATGGTTAATGCATTATTTTCTCTAAACATGACTAAAATCAAGATTATTCGCATGTCGCAGCAGTTAAAACATTCGAGCCCGACGGCTCAGAATCTGTAATGGTTTGTACACGATTTTTGTGTTTTTGACTAAAATAGAGATTATTCACCAGTTACAATAGTTAAAAAATTCGAATTCGAATACCCAAAATCTATAATGGTTAGTACACGATTTTTCTATTGTTTTTGACTAAAATCGAGATTTTTCACAGGTCGCAACAGTTAAAAAAATCAAGCTCGACGACCCTAAATCCGTGATGGTTAGTATACGACACTGTTCAAAATTGACTAAAATCGTGCTTATTCAGTTGTCGCAACAATTGAAAAATCCGAGACCGACGACCCCAAATCCGTTATTGTTTGTATACGATATTGTTAAAATATGACTAAAATCATGATTATTGATCGACCGCAACAATTGAAAATTTTGAGCCCCGTTGTCACAAAAACTGTGATGGTTAATGCACTATTTTCTCTAAACATGACCAAAATCAAGATTATTCGCAGGTAGCAATGGTCGAGAAATCTGAGTCAAACGGCTCAAAAGCTGTGATGGTTAGTACATGATTTTTATGTTTTTGAATAAAATGGAGATTTTTCACCGGTTACAACAATTGAAAATTTCGTGTCCGACGTCTCCAAAATTAGTGATACTTAGTACTTGATTTTTATGAATTTGAGTAAAATCGAAATTATTCATTGGTTGCAACATTTGAAAATCCAAGACCGACGTCCCAAAATCTGTGATGGTTAGTACATGATATATTCACAACATTACTAAAATCGATATTATTCATTAGTTGCAACAGTTGAAGAATTTGAGTTCGATTGCCCGAAATCTGTGATGGTTAATACACGCTACAGTTCAAAACTGACAGAAATCGAGATTATTCCCCTGTCCCAGCATTGTAAAAAACCGAGCCCTGCGACCCAATATCCATGATGGTTAATAAATGATTTTTCTCTGAATTTGACTAAAATCGAGATTTTTCACAAATCGCAACAGTTGAAAAAATCAAACTCGACGTTTCTAAATCTATGATGGTTAGTACACGACACTATTCAAAATGGGCTAAAACTGTGCTTATTCAGCAGTCTGAACAGTTAAAAAATTTGAGACCGACGTCCACAAATCCGTTATTGTTTGTATACAATATTGTTAGAACATGACTAAAATCAGGATTATTCATCGATCGCAACATTTGAAAAATCTGAGTTCGTCGTCTCCAAATATGTGATGGTTAATGCACTATTTTCTCTAAACATGACTAAAATCAAAATTATTTGCAGGTCACAACAGTTGAAACATTCGAGTTCGACGACTCAAAATCTTTGATGGTCAGTACACGATTTTTATGTTTTGGACTAAAATCGAGATTATCAGCGGTTGCAAGAATTGAAAAAATCGAGGATGACGTCTCCAAATTAGTGATAGTTAGTACATGATTTTTTATGAATTTGTCTAAAATCGAAATTATTCACGGGTTGTAACAATTGAAAATCCAAGCCCGACGTCCCCCAAATCTATAATGGTTAGTACATTATAATATCACAACTTTACTAAAATCGACATTATCACTAGTCATATCAGTTGAAGAATTCGAATTCGAATTTGATTATAAAAAATATGTGATGGTTAGTACACGATACTGTTCGAAATTTACATAAATCAAAATTATTCACCTGTCGTAGCATTGTAAAAATTCGAGCCCAGTGACCCAATATCCATGATGGTTAGTACACAATTTTTCTTTGAATTTGACTAAAATCGAGATTTTGACAGGTCACAACAGTTGAAAAAATGAAACCTAACTACCCTAAATCCGTGATGGTTAGGTTACAACGCTCTTCGAAATTGACTAAAATTGTGCTTATTCAGCGGTCACAACACTTTAAAAGTATGAGCCTCGACGTCCACAAATCCGTTATTGTTTGTATACGATATTGTAGAGCATGACTAAAATCAGGATTATTCATCGATCGTAGCAATTGAAAAATCTTAGTCCTTCGTCTCCAAATCGATCGTTAATACACTATTTTCTCTAAAATGACTAAAATCAAGATGATTCGCATGTCGCAACAGTTGAAAAATCCAAATCCGACGGCTCAAAATCTGTGATGGTTAGTACACAATTTTTATGTTTTTGACCAAAATCGAGATTATTCACCGGTTGTAACAATTGAAAAATTCGAGCCCCCATGTTCGTGATGGTTAGTACATGATATTGCCAGAATTTTACTAAAACTGAGTTTATTCACCTGCATCAAGAGTTCAAGAATTCGAGTCAGATGGCCCAAAATCTATGATGGGTAGTACACCGTTTTCATCCGAACTTGATTAAAATCGAGATTATTTATCCGTTGCATGATTTGAAAAATTCGAGCTTGACGGCTCAAAATCCGTGATAGTTGGTACACAATTTTCTCTTAACTTGACTAAAATTGAAATTTTTCACAGATCGCAACAATTGAAAAAATCGAACCCGACGACCCAAAATACGTGATACACGTTAGTGTTCAAAATTGACTGAAGTCGTGCTTATTCATCAGTCGCAACAACTGCAAAATCCGAGCACGACATTTCTAAATCTGTGATTGTTTGTATACAATATACTTTTCAATTACACTGGTAACACTCACTTTTGTCAATAGCTACAAATCAACATGTATTAACATATTGGCAGCCATCAGACCAGCTTGTTGATAATATGTTACTACATTCGTTCCTAAATAATTTATACATTTCACTTTTTTGTATGTTCCAAAATATTTGATACATTTCAAAATTTGATGAACATTTGTCTTGTTTCTTTTAGCTTTACCCTTAGTCAACTTACTTAAAACTTTAGTATTTTCTACCGTTTCACACTTACCCATGCACATCAAACCATTCTTTAATTAGAGGTAATTTGAACTTTTTTATTCGTAATTATTGTTCTCAATTATTTTCTTGGTCGGTGTGAAAATGTGAAATATATCAATTATTTAAAAACGGAGATAATAACATGTAGTGACAAAACAACTCCACAAAAGTGGATGTGAGCACTGATATATTTACACTTACCTCTATCAATATAAAATCATGGTATTATGGGAGAACTCGGATTCACATATTTTATTTTTCCATTAGGGAGATTTAGGAGGTGACTTCCCTCTCACAACTACTCTTGCACGTATAGTATTTTTGCACTAGTAGTGTAAAAATAGTGCAACCGTGTGCAAGAGTAATATCCAACAGTGCCTAGATGATGATAAACTACCAACAATGGATCTAATCATATCCAAAACGTTTCATGGATCACAAGTTACATCAGGTTATAGGATTATTACCAGAATTAGTTTGTATACATATATGCCAATCATGAACGGCTATGAAACAACCGGGCGAAGAGAAACCCTTGGGTTTGCTGTTTGCATATCCCAATCATTGCCCTAACTGCTCATACAGCAAATGAGGCATTGAAACAGGTCCAACTTCTGGAAGCTTCAATGAAAGAATCGCCTTAGGACACAATTTCAACCCATATAAAACAATAATGAAATAAAAAATGATATCCGCACTCTCAATTTAGCCTTTTGCATTTTGTAAAGGAAAATACTCCAGTCTATACACAAATAAGCAAAAAAACTAAGAAAGGAGTGCAAATATATCTCCCTAATGAAATATGTAAAATAAGAGATAAAATAGTGCCAAAAACTAAAAGAGGAGTAAGTCATCTCCTGAACTTCCTCTCTGAGAAAATAAATCAACTACTGTATTCAATTTTCCCCCCTATAGATAGCTCCATTATAACTGTAATTCATTTGACCTGTGAGTTCCCGACCAAAAAGATCCATTCTACAAAATTGGATTTGATCTTTTCCCTCCAAACAACATATGGAGAAGGAGAAAGAAGCAAAGAACTAAGCAGTCCTCAAAGTTCGGACAACATTTCATTAAACCAGTCAGACAGTCGCTTCATCTTCAAGGACATATCCTTGTGCTTCTCGAAATAACTTAAACCATTGGATAACATCTCTGTTATGTCGTGCTTAACAGAATCCAAGCTCCTATAATAGTTGTTTCTTAACCTTGACTTGACTATCTCAGGAGATAACGGAACAGGAAACCTGCAGAAGTTCAGATTGCAAGAAGGAAAATATTGTTGGAACTCGTCCATACGAAGGTGGCTATTGCATGCAAATTTTGGCACATAAAGAGCTAGTAATTGCCTAATTGGTCACTATTAATTGAGCAAGGTTTTATTTGGTGTTTTGAAAATTTTAATTCCTAGTATTAATAGAGCATGGATGGAAGTCAAGAATAATTCGACAAATGAAAATTCCATTTTACGTGAGGGAGTAAATATCTGAAAAAGTACCTGTTTATGAAACTTTCCTTCCCGGAAGCTTCTTCCAACTTCAGAATTCCACAATGATCCTGAAATCAAAAGAGAAGATGAGGTAACTCAAGTTAAATTACCCATGATATTTTCATTGCTTCTACTTCCGGTCAATATTATTACTAATCATAGCACAGAAGAAGTTAATAAAGAAGAAAAGATAAAGACCTGATCTATGCTTGCTGATTGAAGTAATACATCAAAATAAGATAGTATTTCGTCTCTTATACAAGCTTCAACTTCAGGATGTTCCCATAGACTGTCCGGATCATATAATTCCCAAGGGCTATGACAATGTGACTTTGTTGGATCACTATCGTAACTGATGACAAATTTCTCCCATGGACTGTCAGGGAAATTCTCCTCCAGATTTGTCCTCCAGATTAACTATTGTACCTTCCCAGAACTTACCACCTGTATCATCTTGCCACCAGACCGAGCATTTATCCCCAGAGGTCCAGTTTTTGTTCATAGCAGCATCATACCGTGTTTTTTCAACAACAAAATCAGGAAATTCAGTCAATTCAGGCAGAGTGAACCGGAGTCTTTCGCCAAAGAGTGCTGATGAAGCATCTATAAACCTAAGTCTGATTTTACAACAACTATCGCCAGACCCTGGGTGTGCTGAATACTGCAGGTTTTCAACCTGACAAACTTCCGTGGCTCTGATCTTCCCACTATAATTTTTCCAAGCAGCTTTTTCTGATGAACCACGTGATTCACAAAATTCTTGATGTCCCTAGAAACAAAAAACCAGCAAGAGAAAGAAAATAGTTAGCTGACTTGACAGGTAAACCACGTACGGGAATTCACAAGTTTGAGGCAGATACCTGCACTAGATACACTACTACATCACCCAGCTGAGGAATGTAACGATATCCTTCCTCTCGCTCTGACAACAAAAGCCAGTTTGATTTTTTGAGTGCAACACATGAATTCTTTTCAGCTACTGCACTTTTGTCTTCATTGTACTTCCAAGGAGACCTTGACTTGAAGTTGATAGGTTTTGGAGTTGGCATCTCTCTTGTAGGAAAAGGATCAAGTGCTTTTCTGGACTGCTTTTCTGCACTTCTTCCAGAAGTTGGCAAATGGTCATCCCCAATATTATAGTTATGGTTCACTAAATCTGTTTCTCTTGAGGTTGCCTTCAATCTCAATGATCTTTTTCTACGCATTGCATCAGTAGCAATATCTGGAAATTCAGATCCGACATTTTCATTGTAGATACTGGAACTTGAAGCACAGCGAGAGAATTCAGTTCTAGCACCTTCTCGTGCATAGCGAGCTGGATTACGATCCACGGGGAAGGGGTATTTGGATGCCAAATCCCCTCCATGGTTTGATGGAATCTCCCCACTGGTAAAGTCCTGCAAAACCTTATTTGATTTGATTTTCAGGATAGTTGGCTTTGGTTTTTGGATATCACTTACCTCAGGAGAATAATTTGTGCTGTATCCTTTGCTAGGATTGTGATTAGAACGGAATCCAGAATCAGTGCCTATTTCCTTAGCAGTGTCTTTTGGATAGACTAAATCATCGCTTCTCGCTAAATTTGCATCCTTTAGTGTGCTAGTGTCACATTCAGATACATTGCGATCTTTTACAGATTTGAAGTCAGATAAACCAGAAGAAGATGGCCCCGAGTCCCCTGATGGAATTGATGCTACAGCACCCTGGAGGTCAGATTGGGTTCTGAAACTTTCTGGAGGCAAAGACTTAACAGAATTGCGAATGGAGAATTTCAAAACCAATCGCTTCCTGTTCTCTATATTTGCCTGATGTTTAGTTTCCTTGGGGCAGTTGACTGCTCCTTCTTTGGACTCAACTAAAGGTACTTGTTCATCAGCTAAATGTTTCCCATTCTCATTACGTGAGTTGTCAACAGAATTCTTGTTCTTAATCTTTGTACCCTGCGATGATAACTCAGAATCCGATGAATCACTTTCAGGTCCCTCTTCCTCTTCCTCATCAGTAGAAAATTCAACATTTGGGGAAGACCCATTAACTGCATTTCGTGCTGCTACTCGCTGAGGTCTTGATGACTTGACTCCAGTGGACTTCCTCATTGAAGAAACCTTTCTCCATTTTCTTGATTTCTTAGTTCCTTTGCTCCTGGATGCGTTCCCATTATGCTCAGGCAAAGACCTCTTCTTCACAAGTCTTCCAGAAGTAGCCATCAATTCAACCTGAAAACAAAATATGATTATAGGTTAGCCAGTATTAATAAAAACAACAGCTGAAGCAGGTCAATATCTAAACTTACATCTGACAAGGGTTTTTTCCTTTTTGATCTGCGAAGACCATCTCTTTGATCTTGTTCAACTTTGTCTTCTCCACTACTTTCTGGATCACTAGATGAGCTGCCACTCAAACCGTTCTGCCCATCTTCACTAGAAAATTCATCAGTGACAAAGTACTCTGAGTCTGTCTCATCATGTATGACATCATTTTCAGGTTCCAGATACAAGGCATCCAAAAAGTCTGGTGGTGGCTCAACCACCATGTCCAAGTCTAATAAAGGTAATACTTGGTACTCCTGGCCCAAACCAATATCTGGACCCACAGCAAGTTTTATTGAAGGCGGGTGCCATTCAATACCCATTGCGCCTAATCTTCGACGCTGATACATACTTTGGTACGGTTCTGGATACGGAAGCATACCTGAAGTCCCAACCACAAAAAGCTTATGCATGCTTTGGAGAACCAAAATCCAATTTCAAATGAAAACCTTGAGGATAATGAATCATAACCTACTTGAATCACAAAGAAGATCTTGAGTATTTCTCATATATGGAATCATTTGCGTCTCCTGCATTAAGTATAAGATAATATGCTATTTAAATTTTGAATAAATTTAAAATATATAACAGAACCAGCACACTTGGTGCATAAGAGTGGGTTTTAACGCATGCCAGATCATGCATTAATTGCAGACCTAACAAAAAGATTTAAATATTAGCGGAACAACAGTGATGAACCTGATCGAGAACATTGCCGTGAGTATCCCGTACAAGAGGGCGATAATCTCCAAGGAAGAACTGTTAGAAATTGATTACAGTGAGAACCATCATATAAAGGTTCTACAAAAGTTGAGTAAAAACTATAATTGAAAATATTTAGCATACCTGATCATATTTGGCATCCTTCTGGGATTCGCCTTGGCCTGTGCTCAGAAAATATATCTGTCCAACATCATCCGATAGTACAATTGATGTCCCATCTCTAAGTTAAAAAGGAAAGCATGTCTTAGTCCAAGGAAAAAGTGCTATAAATAAACTCAAAAATTTATAATTCAACAGTAAAAGTAGGCAAGACATAGCGCAGTTGGCAAAAAGTTACAATTGCCACAAAAGACTTACTGTGAGAACTTTCCATCTACAAGCTTAAAGCGTCCTATCTCGTAGACCGAAACAGGGATGCCCTCCCATATCTAGGAACACCATTATAAAGTGTCAAAGAAAGAAACTTATACTACAATGATACATTATGAATGTCCCATGAGAGTAACTTACATCCCAAATAATTGTTTTCCCATCATACCCAGCACTCATGGCAATTCTGGGGTTGAAAGGATGGACATCCAAAACATAAGTCTGAAAAGAGAAAAACAGAGCGAATCATTATTTCGTAGGGAAAAGACCAGATTTCACTATTGTTCACACCCCTCCCCAGCTTTGCAGAGTACTGATGCCACTTACAGAAGCCATGTGACCCGTCAAGGAGTGTACCAAGCTACCATCGTTAGCATTCCAAACACATATTCTGTTGTCTGCATATGAACATAACTTTAAGCTCGAGGGTACATGCAATAAGTATATGGAGCATGGAAAAGAGGGATCAACCAAAATAACTAGGCAAGTTTTAACCCAGAAACGAAAAAGTCTAAATTTCTTTAATCCTATACTCAACAAATAAAAAACACTCGAGTAAATACAAAGTTGAAAAGTGGATATCTATCTCTTCTGCATTACGTAAGAATAGGCACTTTTCTTAAGTGAAGGTTCATATCCAATATGCTCTTAGCAGCTGTTAAAACAAGCAGACAGTTCAGGAGAGCATTCAATGGTGGCAACAATAAGGATTTGAGGTACTTAACTTACTTCTACACTGTTCAAAATAAACAACCTCAGCGAACTTCCAGAAGTAGAAATATAGTTTCCAGTTGCACTAAAAAAACAGCTCCCACATACCTAGAAATAAACTCCATAGGCTAGATGAATCTCGGATTTTAGCAATCTTGGCGGCACAAAGTTAAAATGACAAACTAGGTTTGCTCCTCATTTATCTATGATGAGCCCAAGTGAATATAAACTGGTTCAGAAATAACAATTCACGAGGCTTCTGCCATCATGTAGTCTTAGAAACAGATTTGTAAAACCTTAAATCTTTAAAAAAAAACTAATCCCTTTATTAACTAAAGGCATTCCAGGTCAAATTGCTTGACCCATCTCCTCCAAAGGCTCCCCTTTTAATTTAATAAGAAGTGCAGCAAAAGAAACTATTATTATCAGAAGAGCTTCATTAACTGTATCTATTCTTTAACAACACTTTAAAAATTAGAACTTGGGCAAATGAAGTCAGAAACCCTAATAAGATTACGTCAGAAATTTAGAATCATTAAAGGAAAATATTCCTGAATATAGATAAATAATAAAAGCCCACATGCATTGTACTTTTAACAGAACAAAATATGGATAATTAGAGAAATGAAGCGAATACCCATGATGGCAGCAAGCACGAAACGATTATCTAGGCTCCAGACTATCATATTCACACCACGAGGAGTTGGAAGAAATCTCTGACGAGGACCTCCTCGACGAGCCTGAGGAGGCGTTGGAGGAGGAGGAACTTTAAGATGGTATGCCTGTATCCAACGTCCCACTTTACCCTAAAGAAAAAAAAAGAACCAGTATTGTCGATATGAAATATTAAATTGTAACGAATCATGAAATTCAAGATGATAATACCCAAAACAAAAGGAGCTGCAAGTCTGCAACAAACCTTCATCTTTATTTCAATGATACAAGAACTCACCTGAGATCTGCGTGTTTTAGGGGTCCAGATAATAGCACTACCATCACGAGAACAGGTAACTATGTTATCATGACTAAACCTGGGAAATCAGAAAGCAAGTAGCAGATGGCGCTCAGATTAAGATGAAAAAGGAAAAAAATGCATATCAGATTAAGATGACCAGGAAAGAAGGCGATCACTAACCAGGTATTTTTAAATTTTGGAATATTATCTTCCATCAAAGATTCAGATGCCGAAGTTCGTGAACCCACAGCACATCCACTACAGATGGAAGAGCATATTAGGCTTTGAGAAATTTGTTCCGAGGAGGAAACACCAAGATACTCACCTAAACTGCACATAATTAACATCATTCTCATGGCCGGCTAGTAAATCTATCTCATGACATGGCTGCTCAGGATCATCTGAATTGGATTTGCAAGCGCTCCAAACCTTATCACAGACAGCTATTTCAGAACACTAACCCAAATAAAGAAATCTTGTTTCTGAGAAAATAATTTGTTACAAAGACAACAATAATATGTATAGGATGCCAAACATTATGCACAAACACTGCCAATAAGCTCACAGCCTAAAGCAGATGAGTCGCATTCTAGGTATGGAAACTATACTAAAAAACATGTTGGGAATGGATTCTTATGTTTTAAATCATTGAAGGACATGCTTCTAGATCAGTTCAACACATGCGCTGGTTAGCTGGCTCACTGATTTCATGCCAACTTTCAGAGAACTCATTCACCGTCATTTATGTACCACAGGACTGCTTAATAGAATTTTTTTTCTCAAACATTAATTTTTCAAGCACTTAATTTCTCTATGACTATGTCTTTTTTTTTCCAGATGTCCAATTATAGAAAAACTGCCAGACTGATCATTTTTTTCAAAGCGAATAATAACAGAAACGTTATTATTGTACCCTTGCATAAGTGTCAGAGCTCCCAGTGACAAAGACAGTTCCACTAGCATTGTAGGCACAACATAAGATTTGAGGGCAATGTGGAGCATTACTGGATGAAGGCACATTAGCCGAATGAATACTGCTGCTCTTTCCTGCACCAATTGTAAGCCCCATAAACAAATCTTGCAATGATCTGCCATTTGAGCACAAACATTTGACTGCCTACCTGAAACAGCATCAATTGGCCTGGGCAGATAAACACGTGGACGACAGTTGGACTGCCTTGCATCCCAAATCCGACAAGTGCCATCATCCGAAGACCTGGAAATGTTAAGAAGCATCTAAGAACACAAACCTATAAATCGTCCCATAGCTAGACACAAGGACTGTTGACCAAGTGAGTGGAACAGGAAAAATATTCTTTGCATGGCCACCAAACGTATTTGTAATCATGTAAAACACAATTTTGAAGAAATGGGGGGAAATACATAAATAAAAGACGCAGTGGGAGAAAGAGAGAGGCAGGAGCATCTTAAATGGGAAGAGCAATCTGGAAAGAAATTCATAATAAAAAGAAATGGCCATAACTTGTTCCAAACATATGGCAAACCACTGAATCAGTATTTTACAAGCTGAAACTTTCCACCGTTAACATCACATGTACATATATAGACAGTTACAACTCTAAAGTTTCTTTTCTTTTCTTTTTAATTTTCTATTACAGATCTAAAGTCGCTTCTGTATTTGAAGATACTACATATTGGATAAATATCCCCATTTTACATACACATAATATGATCGACCATGTATATGAGTAAAAAGTTTTAGCACTTCAAAAACCTAGAACGAACAAAAAGAGGAATATACTCACGATAAAAGCTGATACACGGCCCTGGGACTAAATGCAATGGCAGTGACACTTCCTGTATGTCCTCGCAGAACTGATATTGGATATCCATCCGGCAATCGCCACTTTAATACACAGCATAAAAGAACAAATAAACAAAAGAAGGATAATAGGCCCCTTTGCTGAACAAAATACAAAAAGTATATCGATTGGAGAAGGGTCTTACAACACGAATAGTAAAGTCATTTGAAGCAGATGCCACTAACATATTGTTTGAACTGACAGCTAAATCAGTAACATCACCCTAAAGAAAAAAAATGAAGTTAACATATTATGGCAGGAAGCTACTATGCGAAAACAACAGAAAAAGTGCTAACATCTACCCCCAGGTATAACTTACTTCATGACCTCGACAACTGGATAGGCAAAATGCAGTTTCCATTGACCAAATCTTGACAAGACGATCATCTGATCCCGTAATGACATATCTGCCGGACCTATCGAATATTGCTATATAATACAGGAAAGTTCTATAACTAATGTATTCTGTGAATTCATCAACAAAGGTTGAGGGAAATACAAAGCAGTAAAAATAATCAACAAGTAGATCTAAATGTAACAATAAAATTCAGATTAATAAATAACATGCCATTAAACACCATGGAGGAATGATATTTTGAAAGATATTCATGCATAGGTCAGAATATGGAAAACACACCACAATAAACAGCATCTCTGTGGCCCCTTAGCCTTTTCTTGTTTTGCGTCTTCTGAACCATGGTTGATGGCTTAGCTACAGCATAACATGGAACTCGAATAGAAGGAGCTCGATGATGCTTTGGGAAACCACCTCCAATTTCTCTCAAACTGAGTCCACGGACCTGATCTATCTGCATGTGAGGCCAACTGAGGTAAGACGGCAGACACTTTGTTTGCTTGTTTACGCTATTCTGGTCACCTGCATCACATAATTCACACGTCAAAATCGGCAGACATGCACAGATGAGAGCACAACAATAGAAAACCTAATACAATATAAATGTATCAATGTCTCACTATCTATCATTAACGTGAATATAGAAAACAAATGCCTAAAGGGAAAACCAAGGAGGACAACAACAATTGGGTGCAATCTGCTGAATTCCAAGAACAACTTTAGCTTTTATTTTTCCTACCTTTTAGAGATGATATATATTTGGTGAGCATTACTTTACATGGCACGTATCAAGCAGAATCTGATTCATGACAAATCTAGAAGTTTGATGCATCAAGTGTGTGCTTGTCTACCAACTCATTTAGAAAGAGTGAGCAGTACACCAAGTTATTGTCATTCATAAAGCTAGTGCACTTTTTTACTTCCAAAAAAGCATGTGACTGCATAGAGCAGAAATTTAATGAAATATTAAAGTATATCTGTTTAGAATACACAGAAAATAACTAAGCAGGGAGTGCAGAAGGGGCATACACGCAAGGAAAATGTATGAGTGTGTATATCTTTGTTTTTTTTGGGGGGGTGGGGTTGGGTTGGGGGGGGGCAGAGAATAACTGGAAACTACATACAGCATAAAAGCGAAAAAGACCCAGTTCCAAGCAGCGTGGGCGCGTCAGTGGCACTAGGAGAAGCTTTTCCACTTATGCACCGTAATGGAGGAGCAGTTGACAACATCAGTTGTCTCAATAACTTTACCAGGTGATCATCTTGGATGTGAGGATATCTAAAATTTCCAGAGGAAAAAAAACTGTTAAGTTCTAGCAAGCGCCAAATAAAACAATGCTAGTGGTTATCTCCTTTCAGAGTTTAATGAGAAACAAAGTTAGACTTTAATGAGAGAGAGAGAGAGCAGAAAAGGAACTTTAGAGATCGTAAATTTACAAAGCAATATGAAGGAGCTGTATCCTTTAAAGAATGGTAAAAAGATCCTTTATTAACACGAATAATAAGCACTTGGATCATGTTTTCAGAGACTTTGTAATGAATATTTTGCAGCTGTAACAAGAGAAGACTTTATAGGTTAAATTCTGATATTCAATCAACATAACAGTAGAAAGGAAATTCTGCTAGTACTAGAAAGACTATCTGAAGTATCTCATAAATGTCCCTAGCAAACAGAGGAACAAGGTCTCCCAACTTGTAGTCTAATCCAATAGCACTATAAAAATAAAAAATAATAGTAAGAACATTGTACTACCTGTTGACAAGATTATCATAATTCAGAGGGAAAGAGAGACAGTCGTCCTTCATGGGACCAGCAGGTGTGCCATTTCTTGAATAACAAGCATGGTATCTCCTAGGTAGAAGTTCATGTTCTAGAAGTTCATCCCACAATTGCCTGAAAGTCTTTTGGCATGGCCCAGTTGATAAAAAATGCATAATCAGAAAGTAAACTTCTCTAATGTCAATATCTACATCCATTGCAGAAAAACGTTCATCAGCTCTCTTTTCTTCTTCAAATGGATACACTGTATGGATCTTATTAACAAAATTTACAGGTGAAATATCTATAGAAGGCGCACTGCCAAAAGATGCGCACTTTTGGAAATCCATACTCTATTACAACCTGAAACAGAATAGAAAGTGTCCATTAAGAAATTTCTGTCAGAACAGGGAGGCAAGCAAGATGCACAAAAATACAACATACAAAAGAACCAAACAGTTTGATAAAAAAATAAAATATAATCATTTAAGGATATATCCTCCTTGATACAACATATTTGCGATGCAAAATCTGTTATTTTAGGAAATTGGAGATGGTGATTCATAGGCTGATAAGACCAAATTCCAAACCCCCCTCACCCCCCAAAAAAAAGTAAAGTAAGCAAGCAGAAAAGAATTTTCAGTCAACATTTCTGATGAAGTACAAATATTTTCCTTCTTTTGATATCAATTCACCACATCCCATTCAAGATTAGGGCACTTTCTAGCAAGTAAGCATTTATTGATCATCAATGAAGGGAATATTAGTGGATAAGCTTGGGGTTTAATTTCGAGAATGATTACTTGCACATCACTTTCTTAAGAGTCATTTTATACAGACACACGCCGCACCCCCCATCCCCCACCGCACTCCTATTATCTTCAGTTACCTGTTTGAGCTGCCTTCATTGTCAGAGAGCTAGGAATACACAGTCGTTCAGCAGCATAAGGGGTAAAGCTGATCCTCATACTGACTATGCTTGAGAAGACCGTAACTTTTTACTGTTTTTTAGACGGGTTTTGGTTGAACGAGGTTAAGTCAACGTCGACCGAGGTTAAGTCAACGTTGACCGAAACGCGTCATATTTGCTTAAATGTTTTATTTGCTTTTATTATTTGCTAAGTGTTATAACATGTTTTAGGACTTGTATAACATTAAGATAAGATAAGGGACCTTTGGTGATTTTTAGAAAGTAGTGGGGAGTGGAGAAAGTAGTGGGGACTTGAGAAAGTAGTGGGGAGTGGAGAAAGTAGTGGGGAAGAAGTTAGAGGTGGTTTCTAGACTTCTTAGGCTGTCATTTTCGAAATCCATTCAGTTCTAAGTCTTAAAAGAGAGAAAAAAAGAAGAGAGCAGATTTCTGGCAGATTGGGTAGGCTGTGGGAGAATACACTTTTGAGATAGCAAATGGTGTCGGTTTTCAGCGATTCTTAGGGCGTTTCGAAGTGGACCGATAGATATACGCTTGGGATTCGACGGAGTAGCATTTGGAATTCTGGATTTCTAGTTATAGGATTTGGAAGTCAGTTCTAAGTCTCAGAAAAGCAAGAAAAAAACAGATTCTGGGCAGCCTGCGTGCACTGCACTAGAAACGTCATAAAGGTAAATCTAGAACTCCAAATCCTCTGATTCTTTTTGATTTAGAAACTAGACTTATAGGGCTACGATTTGACCAAAGGGTTTAGGATTTTAACTTTCAGATTTTCCTGTGTACGTCTTTCAATTAGGAACACGAACCAGATTTTCTGGATTTTTACAAGTTAAGAACATAACGGTGATAAGGTAAGGACCCTTCAACTTTGAGTATTTCCAAAGCTTTCATATACTGATTTTTTACAGATTATGAATGAAAAATGGTTTTATCATGTTTTTCTTGCATAAAAGTGGATGAAGCAATATTTAATGTGAATGTATGAATTGTATGATGTTTAATTGCGCATGTCTATGATAGCATGATTACTTGCTGTTTTATGATTGTAAGCATAAGGGAACATCCCATTAGGGACATTGACTAAGAAAGGATCCAATATGCTTATGTTATGTTATGGATTTCATGAGGAGTCAATGTACCTAATTTGGGATAAGATGTAGCATGTAGAGTTGTGTTATATGATAAGTATATAGATAAGATGTTGGGAGAGGCCCAAACATCAAGTCATGATGTACGATGTCACGAACAGTATACAACGATATATGATGTTTGCATTTGTTATTTGATGTGAGCAGTTTTGCAGGGAAATGGAAGTCATTTTCTAAATGTTTTTCTCAAGTTTTGGAGTTGTTTAGTTGTCTCGTAGTAAGGGTGTAGACGACGGCCATCGTCTGTACTCGAGCTAGTGAGAAGCTAGGCATTCCCACGTATACGCTAGGCTAGAACCTTCACTTCCTAGCGGTCTCGCGGTGGAGGGGTAAGAATGGCAGGTGCGCAACTGTCATTCCTAAAGCTGTCGAGAAAGCTAGGAGGTTGAGTCGCAGGTATTTATGATTTCTCGAGTGGAGGGGTAAGAGTGTAGGGTCGTTGTATGGGCGGCGATTCTGCACTCCCAATATTCTAAGAAGTCAGAAGTATTTTGCATACCATGATTTTACTGCTTTATTGGTGATTATGTTTTTAAAGTTATGAAATATTTTGGGATGCATAAACTATTTGAATTAAGTGTCTATATATTTCTTCATCCCAAGGTTGAAGGAATCTTACTGAGCAATAGTTGGTTTTGCTCACCCTTATCCACCTTTCCTTTTCAGATGAGCATGATGTTAGCTACGAAGGGTACGTGGGAGACGACGTATTCGAGTATCAAGGAGAGGACACTTTATAGACGTCTAGCTCACTTTATTGCTTTGAAATAGACTAAGTGTGATGAACTTTAAAGTATGTTTAAGTTGTAGTATTTCCTTTTAAGTTATGAGGTACCATCTTTCTAAGTTAAGTTTTATATATATACTATTTGAGGTTTTATTTCTTAGCATGTTTTATAGCTTCCGTTGATGCGTTTATGAGTTTTATGTTATGGGTTCTGTGTTCCGTTTGGCAACGGAATGCTGCCAGGTCATTTCCCGGTTACGGGGCGTGACAATGCTAGGAGAAATTTTACATGCCTATTAAGTTCCAACTACCAACCTCTCTCTCTCTCTCTCTCTCTCTCTCTCTCTCTCTCTCTCTCTCTCATTTTAGATATATATCCTTACAAGTTACAAGTTGAAACATGATATAAATTTTGGGAAGAGATGAAAAAGCTAAAACAACTTGTATTATGAAACAGATGGAGTAATATGAGTTCCCTTCCTACTACCTCAACATTCAAAACAAAACTTTCCCTCTTTTAAGTTTCTTTCATTATTTTCATCTTTTTCCTTCTCCTGATAGAACTACGTGAATAGTGACTTTCTCACATGCAAAAGCAGTTACCTCAGGATTAATTTGTCCTTATCTACTAGCAATACTTCGGTTGCCCAAACATTTAATTGAGATGGTTAGACAATTTCTCAAGAATATCAAAACTAAGACAGTATACAGACCTGTCCTGGAAAAAAAAATTCAAGATCAAAACTTCCTCTAGTTTGTTTATTCATCAGTAGTATCCACAAAAGTGCCCAAAATAGGAAAAAATTAATGGAAATGTAAAATAAAAAATTAATCTTCAACGACAACAACATAAATGCAGATTATAAAAACACGAATCCGTAAAATCAAAGTCCGCAAACAAAAAAAATATTAAAAAAATCACACAAGATCTGCATAAAGTACGAGCAAATCATGTAAACTAGTTATCAATCAGGAATCAGCGAAATTACTGAAATTAGCTAAGATTTGTTATAAGTAACGAAGAAATGAAATTGAAGCATAAAACAAGTTTCATTAATTAAATTACCTTCGAGAGAGTAATTTAATCATTAAAACGTTGCTTTCTCATAATCGGAAATCGCGAACCGCGGACTTCAGGAGAACGGAGAAAGGGAGTTCTTCTTGCATTTACAGTCCACCGGGTTTTGCTTTCCTTTTTAGTGCAAAGGAGAGAAAGAAATTGGAATGAGAAAATATCCGTTTTTTTAAGAGAAATAAAAAAGGGAGGAAGAAAAGGAAAATGCAATTTATATTAGTACATAGTTAGTACACAATTGGGCCCATTTTTGCAGCCCATTAGCTAAAATTACATAAAAGACAAATGAGGTATATTTATTGGAAAAATTCGTTCTGAGACGGTATTTGTGAGTCATGTAAGACTGTGAAGCATACGGCGCACTGCCTCTGCGAGCGCTGCGAGATCTACTGCAGAGTAAGTCATGAGCGGATCATGTCTAAAATTATATGAGAGGAGTGTGGGGCCCATGCAGACTTTCCCATATTTATTTGGGTCACGTAGTCATTGATGTGGTTTCTTATTTGTGGGATTATTTTAGACATTTTTATACCATCTGTTATTACAATTTCGATCGAATTACAAACTTAAGGATTGGAATTTTAGGTGTCTTACTAAAAAAAAATTAGTATGTGTGTCAATTCATAATAAATATTTATCCATCAAAAACAATTCATAATAAATATAAATAAAAAATCGGGTGTTAATATATTTTTAAATAATAGTTCAACATGAGTGCCCTCGTAACTTTATTCTGATTATGTAAAGGAAATATATAGCGAAATGTGTATTGGAATTGAACTTAACTATTATACTTAAATGTGTATTGGAAAAAAATGTTGATGAAATTTGAGGTTTTACTAAAAGAAGGAACAATGAGGAAAAGATGGAGCTTACTCTTCAATTGCCATAGATTTTAGTACAAGTTCACACCTCCAGTTTTACTACAACTAACTAGACTTTCATAATAAATCAACAAAGATGCAATGTCTAAGATACAATAATAAATCACTGTTGTCTGCTTCGATAACTTACTATCCCTAACAGCAAATCAGGCATCGATAAATCTGATATCGAATGTGTTTGGATGGATCTGCCATACGTTTAAGGCAGCGTATTCCTCAAGACATTCTTTCAATTGAGCCTCGTTGTATCCCTGATGAGAGATTACACAAAACATAAATATATAAACATAAATATATATCAAAGAAGGAAGAGAAACTATGTGATCTATTGAAGGAGTGTGGGGAAAATAAAATGAACTTACCTTTCGCGAAATCCAGTTAAGTGCATGGGCATAGCTTATGTCCATCTTATTCATCCTTGCAGCTTCATCTCGTAAAATGGAATATATATCAGAGATCGCATCCAATCCTGACTTTTGGCGGTCTTCTGAATACAAAGAGAACTTTGACATTTGCATTAACCTAAGCGCCTCATCCACATCGCTCTGAGCAACAGTATGTGAGAACCGAAGTCTAGCCAGTGCCTAAAACAAACAAATTTTCCTGTCAATCAGCATCAAATGTAGTAAAACATGAACTAATCATCCACAGTTCACTCCTAGGTGGAGATATCTGTCCCAACTATTTTTTGTAAAATTTGCCGAACTAGTTAGTATTCATCTTGTCCATAAATCATAATGTCTTCCTAATTCAATGAAAAGTAAACCAAAACTTACAGCTGATATTCTCAGAATACTGAGCAAGGTTCTAACAGTTGTATAAGAGTGGGGGGTATTTGATTTTGCCTCTTCTTGCCTAATACTGGAATATGCGGTGGCAATATATTCCTCCAATTCCCTCGGGACACTGGGAGACAGTTTCCTTGCTGCTGATATGTAGGCCCTAGAGACAATTATAAAGAACTCTAATTATTGGAAGAAATTAATCCAAGAGGGTAAAACCAGCTTTATTTCTTTATCTTCTATGCAATAAAAAGGACCAACTAAACGAATTTGTTTATCTTGGTAGGCTACTAAGTTTATAAGTTACATCCAAAGTCCAAACCAATGAGTGCAGTACACGTAGGAAAGAGAATTGATATAAGTTCAATTCTCTTTCCTACGTGTACTGTATTGATTGGCTTGGATGTAAGTTTTAAACTTAGTAGCCTACCAAGATAAAACTACTCCAACTAAACAGGACGTGAGAGCGACATATTCGAACTTGAATTTACCGGAGGACAGATGGTTCGAGTGGAGTGAAACCAAGAGCAGGAGATTCTTTGTTCTGGTGAACATAGACAACATGTCTAGCCAATTCAAGATCAGTATCCATATCTGCTCTATCTAAAATCAGCCACAGAAGATCAAATCTTGACAGGAGGGCTGGAGGGAGATTAATATTTTCAGCTGGTGTTCTTCGCATGTCATATCTTCCCCTAAGCAAAAAAAATCCAAACAAATTTCAAACAGTTGCTTTTACCTGTCACATGCCAGAATAATATAGAATGTAAAAAATGATTTACCAGGCTGGATTGGCAGCTGCAAGGACAGCAGTCCTTGCGTTCAAGGATGTAGTAATCCCAGCTTTTGCTATGCTGACAGTCTGCTGCTCCATTACTTCATGTATTGCTGTTCGATCCGAGTCGTCCATCTTGTCAAACTCATCAATGGCGCATATACCCATGTCAGCTAGAACCTGGCACGAGTATATTGGCGTTAAAACTTTAGTAAAGCAGAATGGCAAGATCAACTGCCTGAGAAATTCACTAGAAATTAAAATTAAATCACATAAATGGCTGATTTAAAGCTCAATAGTCCAGTGGTTGTGCATAACATTTATGATATGCATAAAAATAGCCATTATATTTACCAGTGCTCCTCCTTCCAAAACCATCTCGTTTGTCACAGGGTCCTTCTGAACCGCTGCAGTTAAACCAACACCACTGCTTCCTTTGCCGGTGGTATAAACCCCTCGTGGTGCCACATTAATTATGTGCTTAAGAAGCTGACTTTTTGCAACTCCCGGATCACCCATCAAACAAATATGTAGGTCTCCTCTAATCTGCATAACATTTAGGAGAAG
This sequence comes from Vinca minor, assembly GCA_026122235.1. Classification (NCBI taxonomy): domain Eukaryota; kingdom Viridiplantae; phylum Streptophyta; class Magnoliopsida; order Gentianales; family Apocynaceae; genus Vinca; species Vinca minor. The sequence continues at coordinate 160,573 of JAOCZM010000085.1, read as the reverse complement.
TGAACAAGTTTTAGATCCAAAAAAAATGCGATCTGAAATTTCTTTCACAAAGATCTGAGGCACGAAAAGTTTTCAATATCAAAACAACCCCATAAATAGATGCAAAAGTTAATTTGATCAGCTGCAGAATTTCTTCATGAAAATTAAGCATGATTTTTTTCTTCTCAAATGAGATGCGATCTATTCCTGTGCACAACTTACTTTCATCCCATCCTTTAGCTTCCGATGAGGACCACCTACTAGTAGAAGTAGAAGAGCTTTCTTGATATCTTCATGTCCAAAAATTTCAGGAGCCAATGATCGTGCCAATTTGTTATAAATATCTCCATCCTCAGCTAAACGAGCAATTTGTTCTTCCTCATCTCCTCCAAGTTCATACCTGGACTTGAAATGAAAATCAATCAGTTCACAAATTATTTCTTTCGTGTTTCGTGTGATCAGAAGCTACAAATCCATGCATGGTTTAACTCATCTCCTCCAGAAAGAATGTCAGACATGCACACAGTAGTTTGAGAGTATATTTCCGGTCATACTAAGAAAAAGAAATTAGGAACGGAAGGAATCGTATTTGAAGTAATTCTAAACTCTAATAATCGAGCCTTGTAACAACAAGATAATTTATTGATCTAATTAGTAATAACTCTTATTGGGTTAAGCCAAAAGATATTCAAGAAAAATAGTAACTATACCACTTACTTTTAGAGCAATCTGAGATTGAGAAATTAACGAAGTAACAGCGACATTTCAAGCATCTTTATATTCTCTTCTACGTCATCCTACTTCCTAGTTAAACATATCAACAGCTATAAAGACATTCAAGTATGTCCAAATCCTTGGGAACCCTAGAAAACGTCAATTAAAGATCAGCCTAATAGGCCCTAATTGCAGAGCAAGACAAGTATGCATTCACTAAATCAGAAAGATTTGTGCTTTGGCAAATCAAATGTGTTTGTCCTTGAAAGTAGTGACCAGAAGCCCTGTCCAAGAGATCATGAGTAAAAGGTAAAAAGTTACAAGCCTTACTCTTCATATCTCTTCTTGAAATGGGAAACAGACATAGCTTCCAAGTATGTATCTGCAATTAAACCAGCTCGCATCGCTCTGAATCCAGTATAAGGGATAGGAAGGAATATCCCCGATAACTCAACAATGTCACCTGGTGATACCTACCATATTGAAACAAAAATCATCAGAAGAAAATAAAGGCTAGCATATCAAAAAAATGCCAAGAAAGTCATCTTTACAAGTTATTATAAGCTTTTAACTTGAAGATTGCCAGTAAAACAATCCTAGAAATCATTTCATTTAAAGCTTCAATGTCCCAAAGGATATCTGAGCTGAATCTGGGCAGCAAGATTGCAAAACTTTCAATTAGAAAGAAAAGGTTTCCATGCTTTAAGTTTGAATATATTCTGAGATAAACATTCAACAGAGAAATTTTGAGCTAGATGATTTTTTTGAAAGACATAAATCTCTACCCACGAAAGTTGTAAAACCACTTTTGATAAGCGCTATACCAAATCTAATTCATTGTCAATAGAATTACAGTAACAACTGACCTTTCTTGTAAGTTCTCCCCTAAAATGAACAGTCATTGTACGGGGGATGTGACCTTTTGGTACATGTTCGGCTAATTCTTGAATCTTGGCCTGCAATTAGTGTTAAAAAAATGTAAAAAGCTTATTTCTCAGTTGTTAAAAAGCTACAAAACCCAGAGCTAAGGACAAACCTCCTGAAACTTCAAAATTTTTGATGCTCTGAGCTGGAGAATGAGATGGCCTTTTGTTTGATTTATTCTGCAGCGACCAGTTGGGCACTCAAAAAGGGGCATAAATATTCTTCCAGTTACCTCCTGTCATGAAACAATGTTACAGATGAGAAATGCAGAAAATAAATAAAAACAAGTAGAATCATATTCTAGTCCTTCTTCCAGTGACTAGGGAAATCATGGCTCTGATATAGCCCACATCTTAGGAACTAAACAATCAAAAACATTCAAAAAAGACCAATGCAGAAGACAAAAAAGAATTATATAAGAAGACTAGAAACTGCAGCTAAGCTAGTGTCAAATAGGCAACAGCAACAACGGAGCCTTAATCTCAAGTAATATTAATACATTACTACACGAATACATGAATACATAAATTAGTGTGTGATCGTTAACACTAATGCATTCTCTCCATGCATACCTGGTAAATTTCAAATCCACATTCTTCACAAGTGTAAACAGATACTTGCATAAGTGGCTTAACGTCAGAACAGCGCGTCACAATCCCAGATAACCTAACAAGCTGTCCAATATATGAAGCCTTCACTTCCCTGATTGTGAAAGGCCGCCCTTTCGAATTTGCTTTAATATAAACTTCACTGGTTTCACAAAATAACCTAATGTTAAAATGTTTAAAATATTTTCCTAATGAACGAGGACAATATAATTTAATTAGACCAAACTTCAAAACAAACTACAGTAGTGGTCTAAAATTCCCAAAAGAAATTAAATTAGAAGCATATCACCAACACACACACAAAAAAAAACAAATCAGCCTTTTAACATTTAAAACATTTTATGCTATTCATTTCATGGGGAAAAAATTAAAGCTAGATTATTAAATGTAAAAGCTTACTAAAATCGCTTGATTTCAGGGGGCATTTTCTGCTTAGTATCAGAACCATCCGCGTTCTCATTCCGTTCTTCAGATCTTTGAGTCATCAAAATATCATGATCATCGTCCGGAAATGCCTCAGTTGGCTCCGGCAATAGCTCATCAATAGCATCGGCAAATATATGGATATATCTCCGGGTATTCTCAGTGACCCGTCTAATAAATCCATCATCCACGTCCTTATACTGAAAATGAGGAAGAGTAAATTAAAAAAGGGGGATTTAACTCCAACATGAAACTAAAATAATTAAAAAGTCAGGATATCGATAATTTACTGTTAATATGTCTTCAAGCTCGATCTGTATAGCCTTGAATTTGTGGTTCGCAACATCTTGCTGGAGATGACAAAAAATGAAAAATAAAAATCAGAATTAATAGTTACCCGGAAATTATGAGCTCATGGGTCGGATAATTAAGAAAGAAAGAAGAGAAAACTGACAAGAATGTTCATGTATTTGGCTTCTCCATGAGGATCAGCAAAGTGAGCAAGAAAGTCTTTTGCGATATCTGCGCAACCGGAAATTGTTGGTCAGCCACACTCAGCACAGAGACAAGGGAAGGAGATGGAGATTACCTTTGTCTCTGCTAAAGTCGAGATCCATCTGCATCGTGTCACCGGGAAAGACAACTCAGGGATTTTGGCGGCAAAGGGGTGGAATGGGCAAGTGCAAATGGCACACAGCACAGGGGGGTAATGGAGAATTGGCGCCAAAATGGAGAAGGCGCAAAACGGGAGTTGGCGGGAAAATGAAGCAAGGATGTTATATATATATATATATGTGCCCCTCGCACGTGTGACCATCGAATTTGACCAATTACTGCTGCTCTTTTTGGTTAATCCCCTCCCAAGTTACTAGGGGAAACTTTCATTTCAGTCCTACTTCTTCCACATTATACATTTGTGGCTCATTGTTTTGAGGTTGATGAATTTTCAGTCAATTATCCTATTGTGAGGATCAATCTTCCTTCTTCTGACCCTCAAATACTGGAGGATTACAAGCATGGTCTATTGGACCATGGTCATATTGTCTGAGACCACCGAGGAGGATTACAAGCATCCACTGCTTCTTACAATGAATTCTGCCATCTGCTTACTGTTAAATTATTGTCCTCTGGCATTTGCATTAACTGTGTAATCAGGAACCTTGATTTTGTTCAGGAACATTCAATATTCTTGCCAATTATTAATTTAAGCTAGTGAATATTGGGTCCTAATTATTTACCGAGAAAATGTGGTATCTATCAGAACTAGACTGCAAAATTGATATAACAAATTTATAATTTCACCATCAGATTGACCCTGCTTCTTCAAGTAAAAAACTATGTACATGAATTCGGCCTCTAGAGCAGATTCAGATTGCTGACCAACAGTAACAGATTTAGGTCCATACAAAAGTAGGCACAGAGCAACCGACTTCTTTTCACTATGAATTTGGGTTCTGTTCCGAGATCTTCGCCCAACTTAGCCAGTATAAGTTTGTCCAAGATATGCTGATCCAGAGGAATAGGATCAAGGCAACGTTCTGCACCACCAACAATCACCTGCTCAATAAACCAAACCAGTCATTTCTCCCGGTAATTTAGAAACCAACTGAAACTATCTTGCCGGCCACCAAAGGCATATTAACGTAAAGACCTTCTCATATGGAAATGTTTTAACATGAAAGTATTTTCTTATACCTCATCAAGCAAGAAATCAACAGCAGCCTGATCTTCTGCGGCATCTTTCAGAGTACTTCTTAGGAACTCCATATCCAATTGAATCTGCTGAAACCCTCTCCTATTGAATGTCTGGAGTCGGACAAACTCTTGCAAACTCTTCAAGCAAAGTTTCACAATTGTATTTAAGACCGATTCCTGCATTTTGATAATATCACCTCAGCTAGTTAGTTCAAATGCATATCATATACTACCAGGAGGAAACACTAGTGACAAACCTGTGTGTGTTCAGTTTTTGTAAAAATCTCCATCTTTTGCTTGAACAATTTGGCTAGATGGGACTCCAGAAGCTGGCTCCTGGCCTTCTGAGTAGTTGAGCGGCCCAGTCTGTCATCTCTTAATTGGTTGCTGCGAGAAGAAGCAGTGCTCCCATTGCTGTCAGTGCGACGATGTTTACGGTTAAGTTCCTGGGGTAGAATCTGTTTTCCTTCATTTCTTATAGCTTCAAACTGGTAGAGATTAATAAACAAAGTTATTATATTTCTAAAGTTTGATACTTATTCAATAATGTATGCTTGAACACAAAATACACATCTAGGCTTAGGCCACAGTTTTCCAGATTTATCCTTCAGTACACCTCAGCGTTCTCCAAGGTATGAGATACATAGTAACAGAGATAGTCTTCTAAAATATGTCCAACTCTATGCATCCCCTTGAATAATATTTTTCCACTTTAAAGGCAGAGAGAAAGAAGAAAACGAAAAGAAAATAGATTACCTCTTGAAGTAGTAGGTCAACAAACATGTGCACCTCTCTAGGCTCCTTATGCTATTTCAGGGTAAAGCAAAAGGAAGATCAAACCACTAGCCAAGTTATAAAGAATTTGAACCAATCAGCTATGAATTCAATTCTCAATGAAGAACTCACCTTCACCCAATTTGGAGTTGTGAACCTCTTCTTCAGAAGAACTGATATTTTTTGAGTTCTTGTATTGATGTACTGACAGAATAAGAAAAGTACCATAAATTTTCAGTAGTTACCTTTTGAGATTTTTTTGAGATGTCAAAATCATTAAATGCGGCAATATCAGAAATTCCTAACCAGGTGCAGGAATTGTTCACCAGCTGACCGGAAGGTGCGACATATTTCTGCAGGGATGAAAGCAGGACCATATTCATAGCCCCGAGCTCCACCACCCGAAAAGGAAGTAGCTATTTCCTGAGAGGTTGAAAACGGAAGCTCGATATGTTATATATTTGAAGAATCCAAAAAGGAGTAAATTATAGGTCACAAATGTCACTTGCCTCAGTAATTCTTGGGATGGCACTTTGCTCAATGAAGATAGATAGTTGGGCTAGCATAAGAACAAGCCCGGGAAGCACTTTTTCGCCTTGGATTCCCTCAGTCAAAGGTGCATCTTGACTACCTGAGGTACTCTTGCCTGAGAGCAAGAGGAAATCGTTTTTCAGCTTTCTGAAAAATTCTTGAAATCCTTCTTGTACCCAATCGATAATAAAGTCTCTCAGCTTCATTAGTAGATCCACGTTTCCTTCAAGAAGTTGACAGAAATCCTGAAAAAGTAGTACAAGAAGTAATGAAGGCACAAATATAGAAACGAAGAAGATACAATGGGAAATTCAAGATGAAAAATTCTTCTTTGACAGCTTAGAGAATCAGTAAGTGATGGTGTTAAAGAATGCTTTGCCTGCAGAAGCAACAGAGCCTGGAAGCTCGTGCAGTTCAAAGGTGTGAGAAAAATCACCAGAGTTGGGGACTGTGCATGAAAGTTTCAATAAATATGACACAGTTTGGTAGGAAGAGCACAAAATGCTGCATATGGGATGTTCATACCAGTAAGGCGTCCATACTGCCCTGGATTACCGTTTTCTTGCTTGCCTCAAAAACAGACTGCAAAGAATATTCTTTTTCTAAACCCTCCTTTTGCCTATCTTGGACTCTTGTTAGGGCATCTGCAAGTTAAGAAGAATGTGCATCAATATAACATAACGTTAGTGTGTCAGATGCTGACATTTTAGTGGCTAGAATGGGTAAAAAACACACTAACCAATTATCCTTTCATCAAATGCTTATCAAGTCATTTCATCAACAAAATATATATTAGTTACCTAAATATAGGTCAATCTTGAAAATTACAATAACTCTAGAAAAAGATGTTTAATATATAAATAAGTACCTAGCGGTGAGACTAACCTGAAATATTGAGTAGAAGACGATCAAGTGAGCTAGCAACATATAATTTGACAGCATCACGAGCAGCCTGAAAGAGTATGGAAGGTATATCAGCATATTAACTACCCATCCAAACAATTACATCAACTTTCAAAAGTTGAATATACAGCATGATTATTAATCAATCTAACTCAAAAGAACTACTCCATCCTTCCCAAGTTGAATGTCCACATTTGACTAAGCACAAAGATTTAGAAGAGCATTTGACCATATACAAGTTACGACCATACCCTTACTCATTCAGGAGTCATCAGTGAAACCCATGGTTACAGGAACTAATCTCCTTAAATAAAGGAGGTTAGTTTTGGAAGTATAGAAGAAAAAATATGTTTGTTTAAGGAAAATGGACATTCATTTTGGAAGAACGCAATAGAAATTAGAAATACGGACATTAAATTTGGAACTAGGGAACCGAAGGATACCTGAAAAGCAAAATCCGAAAGGGCAGCCTCAGGTAACACTTCATCCATTGTAAGAACATCAGACCAAATAACTCCTGCACAAATATTGGTAATTGGATACCTAAGGAGCACATTCATTTAAGCTGTGATACCATGACGCCTCAGAGACAGATGATCTATAATAAACATGAAATATATATTGACACCCCCCCAAAAAAAAACAGCATAATTATTTTTAGTGGTTCCAGCATCAAAAAGTCTAACCGTGACAAGGAAATGAAAATAATAAAAAGAAGGAACTAAAGTAGATAGAAATCAGACAGAAAGAGTAGACTCCTAAAAGAATTCAACAAACTAAAGAGTTTCATTGAACCCAGAGGTCAAGTCTATGGGCAAAATTCACTTCTGGTAAACAGAAACTATTAGCCAATGGTTTGTAAATTTAACTTACGAAGCATTGCCGAAAGATCTGCAGAATATAGCTGCTTCTTAATATGTCGATTAACAGCTTCAAAGTGGCTAAAGATAAGAAGGAAGGTAGAGAAAGGAAGAATCGTAAATCCAGTTGATATTGAACGATCAAGTACTGACTAGTGCTTAAGAAAGTGATTAAAAAATATCCATACTTTCTCACTAGGTCTCGTGCAAGTCCAAAAAGTTTCTCTTCTGAATCGGGGAATATAACTCGATATGCACGAATAGCTTCCGCAAATTCACGAATAGAAGCCTGAAGTATTACAAACACAATTTGGTGAAACTTAAACCATATGTGAAAAAGGTTACACAAAAGTTGCAAAAACCGACAGAAAGTCATCATAGGAAATAGTATGTATTTGCTTTTACAGCTCATCCAGAAAGTAACCCTCACTTTTCTGCTTGGCTGGCTGATATAAGCACGACTAGGTTTTAAGTTCAATTGGATAACAACTTGCCAGCTACTTATCCTTTATTCTGAGTAAAATGTTTTCTTTCATACAAGAATTCCTTCTCATAAATGTATGTGTGCACCTATTAAAGTTGCACTCTGGAATAATATTTCAATAAGAAAAGAAAACAATCACTTAAATCAAATTCAGAAACTAGTGTTACTTTCTCACTTTTACTTACTTCATGAGCGGCAGCTGACACATGATCTGGACTATTCCCATGATTAGAAGAATCATGAATATCTGCTGAAACAGGGGTTATTTCCTTAGATTCAAGATGAAGGTCCACAAGAAATTGCTCTAATTTCTCAAATAGTTTCACCTTCAAATTCTCCACCTGTCAAAAATCAAAATATGCCACAAGATATTTTTATACACACCGCAGTACAAGACAAAATTTCAAATGACAACCAGCATGAAAACACTCTCTCTTCCCCACCTCCCCAGGGGAAAAGAATATCTCAAGGACCACATACTACCAAAACCAGACTTATCTCTATATGGTTGAAAGTACACCAAGCGCCAAGGTCAGACATGGCATTGCAAGGAGAAGATTAGGGGATGATGGGACATTTACAATATACACAACTCCACGCTACAAAAGTTTCTCAGATTATTTCAGAAAACACTTCGCTCGATATAGCTTGTGTATTTTTCTTATTCTTTTTCCTTTTTTAGAAAATGGTGATATTTCATTAGTGAAGGCATCCCCAAGAACTAAGAACACTAAGCTATAAATGTAATCAGAAACTTTTATTCACAGATGTGCAAGTGAGTCCTAAACAGTGTCATACACGGCTAAAATTGGCAGAAGCTGTCATACGCCAAAATATTCAACAGAGAGATGTGCTCTTATCAATGAGGACCAAGAAGACAGTGAAAAGAAGAAATAATAAAAAAAAAGGGACGACGAGGCATCCTCAAGAACTTAGAAACATTAAACTACATAAGTGATAATCACTGACTTTTATCCCTACCCTCAACCTACATATACCAAATTGATAAATATATTACTCCCCCGTAAAGAATTAAATGTCCGCTTTCCTATTCAATTATTCATTGTGTATAAAAAAGTGGACGTTCAATCCCGGACGGAGGGAGTAGTATGTAAATCATGAAAAAAGAAAAAAAAATGTGGCATATGCTGCTAAGATGCAGGAAACTATACACTGAGATATGCTATTATGAATGAGGAAGCAGAAGGGATGATATACACACCGGGAAATTCAACTGCTTAAGAAGCATCACAGCCTCAGCTCTTGCTTGTATGGATTCAGAATCAGAAAATACCTTCCCCTGAAATCAATAAACAGTGAAAAGATAAAGGGTTAGAAATTTGTTATCAGAAAGCCATTAAGTATGAGTAGCACAACGAAAGCACCTAAGAAAATAAAAATAAAAAATATGTTTTTGTAAACAAAATAGCTGATAAAGGTGTTTCAACACTAAGATAGTGTTTGAATAAAAAGAAAAGTGAAGGAAAATGCAGGAAACCTATTAATGTTTTCCTAACCAAAGAAGATATAAAAGATAAATCATTTTCCTCTGCAGACAAGGAACTCATTGGGATGGTCATCTTAACCAAAGAATGATATACCTGTAAGTTTTTTGTAATGATAGCCACTGCTTCCTCAGATGATCTCTTACAGTCCAGAAACGATGAATCCCCATATGCCTAGTAATGTATATAGGATTTGAAAAAGTTGTTACTCGGAAAGTAGAGAACTTGACGTGAAATACCTATACAAATTGTAAGGAAACAGGACAAGAATAAAAATTTAACCAACTCAGGTGCAAAGTAAGTACCTTAAATATAGGCATAGCTCCAATATAAAACTTCACTGCATCCGCATAAGCTTCCGCTTTTATAAATTTCCGTAATCTACTGGGTAAATCATAAATGAACTGCTCTTTCAAAAAACAATGACCCCGTGTAAGTCATGCATAACCCGATTTCTCAACACGAAAAAAGAATATTCAATCCAAGTAAAGACTTTGTATATGTAAAGGCACATAATAATGTGATACCAACTGTAATATTAGAATATTTAGCCTAATATATATATATATATATATATATATATATATATATATATATATATATATATATATATATATATATATATATTAGAATAACACAACTTCGGTGAAAGAATCACCTATAAATATAAGAAAGAAAATGATGGATTGCATTCCCAGCCTTTGATTTAACCATTGGCATAGGACAAAATACTTGGCCTTCTCACATCCTCGCAAGAAGAGAGGCTAGTGGAAGATAGTGGCTTATGTACCATTCTAGGTTTCTTCTATCGGGGCAGTCCATGTCCTAGTAAACACAGGTTTCCCAGAAGTAACTAGATAGCTACTGCAGGTGGAGGTGCTTTAATACCTGAACTTTCCGCAGAAGATTCCGTGTACGATGCAGTTTCTCAATGTGCTCTCTCTTTTCAAGAAGTGATGTATTGACCCCATCGCTTCTAGATTGCACAGACATTATCTGCAACATTTTGCAATAGATTTTTTCTACCATCAATTCGTCACTCATACTTTTACAATATGAAACACCCTGACTAAGGTAAAAGTATACCAAATACCTTTTCAAGAAGTTGTTCCATATTTGTCTCCATACCAACAATATTATTGTTCATTCTGAGCATAATAACACCAAATAAAACGAGTAAATCAACAGTACATAGAAGATATAGAAAAAGAGAGCATACATGCGCTACATAGAAAAAAGGATTTCCAACTGCCAAAGTAAGATCGAACTTTTAATGTAATAAGTTGGTTAGCACCAGTATTGTTCATTACTTTTAACAATGTAGGATAAAAACTAATGACAACTGACAAGGTCTTACCTTTTAATTGTATCTGTAGCACTAATGAACTTGTTGTAATTTTCGTACACTAACATTTGCAAGTCAGTATCAAGATTCTTTATCTCAGCAGCCATTTCAACATGCTTTTGGAGCAGTCCCTCCAAATTTGATTTTTGAACCTATAGATAATAAGTCGGGGTAAGACAAATTAATGCGTAACTCAGTAAGCATATGTAAATATTATAACAATCATAGTTACTGCATCATAACAACTCATTCATGTATTTACTTCACATCATTCATGTATTTACGCTGAGAGGACATTTTCTAACAAAAAAATCTCGAGTCCAGTAAATGTAAGAATAAATAAACCAGCTCGTGCATTTCGCATTCATAGAAATACTTGATGCTTTTCACAAGTTTGAGTGATTTCACGACTGAACCGCTTAAGTGCAGCCTAATGCTTCAGAAGTAGATTGAGTCTATATCATTACAGAGCCACTAAATCAGGATAAGAAATTTAAAAAAAAACAATGCGATTGAGCTAGTATAATCTATCAGGATCCAGAAATTGGAAGCTTACAAGAAGATTCATGTAGTGATTGGCGTCGAAGGAAGGAGTATTGATGGTGTCCAAAGTGGCGAATCTGGAAGTAGGATTGGTGGCGGCCATGGAATTGGATGAAGGATCCTTTGAGTAGAAGCTGGATAGTAGATCTCTCATTCTCCTTGCCTTATCATCCAAAGGCTCGTCATCTACCACCATTTTTTGTTGATTCTCCGCCGGAATTCTGCTCCGGGATGACTGAATTAAACCAGTATGCGATTTTGGCCACCGCCAGAAAAGTCAGCAGTTCGCACGTTTAATCTCTCTTTTTTCTTCTTCTAAGTAGGCCTCGCACGATTAATCTCACAAAGGAACATTTAATTATCAAAATCTTAATATTTATGCATTTTGTTAAAGTGGACAGATAATTTAGAACAGATGGAATATAAATTAATACTACTTAAACAATAAATATTACATGAATAAGAGCTTGAAAACTTTATTATATATAAGTAAAAATAAAATATTGTGAACCAAATTGAGATGATCGAAAAAATTTGGGACAATACTGCATAAGATTATAATAAGATGATAGTAGATTGTTAGAAATTAAAATTTAAGCATCGGGACTACATATATTGCACTCGTTGGTCCAAGAGGAAATTTTATCATGATGATAATTTACTTCCGAACTAAGATAAAATTACTCTCATATGCGATCCTCGCGACTTGTCCATAGTAAGGTAGTGATTTGATGCATATTGTGTGCGAGGGTGTAGGATGCCACCTGATACAAGAAGGCCCAAAAAGTTATGATGTATTAAAAAAACTTATAATTTAGTAATTGAGTGCCCAACTAATAGTCAAGGCGATTAGAATCGAACTATGACAACTTCAGTGATAATGCATTAGAAAAACATCATATTAATCTTGAAAAAAAATTAAAAGTTTGTGAACTTTGTTGTAAGTTGCAATATATTTTACCATCTAGCAACAATGCAAGTAACATCCTATTTGAATTAGTATGGTTAAATATCTGATAACATCGTAGTCAGATTGTCGATGATGATTCTCGTGGCAATATGTGTTGCAATATAAAAATGGTGTATTCATAGCATCTTTTGCGCATTTTGGACGATTCTATTACTAATTCATATGCAGAGTCGCGTTAGTTGAAGGTTTTCTTTTGACCCCGATCTTGGCATGTTACTGTTACTCATATTCAAAGTGATTTGTCGTTTGTAGTGACATCTATTTGTAGAAGATCAGTACACAATTGGAAGTTTGATGCCTTGTTTCAATGGGCACTTGTTTTGTTAGACAATCGTATCTTTCATATTTTTTTCGTGAAGTCAATTGTATAGCATACTCTCTAGCTAATGTCACATGTCATGCTCGTTCTTCGGTTATTTATAAGGCTATTGCTGAACTGCCAATCTTTATAAGAAGACTGTGCTGACTAGATTATAGCGCACGACACCTAATACTCCCCTCCCATTTTGAATTGTTTTTTGAGAAAAAGCCCCGTAAGTCCCTCTATTATTTTTATTTAGTCTCGATAGTCCTATTATGATTTTTTTGCCTAAATAATCCTCTAAAAATTCACATTCACGGCAGAATCCGGTTGAATTGAGTCACGAGTCTTGCACATGCTATTTGTCCGAGGGTAAAATAGTCATTCCAGAAAACAAAATTCATCATCTTCCCATCCCATCTCACCACTAGGGGTGGAAATGAGCTGAGCCGAGGCTTGCTCAGACTCAAGTCACGCTAATTTTGTCCACCTCATAGCTCAGCTCATATTTGATGTGAGCTAATTTTCTCAGCTCAAGCTCAACTCATCAGTAGCTCAACTCATTTATCTACAAATGTTTTCTCAGCTGCCGTGCCCCCAATCCCTGCTTCTGCTAATATGTTTCAGTACTAAGATCCTCCATATGTATGTATCCAAGCAGCAGCAGAGTCTCTTTTAAGCAAGTAATATAGGTGTTGAATGAGTTTATTGGTATCTCTGTTATAATGATTTTCAGGAATATGGATTCGGTTGATTTATAAACGTCTTTGTACAAACTTTTAATCAAATGGTATGTTTTATTGTATCGGTTGATTCTAAATGATTAATGCTCGAGGTAATCAAAGTACACCCAAAACATCAAAATACAATTCCAACATTATTAACACAAAAGAAGGAGAGAGAGAGAGAGTATCATGTCTAATATTACAGTATCCAAAGTTGATAAGATTAACAAAATATCATCACTTGAGCCACAACAAAGTGCATAATTTTTATCAAGATCAAGTAATTAATTATAACAAAGACATACAACAGAGTACTGAATAATCAATCAGTTGTCGTAGGTACGGCACTCATCAGTCTCAGGATTGTCCTTGCAATAATTCTCTAACGGATCTTCGGATTCTTTCTCCCTCTCCCTTTTGTGACTAGCTGCAGCACTCAGCTCCTCCACCTCATCCCATGCTGCTGCGCACTCTCCGCTTACTGGGTCCCCCGCGCATGCTTCCTCTGCTGCCTTCACGCTCTCCGCCACCTTCTCCGACAGCTTATCTGGTGGTCCTGCGCCAATTCGACGGAGGACCATCTTCAATCTTCTTCCCGTCGACGACCCAATCCTCATATTCCATGGATTGTTTAGGGACTGGAACTTGATGCAGGTGGTTTTTGGAGATGCTGCGTTGGCGAACATTTTTGTTGGGGTTGAAAGGCTAACTCCGCCCACCGTGCTTGCCATGATATCCTTCTTCTTGTTGCAAAGGGAGGGAGGGGGACTTGGGAGAAGAATATAACCAAAGCAATTGCTAAAGATATGAAATGTTGTACACACATTTCTTATCATTTTCACTGCCTATCAGAAACCCCCACGTAAGACCCATCTTACATATATTGCGTGGAAAATGAAAATATCCTTAGAAAGACTTTTATTAAGAAATTGGAGTGTCAATATAAACAGGAGGGAGGAAGTAATTGATAATTTGAAGACTTTTATGAGGTTACGATGGATTTGCAACTCCTAAATATCACCAGCAACTGGGGGGTGGGGTATATCTTTTGCAATGAACCAAAAGTGCAGTTATCTTTTGTTCAAGTATTGTATATGTGCTTCAAGGATTGCGATGAAGATGCTGTGAAGAAGAAGATTATTTATTTGCTTAGTTTACTAGTTTTTATATTAGTATTTCCTAACCATTCAAGTTTTATTGGGTGTGATTTTGTCTATTATCATGGTTTTCTAAATAATTGTATAACTTTTATTTTCTTGTATTTTTAGATTTTCCTTTGATTGTAATGACTTCGACTATTTTGTGATTAATGAAAATTTTCTTATTCAGCAAAAACAAAAGTTTTTGTTCGAGTACAAGAAAAAAGATTCATTTCACATTAATTTGAGGCCCAACTGAAGTTGAACTCGGACCTCTGCAACATGGCTAACTTTGTTTTGCCTAGCTGACATGTGCATCATAAGTCTTGGTCATCATATTAATTGCATTTTTTTCTAAAATGAATATTGATGAAAAAAGAAAAGTATAGATTAATGTGACAAAATTGAGATGGCATATAGAGCAAGGAAAGGGAAATTTGTGATGAATTTTATTCTTGCTTATTGGTTGGGGTATCAATGCTTTTGCCTTTGCTTCTCAATTTGAAGGCAACCTATATCTAATTCCTTACTCATAGGCGTGGGATCAGATTCTTTCCCTCAGCTGCTACTTCCATCTTATATAACTATGATCAGAACCCATTGTTTAATTATCTCTCAAATAACAACCTTAATAGCGTCTCTCGTCCCATAGACAGACATAGGAGGGAGAGAAAATGAAGGTGCAGCTGCTTTCGCTTTCTGCCATTGTCATCTTAAGTTTCACAGGTATTTAGAGGATATGTAAGCTCTAACAAATCCAAAATTTAATTTCATTTTAAGTTAATTCTGGACATATCGTAGTTTTGGCGCTCTCTCTCTCTCTCTATATATATATATATATACCGGCTTAATTCTCCTCTTGCAGCTGAAAAATGCCGCAAGCTAGTAGGGGAAGAGTCTTCACGCAAGACAGGAGGGAAGGAGAGATTTACATTCTTGAATTGCTTCGATATGAGTTATGGAACTCTAGCATGCATCCTTAAGGAGATAGTAAAGCTATATTTGTACTACATTAGAGCTGTTCATGTGCACAAGGTAAGAGTTGAGGCAACCGAAAGAGCATTGTCTGAAAACTTGTCGAAAGGCCAGAATTTTACGGAGGCTTTGAAGTTTGCGCGAGAAGTTGGGAATGGGAAAGCAAGAGAAGCATCATTGCAAGCAAAGCACATAATGGGACCTATAATATCTTCAGGTTGGGACTTGTTTGAAACGCTTTATGCTGGTGGAACTCTAGCAGAAGGAATGGTTAGAAGTAGTGGAACTTTCTTTGGTGCCTATGTAGGAGGAATAGTTGGAGAAGGCAATCTTAGGTGGTTGGGGTTTCTTGTGGGAAGCCAATTGGGCAGTTGGATTGGTGGTAGGATAGGACTAATGGCGTATGATGTGGGAATTGGAATGCAATATTTGTTCAAACTTACCAATGAAGGAAGTATCTCTTACCCCATTGCTAAGAGAATTACAACTTACGTCCAACAAGATTAGTGTCGAATATTGATTTGGATCTAAAGCTGACGCTAAATTAGGCTGATACATCAGTTTGGGCGGAATGTAATTAAGTTTTAAATAGATGAATCGCTATTTAAAGATGTAAGCATTGTAACCAACCATACAACTACAAGCGTGAATACGTATAGCATTTTCTCAACACACACTACTAGCTAGTTTTACCCATTTTAGTCCGAACATCTGAATGATATATCATAGGGAGAACTGTCAAACAGCAAAACTTGTTATTCTGGCTGCCTTATCTAAATCAAACGGGGATAAGAAATGTCAACCAAAAAAACATATAGCAAACCTTCTCTGGGGGAAAATCTGGGGTGGAACGGTCCCAATGGGTCCGGTCCCACTCCCCTCTCACATAAAAGAGGGAGGATCCACCTGAATGACCTGCGGGACCTACCCTGTAAGTGGGTCCTGTCTAATTTTATGTGAGAGGAGTGTGGGACCTGTCCCATTGGGACCGTCCCACAGCAGACTTACCCCTTCTCTGGACATTATTTAACAAGAGTATCATATAAAACAAAAAATGATATTAAGTATAATCCATGAAAACTCCCGATAGCTATGTTCTATAACAATACAGCAGAAACATAAATAAATGATTCTCAGGTTGTCATGCCTGATTTAAAAGCTTGACAAAAAATATTACTGTTCAAACACCAGTAAGAGGTGCGTGACGAATGAATAATAATAAGAAGATGGTCCGGAATTATTCGTGCGCAGCAATAACACTGATTTCACCTTTCTCCAGCATGTCATAGAATCCTCGAACTTTTCGCTGCTCGTTCCAGTGATGCATCTTCCATAAGCCACCAGCACCTAGACCGAGTACAAATCCAATGACCAATTCCTTGATCACACTTGGTCCTTTCAAAGTGGCATGGCCAGCCATTTTAGACTAGTTAAAATGCTAGAATATCTCTGCAAATGACAAGCAAACACAACTTATCATCATCAGTTGAGCCCTTTAAACCGCTACAAACTAACCATATGCCCCCCAACTTAAAACAGATTATTTAATGATCTAGTCAAGGTAAACTGAGTCCATTGCAGTATTTAATGACACATCTGAACAGGATGATTTCATAAAGTATTTAATCTCTCTCTCACACACACACACACTGATTGGGATGCAAATTCTTTTCTCAATACCATTGCTTTTGCCATCTTAAGTGGTATAAAAAAGATTCGCCAAACTACTAAATTGAAGAAAAAACAGGGAGCTAATTGAACAGAGTGATGCTGGTTTAAACATGAAATATTCGCAAACATCAGCGGATGAGAAACAGATCCAGATCTCAATTTTCGTACAAAATAATCTTGTTAAATACTTACGGATATTTTTTTTTCTTCTTAGAATTGGAAAGGGAAAACTTAAAATTAGTCGTAGATATCAGATGAATTAGTATGTCAGAGAGTGGAACACGATCGGAAATTAGGGTTTAGGGGAGTTTACCTGAGAACTGCAGAGTCGAAGCCGCAAAAGCCTTTGGATACGAAAACAAAAAAAAATTAACAGCACAATGCTTTTTTAATTAGGTATTTACATTACCCTCTTTAAATAAGTTGGCAGTTCATTTGCCTTGAAAATTAGAAAGATTCTTTAAGGTTAAAACTATATTTATCTAGAGAAGGAAAGAGTATAATTTATTTGGTAATAAGTGTCTATCCCCTGTTAAAAAAAAAAGTGTCTATCCCTTTAATATTTTATTAAGAGAAAATCACTATTTATGCCCCTTCAACTATTTTCAAGAGCAAGTTATGCCCCTTTACTTTTTTGCGTGCCATTAATGTCCCTGACAATTTACGGGGTGCCATAAATGTCCCTCAGAGGCGGAATCCGGCGAGTTTTGGTGGCATAGCAAGCGTGCGAGTCACATGCCTGGTTTTTCAAGGGCAAAATTGTCCAATCCAATTTCAAGACCCAATTGAAGATCTTCATCTTCTTCCTCAAAATCAAAGAAGAATTGGGCAAATTCACCCAATCCAAAAAGCGAAAAAGATTCCAAGATTTCCTTGCTAATGGGTTCCTTCAAGATTTTCTTGCTAAAAAACTAAATTCATCTTTTTTATCACATTTAAAAAAAAAGAGAAAAATCAACTTCAAAGCTTCAAAGCTTCAACCACCAATAATAGAAATCACCGAAGCCCCCTCCCCCAAATTCCTCCGCCTCCCTCTATGTTCTCCGGCCACCATTCCTCCGCCTCCATCTTCTTTCTCCGATTTGGCTCAAGAAAATCCCCCCAAAACCACTTTACAATTGTGGGATTTTCGAAAATCCTCCCAAAACCCGAAAATCCCCCTCAATCGGAACCACCATGGCACCAGTTTTCTGCAAAAAAAAAAAAAAAGAAGAGAAAATCACTATTTATACCCCTTCAACTATTTTCAAAAGCAAGTTATGCCCCTTTGCTTTTTTGCGTGCCATTAATGTCCCTGACAATTTACGGGGTGCCATAAATGTCCCTCAGAGGCGGAATCCGGCGAGTTTTGGTGGCATAGCAAGCGTGCGAGTCACATGCCTGATTTTTCAAGGGCAAAATCGTCCAATCCAATTTCAAGACCCAATTGAAGATCTTCATCTTCTTCCTCAAAATCAAAGAAGAATTGGGCAAATTCACCCAACCCAAAAAGTGAAAAAGATTCCAAGATTTCCTTGCTAAAAAACTCCAAGGGTTGGGCAATGAAGAAAATTATGGGATTTTGGGCAATGAAGAAAATTAGAAGAAGAATAGTGGTTGTATGAAAATTCCAACTTTCCCAAAATTCATAAATCCAATTTTTTTTTCTAGCTAGAAAGGGAAGAGAAGGGGAGGCGGAGAGTTTGAAGATTTGAAGATGATCCATGGTTGGGGGTTTCGGAGAGGAAGAGAAGAGGGATTATTGTTTTTAGTCATTTTTCTCCAAAAAAAAGAAGAAGAAAAGTGAAGCCCAGAAAGTGGCTGCCCCCACCCCACCCTCTCTCTTGATCTCCACCACTCACCCCACCCCATCTCCAAGGGGGAAGGCGGCGGCATCGCCGGAGAAGAAGGAGGAGCCGCCGTCGCTGAGAGAACATCCCTCAATCTTCAAAAACTCGCCGGATTCCGCCTCTGAGGGACATTTATGGCACCCCGTAAATTGTCAGGGACATTAATGGCACGCAAAAAAGCAAAGGGGCATAACTTGCTTTTGAAAATAGTTGAAGGGGCATAAATAGTGATTTTCTCTTTTATTAATAAGAAGTTATAATGTTTTAAATTTTTAATTAAAAAATTATAATCTAAAAGAATTAATGAAACATTTAAAGAAAAAATTAACACATGACAATTTTTTATTGATGAGATAGAGAATCGGACACATAATGATAAAATACGAATTTTTCCTAATTTGTGAATACCGAGATTGGCTAAATGAAAAAAAAGTTGGTCTAAATAATTAATTTTTAAGTCTTGAAATTTACAAATATACTTTAAGCATGTCCACACATACTAGTGTTGGGCCTCAACTCAAGGATTCAGCCTTCAGGGATTAACAATTGTCTGTCTATTCGTATTGAGGAGGTTTTTTTCAATTATTCTTCTTTGGTGTGTCCAATTTATTTAACTAAGGTGGATAGCCGATTTAGATTAATTGGATGTGTACTCTCTAACTTTAAAAGTTATAACAAAGTTAAGGTTTGAATCACTTAATATGTAATCAAGTATCACATATGATTAGATTTATCCTATAAATATTTCTGAGCCGATGCTTATAAAAGCGGGAGTGACCTGACCATTTCCTTTTGCCGTTACTCAACTCAGCAGCAATTCCTACCTGCTTCACTACATAATAACAGTAGGATCTCTCTCCCTCTTTCACCATTTCTTCCTTTTCTTTTACTAAATATCCCCAGAAACAAACAAACAAACAAACAAACTCCTCTCTTCTTCCAAATTCAGCCAAAAAGGTGACTGAAGAGGAACAAATGTTTTTGTTGTTATTGATGGAGAGGCAGACAAGTTTTGGAGTATAGAGCACTCGATTTCTATCCTTTTTCTCCTTTCAATTCAAGCCCTCTTCCCCCCGCCGCCCATTCTCTAACTGTAGATCTTTTTTCTTCTTCTTCTTCGAGTTCAAATTCAGCTCATCGGAATCGGTTATTGAGATTGCAACTGAGTTTCCAAGAAAGGAAAATGGTTCTTCTATTTCTATTAGTACAGTAGCAGCAGCAGACGAAGTAAAATTCCTCCTATGTTGTTAATAATCCGAAGCTTTCTGAACTTGATCGTGTGATAGTTGTTGATTCAATTCCCAAAAGGCCTCAAGATTTCAATCTGAGAGCAGACAGAATTTGCGATCTTACAGATGGGAAATGGGTTTTTTATGATAACAACTACTACCAAGCTAATGAAATATTGGATCAAGACTATATGAAGTGAAGGTGGCAGCCTCGCCAATGCCACCTTCCAAGGTTCGTTTTCTTCTTTCTTAATTCACCTCTGTAAAATGATTTTTCACCAATTTGCCTAAAATTAATTATTATTTTTTTTAAAATTTAAAGGTTTAATGCAACCAAGATGCTGGAATTAATTGCTGGAAAGAGACTGGTTTTGGCTGGCGATTCATTAAACAGAAATCAGCGGGAATCAATGCTATGTTTTGCTGATGGGAGCCGTAAAAGATCCGAGAAAGGTTTATGAGACTCGCGGGGCGAAGAATTCACTAAGGAGAGGGGAAGTTACAGCTTTAAGTTCGCGGTAATTCTTTCAACAAGACAAGACACCGCCTGTCTGTTTTTAACGCTTACTTTTCCACAGTCCCAAATTGAATATTCGTGGTAATAAGAAGAAACTGAACGTTTAATCTTTTTCTTCCAATCTGCGGTTCCTGGAATTTTGCAGAGCTGATATTCTGGTCTTCAACACTGCTCATTGGTAGTCCCATCACAAAACCAAAGCTGGGTGGGTGGGTGAGACTGACAACTGCCACTGCCACTGCCTCTTTCTTGTTGTGATCGATCCATTTTGTAACAATTTCTTTCTGGGTTTTTGTAACAGAATCAATTATTACCAAGAAAGGGACCAAGTTCACCCTCGTCTTGATGTTTCAGTAGCTTTTAGAAGAGCCTTGGTAACTTGGGCTTCCTGGGTTGACAAATACATTAATCCATGTAAGACGCAAGTTTTCTTCAGGAGTTCCGCACCTTCTCCACAATGCTTACTACCGAATTTTGAAGATCTTATATGGTGGCTCTATTGTGCAGTGGAGGTCAATGGAATACCGGCGGTCACTGCAAAGAGGCTTCTCACCCTACTGATGCAATACCAGGTGGCATTGACTATGAAAGGAATACAATCGTGGAGGAGGTTTTGAGGCAGATGAAAACTCCGGTCACCTTTCTGAATATAACGGGTTTTGTCCAGTTATAGGATAGATGGCCGGCCACCCATCAATATATGGAAGGAGCATCACTTCTGGAGTAGAAGATTGTAGCCACTGGTGTCTTCTTGGGGTTCTAGATTCATGGAATGAGATGCTGTTTTATCATCTCCTCTTAACGTCAAGAAATAGTTCCCAAAGCTGATATGAGTTTGCATACATTTTCTTCAATTTTTTGACAAACACCCAAAACCGAACCTTACTCACGAAGCTACAAGGAAGGGGAAAGGTAAAGAAACTGTAAAGTGACATGTATCCACTATGTAACTAAATGCAATATGCAGTTACCAGACTATGCACATTAATCTGCAGTAGCAGCCAGAGGTTGGAGAGCTTTCAATGGGTTCAAGATAACACCATCAATCAGCCCATACTCTTTGGCTTCTTTAGCACTCATGAAGAAGTCGCGATCCGTATCTTGATTAATCTTCTCAAGGCTATTACCGGTATGATATGCCAAATAACCGTTCAAATTTGCCTTGTGATGTAACATTTCATTCGCCTGATAAACACAAGTAGAGATTTCCAGTCAGACATGAGAGGATATATGGTTCTAAAAGATGTAAATGCTTCTCGTTGGATACTTGTATAACATGATCGTTTCATTTTAATTCCCCCAATTCCTTTAGCACTAATGTAGTCTGTAACAAAGAAATTTTGATTTCAAAAGAACGGTATCGAGTATTTCAGTCCATCTTCTTAACAATCTTCATTTTACGAGTTTTTACCAACTTTAAGTCCCCTCGTGCACAATCAATTACGGGTCGAGAATAGAAGTTCTGAGGATGTAAAAAATGCTATTACAGCAACTGTACACTTGACAAGAAACCCAAGACGACGATGAATTCTTTGATAAGTAGAAGTTCTGAAGACATAAACATCAGGTAAATTTGAAGCAGCATACTTAGAAGTTAGTAGATTGGTTGCTGGCCCAGTGGTTGTAAAGCTTCCTTACTAGAGAAACAAAGACTTGGGTTCCAGGCTAATGAAAACCCATTCTCACAGAAGTAATAAGAAGGAAAGAGAGAGGGTGTTTGTTGGGGGGGAAATAAAATCTTCTTTTTTGAAATCAAAGAAACATAAATGTATACGGACAAAAAACTATGCAGGAGAGTACTACAAATATCAAATCTAATGAATAATGCAAGGATATTCATCAGGATGCAAGTTTCCCAAGTTGAGTGTTACTGCATGAATCAATAAAAAGTAGTATAATGTACAAATTAACATACCTGAATATCAATATCTGTCTGCCCACCTTGTGCTCCACCAAGAGGTTGATGAATCATTATCCTAGAGTTTGGAAGGCTGTATCGTTTCCCTTCAGAAACCGGAAACCCGTCATAAAGAAGATTTTGGTAACTTCAGCAAGCAACACTGATTGAAACTTGCAACAAATTTCAAAAGCCATATTGCTTACCTTTGGTGCCTGCACTAAGTAGAAAAGCTCCCATGCTGCAAATTATTAGAAAAGAGAAGCAACGTCAGTACATCTATCAAGAATCACCAACAACTAACTAATAAATTCCTTTGCAGTTCAGAGTGGAAAAACAACTAGTTGAAACAGTATCATTAGACCATAACCCCAACAACAACTAATGAACAACATGCTAAGATGATAACTCAGTCCTGGTTAAATTAACACAGCATGATATAGCATTACAGATTTAATATGCAGTAGAAAACCAAATTTAACTCTAATTTATGTACAATAAATCACAAAACTTCTCATAAACTGACAAACAAGCTACCTACCTAGAAAAATAACTGCAAAGTGCTTAGATGGCATGAGAACCAAATAAAGGCAAATTGACAACTAAAGACACCTGAATCAAAGTAGTTTTTGTGAAAGGCTGATTTACCTAGCTGCTAGTCCAACGCATACAGTGGAAACGTCAGGCCTGATATGCCTCATTGTATCGAATATGGCCATACCTAAGGAAGTTTGAGGAAGAAGAAAAGTAGCATAAATATCATTAAACAACTACACCAAGAAATGTCAAAACCTCCAACTAAAAACACCAACAAGAAATACGAGATATTACCAGCTGTAACTGATCCACCAGGAGAATTCACATACATGACAATGTCCTGCACAACGTAGTATCAGAAAATCTGTAGCTAAATAATATGTAGTGACAGCATTTTAATTCGCAAAAGACAACCGAGGTGCTGTGACTTCATCCACAGGAATGGAGCATGAAATATGGTAACACGTACTATTACTTCAGGAAAGGAAACTTGTACTGTAGATGGTTCATTTTGCAAATGGTCAAAGAATAAGAAATGAATAAGTACCTTGTTAGGATCAACAGCATCAAGATAGAGAAGCTGAGCAACAATAGTGTTTGCCATATCATCATCAACAGCTCCACCACAGCGTATTATTCTCTAGATTTTCATATAAATTAACAAAATACACCACCATATCAGACATTGAACAAATAAAAGGCGATAATAAAAAATAACAAATAAATAGACATTTACTGATTTACATATTGAAAAAGTTGGCTGATAACACTCTGGAACCGCTCTGCAGCCATAGGAGGCGGTCCTTGTCCACCTTGTGCATAAGCTGGAAAATAAGGCGATGATGGAACTTGCAAATCCTCCCTACAAATCACCATTAAATCAATTCAATCACTCGAGAGTAGTTCAATTCAATGCTTCAGTTATTACAACAAGAAACAGAACCAGCTCTAAATAATAGGAACGAATACGCTTACCTAATCGACCAGATACCATCGCGTAAGCTCCTATAATCAGCGGTGCGAAATTGGCCGGAGTAAACAGCCTTGACGGAGCAACGCAGGGAGCTTGATTTTTTGAATTTCCTGAAAAAACAACGCAAAACAAGCTAAATTCTGTATTAAAAATCCACACAGGAGGAGAGAAATTAGGTAATTCTGGAGTAAATAAATCGAAGATTACCCGATGCGGAGGGGTTGGAAGGGCGGGGAAGGAGAGGAAGAAGAAGAAGAGGTAAGGTTTGGAGAAGGAGCAGAGCAGGTGGAGTTGAATCTCAGAGTGGAAATGCACGACTGAGCCATTTTTACAAAGAGAGAGAGAGAGAGAGCGGCGGCAAAGGCAACCTCAGTCTCGAGACTCAAGACTGGAATGGAAGCACCCCACAACTTTTACTTTCTTTTGGACTTTTGATACCTCCACTCCATATGGGTCTGATATTGAAAAATTGTTCGCGTTTATTTTACATTACACCATTAATTTGATTTATTAATTTAAAGTATTTGAACGTGAGATCTTATTTGGAGGATACTAATGGGGTGTATTCAATCATAATTTTAAAATATTTTAACTGGTTTTTTAAAGTCTATGTATTCTGCTAACTTGATGGATTGTTTTAATTTTATGCAGAGTCTACGCAGATTCTATTAGATTTATTTATCAGAATTTCTTTTGATTTATAAAGTCTATAGATTATTTGAATAACACCAAAAAAATAAAGAAAATACGGATTCAGTGGTGTATTAGACAGATCCAGCGATGTTGAATTTCCAAAGTCAACATATGTTTTATCAATCCTTTTTTTTTTTTTTTTTTGGAATTAAATCATTTTGTTAAAAATTTAAAAAGTTTGGTGATGGTCTTTGATTTTTTTTAGATCACGTAACTGCGGTTTTTTTTTATTTATTTGTTCAAGGTTTGTATAATTTACTTACTGTTATTTTTTTCTTTAGCTTAATTAAGATATGTTTTGTTTGAACTCTTTTTTCCATTTGATTTTCTCTTTCAAGGAAATAAAATTCATGTTTGAAAAATAGAAATTTGTGGTTAAATAGAGAAGAAATTGTTTGTTTTCTTTAATTTGTATTTGAAGATGATCAAGAAGAAAATTGTTTGGATATTATGACAATATATCTTGTTTTTGGGAAATAAACATTTCATATTGAGTTTTCTAATGATGTCAGGATATTTCTTTAATTTTCTTATAATTTTAAAGAAATGATGAGATCACTAAAAAAAATTGTAATCAAAGACATTTAATTTTAATATTAATGAGAGAAAATCAAGAAAAAGAAGAGATTTCACAAAACACATAAAAGCCTAGGAAATCCATCAAAATCCTACATTTAAATAAATCTATAGAGATTTTAATGGACTTTTTAAAATCTAAATTGAATACCTTTAAATTTCATTGGACTTTTAAAAATCCAAATTGAATACCTATATAGACTTTAAAACTCGTATAGAATCTAGACTAAACTTTTTTCACCGCCAAAAAAATGTTTAACTTCATTTCAAAATTTCTTTGAAACATTTTTCTTTTTTATTCTTAAAAATCCTTTTTAAAAGAATTGTATTAATTGAAGCACCACATTCACTAAATAATTTTACTCTGCTGCAAAAAGAATAAGAAATAAACAAGTGAAGACGCATCATAAAGCTTTCGACTAACAAATATCTTACCAAATAAATAAAATGATCTTCAAATTGCCTTTGAATTGCCGAGACCGCCCTTCCCACCATGCAGTAATGAATTTGATTTTGCCCCCTCAAATTTGGATGAATTAAGGAACCGATTTGGATGGAAAACTAATAGTAGAGCAAAATTTCTCTCATTTAAGCACAATGAATAAAGGAACACCAACACAAATCAATAGACATTATTAGTAAATAAGGGGTGATGGATGATATATAACTATACTATACAGAAATGCAAAGAATTCTCACTCTTATCTGAAATGATGCATATGCTTCCAACAACAGAGTACATTGTACTAATGCAGAATCTACACATTCAATGCACCAACAAATTACTACTTCTTAGCAGGCCTCATGGATTGCCTTGTAGCATTGCAAACTGCAAAGGGGAAGCTTCGACTTTGAATCGCGATACTTGTATGGATTAGTACACCAAGGGCCAGCACATTTTTCACGTGGTGGTGGGTAACTGAAATCCACAAATCAGTATTAATCATCCATCGAGTACCCAATCAATTGTGCAGGATTAGAGAAGAATCGGGGGAAACTTACGAGATAGGTTTAGGGTCAAATATCTTGGGCAATCCCATTTCCTCTGGGAAAGTAACGACAGTCCCACAAGGCCCCATGACCCACCTAATGGTGCTTGACGCATGCAGCTGAGCGTTGGCGGCCTTCTCCTGCAAATCAAGACAATAGTTGATTATCAATTGTCATGCATTATTATTTACAAGTAAAAACAGCTACTTTTAATGCCAACAAGTACCTGAGCCAACTCCTCTTGACGCTTCTTTATTTTCTCTTCTCGCTTCTTCCTACTGGAGTCCTGACAAAGTATCTTTCTAATTGCCTCAGCCTACAGATTTCAACACCAATTCCTCGTTAGAGAACAATGCAAAATGGGGAAAATATGGATGGACCTTCAATTTGGGACGGAGGGAGTAATATAATGCAGTATAGACGACAGTGGGCAAACCTCGGATTCCCGTGCTGCTTTCTCATTTTGAATTCTACGTCTCTGAGCAGCCTCAGCTTTCTTCAGCTGTTGCTCCACCTCTGTCAGTTTCTCCTTTTGCTCTGTATGAAGGATTTATATATATATATATATATATATATATATATATATAAAAGTAAAATTAAAATATTTAATAGCAAATAAGCTACAAAAAAAGAAGCGAATCAAATTAACCTACTTCGGGGTGCGGGTGGAGGTAAACCATTGGGAAATTCAATTTGACTAGCACCAGATGTGGAAGACAAACGAGCCCTCTGGCGTGTAGTGAGCTTGTTTTCTGTTGGTGAATCACAAGGATCAATTTTCGGTTTCTTCTTCTTATTTCCTTCGACTTCACAATCTGACAGCACTTCCTCCGCCTCATCATAATCCGCATCACCAGATCTGGACTTCTTACCATCTTTTCCAGATCTTCCACCGGCATTCGCATCTTCATACTTTCCACCTTTGGAAATCTTAGAAAGACTTCTCTGTTTCTTGGTTGATTCCTCTTCACAATCCTTGTATCCTGTTGCCTTAGAAGTTTTTAGCTTCTCCAAGTATCGGATCTCATCGTCTTCATTATCTTCATCAAAACCATCCAAAACTCGTCTCTTTGGCACCCTCTTGCTTTTACGAACTGAATCTGACTTCTCTCCTCGCTTGTCAGAGCCATTTCTAGCAGCTATTTTCCCCATATCCTCCTTTGCAGCACCAAAACCACCCCTTGAGAAACCCTTCGACGGGATCACTTGCAAGCTACTTCTTTTGTCAGATGGAGAATGATCTCCGTCAGAGTCGTCCTGAAATTTAAGGAAAATATTGAAAAGAATATCACCAGAGCTATTAATGGTAAAACATGTGTAAATGACAGCAAAGACAAATTAATGCTGAATATATGTTTACGGTACAAGTAGCGCTGTAATATACTCCTCGGCCCAATATGAAGTCCAAATGTCACCCTCACAAAATATATCTTAAATTCTAGAAAAAGTCAGAGGACATGCACAGAGAGAGAGAGAGAGGACAATGACCATTATAGACATCACCTTTTCCAGCATCACTAGTGAAACAATAATGGAATTAAGACAATTCAATTCTTGAACAAAGGCAAAAATAAAAATTGAGCATATGTTCCTATTGCTTTCATACTACTCTATTTTCTTCCCCTTATTATTTAGTCTAAAAAAGGCGTATAAATTAACAAATTCCTGCCCAATGTAGCTTTCTCATAAACAATAGTTAATCCTAGTCAAGAGCAATACAACTGCAAAAAACAACAAATCACAAACATTAGAATGCACAGCGATAAACTTCACATGGTTTGAACGATAGAGAATAATAACAGAAGCAAACCTGAAGAATCAGCTTTGGACGTGGCCGTGGTGCATCAGAAGATCGAGCCGTCTTGGTGAAAGGTCCATTGCTTGAACCATTAGTGCTGGGTTTAGTCTGTATTGTACGTGTCACACCACCAACCTTCAGTTTGACCTTTTTAGGGTTTTTCTCGTTTCCTGTACCATCCCCTTAAAATTCCTAGGTTTCCACCAGGAATGCGCTGCCCTCGATCAGAGCCATCTTCCATGGCTCCATTATTATACGACACAACAGATCCTCCATCCTCAATCTTTTTATCAGGATAATCACCTTCACCCCTGGTAGCAGAAAGACCTCTTGACATGCATTGGTTGAGGTTAAACATTTTCACTCGAGAATTGGTATCTCCATTATTCTCATCACTAGAAACCTTACTTAAATCATCTGACGCGGGCACAGATGACATAGGTGATAGATCGTGGCTTTCATAAAACAGCTGCGACTCAGGTCTAGGCCGGCGTGAAGTCTGGCTCCTCTTCTTTCTTATGGTAGTTCCAAGACCATCAAATTGAGGACTGCCAAGATCCTCCATTGTGAGAAAGAGATTAAAGCTTGATTCTTGCAGTTCACCCAGGTATATATGCTTCAGTTACTCAATGATGAAATACAAGTGAGACAATTCTCCAATTGAGTAACGGTGCTTGGCCAACCTGATGAAAATTTTAAGATGAACTTTAGAGGGAAAATTTTGAAGAACCAGTGGGTGATCAAGAAGATATCAGAGACGTGTAAAAGACAAGTCTTTAACAGCTGCGGCTATTGATAATTCAAGAATAGAAAATTTCATATACAACAGGGGCATGAAAATAAAAAGGTGCTTTTCTCTAGAAAAATGACCTAAAGGTACACACAAATACCATCAAATCACTAACAGAATCCAATCAATTCTTCCAATGTAATAATGCCGAAACAAGTTTGCAAATTTCCTTTATTAGCAAAGAGAACCCATAAATCAAATTCCTCAAAAGATACAAAAATTCCCCCAAGTTAACCAAAAACTCCACAAAATCAAAGACGAATCAGAACTGAAAAACACACGTTCGCAAAGAAATCACACAAACATTCAAAGATACCAAGTAAGCCCAAATCAAGACAACAACATCATCCAACCCAGAAACCCGAAATAAAAAAAACAAAACAAAAAAAGAGAAGAAAAAACCCGAAATCAAAATAAACCCAATTCAGAAAACTAAGAAGAACCCAGAAGAAAAGTAATTACCTTTGACGAAACGGAAGATAACCCAGATGAGAAAAGAGGAAATCGATTGAAGAGTATGTGGGCAGATACAGAGAGAAAAAAGAGAGAGAAAAGAACGAGATAAAAGGGAGAATTTGTTGTGGCGGTGATGAAATTAGGGTTAAGAAGAGAAGTAGAAGAAGAGAATGGAGGAGAAAGTTGGGGTGGGGGTAAGGAAGAATAGTGTGGTAAAGGGAAAGAAGACTACTCTCAATAATCTTCTCCATTTTTTTTCCCTATCTTTAATCTTATTAGTATTTCACCAACAATGCCTACTGCCCTGCCCAGCCCTGTAATTTGGTATTGTTGGATTGGATCCTTTTGCCTCGGTGACCCGACTCAGTCCACAGACCTGAGTTAACTCGCGTCCCTCTCTCTCTCTCTCTTCCTTAGCTTTCTTCCCTCTCCTCTTCTCTTGGTCTTATGTTATGCTGCAACACCTCCTACACAATGTGGCGCAGGTTAGCAACTTCTAAATTCCGCGCTTAGATTAGCGATTGCCCGACACGCGCTTCCTTACCTCTCCATTCAGTAAAACAGTCTTATCACATATTTTAGATTTGTACTTTAGATTTGTCCTTTTCCACTCTTTTTTTTTTCTTTCGGTAAACTAAAGTTCGGTAGTTCGGCTCTGATCACCACCGCAGCTCAGGCAGGCTTTAGAGGTCATAGATCGCTTATAAGGGTACTTACAGATCACCCACCAACACAGCCCTCACGTCAGCAGTGGAAATTGAACACTTGACCTTTGTAAGGACGTGCAAAATCTTTACCAACTGAGCCAACTTATGTTGGTCACTCTCTCTCTATTATGTTATGATCAATCTTTTTTCTTTTTTTTTGAATTAAATCATTTTGTCAAAATTTCTGATTAAATAGAGAAAAAATTGTTTGCTTTATTCAATTTCTATTTGAAGATGATCATGAAGAAAATTGTTTGAATATTATCACAATATATCTTGTTTTTTAGAAATAAACATTTCATATTGAGTTTTCTAACGATGTTAAAAAAATTCTCATTTTTTTGAGTTTGGATATTTCTTTATTTTTCTTATAATTTTAAAGAAATGAGATCACTAAAAAATTTGTTTATTTCACAATACACGTTTAAGCCAAGGAAATCCATCAAAATCATACATTTAATGAAATCTATGAGAATCTATAGAATTTTGAATATCTCTAGATTTTAATGGATTTTTTAAAATCTAAATTGAATATCTCAAGATTTTAATGAACTTTTAAAATCTAAATTGAATACCTCTTGGTTTTAAAAAACCTTAAAAATTCTATAGAAATATAGATTGAATACACCCGTATTAGTGTTTTTTTCAGAAACTTAACACTTAATATTTACAAGCCAAGCCGCTTATTTTGTCCTGGATAAAGAGCTCTTATTCACTACATCCCATCTTATTCACTCCACCCGATGGATTGATGGTGGTATATTCCTTAATAGAATAATTGCTTTGTCAAAGTTCAAATTTAAAAAGTTGTTGAAGATTATATAGTGTATAAAATTAAACCTAGTAAAAGAATAAGTTTTTTTTAATTTTATTATTCATCAAAAATAAAATAAAATTAAACCTAGTATAAGTGAAATTGTACCTGAGAAAATAGAATTAAATGCTAGAGTTGATGAGAAAACTTATTTAATGATCTTATTTACACGAATCACATTCTCTATAGTGACCTGGACAAAAGAAGGTTAGTCCTTATAATTGCGAGGTTAAAACACGAAAATTAACCCAATGAGAGATCACTCTGGCATGGATCGTAAATCGAAAGCTTGAGTTCTTCATTCGGAACCAAAACTCGAAGAGCAGCGGCACGCGCATCAAAACCTGTCCTTCAAGCTAAGTCATTTGGTTAGTCGGATGCTGTAACCGACTATTCCCGTCTATCGGAAGACACTTCTTTTTTTATAGGATAATACGAAACTTTTCAACAAAGCTTGCATGTTGATAGAGGGAAGAAATAGTGACGGATCAAATGATCCCACTAAAAAAAAATCTATAATTATATATGATGTATTTTACTCCATTTAGATAATAAATGTATAAATGACCCAGTGAATTATTGTGTATATCAAATGACCCCAATAATTTTTTTAATTATATATGATATATTTTACTTCATTTAGATAATAAATGTATAAATGACGCAGTCAATTATTGTGCATATCAAATGACCGATCCGTCACTGAGAAGAACTACGCTGCTGTGATTCTTGCTCAAAAAACAGACCGAACGCGTTCGAGTTATTGGCTCTTCCGGACATTGTGGAATGACCTCACATTAGTTGATCTTACTTTGCAAATAGACTTCAACCCTCAACCATGTGAGAGGTCGTATGATCAATCTTACAAAATCGATTATATATTATAATTTCCCCACCCCCACCCCCACCCCCAAATGAGAGAGGGAATGAATAGTCTACGTAGGTTCTCTTTAGTTTCTCAACAAAAACATTCTAGTCAAACAATTTGGGCCCTAATCAGTCAATCTTGCTCGATTATAATGGAAGGAAGAATACAGTCACTTTTAAAAAAAAAGTGTTTATGAGACTGTTCTCATAGTCTCTTTACACCACGTCAATCACGAACCTTTTGAAGAATGCATATGGTATATGAAATGCATGATATATAATTATCTGCGTACTAACTTGAAATTAAAATCTCGCATGAACCTTAGATTTGCACAACGTAAGAATATTATAGAATTTCTCCATATCCAAAGTTTCCAAACATTACTAAATCACGAACCACAAAATGAAAGTAAAAAGAAGCAAAAATAACACGCACAACTAAATCCACATCAAAAGTTGGCAATCAATCATACGTACTCTACTAAAATTCATGATCTATCCGGCGGCGCCATTTCCATTTTATTCCATTCCAGCTTTTCTAAAAAAATCAGCGATCAAAAGGTCCTTCGGGATGAAGTTGTTTGCAGAGAGCAAGATAAGTAAGATAAAGAACACGATTTTTTGCTCCGGTACGATGATTCTTAGTATGCTTACAGAAATACTTAAGTTGTTGAAGAGTACAACAACCCAACATCTGACCAAGCAGCAAAAACAACCAATTTATCGATTTTTTCTTGTCGGAAATCACTGGTTTCACACTACATTCCGATTCACAGTACTCGCAAGACGGTAATCTAGGGTTCATCCAAATTCCAGGAGCCCGATCTCGCATTGAATTTCTATTCTCAGCAACGTATTTCCAGATTTCCCTAAACTTTTCGACTAAATCAAATTCGATTTCGTAATGTCTTTGGCATTTCTTGCACTGTACTTTTCCAGAGATTTTCAAGATTTGTTTTGATTGCAAGTATTTAATGCTGTGTATATTTGCCCGCCTGTCGGTTGCCCATGGGTAAGGGATCGGAACCGCTGAGGCTGAGTCAGCATTAGGAGAAGATATAGTAGGAGTCGGGGAGGGTATTATTGGTAAAAATAATATTTGTGGCTGCGGCGGTTGTAGGGCGGCGGCTGCGGAGTTGTTGTTGTTTCGGGGAGGAGGGGAGTAAGGACAACAACCAAGCTTCAGGTCTAAGAAATTATTGTCTTCTTCTCCGCCACTGTTCTTTCTTTTTAGGGTGGTATCTTGTTCTGTACTAGCAAGATCTTCCTGCTGGTTAATCATGGCGGAACTTATAACAGAAAAACAATGAAGAAAAAAGGGAGGAAGAAATTGGGAAGAAGAAGAAGAATAGGGGTGTTTGTTACAAGGACAGAGTAGTTCTGTTAGAGATATTTATATTTATAGATAACAAGTAAAAAAAAATTGAAAAGAGATAGACATGAAAAACTTAATTTGAGAGGGAACGGGATAAATACAGTAATTTAAAAAAATATATATTTGGTGTCTATCCAAATTCAATTTTGCATTACCTGGTTATGGGTTAATTTTACGATTCTGTGGGGGTCCCACTTTTTGATATTCTGTTTTTTTTTTTAATTTGATAATCCGAAAAATATCATCCTTATTAGTTAATTTGACAACTAATAAGCGAAATGTTGAGAGAATCACGAATAAGCAAGTTAAAACAACCTTAAACGACAATTAATTTGGATACCTAGATATTTCCTAAACGATAATTAATAGGGAATGGAGGAGTATTAGGGAATTTTAACTTGCTTATTAGTGATTCTCTCAGATTCAACGCGTTCCCTTCTCTTTCCCCATTCCCCCGTCTCTTTTCTTCTTCTTTTTTTTGTGATAATTTGGAAGAAGGGTGGTGGATTTTGAGTTAGGTTGAAGAAGAATGGTGAGAGTAATGGGCAGTAGTGGTGTTGGGAGGAAAAAGAGTTTAGAATATAAAGGGAAAAAAAATGAAATTGGTACACAAGGTTTTAATTTTTACACATGTTTTGGGAGAGAAATTGAATGAAGTTTCCAAATTACGCCTGGAAAAAAAATTAGAAGCAATTAAAAATAATGGGACAAACTTGTGTTTCCAAACACAAACTAACAGAAAATGTAAGAATTGACAATTGGTGGTACAGTAATGGTTATTTTCAAAACAAAAAAAAGGAGATGAAAGAAAACACCAATGTCTCTCTCTGCAGAGAAGTCTAATGGAATTTGATCGCTGGAAGCTCAAATAATTTTCTGCAAAGTAAACCAAAACTCAGACAAATTCTACAATCTCAATGCTTCTAAAGTAAATCTCCCTAGACAAATTCGAGAAAGAGCTCCAGTGTTGCATCTCTATCGTTAAAACTGACTTCTGCTAATTGATGCCGCCAACATTCGACAGCAAGGAACTTGCAACCAGAAGAAGATGGATCCTCACACTCATTCTTCTTGCACTTGTGCTGTACCAAACCAAACCAAAATGAAATATTTATCATTTTTTTTGTGTTGGAAAACAAGCTATTCAATTCCACATTCCAATCTACTTCCAGTAAGAGCCACACATTTCATTATACTTACTGATATAGAGAACAATGTTTATAAGACATTTAAGCGAGCAAATAGCAACATAAAATGCACGCAACACTCATTTATGAATGCAAACAAGAAAACTTTGAAAATCAAGGGAATAAACACAGTACTGGTTTGCTCACATAAGACGCGACTCTTCTGATTCTCTTCTGAACGCCTGTACGAGTTGCCCTCCGTAAAACATCATCTTTAGTCTCTATGGATAGAGTAACTGCGTGCGGAGACAGCCAAAGCATATACTCCACAAGTTTCTCGAGTTCTGCAGACACAAACTTCGATCGATCTACAAGAAGGCCCAAATTATCTGTACTAAAGATTGGATATTTTCTCGTTCCTTGAGGAATTAAGATATGCTGCAAAAGTAAAATGTTCAGTTTTGGTATCGCCTAAAACCAGGGGAAGAAAAAGTTACGCAAATAAAACAACTTACCGCATCATTAAAACCACCACATAGTTTTATAAGACTGTAATCTTCAAAACTTTCCAGAAACTCTGTCAGATCATCGTACCACTCGTCATCAACAACTCCTTCAAAATCCTCAAGAAACACAAGTATAATCTCCACGGTAGGTGGAGCATTCAGCTCAATGGTAGGCACGATTTCCACATTTTCAAATCTAAATTTCTCTAAACTAGGAGCGTTGATCTCAGCCTTCCTCAGCTTGGGTAACACTCGTAGATGCAAGGTCTTGAGAGTAGGACAAGAGAACTTGAATTTCTTCAATTCAGCAATACCACTGATAAACAAGTGCTCAAGGGCGAGAAATTGAGAAATTGAGTCGAAGAAGGTCCCCAACCCCACAACCCTGAAACTATCCTGCAGGTTGAGCATTCTTAAACAAGGACAAGTAGCCATGTCTAAATTAAAAAGAATCTCAAGATCCTGATTAGTCCACACGTAGAGAACCTTCATTTTAACCAATCTAGCAACATAGACAGATGTCAATCCAGGACAAGAAATCAAAGACAATCTTTCCAATGAAGGGCAGCCAGTGATAAGTTTTTGCATGATGTCATCTTCCATAGAAACACAAGACAGAAACAGTTTCTGCAAATGCAAGAACTTTACATCCAGGAACGATAAGGAGAGTAGACTAACTCCTCCCAAAGACATACAAGTTATTGATTTGGCTGAGAGAACAGTTGAAGGCAATACCCACCAACCTGAGTCGCTGTCAAGTTGAAGCTCCAACAATTCAAGTCTGTCACTTAATAGACAAGCCATCCATTCGTCCAACATACCACCAAGAAGAAGTGCCACTCCTTCTTCCCTCAGGATCAGATCGCCTTCTGTGTCTACAGGGAAAGCTAGGCGGAACCTCTCGATACTTAGTCCATAAGGACGACTCAAGATGATTCTATTCGCAACTTCCAGCAATTGCATTCTTTTGTTTACTTGATCCGTAGGCGTTCCCCCATCATACCTGAAAAATTCTGGACCGAAATCCAGATACTGAAGATGGAGCCATATGCTCTTCCAACGGTTGGACAATGTGCTCGTGCGAGCAGCATCTTTTAGAGGCAAAAAACACAAGATGGTGTGCACAACTGACTCTGGCAATTCTGAAATTCTATCTCGTTGAATCCTCCCGGCCATTATTCTCAAAATATCCAGAGCCAAGATCAATCAAATTTAAGGGATAGAATAGAATGGAAACTCTCAATGGTTCCTTGATATTTGAAAATTCGCCTCCCTGAAATTAGTCGAAGATAGTTTTTCCATTATTTACTAGCACAATACTAACTAACGGGGCCTTAACTGATTTAAGTTGAAACAAGTGGACTGGACAAAATCGTGATTTTTACAAAATTGCACAACTACTTCCCGTCGCAATGACGGTTGTTCTTTCTTGAATCTTGATCCTCAACTCAAATCGATCTACCGTGATACAAAATAATAAAATTAAGTAAATATAGTAAAAGTCCAAACCTGTTGATTCTTGAACTTAGAGGAGAAGAAGAATTGAAAGAAATCGATCCAGGCATACATGCGAGTCAAGAACTTGCCCTCGCCATTGACGCCTACTGCATTTCCTCAATATCTTGATCCGTGTTCTTCCGAAAAATGCAGTTTGGAGATCAAAATTGGAAATTCTAAAATCTGATATCGATTTTGAGGTGAAGAAGAAGGAATTGAAACAGAATTTAAAGAGGGGAAAATTCCAATTTCTCATTCCATTATGAAAATCTCTGTACATAAAATTCCTTATATACAAATTTACAAACCTTGAAAAATGAATACTACCCCGCCCTTTTCTTTTACTGAATAAAATATGCATATTCCCGCTTTCTTGTTGAATCAACAAATAGTATATAACAACTTGTACCGTACAAAAAAAACCGACACCGTACACTATGGAACAAATATAATTCATAAAAATACTATCTAATTCCTAACATCAGTTTTACTCGAATCCTATTTTTAAAAGTAAGTTTGAAACTATTTAGTCATTTACATCAATTTTTAGGAAAATGATTTACTCATAAAATTTTGGGGATAGAAACCCTAAACCTCCAAATTGAGGCTGTTAAATGACTATCTCACCCCTTGCTGGTATAAGGGATTCACCCAACTATAAGGGCAAAACGGTCCAAAAATACTATTTTAGTCAATCTTTTAACTAATAATTCTAGTAGCCTAGAAATGTCCAAATTTTTATTCCTGCTTTTTCAAATCCATCAACCCGTCCTCTAAACTTATATTTATTTTACATACATATAAAATACACATTTTACATTGAATAATGAATGATTAGCCAACGAATATCATAGTTGTTATTACCGACTTGTAAAATATTGTCATTAACTGTTTAAATCAGACTTAGAGAATCTTTTAACAAAATTTTATTAAAAACAACACTATTTTTTTAAGTAAAAAAATAGTTCTAATTCTTAGTTCCGTAACAAAAAAGATACGTCCATTTGTAATAATTCTTATGGGGTCGATCAAAATACAATAAAATCCTACAAATATAAATTCTTACAACTATTACTACTTAGTACTTATCTAATGCCTGTTGACAAAATAAAGATATTATACAAAGAAAACATCTCAAAAAATGCAATGAAATCATCTTATTAATTAATTTATTGAATTGTTTTTTGCTGAAATTGAACGATCACTCGGTGTTACTATTACAAAAATGAATTTATTTATTTTCTTTGGGAAAAAGTATAAAAATGGAATTACAAAATACTGCATTGTTGTTGTTTTTTTCTTCCTGAATGAATGGATGATTTTTTTATTTTTTCCTGAATGAAAAAAATATGTATATAGAGAGATTTAGCTATTGATTTTAGAAAGTTGCTCCAAGCAATCGCCAGTGACACCCTTGACCCATTCATCGAATTTCTTGAATTCGGGTTCATCACCGACCATCTCTTTGAGGCAATCATTGCAAGTATCGACGAAGGTGGAAACTCCTTCGACATCAACCATTGCCTTGTAATAATCTCCGGTCGACAAATCTTCCACAACCTTAGATATATCATCGTCGGCATTTTCGTAATTCTCTTTACACTGAGTTAGACATTCTCGGGTTTGGGCCTCAGTTGCCGGGTCACTCAACCGTTTTGCAATCACTTGTTTCAAGAATTGTTCAGCTTGGGCTTTTACAGCAATTACGCTGGTCTGTACTACTTTTGAAACATGGGCCTGTACATCTTTACCCACAGCTGGTGGAACTTGTATGGGCTCAGTTACTGTGGTTTCTACAAGGCCGTAGACTTCTCCCACTATTAAGGATGATTCAGAAGAAGACGAAGAAGATGAAGGTGGAGAGGCGTCCGGTGCGGACGAAATGGAGGAGACTGCCGGCGCCGGAGCTGATACGTCGCCGTTTATTGTTGCGAAGGTTGATGAGGTTAATAAAAGAAAAGCGAGGGAGAAAACAGGAGGGTTGAATGCCGCCGCCGCCGCCATTGATGCCTGTCTCTTCTCCGGTGAATAAAATAAGGAGAGGAGAAATTGGAGGCAATCAGATGAATAAAATTTTACAAAGGGGAAGAAAAAGTCTGAATAATAATGAATGATGAATTGTTTCAAAAAGGGGGGAATTTGGGAGGAGAATTTATAGGTATGTCTGAAGGCAGTGCTTAAAGATAGGTTGGCTTTCTCCTTCTTATCTTTGGTTGTCCTCTGAGACAATACTCTTTTTCCTACTTGTTCGGATCCTTCTTTGGTTTTCAAAAAAAGAAATGGAAGGTTTTGTATTTTTGGTTGTCTTTTTATTCGCTCCTCCGTTTATAATAGTCGAATACATATGTATTTCTAAGAATTTTAGATTAGTTTAAACAAGAAGATTTTTTACTACGTTATTTATTCTCAATCACTAACCTATCATTCTTTCTCAATTCAATAAAATAATATGAACAATGATAATTCAGAAAAAATATCCTTAAATTTTAAAAAGGACATGTATTTTAGAAAAAACTTATGGAATACTAACTAGTATTTTTTGGGTTAATATACAATTTAACAGAGTAATATTAATATCTTGACTAACAGGTTACCTTTACTTTTTTTCT
Organism: Vinca minor; assembly: GCA_026122235.1. Taxonomy (NCBI): domain Eukaryota; kingdom Viridiplantae; phylum Streptophyta; class Magnoliopsida; order Gentianales; family Apocynaceae; genus Vinca; species Vinca minor. The sequence continues at coordinate 121,717 of JAOCZM010000085.1, read as the reverse complement.
CTTTCCGTTAAACGAGAGTTATATTAATATATTATGAAATCGAGGAAGTAATAATTAGTGAATGTGCATTGTTTAACCAGAAGATGTTCTGAATGTATTCAGTATTCAAAAGACAAAACATCATATATTCCATTAGGAATAGAGGGATCAATGGAAAATACAGATGAAGGTTATTATGCCTTGGGGCATTTTGTGTTGCTCTGCCCGCGGCGACTGGCGTTGGGGCATATTTCTAAGCAAGGTTCCTTCAGTGCGCTATCCTTCTCAGGTTGAGGAGGAGGTACTCCAAACTTGAACTGTCAAGATTTTTTAATTAGTAGGAGTACACTGGAGGAGGAGCAACAATTCAAATGATGCTGTTATCAGATGGCCGTTTTACCTGGCAGCTGTAATCACTGAAGTTTGGCTCCATCAGTAAGTTCACTCCCATGCCATCTTTGAAGAAAGTCTGTAAAATGAACCAGTCTGTAATCTAGGAGCAAATGACCCACTTATACTATTGATTTGATGATAAAGGGGGGTAGTAGAAAACCTGTGTTGGGAGCTTGCATGTGTTAATACATATACCAATGCATTTGCTTTCTTCTAAATATTTGCATCTTTCCACAAACACCTGCATAGACACAACTCGTAATTGAGCGTCCACTTTTCTATTCATTTTGTATAATACTAGTGTATTAAAGAAAAGTGGACATTAAATCTCAAGGGTAGAAGATCTACCCCGCTCATCCAACAAGTCCCATCAGGAAGTAGCACGGCGTTAACCTCGCACCGACCCATTAACCATTGGCATGTAAGTGCAGTCACCCTTGCTTCAACAAAGCCAGTACCAAAGATGTGATTCATATGAATATGTATTACTTTAAAAGCCTTGTATGAATCCTAGTTAATAACATGGTGCAGATGGTGAAAGATGCACAATCCACCAAAGCAGTCCACACTCGTCATACGGTAAATAGTTAGCTCTATCCGGCTTGCTTACCAACCATCTCAGCAGCTACTCTTCCTCCAGCCAGCGGAGCAACAAGAATCCGGTAAAGATCCAGTATCAATGGAGGAAACAGCGATCTTAGTACGCGAACCTGACATATAATTCACAATCTTGTTTCAATTTTCCAAGCAAGGAATGACGAATTAAACAGTTTGTGATGTATGATATACCGAGGCTTGGGTAGCTTCAGAGTTGGTTCTACCAATCATCAAACGGTTAGCAACTTCAACAAGTCCGTCATAACCAGGCTTTCCAGAATCCCATCCAGTTTCCTGCACCACCAACCAAATGTATACTACAAGTAATTGAACATAGAAACCGTAACTAATTGATTCTTAATACTAAAATGAATTGAATAATAAATCGCTAAGCAAATCAAAATTAAACAATGAATGCGGAAATTAAGATGAAAATGAAAAAAAATAACAACACACTTGAACCATTTTGCTTCGGAACAAATCGAGGAAGATGTTATCAAAGGGGCCGGGCTTGTATTCAGCTCTTGGTTTTGGTTCCTTAGCTTCCATCTGGAAAAAACCAAAACAAAAAATTGAGAGATAAATACTGTTACAGTAGAACTACTCTAGATTGAGCGATTAAAGCAATTACAGGTTCAGATGGAGCTGAAAAGCATGGAATTCGAAGATGAGCAGGACTTCTCCGGTAAGTTTTCAACGGCGGAGAACTAGGAAATAAAGGAGGCCTGCCGCTGCCGACGAGAGCTACTGCCATCATAATCGGTTGGCTAGATGAATAACGGATGGACGTACATTTTCTTTTAAGTTTTTCCATTTTTTTTTAAATAACAATTATGTAATTCCAAAAATTTCAAGGTAGCCATGTGAAAAAAGGTAACAATTATATCTAATAATATTTTTAAAAATCTCGGGGACGACTGCTTCCCTAGAATCGTCCCTGCCCTAAATATAATCTATAAATGATATTTCCCCGGGGTGGGGACGTGGGGTGTTGAACTGATTCAACGCAAAATTTTGAACTGATTGGAGAAATTAGTATCAAAACACACAGCTTTATCTAATAATAATGGAGGAGGAGTTGGAAAATAAACCTAATATTAAAGCCCTGGCTGGCTTCACTCAACTAAATATGGTTTTATACGTTCGTGCCTTCAACTACATTAAGCATCAAGACTGAAAAATTAAACAAACAGTTAAACAAAGGAAAGGTGAAAATGAAAATTATACAGATTGAACAAATGGAATCCTCTTTCGTACTCTACTGGAATGACCGCGAACTCCTCAAAAAAATCAAAGCTTCCAGTAGACTCCATCAGATGTAAAAAAGTGGATACTGGATACAATGAGCTTTCTCCAACAGTGTATAATAGGAGCTTAGATGGATGTAGCATTCAACGTTTTTGTTTCAGCATCACTTCAGTTATCTCTATTGGAGTTTTAGGTCTGTAGTGCTCATCAGTATCGGCCTCTTCAATTTCCTGCGAGTTACAGGAACAAGTTTCAACCATTTTAAGCATTAGAATTATCCTGGAACAAGCTGAGATGAAAGTTGGAACAAGTTTCAACCATTTTAAGCATTAGAATTATCCAGGAACAAGCTGAGATGAAAGTTGAAACCGCATTTAGAAATTGTTTGAGCCTCTCTCTTAATTTATCCACTTGGTCAAAAAAATCATGCACAACAAGAATACGCGACTAGAGACAGTAGTACAAACAAGTGCTTGCAAACTGAATGCCATGAAAATAAGGAAATGTAGAAAAATACCACGTGTGCTCTTCAAAGCATGATAAAAGTTTGGCATTCTAAGGCATAAACTTCATTCTATGAATGCACATGTCTCCTAAGGTTTGGCTTCGAATTACTTAATTCTCGCCATGAGTTAATCAATGAAATGGTTAACAATAAATAATATATATATATATATATATATATATATATATATATATATATATATATATATATATATCTTTTGGAGCTTTCACAAGAAAATCCAAAGATTAGTTTCATTTGTTAATATGCAACAATCTCCAATAACAGTTTGAATCCAGACTCTTAGAAAACCACAAGGAACAAAAAGCTGAAAGGAAAAAGTAAATAGATACGGAAACAAATGCCATTATTTATCACCTGAACAACATCTTCCCCCTTGATGACACGCCCAAAGACATTAATCTTCTCATTTAAATCTGGGATTGGCGCAGTTGTGATAATAAGATCAAATCCTCCACCTTCATGTCTTGCTTTTGAAGTGCCAAGCATAAAGGCTTCATGATTCAGGCTAAAAATTGAAAAATCTATCATTCAATTGCCGTGATGTGCACAAGTGTCAATTATGTAAATAATCTTGTGCATAGCATTAAGGGTAGAAAATGGCAAGATTAATAAACCTTGTATCTAGTCGATTATAATGTTTCCCTCTTGCAGTCCAATCTTCTGTAGCGCCAGGCCTTTCAACATCACCTCCTTGAATTATAAAATTCTTAATTACACAGTTGAACAGCATTCCCTTAAAATGCCCCTTCTTACTGCAAATTCAAAGATTGCAAATTCTTGAATAAAACTTGACTGAGAAGGGCATATATACCATGCTTCTTTCATTCAGCATCCAGAACATTTATGTGCAAGGGGAAGCTTATCATTCAAAACAAAAACAAAAAAACAATTTAACAAGCCAAAATAGGTTTTCAATAGAAAAGAAGAATTTGGTAGGCGAAATTTTAGGAGTTTGAATAAACAAACATTTCAGTAGCAAAAGTTGCTGTATCCTTATCCTAGTGCAGGGCAGTCGAGCAAGGGAGATTAGTACAATATATGAGCAAACTGATAACAACAAAGGCAAGGACAAAATAGCTAGTAAAGACAACCAATGGTGGAGATACCAGAGGCAAGGACGTATATCAGAGAGGAGCCATACGCACCATGAATCAATAAATTCATCAACAACTTCAGGAGAACCTTCCTTGTAAAGTTCCACAGTAATCGAGCCCTTTGAGGTACTTATTACCTATTGACATAAGGAGGATAAAGATACTTAAAAAGGAGATATAAGAACCTAGAAGAAAAATATAAAAGAAAGGGAAACTAAGCAAATCTCAGTATTAAGGAGAACGATTCATCAAATTTTCTGTTATCCGCAAGTAATACACAGAAATCACTATATTATGAATTTAGGAGGCATTGAGGAAGCACTAATTGCAAAAGCTCTTTTAGGATTAGGATCTACTGTAATTGTAAGTTACCCAATTATGATTAAAGTAATAATAACTGAAGGGTGGAGTAGGAAACTTACAGCATATTTGGGAATATCGGTTGTCCTTGGATTAGCAATGACACTTTCAGCCTGCAATACGTAAAAGGATATATATACATCACTGGGTAAAAAGTTGAAAAAAAGTAACCTATGATACAGATCCAATTTTCTCAAGAAAAAACACAAAAGTATTACCTCAAGAATGGGCAATGAATCCTCCGTCTGGATGATTGATCTAGAACAAAAAAGATAGCATGTTAGTTATAATAAAAATGATCGAAAGAAAAGATGTTGAAGCATACCTCCTTGACCAATGTCTGTAGGTGGCAAGCAAGAAAAACACCATTACGACAACTACCAATACATAGAGGCCAATTGTAGCAAAACTGATTCGGCTGGGGCCCTTCTTCTTCTTGCTTTGTTGTAGAAGAGCTTGAGGTTTAATCCTGGCCATCTGAGTACCTCTAGGAAACCAGAAATCAACATTTGAGGTCGAATAAATAATAAAAACCAAGTGAATGAATGTTTACAATAAAAAAGAAGAGGATCAACGTTACTCTCTGCTACCTTACATAATTAGATCGAAACTTGTTTACAACAAAAAATATTCTAGCCTTCAATTTCAAGTCACAAAATAGGAAGTTTGAAAATTCAAAATACATTCGATAACCAGTCGGAATAGAGGATTGGAAATCAAATAAATACCTGTTAGATGAATTCGAGTAGAGGTTTCTGCTCTGACGAGCGAAGAGCAGTAAGTGATTTGCTTTTGCTTCAAAACCCAGAATCAGCTCTTCTTTTTCTCCGAGAGAGAGAATTTGTTTTTTTTTCTTCAGTTTCGTCTTTCGTCTTTTATTTTTGTATTTTCTTTCTTTTGTGGGCGTCGTCCGTCAATACACCACGGTAGCAATGGCAAGTGGGTTCGGCTCACCCGCCCCGCCCCGTTTAACTCGGTTCATTTTTGGATCCGCCTAAATCTGTTATGACCCACGAGTTAAGTGGGTTTTACAAACGGGGCGGGTGGGTTGTACATTTAAGAAAAATCGACCCATCCCGCCTTGCCCCGCCCCGTCAAAAACCCACAACCCGCCCCACCCCATCACCCAACCCGCTTAAACCCGCCTCATTTAAATCCATAATACCCAACCCCAACCCCAACCCCAACCCCAACCCCAACCCCAACCCACTTAACCCATATTAACCCCTATAAATACTCACTCAAATCCTCTCAAACTCACACCAAACCCACACTATCATTTTCTACTCTATTTTCTAAATAGAAAATATGGACAACATTCCTCCTAATCCCTCTACTAGTGCTAGGACTAGGAGGACTTCCATAGTTTGGCAAGTATGGGTATTTAATGAGGAAGTTCTCAAAGCTAAATGTAAGATATGTGGGTATGAAATTCGTCACGAACATGGTTGGGGGATGGGAACAATGGTTGGACACATAAAAAATAAACACCCGGATTGTTATGTTTAAATTGTAATTTTTATTGTACTTTTCATTTTAAATTGTAATGTTTGTTTTATTATGTTGTTTTCATCTAAGTCCCCCTCATATGTAAGTCTTATTTTGTTATAAGTAAAATCAGTATGACTTTTATCTACATTTATTTTTACCAAAAAAAAAAAAATTTAACCCAACCCACTTAACCCGCCAAACTCGCCTAACCCAACCCAACCGACCCGCCCAACCCACTGGGTTAACCCGTGACTCGGCCCACCTTTGACGGGTTTTCCCAAACGGGGCGGGGTGGGTTGTTCATATTATGTTTTGGACCCAACCCGCCATGACCCATTGACTGGTCAACCCCACCCCGCCTCGCCCCGCCACTGTTCACCGACTCGCCCCGAACCCGCCGGGTTAACCCCTTTGCCATTGCTACACCACGGCTCCTATGCTGAATAAGAAAATTCAGTATATACAGGCCAACCTATCAGCCGTTGGATTTTGTACTTTTTGATCCAACGGCTGTATCAAAACAGGGGTATTTAGGTATTTTTACATTTCTACAAAACCACATGTTCTTCGTTAGAGAACACATATTTTTGTATATTGAGGAGAGAGAAAAGTTACTTTTCAGCCGCAACTTCTCTCTCCTCAATATACAAAAACACATGTTCTCTAACAAAGAACACATGTTCTCTTAAGAAGAACATGCGTTCTTCGTTAGAGAACGCATGTTCTTGTATATTGAGGAGAGAGAAAAGTTGCGGCTGAGGAGAGAGAAAAGTTACTTTTCAACCACAATTTTTCTCTCTCCTCAATATATAAGAACATATGTTCTCTTAAGAAGAACATGTGTTCTTATGCAGCCGCAACTTTTCTCTCTCCTCGGTAACCCAATCGATGTGACGGTTGCGTGTTACTTTTTGTTGTTATTATTATTATTTATTTGTAAAATTACATATGTACCCTTTTACCCCTTTTTTAAATGACAGCCGTCGATTCACTTGAAAAATGAAATCAACGGCCCAGATCGTGGCCCGCACGTACGGAATTTAGGCCGTTCAGCACAGGAGCCGGACTGCGTCCAATAACAACCAAATGCCTTCCACAATCCCCACTTCACAAGTCAACTGTGTGATAGTGATCTATTTTATCATGCTTAAGGATCATCACTAAAAAAGAATATAGTTTATAGAAATTGACAACATTTGTCAAAATTCTATCTTGAAAATAAATTTAAAACTACCTAGTCTCATTATCCTCGATAGTTTGAAAGTAGTCTGCTAGCACTTATTTTTCCTTTTAAATATTGACATCTAGACATATTGATTCAATTAATTTGATTTTAGTGGTAAACATGTGCCAATAAAAGTCTCATTTAATCCACCTTCATACATTAGGTTCTAGCATAGACATTTTAGATTATTTTTCTTTGAAAAAAATAACAATAACATGAGATAATAATAAAGATCCTGAATGCCTCCACTCAATTCAAGCTTTTCTGAACAGCAACAGCAACAAACATGATACTAAATGTAACCAGCAGTAGAACAAGAAGAATGTTAATCGATGGAGGATGGATCAAAAGGACCCAGTGTCTTCTTCCTGATCTTCTAGTACAATACTGGCAAGACCAAGTCTATATGCTGTTGATTTCAAATTCCTGACTAGAACATATATTTCTTTCCTCCTACGCAGCCCCAAAGACATGCTCTTCCATTGTTCCCCTCTAAGGCGACCAAGCAAAACAGCCTCACAGAGACCCACTGCAACTGCCTTCTTGCTGCATCCCATCAAATTACCAAAAAGTTAAAAACCCCAATTTGGAATAGAGATCATGGAGAAAGCAGGCAGCACTTAAAGGCGAACAATTACCTTCCTCGTACAAACCCAGTTGTAACATAACCAATTGGGTTCCTGTACAACTCTCTAGCTGCAGGATCTTCCGGTACTTGAAGTTCCCATTCACCACATGGCTGCTCAACAAAATAAGACTGCGGCACTTGCAATTTTCCTCCGTCATCCTCAGATCTGCATTCATTAGCCAAAAGATGCCTGTGTCAAAAACCAAAAGTAATTTACACGACAACCATTTGAAGGAAGATTTACCTGCTCCAAAGACTTATATCAGCAGAATGAGGGGCACAGACCACAGCCCCCTCTTCAAAAACACCTTCCTTGAAAGCATGCAAAATAACTCTTACAAAACACTGCCTTTTGCAACATTTAATTTGACCATCTGTCCGCTGGTTAATCGTTTCTTCATCCTTCATTACCTTAAGCAAGCATTTCTTCGTCTCAGGCATAAACGGAAATAAAAGTAAGCTGTCACCATTGATGTGAGTCAAGAACTGCGTTAACACATACGACGTCCTCACAACATAGCCACCAAATGTGGTACCATGGCTACCCACAGCTCCTATAGGGCATTCATCACAATGTGCATCTTCAGTTGAGTTGTCAATAGCAAGTTGAATTTCTGTATCATCTCCTGCAATTGATTTTTTCTTCATAGAATCCCATGGCGGCGGAATTGGGACTTTAAGAGGTCTCATGCCAGGAGGACGAAGCTTCACCTTGTTATTTGTAATAGCTTCCTCCATTTCCATATAAGAAGAGTATGCACTGGTATCAGGGAAATCTGAAGGAAAATACGGTAATCCAACCTGAAAAATAAATATATGATCAGTGACTCCTTTTTAATGACCATATGTAGAATTCATGCCAATAAGGGTTAGAATACTTACTTCACAAGCAACCCAATGTCTCTCCCTTAATCCTATTGCCGAAGCACCAGAAACGACAATAGTAGTCCAAAATGCACGGACCCAACTTAAAGGAAGAACAATAGTCCATCTGATAAAATGTATCATCAAAGAGCTATTTAGAATCTAAATAGAGTCTAAGATTCATAGCTTTTCAAGGTAAGCTATAACCCTAATTACGCAACTCCAAAAAAAGAGATCGACAATGAGATCACCATTTATACAATAGACTCAGAAGAAAAAGAATTTGACTGATTTTTCTTCTAGGGGCAGGTCATTTTTCAACATCAGGCTTAACAAAACAAGTTCATTATTTTTCCTGTGGTTAAAAGGTTAACCCAAACAGACATATGAGAAGCGCTCAAAGCCAGTCACATTATTTTACAGCAAATCAGAAGCAATATCAGAATCTTCAACAGTTATACGAGGAAGAAAAGTAAAGAACTAAGAGCAGTTACAATCGATCCTTTGAATGGTGAAATTCCAAAGACAACAACAAAAGCATGTACGCATACACTGTATGAATAAGCAGAATTCAGTGAATGGCTTACCTTGTAACTGAGCCTTTCTGGATATCATGTCTCAGAAGCATGATAGGGCACAATTGACGGGAGTGCCTTGCTTCTGAAGGATCTAGTGTTTCCGATGCTTTATCGTCAAGACAATAGTATTTCGTGCGCTGAAACTGTTTTTTCTTGCAAAGAAGACTTTCCTTCACCGGAGGAGCTATACCTTTATGGGCATCCCATAAACCAACAGAGTCAGAAAAATCATCACCTTCTTTTGATTTCAAGCACAATGATGAGAGGGACTCTCTATTTGTTTCAGAAACCCCTCCAAAATATGTGGATTCCTGAACTTCAGTTTCAGTATTGCCCATAATACCAGGGAGTTTTTCTTCTGAAACACTAGCGGTTTCTTTCTCAAAAAGAACACGTGGATCATTCACTGTCAGAGAAATAATTGGCAAAGCAGAAATGTCCTCCTTCAGCGCATTTGAATCTTCTAGCAGCACTTCACTATCAACCATCCCAGCACCTGAACATTTCTTTAGTGCCCAAACATTGTCTGAAGTACTGCACAACAAAAAGCCATTAATTAGTAACCACTAGAATGTTTGTTCAAAAAACGGACAACAGAATCATCTAGCTCACCGGATAGCAGGATGGAATATCTTCTGAATAAGCTGAGCTGAGCCAGAACCAATGAGTTCCAATTGTGCAAGCTCATTCTCAAGAGATATGCAATTAACTGGCATTCCGCACAAGTTCATCTGAAAGAAAACAGCAAACTGTTGTTACTGATCCATAAATTAAGCAAATCAAAGAATCAACTCAATGAAAAGACATTCAGAGCATGGTAATGTATCTTCTGGATCACGAGATCCCTGAAAAAGAGAAGATATTTAGTTCTATTTATTTCGGGATGGACAAAAGAAACAAAAATAGGAAATGCAAAAGCTTCAAGAAACATCACATACCACAATATTATCGCAAAACCTAAGAATCCAAATGAAAAGATCAGGTTTGCAAGAGAATTTTACACCGACATTAACCAAAACCAAAAGCTAGAGACACGATGACCATTTTAGCTAAGTCACTAAACTCAGGAACCTTTCAGATATTAAGGATTTCTATTCAGATTATTCATTACCTGTTCACATGCAGCCTTCAAAACATCATATCCTTCTTTAAAAGCTGCTGGATGTATCCACACCCAAAGCTCACGGAAGGAAGCACAGCCATCAACCATTCCTTGTTCATTAGGTAAGTCGGTGTTGTGGCATCTCGAACTAGAATTTGCATTTTGTGGCCGCCACATATAAGTTACTGGAGCGACGGTTTTAAAAGACAGTGCCCCACTATGACAAAGCTACCAAACATCCAATCGTATATCAAACTCCTAAAATTTCTACAGAATTTTGTAATGTACATAAAATATCAACGAAGATTAGATTACCCACCATGGCAGTTCCATAATTAACACCAGAAAGTATCCTCTGGGGTGTCTGATGGAAATTTGCTGATGGATAAGGTATCATTACTGTGCTTAGAACTGACACTAAATAATCCTGGAAGAATTAAAAAAATTGTGTCAGACAATTACCAGTAACTGCAGGGTAAATACAGTAGAAATTTTCTTTTTTTTCAGAAACACTCAGAGATAAAATTAAAAATGACATCTGGTAATAATACAGGGTTAGGATATGCCTGCCTCTGGACCCTCCAACTGAATTGCACCATAGTAGCTTGCATCGTGCACAAGAACTCCGTCCTTTAATTTTTTCAGGAGTGCCCTTGAACCACGACCACTATATCATCCAACAGACAAATAAGTGAATGATCTAACAAGCATGTATTGCTGATGCAATGCAGGAGCAGACACACAAAGGTGAACTGCTAAACTTCTTTTTTCATGAATTACCAATTAATGTGACATAAACACTGGAGCAATGAATGTATACGCATAGGCTCAACAGAAAGAACTAAAAGTTTTCCAAGTTCCAAACTTTCTTTCTTGTATATAATTTTCAGTTGAACCAAAAAACAAGCAACCCCTTTACCTGCCTTGTAGACCCAAAGGAAGATAAAATCCCCACAATTTAGTCATGTTGAAGCGCTTTGCAAGCCAAACATGGGTTCTCAATCTCTTGGTACCATCACCAGAAGTAGAATACCCACTCTGATAATTCTTTTTTAGCTCAATTCTCCTAAGAATACGACGAGGTAACTTTTTGTCTTCTTTTTTCTCCAAAGGGTCATCATTGCTACTCCCTCCTGCTCCTCCAATCATCAATCCAAATTTTCGCTTCTTTCTAAATCTGTTCTTCTTTGTAACACGATCGTCGTGCCCAGTTGTCCTCCTTCGTTTATTTCTTTGGGCTCGAAAATCATTATTGGAACGGCTAGCAATAATAGAATGAAGACTCTGGAGTTCAGAAGCTCGAGATTCAGCAAATTTCTGGACATTAAGACTTCCTGGAGGAATGCTTGAAGTTCGACTATTCCCTCCCTCCGTAACCATTTGTCTAGGTTAGAAAGGTAACAATCGACACGTCAAGCTTTTCATCAAACAGTTTGTGTGCAAGGCAGGCGGTAACTAATATAAATTGGGGAAGGGTTTTTCTGGAAAAGTTCAGACAGAGTTTCTAACCTCAAGATCAGTTGGCCGGAGGAGCTTTTTCCGATTTTAGTTTAAAGAGTTATATTTCATAACAATTTGTTATTTCTGTCACAAATAGTTTTTATTTTTTGTATATTTTATGCCACAAAAGTAGTGTTGTGTGTTATTTTTTCTACAAATAATTTTTCGGTGCCTCTAATATTTGTATATCGTGTTAATGGTCGAGTCAGATCGGGTTGGAAGGAATTGGTTAGAATTAGATGATTTGTCAATTTTAACATCGAATTAGAATAAAGTGTAGAAGATATTATCGGGTTAATAGTTGGATCGTGTCGAATCTAAATTGGATAGGTCATATTATTGCACTTACAGTACGTAAAATTTCTTTTGTGGCAGAAAAGACACTGAAAAATTATTTGTGACAGAAATAGCACACAAAACTATTTTTGTAGCAGAAAAGACACCGAAAACTATTTGTTTACACGAAACTTATTTTATGACAATCTCAATATTTAGCTTTCTATTTTGAATAGATAAGTAGACATTCAAAAACCATAATAAAAAATAGGGAAATCAACCTATTTAGTTCTCCAAAAAAATTTCATTTTGCCCGTATAGTTCCCAAATGTTTAACTTTAGCCTGTAAAAGCCCTTACCTATTTACGGAATGCATATAGAGGTTCCACCACCTCTTATGCGGCGGACTTAGGGCAAACTGGTTCCTCCAAATTAGGGCAATAGAATTTAAGGTTTCTTTTTTTATAACTATTTTTATACTGATTTTTTATATTTTGTAAATTTTATAGATTAAAACTGACTATTATTCCTCCGTTCATTGAGCACGTGGATGGCATTAATTTGGGGCTGCCCTGATTCCGCCGTAGAAGAGGTGGTGGAATCTCTCTATTGCAGTCCGTAAATAGATAAGGGACTTTACAAACTGAAACTAAACATTGGGGACTATACTTGCTAAACAAAAATTACCGGGGGACTAAATAGGCTAATTTTCCAAAAAAATAAAAACATTCAATTTATGAGGGTTGAAAAATAATAATTATTTTCTCAAACTTGGGCTTCTCAACAAAAAAGGGAGAAAAGTTTAAAGAGATAAATAATAGTGGTAAGCTAGGTAATAATAATTCAATCTTTTAAGAAGTATAATCAAATTCAGTAATAAGTATAACCACATTGAGGAGAGGTACATCTACCCCAATGGTTTGTGTGCAAGTCAATAAGATCTCTTATATACAACTAACTCTGTGTAACCTAAAGTTCTTCCCAGCTGACAAAATGAAGAGAGTATTCTAGAGATTCTGCATGGCGGTAAATGGTATAATAGTCTTTGTACTATAAACTATATACCCAATATAAATGGACAAGCAGAAAGCCACTATTGAAAACAAAAGCGAAAACGCTCTAGTTGCATCCCAACCGCTTCTCTCGAGTGTTGGAGTTCTGGGAATAATATCCAGATAAACCCAATCACAGTTGATCGAATAGTGTCCTGATCCATGCCATGCTTTCCCATCCATCGGGTACCAGAACGCTACTGAAACATTGCTTGATTTCCCAATTGTAAACTGAACATCCTGCACAACCAAAACCCAACAACCACCATAAAAAATAAAAACTCTCTTTCCGGAAACCTCCACTAAAAAACACATGCAAAAGAACATAATCACCAGTCAGTCAAATGATGTTTAATTATCTTCTAGCAAAAGTTTTATTTTTACCTGTTGAAGACGGTCCGTTGTTCTCAACGGCCTCGAGAATTCAAAGTAGTATGTTCCTTTTTTATCATCTGATGCTGATGAATATGGGCTGTCTTCCTCCACGAAACCTACTTTACACAAGTTATAGTGAAACTTAGTACTTCTACTACCGAAGAAATAAGCTAGAGAAATAAAGAGTCGAGGAGGAAACCTGCATGATCACTTAAACTACTGTGCCACCATGCGCCTTTCCAATCATTTTGTGCACTTGTATCGTTCCCTATCGGGAAGGACATAATATAACTATGAATATGAATCCAAGGAAAAGAAGAACAAGTTTAGTGTGGAAATGATTATGCATCATGGTCGGATATGCTACTTCCCCTTAAAGATTCAAAACACAAAGTCAGTGTCTCCTGTCCCATCTAGATGAAAGAAAATCCTAATAAGACTCCGAGTTTTTGTTTTATAAATGAATTGACAGTCTACTATTAAATTTATCAATTGCAAGTGAAAATTTAACGACTACTTGATGTAGAGAGGAGAATAACCTCTCAGTTTCAACTAAATATACTTGGAAAATATTAGACCATTAGCAATATGTAGTAAGAAGTAATATGATTAGCAACTAACCAAGTAGCATCAAAGTCTTTTCTGAAATCATATAAATCAGCTTCAAATTCTCTTGTTTTTTTTGGTTACATAAGATTACTACATGTAATTAAACGACACTCTCCCACCTCTGTCCAATGACCAATTTACCAATATCTTGAGGTTATTGGAAAAGTTCAAGGAATGAGCATATGATTAAAGGAGGAGACAAAATGATTCTTCACTCCTGTTCACCTACATCAAATTCGGTGGAAACTACGGATTTTCCTTAAAAAGTAATCAATTTGATAATACCTGTTGGACCAAGACCATCAGGGTAGAGGCAGTGTGGATTCCAAGCATATACATCAACCAGATGCCCAAATCTGCTCGAAAGGATTGAAAATTAAGAAAATGACATGCTTGAATTTATTAAAATATACATAACAGCTCTTGAAAGTACAAAGCTGCATCATTTAACCTGTCACCTCCATTTCCCTCTCGATTGTCAATCGGGTTGCCTCCGTATAGTCTTCCAGGAATAGCATTTCCTATGGAAAAGTGCATAAGATCAACCTCATGGCCATGACACGCCTTGTTTGAGCAAGTACCCGGTCCTTCTTCACAGCCACCCATCTTACAAACGACAGACAGAATAAATACATGAAGTTTCCTTCCATGTGATTATACGGTTGACAAGATAATACACCACAAGGGAAGATTGAAAAGTAAAATTTTATTAGTCACTGAACAACTTACTCTATGATAAGATGCATTTTCTCCAATTTGAAACATGAGAGCACAGAGGGGCATTTTGTATTTTCTCTGCAACAGGGGGAAAAAAGAAAGATAAAGCATAAAACTTTAGGCTCTCACAAGTAATCTACCAACTTAAAGTTCCGCCATTCTGTTTTCTCTTTCTTTTCAAATTGGAAAGTAGAGGATAAAAAATTAAAAAAAAAAAAAAGATTTAACTATAACCTCCACATCTAATGTAGAATAGTACACGAATAGTTTATAGCTTAATATCACGAAACAGAAGTATCGGATGCCCTGATCAGATACAATCAGGAGAACATGTGTATAATAAAAACGAACAGAAAATGCTGGAATTCGGTATCCTTGAACTGTTAATGAACTAATCACTTTGCAAAATGAACAGTAAGACTCTAACTAAATTGAAGTAGATTTAGCAAAAGCGAGGTTATCCATTGGACCCAAGAAAAAAAATAAAGTTACAAAAACAAAACACAAGGCCAATCTTCTATCCTAACACTAGAGGAAGCCATTGCCGGTTCCTAATCCCATTAACAAGTTAAAAGCAGAAAATCAATCAAAAATAAAATTATGACTTAATTTGAAGAATAAAAAGTTCAAAGCAGCAACCTTTGATGTTATCATGCCAAGAAAGTTGAAATAATACACACATCTAAAATAAATTTGTCATATCTGCTAAGTGAGAGAGAGGAAGAGTAAATCAAAATCAGATGGCTGGGAGGGACATGTTCCTATTGGTCACTCATTTACTTTTGTTTATTAACTAAAGTGATGTAGTTTTGTTCAATACGACATCACTTAGCATATATAGTTAATTTAGAAGCTATTTTGTCTTGTTTGTCTTCCAACTTTGCTGGCACAACTAGAGTACTGGAAGTGGTGATTCTCTGACAAAGAATCAGTTCCTGGGCTGCCATTTGCTGAGAAAGAATCAACAATTCTCACTGTTGATTCTAGGGTATATTCAGAAAAGGGATGAGCTGGATGGAGGAGATCGATTTGGGGAAATGAACCCTAACTATAAATAGACAGTTACAGCAAAGAGGAAGGGGTCCAGAAAATATATGACAAATTGGCTGCTGCCATTATCTTCTCCCTTATTATTGCTTGCAATGGTCGGGAACGGAGATTGCAACTAATGGAGAACAGCAGCAGAATGCCCTGAGTTTGTCAATTCTTTCCTTCTTAGTTCAGTAGTTTTTCTAGTTAAGATTATGAGCTTATTACGGGGACTGTGATCCTGTACTACTGTTTCTGAGTTTGATTTCAGAACTTCTCTTTGTCTGATTTCATTATATGTTTGGTTAGAATGAGCCAGTTAGCTTGGTGATTCAGTTTATGTATGAAGTGGAGACTTGACTCATTTTAGTTTCAGTTAATTTATATATATATCAAATAGCTTGGACTTTGCTGTTGCATTTGGTTGTTATCCTCTGTGTTGGTCTGTTGCTTTGTGTTTTAGTCTGTCATTTTCACTCCAAGCCTTGAGGACAAGGCTTGTTTCAAGGAGAGGGAATTGTCATGACTGGTATGTGAAGGAAGAGAAGCTACCAGGAATCACATATAAGAAGGAGTTCATATGTGTTTTTGGAAGGAAAGTCAGTTGAATTGGAATGGTGTAATTTGGGAATTAGGGCATCTAATCAAAAGTCCCTAATTAAACCCAAAACGACGCAGTTCTATTAAATGACTCCCTAGCCTAAAACGAGGTCGTTTAATCACATCCCTAATTAAATAAATTGTGGGCAAAAGAGGGAAGAAAGATATCAGCCTTTCTCAAGGTTGCTGCTATGCTTGCTGGGAACTATTCATCATCACTGTTGATTCTCGGTGTCAGTGGCAGTGTGCTGAGCTGGAGGGACCAGATCAACATTGGAAAGACAACCCTAAGTATAAAAGGGGAAACTTTCCAAATGGAGGGGCATTCAGAAAAATATAGCCAAAGTGGCCATTGCCATTCCTCCCCCTTGTAAGCTTCTTGCATTCTTATCACCCTTTCCCCCTCTCCATTAGACTCTTCTTCTGTTTTCCCCCATTTCTGATACAATTTCTTTCCCCTTAAATTCTATCTGTTCTCCCATTTCTGAAGCTGATTCAAGTTCACTCAAATGCAGGATCATTGATTTGCCTTGCAGCTGTGGAAAAATACTTGGAGTTTGCTTTCTTTTACCTCTTTTCAGTATTGCTATTAGTTATCTATTAGTTAGTTGGTTTACTGAGGACTGTGATCCTTTTTGAAGTTATTAGTTAATGAGCTTAAATCCAAATAGATATGTACTGAACTTCCTACCAATTGCTTGCAATATAAATATACATATCCTTTGCTCATTTGATTATTTATGTGACTTGTTGGTTGAGACTTTTGAGTCTCTTAGCTGATTGTGGGGTTTAGATTGAGTCATTGTCCTTGTGAAATCCTTTGGGACATGACAAATTGGTATCAGAGCCTTGAGGACAAGGCTTGAGGAAATGAATGTGACGATCTCATATGTAGGGCTGTCAATGGGATCCAAAGACCCAAATCTAGACTCACATTTACTAGACTCAAATCAGATATAAGACAATATTTTTTTTGATCCAAATTTCTATATGGATTTGGGTCCAACACAAAAAAAAACTAATATGAATCTAATAAGATCCATATTGGACCCAATAGACTCAAGAGATCCAACAAACCCACAAGAGATCCATATTGGCCCCTCATGCCCTCACATTCCACCATTCTTAAAGCTCTGTCTTCTTGTTAGAGTTGGTAAAGAAGAAGGGGAATATTCGATATATGGTTAATCTAAAAAAAAAAAATTATTTGGGCTAATAAAAAAAAATCTGGGCTAATTTTTTTTTAAAAAAAAGAGCTAGGCTCACATTAGGCTTGTTTTATGCCTTTTGTTCAAATATGATTTTTTTTTTTTTTTTGCGTTTATTTGGAGAAAAATTATATTATTTTATATAGAGGTGTGCATTCGATATATGGTTTGGTTTTCCGAAACAAAATTTCGGTATTCGATTCGCTTTTATAATATTTTATGAAAAATAAATTGAATCAAAATTATATGAAAACTAAATACCGAATACCGAAATTATTTCGAAATTATACAGAAATCAAATATCGAAATTTATGTCACCATTCATTATTTTTAATTTTTAATTTTAAAAAAAAACTAACATTTTACAAGTTTTTATTGACGAAACAAAAAATGAAAATCAGACTAAAAAAAAATATTTTTTAAAAAACAAAATCCCCCACTTTTGTTTAACAAAAAAAAAGTCAAAAAGCCTAATACATTTTTAAATTAATATAAAAAACAAATCAAAATTACCTTCTTTTTTTTTTATCGAAAAAGATTGGAGAAGAAAACGTGATTTCCTTTTTATGCAAAACTTATTTCATTTTAAATCTCCGGATCATAATGAACGTCTGAGGCTTGAGGAAATTGCCATGATCACTTTTTTAGGATTTGTTTATGGGTAGACCCTAAACCCATTGAGACTCAACATAGTTGGGTCCAGACCTTAATTAAAAATGTTTATACCCAATATAGTAAGACTTGGACTCAAATTTTTTTATAGTGAATCTGGGCCTGGATCCTAAATTATGGATCAAATAGGCCCAATTGACAGCCCTACTCATATGCTTTAGCTTTTCAAGGGAAATATAACTGTTACAGAATCAAAACTTACCCCTTCACATATGCATACTTTCCATCCACTTGTAACATCAAGAACACATCTTTCCCATCGTGCACGGCCTACAATAACCCAGGTAAATTACTTCTTTTGAAATTCTAATAATTCTAAATTAAAAAAACATATCACATGATAAGATCAGCAAAACAGGAGGTATATCTTGAGAAGAACCCAATTCATTCTTAAAAAATAATTACAAATTACAATAAAGGAAGTACCTTTACAGTCATTTTACCATCATTATACTCCTTATCAGCATCTGGGTCTAACGCCGGCAAAAGGGAGAAATCTGAGCCGGAAATGGTTTTCCAATCATCGATTCGGCCATCAAGGGTAATGATTCCAGGTCTAAATTCTGCCTGAATTCGGATCTCTGAGTGCGAATTGCAGTTCCACTGGCCTGATTCCTCGTGGGAATTCACCAACACCGAGTTGTTTAAGCTCAAAATCATTATCAAAACCGCCAGAACTCGACGCATTCTTATCATTAAGAGAATGGAACAAGCAGGATATTTGAATGTTTATTATTAGCCAACTATTCTAACATGTAGCTATACATATGTAACTAGAAAGAACGCAATATTTAACTGCGCAATTTTTATTTTTTTTATTTTTTTTTGAGTACTCAGAAGTAAGAGGTGGAAAGTCACTTAGATAGGGAAGATTAAGACGTCTACGCCTGCAGGGAGGGAAGATAAGCCTAAGGAGGAGAAATTATTTGCCCATTATCGGGAGATATAGGAATCGAATACGGGACCTCCGCCCACCCCGTGTTCAAATAGCCTTAACACTTGGGCTACCCGATTTCCATAATTGCGCAATTATTATATATAATAAAAAAGTAATATACACGAGAATCGCATTAAATGACCACCAACTATTTATACCCTTCAAAAGTTGGCCGTAAACAAAATATTTAGCGCTTTTTTACCATTAACATTTTATGGCCGTAAACAAAATATTAATATTTTACGGGCCACAGTTTGTAAACACCAGTAAAAATTACGGCCAATTTCTCTAAAAACTCATCATGTGCTGACACGTGAAGAGAATTTTGGTCATTTTTATTATTTTCTTCCCTAACTCTAACACCCTTGAAACACCGCCACACCTGACCAACTTCACCCAACCCGACCCCAACCAACATCCTTCTTCGGCGAACAACCGTCCTCCATCCTTGGCGAACCACCATCTTCCATCTCTGAACAAATTTTATAGTTATTGAATTTTTTGTAAGGACCTAGACCCAACCAGTATCCGTAACTGTTAATGGGCTCATTTTGCGAAACAAAATTTTCAACTGAATTTTCTTCAATAGCGCAAGTCAAAATTAATACTTTTTTACGTTAAGGAATACCAAAAATCCTAAATATATTGATTCTTTATGATTACTTAATTTATACTAATTAATCTATAACATTTTCAATTAGTTTTTACTAGGAGTTACGAATTTTTTTTTTTTTTGATGAAAAAAGATCTATTCATTACTGAGTTCCCCATTACATTCAATAGGAATATCCAACCACAGACCAGAAGTAGCTTGATCACATAGCACTTCTGGGGGAATGGATTGCAAAGGAATATTTCCCTGTTTACAAGTAGATCTTGCCCATTTTGCAAGATTATGAGCTGCAAAATTACAATTCCTAGAAATTGGACAAATTTTCCAAGACTTTATGCTTTTCAAAATGAGACGACACTGATCCGTAATCGCTTTACCCTGCCATTCTTCTGATTCACTGTGCCCTTTAAGCGACAAAATCACATTTGTTGCATCTCCTTCAAAGATAACCTTGTCATACCTGCATTCTTTAGCCATATGGATAGCAAGAAGAGGCGACTTTGGCTTCTGTCGTGAAAGCATCAGGGCGCTAAACCAGACTCCACCCATGTTTTCATAATTCCACCATGTTCATTCCTGGCTAGAGCAGAGACAGTAAACTTGTCATTAAAGAATGATGCATCAAAGTTGATTTTGATCCATCTTGGAGGCGGTCTTATCCAGTCCTTCGCTACAGATTGGACCTTTTTTTTGACGTCTCTCCTTATAGCAGCTTCATTGTAGGATATTGCCCTTACCATGATACTATCACTTATCTCTTCCCATTTTTTTTTTTTTACCACCAAAAGTGATGGAGTTTCTTTCCTTCCAGCATTGTTCAAAGGTGACCACTGCAAAATTAGAGAATTCATTACAATCAGCAATATCAAAAGGGAAGACCATATCCGGCCTCAGAATGACTTCCAACCATTTGTCCTTTTTCCATAATTTGAAGCCCTCCATATTAATGTTCCATTTTGACCTCATCCAGATGAATCTGACCAAAGGACAAGTAATAAGGAGGTGCTCAAGGCTTTCATTTTCACTATCACAAAGGTTACAAAGAGGGTTACCAGTATCAACAAATCTCCCAATATTTTCTTTAGTAGGCAGAATGTTAGACATTAATCTCCAAAGAAGATGTTTATGTCTAGGGTGCAACTTTGTTTGCTAGATTTTCTTCCACATATTTCTTGGGACAGAAGGTAGAACATCATATCTCCAATGTTGGTCAACTCGGTAAGCAGACCTAACCGAGAACTTCCCTGACTTGGAGGGAGACCAAACAAAGGTCGAGGGTTCCAAATGATTTGGAATTTGGATCTTAAGTATCCCTGAGGCAACATTATCAGGGAAAGTACTTCTAATCAAGTTAACATTCCAGGAGCAAGTATCAGAATCCATCAGCTGATATATCCAAATAGGTCCTCCATCCACTCTAAGATCAGCATTAGGTTTGAATCCCTCTAGACCAGGAATCCAAGGATCAGTCCAGATTCTTTGTGTAGGATGATTTCCAAGCTTGTAACACATCCCCTTTTCCAGAGTCTTCCTACACCCCCAGATGGCATTCCAAACCCAGGACCCAGTACCTTTATAATTTCCAGCATGCAAAATATCATCACATTCAAGGTACTTAGCATGCATTTGAACAACCCAAGGAGTCTCAGGTTCAGTCATCATTTTCCAGGCAAGCTTTGTGTTGAAAGCATGGTTCATGTCCCTTGTTCTTCTAAAACCCAAACCCCCATTTTCTTTAGGTAGGCAGATTGTGTCCCAAGATTTCAGATATAAATGCCTAATCTTATCATCCCCAAAGCCCCACCAGAATCTTCTAATTCTTCTATCAATTTCCTCACAGATACTAATGGGAAGGCTTATTGTTTGCATAGAATAAGCAGGAAGGGCTTGCAATACAGATTTTATGAGTACCACTCTTCCTGCTTGGGACAGATTCTTCATCTTCCATCCTGCAAGTCTACCACTAACCTTTTCCAAGATATCCTCAAAAGCTTTCATTTTTGTTGAGCCTTTACAGAAGGGGAGGCCTAAGTGTTTAAGATTGTGCATGCACTGTTTCATAGAGAGATGATTGCAAATGGTTATCCTGCTTGAATTTGGGACATTCTTGCTGAAATGAATGGTGGACTTTTCCTCACTAATAAGTTGACCAGACCAGGAACAATACAAATTGAACAGGTCTCTCACCCTGACAGCCTCCTCTTCTTGAGCCTTGCAATAGATGATAAGGTCATCCGCATAGAGCAGGTGTGAAATTTGGGGACTAGTCCTTGAGATTTTTACACAATGAATTTCACCATTGTTGACAGCTCTAGAGATCAGCCTGGATAAAAGATCAATAAATATGACAAAAAGACCAGGAGATATAGGATCTCCTTGCCTAATACCTCTAGAAGGGGTGATACAACCAAAAGGAGAACCATTGACAAGGATGGAAAAAGAAGGGGATGAGATACAAGAATTAATGAGATTTAAGAAGACATCAGAAAAGCCATGCAATCTCAAGATAGAAATCAAAACACTCCATTCTACCCTATCATAAGCCTTAGCCATATCAATCTTTAGGGCCATAAAACCCACATTACCAGTTTTTTTATTTAAAAAGTGCATAATCTCTTGGTTAAGGATGGAGTTGTCACTAATGAGCCTTTTAGGAACAAAGGCAGATTGCATGGGGGAAATAATTTTGTCCAGGAGTGGTTTAAGCCTATCAGAAATAATCTTGGAGATAATTTTGTAGCAGACATTGCAAAGTGCAATAGGCCTAAACTGATCCACTCTAACAGCAAATTCTTTTTTTGGTATTAAAACAAGGAAAGTATGGTTGCTTTTATTTTCAAGGATACCAGTAAGAAAAAAGTGTTTGGTAGACTCAATGACTTCATTCTTAACAGTAGACCAGTAGTATTTAAAGAAATTAACAGACATGCCATCAGGCCCAGGGCTCTTACTATCACTCATACCAAAAACAGTATTCTTTATCAGCTCATCAGATGGCACAGAACAAAGATCAGAATTGTCCAAGGCAGAAATAGAAGGAGAGATTAAGTTCTCCAAATCAGGGGGAAAGTAAGGTTTAGAGGAAGAGAAAAGATTGGAAAAATATTGGCCAAATAAATGACCAATATTTTGCCAATCTGTTTCCCAACTGAGATCCTCTTTCTGGATATGGTCGATCCAATTTAACCTTCTCCTAATAACAGTAGATAAATGAAAGAAAGTAGTATTAGCATCACCTTCCTCCATACCTTGGCTTTTGGCCTTGTCTCTCCATAGCAGTTCCTCCCTCAAAAGCAGCTCATCTAGCTCCTTTTGCTTTGCAGATTCCAAGTCTAGGTTAACAGAGGATTGAACCAAGTTTTGAATAAGACCTATCTCTAATTTGACTCTTCTAATAGAGGATTGAATGTGACCAAAACAAGATTTGTTCCACTTCTTAAGGGCATTTCTAGTGGAGGCCAGCTTAAGATTCAAATGAAGGAAATGAGGACCCTTTAAGGTGTAATTCCAAGCATCAGACACTACAAGGCTAGACATTGGGTCTCTAGTCCACATAGATTCGAATCTGAAAGGCCTAGGGCCTTGACTATAGTTTGGGTGAGTATCTAGAAGAAGTGGATTATGATCCGAGTTGAGAGCAGGAAGGTGAATGATTTTAGCCTTGGGAAAGAGAGTTCTCCAAGTAGAGTTTATAACCCCCCTATCCAACCTTTCTCTAATGTTTGCCCTACCCTTTCTTTTGTTGTTCCAAGTAAAAGAGGAACCTTCAAAGCCTGCATCTATCATGCCCAAGTCATCTAAGATAGTACCTAATCCACCTCTACTCCCCGAGGCAAAAGGTCTACCCCCAGTTTTATCACTCTGGCTACAAACTGAGTTAAAATCCCCAATAATAAGCCAAGGGCCAACAAAAGAATCACCCAACTCAGTCAAACAGTCCCAGAAATGGTACTTGCCATAATTGTTTGGGGGACCATACACACAGGTCATATACCAAGAAACAGAAGGTGGATGAGAATAAATAAGGGCATTAATACATTAGTTATTAGTAAAAACAATATCAATCCTAATGTGGTTTTTCCAAGCAAGAACCAAACCACCTACTTTACCCACAGAAGGCACAATAGAACAATCATGGAAACCAAGAGCTAACACAATACCATTAATTTTGGACAAGTCCGAACATTTTAATTCACTGAGGAAGACACAAGAAGGTTTATAAGTGTTACACATATCCCTAAGCGTTCTGGACACCGAGGCCCGGGAAATACCTCGGCAGTTCCATGAGATTGTAATCATTGGGGGTGAAGGGCCACAGAGAGGCCCGCACTCATATTGGATTTAGGGGTAGATACCTCATGAGACACAGAATTTTGAGAGGTCCGTTCACTATCCTTGTTTTGGGATGAAGACGGAGAGCTGAAGAAGTCTTGTTGAGGGCCTTTCTTAGCCTCTCTTTTAACATGAATAAACCTCCTGCGGATGAGCACCACCTCCTCTTCCCGGAGCAAATCAGAATTTCCTTCCACCATATCAACAGATTGCACAGATTGTTCAACCCGTTCGTCATCAGACTTAGGTTCTTCAACAAAAAAATGGTTGATTTTGTTTATTTGGGACTATTTTGGGAAAGGGGATAACTGATCTATCTTCTGAGATATGGAATTTAGACAAATCAAAAGTAATCTTAGGGATTTGGGTACAGGAAATTTGGATTTCAGAGTTCCGGTTCAGGATCTCCTTAGGGATACCCGCATTATTCTTATGTTTTTTCCAACTATTTTGGGTTGGGTCCCCATGTGGTCTTTTGATGAGTAAAAGGTTTTTTGACTGGGAGTCTAGGGAAAGGCATGTGGTTTGGTTTGGAAGGTTTAACAAAAGTGGTATGTGGTCCATAGTATTTTGATCCGGTTTAGAGACAGAATCCGTTGGGATGGATTTGGCCTGACAGTTTTGGGTAGAAGTTGGGACTGGCTGGCAGGTTGTTTTTTGGATTAATTTTTGGGCTGGGCTTGTAACTAGACCCCGAATGTCCCATTGGTTTGAAATTGAATTAACCTGGGTCAGGTCTCCCATATCTTTTTCCCCAACTTTAAAAGTCTGAGATTGACTGATAGGAAAGCTCTGAGAGACTGATAGGACAGGATTGGTGTCTCGAGGTTTTTCAGACGTATCAATCACCACCACAACACCGGAATTTGCGCCGGAGTTTACCATACCTTCAGATGTATTTTCTTCAAGTTGTGAAACCAGTATTTTATGCTCAGTATGGATTTGATTTCCAAGTCTCTCAAAAGATCCATCCTTAGCTACTCTCATATTATCATCAAATATAGATCTTCCATCCACAGAGTTCTCTTTTGGTGCAACCACAATCTTACAAGAATTTTCAACATGACCAATACGACCACACCCATAACAGAAGTCAGCGAGCCGTTCATATTTGAAGACAACCCACCTTGTATCTTTACTACCATCATTCTTTTGCATCAGAAAACCAGTTTTGAGCGGGTCTTCCAGTTTGATATTTACCCGAATTCTCATAAATCTTTTCCCAATCGGTGGAAATTTGTGGTCATATTCAGATTCAATAAATTTACCAATGTAGTTTCCAATATTCAAAGCATTCAGGCCATTCATCTTATCTGGGGGAATATTATGGACTTGAACCCAGAAAGGGGATTCCTTAAAACTTATCTCCTTCAAGGTGATACTCGGATCCCAAGGTTTAAGTACTATATGTGCTCCTCTGAAGTACCACGGAGAGGAGTCCATAATTCTGTCAAAATCTGACTTCGACTGAAAGTTGCATTGATAGAAATTATCTTCTAACATGGAGAATTTAGCCTTATTTGCAACATTCCAGGCTGAGCACATGGTAGCCATAAAGGCTCTGAAATTTTGTTTTTTCTGGGACAGAACTTTCGCAATCACAATGTACACCTTTGGAGAATTTATAGGGAATTGGGGATTAGTAATTAATAGGGGTAATAAAGGATCCATGACAAAAGAATCAAGCAAATAAAAGAAAGAAAAAACCAAAAAAAACTAAACACAAAGACAGAGGAAGAGGACAAAGAGGAAGAGATTACTAGGACACAAGACTAAAGACAGTCAAAAAAGAAAAAAAATTGGACAACCTGATCTGCAAAGCCCAAGGTTCCAAATCCAAGCCGGTGGGAGTTAACTTCTCTAGAGAGAAGGAGGAGGATTCTCTAAACTAGAGAGGATTTGGTCCTAGGAGTTACGAAATTATTTCATTACTTTCTTATTAGCAAATTACATATTCCTGGTAATAATGAGGATTTAACTCCATGGAACAAGTTTCTCCCCCGAATTAAAAAATGAAAATAAAAATATCATACTATAAAACATCTAAAAAAAAATGTAACGTTAAATATACATAAATTATTTATGCCAAATAGAATATAAAATAATGGTTTTGGGAGGTATGAGGTGCAATCTTTAGAGGTTTGCATTAGACTGTCACTGATTTAACAAAAATGACAAAACATGGCATTGAAATTTTGGGGCGGGAGGGCAACATTTTTGTTCGCGACGGAAGTCTTGCCACGTCGTCCAGGACGGAAGTCTTCGTGACTTGAGGACGGAATTGCCACTTCTGTCCTCATATTACTGCATTTTTGCAGTGTCTAGTCTTTTCTCAATTTTGTTTTTTTGACCATGCATTATTGAATTAAATATCTGAACGATTTTGGTATTTTCGTTCACATTTTTGACCGATTTTTAGAGACTTGTCCATTCAAAAATTCAAAATTTTAATTTTTGAATTTCCAATTACATTTATAAATAACTTCTCAACCTCTCCACAATCTACAACATTTTCAACTCTCAAATCCAAAATTTCTTATCCTCTTCACATTTCATTCTTTCTAAATTCATTTCTCCTCTTAAAAAATCATCCCTTAAAATGGCAAACTTTTCATAATTTATTCAAAAAGAAATGCGTAACAAATTCAGAGATGTTGATTTTACCAGAGAATGGCCTGCAGAATACGAGCAGGTGTTAATAGAAATTTGTTGTGATTTTAGTACACTAGGTTACAATGGTGAAAAACGTTGGTCCAATTCATACAACGAAATTGTGTACGGAATGAACTCCGTCACCGGCGGACAATTCAAAATAGAAATGATCGATGCAGGTGTAGCAAAACTGCGCAGCTCGATTTTGAGATTTTGAAGCACTTAAGCGTGAACCATGATTCAAGTACGACGGTAGGACCAACATTGTTGATTTGGATGGTACTGAAGTCCAGTGGGAGGAATACGTTGTGGTAAGTTGCATGTAATTACGACACACTATAATAATTCAATGTTTTCATAACTTACATGTTTGGTTTATATAACTCTGCATTAGGCTAATCCAAGGCTAAGCAGTACATAAGGAAAGACAAATTTTTCTTTATCCTTCTTTGCCATATTTTTGGGTATGAAGGAAGAGCATTTGTGGACGAAGTCGGTCAGTGTTCAAGATCACCGGAAGAGATAACTGTGGAGGCTCCCCCGACTACCCGATGTCAAATGCATCGTGCAACAACACTTCTATATGAAAAATGTTTGAACATAAATTTTAAAAGAATTAGGGTTTGAATAATCGGGACTTTTAATTTTTATATTTTCAATGTAATTTTTTTTCTATGAATCGAATTTAATTCTTAGTTTTATGATATTTAAAAGTTCTGATATGAGTAATATTAAAAAAAAATTTGACAACACACTAAAAATAATAATAATGTGGACATTTAGGGGAAAACCTTTTGGCCCTTGAGGACGGAAGTGGGAATTCCGTCCTCGCCAGAAGGTTTTTCCCCTGGAGACGTTCGTGGCCTGAATTTTTAGGGATAGAAAATCCTATCCCTTCACTACCAAAATCTTTATAAAATCCAATAACATTCCCTCCATTTTTCTTACCTCAAACAACATCCTCCAAACTATTTTTTCCAACCAAACCTATCTTTCCTTAAGTTCATATATTTTGTGTAAAAAAAATGGCACTTGAATGTCCGATGAGATTGTATTAACATTTCGACCACAATGTAGTGTACGAAAATGGTGATTTTCCCCGTTTTGCAGAGCCAAGCGAAAGAAGTATGGAAGTTATACAAAAACTTTTATTCCGCCAATTTTGCCACAGAATATGTCGGCGCAAATGAGTCGATCTTTCTAGTGTCACTGTTTAATGATTCGTCCATTCTTTATATCGACGTACAACATGGTGATGTATAATGTTGTACATCTTAACGACGGAGAAGATCTAGAGAATTTGTGGGGGAATCCAAACGGATTTCAAACTACAAGGGATTCATGTTGGTGCTTTGTTAGAACCAATGCAGAGACATGTAGATAGTTTTGTAATCCCAACAACAGAATTTTCGCCACAGACATAATTTGTTCCGTAATCATATTTTCCAGAGTCAAATCCCATACCAACTATGCCCCCACTGTCTAGTTACGAACCTTGTATAGATAATTCGATCATGGATTCCTTGGGTCCAATATCAGACATTGACGGTGTTCCGGAAACGGAAGACGACTTCGCAGACAATAGTGCTAGAGAACACGAAAACGACGGGTCGAGAAAGATGTAGAGGCGGTAGCGGAAGATGCCATCTTTGAAATCCAACAACAAACCGCTGGACCAAGTAATGAAGAGACAGTCCAAGAGCCTGAACCAACTCCATCTACCTCCGCCCCAGCTATTCCAGACTGGAATATGTCGTCATACAGTAACTATGCTAATTTTGCCTGTTGGAATGATATGGGTTCCATGGAACCTGACCTTGAACTGACATACAGGGAAAAAATAATTAAAATATGAAAACCCAATTTTTTCCGAAATATGTTTGGAGATGCAGTTGAAGGATAAACGTGAGGCAATGTTGGCATTTAACGTGTGGCATGACAAGATGACCTTGAGGGAGTGGAAAAGAGACAAGAGCAACAGTCAATGGTTCAGCGGGGTTTGTAGAAACTTAACAGAAAAACCCGATGCAGTTGGTACATTCGCGTTAACCATAGCAGGGTGGATGAAATGTGGACGGTTACCAAGCTTAACAAAGGCCACTACTGCTTGATGGACCAGAATAAAAAAACGCAACATGTCCTCCAGCTACATTAGGGTAAAAAATATATACTTTGTACAGGCTGATCTTGAAATTTCTGTTAAATTGATTAGGGCTGCTTGTGAAAATAATACGAGTTTGACTTGTACCTATAGAAAAGCTTGGTATGCTCGCCGACATGCTATAGAAACACTTTTTGGTACTTAGAAATCAACTTTCCAGGTACTGCCACAGTATATGCAGGCACTACATGATTCTAACTCTGGGTGCTATAGTCAAATTTGTTTACCATCAACAACTAACTGTTAATGGCCTTAAGGTGTTCAAGGCATTGTTCTGGACATTTAAACCGTTAGTTGACGGTTACAAGTGGTGCCGACCTATAATTTCAATTGATGGCACACATCTTAGGGGGAATTATAAAGGGGTACTCTTGGCTGCAAGCACTTAGGATGCTAACAATCAAATTTTACCCATTGCTTTTGCATTGGTCGAATCAGAGGCAACTTCCACTTGGTCATGGTTCCTTAAAAACTTAAGGGAACATGTTGTGAAAAACTTACAAGTTTGTCTTATTAGCGATCGTCATGCCGACATTCTTAGTGTCGTGGCTAGCGTCCCCCGGATGGCAACCCCCAATGGCAGTGCACCGATATTGCCTTAGGCATTACAAGTCAAATTTCCACACTCATGCAAAAAACTAGAGAATTGAAAAATTATGTGTGGATTGCTGCAACACAAAAGAAAAAAAGTAAGTGCGATTTTTATCTTGAACGTATTAAACAAAAAGATGAGGATGCATTAAACTGGTTGATGCAACATCCCAAAGAGTTGTGAACTTTGGCATACGATGGGGAAAGCGTTTCAGTTACATGACGACAAACATGTTTGAGGCGCTTAACAGCGTTTTGAAACAGTCTAGAGCGATGCATTTGAAAGCTCTTGTGGAAATGATGTTTTTCAAGCTTGTATATTATTTTGACACACACCGAGAAGACGCTAATAGTTGTCAAACGTCATTCCCTAAGAGAACATGGGATCAATACTTCACGTACGAACAAAAAGCAGCAAGTTTGACTGTGCAACGACACCGTAAAGACCAAGGTATCTATAGGGTCATGTCCCCCGACATAGAGGACCTGACGAATGTGGAAAAATATACACGGTCAACTTATCAGCTCGTGCTTGTAACTGTGATAAATGGTCTACTTATTCAACTTACATGTCATTGCTGTGTCCAAATTGATAATGGAGGATGCTTCTAAGTATATGCACCCTGTCTATTCTCTCGAGCATTATAGAAATACGTACAAGTCCATTTTATACCCTGTACTTGATCCCATTCATTGGAGACTTTCTCATTTTGATATGACACATCACCCTCCTAACATGAAAGGTATGCAGGTGGGTCGACCTCAAAGGCAGAGATTTCAAATGCCTATGGACACAGAGCACAAGGGAACTCAAAGAGAAAAGAAGTGCGGCCACTGTAAACAAGTCGGTCACATCCGGAAGACTTGCCCCATGTTAGCAAATCTTGACCAAGCACCTCCTCAACATTAATTGTATTTCAATTTTACTAATTTGTAATAGTTTAGAATGTATAAATTATCAATTTTGTTAGCAATAGTATAAAGTTGTTTTAAATGTATTTAATTTTTTTCATTCAATATCCAAAAATTGCAAACATTACAATGACTTATTATTAAAGTTGACATAATACATTGGCAAAATCATCATTCCCGGGCCTATAATTAAGGATATCGTAAGAGGCTGGATGAATTTGTACATGGTCACCGGGTGTAATCTTGAAAACACAACAAACTCATCACACTCCCAAAAAATAGTAATCGTCTTCGCCTTCGTCTCTAGCCACTTGGAGTGTCAATTTGTTCCCGTGAAAATTGCGCATGTGTAGTACTTCGGGGATTCCAAGCTGCATTCTAACACACCATTGCATGTAGTTTCTATATATCCACTGTACACGGGAAACAACATTACAACTCATACCTGTAAAATGAACGAATTTATTACTAAAATTTTAATATTAGAAAACGTACCGGTTTAGAAAGTGTCAAATAGGTTTTGTCAATGTCTATTCGAAAACTCTGCCGGAAAAAAGCTCCGTCAGAGGGATACGATAATTCGCCCTTCAGGTAACCTATCTCGGGCCCTCCCTTAACAGAAATATCTAGTACATTCATTGGAGAGGGTATAAAATGAACTTTATATGTGGGCCGAAGATTGTTGTCGCGCAAAAATTATTGTAATCCTCCGTCTAGGTAGTACGTATCATCTATTTTGGTTACATAAACGCACCATTGATTCCCAAAGTCGTCATTCAGATAGACAGAACTTGCTAACCCGAGACCAGTTTGCTCTAACCAATTTGTGTACTTTGATGGAAGACGCTACAACAACAAAAATTACTTAAATAGCTAAACACATTTCATCTAAAAAACTTACACATTACAAAATAAAATACTACAATTTTTCCATTGGTTTGATTTCCGACCGCAATCCTAAATTGGTATCTGAAATACTATTCCATGGCGGGATTCATTTCGCTATTCATTATCAAATTATATTAGGGAAGATAGGGTTTTTATGGAAATAAATGAGTTGAAGGGTTTGAATGAGTTGCAGGGTATGTTGACATGAGAAAATTAAGTGAATTTTGCTGAATTTTATTCAAATTTTGGTGGAGAGTGTATAGGATTTATAATCCCTGAAAAACTGGCCACAAATGACATCCGTGGGGAAAACTCTCGGCCATTTGAGGACGGAAGTGAGATTTCCATCCTCAATTTGGTCCACATTTGCAATCCCATTATTGTAAGGAGACCTAATCACCTCAATGCCATTAACAAAAGCAAAAGATTGATTTGAAGGCTTGACCGTGTCCTTAAAAGTTGGTGCATCCATGGCGGCCAAAAAATATTCTTTGATGATATAACCTTGTGAAAGGGCTTCAGCGGTGATAAAAACACTAAAATTTCTCAACAATGAGACACTTCCAGCAACAATTGCAAAATAAGAATTGGATATGTTAAATTTGGGATAAGAACCCGGATAAAAATGAAATCTAATCAACGTACGACTCGTTGCATCTCCAATTGGGAATTCATATGTCGTCTCTGACATGAAAATTCTCGATGTCATGTAAGGAACATCAGAAGGAAGTGATGGATCTTGGAATGTTGCTTGGGCGACATTTGATTTATCACCAAAGATAATGTACTTTGTGTTCGGCTGCCACTTTCGACCGTTAGCATCGGTCCCAGGAGACGATGCCCCACAATTCAAGTACAATACGTTCGAATCATTGTTTGCTGCTATGACCAAATGCTTAGAAAAAATATAACATATACATGAAAAAAAATAGTAAAAGCGAGAGTTGGATTATTTGCATGGTTGCCAAAAGAAAAAATATGTACGGGCGTACAGAAAAAAAGTACCTCAAGAAGAGTCGGAGGAAAAATAGGATTTCCTGCACGCCTTACCTAAGTGTTATATGTTTTTTCCGTTGGGAAACAACTACGTCGTCTCTAAACTATACCACTTCTCGTCATCCATGGAATAGCAGAAAACTGTTCCCAGGACAACTGAGATTGTTTGGCAAAACCAAAGAAAGAAGGAAATTGCGGTGTAGGAATAATTTTGACGAATTTTCAATATTCTTTCTTTAATTTTTGGTCGTACATGCAATGACCACAAATGAGATAGATAAGAGGCAATTAAAAGACAACGGATAAGAGTTAAAATCGAAACTTGTATTCTTGTTTGGTCAAAGTTAACTTCAAAAATTATAAGACATATATAATAACGTGAGTGAATTAGACTTTCAGTGAGTCTTTCGCGAACTATTGTTTTGGACAAAGCAAAAGAAAATGATCAAAAGCTCATCTATTTTCTAGGGAAGTTGATGACGATATTGTTAAAGAAAATAGGTGAAAGTGAATATTTCTTAAAAGTTTTTTTTTTTTTTTGGTAACGAAAGCTATAGTGTTTTTTTTTTCCTCTCCAAAAATTATACGAAGTTTAATAACTTTTACTGTGAAATTCCATCCCAAATAGGATAACCTTAAAAGTTCTAACTGGTATATAAGGTGGCATAAGTATCCATTATCATATCGGGATATCCTTTTGGCATAGCGAGTTCGGTTGCCAAATACATGATCGTGATTACTGTCAGTCCCATGTGTCGTGTTTCGGGCCCGCGGGCACGAGGCTATAAATTTAGGGTGATATTAATGCCAGAACAATTACTATCCTGCTAGAGCATATTTTGTTGAAATGGCATTTCTACCCCTTTTAATCAAAAAAGCAACTGACAGCTAAGGCACAATAACAGACCACATAATTACTCTTCCCCCCCTTTTTTGCCATTCATTCCTCATCTTTCTCTCCAACCTGCGCTACCACCAAGTCCACCATTACAAGTGGCATCAATTACCTATTTCGTCAATCTTTTAAGAAAAAATAATCTTATTCGCATGTTGATATCCCATTAAAATTGTTCAAGAGTTATTTAGATTTCAGATGAATTCTCCAACAAAGACCATCAATTTGTCCAGTCCAAATGATGGATCAAGAGAACATAATTATCAACTCAAAATGAGAAGAAGCAAAATTGACATAATCTATATGGAATTTGACGATTTTCAATGTAGCTGAGAGAGATAAGAATCTAATTTTGGATTTTGAAAGCAATCACGGATTAGAGTTAGTCAAAGGATTTGTATGGGTCATCAAAAACAGGGTGAAGATCTTCTAATTTTTTTAGGGGGAAGACAATTGAAGTTTTCACTAACAAAGGCACACTTACCACACATGTATGTCCATGTATTAAGTTTCTCAGTCCAGAGGTTTAGAGCTCTTCAAATCACTGTGCCATGGTCATCAGCAAATGACCATCTGAGATTATTTTCAAATGTTTTATTTTAAAATAATGATGTATAAGCACCAAAGAAATACAGTAAATGTTTTTTTTAATCTTAAAATTAAAGGGGTGGTGTCAATGGCGATGAGGGTGGTGATGAGAGAGAGAGAGAGATGAGAGTGAAAGTAAGGGTTAGGGGAGGCAATCAGAGGAATAAGAGAGATTTTTTTGTTACCACAGGAGGGAGGATGATCGGGGTTGTAGATATGGTAAATTATGTTGGCGGTCAATTACCATTTAAATTAGAAGGGTAGAAATGCTATTTCAACTAAATATGCTCTGCCTGGATGGTAATTGTTTTGGCCTTATCACCACCCTTTTACCCCTTAAAAAATACTCCCTCCATTCCCTATTAATTGTCGTTTAGGAGATATCTAAGTATCCAAATTAATTGTAGATTGTTTTATTAGTTGTCAACAATTTATTCCAATTATACCCTTAACATTTTCCTTTCTTTATGACATAGAAGTGAGAGAGAGGGAGGGTAGGGGATAATATTGGAAGTTTAGGTGGAAATGACAACTTCCTTAATTTTCTCAAATTGTATAAAGAGTCTTATATTTAGGAATGGAGGGAGTACTAACTTTTACAAAAAATGGTAAATGATCAGCTTGTTAAACATAAATGATTATTTGGATTCGGATGCTCCAATAGAATAATAAAACCATAAACCCTAGAGCAATAGACCGAGTGGGACTACGGAAAAACTAACCATCCATCCATCCAAAACTTATAAACATTCTCCCTCCAAACTTAGATGTAGAAGAGTTCTGTGAAGATCAGTACAAGATCTCTGTGCTCTTAAGGTCGCAGCGGTCAATGGCGTTCAAAGATCGTAATTTACCGCTCTTCTTTGCGTATCTTATGATTATGATTATCTACCATGTTCCCTCACTCGCTGAAGCTTCTTTCGATTCCATTCAAGGCTGCGGTGGGTTTGTTGAGGTTAGGCACCACCACTACTACTATTTAGTTCTTAAATCTCTCCGGTTTCTGTTTTCTTGGATAATTGATGTTAATTTTAAGTCTATTCAATGTGATTCCTGATTTAGGTATAGTTATTGCGTGAAAGAAGTTACCCTTTTTTTTCTTCATGTTTTCGAATTTGGCCCGATTAGTATTTTGTTCGGATGATCAAGATTCCTGAAGTAGTGAGTTTTAAATTTCATATTTTTGATTGATTTATAGGCATGTAAACTCTTTTGTTACAGGCAAGCGTGGAGCTAATCAAGTCAAGGAAGCCAACTGATGGGAAATTGGATTATTCTCATATTACGGTAATTTTTTAAGTTTTGCAATTGGACTAGTGGAAGTAGTTCGTTTCTGTAAATTTCTTATGGTTGGATATCGTAAACTTCAGAAGTTTAGCTCAGCTTCTTGCTTAAGATTCAATTGACTGCAATGTACTTGTACTAAGAAAATTTATCTTCTGAGGGAATGTAGGTGGAACTTCGTACTTTGGATGGGTTGGTGAAAGACACTACACAGTGTGCTCCAAATGGATACTACTTCATACCTGTTTATGACAAGGTCCACTTCTGGCCCTTCTTGTCTTTTCTATTGTTGTTTTATTATGCTTCTTGATTTGGTTCACAGATAGTCTCTTGCCCATTCATGTATCGTTTTAGCGCTTATGATGTTTTCTTGAAATGAATGTAACCTCAATTTGTAACGTAAAAGAAGAGCTTCGATTCTTTTGGATGAGTTGAGGGCTCAATCTAAAAGACGTGGAAAAGTACTCTTAACATTTTGGACTAGGCTTAAGAACTCAACTAGTCAACTTTTGTTAGCTGCTTTCACCGAGTAAATTTCATCATTAACTTAGTATATAACTGCCAGCTTTATTCTCTCCCTCGTTTATTTGTTTAATTTGCTTGTTTCGCCAAGATTTCATGGTTTCACGTGATTTTTAGTTTCTCACGTTAATTTATACATGTTTTCAGGGTTCTTTTCTGGTTAAAGTTAAGGGGCCTGAGGGTTGGTCGTGGGACCCAGAACAAGTTGAGTTCACCATTTACTATATGGATGTTACGTTCTTTTTGCATGTGATGTAATGTTATCTTACTATTTGAGCAAGTCAAATGAATATGTGCATTTTTCTTCTTTTTGATGCACATCTCATATTCTCACATAAAACTATGTTTTGATAGGTGCCCATCGTTGTTGATCAGAATGGTTGCAATGGGAATGAAGATGTAAATTTTCGGTTTACAGGGTTCGTGTACATTAATGCTTATTGAGCCCAACTTCTCGTGTTTTAATTTGTATATTGTTGTTAGAAACATATTTAGACCAGCATGTGTAGTAAATTTTTTTATGCCACTTTCTTGCAGCTTCTCCTTATCTGGAAGAGTTGTCGGAGCAGTTGGTGGACAGAGCTGCTCCCATAAAAATGGGGGTCCATCAAATGTAAAGGTTGACCTTTTGTCTACATCTCCTGATGTTCTGTCTTCTGTTTCCACATCCCCAGCAGGAGGTTACACCTTTGCAAACATCACCCCAGGTCAAATTTCCTGAGAATTGTTATGTTTGTCTCAAGTTCAGAAGATTGTATTATTTATAGATATTTTTGAATGCAGGGAAGTACAAGTTGCATGCCTCACGTAACGATTTGAGCATTGAAGTTAGAGGTTCTCCAGAGGTTATTTCATGCTTCATTTCCCCTTGAGTCTCTTAATCAATTGTTTCTCTTTGTTTTTGCGCCATATCTCTGATCTTTGTGCTTTCAAGTATTTGTTTAGTTACTCTGTTGAACAGAGATATTTAAGACTGTTAACAATGCTAGCTTTTACTCATGCAGGTGGAACTGGGTTTTGGAAATGTTGCAGCGGATGATGTTTTTTTTGTCCCCGGTTATGATATTCGTGGATTTGTGGTTGCTCAGGTGAGATATTTATAAAATTGTGATCTCCAGTGTTTTCTGAAATGAAGGATCTTAATATTAGGAGTGAAATGGCATTTAGGAGAACAAATTAACATGTAGGATGATAAATCCTTTTGACTTATTGAAGAAGATAGCAGAAATAGTTGCTTTCCAATCTATTTGTACACTAAAAACAAAGTTGTAAGTATGAAAAGGTGGTGGTTGTCAGGTAGGTTAATTTGGGGTCGGTAGTAAGTTCTGCAGCTGTTCAGAATTCAGATGCTGCAAGCAAAACCAAAGGAAAGAGAGAAGTTGACTCATCACATCCGATTCAAAATATTTATGTTTGTCATTCACCACTTATAAATGATACTTTTTTAATTCCCACAGAATTAAAGTTGCTGCCATTAAGTTCCTTCTTGGATGCTTACTTCTTATATACTGCATATATCTTGCAATAAATGCAACTAATACATCAGTGGTTTGATCTTGGCACCTGGCAGGGAAACCCCATATTGGGAGTTCATGTTTATTTATACTCAGATGATGTCTCGGAGGTTTATTGTCCCCAGGGCTCTGGTATTGCACCTGGTCAGAGAAATGCTCTTTGCCATGCTGTATCTGATGCTGATGGAATGTTTACATTCAAATTGGTACCCTGTGGTAATGATCTACACCCTTGTGGACATGGTTGCACGAACAAATTTATTGTTACTTATTTTACTTGCCCATCTATCATCCTTGTTAATAATATACATGCTTAGTGCCGTTCTGAGTGAACCAATTTAGGTTGTTTCCCATGGCCGAAGCACTTGTCTCCGCATGACTACTTCAGAGATTTTTTGCTTATTGAATAGTTTTAGATTATTGGCTTCTAATATTTTTATATAATTTCCTTTCTCTGAAAAAATAGGATAATCACATACCATTTTGACATAAATGCTCAGCCCACTGTGAACTGATTTGTCCGGACCAAAACTGAATGATTCCGTCACAGGTTTGGTTCAGTTTCCCTCAGCCATAGTTTATCCAAAACCAAACTGAATGGAGATATTGAAACCAAAACGGTTAAATTGACAAATGAAGCAGTGTTGCAAAAGTCGCTAGTCGCTAGTCGGTCGGCAGACAGGGGACTAGCGACTAGTCGGCCTAGTCGGGGACTAGTCGGGGACTAGTCGGCGACCCTAAATTACAATGTATTTTTTAAAATTCTGTTATCATATATAATATACCAGTCAAACAAAATTTCAGGCATATGTGCAATGTGTTGTTTCAATCTGTAAATCCCTCCACACATTACCTTCCCACACAAAATGCATTTGACCCTATCCAATCTATTTGGATCGACCAAAATTGCATAATCACAACCAACATCTTTTGATTTTCGTTTAAGTTCAGAAACGGCAGAAGATTCAATAGATTTAGAAACACTAGCGGATGCAGCACTTGAAAATCCCATTTACAACACTATCAAACAAGAAAATATCAAACAATTAGCAAAAAAGTTACTGCCTACTGCCGCCTACTGCCACCTACTGCTACACCATAAATAAAAAAAAAATGGAGCAAAGACCATTCTGCTATAAATAGCTACTGCCAAAAATTCAAAATTGCCATAAAAAAATTCAAAACTACCACAAAATCTTTGATTCACATTCTGGAGCCAAGACAATGGATCAAAGAACATAAAAAATAAAAATGGAGCAAAGACCATTCTGCTATAAATAGCTACTGCCACAAATTCAAAATTGCAATAAAAAAAAATTAGATTTTGGACCAAAAAATTGATTTTTTTAAAAAGGTCAACGATTTTGACCGATTAATCTGACTTTTGACCGACTAGCCCGACTTTTGACCGACTAGGCCGATTTTTTTCCGATTTTTGTCCGATTTTTTCCAAATCCGATTTTTCACCCCGATTTTTGATTTTTCTAGGCGTTTGGAGGCCGACTAGCGATTAGTCCCCGACTAGGCCGATTTTTACAACACTGAAATGAAGACTCCTATGTGGAAGTATGTGTTAATTTAGATTTTTTCTTCTAGTGATGCATAAAACGATGTGAATCTCAGTTTCCGAAGTTTATCTCCCCTCCCTTCTTTTTAAGGGTGCTACATCTCAATTCTTTTATTGAATTATCTACAGGAATCTACAAGCTCATACCTTTCTACAAGGGTGAGAATACAGTTTTTGATGTTTCACCTCCTTCCATGATGGTGACAGTCGGACAAGATCACACAATACTCGCACAGAAGTTTCTGGTATATATGCAATAACTTTATATGTACTAATATCGACTTTTCGCTGCCTAGTTGACTTACTTGATATCTAGATTTATTTCTAGACAAACAGAGAAGATTCTAAATAAAAGGCATCTCCTTGATGCTACAAAGTTTTCAGACGTTTTTTTAAAAAGAAAATCTCTATGTGACCTAGAGAGGCTTCATTTCCCCAGGGACAGGGTTCTTTTTGATTAGTTACATTATTTTTTGAAGCTGACCTAACTGATTTGAAGTTTCAGTTCTCTGATTGAGTATAAATCCATTGTGAGTTTTAGTTTGAAAAAGGCAAAGCGGAGGGGTTCCCTGGGGGGGGGGGGGTAGTGTAGTAAGTATTCTAAGTCGCTGGAGAAGAATTTGGGAAAGCTTTATTTGCTATCTGCATTTTAGCCCAGGGATGAGCAAGAAAATTGTATTTCGACTCCATATGAATTTCAAGCTCTATGATCCCAAATTGATTTTTAAAAATGCCAGCCTTACTTGTATGCAAGCCATGGATTTGTTTGGTCTTATACTCTCTCCGTTCGGAATTGAATGTCCATTTTTCTATACAAAATGAATAGGAAGGTGGATATTCAATTTCGGATGGAGGGAGTAATAATGATAATTATAACTTTAGTTTTACTAATTGATCTAGTTTCCAATTTGTCAAATATAAAAATGGAATTGCAAACCAAGATTATACAATATATATGCTTTTCTCTTGTGGTTCTGCTTTTGGAAAAAGATTGACATTTTTTAAAAGCCAGTTATGCTTCTCAATATCTTACTGATTGTAAGAAAATGAAATGCTACGAATGCAGCTGGTTAGTGCCCCTGTAATCTCATACATCAATCTCTACAACAACCAAGCCTTAGTCCCAAGTAATGGTCCGACCTGCCGGATTTCATACATCAATCTTTTTGCAGACATAAATTTCTTTCTTCTATGACTTGTATGATATTTGCATTTCCCTTTTTCTGTTATCTTTCATGTTTCATGCATAAATAGTTTTTACGGAAGCTGTAGTAGCTATTGGAAAAAGTTGCTCTTTCATTTTCTTAGGCATTTCAAGTATACATTAATCTCCTTTCGCCATCATATGATTCATATATGTTTTACCTAGGTGACTGGATTTTCTGTTGGGGGTCGTGTAGTTGATGGAACTGGCATGGGAGTCGATGGTGTTAAAATTTTGGTAGATGATGAGGAAAAGTCAGTCACTGATAAAGAAGGATACTACAAGCTTGACCAGGTAAACTTGATTTTGCAATTTCATTTAGGGAAACACTTTATTCATATGATTGTTTCTGTGTATAAATGGGAAGGATCTTCATATGATGCTAATTGCCAATGTAAACACATCCACTACCTCATCTTATCTTAACTATCATGGTAAGCCACGTGAACCACTGAGTCTCAATTGAAGTACATTAGCTCATTTAGTAAAGGTGGAGATTAGTGAAGTTCTTGCAGGTCGTGATGGCATCTGAACTTGTCTATCTTTAAGATATGTTATTTGATCCTTCCATTTAATCCATTTTAAACTGCTTCATTTGCCTAGGTTACATCTAGACGATACACTATAGAAGCTAGGAAGGAGCACTACAAGTTTGACAAATTGAATGACTTTCTGGTAAGGCATTCTACACTCGAATGAATTACAAAACAGTTAGTCGGATATTTGATAATTTTGAAACTTATTAATCAGTTTTTAAGTTAATATGCAGCGAGTGACCTTCTCTTCTCGTTATGTGCTATTATATGCTAGGTTTTACCAAACTTGGCTTCACTTGTTGACATCAAAGCAGTGTCTTATGATGTATGCGGTGTTGTGCAGACAATTAGTTCTGATTACAGAACAAAGGTTATGCCAACTTCACTTCTCTTGAATTCACTTATATTTCAGATATGGATACTGTTATCTTTATGTATATTTTACTGCGTGTGAAGAAGTGGTGGCACATTTAATTAAACCTTTTGTCTAAAATGCTACCTGTTGATGACCCAGCTTGACTTAATGTTAAGGATCCAATCATTGCTTCCTGGGTTGAGGGGTTGAATTTCAGTGGCCTTGGTACATCTAAGGATGCTTCATGAAACTTGAGAATTAAACCCATATATATTACTGAGGATCATTTAGATGCAGTCGACCCCATTTCAGAAATCTGTAGATTATATAGGGGTTTGGAACTAGATTGAGTGTGCAGTTGTTATTTACATTTCAATGACGAGTACAACATTTAGGTGGTTGTAATAGTGACATGAAGTCTTGATCCCCGACGTTGTTTAGTGGGGGAAATTGAAGATTACTACCTCCGTACTGTAAAGATATGCTCACTTTCTTTTTCCATCCGTCCCAAATTGATGTGCTTCTTTCTATTTGTAAAGAGTGGTTCAAAATCTCATTTCCACATATGCCCTTAATTAATGCTCGTCTTTCCAAGTTGATTTAATTGCAAGTCATTCAAAATGGTCAACTTTCAAACTTTATTTTACATTTCCAATAATAAGTTAGTAATTTGATTGTATTAATATAGGGGTATAAAAGGAAAACACAATATATATAAATAATCAATTTAACTACACTTACTACCTATCTTACTCGGACTCGGGTACGGGTGTCGGGTACGGATATGTATTTAGGTGTCGGGTACTTAAATATCTAAACCAAATGTCTGATCGGTGTTGACAGATCCTGTAAGTATGTCATACCCATGTCGTATCGTGTCGACACGGGTACGGCAGACATAAACGAACTGTCCGAGTAACATAGCTTACTACCTTTCTTAATCTGTGTGAAAAAAGAACTAAGCACATCTTTATGGGACGGAGGTGGTATATGGTTTGGCTTCGTAGAAGCAAGACAAGAGAAAACTTAGCAATGAGTTCTTTTCAATCTCTCTAGATAGGAAATTGAGATTGAGTTTGTGTTCTAAGCTTGGTATATATTAAATTTCTATCTATTTTTTGCTACTGACTTATTTGTGTGGAGCAGGTTGCTTTAACTCATGGACCAGAAAATGTTAAGCCACAGGTGAAGCTGACTGATATCAGTGGTAAATTTTGCTTTGAGGTAGGTTTTGAAGAACTGCGCTCTTATTCAGCTCTGCACTCCCATTATATTAGTCAAGAGCATCTGTTGCTAGGCCGTCTATTTAAATAATAGCAGCAATCCTCTACCGGCCTACCTGACAACAAGGACAATTCTTTCTTACGGGAGCATACTGTTTTCTTTCTCTTCTTTTTTTTGGTTGA
This sequence comes from Vinca minor, assembly GCA_026122235.1. Lineage (NCBI taxonomy): Eukaryota > Viridiplantae > Streptophyta > Magnoliopsida > Gentianales > Apocynaceae > Vinca > Vinca minor. Next base: position 79,641 of record JAOCZM010000085.1, on the reverse strand, counting down.
ATTGAATGTTTCTAATGTTTTTCACTCTGCCATACTATCCGCGATCTTGTTTGTGGGTGGGTAAAGACTTAAGCAATGTATTCTGTCCCTATAGAACACATTCAACTAGTTACCAGAATCAAAAGCTATTTCTAAAACTTCCCCCAATAATAAAAGACCTTTTGATTTATGAACTGCATTTGTTCGTAAGTGATGCAAACTGGTTATCTATGTATGTCAGGTACCTCTTGGTGAATATCGTTTGTCTGCTTTTGCTGCGGCACCGGAGAGTGCACCAGAACTTTTTCTTTCTCCACCTCATGTTGATATTGCAGTCAATAGTCCAACATTGAATATAAAATTTCATCAGGTAACCTTTTGCGGCAAGGGGACTGATGATTCCATGTTTAGATTGTGCATTTTATCTTTGAGATATAAGTCATCTTTCGTTCTTTTAGTAATTTCCGTCACTCTGTCTTGCTTTAATCTCCTTGGTCTTTTATTGGCTAGAATCTGGAACCAAAACATTATTTTTACTCTTGTTTTTTGTCTACTGGGGCACACCTAATACGAACGGAATGCAATAAATATCTGGCTAAATATATATTTCCGACTTTTAACAGAATATCTAACTAATTTGTATTTAAAGGGAAGTATTAATAATCTCATGAATAATAGAGGACATTACATTTACATAGGGGAGTTGACAGCTACTCCGCGACTAAATTCCGGGCAAGTGGAAGATCCTATTATTGATCTCCTGGCCGATGGCAGAAAAGAGACAGATAATTGGTCTTCGATGCAACCAGTACTACCATTTATATTGTACAGATGTCATCATCAGATCCTTTATCTAAAGGATTTAGTATATATATTACTGGATGGTTATTGGAGATCAAAACTGATAGGAGAGTGGAGACACAGCAACACCATTGCTCAAGTGTTGTATTATAGAGATGTCATTACTAAGTATTTATCGCTGATGATGTTGTCTTTTACTACTCAGACAGCAGTTATACTTGCATCATATTTTCACTGTTACTTACCAAAAAACGGAAAAGGAAATGGGAGAAAAAGGAAATTAACCATTACACTATAGCAAACATTGCTGTTGTCAAGCAGTAACGATTACTCTTATTCTATTGTTCTAAGAACTAGGCGTGGCTTATATGCTAGATATTATTTGCTATTGCTACTGACGTTTGTCTCTCCAATAGGCACAAGTCAATGTGCATGGTTCAGTAGTCTGCAAGGAAAACTGTGGCTCTTCTACTTTAGTTACACTCGTACGATTGCATGGTAAAGGTAAAGAAGAGAGGAAGACAATCAGGCTGACTGATCAGAGTAGTGCATTCACGTTCCTCAATGTGCTGCCTGGAAAATACAGGGTTGAGGTAATTGCCCTATGCCAGCTGCTGTTTTGACTTTTCTTCGGTTTCTCTCTCTCTCTCTCTCATTCAAACATACACACAAATTGAGAATTGGATGATACCACTTTCTGCGGCTGTTCTTACCAGTTTCTGTTGGGTGGGGAGGAGAAAAAGAGGAAAGGGTAGACAAAAAAAGCTTGAAATCTAATGGGCGTTTACTGAGTTCTAACGCTCAGGAAATTAATCAGATCTTGTGTGTCTGGTTTTTCTGTCGTATTCAGAATGTGAAGAGACGGAGTTCCGTACTATATAAACATGCATGTATTTACATTACTTATTTTCTTCCTTACCGAATGGTTTTGTTTATTCGTAGGTAAAAAATGAGTTTCCAAAAGAAATATCTGGCGATGATAAATGGTGCTGGGAACAAAGTTCTATCAATCTGGATGTTGGCACTGAGGATGTTATAGGAATTGTCTTTCTACAGAAGGGATATTGGGTAAACATAATTTCCAGTCATGACGTAGATGGTTATCTTACTCAACCTGATGTCTCTCATGTGAATTTGAAAATTAAGGTCAGTTTCATTGTTGAAAGAAATCAATTTTTGATTTATGTCACTCCATATGGAGCTCAGATACTGTTTTTTGAGTGAACTGCAGAAAGGATCTCAGAACATCTGCGTGGAGTCTCCTGGAGTACATGAGCTTCACTTTATGAATTCCTGTATTTTCTTTGGGAGTTCGTCGCTGAAATTTGACACGTCTAACTCATCCGTACGTGCTTTAGCACTTTCCATGACCCTTATCTGATTATTTACTCTCATTGCAATTTCTCTTGGATTCTTTTTAATCATTTTTTGGTAACCATTGTTTTAATAACCTATTTTTGTTCTTTGGCTGCAGCCCATCTATTTAAAGGGAGAGAAATATCTCCTGAAAGGACATATTCATGTTAAGTCAGATTCACTTGGTGATAATGGAAAGTTGCCTGAGAATATAGTTGTGGACATCTTGGACATTGTCGACAATGTCATTGATGGGACAACTGCAATACCTGTTTATAGTGAAGATGATCAATCAAATGATGCTGTTTATGAGTATTCAATTTGGGCTGATCCTGGAAGGAAATTTACATTTGTCCCTCGAGACTCACAGTAAGTTCACAGCTTTGAATTATTTCTGGTTTGTTATCATTTGGGTTTTGTGCTCTTTGCAGGAAATAGTGGATGAAAATTAAAGTGACTTTTAATTTAATTTGCTACTTCCTCTTAGGAGCTGAATTTGCTAATTAGTTAATCGACATCTTTCTGCTACTCTCCTATGATATTTTTTGCATCCCTTATTCTATTGAAACATTAGTTGCTGCTAATACTATTTTTGCTGTATATCTGGTATCTTTGTCTTAGGAATGATGACAAGGAGAAAAATCCTGTTTTATCCTAGAAAACAGCAAGTAAGTCGAACTAATGGTTTCAACTCCAATGTTAGAGAGAAGCACAGGCATACACTCTCTCATACAGTACCACACGCATGCAAATACAGTTTGTCGAGTTTTAATATTTGCAACTTGTTTTATTTAGGTCTCAGTGATGCAAGGTGGATGCCAAGCTGAAATTCCTTTGTTTACTGGCCGACGTGGGGTTTATATTGAAGGATCAGTTTCTCCTCCTCTTTCTGATGTTTACATCAGAGTCATTGCGGCAGGAGATAGCCATAATTCTCCAGTCAAACAAGGTGATTTAGCACTTGAAACTACAACAGGGATTGATGGTCAGTATGTTGCAGGGCCTTTTATATGATGACATAAGTTACAAGATTGAGGCTTCAAAGGTTTGTAAACTTTATCTAAGAACACTTGATGGCTTCACAAAGAAAATGAAATCCCCTATGCGACCTATTAGTGACCAGAAATATGTGTATTATATCAGTATTTCGGTAACTTCTGGTAGTTGTCGATGAAATTTTGTATGTTTCCTATCTGATAATATAGAAAAACACAATTTTTGTTCCTTTCTTTTATTTAAAAGGTTTTCCTTCTGTTTTTGTTGTCATATACTGATAATATATTCATCTCTTGTAGCCTGGTTATCATGTGAAGCAAATTGGACCCAACTCCTTTTCATGTCAGAAGCTGAGCCAAATTTCCGTGCATATTTATGGTAAAGACAAAGATGATGACAAAGAGGCATTCCCTTCTGCTCTCTTATCGTTGAGTGGAGAGGATGGTTATAGGAATAATTCGGTCACTGGAGTCGGTGGAGCTTTCTTATTTGATAACTTATTTCCTGGGAGTTTCTACCTCCGACCTTTGCTAAAGGTACTGTAGTTAATTGCTACTGTTATGAATGCTGTTGCATTTGGATAAAGCACATCATTTCGTTGTGGAAGCTATATATTTCCTGTTTCAAAATAACAAATGTCTTCTGCACAAGTTTATTAATGCTTTGTTTCTCATAATAAAATATTGGTATTGTTTCGGTAGGAATATGCCTTTTCACCTGCAGCATCAGCAATTGAACTTGGCTCTGGTGAATCCAAGGAAGTGTTTTTCCACGCTACCCGTGTTGCTTACAGGTCTATTTTGGGGATTTCCGTTACTCTAGTTTTTGGCTTGGAGCCCACAAATTTGTGTGATTTTCTTTCTATCTATTTCATTATCGTTTGTTTAAAAATCTGGATTTTTTGTCTTAATGGTTCAATTTTTCTCTTGTTGGCCATTCATCCCGAATGATGGTCCATAAGCAATCATTATATGTTGAAGTAGCCTTAGATTACATGTTTCGAGTATACTTGAATTCTCAACTTTTATCTTGACTTCTTGCCTCTTGATTAGGTGCTGATACTACCCATGACCTACAAAAGCTTGGTAGATACGGAAATAGCCTTGAATTAACATATCTCTTATAGTCCCTTTCTTTATTTGGAGTATAACTGTCTTCCCGTTAAGTAGGTAAATTATGCTCATCTTTGCCCCCTTGTCCATTCTTGAAGGAATAGTCAGAAGAGAGAGACATGCACATGCATACTTGATTGATAGGCAGATTTATTTAACACTTTGATAGTCCTTTGTACTTACTTTTGGTGTTTCGCATTGTTCTAAAGGTGTCTGTATGAAGCAGTCTTTTTTTTTCTTGTTGAATGGGATTATGTGATTATTTCCCTGGAAAACATATTTATCTATGACCCTGGAATTCTTGATTTTCATATTTAACCTGGTTGATGAAAAACTTCCACTTGAAAATTTAAGTTTGTAATTTCTTTGCAGTGCTATGGGTTCAATTGCTCTCTTGTCTGGTCAACCAAAAGAAGGTGTTCCAGTTGAAGCTCGGGCTGATTCTAAAGGCTTTTATGAAGAGACAGTCACAGATTCATCGGGGAGTTTCCGTTTGAGGGGGCTTCAACCTGATACTACCTATGCAATTAGAGTAGCTAAGAAGGGTGATGCAAGTAGCCGCATTGAACGTGCATCTCCAGAATTGATTACCATCAAGGTTTGTAGTGCAACTTGAAGGGTGAACTTATAAAATTTAAGATCATATATCTTCATGATAATAGACGTTCGTACTTCATAGAATTTATTACTAAACTCATCTTATTCACAAAAGATGGTTCTGATATACTTTTGTCCTCTTTTTGCATCATCAGTTTCATAGAATTTATTACTAAACTCATCTTATTCACTTAAAGATGGTTACCACATGTACTGGCCCGTTCACAATACATTTCCTTCGTTTCTATTGTGCTGCTTGCTATATTAAGCAAAAGGACCAAATTGTTGACTCTCTCTCCCCAATATGGACTAATCTATGGATTGAGTCACCCTTTCCGACTCGAGCTCTGAGGACTTGGAATGTTGTATTTTCTTGTTAGATATCATACTCATGTAACTATTAGATCGTTAATTTCTCCGTAACTTTATATATCTGCGAGTGTCTTGAATGCATGCTGCTTGTGTAGTTGTCTGATTTGCTGTTCTAGTTTTTTTGTGTATGCATCTGATCATATTTTGTTTGATTCATCTTCTGTAGGTGGGATCTGAGGATGTCAAGGGATTGCATTTTGTGGTATTTGAACGTCCAGAAATCACCATTTTAAGTGGCCACGTCGAAGGAAAGAGGATCAAGGAGCTAAACTCTCATCTTCGGGTGGAAATTAAGTTATCTGGTGACCCGTCAAGGATTGAATCTGTTTTTCCCCTGCCTCTATCAAACTTCTTCCAGGTGAAGGACTTGCCTGCAGGGAAGCACCTACTGCAACTCAAATCTGATCTATCAACAAACACCCACAGATTTGAATCTGAAGTTATCGAGGTTGACCTAGAGAGGAATGCTCAAATACACATTGGTCCAATTAGATTTAAAGTGGAAGAGGATCACCTGAAGCAGGTCTGTTCACTAATCCATATTCTTAGATTTTCTTTTTCCTACTCGGTTTATTGATAATTGATTATTTATGCCCTACCAGAATTACATTATGAATCAAGAAACTTTTGTTTCCATTTTTTGCTGCAGGAATTGACTCCGGCGCCTGTATATCCTCTAATTATCGGAGTTTTGGTTATTGCACTTTTCATTAGTATGCCAAGGTAGCTTCTTAAATTTCTGGATTTCTCTTGGTAATAATATGTGATGATTCAATATGGTCTGAGACCTAGAGCACTGTTGGTTGTAGGTTAAAAGATGTATACCAACTCGCAGCAGCTGCGGGATCTAGTGCAACTGCAAAAAAGGATCCCAAAAAACTGGTGGTGAAAAAGAAGACTTACTGAAGATTGGTTGATCTTTTTTTGCATCTGTACAATGTTGGTAGTGGTAGATATAAAAAAACCATCCCAATTTTTTGCAGGGGAGTTGAGGACTATTTATATTGATTCATGGATACGACCGTAATTACGTTTTGTTGTTGTAACAAATCTAGGAACTTGATTTAATGTGCAAATTCTACCTCTTAGGTTATTGGACAATTATCGTGGGCATGATATGCCATGCAATATTTACATCAGGAACAAAACCGACCGTTCATGCACGTCAATGAACATGTATTAAGAGATGAAAATCCACCTGATTCTTCCTCCCTAAATTCACAAAGTAAACAATAAGAAGAAAAAGCAATTGGTTTCGAATAATATTGTGTAATAATCATCACAGATTTTGGGCAATCAAATTCGAATACAACTGTTGTAACATGTGAATAATCTCGATTTATTAAAGTTGTGATAACAATGTGTATTAACCATTACAGATTTGGGGATGTCGGGCTTGGATTTTTTATTGTTGCAACCGGTGAATAATTTCGATGTTAATTAAATTTATAAAAAAAATCATGTACTATTACTAATTTGGAGACGTCGGGCTCGAAAATTTTCAATTGTTGCAAACGGTGAATAATTTATACTTGTAAAAAACATAAAAATCATGTACTAACAATCACAAATTTTGAGTCACCGGACTCGGATTTTTCAAATCCTTCATTAGGTGAATAATCTCGATTTTAGTCAATTTCGAATAGTATCGTGTATTAACCATAAAAAAAATTTGGTAATCGAACTCTAATTCTTAAACTGTTACGACCGGTGAATAATCTCGATTATGGTAAAGTTGTGACAATAAACCTCACAGATTTGGGGACGTTGGACTTGGATTTTTTATCATTGCAACCGGTGAATATATTCGATTTTAGTCAAAAACATAAAAAAAAAAAAAAAAACATGTACTAACCATCACAGATTTTGAGCAGTTGGACTCGGATTTTTCATTGTCGCCCCATGCGAATAATCTTGATTTTAGTTATGTTTGGAGAAAATAGTGCATAAACAATCACAGATTTAGAAACAACAGACTCAGATTTTTCAATTGTTGCGATCGATGAATAATCCTGATTTTAGTCATGTTATAACAATATCGTATACAAACAATCACGAATTTGGGCACGTTGGGCTCGAATTTTTCAATTTTTGCGACGCTGTATAAGCACGATTTTAGTCAATTTCAAATAGTGTTGTGTATTAACCATCACACATTTAGGGTCGTTGAGTTCGATTTTTTCAACTACTGCGACTTGTGAAAAATCTCGATTTTTTATTTTTTTTTGTAAAAAATATAGAAAAATCGTGTACTAACTACCACTAATTTGGAGACATCGGGCTCGAAATTTTCCAATTGTTGTAAACGGTGAATAATCTCGACTTGTAAAAAATATAAAAACCATGTACTAACAATCATAGATTTTGAGTCGCCGGACTAGGATTTTTCACTGTAGCGGCTTGCGAATAATCATGATTTTAGTCATATTTAGAGAAAATAGTGCATTAGCCATCACATATTTGGAGACGACGGTCTCGGAATTTTCAGTTGTTGAGATCGATGAATAATCCTGATTTTAGTCGTGTTCTAACAATAACAGATTTGGGAATATCGGGCTCAGATTTTTCAACCGTTGCGACAGCTGAATAAGCACTATTTTATTCAATTTCAAACAATGTCGTGTACTAAAAACCATCAAAGATTTAGAGTCGTCGAGTTTAATTTTTTCAACTGTTGCGACCTATGAAAAATCTCAATTTTAGTCAAATTCAGAGAAAAATCGTGTACTAACCATCATGGATATAAGGTCGTTGGGCTAGAATTTTTACAATGTTCCGCCAGATGATTAATCTCGATTTCTGTCAATTTCGAACAGTATCGTGTACTAACCATCACATATTTTGGGTAATCAGACTCAAATACTTCAAATGTTGCGATTGGTGAATAATCTCAATTTTAGTAAAGTCGTGACAATATCATGTATTAGCCATCAAGTATTTGAGGATGTCAGACTTGAATTTTCATTGTTGCAACCGGTGAATAAATTCGATTTTAGTCAAATTCATAAAAAAAATCATGTACTAACTATCACTAATTTGGAGACGTCGGACTCAATTTTTTCAATTGATGCAACCGGTGAATAATCGTATACTAACCATCACGGATTTTAAGCCGTCAGACTTGGATTTTTCCACTGTCACGACCTGTGAATAATTTTGATTTTAGTCATCTTTAGAGAAAATAGTGCATTAACCATCACAGGTTTGGAGACGGCGGACTCATATTTTTCAGTTGTTGCAATCGATGAATAATCCTGATTTTACTCATGTTCTAACAATATCTTATACAAACAATAACGGATTTGAGGCCGTTGGGTTCGGATTTTTCAACAGTGGTCATAGAATAAGCACTATTTTAGTCAAGTTCGAACACTGCCATGTACTAACCATCACAAATTTATTGTCATCGAGTTTGATTTCTTCAACTGCTGCGACTTGTGAAAAACTTGATTTTAGTCAAACTTAGAGAAAAATCGTGTACTAACCATCATGGATATTGGGTCGCTGGGCTCGAATTTTTACAATATTGCACCAAGTGATTAATCTCGATTTTTGTCAATTTCGAACAATATCGTGTACTAACTAACCATCACATATTTTGGACAATCAGGCTCAAATACTTCAACTGTTGCGACATGTGAATAATCTTGATTTTAGTAAAGTCGTTAAGATACCTTGTACTAACCATCAAGGATTTGAGGACGCCGGACTTCAATTTTTCAATTGTTACAACCGGTGAATAATTTCGATTTTAGTCAAATTAATTAATCGATCATGTACTAACCATCACATATTTGGGGACGTCAGGCTTGGATTTTCAATTGTTGCGACCTGTGAAAAATCATGATTTTAGTCAAGTTCAGAGAAAATTGTGTACTAAACATCACTGATTTTGGATAGTCATACTCGAATTTTTCAAATCCTTTGACAGGTGAATAATCTCGATTTTAGTCAATTTCAAATAGTATCGTGTATTAGCCATAAAAAAAATTGGTAACCAAATCGAATTCTTAAACTGTTGCGATTGTTGAATAATCTCGATTATAGTAAAATTGTGACAATAAACTTCAACTGTTCAAACATGAGAATAATGTTGATTTATTAAAGTTGTTACAATAATGTGTATTAACCATCACAAATTTGGGGACGTCGGACTTCGATTTTTTTATTGTTGCAGCCGGTGAAAAATTCCGGTTTTTGTCAAATTCATAAAAAAAAATCATGTATTAACTATCACTAATTTGGAGACGTCGGGCTCAAATTTTTTAATTGTTGCAACCAGTGAATAATCCCGATTTTAGTAAAAAACATAAAATCGTGTACTAACCATCACATATTTTGAGCTGCCGAACTCATATTTTTCCACTGTCGCGACCTGCGAATAATCTTTATTTTAGTCATGTTTAGAGAAAATAGTGCATTAACCATCACGAATTTGGAGACGATGGGTTCATATTTTTCAGTTGTTGCGATCGATGAATAATCATGATTTTAGTCATGTCCTAACAATATCGTATACAAACAATAACGAATTTGGGCACGTCGGACTCGAATTTTTCAATTGTTACGACGTTGTATAAGCACGGTTTTAGTCAATATTGAACAGTGTCGTGTACTAATCATCACATATTTAAGGGTCATCAAGTTCCATTTTTTCAATTGTTATGACCTGTGAAAAATCTCGATTTTAGTCAAAAAACATAAAAATCGTGTACTAACCATCATGGATTTGGGGACGTGGGCTTGGGTTTTTCCATTGTCGTGGCCTGAAAATAATCTTGATTTTTGTCATGTTTAGAGAAAATAATGCATTAACCATCACAAATTTGGAGACGACATGCTCAGATTTTTTAGTTATTACGATCGGTGAATAAACCTGATTTTAGTCATGTTCTAACAATATCGTCCACAAACAATAACAGATTTGGAGACGTCATACTCAAGTTTTTGAACTTTTGCGACCCCTGAATAAGCACGATTTTAGTCAATTTCGAACAGTGTCGTTTGCTGATCATCACATATGCAAGGTCGTCGAGTTCAATTTTTTCAATTGTTGCGACTTGTAAAAAATCTCGATTTTAGTCAAGTTTAGAAAAAAATTGTGTACGTTCCATCACTGATTTTGGGTAGTCGGACCCGAATTTTTCAAATCCTTCAATAGGTGAATAATCTTGATTTTAGTGTTATTTAGAGAAAATAGTGCATTAACAATTACATATTTAGAAACGACAGGACTCATATTTTTTAATTTGTGTGATCTATGAATAATCCTTATTTTAGTCATGTTCTAACAAAAAATATCGTATACAAAAAATAACTAATTTAGGCACATCGGGCTCAGATTTTTCAATTGTTGCGACAGCTAAATAAGCAAGATTTTAGTCAATTTTGAACAATGTGTTTTACTATCCATCTCGAATTTAGGGTCGTCGAGTTTGATTTTTTCAACTCTTGAGACATGTGAAAAATATGATTCTAGTCAAATTCAGAGAAAAATCGTGGATATTAGGTTTTTGGGCTTGAATTTTTACAATGCTACAATTGGTGAATGATCTAAATTTCTGTCAAGTTCGAACAAGATCGTGTACTAACCATCACAGATTTTGGGTAATCGAACTCGAATTTTTCAACTGTTGAGACTGGTGAATAATTTCAATTTTAGTAAAATTGTGACAATATAATGTACTAACCATAACAAATTTAGGGACTTCGGGCTTGGATTTTTAATTGTTTCAATCGGTGAGTAATTTTGATTTTAGTCAAATTAATAAAAGATCATTTACTAACTATCGAATTATTAGCCACTTTGATCATCAACGTTTTTTCGTCTAGCCACTTTGGTCAAAATTCAAGTTTTTTAACTTATTTCATCATTAAACATTTTTCGGCCTGCCATTTTGGTCATAAATGATTTTTTTAACTTTTTTCATCACTAAAGTTTTTTCTATCTGCCATTTTGATCAATAAAGTTTTTTCATTCTGCCATTTTGCTCACTAAAGTATTTTCATTCTGCCATTTAGGTCACTAAAAATTTTGACCAAAATGGCAGACCGAAAAAACTTTAGTGACCAAAATGGCAGAATGAAAAAACTTTAGTGATGAAAAAAGTTAAAAAAAATTATTTTTGACAAAAATGGCAGGCCGAAAAATGTTTAATGATGAAATAAGTTAAAAAACTTGAATTTTGACCAAAGTGGCTAGACGAAAAAACGTTGATGATCAAAGTGGCTAATTATATTTTGAGACGTCGGACTCGAATTTTTCAATTGTTGCAATTGGTGAATAATCTCAATTTTAGTCAAAAACATAAAAATCATGTACTAATCATCATATATTTTGAGTCATTAGACCCAGATTGTTTCCACTGTCGTGACCTGCGAATAATCTTGATTTTAGTCATGTTTGGAGAAAACAGTGCATAAACCATCACATATTTAGAGATGACGGGCTTATATTTTTAAGTTGTTGCGATCGATAAATAAGCCTGATTTTAGTCACGTTCTAACAATATCGTACACAAACAATAACGGATTTGGGGATGTCAGGCTAGAAATTTTCAATTGTTGTGAATAAACACGATTTTAGTCAATTTCGAACAATGTCGTGTATTAACCATCACAAATTTATGGTTGCCGAGTTCGATTTTTCAACTATTGCAACATGTGAAAAATCTCGATTTTAGTTAAGTTCAAAGAAAACTGTGTTCTAACACCATCACGAATTTTGGGCCATCGGGTTTGAATTTTTCAAATAATGCGACAGGTGAATAATATCGATTTTAGTTAATTTTCGAATTGTATCGTGTACCAACCATTACGGATTTTAGGGTCGTCGTGTTAAAAAAATTCAAATGTTGTGGTCTGTGAAAATCTCGTTTTCAATCAAGTTTGGATGAAACATTGTACTAACCATCACATATTTTTGGTCATCAGTTTCGAATTCTTCAATTGTTGAGATAGGTGAATGATCTTAATTTTAGTAAAGACAATATCATTAACTAACTATAACATATTTAGGGACGTTAGGCTTGGATTTTCAATTTTTGCAACCGGTGAATAATTTCCATTTTAGTCAAATTCATAAAAAATCATGTATTAACTACCACTAATTTGGAGACGTAGTGCTCGAATTTTTCAATTGTTGCAACCGGTGATTAATCTCGATTTTAGTCAAAAACATAAAAAGAAACGTGTACTAACAATCACAGATTTTTCACTGTCGCCACGTGCGAATAATATTAATTTTAGTTATGTTTAGAAAAAATAGTGCATTAACCATCACTGATTTGGAGACGACGGGGTCATATTTTTAGTTGTTGCAATCAATGAATGATCCTGATATTAGTCATGTTATAAAAATATCGTATACAAACAATAACGGATTTGGGGACGTCGTACTCGGATTTTTCAACTGTTCTGACCGTTGAATAAGCGCGATTTTAGTCAATTTCGAACAATGTCGTGTACTGACCTTCGCAGATTTAAAATCATCGATTTCAATTTTTTCAACTGTTGCGACTTGTGAAAAAAACTCGATTTTACTCAAATTCAGAGAAAATCGTGTACTAACCATCGTGAATATTGGGTCGCTGGGCTGGAATTTTATAAATGTGGCGACAAGTGAACAATCTCGATTTCTATCAATTTTGAACATTATTGTGTACTAACCATCACAAGATTTAGAGTTGTCGGGTTCGAATTTTTACATGTTAGAGCCTGTTAAATTCTCTATTTAAATCAAATTCAGATGAGATTTTTAGTCATCATACTCGATTTCTTAACCTATTGTGACTGGTGAATCATCTCGATTTTAGTCAAATTCATATAAAAACGTGTACTAACCTTAACAGATTTTGGGCTGCCTGGTTAAACTTTCGCAACATGTGAATAATCTTGATTTTAGTACAGTTTTGTCAATTTATGTACTAACCATCACAGATTTAGAATCGTCAGACTCAGATTTTTCAATTGTTGCAACCGGTGAATAATCCCGGTTTTAGTCAAAAACATACAAAATCGTGTAACTATAATTGATTTTGAGTCGTCAGACTCAGATTTTTAACCTGTTACAACCTGCGAATAATCTTGATTTTTGTCAAGTTTAGAGAAAAATAGTGTATTAGTTATCAAATATTTGGAGACAATGAGCAAAGATATTTCAATTGTTGCGATCGAGAAATAATCATAGTTTTAGTCATGTTATAACAATATCGTATACAAACAATTACGGATTTCGGGACGTTGGACTTAGATTTTTCAACAGTTGTGACCGATAAATAAGCTCGATTTTAGTCAATTTTGAATAGTGCTTTGAACTAATCATCAAGTATTGAAGGTCATTGAGTTCGATTTTTTCAATTGTTGCGCCTTGTGAAAAATCTCGATTTTAGTCAAATTCAGAGAAAAATCGTGTACTAACCATCGTGGATATTAGGTCGCTGGGATCGAATTTTTTCAAATGCTATGATAGGAGAATAATATCGATTTCTGAAAATTTCGAATAGTATCGTATACTAGCCATCACAGATTTAGAGTCGTCGGGTTCAAAAATTTCACATGTTGGTGGGGCCTATGAATTCTCGATTTTAATCCAGTTCAGTTGAAATCGTGTACCCATAACAGATTTTGGGTCATTGGACTCGAATTTTTCAATTGTTGTGATTGGTGAATAATCTCGATTTTAGTAAAATTCATATAAAACGTGTACTAACCATAACATATTTTGGATCTTCGGGCTTGAATTTTGCAAATCTTGCGACAGGTAAATAATCACGATTTTAGTCAATTTCGAACAGTATGTACTAACCATTACGGATTTAGGGTCATCGGGTTCGAATTTTTCACATGTTGGGGCCTGAGAAATTTTCGATTTTAATCAAGTTCGGATGAAACATTGTACTAACCATCACATGTTTTGGGTCATCGGACTCGAATTTTTCAACTGTTGCGACATGTGAACAATCTCAATTTTAATAAAGATGACAATATCATGTAACCATCACGAATTTGGGAACTTCGCGCTCGAGTTTTTCAACTATTACAAACAGTGAATAATCTTGATTTTAGTAAAAATCTTGTACTAACCATCACGAATTTGGAGACGTCGGGCTCAAAATTTTCAATTGTTGCGGTCGGTGAAATATCTCAATTTTAGTCAAATTTATACAAAAATGTGTACCCATCACGAATGTTTCGACACCGGTCTTGAATTTTTCAATTGTTGCAACCAGGGAATAATTTCGATTTTAGTCAAATTCATAAAAAAAAATCATGTACTATCTATTACTCCCTCCATTCCTAAATATAAGACTCAGTAGACAATTTTAGAAAATTAAGGAACTTGTCATTTTCACCAAAAGTTCCAATATTACCCCCTTTCTCATTTCTATAACATAAGAAACGAAAGGAAAAAATAGGGATGGCAAAGGCGGCAAATAAAAGAAAATGTCGAGAGTATAATTGGAATAAATTGTTGAGAACTAATAAAAGAGTCTTAAATGACAATTAATTTGGATACCTATAGATCTCCTAAACAACAATTAAATGGGAATGGAGGGAGTACTAATTTGGAGACGTCGGGTTCGAATTTTTCAATTGTTGCAACCGGTGAATAGTTTTGATTTTAGTCAAAAACATAAAATTCGTCGGACTCAGAATTTTCAACTGTTGCAACTTGTGAATAATCTTGATTATAGTTAAGTTTAGAGAAAATAGTTTATTAATCATCACGGATTTGGAGACATCGTACTCTGATTTTTCAATTGTTGTGACCGATGAATAATCTTGATTTTATTCAAGTTCTAACAATATCGCACACAAACGATCCGCCTAGGTGAGTCATGCTTGTAAGGTGGTAGATGCCCCACTTAGCTCATATTCCCCAATCAGCGTCTTCTGGATTTGGTCATGCACAAAACAATACTCATCAAAGTAAGGGACACAACATTGTAATTCTCGTGTTAATTGAGAGATATAAATCAAATTACATGAGAATTGTGGCATATACAAGACTTTAGCAAGCGGGCTCTTGGAATTTAGATTCATTGTGTCATACTGTCGTGCCCAACTACGTTTCCTATCAGGTTGACTCATGTTAATAGGTATTACAAGATTTTGCAAATTTTCCAATTTATTTTTCTCGCAAGTAATATCAAGTATCCAGGGAAAATAATCAAATGCGAAGTTTTTACCAGGGGTTTGGAAGGACACAACCTTACTTTCTTATGAGTATTTGAGTTAGTTCCAGAGCGAATTCATTCAATTTCCTTAAGTTCATAGAGGTGGTAGCTGTTTGGTGCACTGAATAGGCCACGCCTTGCGCGAATGTCCTTGGGTAGCTCGCACATTGCGCGGTTTTCAATGACACTGATTGTCTCCGACATATTGGTATAAGAGATAAAAAGTGATGATTTTTTAAATTGGGTAAAAGCAAGAGGAGTACAATACAAATGAAGATGGTCTATTGCCAATGGTTTTATACGCTATATAGGGCTAATTTTTACTAACCTCACTCTGATACCATGTGAAAATTAGCTCATGGGCTAGGAAATGACCTTTCTCATAAAGCCGCAAACGATTCAAAGTTTTACAGGATTTTACTTGAACTATTCTTTTTGGAGAGACCAATAAGCTTCCATCCTATTCAAATTCTAAATTTGTCGGACCAAATACTCTGTAAACAAAGAACAATTACCTATAATAAAGAAAGAAATGCCCTCAACACCCGGCGGCACCCAACTGTATAGTGTTAGTGAATTTAAAGCCAAATTCTACATCCCACTAGATCTATTGTTTTCCTTTAATGATTCTCCAAAGTAAATTCAATACTAATTACATGAGTGGTAAGAGATCTAAATTCCTAATTGATCAGTAGTATGTATTCATGAGGCAATAAAAGGACTGACATCTATATTCATCAAACCTCCAACATCAGCATCATGCTGCATCATCCTACTACTTGTATAATTTAGGAACGAATTTCTGGTTCTAACCATTTATCACAAAAGAGCGACATTTTTTAGAAAACAACAAATCAAGGAAACTTATATAAGGTGCAAATTCTACCTCCTAGTTTATTGGAAAATTATTGCGAGCATGATAACATTTAACATGATCAAGAACAAGCCGTCCATGCTCGTCAACAAACATGTATGTCAACTTCCCGTGAATATTGACCAAACACTGGAGTAAAAAAGAAGGGAAGAAAATTAGTTTCTACTTCTTATAGCTAAGAGAAATAAGGAAGAAGAAGAGAAACATAATACAAATAAGGAAACAAAGAGCATCATAACAACAAAGTAAATGACAATTTATGAGAAACCCATGAAATAGAAGGCTAAACAAAGTAAACATAGTACTCCCTCCTTTCGGAATTGAAAGTCCTATTTCTATACAAAATGAATAGGAAACGGGACATTTAGTTCCGGACGGGGAAGTATATCAACCTTCAAAACTGTTCCACCATATTCTTCTAAAACAACAAGTTTAGTCTAATAATAGATAAATACACAAAAAACTTTACAAGTCTTTGGGGAGATCAAGAGAACAACAGGAATACATATCCTAGTTGAAGGAGCCACGTAAATAACTCCCCAAGCTTTACTACAGCAGCAACTTTATTTCATCTGTAACAAGACAATTAATAGCATGTTAAGCGATACTGCCATGATAAGCACTATTCACAACTCAAAACTTTCCTACCCAAAATTGCAAAAGAATAATGGTGTGTATATATATATATATATATATATGAAATTTCGAAAATGAGTTGGAAATTAAAGCAACTTATAGCATCAAAGAGGAGCAAATAATTTCCTTGATTGTTCAGAAGACAACACATTTACTGAAAATGGAAACAATAGCGACCTTAATTTCACTCACTAGCTTTCCTTGCTTAATCATAAAATGTCTTAGCCTACACTTAACTAAGAAGTTAAGTAAACCAACCAGTGCATTCAATCCTTCAGTGCCATTCGGTAAATAGAATTCACGGAGAAGTGAGTCGGAAACAGGAGCAAAAATACAGTAGGTTAACATGAAAAGAGAAGCTTCATATCATACCTATAAATAATGATGGACAAAACTTAACAATAACAATAATAACAGTTGATATCAAGTTGTGACAGAGACATCAGACTCATCTATGGTCCCCAAGCCAAGCCAACAATGAAGCTCAATTATGTATCCCAATTTCCATGTGGTGAAGTTTTTGGTAAGAAAATAGCTTTTGGTTCTTCACAAAAATATTTGTGCTGCGTCGGGTATATTAATATAGGGCCTAAGAATCTCGAGAATGGCCCGAAACAATAAACTCCAGGATGAGAATCCATATATTCCATTAAAATCACAGATCACAAACATAAGAAATGGAACTCCATTAGAGTGTATTTTGATTCACTCGAAATTACAAAATTTTAACTTTGATGCCAGGTCTCCGCTCACAAACAATTCAATTAAATTTATGCAAGTCAATAACAAAATTCAAGCTAACTATACATAGATCCTTGGATTTTAAATTTGACAGGAATAAAATTTTGAATTACCTATCAGCCAATCATACCAAAATCCGAAAACTTATTAAGGAAAAGAAAAGAGGACCTCGGAAGATGAAAAAGTTGAAGAAGCTTCTGCAGAAGCTTTTTCTTCTTTCAAAGGAGGGACCCATTCTCCATAGACCCATTCCCGATGCAAGCGGAGAGCAGATGCCGGAAATTGAATCTGCTCCCTCGAGCAGCGGAAGTAGACGGAGTAACGAGCAGGTTCAGAAACATCAGCAGCGGCGGCGGGGGGCGGATGAACATGGGTGACGACACCTTCCCACCAGCCCTCGTTGTGGAAAGCATCGACGTCGTCGTTTAGTTGGAAAGTCCGTAGGGGCTCCCTGGGAATGAGAGGGCGGACTAAGAGATAGTTGACGTGTTCCCGGAGACGCTTCGGGGAATCGCCACCGTGGTTGTCGTCGTGGAGGAGGTTGTCGAATTCGAGGTAGACTTTGAGGGACTTTTTGAAATTGGGAGGGGTTTCGAGAATGGTGGCCTCGTACCAGGAGCCTCTGAAACCGGGATCGTCGAAGCAAACTTCAACTCTAGCCCCTTTCTTGAAGCTTTCATATTCTGGGGCATCCATGGCACCAGTTGGTCCAGTTCTCAACCTACACAAACAACTACTATTGTACTCTGCAAACTTCAAAAGGAAGAAGACAGACCTAAATACAGAAGGCAAAATCGAGTTCTCGTTATTTATTAAGGGCATGTCAGACTTTACCATATCAGAATAAACCCATGAATTTTTTCTTTATCGTATTATACTTCCAAAAAGTAACCTCATTAACTGCATTCCATTGGTTAAAGAGGGTAAAGGGGAGCAATACATCCCCTAATTCAGTCCGGCTCCCCTAATTTAGGCAAATTGGTGCGATCAGTAATTGAACATTTTACGTTTGGTGACTTAGGTCTCTAAACATTGTTTTTTTTTAATTTTTTAGGTACCTGAACAATTTGCATATTGGTGAATTTGGTCCTTCTATCAAAAAAAATGTTAGTCAATGGTTATTCAACATTTTAAAAAAATCTCACTCAAAACACTAGGGATATTTTTGTCATTTCCTATATTAACCCACCCCGAACCCGTTTCAACCCCGCACCAACCTTATTCCCTCTTCTTCAAGTTCCTATTAGAACACCAATGAAGAAAAAATCAAGCAAGAAACCAGCTTTGCCATTGATTCCAGGACATAGATCAGTGTTTTGGGTGGATTTTTTAAAAAATGTTGACTAATAGTGACTACTCCATCCGTCCCAAATTATCTGTCCACTTTGTATTTTGTACAGAGATTAAGATTTCATCAAATTCTATAGTGGAATATGGTAAAATGTCAAACATGACCCTATTTAATGTTAGTCATAATTTAATTCTACATTCTCTTCTCTTTATGTTCTTCTCTCTCCAACATTTAATGTGAGGGGTAGTATTGAAAAAATCACCATTAATGAACCATTTATTTAGAAAGTGAACAAATAATTTGGGACATATTAAAAAGGAAATGTGGACAGATAATTTTGGGACGGAGAGAGTATCATTTTTATTTACAGAAGGAGCAAATCCACCAATACGCAAATTGTTCAGGTATCTAAAAATTAAAAAATAATATTTAAGAACCTAAGTCACCAAACGTAAAATGTTAAGCTACTGATTTCACCAATTTGCCAAAAATTTTACCCTAAAATAAAGCATTGTTCACATCCTACAAGTACCAATTTTTGCCCTAAAAATAAGAAACTCTACACATCATAGATATAAAATCTTAACCGGAAATAAAATAAATACAATATTATTTTATATCTAACCAAGAGACTGGGTAGTAGGGATTGCGGTAAATGAGACTATTTCTCTTACAAATTAGGGGCATTGTTGACTTCTTGAGATTCACCCATGCCACCACCCAGAACAAGTTCAGGCTACTATATATAAAAGAAAATGTACAAAGGGGGTTCAAAACTTGGGGTGAACGAACA
Source organism: Vinca minor (assembly GCA_026122235.1). NCBI lineage: Eukaryota > Viridiplantae > Streptophyta > Magnoliopsida > Gentianales > Apocynaceae > Vinca > Vinca minor. Next base: position 59,915 of record JAOCZM010000085.1, on the reverse strand, counting down.
TGCACTAATGGTTTTGGTCTCATCTCCGCTCCCTAAATGTAGATGACTTAGCTAGCACCAAGGAGCATTGTGCGAGAGAGAGAGAAGTGGGTGGTCCATAATCAATGGAAACACCCTACCTACAGATCTTGCTTGGCTCTCACAAGAGAGTAGCTAAGCCTCCAAAATCACTCTTGATGCTCCTCATGCCTTCTCTAATTCCCTCCACTTCAGACTGCAATGTTTCAATTTCGCGGTTTTTCTTCTCCTTTTTTGACATGGCTACTAAGAGCTTTTCCCGCAATTCCTTCATCTGCCTAGTGATTTCATCTACCTCTTTATCAATTTCAGTCTTCTCAATGTTGCCCTTCCCTATCTCACTGTCAATTTTTTCTATTTGTCTTTCAAGACTTTCCTGCTTTTCTTTCCCAGCCACAAAAGAAGCTACGCGGTCTCTTACCACCTCAACATCAAATCCATGGCTTTCTAATTCACCCAGAGTCTCCAAAATCTCGTCCATTTTGCTCTTCGGATCATCAAATTGCAGTCTTGAAGTTCTCTCTACCACGCTACAAAACGTAACCATGAACCCTACGGCTAATCCTTCACGCGAGCTTTCTTTACACTGTTCTAAAGGACGGAAATGCGGTTTTTGTGGCATTTTCCGGAAAACTTCCATAGATTCTACTATTGACCAAAGCATAGTGTTCTTTACGAAAGGTAAGCATTCAGGCTCACTTTCGACATCCTTATTTCTATTTACAACTACAGGACTTTCCCTCGCGATTTCTTTCTTTTCAATACTTGCCTCAGCCTGTTCCTCAACATTTCTTGGTGGGGAAACTCCTAAAGAAGAAGAAACAAACAGTTTCTCAAAAAACTGCAAGAAGGACGATGCAGATTGAACATGGTCTATCAACTTACTTGACCCATCATTGGTTGTTGGTGGATGCCTTTCTTCGATCCATTTCGATAGAGGTTGATCATCAGACATGTTAGACGAGACCATTTCTACATCTTTTCTCAAAGAATTTGGGTCGGCTGGTTTTTTCTGCTCGGCTGCATTGGAAGAATCTGCATTTGAAAGAACACAAGGTATAACCAATCAAAAGAAGAAAAAAAACCTATAACCCAAAAAACGATCAGTTCCTTGAAACTCAAATCAGACAACCAAAATAAGCCCCACACATGAGAGAGAAAAGATCAAGCTACTGTGACTGGAAAAAATTAATCTGCCAATAGAACCTAAATTAAGTATATTGCTCACCGTGCGCTTGAGATGCAGTGTGTAAATTTATCATCCGCTTTCTACCTCTCTTCTGTGAATTCTTTTCATACTGCTTGATCGAATCTTGAGCAACTTTGTCATTTGGCACTCTCGGTGATGTGCTCATACTACCTTGTTTGTGTTTCTGCTTTGTTTGGTTATTAATTGTGGGCTTCTTGCCACTCCCATTGGTCACACATTCCTGATCAAGAGCTAAGGTATCCATACTTGTAACCTCTACAGTTCCGAGAGAATCATTCCCAAACAATTCAACAGCAATATTTTTGCTGGGCTCCTCTGGAAACCATGAGAACAATAAATATAAGAACTTACAGAAATAAGCTGACTGTAGATTCAGGTATGTCATACTATACCTGGCGGTCGCAAGGGGATGGAACTCTTCGTTGCTGATTTTGGAGGCCGTCCTCTCCGTCTCTTCTGACTCTTCTCTCCCAGTTCAAACTGGTCAATCACCTACAACCGTCCAAAACACATTGGAGAAAAGTTTATAGTGTTTTACCTCAATTTGTAATATGCAAAAATAATTCACTCAACCCAAGCACCATACATCCCCCATCCCAAAACAACAGTATTGAAAAAAGAATTTACTGACAGTATGACACAACACGAAAAATAGATGCTTAACTTTTTTACTCTAATAGCAAAATACTTAACCTTGGAGGAAGCCTCGTTTATTATTATTTTTTATTTTTACTTCCCCCAAGGTGACTTTGTAATCAGCCATATCATGTGTGGCGGCCCAATCTCAGGATGGAGATAATAAACTTCCTCATTAGATGACAGTGTATATGATTTGGTATATTCTTCAACCCTAAAGCCAAAATAGACATCTTCTTCAACCAATTATCTAGCACTTTAGGGCCCTCTATTTTTCTTCTCTTCTCCCCTTTCTTAAATTCTAGAACTGCAAAGGTAAAATACTCTCGTGTTCCCAAATAATTTCTTCTCCAGTCTCCACTCTAATAATTTCCGGCCAGACCAAGCAAGTATTTCTCCAGATAACAAGCAACATTTTAGCTCCTTAAATGTTCACCTGTTATCTTCTATTCTACATTAGCGATTTTAGCTCTTTAAATGTTCACCTGACGATTTGTTTCACAATCTTATATCTCTCTGTGGATCTCTGAGGATTTGGTGCCTATGCTCTATAACTTTCCTCAGTCCAGAAATTCTGGACGATTCACATTGTGCATGGCATGCAAAATTTCTAATTAAAATAACATAATGACCCTCAAACGCACCTTCACACTGTGTAATCCTGTATCATCCAAGCCATTCCAATCCCCTGTATTCTTTGATGACTCCTCTCTAGTGTATTGAGAAGATTTTTTGGTCCTTGAGCCTCTCGTCACGTCGCATGCCAAACCTAAGATGATAGGAAGATTAGTTTTTTTGTCATTGACTCTCTCCGTACATCTTCTGCATAGCCGTTCTTTCCTGCTTAACTTGGCAATGGTGCTAACTTAAGAATAATAAAAGAACATTAAATATCAACAAAGAAAGAGAAGCAAAGTTACAAACCAGCAATAGAATTTTGAGCTCTTTCAACAGGTACTTCCGTAAAACCGTCGTTAGTTTCAACGCCTGACATGGGACTATCCTCCAGCTCACCAAACTTCATTCGTTTCCGCTTCTGCAAGGATGACCACATAATCCAGGTTGGAAGTTTGATGATACAACCAGTGTTGTCAATTGCGGCGGGATAGCGGCCCATAGCGGGATAGCGGAGCGGCCTTTGGCCGCTATGAATCTTGAATAGCTTTGCGGATTTTGGGTGCGGACCATTGCGGCCTCTATTGCGGCTCAAATAGCGGAAATAACGGCGGGATAGCGGCGCTATTTGAATCATCATTGAAAAGTCTTTTTTTCCCATTAAAATAAAATAAAATAGGGGCAAAATGATAATAACAACCTTAAAACCCCCTAAACCTAAACTACAGCAGCTTAAAGCAAATAAAAACCTTCTGCTCCTTTTTCTTCTCATCTATTCAACGCAGCAACAAAAAAAAACTTATGCTTCTCTTCTTCTCATGTATTCTCAAATATATATTTTTAATTATTTGCATAGAATTCCAAATAGCGCCGCTCCCGCTATCCGCTATCCCGCTATAGCGTTTTCGGTCAGCCGCTATCTGGGATTGATAACACTGGATACAACAAGCAAATCAAACTTCAACCCAGTAATACATGCTTTTCAAAAGCTATCAAATTGCTTTATCAAAATTGATACTTAAATAAAGTGGAGAGATACCCGTCATTTGGATTTCTTAGGTAGATTAGCACACTCTTGTTCTTTTTCTCTTCTTCGTCTTCTTCTTTTTACTTTTTTGCCCCCTAGCAGACTAGAAAAGTAAACTTTTTAAAATAAAACATGTTTTGTGGTTAGTTCCCACTTAAGTTTCATCATAGGCTGAAACAAAATTGATCCTCCATCCCCAAGATAACTAACAGGGATAAATAACAAATATTGCCTAAAGAAACTTCATGTTCAAACCTTGCATTTAAAGGATCCTAAAACCATTTGAATTCAACCGTAATGAAACATTTTTTTTGTGCAGCGGTAAGAAAATAGTAAAACAAGAGGCGACTCACGATCCTCTTGCCCAAAGAATGACTATCAGACAACTGATCTCCGCCCAAAGATTGTCTCGAGTTATTTCCAATACTTCCAGATCTCGGGCTCACAACATTACTATTTTTTTCTTCACTGGATGCCTCAACTGTATTCGTACTTGCAGGAGATGCAGTAGGGGATGAAATTGTTGTTGGTATTTCATTTACTGAACACTCATTACGAACAAAATCAGAAGGAACGACAGGTGCAACTCCGGAGGGTTTCTCGACCTGATTCTCCCTTGAATTTAAGTGAGAAAGTAATTTATCCCCAGACAGGCTTTCTGTGGAGCCTGAACTGCCAAGTGAAACAGCAATCTCTGACATATTGGTGCTAATGCAGACATGACCTTTATGGTCCAGATCATTAGATGGGTTTAACACATCCTGCAAAAGAAACAAAAAGTCCAGTCATCTAAAATAGGGCATAGAATATGGAGCAAGGTAGAGTACTCTGTTTGAGTCTTGAGTTACGAATATCCATAATGTAATTTGCTCCTTTCATTTTCATTTTTTTTCTGTTTGACGAGTCAAAGCTATTACTCCTATAATAAGGAGGAGAGATTCAAACACTAGAGTTAAGGCATGTTCTAGGTTCTTGAAATTCCAGCAAAATACAAAGATTCCAATTTTTCCGACGCTATTATAAATACAGTAGGTGTGCCAAGGTTGTAGCACAATTATTAACTTACGGTTGAGGATAAAAAAAAAAAAAAGGTTAATCGAAATACTGGATAGTTACCAATTAGATTATCTGCAACACGACTCCTGCAGAATGGTTACTGCATTAATAGAACCAAAGTAGTGATATGCAATCCAAGAAAATGGTATTCCAAACTACAATGCATTCGGATAGTATTTTGTGTCTGGGTATCCAGGTTTAAAACATGGAATATTAGGGATTTAATGCTTGAATCAAGCATTCGGATATACCAAGCACGTTTCATGATCCATACAAGTACTACGGTTTTCCAAAATCAAGAAACTCCTTTGAAAACACTCATTAAATCCATATCTCAAGAACAAAAGCTAAGAAATAATCCCAACAAGGCCCCAATAACTAGCACAACTTTACATCAACATACGCCCTCATACAATATATAAACATAAGACCAAGAAAACAAATGAAATTTAGTAGACAAGGAGATAGAACACCGATGACAGCCCATAATGATGGAAAGCAACGACAGGATGTCAGATTACTATGATGCAGCATAACATAGAATGAAATATGATCAACCAGATCAGAGTGGAAGGAAATAGGAAGAGTGAGAGAACACAAAAGTTACATCCTTTCACTTCAACAAGTAATGTCAGCCTCTCTGTCAATACAAAAGTAACACAAAAAGGCATCTTGCTTAGGAGGATACACAAGTATAATTGCAGTAGTAAACACAAAATTTGGGGCCACAGAAATTATTTCTCTTACTAGAAAGAATTGACAAAAGAAAGGAAGTCAATGACAAACAAAGACACCACAAAAACGGCAGTTGAATTGTTATCTGGTAATGTAGAATAAACTCATTGCATATAGAAAGAAAAAACCCGATTAATACTTTTGACAATCCATTTAAATCATCTTTTGACCAGGAGTGTACTTGCCTTGTCCCACACGCACAACATAGATAGGAAAGAAAAAATCCTGCTGTCACCAGTCTCTTGCAAGAGTTTTTGTCGCTAAATCATCCAAAAACAACATTAAACACACTTTACTACAACCAAGTGAATAGCAGGAAAAAAAAGAAAAATGAGGAACAAGAAACTGTGAGGGGAAGAAAGGGAAGTGCCCACAAAAACAAACCAGTTAAAGTCCTTGAGAGAATATTGTCAAACCTGAGAAGCAGTGAACCATTTTCCATCTCTCCATTCCATGTGAGGCCTCAATTCTGAGTGTCTGAATTCCCTTTCCTTGTTTGATTGCTTAAAAAAGACAACACAACGACTATTAGCAAGTTCTTTGGTAATAAACACCACTTCTCCAGCCACAATAATAAAATGCATCCACTTTCTCCAGCAAGAAGAATTTTTTATTCTTGAGATGAGGAGGACAGGGTCGAATATGAATGGAATCAACAATTGCATTCAGGTGCCCCACCAGGCCACTCCCTATCCTGGCTCTGGTATTGTGTCCTGAAAATCCCATTTCCAGTTTCCTCAAGGACAGTTGCCGGGAACCAGCTTTCTTGATGGCCTTCACTATCGAAAGATATTTCCACCTTCGTACCAACACTAAACATCACTCCTGCTGCTACCTTCCAGGCATCCAACAAGAGAAAAGGAAAATAAGAACAAGAATTGGTAGCTGAACTAATAGGAATCCAAACAATACATATACTTAAATGGATTATCTTGCAACTTTTTGAGATGAAACTAATTAATTATACATTAGGGAAAAACAGAGGACCCTTAATATACATAACTTAAATATGCTCTTACTAGTCAAGGAAGGATACAACATTTGGCGCAGCACTTCCAACTAGGAAAAATAGTTCCCGGACACGGGCTTAGGCCGTTAGTTACACCCCCTCCCCCTCCCCCGCCAAAAACAAAAAACAAAAGCTCTTACTGATAGAGTATTATTGAAAGAGATAATCACTAATTATACCCATTATCTAACTTTGAAAAGCAAGTTATACCCTTTATCTTTTTTGTGTGCCATAAATAGCCAGTATAATTTTTGAGGTGCCATTTATACCCAAACTAGGCGAAATCGGATGATAAGCTGACGAATCGGACAGCAGGATTCAGAGGCGTGAGTAAGCACCTCGGTGAAATCCGATCTGCGTCTTCCTCAGTTGGAATGATTTCATCTCCGGCAAACCAGAGAGACGATTTATTGCTTCTACGACACGACGGAATCCTCATTTTGGGTATAAATGGCACCTCAAAAATTATACTGGCTATTTATGGCACGCAAAAAAGATAAAGGGTATAACTTGCTTTTCAAAGTTAGATAATGGGTATAAATAGTGATTATCTCTTATTGAAATAAGTATCAAACAACGGCCAGTTTCAGTGAATCTTATGAACACACTAGCAATATGGCCTAAAAGTTAGAGATAACTCTAGTTCTTTTGGGGGTGTGGACCTAAAAAATGGTTGAATCGCTTGTTAATTTCTGAAAAGTCAGAAATAAAAAAAAGGTAAAAAAAAATGTCCCAGCACAAATGCTGCTAGCAATGACCGGTCGAAAATGATACCTGATTGACGGGTGGGAGCCAAATTCCATTTACCCATTCGCGATGGAATCTCAAATCAGAGAACCCAAATTCGATGTGGTCGGGAGGATTATGAAAAGAGACAAGAAACCTAGAGTTATCCCGAAGAAGTCAAGTGATGACGCCAGTCCACCAGCCGTCCAAGTGATAGGCATCAACGATGTCGTCTAGGTCGAAGGGGCTTGGGATGGGTATCTTCAGGAGGCAAGGGGCGAATAAAGGCGGTATTGACATACTCTCTCAAGGAAGTGATGAATCTTCCTCGGAGACCAAATTCCGGTACTCAATGTAAGCCTTGTCGGAAGTAGGGTTCTTTTCCTGAGGAGCCTTTGCGGAGCGGTGATGGCAGTGGCGGCACCTTTATTAGGATTCGTTTTGTGGATGTGGACTATAATCGGGCTTTTGTTCCCAAATCCGAACCCCAGTGGGCTTTTTCCCAATTTTCTTCGTTTTTTTCCTGGGGAAATGATAAGTTGACTAACCTTTTTGCATTTTCTGTTTTTTAGCTATGTTTTGAAAACCACACCTGACATTGATTCGAAAAATTAAAGAGTTAGAAGTCTTTTTTTTTTTTTTTTTTTTTTTTTTTTTTTTTTTTTTACTAAATAAAAAATTATCCATTAATTATAAAATATCCGAAGTCATTACAATAAAAAAGATAAAAAAAAAAAAGTACAAGAAAAATAAAAGTTATACAATGGTGGAGACCACATAACAGATACAACTCCACACCCCGAACTAGGTAAACACTACAAATAGTAGAAAAAATAAATACATAATAAAATTATTCGCAACATCTTCCCCAAAATCCTTGAACAGCAGTAGCAAGTTCAGTTTCAACATCTTTCTTAGAAATCAACAATCTACGAGACCATGGGCGAATCAACCGTCTAATAGATTGTCTCGAAAAGATGAAGAAAATTGTAGATCTTGCATCTGAGTCTAGAATTTTGAATCAGAATACCTTAAAAAAAATTACATCACAAAGTCAAGAATTATTGAGATCTAAAGTCAGTAGATAGATCAGTGAAAACGTGAAGAAACTTCAAGAGAAAGAAATAGAGAAAGAGAAGAGGGTTGTAAGCGATTACGGCAAGCACTCCATGAAAAATTTAAAGAGTTAAAGTCGGATTGGAGTTTTGTTACTCGAATCTGATGAATTCATAAATATATTGCATACAACTATAAAAGTATAGTAATAAAATTACCTAAATTGATATTTAATTCACCAAATTAATTCTAGAGTGAAGGACTCTTTGTAAACTTTAACAATTTTCTTTTTCTTTTTTAGGACATTTATTTTTTTGTACTTTTATATACTTAAACATTTTACGGGCATTCTGTTACAGAAAAAAATTGAAATTTCCAGCTAAAAATCCACATGTGAGCAAAACGGTGCTGTTTTGACTATGGGTGTTTTGGGCATACTGATTTTAATTTATTTACTTTTTTGTATTTTTTACTACCATCCCTAAATAACCCACCCAGCCCGCCATTCTCCTTTACTCCCAGCTCTCTTCCCCATCACCGTTCTGATTGCTGATCTGACCTCATACGACAGCGTTTTGGCTCGTGAGAATAGCTCTGTCGAAGTGTGGAAGGTTTCCGGCGACACCACGACGATCGTGAGTAGAACGAGCGAAGCTAGCTTGTTGTCGAGGCTTGCCACGTGGAGGAAATCTGAAGACATGGCTGAGAAGATATTTTATTACATAGAGTCGGTGTTGAAGAGGTGTTCATATACTTTGGGCCTTTTAAGCTTCATTCTCTGAAGAGGAGTCCATCAGATCTGATGAGTTTAGAAAATCTAGAAAATCAAACGCTTACAATCCATCGGATTCTTGAATCATGGATTTACACTTCCAAGAATCTCCTGATAAGAATTTCTTATCAAATTGAATAAAAAAAATTCGAAAGTGCATCTGGAAATTGCTGGTTGCTGGAAAAAATTTGGAAGCTATTGATTCAAATTGAAGATCTCCATTTAATTATGGATCCAGACGATTTTCTTCGGCTTAAGAATCAATTCGCAATCAAAGCAACATCAGAGTCCGATTTATTCTATTTTCGATCTAGAGGATTGATCGAAATCACGAAGCTTTCAAAGGATTTGAGGCACAAAGTTCCGGATATTTTGGAAGTCGAAGTGGACCCTACCGGAGGTCCGAGAATACAAGAGGCTGCGATGGAGCTTTACAGGAGAAAAAAGGAATAATGGTTGTTACGAGAAGATTCATTTGCTTCAAGCTTTGTAGGCTGTAGAAATGGCTGTGAAGAAGTTTTACTGTTCGTGTGACGACCCGTAATTTCAAGTACCAATTTAAAGGTTAGTATTATATTAATTTTTCACTTGATAAGGATAGAAGTGTCTTTTTCATTAATAAGCAAGGGTGAAATGGTCCAAACAATAAATTGGTAATTTTATTGAAAGACAAGGGCATAATGGTAATTTTAAAATTAAGAAATAAAAAAATAAAATAAGTTCATACTTATCTCTTTATACTTGCTCACCAAGAAAATAAAAATAATTACATTAAAAGTCCCTAAATTACATGTTATTTACATAAGAAATTGTATTTACATAAAAAGTCCTTACAAAACAAGGAATTGCATTGAAGGGCTTAGGCTCTCCTATAAATAGAGGCATTTGGCCTCAACTTTCACTTGCACCAATCTTAAAAGGGAAACTCTCCCTAAACTCTCTTTCTCCCTATACCAAAACTCTCTCCCGGTTAATAGTCTTTGGTTAGTATGCTCTGAATTATATCACAGTTGCATAATATTGGATCTTCTGTGAATACTTTCATCAGAAAACCAAAGCTATATTACTCTTCATATACTACTACTTTTACAAATATAGAATTAAACTATTACATATTACAAGCAAAGAATCAAGTCTAATATTAAACAGGTACTTTTACTTCCAATTTGTTATTTTGATCCTGCACAATAAATGAACTTAGGTTAATCGGGTTCATGTAAGAATTGGATTATATTCTCTGAGACTGTCTGTGCCCGAGGATTGTGGAAACGCAATCCCGGGAGCATCCCGTGACCTACCCCACTGGTAGAGACTTTCCTAATCGAATTTTTGTCCGAAAGACGGGTGACCAGAAGAATATAAATCTACATTCTTCCTTGAACCTATACTAGAGGAAAATTGATTTAAAGAATTTATATGTTAAGTTTCCTTTAATATTTGGAGACTAAACGTTAAAATTCCTTGAATCTTTTATCATGCTATTGAAATAGTATTTTCATAAATTTTTCTACTTTATTTACAATTTGAAACTAGGAAGAAATACTAGAATTTTAATTACCTTACTTTCTTTCAAGAAATTTGATTAGTTTATGAAATTCTCACCTAAAAAGGAATTTGATTAAGCTTATGTAATTTTTTAAATGGAAAAGGAGATTAATTAAATTGAATGGATTTCTACAACTACTAAGAAGTTTGAATATAATTTTATGAAATTGTAGAAAAGAAACATAAACATATTAAATTCGCCAAGCCTATTTTATTTAAAAGTAACCACAGTAAAGAAAATTGAAATTTAGGGAAAAGCATAATCTGAATAATGAATGAATAATTATAGTAATAGAGTAGTGACAAAGAATTATAAGGACAATAATGATATCAGTAGTTAACAATAATAACTATAGTAATAACAGTAATGAGAATAGAGGAAGAAGATAAAAAGAAATAGAGGCAGCCTTTTACCTGAGATGGTGGTGGGCAGCGGCGATAAGTCGGCGGCATCAGCGGTTGTGAGCCGGCTGAAAAGAACAATTATAAAATAAAATTATAAAAATAATAATAGTTATAATAATAATAATAATATAGGAAAGCAGAAAAAAAAAAGTAAATCAAAAAAAGAGAAAATGAGCTCACTATCTTGCCGGATAAATTAGACAGGCGGAGAGACGCGCAAACCGGCGGCAGCAGCAGTTCTGAGATGAAAATAGTCAAAAATAAAATAAAATTTAAAAAATAATAAAAATTGAATTTAATAATTAATTAAAAAGAAAACGGAAAAAGAAAAGAAGGAGAACTTACTTTCACCGAAACCGCGGAGAAGACGAACAGCTACTGGAATGAGAGACGGCCAAGAGCTCCAGTGCAGGGAAGAGAGAGCAGAGAGGCAGAGAAGAAAGGAGAAAAAAGAGGAAGAAGAAAATTTTAAAAAATTAAAAATTAGGGATTTAGAGATTTTAGAGTTTGGAAAAAATTAAAGAAGAGAGAAAGGAGAAGAAGATGAAGAGAGGTGGCGGCGGAGATGGTGGAGGAGCCGCGGCGGAAGAGGAATGAGAAGGAGAAGGAGAAAAAAAAATAATAAAATAAACTGGAACGGGTGCTGAAGTCGATAAAGAAGGGAAGCATTCTGTCGTGGACCTGGGCCGCCGGACCACTTAGTCCACATTCAGCCACATCACAGTTTTGATTAAAATAATAAAAACAGGTGAGGCCTTATAAATTTTTTTTTAATCAAAAGAGGTGATGTCTTAATTTCTGATTAAAGTGGTCACATACTCCCACATATAAAGCTCAGTGTCTATATCAGAATTTTCCTAAAGAATGAGGGGGAATAATCTGGTGTGGTAGGTTATTTTGAAAAGGGAAGTTTAGGAAATATCTAGTAAGGACTTAAAAGGAAAATAAAAATTAACACATAAGTCCTAAATGGTCTACTCAATATTTTTAATATTTATTTGGACATTAAAATTAAAGAAAAGATTTAAAGGAATGATTAAAATAAAATATATCTGAGATAATTTATAAGCGGAAACCGAAATAACTTTTAGAAACTACGAATTAGTCCCTATAATTTTATATTGTACTTTTAAGGCCCGTTAAAACTTATAAACTATTTTCGGAGAATTTATAAGACTAATAATAACATATATGATATATTTATGTCTTCAAAAGATTAGAAATATCGTAGGATAAATATTTGCAGTTTAGTCCCTAAACTTTAAGAATTTACATAAAAGACCCCTAGAAGCATAGAAACTTAGTCTGAATATGTTTAAGCATATTAAGGCTTGCATGTCTTTAATTTCATAAGTAATTCCTAAAGAGTTGGTATTTGCAAAATAGGTACAAACCCAGAAGAAAGTACGAACGATAAGAGGCTAATGTGAGTTTCCTCTCAAAACCGGAGAACTTGTTTTATAAATGTGTTTTATGGAATCTGTTTATAAAGAAAAAGTTACAATATTTCTGAAAAAGAATTCTGAAAAAATATCTCTGAAAAGAGAAATTGTTTACAATTGAAAAATTACAGTATTTCTAAAATATGATTTTGGAAAGTATCTCTGAAAAGTAAATGAATGACAACTCTGAAATGTTACTGGAATTCTGATCGAAAAGGGGGCTTACACTGCACAAATATGGTAGCCCCTTGTCCGACCATTGGGGGTCTGCACTGGTACGAGGCTAGTCACCCGTACAAGGGCATATCGCACTTTTGGTTTTGGACACTTTGGATATCGTAATGGGATCCCAAATCGGTGTGGGAATCGTTAGGGGCAGGGAAAGCAACGGGCTGGCTGCATCCCTTACGTGCACCACATACGAATTGTAATCTGACTGCTAACATGTCTCCCAGGGGTTGGGAGGTTTAACTCGGGGAGTCAGTTAGTATCTTGGTTTCCAAGCTGGTAGTACCTCAGTTCTTGGTTACATCGTAAATCGTAAAACTGGGGATACGGTTTAAAATCCTGAACAGGTCTGGTGTAAGGCTGGTATGGACTAAAGAGTAATTGACTTGGCGGTCATGCACTCTTTTTATTTCTGGATCTAATATCCGGAATGGTTTTCTTATTTTGGAAGGATATTTCTGAAAATTGAAAAGAAAGAATATTCCAGATAAAGAATGTTTCTTTTAAAATGAAATAATTTCTAAATCGTTTTGAAAGAAGATAAAGAAAAATGGTTTTGGAAAAGGAAAAGTATTTCTAAATAAATAAAGTTTCTTCGTATCTTCAAAATAAAAAGGTTTGCGAAATAAAACGAGTTTCAAATCACTAGCACACACTTCACTAGGGACTCACTGGGCTATTTATAGCTCACTCTTTCTCTGTTTTCATTTTAGCTCTTGCAGGATTGAGTGGTTAGAACAAGAACATTCTGAGGTATAGAGTTGAACTAAGACAAAGAATTGAGTCAACGCTAGACACCGACCCAGATTAGAAGATTTTGGTATTAGAGTGCGCAGCGAAAGTTTGGGATTAGAAATCTGTACGTTGGGATTCAGTCAAAGACCGAAGTCAACTTAGAAACCATAGAATAGTTTAGAAAATTTTTAAACACGTGTAATTTATATTGTAAAAGATTGAACTCAGTGCCGAGAGGCACGCGGCATACCCGACCCGAGAAGGGACGGGTCGTCACAGTTCGTATAAACAGCCATTGGTGGTGGTTATGGGAAGTGCGAAGGCGAAGGGAATCGAGTGATCTCCGTCGTCGGTCGGTGTGGAATCTGGTGATGCTTTGGTGCAGATATTTCTGGAGCCGACGTATTTTCCGAGTTTGGATGCGGCCAAGACGTTTCGGGTGGGTTTTTAGGGTATATCGGGTTAGAATATGGTGCCCATTAATAGAAATACTGGGTCAAATTAGTGTTTATTGTTGGACTATTGTACCCCTTTTTAAAAAGGCACGTTTTGGTCACGTGCAATTTTTTAGCCGGAATTTTTGAATTTTTTATAACAGAAGGCTTGTAAAATGTTTAAATCTATAAATGTACAAAAAATAAAAAGAGTTAATGTCCACAATGATAAAGCAAAAATTGTTAAAGTCCACACTTGGTCATTCACTCTTAATTCTAAATACAAATTTTATTTAATGGAAATGTTATATTCAAATTAATTTAGCAAAAAAATGAGAAAAAACAAAATTAGATTAATCAACAAAATAGAGCAAATGGGTTAATAAGAATGTTTTTTTTGGCCAAGTAATCCTTATAAATGTCAAATGTTCAATTTCCGCTGCCGACATGAAGTCTGTGTTGGTGGGTGATCTGTAAATACCCTTTGTAAGCGACCTATAATTCTTAAGGTCTACCCTGACCCGTGGTGGTGACCGAAGCTAGAGTTGTCAAAATGGGCATATGCTCGCCCCGTGAGCTTAATGGGCGGGTATGGGGCTATGAATTCCATTCCCATTTAAATGCGGGTATTAATGGGCATACCCGTTCGGGTAACGGGCAATGCGGGTATGGGCGGGTTGCAACAGGGCATGCCCGCTAAATTTTGGATATGGATTAATTTTCACAGTTGATACTTGAGAGCCAAAAGAAGAAGAAAAAACCCTAAAAGCCCACGATAAAAGTTGAACCATACTATATATTTTGGGTAAAGCCCATTGAAGTCGTTATATACTTCTATTATCCAAATATTAACGGTTTCATCTCCGAAGGTAACTAAATTATATTCTAACTTATGATTTATCATTTACCATTTATAATGTTTTAAGTTCTAACTTCTCAAGTTGTGTGTTTCATAGGTGGAGATGATGATGATGAATCAACATTATCTAAGCTGGATTCAAATAATACTTCTAGTGTTCAAGATCTAGATCAATAGATATAGGATATTAAAAAAAAAACGTATCTATTTCTTGTTGCTTTGACTTCAGCAATATGTTTTTTAATTTTGGATAGTTGATCTTGAATTATTTTTGAAATTATGGACTTTGATTGTTTTTTTATAACTATTTTAGATATTGTGGATTTTTATTTAATTGTTCTGCAACTATTTTGGATATTTATTTACCCTCTACAAGACTATAAACTGCAAGTGAATGAGAAAGTATTACATTTGTTGAATTTTTCGGATTTAATATATTTTTTTAAAAATAAAATTAATAATAAGGGTCGCGGGCATGCCTATTTGCCCACGGGTATTCGGCGGGCGGGTACGGGCATCCCTTTTAAGATATGCCCGTGAAAAAAGCGGGCATGCCCGCCCATCCCCATTTAAGATATGCCCATGACGGGACGGGGGCGGGCGGGCATACCCGCTTTTTTACAGTACTAACCGGAGCCTAACCCACCCAAACTATTATTAACCAAAAAAAAAAAAAATTGAGTGGTGAAGAAAAAAATGAAACCTTGAAGCTTGAGATATATCTCACGCTTCAAGGTTTCATTTTTTTTCTCTCTGTCTTATTCACAATTTCTTGAATGAAAATCTTCGATGATATTGTAAACATTTCAAAGGCATTTCTAGTGTGGGAATCAAGGGATTAATTTCAAACAAGGTAACAAAGGGAGAATGTACAGATCTGGGAATGAAAGTGATAATCTGAAAATCTCTCTGCTTCAGTGCTAATATAATAGGTGTCACGAGTAGCTTCTAAGGATCATTCTCTATCTTAATCAATTTAGGAAAAGACGAAAGGGCATAATTTTATGGTATATTGTGATGTGTATGAAGAGATTTCGTTGATATCAAGCTCTTGTATAGCAGCAAGCTGGAAGAGTGTAAAAAGATATGAACATAAATAGGAATTCAGGTATCACTAACAGATCAGCTCAGCTAGAATTATGGATTGCAAATTGAGTGTGTACACTCATTCTTGATTGTACCTTGCGCTTCTGATCCCTTTTCCCCCATGCGATTGCCTTTTATTACGAACAATGTATATCACATTAAATGTCAAAAAAAAGAATCTAAAACCTCAAAAGATAATCTGATCTGAATAAAATAGGGGAAAGTAAAATTATAATTTGATATGCATTGTAACTACCTCCAAAACTTAATGAATCTAGAACAAAAGTACGGTCTTGATCAACACCACGCTGCGAACACTGGTAACAAATAAAACCAAATCTTAACCGGATGATGTATATTCGGTTCTTGTACTACCAAAGATATTAAGAACAGAATTACTAAGTTAATATTAAGAATAGAATTACTATGTTAATAGAATTCTATTAATTATCTATTATAGTCTTTACAATATTTTTATAGTTAGTTTAGTATTCATTTCCTTTTCCTTACTTGTTTAGAACTCTATTTGTATTTACATGTGAAATTTTCATTTGTTAAATTAATCAATTCATTTCATTTATCCCATATATTATTTCAAAATACATCATAAAAGACTTATCTCGTAACAAGAAATAAGGAATGTCCAACTTACCTTAGGATAGGGGTGAGCAAATTTGGTTTTTACCGAATTCCGACCGAATTCGAATTCAATTTGATAATTCGGTCAAGACCGAATTCGAATTGTTCGAATTTGGGACGAAATCGGTTTTACTATTTTTGAATTTGGTGTGACCGAATTCGAATTGAATTTTTTAATAATTAAATATTATTATTATATAATTAAATATATTATATAATTAAAAAATATACCCTCCAATTCGGTCGAAACCAAATTCAGAATTCACCAATTCGGCCAATTCGAATTCGGTCAGTTTTTTGAGGTAGGATAAAATGAAAAAATCGAATTCAAATCTCCGAATTCGAATTCGGTGCTCACCCCTACCTTAGAGGCGTGCCTGGTGTTTCCTTGTATTGCAACTGACATATCATGAACTAAAGTCGATTCGAGTTCAAATTGTTGATAATTTAGGGTTTTGATTTCCCAGCGAACAAACTTTCGGTAATTGATTTTGGAAATTCAGCTATTTATTACTCCCTCATTTCCTAAATATAATACTCTTTATACAATTTTAGAAAATTAAGGAACTTTTCATTTTCACCGAAAGTTCCAATATTATCATCTCTCACTCACTTCTATAGCATAAGAAAAAAAAGGAAAAAATAAAGATGGCAGAAGCAGCAAATAAAAGAAATGTCGAGGGTATAACTGAAATAAATTGTTAACAACTAATAAAAGAATCTTAAATGACAATTAATTTGGATACCTATATGTTTCTTAAACGACAATTAAATAAGAATATAGGGAGTATTATTTAGAGCACCAAAGGGGAAGAAGAGTAATTTGTTTGTACTTCAATACTTGATTTGATTACTAGTTTTTGGGGATTGCATGGGCCTGGCCCAGTTTATCTCAATCGGGCATGACATGGCACCCAAATTTGTGGGACAAACATTTTTGGCAAGTTCCGTCCCGAGGCCAAGACGGAAGTGGGACTTCCGTCCTTGGTTACGTGGCAGCCACTGAAGCCTTTTTTGCCACGTCAACCAGAACGGAAGTCCCATTTCCGTCTTGGCCTCGGGACGGAAGTGGGACTTCCTTCCTCCACCACCCTGAGAGTCAAGACAAAAAAATTGCAATCCCCTCTTTTTCCATTAATGGCAGAAATATCCGTTTTCATTGGAATAGTTGAATTTTTTTTAGCATACTAATAACCAAATTAAGTGTAAAATAAGACTTTTGACGAAACGGACTTCAATAATAATAATATGGCAGAAAAAATAATGGAATCGTGTATTAAATAAATAAAACTGTTTGTATAAAAAATTGGACGAATATAACGAATGTATTAAATACAAAGCAAAAACTTTCTACGGCTGCGAAGGGGTGTATCTGCGGGTCCTCCGCGGGTTAGTCCGGAGATAGTAGGTGTCACCGACCCTGGTTCGTACCGCACTACCATGCTCCATCTCGATGAATTCTGCATCGTCGTGGTCGATTCGTATCGTCTCTTCCGGGGAGTATGGCTGGTTCTGCGGAGTGTGCTGAAGCGTCTGTGTCTGGTCCAGGTCCTGTCTGTACGAGGGCGTTGCAGCAAAATACATGTCTGGCTGTCCCGACGAAGAAGTCCCCGCACCAGGATGCCCCCCCGGGTTTGAAAACCGGGAGAATCAGTGACTTGGCAGGCGAATTGGTATTGAAATTGAAGGGGTACATCTAGCTGAGTCCCGTACTGAGAAGTAGACTGAGCCGCCCTATCTGCATATACCCCATCTGGGTACGGCCTCCACATGAACTGTAAAAAAAATAAAAAATTAACTGTTACTTTACTGTCAAACAAATAATTTAACGGAAAAACAAAAACATGAACAATGAAATTGACTCACCCCCTTGGTCTCGGTCATCAAATCGAGCTGCTCCCGAAACGCCAACAGCTGCGATTTCGGAGTGTTGCGGAAACTCCGGGGGCATTCCACCTAACCCCGTGCGGAAACTCCGGGGATCTCATCCGGAATGTCGCCTCGGTTCTCCGGGCGGAGAAATGTAATACGCTCTTACGCCCACAGCTGGTCAAAACAAACAAACTCGATTATTAAATATTTAAATCACATAATCACATTTAAATTTAAAGGCATCTATACAAACCTGAATAAGCAAGCAACACCCGCTAATGTCCTTGGAATCAGCCATGCACGAGATGCACATCTGCCGGTACAAATGCGCGAGAACACCGCTGGCCCAGGAATGCGTGTCATGCTCTAGGGGACCGTCGAGGATTAGAAGATATCGCATGTTGGCCCGGGACCCCGACTTATCGGGCAAAAGAAAAGTACCCAACAGGATGAAGATCAATGCCCTAGCCCTCTGCTGTACCTGGCGGTCGGTAGCATAATTTCCTAAGGGCTCACTAATATGGGCATACACCTCTACCAGCTGCAAAGTGTTCCCCCTGATTGCAGCCTCACTGGGTCTAAATCCTAAAAGATTGTAGACGTGATCAACCCATTGACCCTTGGTGTAATTGTAGCGGTGACTCAACGACACTACCTGGCCCCTGGTGGGTAGTCCTACAAAACAGCCTACGTCCTCTAGTGTGATGGTCGCCTCACCGCAACGGAGGTGGAACGTGTGGGTCTCCGGGCGCCACCGCTCAACTAATGCAGTCACGAGAGCGTGATCTACATTCATTTTACCTAACCTACAGCAACCTCCTAAACCTACCCGGTCTATTAGGTCTATTACCCTAGGGTTGGTTTCTCTACTGTAGGCGGCGTAAAAGTTCCCCGAACTTTTTATAACCTTTAAAGGTTTGTTCATTGTCGCATCTCCTAGCCAGATTCTTAAGGATCTATGGGATGGTTGTTTGTTCAAGACGGACGGATCGAAAGGACCGGGCTGAAGATGGCGGGTACGGCCATCTATACAAAAAATAATATACATACAAATTATCAGGAAAAACACAGGTGATTTCAACAAATATACTAGTGACATCGATTCACAAATCACAAATTACCAAAAAATCAATTTCAAATGTTGTCTAATTCCCTAAAATCACAAATTCTTTAAATTTAATTTTGCACATTCACAACATCTCCGCATTTTCAGTAGTCTACATGCATAGATACACAAATTACCTAATTCACAAAAACCCTAAATTCAAAGATATATCCAATTCACAAAACCCCTAATTTCAAAATTTGCCATAATTTCAAAATTATCCAAATTCACAATATCAACAATATCAACAATTTAAATTCACATTCGTACACAAGACAAGATTCAATGCTAAAGTATAATGTTTACCCAAAAAAAATTCAACTTGAATTTGAATTTACCTCCCAATTGAGAGAGCTTGAGAGATAGATGAAGATTAAATGAAAGAGGGGGTGGTGGTTGGCGATGAGTGAAGGAGGAGGGTGGGGGGAGGGGTTGCGGCGTGAGGTGGGTTGGGGGAATTTTTTTTTACTTAGGGTAAATCGCGATGAAGACAAGGAGAAGAGGAAAAGGGGTAAAAACTCGGGTGGTAGAGGACGGAAGTCCCACTTCCGTCCCGAGGCCAAGACGGAAGTGGGACTTCCGTCCTGGTTGACGTGGCGAAAAAAGTTGCGGTGGCTGCCACGTAACTTCCGTCCCACTTCCGCCCTTGCCAAAAATATTTGTCCCACAAATTTGGGTGCCATGTCATGCCCGATTGAGATAAACTGGGTCAGACCATGCTGTAAGCCCTAAGGGCGAACGAACTCTGTTTTTGATATTGGACAAACATTTGATGTTGTGTCTAATGATCTTAATCTTTGTGATAGAATATTGGAAATCTTGTAGGAAGCACTAAGTACTTCAATCAAGCCATGTTCAAGATTCAAAGTCACACTATTCAAGGCTCATCTATGAAGATTGAAGATTGAAGACTTAGTTTGGTTAGTTTAGCTTTGTCGTCATTAGTCGTAATCTTTAAAGCTCTAACCAAAGCTCTTATGAACATAAGCTTCTCACTCTAGTCTTGCATACATGATTTCATAAACACGTTTTCAAAAGGCAAAAGTTTCAAATGTGTTCTTATCCAAAAAGCCTTTGATTTCATAGATAAGTCTTTTAGAAAAGTTTTCCAAGTGTTCTTACTTGTTACCTTTTAGGAAAACCTTTTTAGACTTTAAAAGACTTCAAAAGATTTCAAAACGTGTGTAAAATCACTTTGGAAGTTCGGTCAACCGAGCTCAAGTTCGGTTGAACCGTCGAGATACCGAGAGCGAGATCAAACTTGGATCGGTCGACCATAGGGTAGTTCGGTCGACCTATATGAGCTCTGTTCGGTCGACCGACCTAGGCAAGTGGATCCGAAGTTGGTTCGGTCATCCGAGTGAAATGTTC
Source organism: Vinca minor (assembly GCA_026122235.1). NCBI lineage: Eukaryota > Viridiplantae > Streptophyta > Magnoliopsida > Gentianales > Apocynaceae > Vinca > Vinca minor. The sequence continues at coordinate 39,334 of JAOCZM010000085.1, read as the reverse complement.
GGTCAACCGAACTCTGTTTCTACTAGCCGCTTTTTTTGACCAGTTGGAAACTCGATTTTCACCTTATTTGAAATGTATATATACTCCAAAGCTAGAGAAACATTCTAAGACTTTGACAAACATAAAAACATTGATATCTTATCAAGTCTAAACACTTTCAAAGCAAAATACTCTTCATCCTTATGATCTAAAGCATTCAAGAGTATTCTTTTCAAAAGCAAGACAAAGAGTGGACCTCATATGTTCAAGAGCTAAATTGTTTGTGCTTTAAAGGTACTATATCTTTCACTTAGAAGAGTGAACAACCTTGTACTTAACCTTTCTTAATTCCCCTTTCTTAGTGATAGGGTTATTATTGTAAGTCCTACTTTGTGTGGGCATCCTTTGGTTGTAAAGTCCTACTTTGTGTGGGCAATTGTAAAAGTCCTACTTTGTGTGGGCATCTTCTTAGTGAAGTGTTTGAAATCCTTGGGTGCGGCTCAAGGTAGTGGAGGTAGATTCTAAGTGAATCGAACCACTATAAATCCTTTGTCTTGTTGATTGGGTTTTGCTTTAGCTTTCATTCATCTTGCTCAAGTTCTCACTTGCATTGATTAGTATTCGAAAAAGTTGCCAAGATTAGTTAAAACCCAATTCACCCCCCCTCTTGTGTTTTACACATGCAATCCCCTAGTTTTTATTGTTACTATGTTTTAGGTAAACCCACAAAATACATTAGTACATTAGAAAATCTCGTCCGATATTTTTGTTTTTTGTTCTAAAGTAGGCCCACGGTCTGCGGTACTCTCTGCTTTTAATTTCACAAGCTTGTATTAGCAGATTGTTTGATCTTGGCCCATTTAAAAATCACGTCTATTAGTGTAGGCTCAATTACAGAGATTATCGACTAAATCTTAGTTAATTAATTTTTTAAATTCGAAAGTATAAGTGTAGAAGATCGCATAATCTCTTCTACCAACAGAGAATAAATAATATTTAATTTAAGCACTTTTTGCAAAAATTTATTTAGCCAAAAAACATTACCCTTACAGAAATTCCGTATCCATTATTGTTTATGCCTATCATAAGCTTATATTGGATCTCATTGTATATGAAAACGATTATCGTTGAAATTTTTATCGGACAATTGATAACATGATCATTTTTCCGTATAGTAATAAATAATATTGCACGCATATAACAAGTGTTTATTTGTAAAAAAAAATTCAATTATCAAATAATTAATTTATACAATAACTAAAATAAAATACTAGTTTCGCATTGAATATACAATGGCTTGGGTCCTAAAGGTACCTCTTGGGAGACAATTAGCAGTAGAGAGAGGTTTGACCAATAAATACACCTTGAGCACAGATTATTTGAGGGGGATTTAGGCATATATATTGGTGGTTGTCCCTTACTGCCCGGTCCTTTATGTTTTGTGCCGTTTGTATTTGTGTGGTCTTCAACTGTCCAATAACTTGGCTTCTAATACAAAGAATCCCATCTCCATGATTCATTATCGAATATTTATATCAAAACCAAACATTTGACTGAATTTACCCAGCAAAAAAAAAAAAAAACATTTGACTGAAGGCCGCCCCAATTAAGTACAATAAAATACTACTCAAGACATTGATTTCTCCAATTAAATAAAAATGTGGCTTTCTCATAAGCTAATGTACTCCGACAATGTTCAGTGCCAACGCATTATATTATGTTATGTTAAATGACAAAGTGATCAATTATTAACTTATCATATGTATAGATGAGCTCAAAGTATTTTCAAGGATAACCCATGTTAGTTAGTTATATCTTAAGGGGACCCTCATATTATACGCTCTTTCCTCTGCAAATTGTCCTTTCTTCCCTAATACTAAAAATTCTACAAATTATACTCAACCAGCAAACCGAATCTGATCCGAACTTAACGTGTTCTTTCCAAAATAAAGTTATTAATGTATGCAATTGCTCACTCCCTCGCCTTGGCTCTACATTGGCGATCTGGCTATGGTGTAAAATGTATGGAATTTTGCACCTATGGAACACGGGGAGCTGATAAATGTTTCATTCAACAGTTTAAATTAAAAAAGAGAAAGAAAAAAAGTAACAGCAATTAAAAAATTTTATTTTATAAAAATGATAATTTTTCTCCATTATTAAATATTCATATCCTACAATCTAATATTGTAGTCACTTGGTTACATTGGATCACAACTCTTCTCCTGCCTCCGTGACGTCCAAAACAAATGGAGGAAACGAATCTCATTATCCGTTTATCCCTCTATATTTTTGTCCGTCCTTGGTAGACAATCAAACTCTACAATTAATCAACTTCGAATCTGTAAAGAAGTAAGACAAAAAAATTCTACATCTTTACTTTTAGTTTTAACTTAATGGAACTGTGTTTGAGTACAAAATATAGGTGGATTATGTTTGTGAGTTTTGGCATTTTGTCATTTGTTCCTTTGCAAACAAAAGATGTATATATATGCTAAGCGCTAAAGACAAACCACCCTCAAGCAACTACTTCTCAATTTCGTTCCATTGTGATTGAAAGTTTTGTCAGTTTCATACTAATAAATTTTGACAATTAATTTTTTATTTAATTATCGTTCCCAAACAACATGACATTTGACAACTAATAGCGCCATTCAAAGAACAATTATGAAACTTGACTGTTGAATTATATTGACTCGACCTCGAAATTTTATTTATTGTGCTGGCGAAAATCTTTGTGAGTACTCAAGGTAAATTGACTACTTTTACCTTTTTCTAACCCTTTGACTACTATAACTTAGCAAAAAAAAACCCTTTGACTACTATTGTAAGGCTGAAAATTTGTTTCCAAATTCAAGATGATGTTTGTTTATTATGCCAAAGGGATGAAGAAACATTGGAGCACCTGTTTATTCACTGCCATTTTACTAAATCTTTATGGATGTTTTCAAAGTGGAAGCTCAATTTGAATGTGTTCCAGGACTGGAGCATTTCGAGGTGGATCAGGGAAGTATTTTCTCCTTCAAATAATTTTCCTATTCCATATAACTGTAGAGCTGAATTTTTAAATTTTTTTGCAGTTGCTCTGGAACAGGTATGGATAAATAGAAATGAAGTGCTTCACGGGAAACAAATGAAAAAGGTGGAGGATTTACTGAAGCAAACTGAGATTAAGGCCATCAACTATTGGGAAAGCTGCTATTGGTAGATCAATGAAAAGGAAAGCTAAACAGAGGATTACTCCTTGGAAGCTCCCACCAAAGAATTTTTTTAAAGTAAATTTTGATGCCGGTTTTGTCAAGGATGATCAGGCAATCAGTTCCTTCATTATCAGAGACGAAAAGGGTGAGAATAGGGGTATGTGGATTCAAAGGTACCAGGCAAGAACGCCTTTTGAAGCAGAAGCCCATGCGGTCCTCATAGCTATGGAGAAACTGAAATCCCTTAGAGTACCAAAGGCTATTTTTGAAGGGGATTGTTTAAATGTTATTAAATGTTTAAAAGGCACCTATTCTGATTTACATTGGACAGGTTTAGATTTGATTAAATCGGGTAGGGCTCTGCTTGCTAGAGATAAGCATTGGAATGTTGATTATGTGAACAGGTTGGTTAATGTCCAGGCTCATAATCTAGTCCAATGGGCTAAAGCAAACACTGCTATAGGTTATATAGAACCTTCTGCCATTCCACTTTCTGTACTTTGTGATAGGGGAGGCACTTTTTGTAACTCTGATCCTGTTGTGGATCCATTAAATGGTTAACTTTTTACTTAGCAAAAAAAAATAAAAATTTGTAACATTGATCGTATCCGCAACTGGAAAAATATCTCTTCTCATATATTTATTTTATATTATCTCTTTCATTAATAATACTTTATCAAGTGTGTTACTTTTATTTAGGGTTTTAATGTTTTTTTTTTAAGTTTAGAATTTTTTTAAAGAAAAAACTGGCATTTATCTAGTAAATTATTAATAATAGAACAAAAAATATGATGCAAGTTTGGAACAGAAGATATCTTCCGTTCTCAACTGAACCTTGGACTTGGGAGTGTTTCTTTTTTAAATTTTCTTGGAAGAAATGTATTGAAAGCAGAATGTTAAAAAATGTAGGAAAGTGAAGAGTAGAAGAAAGTACGCGTAAACCACAAAAACATCCGAACACTGAATGCTCCTCTCGGAGATTGGAAGCCCACACGGTGTCCGATAACATGCCTAGTTCATATCCACTATCAAGTCATTCCAGACAAACTGCCCCCCACCCTATACTTAACCTCATGTTACCCAAATGCATGCCTATTCTCAAATAAAATAAAACTCTTATTTTAGAAAGTCATATGACATCAAATTGGAAATATATTTCCTCAAAGAAAAAAGAAAAAAATGACATCATATATGCGAATTAATAGCCAATTTGGTCATTAATATATTTGCGCATAGCCAGTTTCATCCTTTTTAGCAAAGTTTATCTTTTTTCATCCCCAAAGAATTTACGGACTGCCTATTTCATCCTTCCGTCCAAAACTTTCAAATTTCTGTCAAATATGATGACGTGGCTTAACGTTTCACTTTCCATTATCACTCCTCAAAGGGTATTTTCGGAAGAAAAAAATTATCTCATCCCAATATCATTTAACCCGTCATTTCCTAACACCTTACCCGATTAAAAAATCAAAACCCATCCCACTTCTTGTCTCCTTCTTCTTTCCTTTTGCAACAACCACCTCTCTCCTTCTCTTCTCGGTTTCTGTAATTTTCTGGGCCAACACTAGAAATCCTCATACTACTGCAAGATGGATTTAAGATTGAAAAACAATTATTCGCCTTGCAAATAAAAATGTGCACAAATCTTACGAATAATTAGCTCTCAGATTCATATTTGCTTTGAGCTTCAACAGGAATTCATAAACTCTTCTATTTTCTTATTGAATTCATATTAATTTTCTTAATAGTAATTTCATTCCTGCAAATTCATATAATGCAATATCATAAGATGTAGAAGAATCTTTTAGAAACCATACAATATCCTGGGTCAAAAGGGGCTGGTTTGCGTTGTCGACGGATGCCGTTTTTTATTATTATTGTTGTGCCGGATCAAGCTCATCAACATTGAAGCCGACTACCGACCCGTAACTCAACTGATTTGACTCACTTTCTTTACTTTTTTCCCTAATAGGTTCTCAGTAGAGTGATGAAGATTAAAAGGGCACAAATGGAAATTGTGGATTGAGCTCTTGATAGAAGATGGACTGAGTTTGAATGTTTAAGGAAGGTCATCGGAAAAGAAGAAGACGGTGAAGTATGGATTTTTTTTCTGGTGGTGGTCAAATCCCTTAAATAAATAGATAGGTCTCCAACGGGTCAAAAGGTTAAAGGGGTTAGGATTTTGTGGGTTTCCAGAAATGCCCTTCGAAGATAGAGGCAACTTCACCCCGTTATGCTACGTCACAATTTTTAACGTTTTTTTGAAAGTTTTGGACGGAAGGATGAAATAGGCTGCCCGTAAATTCTTTGGGGATGAAAAAAGATAAACTTTGTTAAAAATGATGAAACTGGCTAAGCGCAAATACATTGATGATCAAATTGGCTATTAATTCTCATATATGCAGATGGAATTTTGTTCTTTAATTGACTTCTTAGATTAATTAGAAGTTCATTATTTGTGAAATTTGCAATAGTCTATAACGTTGACGTAATCAAATCATGATTTTATTCAAATTTAAAAGTTAATGTTATTCTCTCTAGAGTTAAATCATTTTCAAATACAATTACTTGTAATAAAACGATTCACATATTGACCTTGTAAATTTTTTTACTTATCAATACAAATATCTCTTATTTTGGAAAAAAAAAAGATATTTCTTTAATTCATTCCGAAATAAAAACACTAAAACTTGTTCTGCTTCTTTTTCTAAAAACATTTACCTCAAAATAAAAATAATAAAAGTTTTTCATTTCTTTGTAAAAATGAATTCGGCGGAACCCCACCACGGCCAACCCCTCTAGACTCTAGTATTAGTTATTACTACTATGTTATGCGTGTATGTATATATAAAAGCGGAAGACACCATCAGTTCTTGCAACCGCAAAACTAAAATTCACATCACATCCTTTCTTCCTTCCACCTTTTATTCCCCTATTTCCACCGTTGGACACAAATAACATGACGGTTCCTATGCCGTTCGGGAGAAAAAAGACCAGAGCACTCGGAATCCCGACCATTGATCTATCTTCTGACAGGTCGGAGATTCCCCAACTCATTGTCAAGGCATGCGAAGAATTCGGCTTCTTTAAGGTCGTCAACCACGGAGTTCCCAACCATATTATCTCTAGAATAGAAAGGGAAAGCCTCGACTTTTTCGCCAAACCGGCTTCTGAGAAGCACAAGGCTGCCGGACCACCTGGCCCATTCGGTTATGGTTGTAAGAACATCGGATTCAATGGCGACAAGGGTGAACTTGAGTACATACTCATGGAAGCCAATCCGCTTTCTGTTTGCGAAAGATCCAACACCATTTCCGATGACCCAATATCCTTTCAGGTAATTCATTTACTTACAACTTTATGTTCAACCGTTTTTGGTCAAATATTATAATAAGCAAAGATGACTCAACTAGGGAAATATATATCTATCTATATATATATTAAAAGAAAGCTGAGGAAATAATCCCGCGTTTTAAGCCGACTATAGTGTACACCTTAGAAACCAGGTCTTGGTCAGAAATGTTAAGAGTATAGCCCAACCCACTGCCGTTTCTCAAACAAAATAGTCTCTTCCTTCCCTGTATCATCTACTGTGACATTGTCTAATATGGTTTGCATATAAAATTTATCTTATTTAATTTAAAATATAAAAATAAAAATCTCCAGTTTTATTGAGAATGGCACAAATGATGCAAACTTTCTCCCTAAAATGCCAAATATATATCCTACCAGTACATCGGCGCTGAGGTCATAAAATTTAATAAACTTCTCTTTACTTATTGGTGTATAGATCTTTGGTTACACTTGTAAATATATTAAACATGGTCCTATATGATTCGCCTTGCTAGCAATAACTAGAAAGCCGGCTAATCTCTCAGACTCAGCATTTGTATTTTAAAAATAAAAAAAGGAAGAGAAGAATTAAAGATTTTGACTTTTAGGTTACTATCATTAAAAAAAAAAAAAAAGGGCGAAGGGAGGGACACGCCGGTAGTATAAAGAAGAGATGAGTGAGACCCAACCACCTAAACTTTTTTTATTAAATTATGACGTGTCCACCATATGACATTAGTCGGATGGGAAAAGGGTGGACGTGTACCGATGATTTTTTTTTGGACTTCAGAGAAAGAAGTGGAAATTATTTAGTTTCCCACATAAGAGAGGGTGTCGAACCCACAATTTTACTGATCGTGGGAAGAAATCAGTCCCACTGGGCTATGACACTATTGACGGACTGAAGATATTTGAATCGTTAAAATTGTCAATTTTCCTGTCTTGGTGGCTAAGCTATGAGAATTGAGAAATCACAACTGATCAGATAAATTGACGCAGTAGATAATAGATGCATATGTTCTTACCCTTTTTTGTTCTTCGTTTCTAATAAAAAAAAGTAGTAATTATTGAATTAAAAATTTGTAATTAAATTTGGATTAAGAAGGTATAAAATCACTTTAAATTCTAACAAATTATTTTTATTTTATACTATTTAATTCTTCTTTAATCTAATTTTTTTAATCTAACAATTATTATTGTAAAAATAATACATATATGCGCAGCTCCGCTGTGAATGAGTACGTGGAAGCAGTTAGGAAGCTGTCATGTGAGATACTTGAGTTAGCGGCCGAAGGGCTGTGGGTCCCAGACAACTCCTTGTTTAGTAAACTCATCAAAGATGTCAACAACAGTGATTCCTGCTTCCGGGTCAACCACTACCCTCCTAATTCTTCTAATTGGGACCCTCCTCGGGTCGGATTCGGAGAGCATACCGACCCTCAGATATTAACCATCCTCCGATCCAACGACGTCCCCGGCCTCCAAATCTGCTCGCCGGACGGTTTCTGGTTACCGATTTGTCCTGATCCCTTCGAATTCTGTGTTTTCGTCGGCGATGCATTTCAGGCGATGACTAACGGAAGATTCGTGAGCGTGAGACACAGAGCACTATCAAATTCCAGTAGATCAAGGCTTTCGATTATGTACTTCGGTGCTCCGCCACTGAATGATTGGATATCTCCGCAATCATGCAATCCGGCCGATCGTCTCTATAGACCGTTCACTTGGGGAGAGTACAAGCAAGCCGTATATTCATCGTGTTTGGCGGATCGTCGTCTCGATTTGTTCAAGTGCCGTAGAGATGATATTGATTCCTTGACGATTTGAATGCAAAAATTAGCAACAGAATATACACGTTTTTTTTTAACCTAGCCATCTCTTCCACAGGGAAAAAAAAGGCTTAATTAGAAAGAAGAAAGTAGATAGATAAAACAGAGTAAATTGCTTTTGTTAGTGTGTGTAAATGTCTTCCCGGAATTTCTTTCTTATGAAATCATATTTGGTTGTTGAAGCGATTTCCAGCAGTTGAGTTGGAATGTTTGGATATTCTATTTTATTGAATGTCCCGTTTTTTTTATAAAAAAAATATAATATAATTAATCGATATCGAAACTTATGTGAGTGAGGTTGAATTCAGTCATAGATATTTTCTGTAAACTTTTAAAACAAATAAAATTATTAGGGGACATTAGCATAAAACTGCGTTGGTTATTTAATCAACGATCACACTAAATATAAACAAAATTAAAGCTTTAATTACATGAGAAAGAATTTATCTACAGTTATCATTTTTTAGATAAATGCGAGTCTACCTAGATGATTTAATTAAACCCAAAATTAAAAGAGCCAAATGTGTAACGTACATGAGTTGCCTAACGTTTGACCAGAGTTTTAAAGAACAGCTTTAGGATTAGGAAGGTCATCAGCTTTTGTGTCTTATTAAATATGGTCAGTCATATAAAGATAGATAGAGAGACTAATTAAGCTGAGGAAGAAAGCAGTGGATCAGATCCATGCATTACTAATTGTTTTAGGCGGCTGGAAAAGGTAAGTGTCATGGCATCGTTACTGCTACTGATGGAAGCTCTATTCAAACACTGTCACCATCTTCTCATGGATACTGTCGAGGAAGAAGGGGTTTCAGAGCAATTAAACAAGAATATCCTCCCGTCAGAGGAACTCATCTCCGACCGAGGATATTCTTGGAGTTTCCTCGTCATCAAAGACCGAAGCGATGTGCAGAGCTGGAAAATATCAGAGGTTTGCATTTGGCCCTGAATATATTACGGATCATATATAGCTCTATAATCACAATTTCCTAGATTTTGTATCTTGTTATGCCCTCTAAGACTAACGGGTGTGTATTCAATTCGAATTTTAAAAGATTTTAACCGATTTTCAAAAGTGTGTGAACCAGATTTCTTTAGAATAAAACCGGAATAGAAAAAAGAGCAAAAGGAAAAAGAAGAAAAATCACAATTTTATTTCATGTCAAATCTCTGTTAAACCAACATCATCATCATTTGAATATTGGCCTAATAGGCGAGGCATGGGTTCGTGGCCCTAAAAAGAATTTCATTACTCATAGTGGTAATGGGTTTGTAATCCAGCCATCTCCATAGACGTAGTAAATGCCGAGGAATGGCAGGGCCTCTTCGTCTGTAAGTAGACGTGCCCACGGCACCCTTCCAGTCCTATTGGCCCCTGGTCCGCTGCACTTGTATTCCCCATAGTATACTTTCCTACAGTGCCTAGACATATGTCAAAACAACATCGAATTAGAAGAAAACAAAATGTTTTGTGAGAATCTCACCAGTCGTTTGATTTGTTTCCCCAGTCGCTCCAACCCTGGGGCATAATAATGTTATCCATATATGTATAAGAGAAGACGACTCTTGAATATTCACCCCAGGCTCTGCCCAGGTAAACTGAGCCGTTCCCAGTGATCTTGCAATCTTTGAAGGAAAATCCACTTGCCAACGAACTATTTGTGCGCTTCTGAGCAATGAGGGACGCCCCCTTCTTCGCCACCGAATGTAAGGTGCAATTCTAACCCAAAAAAAAATGAGGTGAGAATCCTTGTTGTAATGGCCCTGGAAACTTAAAATGCGTATTGAAGAAAAAAGAAGACCTGGTAAAGTGATGTGGCATAGCCGAAGATGAAATCGACGGACCCTTGAATGAAGCAATTGTTGAAGTAGTGGAATCCCCTGTGATCGTATAAGGTGTCTTGGCTGCCATAGAAACTGCAGTTGTAAAATGCAGCCCTGGTTCCTGATATTCTAAGTGCTACGGCTTGTCCCCCGACCGACCCGACCACGTGTGGAGCTGTATTCTGCATCACCAAATACGTGGTCATGTGTGGCTATGATTTTCGGACAAGATTTTAAAAATGCCTTATATGCATGATTGCCCACATAACCACTATACCGGTTTTGGGTGCAGAGATTGACAAAAGATAATTTAGTTTAATGTTCCACCAAAATGAAGAAAAAGCATATCACCTCAAACTTGAGGTTAATGGCAACAAAATAATCCGCATCAATAGCTACCGTAGCACTTTGCAATGTTCTTAGAGGTTTCCCATCTTTGCCGTATAATGAAGCAGTATCGTTGCCCATTATGGTTGGGGGGTCACTGGAATTTCCTAATAATGTAACAAAACACAGATTTTTGGGGATATAAATCTTCTCCCTACAACATCATCAAAGGTCAGTGTTGTTTTAGCTATTGCTTTCACCAAAAGAATTAAGAGGGTGCGGTGTTTTCTTTTGTGAGTTGAGACTTACCGATAAACACCCGCTTGTATGTTTAGTATGACCCTGCGAGTATTGGGCAAGGGAATGCTATTGAGAGCTTCACCGATGCTTCTAAAATCAGATATCCCATCTTGGCCAACACTTAATGTAATGCCGTTGGCCTCTGCAATCTTCAGCTTCCCTTCGAGTCTGGGGCTTCCTGATTCTGCTCTAAGGGCAGTTTCCTTGCGGTAAATTTCCATATTCCGCAATATCCATTTTCTGAAATCTTGTTCTTGAAGAATAGAAGTAGATAAACAGAAATTCGAAGCTAGATTTGCAAGAAAAAGAAAGAATAGAATAATAAGAAGGAAAGGAAACTTTAGTGTCATGGAGGGAGGGAGGGACAATCAACCATACTAAACTCAGCTAGCTGGGGAGACAATATATATATATATATATCACAATGTGAAGTTGCATGATGATGTCAAGAAGGCCGTGGCCCAGTGGGGCAAGCCTTGACCTGGAGGTCCCAGGTTCGACACCCGCCTCCCTACGTGAGGCAAATAAAATTCCTAGGAATTAAGGTGTTGACTCAAAAAAGAAAAAGTTGCATGATGATGCAGACATGCATTGTTGTGCTACGGACACGGTGTCTTAAAACAAATTTAAATTTGTCAATTAACATTTTTGTTTAGATAATTTCTTTCGTCGAGATTAGATTGATCTAATCTCGACCATGAAAAATAAACGTCCATAACATTTGAGTGCATCATAAGGATATACACGAACAACCAACACTAGTGCTTAGCGCAATATCAAATTTAGGCAGAGAGAAAAATGTGGCGAATATAATTGGAGATGGTGGAAGACCAAACATTATTAGCTGTATTCCAATCTTTTGGTACCACACTCAGCACATTTTACATTATAGAGTAGCTGACCATTCTAGACATCAATACGTCCAGTATATCGAAAGTTTCAACCTTTAGATCTCTAGGAGACAAAGATCATCATAACTAAAAGGAACAGAGACAGCGCCAAGAGCACTTAACTCAGCAACGCACATGAGAATTCGCCATCCTTTAGTATTAGCTTCTCTGCTTTTATAACAGCATCCAGAGGAAGAGGGACTGAAACTTCGAGATGGGCCATAGAAATGGGGAAACACGTCTTCACCCACAGATTCATAAACCAGTCCATCACCAAGCTGCAGGAGAAATCATATTATAAAACTGCTATATACTCTTGAACCTAAATACAGAAATTTCAAGATATGTTCAAAAAATGTCTGCAAATTTCTTCTTCTCTTCACTTTTTCAACGAGTAAAAAGGAAAGAAGCAATAGTTGAATCTCTAAATCCAATAATCATTAAAATTTGCAAAATGTTGTGTGCCACTGCCAGATTAGGTATAAGTTAAGAAAAATTCACCTTCTTAGCATCTATCTGTAGTAGGTATAAGTCTCCCTCAGCATCCAAGAAGAAATTCTTCAAAGTTGCTTCAACCTGTTAGTTCAGAATACACAAGTAAAAATTCCACTTTGTATAAAATCTCACAATAAATAGTTTACATATAATTCCTGTTTCCAGATTAGAGTGCAGTGAAATCTAGCTGATCCTTACGGCAGCTTTACATGAAATTTGTAATCTCACTAATGCAAATACTTGTTAATGTTAAAAATCTAACTTGACAACCATGAATTGATTATCTGACACCCAACAGGAAGGCAAATATTGTATCAGCAGAAGACTAATTTCACTGAATTCAAAACTCCAGTTATCAAAGGCACTAACAGAGAGATGCTAGTGAAAGTTGAGATCATTTGGAGCAGTTAAATTCTCTTAAAATATTGGAGACTGGACTGGACACAAGTTGGCATACAACTAAATGAAGATCTTAGTCACAGAGAAAGAGTCTGTAAACTCATGTAAACTAAATGATTCTAGATTTTGACAAAACTTGAGAGGAAGGGAGAGAGGGGGGTACTTGGTCAAGCTTACTGAAGTGTATATAGCCACTGGTTTGATCAAGCTCCCCACCAAACATTCTCCCGTTTTTCTGCAGTCCCTCCCACTCCTCAGCATTGCTGATCCGGTAAACATACTCCTCATTTGCTTCAGCCATCAACTAGTTCGATTAGGGAATCTGCAGTTGATGATTCCTTTTAGAACTCAATGTACCAAATATATATAGCTCATATTTTCTCCTCCCGAAACAATTCTCACTTATTTGTGGAATGACTAAAAACTCAAAGACTTGTCTTTTTCTTCATCCTATGCTCCAAAACGAAAAATATTGGCGTGCCCTTTTACAATTTATGCGATGCGTAATTTTGGAGAACTGATGAATCAAAGGTCACATAAAGCTACCAAAGAATCCAAACAACAACCTAAGAATAAAGATCAACGAGAAGCTTTCCATCATCTTCAATCAAAGTGAAAGCGAAACTATATTTATACTGTATTTTCGGTTAAATTTGCTAAAGCCTCCATTGGAGAGAATCCTACTTTGTGTTTCATCAGATCAAACAACTAACAGTAGCGGCAAAAGAATCAAATCATTGTAGAAAAAGAAGTGAAAAATACCTGAAGATGAAGTTCAGAAGAAGTGAGAATCCTTTTGAGTTTGCCCCAGTTTGAGGAAGAAGATGGATCATGGATGGTTCCCAAAATTAATACTTCATCCGTCCTAAATTATCTGTCCACATTTCCTTTTTAATCTATCCCAAATTATTTGTCCACTTTCTAAATAAAGAGTTCATTAATGGTATTTTTCCAATAATACCCTTACATTAAATGTTGGAGAGAGAAGAATATAGAGAGAAGAGAAGGTAGAATTAAATTGTGACTAAAATTAAATAGGGTCATGTTTGACATTTTACCATATTTCACTATAAAATTTAATGAAACCTTAATTTCAGTGCAAAATACAGAGTTGACAGATAATTTGGGACGGAGGGAGTAAGAAAGAAAAAAGCCCAACTCCAAGTAATTAAATACTCCCTCCGTCCCAAATTAACTGTCCACATTTCCTTTTTTGTTTGTCCCAAATTAATTGTCTATTTTCTAAATAAAGTATGTATTAATGACAATTTTTCCAATTTTACCCTTCTTCCAACTCCTCATTGAATGCTCTTATTTAATTAAAATGACCACTTTCCAACAAATATTTAAGAGTTAGTTGGATGTTGTGTGAGAGAAATGAGAGAGAAAGACATAAATTTTAAATGAGATTAATAAAATTAATGAGGGGTATTTTAGACTTTTATTTATATTTTATTATTAAAATCACCAAATTTTTAATACTCGTGCATTTGTCAAAGTGGACAAATAATCTGGAACGGAGTTAGTAATTAATTGAATACTGGTCCACGTCCTTTCGTTAATCGCGAGGAGGAGATTCGATCATTTCAAGTCTTCTGCCTGGGTGGCTCTCTCAAAGCAAAGCACTAAAATGGCTTCTTCCTCCTCTCTACGCAAATTACCGGCGGCCTTTCCTTCACCTTCCTTCTCTGCTCGCAACAACGATTTCATTCCCATCGCTTCCCTTTCCATTCGTCCCAACAAAGACCACTTCTTCCTTTCTTCTCTGGTTATTCAATTGCAGAATTGCAAGAAAATTGGCTACCATCTTCCACTTATCAGAGCACAGAGTTCAACAGCAGGTACTAAAAGCTTCCCCTTTTTATTCTATTTCTTTTTCCAATTTCTTCCTCTTTAATTACCCTTTATTTTCTGGTGCATTTCAGATTATCTCCCGGATGCAAAGTTTTATAAAATTGAAGCTATTTTAAGGTTATTTCTACTTATTTTACAATACAATTCCTTTTTTTTTCCTGGGATTTGTTTCTGTTTAATCGTTTTCTTCCTATTTCTGCTGCTACATTCCTAACTCAATCAGACCTTGGAGGATTCAACAAGTTTCTTCGGTAAGTTATTGAATTTTCTTTTTTTCCATCAAATGCATGCTTTTCCATTTCTTTATAGTCGTGGGGATATCTTTTAGAAGCTTAAAGCAATTGTAGTTGGTGTTATTCCCCACTCCTGCTTGTATAGCTCCTTGAATTGCTTTGAAGCGTGTATTGGTACTTGGATGGTCTCCAGGCTGTGACCTTATGTGAAAACAGTGTGTGCGTGTGTCTCTCTCTCTCGCCCATGCACATCCGTGCTTGTGTGGAGTGTAACTGAAACTAGCTTATCCTAAAACAAGTATCTCAGCATCATAATTATGGATATGCACCGATTTGGAGGGTTCATTTGGTAACTCCTTGGGCGCCCTCTGCCTTTTCATTAATTATTAGTCTAAAGTCTAATCCCATTAGTTAACAGACTGAAAATTTCCAACATCTTGAGTAAAATCATACTTGCTAGGAAGGCATTGATTCGGCTAAAGAAGTTATTGCTTATTGGTGCTGCTTGCTTAATGAAGGCATTGTTGAAGATGGGCATTCGCGGTGTTACTGTCTCTGACGTGCGAGGTTTTGGTGCTCAAGGAGGATTGACAGAAAGGCAAGCTGGTTAGTTATCATTTTCTTGATTTTTCTGGATGCTCCTGTGGCACTTTGATTTCATTCTCTGCTGGGAAAAAACGAGAGTTAAGACGAGTAGGCAGAGCTTTAAGCTAGTGCCGGTGTGTTTCCCCTTTTTGTACCACAAGCATGTTTATGAACACACTGCTTTGGGGGCGGGAGGCAGGCATTAGCAGTACTGTCTGTGTAAATTAATTGTTCCTTTTTCCATAATAGCTGTTACTTTGCTGCTATTCTTTTTTAGCTGTGCAGAACTTTATTATTCCTTTGATTTGCCCCTTTTCAGGCTCTGAGTTTTCAGAAGACAAATTTGTAGCAAAGATTAAGATGGAAATTGTTGTAAGCAAGGACCAGGTAATGCAAAATCTGGCAATAGAAATTTTTGTCTACATAAAAGGCCCAAAATAGAGGATATCCACTTTTGTCCGCTAATTGCTGCGTGATGCTTCTTGCAAGATTATATGTATGCATGTACATGTGTTCTCCCTCTTTTTCCTCCGGGGAGTTGGCGGGTGGGAAATCTTGATTACTTTGCAACTTATTATCTGGTATGTTACTTTGTTAGGTTGAAGCAGTCATAGAAAAGATAATTGAAGAGGCAAGAACTGGAGAAATTGGCGATGGGAAGATTTTTGGTAAGTTTTGGCATCTATGTTTTAGATTTGGGGGATAAATTGATTTCAGGATTCTGCAATTTCCATTCCCACTTTGCTTGAGCCCCATATTCAAGTCTTGTTCCTGCCACACCTATCAATTATCCATCATCATACTGCATATATCAAGGAGCACATAAGAAACCACTATGCTGTAGGAACCTTTTGCCTCTGGGAAGGAAGTGTAGGGATCAAACATCTGTTTGTTAGAGAAATTTGTATACTTTAGCAGGCGAACATAAATGAAAAGAGAATCAACAACTGCATTTTTTTTTTTTTAAAAAATAAAATTATTTATTGGGAGAGAGATCTATCTATTACAAGAAATAGGGGATTCAAGAAGCGGGAAGGGATTCGAACTCATGACCTCTACGTCATGAGGTCTCAACAATTGCATTTACATATTAATAAACAAGCAAGATCTTTTAGCTTGTTTGTCTCTTGCCTCTAGAAGAAAATCCACAAGATTCACATGGTCTTGCATTTAATTTTGGGGTGTCAAAATCTTGTATCACTTGGCACCTAGTTCCACAAAATGTGATTGATCTTCAATCTTGGTTTACAACTTTGCGACAATTGAACTCTAGCAAAATGTGGTTTAGTAATTGATGTGGATATTTTGCTCCATGTAGTGGTGCCCGTTGCAGATGTAGTCAGAGTCCGCACCGGTAAGCCTGCATTTTTGTTTGGCAAGCCCTTAATTCTTAGTAATTATTTCTCCTTGGAGATGTGGATTTATTTTTGTATGGTTTATTGTAGGTGAACGAGGTGCTAGCGCTGAGAGGATGAGGGGAGGCCGAGCTGAAATGTTTTCTTCTATCTAGTGTTTAAACTTTTTCTTTTAATTTTTTTTTAGTATTTAGTAGTGGCTCTGTTGAAACCATTGCCGGCCTGGACTGATTTGTTGAAAGATATTACCAGAATAAGAGTTGCAAAAATAACTGAGCAATAGCTGCCATGAATGCTATATTTTAGAAATTTCTGATTTTTGGTTTTGTGGTCATATTTTGTTATGTAGCAGAGTTGCTGGTGATACTTAAAAAAGTATGACACAGTATATTAGTAACGAAGTTACCCAGAAATTAATTTTAAGAAAGAAAAGAAGTCGAAATATTGGTTATTTTAGGACCTTCTAATCTTACTATTGATTACCAGAATGATAAATTGATATTTGCATATGGTCTCAAAAGAAATCACCAGAATTATATACTTCAAAATAAAGAGACATATAAAATTATAAGATAGTACCAACATATGGATATTTTTGTCTTGGATGACTTATCTTGTTCGTTTTGTAATGTATTTGTGTGCTTTTGCTTGTTGTGGAAGAAATGAGTTGCCATCTTCTTCTTCTTCTTCTTCTCTATTTAAAGAAGATTTGGTAGGTTGGAAGTTGATGATGATACGTCTTATTTTGTGTGTGAGGATTCAAATTCTTAAAGAATATTGAATCACTTTTGAATTACTGATGTATTTCGAGTGTGAAGTATCTTTCAAATATGTTCCATGTAAAGGGTATGCATCATTATTTCATCAAAAGAAAACAAAAAACACCACAATGTGAACAAAGGAAGTTTCGTAGTCTCCTTGGTTCTTTCTACAATACAATATGGATATAGTTGGCCATCTAAATTAATAAAGCAGCAGAAGGGGCGGTGACGCATTGAATGGTTGAAGGGGCGGTCAGAGCTGCTGCTGTTATGAGGGGCTGTAATCTCAGTCTCCGCACTGCCTTCATGACGATGATCAACGCAATCCATCAAGTTGTCCTTGTAAACATCCCACCATTTCTTCACCACTATTTTCACATCTTCCCTCTGCTTGTTCTCTTCTTTCTCTGTGTATGTCTGTCGCACCCGTAATCTGGAGGTGACAGAACAGTGACTCATCTACCAATTGCACACCAAACCCTCATAAAAAAGGGACTAAATCCAAAATAAACTTCATTACAATCTTAAAGGATTTCAAAGTAATATATAGGTTTTTACATCATAAAACATGAAGGATAAACCAAAAGAGAAAGTAATCTAACTATTACATAATTTCAATAATCTTCCTCAGCTCATTCCTCATCATAATTACCATCATCCTGAGCATGTGCAAAATAAATATATAAAAAAGACTGAGCCACTAATTAGCTCAAGAATCAACAACTTTTGGGATGAAACATCAAATAAGACACAAAATGGTATCCTGACTTTTCCAAAACATTGAAAACATAAATAACTCCAATTGACTTGAAACAACCTTTAAAACACTTGTAAAACACTTTACGGAACTTATAAAATACTTGACTTGAAACAACACAAAACAAAAAATATAATTGGCTGAAACAGGACCCCCAGAACGAAACATTAGTCCACGGCTTAGTGCGCGACCCGCAGAAAAAGCTGAGGACGAAGTATTAGCCCGCGATTGACAAAAAGCCCCAGTAGTTTGTTGGACGGTGCTGAGGACAAATGGTAGGACGAATCATTCGTCCGCAACCTCCAGAAAAGTGTTTTTTCAGTACAAAAACAATGTAAAAGTCTTATTTTTGCACTAAAACATCCCCAAACCCAGAATGACACATTTTAACCAATTACCATATATCAAATAAGACTCAACTAAGAACAACAAATGCAATGAACCAATCTATTTATATCTAACATTTATACATGATAAATGTACTATCAGTTACTCATATGAAACAAACGGACAAACGGACATACAGAACGTTAGATACTATGAGTATGGTTCATGCAAGACGCACATAATTCCATACAGCTAAACTCAATTATTCAATCCAGTATATCCGTAAACGAAGTGTCAGTGATGTTAAGGATGCACCCCATTTTAGACGGCTAGTAGCTCTAACACGACAAACCTCATTAGAGAGGAGCTCAGTGATTTGGTTAGTACAGTAATAAATAATCAGTAAACAATGACCAGTGATCAATAATATGGATGGATCATGCTATAGAGCCGTTCCTAGACAAGAGCTCTAAATTGAGGAGACTCAAATAGCAAGTATGGCAATTACAACACAACAACAACAAGTATCATACGCAATTAGACTCAATTAACGATCACACAAATGCAATTACAATTCGACGTTTCATTAATTTTCAATGCAGTAAAACATATACAAAACCATTTCATCAATTACATAACTTTAAATTACTGATTTTATGCTTTTAGAACAGAAAATACAAATGTGAAAATTCTTACCTCTTACGAAAGTGATTTCCACAATTCCGAAAACCAGTCATGCTCCCGGTGCTATAACTTCTCCATTCGAACTCTAAATCGCTCACGTGTAGGTATTTTAAATACCTTCTAAATGATATAAAGATTGTCCGAAACGGACTTAATTTACCCTCAATTGCTCACTCAAAATTCTACTCAGATTTTTCTTCCTTCGTTTCTTTGTTTTTTGCCCTTTTGCCGCCTCTCTCGCTCTCTCTTATGCATGTTTCTTTTTCTTTTTTCTTTTCCTTTACTTTGGTAACTCCCCATAAACCCAATCAAAAACTCCCTCATTAACTCCCATAACAAAACACCCCTCAAAGTTTCTAACCCTTTACACTTAGGTCCCTCAACAACCAACTCATCAAATACGTCCCTCAAACTCTAAATTACTAGCAAATAACACATAAAACATGTTATAACAAATAAATCACACAAAATTAAATACAATCATATAAATCACATAGTCAAAAAAATTTGGGTATCACATCCTTCCTGATCCTGACACACTCCCGCTAGATGCAAAGGCTCCATGACTATACACAAAGCAATTATGGTGCTAGAAAAAAAAATTTACTAAATATAAAAAATGACAAGTAGCACCACATAACAAAAAAGAAAAAAAACATAGTACTCCGGAAGGAGAAACCCTTGTAAATGATATCAACAGAGAATGAGACTACATGAAATGTTTTTTCTATTTAAGATATATAGGTTTAAGAGCTACGAAACTTAGTCCGGGTAACCCCTCTAGCAACAATTACTTTGGAGCTGCTTTCTCCGTAGGCATATATGATCGAATAAGCTCATATGAATAGGTATTCATGAATTTAGGGGAAAAAAATATTACGCACTCGGGGGCTCGTAATAGTTTAGTGCTTCGAAATATTTCCTTTTTTGGGGGGAGGGTGGGGGGTTGAGATAAAGTTTTGCTTTAGTCGGAATGAATTAAATGTTTCATGAAAAAAAGTGGCACCACAAAATGTAAGAAGCCAAGTTGCATTTGAAGTGCTTATATTTACCAACAAGGAGGATGGGGGTTTATCACCCAAAAAAAGGCCAAATACATCCGTGCATATACGTAATGAAATGAAGGTGATAATCCAGCGATTCCAGCCTACAAAATGATAAGGAACTAGGTGGGATGAAATGCCCACCAAGAATGACTATTATTGAGAAACTCCAGCAAAATTGTCACACCCCGTAACAGGGTCGATGACATGACAATGTCTCATTGGTTAATGAAACACCAAAGCCGACAAACAGAGTTACTAAAAAGAAATTTAATTATGAAATAATTTGAAATAAGAGTTTAACAGCGGAAACTAATTATTACAATGAAATTATTTAACGAAACTAATAATGAACTAAACTAAATTATTTAATTGAAACCGATTATGAATCACTCTTCATAATCCCCATCCCAGATGACATCATCTTCGTAGTGTTGCTCGTCACCTAAATCATATGCACAGTAAAATTGGATGGACTGAGCTACGGTTCTCAGTAGGGACCAATAAAAAGAACGAACAAGTATGAAACAACAAATAAGCTAAGTAGCCATATTCGTCGCATCTAAACGCTTACATAACCGAGTGCACAACAAGCACCATGCATTGCTCATACACTACACTCGACTACAGCACCGTTTAAACACTAAGAACATCACTACCGCTATGACACACAATCCCGCTACATGAGCTGACTCATCTATTCACTCCCAATCAACAATAACGGTAATGGCTCTAGCTATTATCCGAGCTAGGACTCAGAAAATGCAGGCGCGGGTTTGATACGGTCCCCCAAACGACGGGCCCAGGGTTTAAGAATCCATTCTTTTATTGTGTCATTACCCACCACAGTGGACTCAACAAAGCCATTACCGTCCCAATGATAACCTCATCGGGTGAGGGTTCAGAGACGCGTATATCAGAAGACCTCTCGGGTCACAGAATCAGTATCAGAATGCAGTAGCGAACGAATCCTGCTAATTAGTCGTTCCTATACAAGAGCTCAGTAGGGGCGACGACTCGGTCGACCAAAACCACATATGACTAAAATCAACGACTCTCAAATATGAAGACCAAAACAGTAACATATATGCAAGTTCAATATAAACCCAATTAATCAAAGATTCACGATTATCAGATAATTATGACAATTTACATAAAGCAATAACAAGAACACCGTAATCAATTTACGAATCAGATTATAATGAATTTAAATCATGCCCAAAACAGTTTATACAATATCGAAAGCGATAAACACAATTCGTGCAACTATTTCGTAACGTAGGGGTCCCTAACAAAAGAAAACAGAAAATCTGACACAGCACTACACAGTTCTACTGCGGAGCTACAAATTCCTGCTCGGGACTCGGAATGATTTGCCGTCTGCGCTCACTCGAAGCTTATTCGATTGCAGTCGTGTGGATATATTATGGGTCAAAATCGGACCAGTAATGATCCCTCAGTGATCTCTCAAAGTCTGACCAAAAATCCCAAAAATTGCCTACTGTTTTAATTTTATTTTTTTCGTTAGTGGGAGGGCAGAGTCCCCTTTATATAATGCCTTGATTGCGCACGTTTACCAATGCCCCTCAATCCCCGATCATATGAACCCCTTAACTCCCAGCCCACGATGCCTATTTATTATTATTATTATTTTCTTTTCTTAATTTTCTTGCTGCACACGCACATGACCACAATTTCTATTCCTCCAGTCCGGCTCCTATGCGAACAGCTTTTTTTCCGCACGTGCGGAACAATTCTAGCCATCAGATGAGATTTTGAACGGTCCAGATCTGGAAAGAGAAAAGTTGCGGCTGACTTAAAAAATATTAAAAAAAACAAATTTCTCTCTCCAGATCTGGACCGTTAAAAAATCTCATTTGACGGCTGGGATGGTGTCCCGCACAGTCTGCACAGAAACTGTTCCGCATAGGAGCCGGGTAACCTATTCCTCACCCCACGTCCCGCTTTTTTTTTTCTTTTTTTTTTTTTATATTAATTTCAATTCCAATTAACTACTCCTCTAGGTGAATAACAAATAGATCCCTTAATTACAATACGTGTACGAAACGCCCCTTACAAACGTACCCAAAAAGTAACACGTGACATGTTATAAAAATAAATAGACACATAAACACATATCGCGCAAAATAAATTACGCCTATGCAATAAATAACACAAAAATAAATTAAATGTAAAATAATACGTAAGTAAAAGTTACGGTTTCACAAAAAATGAATAACAAGTATTACTCCGGGTATATATTTAGGTGCAAAGTATTTGATAAATGTTCACCAGATCCGGTTTTGGGTACTTGTACTAGCAGGATACCAAAAATTTCAATATCCAAAAGTAATCATTTTCAGTTGCCAACTCCAAAAGGTCTCAAACATTATAATATTTTAATAAAGCAAAACTAAAATCCATATAAATAAAATGCAAAACTGACACTGCTAACGAGATAAAATGGGATCATTCTTCAACGGCCTTGTTGTAAACATAGGTGAGGCCGCACTTGCCGCAGTAGTGACGGTCAAAATGATTAGCCATAAAGGTTCCGGCGCCACACTCAGCATTTGGACACTCCTTCCTGAGCCTCTGAACCTTACCAGAATCGTCCACCTTGTAGAACTGTAACACGGCGAGCTTAACCTTCTTGTGTTTGTGCTTGATCTTCTTTGGCTTGGTGTAAGTCTTCTTCTTACGCTTCTTTGCGCCACCACGGAGACGAAGAACAAGGTGAAGAGTTGATTCCTTCTGGATGTTGTAGTCGGCTAGGGTTCTACCGTCCTCAAGCTGCTTTCCGGCGAAGATGAGACGCTGTTGGTCCGGTGGGATGCCTTCCTTGTCCTGGATCTTCGCCTTCACGTTGTCGATGGTGTCCGAGGATTCAACCTCCAGAGTGATGGTCTTCCCAGTTAGGGTTTTCACGAAGATCTGCATCTTCGCAATTTCTTCCCTCTTCTTCTCTTGCCCGAGGCTGACTAAAATTGAAAATTTGGTTTGATTTTATACCCATCTGATCTTCCACTAGGGTTTTGCCTATATTTTGTGTTATTACTAATAGCCCCCCATCTCATGTCTATACCCCAGGCCCAGCCCAACTATTATTTCTTTTTTCTTCGCAAGTCCAATGTAAAGAACAGAAACACAGCATGGCCTAGTCAGTGTGAATTTTGTCTCCCAAGGCCCGTCTCAGTAATCCTCACAAACCCCCCCCATGTCTACACCCCAGGCCCAGCCCAATTATTATTTCTTTTTTCTTCGCAAGTCCAATGTAAAGAACAGAAACACAGCATGGCCTAGTCAGTGTGAATTCTGTCTCCCAAGGCCCGTCTCAGTAATCCTCACAAACCCCCCCCGCCTCCCCCTCTCTCTCTCTCTCTCTCTCTCTCTCTCATGTTTGTTTGTGATTCTCATTAGGGGAAACATTGATTTCGAAATCGGTAATTCGGTAATTTGAAATCGATTTTTTTGGTATTTTTTTTTTTAAATTACCGATCTATTTCGAACCGAATTCCAATTTACCGAATTCGATTTGACCAAATTGGCGAATTCGGAATTTGGTTTCTACCGATTTGACCGATTTGAAGGTTTTTTTTTTACTATTAAATATTATTGGCTATTTAATATTATTTTATATATATAATTAGCTAATATAACAAAATATATATAAAAATAAATAAATAAATAAATAAATATATATATATATATTTAAATAATATTATGATACGAAATTGAATTCGAATTCGGTAATACCGAATTCACTAAAATCATATACCTAATTCAAACCGAATTCGAAGTTTTCAAATTCGGTATGATTTGAATTACCGAATTGGTCCGAATTACCGAATTCGATTCGATCGGTAAATCGGTTTTTACCGAATTTGCACACCCTTAATTCTCATAGTAAATGGTTCTTCATGATGATAGTAAATGGTTCTTGATGATGACACTTTGATTCAGTCCGGACCCTATACACAACATTAAAAAATCGCATACAGATGGCATTAGGAAATGTGTTTTGAGATCAGTAAGGTGTCATGTCGTAAATTATTACAGGTGTTCGTTTTAAAATTAGTTTTAATCATCAAAATTTTAATTTAATGGACATGATAAATTCTGCACTTGCGAAACTTACCTCATTCTACGTTGGAACCGATGCCATTTTGATTGAAATGGTTCAATTTTTGCGCTAATCACACCAAAAAATCATATTTATACCCGGAAACAATTCATAGGAGAGGGACGACCACCCAAACATTTTAGAAAGGACGACTTTTAGATGAAATTTTTATTTTTTCTGAGATTTTCTTATAAATATTGTTTAACAAAATCAAAATATTTTATTTAGATATATAAATATATTTAAAATTTAATTTATTTTATTATGATATAGAAGTAAATTTCTTAATGATGATACTAAAAAATGGAATATTACAATGTAAATTTTATTTTTATTCATAACTGATTCCTAGTTGGGACCATAATTTTTTTATTAGTATAAAGAGATTATTCCTATATAGAATATTACTCTACACACGTTTTATTGTATCATTATTTCTTTTAATTTATAAAGTTTATAGATTATTTGAATAACACTCAAAACTATACAAAATATTGATTCATTTGTGTATTATACATATCCAGTGGTGTTGAATTTCCAAAGTCAACATATGCTTATCAATCATTTTTCTTTTGAAAACAAAACAGTTTGTTAAAAATTCAAAAATCTTTGTGGCATGTCTTTGATTTTTTGGAGATCACGAAACTGCTACACTTTTTTATTTATTTGTTTAAGGTTTATATAATTATATACTGAGATTTCTTTCTTTCTTTTTTTTTTTTTAATTTCAGTTGTATTGAACCTTTTTTCTTTCCCCCTTTGAGTTTCTCTTTCAGGAAGTGAATCAATGTTTGGAAAATATAAATTTCTGGCTAGGTAAGAAATTGTTTTCTTTCTTAAATTTTTGTTTGAAAATGACTAGGAAGAAAATTGTTTGGATATGATAACAATATATTGTCTTGAAAAAATAAACATTTCATATTGCGTTGTTTAATTATGTGGAATTTTACCTCATATTTGTTAGTTTGGACATTTCTTTATTTTACCTTTACTTTGAAAGAAACGAGATCACTGCAAAAAATTTAATCTCAGATAAAATTATTAAAAACTTTTAATTTTAGTATTAATAAGAGAAACTCTAAATCTTGAAGGAAAAGAAGAGATTTCTCAATACAAATTTAGGCATAGAAAATCCGTCAAAATCCTATATTTAATGAAATCTATGAGAATCTATATAGTTTTTAGTACCAACAGATACTTTATAATCTGAATAATTTTTTTAAAGATTTTAATAGAATTATTAAAATTAAGATTGAATACATCTAAATTATAATACACTTTTTAAAATCTAAATTGAATACCTATAAATTTTAAAACTCTTTAAAATTATTATAGAATTTAGATTGTATACACGGCTCCAGCTGCTATTCATATAAGTTGTCTCAACGGAAGATGCCATCTTTCAACCATTTTCCCACTATATTTTTCAACTGAAGTAGTTTTCCTCTAGCCGACTGCAAACAGGTTTTATTGTACATGTTATCCCTAATGTACAACTTCTTTCATGAATCCTAGGTAAGTATTAGGGGTGTTTATGAAAAATCGAAACCGACCAAATTAAATTGATTCAAACCAATTTAAATTGATTTTTTCAATTTGAACAGTGTATTTAACTGGTTTCAATTTTGACTAAATTAAAATGAACTTTTGATTTGATTTAAATTTTTTATAATCAAAACCGAATATTATATTATACACACACACACACACACACACACACATTGAAGAACTATTTTGTAATAAAATATATTGAACTTCTTATTTATACCATGGTAAGCAAGTTTTTCAAGCGCTAAAGTAAGATATTGAAGAGTAATTCACACCCCGTAACCAGGGCGATGACATGACAGTGTCTTATTGGTCGATGAGTCACCCAAGCCTACAATACAAAGTTACTAAAAAGGCAATTCATTATGCATTAAGTCCAAAGTAAAGGTTTAACAGAAGAAATCTAAATACATAACTGAAAATGAATCTACTTATTACATTATTGGAATAAGTCTAAGCGTTCTAAAAGAAATAACTGAAAAGGAAATAAAGTCTAGCAGCTACGTAGATTAGGATCACTCCTCAAATGGGCCCTCCCAGGTATCATAATCATGAACAAGTTCAACATTTACATCACCTGCGTAGTAAAAAGCGGATGGACTGAGCTCTG
Organism: Vinca minor; assembly: GCA_026122235.1. NCBI lineage: Eukaryota > Viridiplantae > Streptophyta > Magnoliopsida > Gentianales > Apocynaceae > Vinca > Vinca minor. The sequence continues at coordinate 12,878 of JAOCZM010000085.1, read as the reverse complement.
GTGCTCAGTAGGGACCCAAAAACAATAATAACAACAACAATATATATAGACAGAACAGAATCAGATACAGATAATTCAGATACCCATTTCCCAAAATACCACTATGGAAGTATATGCACACGACTCAATCCGAGTCTCACAAGACTCGTAACTCAAGGTCGGGAAGTGCAAAGGGCAGATGACAAGATGCAGCATGATTCGAATGCAATGTAAGAGTGGGACTGCACCACTGCGGTTTCCAGAAAAAATGAGATGCAAACTTGTGCAAAAGTGCACTAAACAATACCCAATCATCCCAACTAATATGCGACCAAATCCTTGACTCGAATCCATCTTAACCCCCACAAGTTTATAGTAGATAAGTTAAGGTAAACGATAAAACACTTAACTATTAAACGTGCGAAGCAAATACAAGTAGAGCATGGCATGGTATAGCATATAGTATACTAAAGCATGGCATATAGAAAATAAATAAAATATGTTATAAGCAATTAACAAGTAAACATGTGAGGCAGTAACAGATAAAACATGGCATAATACAAGAAATCACCGAGCATATATTATATATAAGCAGGTCAACATATACATGTATATCAGTTAATGAAACCATCAAATGCATGTAAAATCATATAATATCATGATATAACATTAGATAAATAGAAACATCCTAGTTCATGGTCTCAACCCATCACACAACTCACATTAAGTGTTCTTGTTTTCCTATGTTCATTACTGATTTTATCCCTACGGTTCGACCTGCTCTGATACCACTTATGTCACACCCCGTTTTCAGAATGATAACATGGCAGTGCCCCATTGGTTAATGAGGTACCAAAGCCGCAGTCAGAGATTTACTAAATAAAGGAGTTCATTATTCAAAGTTCATAAATAGTAATAAGAGAACTAGCGGAAACGTTGTTTTAAAAATGAAATTATTTGGAAATATATCTAAGTTATTACATATGATAAATGAACTACAAGTTCCAATAACTATAAAATGAAATAACACGTGTGAACTAATCTAATTAGGATCACTCTTCGTAGCCCCCTTCCCAAGCATCAACAACATCATCATATTGCTCATCATCACCTACAGAATAAGCGGATGGACTGAGCTCCGGTGCTCAGTAGGGACCTATAACAGTAATAACAATAGAAATATATATAGACAGAACAAAACAGATACAACAGAAATTAGATACAAATAATGCAGATGCCGGTTTCCCAAAATACCCCTATGGAAGTATATGCAAACGACTCAATCCAAGCCTCGCAAGACTCATAACTCAATGCAGTAATGCAGGCAAGACAAAGATGCAATGTAGGGTTTAGAAATGCAATGTAATGATGGACTCGCACAACTCGCGGTTTTTGAAAAAATGAATTTTAAACTTGTGCAAAAGTGCACCAAAACATTACCCAACATTCCCAACTCATATGATACCAAATAGACTCCAAGCAAACATCATATAATGACCAAAATAAGAACGAACACATAGAATGCAACAATTAAGCAAATAACCACCTTCTTCGCACCTAAACGATTCCATAACAGAGTATACGACAAGCACCACGCGTTGCCCATCCCTAGTACACTCAATCACATACTGCCTTAGATACTTAGAACGTAGCTACCTACTATGACACGACTCCCACCACATGAGCTCACTCGCCTATTCACAACTACTCAAAGAATAACGTTGGTGGTCCCAATTATCAACCAAACTAGGGACTGGTTCGAGAATTCGCGTGGGTTCGGATTGCCCCCCCAAACGAAGCGAGCTGATTTTTAAGGTTCAACCCTATACATTGTCTCATCATCCCCAATAAGGACTCCACAAAACCACTACCGTAACTAGTGATTGACCCCACTAGATGCGGGCCCAATACAGAACAGAGCAGAAAGACCACTTTGGGTCGCAAAGCAGATCAGAACAAAAAGCGGGCGGAACCTGCTAACTAGTGATCCTAGGCTCGAGCTCAATAGGGGCGACGACTCGGTCGACCAAACCAATTAGGACAACAATAATGACTCCCAATAGACGACTCAAATGCAATCAATCAAAAAGGCAAGTACAGTCAGATTTCCAAAACAGTAACAAAACAGTTCAGAGGCAGTTTATACGAGTATAACAATTTATGATAGCATTAGGAAAGCAATTTATACGGCATGTTGAATTTCCCCAATTCAAGAGATAAATCAATTAATAAACCGTAACATCAAAGAATAAATTTTCTCCAACAGTTTATGCGATTAATTAGGCTCAATTATATCTTAAAACATAACGGAACAATACCCAACAAGAAAAAAGTAATCCGTAATGCAATTTAACAGAGGAAAGCGTGGTTCCTACCGCTACTGAGATAAAATAATGACAAACCCGAAATCGGGCTCGTAGCTCACTTCGGGCGATAACTTTCACTGAACTAGGGTCGCTAACGAGCCGAACCGAAACTGGGTTTTTAGGCCAAATCGGTTCGGATCGTTAAGAAAACCGAATCGATCGTTAATCGGTTCGTTAGTCAACCGATTCGGTTGTTCAATTCGTAATCGGTTCGAAATAAAATCGTATAAAACCGGGTTCGTTAATCGAACCGTATCAAATCGCGCAAAACCGGTTCGCTAATCGGATCGAAAAATCGTAATTCGTGATTAAATCGTAATTCGCTCGTTAATCGGATCATACTATTACAAAACTATGGCTGTTGGCGAACCGGTTAACTCGCAAATCGCTCGTTAATCGGTTCGCTAACTCGCTAAAATCGGTTAACTCGTTAATCGGTTCGTTAAAATCGGCTCGCTAACTCGCTAAAATCGGTAGAATATTATTAACCGGTTTAACGAGCGATTTAAAACGATTTACGAGCCATTTTACCGAATCGTAACCGGTTCGTTAACGAGCCGAGCGAGTATAACGAACCGATTAACGAGCGATTAACGATTTAATCGGCTCGATAACAGCCCTAGCTGGAACCTCCGATTCACGATCCTCTACGTTGACTCGAAGGCCTTTCAATTCTATTCAAAATCGATATACTGTGGGTCGAAAACGGAGTTCGATAGCCCCCTTAAACGTTTTGTTGAAGTATGTTCAATCACAATTTCACTCTCCTGTCGCGCACGGACTCCGATAGAAGACAATGATGGCTGGAATGTGGCCTTTCATAGTGATGTTGTCTTTTCTCTCTTTGTTTTATTCGCACTATTCCCGAGGGGGAAGAGAGAATGAGAGCCGCCCCCATTTTCTTCTTATGCGTAGCTTCAGTTCTTTTCTTTTCTTTCTTTAGTTTGTTTGGCTTGCACTGGTTCCTTGAAATCAAGATAATTGCCCCCTTTTATTTTATTCTTTGTTCCCTGCTCCATTAACGCACGAAGTGCTTTATCTTCTTTTGTTCAGTTATGCACGCCTCTCGAGATACCCTTGACCCTTAACCCCAACGCAGAAGACTCTTGATGCCCTTTTTATGTATTTTGTTTTGAATGCTCAGTAACGAATTGCTTCCAATATTCCTCATTTTAATTTCCTTTTAATTTTATTAAATGCCCCTGATCTTAGCCAACTCCTTAAGCCCAAATGAATGCTTTATTTTTTATTTTTTATTTTTTATTATTTAATTTCTTTATTCTTTTAATAATCTTATTCTAATAAATCCCTAAATCATATAATCCATTTTATTAAATTCCTATCATTATTATTATGGTGACTTACAATTAAATAACTCGATTACGATACGCGTGAGAAACGCCTTCAATAAAATATACATGAAAAATAACACGTAACATGTTATAAAAATAATTAGACACGTAGTCACATAATCGTAGAGAAAATATTACGCCTACACAGTTAATCGCGAAAAATTAAATTACACGTCAAATATCACGTATGCAAAAGTTACGATTATCACATCTAGTCACTCATACTCAGCAATAACGATAGTGGTCCCAGTTATCAACCAAACTAGGAAGGTTCAGTATCAACACGTGGGTTCGGATTTTCCCCCGAACGAAAGGACCCGCCCATTACATTGTATCATCATCCCCAACCAGAGACTCCACAAAACCACTACCGTATCTGATGATTTGCCCCATCAGATGCGGACCCTGGACAGTAAAGAGCAGAAGACCTCTTGGGTCGCAGAGCAGATTATAACAGAAGGCAGACAAATCCTGCTAACTACTCGCTCTTATACGCAGCTCAATAGAGGGCGACGACTCGGTCGACCAAACCACATGGGACTAAAATCAATGACTCCAAATATGACGACCAAAGCGGTAACATTTATGCAAATTCAATATAAACCCAATTAATCCAAAATTCACAATTATCAGTTAATTATGACAATTTACATAAGGCAATAACAAGAGCGCAACAATCAATTTACAAATCAGATTATAATGATTTTAAATCATGCCCAAAACAGTTTATACAATATCGAAAGCAATAAACAAAATTCGTGTAACTATTTTGTAAATAAAAAATAGTTTATTCGCTTTTACTATGCAGAAATAAATGCAAAAATTAAATAACGTAGAAGTCCCTACCTCGAATCCTCAGAAAAGCATTAAACGTATAAGTGCTGGAAAATTCTGGTTCTTCCCTCTACTTCTGACATACATTACGGAAAATATAACGGTTAAAATCTTGATCCCTCCGGTCAGATTATAGCCCTATCAGTCTAGTTTTTAAATAAAAAAGAATTACTCCGATTGGAGTTCGTATGTTACTTGTGCAGAAAACGAAACTCAGAGATCAGCCCCGCTCTCGGTGAATTATCTTTCCGCTCAGAACTCCAAATTGATTCCCGTCTGCGCTCACTCGTAGGTTATCTCGCTGTGATCGATGTACATATAAGGATCGTCGAAAACCGATGAGAATTGCCCACTCAAAACTCTTGTCGAAGTTGCACAAAATATTAAATCCCAAAATCCTTTTTGTTCCCTCGCGGCTACTGCCGATAATTTTCTTTCTGTTTGTTTTGATTGTGCACGACTCCCAATGCCGTAACCCTCAAATCCCCGATTTCTGCCTCTTTTAATTTCTTTTTCTTTTTCTATTAACCAATCCCAGTGACCCCCGATTCCATGTATATATATACTTTATTTTATTCCTTATTTTATTATATCTTTACATATTATATTTATTTCTTAATCACCAATTTAATTCCCATTTAAATTCCAATTGCAAATCATATAATTAAATTACTCATTTAGGTGAATCACAATTAATTCCCAACTACGATACGTGTACAAAACGCCACTCACAAAAAGTACCCAAAAGTAACATATAACATGTTATAAAAATAAATAGACACGTATTCACGTAATCGCATAAAATAAATTCCAACCAACGTAACAAGTCGTGAAAAATTAATTACACGTCACAAACACGTAAGCAAAAAGTCACGGGTATCACATACTTCCCCACTTGCAAAAGTTTCGTCCTCGAAACTTGCACTCCCTACTACATATATTCTAACACTCCCCTACTAGATGAAAAGGCTCTATAGGCGTTCATAGGCCTGCAAACGGGTCGGATTTTTATCCGTATCCGACTCGAATCCGATTTTATTTTTAGGACATGGTAAGAACTCTAGACCCATATACCCGCATCCGAATCCGAGTCCGTATAAGAGTAATAAAACGGTTACGAATATGAAATATAAAAAATCGTATCCGTTAAACCCGAATCCGTTTCAGGTAAAACAATATATATATTCCCTAAAACAATATATTTTACATGATTTAAAGGATTTATGATTTTTTTGTAATATAAGTATTTTATAGGATTTATGTGATAATTATTTATATTGCAATTTTAGTCCTGTATATATACATTCTTAATGGTTAAGAGATAACAAACCCTAACATCACAGCCTCTTATTCTCTCTCTCTCCCTCTCTCTCTCTCTCCCCAGTTACCTCTTCTACCTTCTCCGGCGCCGTTCCATTTCTTTCCTTTCTTCCTTCTTCTTCTTCTTCTTCTTCTCTCTCTCTCTCTCTCTCTCTCTCCCAGCTTCCTCTTCTACCTTCTCCGGCGCCTACTCCTCACCGTTGCTCCTTCCCGTCACCGTCACCTCGCAGGTATATTCAGTTGCGTGTAAAGTATTTGTAAAACACAAGAGGGGGGGGTGAATTGGGTTTTAACTAAACTTGTAAACTTTTTCGATTCTTTGCAAAGCTATTGGAAGTTTGAGCAAGAAAAATAAAAGCAATGCAAAACCCAATCAACAAGACAAAGGATTTAGAGTGGTTCGATTCACTTAGAATCTACATCCACTACCTTGAGCCGCACCCAAGGATTTCAACAAACTTCACTAAGAAGACTTTGTACAAATGTGGCTAACTCACTAAGAGTTTTACAACACAACCACAATCCAAAAGCTCACTGAGAACTTGCCCACACAAAGTAGGTCTTTACAAATTGCCCACACAAAGTAGGACTTTTACAAGAATTACCCAATCACTTAGAGAGGGAATTGAATGTTTAAAGAACAAGGTTAATCACTCTTATAAGTGAGAAATATACCTTTGAAGTACAAACAATTTCAGCTCTTGAACATATGAAGCACACTCTTTGTCTTGCTTTTTGAAAGAACACTTTTGAATGATTTAGATCATGGAGATCAAGTGTTTTTGCTTTGAAGGTGTTTAGACTTGATAAGAAATCAATCTATATTATATTTTTAAGTCATGGAATGATTCTATAGCTTGGGAGTATATATACATTTCAAAATAGGCTGAAAATCGATTCTCCAACGGTCAAATAACGGCTAGTAAAAGCAGAAATCTGAAGTTCGATTGACCGAAATCTGAAGTTCGGATCCGCTATAGCCAACTCGGTCGACCGTCCAAGGCCCTCGGTCGACCGACCTCCCCTATGGTCGACCGAACCAAAACTTCAGACCTCTCAGTTTCTAGTCGGTTGATCCGAGCTTGAGCTCGGTTGACCGAACTTCCAAGCTGATTTTTCACACGTTTTGAAATCTTTTGAAGTCTAAAAAGGTTTTCCTAAAAGGTAACAAGTAAGAACACTATGAAATCAAAGGCTTTTTGGATAAGAACACATGTAAAGATCATTTTGAAACTAAGCCTTTTGAAAACGTGTTTAAGAAAACATGCAAGACTAGAGTATAGAGCTTATGTTCATGAGAGCTTTGGTTAGAGCTATATAAGATCAAGACTTATAAAGACAAAGCTAATCTAACCAAACCTAAGTCTTCAATCTTCAATCTTGAAAGATGAGCCTTGAATGATATGACTTTGAATCTTGATCATGGCTTGATTGAAGTACTTAGAGCTTCCAATATATGTTCCGATATTCTATCACAAATATATAAACATTAGACACAACATCAAGTGTTTGTCCATTATCAAAAACCGAGTTCGATCGCCCTTAGGGCTAACAGTATTTTTCTTCTGTAGGTTCTCGTTTACAAAGATATGTTTTTGTATTTGGTGTTCCAATTGCAGTATGGTGAAAAGGCTTTAGGCTTCTTTCATTTTAATTATTCATAACCTCTAATTTTCTTTTATTTGAGAAACTATAGATTCTGAAACATAATTGTTGATTCATTGTTTTTCTCCTATAGGATGGCAAATACTTCTAGTGAGGTGGTCGAGCTCGATTTGGATATTGATGCAATAAAAGATCAACAAGTTGAGCCTGCAATTGAGATGAACAATACAAACAAAGAAAAGAAATTAACTTCAAAGGTATGGAATGACATGACTAGATTTACCGCTCCTAATGGGAATAAAATGGCTAAATGCAATTGGTGTAAAAAAAAGTTTATTGGTAACAGTCATGGACTACTCACCTAAAAAACCATATAGATAGATGTTCATAGTTATTCAAGCGTTGTATATTTTGAACTTTAA